>OY728151.1:1380081659-1381456659 GCA_963277665.1 Viscum album | reverse complement strand
AAACCTGACCAAATACCCACTCAAATGTCCTCAATTCATACTACAGGCCTTAGTTTAGTCATAAATCCAACCTGAGGAGCTCTTTTGATGAAATCAAAAGGAAGAACCCGGAGAAGAGGTAAATATTTCATCACCTCTTTCAAGTTCCTTTCTTCTTCCACTTACTCTTTCTTTGTTGTTTCCATTCTAAAATAATAACTCCAGTATATTCTATATACTGTGATGTTATTATAAATATTTTACAACTATATACATTATTCTATCCATCCTTTTAATGACATGTCACCATACATGCGTACGTACGGCTAACCGTCTTCACGTCGTGGTGTAATTGTTATTCAATACATTATTATTTGGATGGGTATAATAATGATTTTTAATCCTTGTAAATAATAAATATAACATGATAATGATTCTTTATATATGATATACCATCCAATTATATATTATTTTAATATCAAAATAATGATATTGTCGCCCGTGCGTACGTACGGATTACCGTCTCCACGAACGCGATGAGATTCATTCCCCATCGTATCGATTCAAGACTAATTTTCATTTGATGATTAAAAATAATGTTTAGAGAATTGATATAATTATGTTTATGAATAAAATAAATCCCATCCATAACAAATATGACTCACATAACAAAGAATATAATGGAAAATGAATCTCTTAAAACCCGAAACAACGATAATACTAAGATATTATTGACAAAGCAATATTAAAAGATATATATGATATCATATTAATGTATATGATTATTGTATAATTTAATAAAAATTATTTCACCATTATAAAAGAGGTTAACCTACCCTAGACCAAGAAAAATTACAAGGTAATGCTTAATTCTACTATCTCTTTATTATCCGAGGTTATTTTATTACGTAAGTATCTACTGGGACCTCTTTATCATCCACATCCATGTTTCATAAAAATGTATTTCAAAACATATTATTACTAGATAAAGGGGTAAAGTAATTTATAACATTATATGTTTTGAGATGAATCTTTCCATTGTTTTCCAAACAAGGTTCATTATGACCTTTTCTACAAAATTAAGATAAGAATGTTTTTTAACTTATACGGAGGGTGCAACTATTTTACGCCATTATAACATCGTCGAAGCATCCCTTACAAGCTTATAAGAATATTTTCAAAATAAATGTTTTATTTATAATAATGTGACTCTTAAATGATTAAAAATAGAAAGATATAATTATCTAAAAAAGTATTCATGTTTATTATTGGTAAAGGCATGTGGTTTTAATTATTCACCATGCTTAATATTTATGTTATCTTCCGCTGTATTGCTTACCCTTACTGAGCGTTTGAGCTTACCCATTTCTTATGATTCATTTTCCCAGGATATGGAGAATTTAGTTATGAGTGACTTGCAGGCATAATCTAGGATGCTTGGATGTTTCTAATGGAATAAATTCGTTATGTATTTTTTTCATGTTTTAAATTTGATCTTATGTATGAATCTTGTTTACAATAATACTAAACTGATTAGTCTTTCGAGACATGATTTCCTTGTGATCATGCCAATGTTATGTAATACGGCACTGACTCTGGGTAACTAGGGTCGGGGCGTTACAGTTGGTATCAGAGGAAGTTTAGTACAAAACCTGGAAACTAGATTTAGATAAACTCTGATTAGAGCACATATCCCTAAGATAAACATTGAGGATTAGTATAGAAGAACTTCCTAAAATTTTGGTATTGTGGAGATTTTGTGAGTTTTCCATGAAATACATCCCTATCTAGATACAAGCCGATAGAGGTGGATTTGGCACAGATGTACCTAGGTGTAAAACCCGAAAACACCACTTTGAGCTAGATTTGAACGGGAACTGGTGCATGAAAATGGGTCTTGCTGCACTCTTGGTTACGATAGTCCCAGGGGATATGCTTAGGATAATTCTCATTTTCTTTACAAACCATTATGAAGAGTTTATGAGTATATATTTCCTCAAATAAAACATTTTTATTATTATTATGGATTATATCCATAAACTGTTCAATTTATGTTAAGTGTTTTACAAGTTTGGAATTTTGTATTTTGATTCAAAAAGTAATCTAGTTTATTCCATTGTATATAAATGGATCCTAGTAGAAGGAATGCGAACTCCAACAATAAGTATGATCCAAAGAGTAAGAAGGATCATATCTTTCAAGGTATTAAGACAACATATAGAAGGGAAATAGTCTCCCATGTATTCTCAACATATGAAGAAATTGTATCATGTGTAAATAAGATAAGATAAGAATTCTCTGAGTCCTATTGCCTTTAAGGGAAGCAAGAGAAGAAAAGGATGGAAGAGAGAAAGACAGATAAAGGGAAGAGGGAAAAGAAGGATTTTTCCCATATGTGATAACTGTGGAAAGAATCACCTTGGTAAATTATTGAAGTGAATGATAGTTTTTTATAAGTGTGGAGAAAAAGGACACCAAGTACGTTATTTCAAGGGTAATAAAAACGTTTCAAATGTACAATGCTTCATCTGCAAGGAGTTGAGACACTACGCGAATCAATGTCCAAATCATCAGAGTATACCCCAAATGTTGCTATTGGATAATAATAAAGTTATGATACTACCAAAGATGAAGTGGAATGATTATATTTATTACATTGTTATTAAAGTATTGTGTCATTTTATTATTGTATTAATGAAGTACATGTTATAAGAATTATAGAGTATATAAGGATTGTACCACAGTTCTATTTTATTGAGGATTTGAGATTATATGGTTCTAAGAAAAGTGACTTAATAGTAAGATACACTTTTTGGAAAATACATGGTTGAAGGAAAGTCAATCCTTAATATGGTCCTCATAATGAGGTAGTGATTTTGGAATAAGAGATGGTTGATTTAGATAAATTATATTGGATATACTTGACTTCCATGAAACTGATTAATGAATTGTATATTCCATAACTGTTGGAGTTTACAAAATTTTCAGATAGAAGGAGTATATCTAATATTATATAAGGAATAATGGAGCATGAATGTAATCAATAAAGTTTTATGGTAATTCAGGATGTTGCAATGTTTTAAAATAATACATGATGAAGGTGTTCACATGTTATTACGTGGAAAAAAGGGTCTTCATTGTGTTTACCTTCCTTATAAATTTTGGACATTGGGTTTGGAAAGAAGTATTTTGGATAAGTATAAATGTTGGAATGAATTAAGTTTGAAATTGGATACTATTGTTAAGGTTATTTTTGGATTTTTATAAAAAGGACAACACACATACCGTGTGACAACCCGTTGCATCGCACAAAACTGTGGGAATCAAATCCACAACCATAGTGCGATTTTTATTTATCGCCTACCACTGGACTACGTGAAGTCCCTGGATTGTATAATGTAGTTTCTTATTTTATAGGGTCATATAGGTGAATTATAAATTCAATTTTTTGGAACCCTATACGAATAGGATAAATATAATATTTTTTTTAAGTTCTATTATCTTTTAGAGTGCAAGATGAGATTGTGGTAGAAATTAGTTAAAGGATGGAACTCTACTTGTAAAGTATATTTTTTTTCTTCTCTTATTCTATGAAGAAATTAATTATTAAACTTTAGGGAAGGTATCTTAAAACTAATAATGTGTTATCTTAATACCTTATGTTTTGTAGAACTGATTGTATTTTAAATCATCATAGATTGATGGATTTGAGGCCCACAATTCTATAATTGTTTGTGATTGATGACCTCAATCAACCCTATAAATATTTACGTTTTTCCTCTAATTATATGTCTCTAATTGTCACCAATGTTCTCCTAATCGAGATCATAATTTGGTGGTGACTTTTTCATTCCCCTTTTCCTCTTATTAAGACTAAATTTTATTAACCCAATTACCGATGTGGGTTTTCCCACAAAGGTAATTTCTATTTTAAACATTTTATTTTCGATGAAAATTTTCAAATTGAGAGGATGCAATTTATTGAAGGAGGGAAGAATGTAACACCGTAAGATTTCACAGTACGTTATTTTTTCCAATTAATTCAATTACTTGCACTACACGTAACACTGAGTTCAAGCGCACGATGACTTACCAAACTCGTCGTTCAAAAGTGGTTATGAATAATATTAACTAAATTTTGAACTTTATATAATCCTTATAATTTAAGAATCCATATTATGAGTTTATTATACATAATGTAAAAACAAATTCATTTTTTTCAGATAAAATAAGTATTTTTCCAAAAACTGCACTTTTACCGCCTATTAATGGTGAGCCCTTTTTTAAATCAAATATTTGAATCTTTTATATATTAAATTTGAAAAAATAATCTTCTTCCTTAGAATTGGGACATATAAATTTATTTTCAATAATTTTTTGGTGTTTTTCTGATAACTTTCATATTCAGGTGAATAGTGAAAAATAATATATTTTAACTGAAAACACCTTTTTTTAATCAAAAACATTTATAGTGTTAAATTATACATTTTAATGGTTTGTAATTATAAATAGATTATATTTTTACCATTTAATCCAATGATGGTCACTTTAAGTAATTTCACTTTCAAATTGAAATTAAACAAGTGTCAATATTTTGATAGTTATTATTTCTTAAAAATACGCATTTTGGTTTTGACAATGGGAATTAATTTTAAATTAATAAATGAAACTTCAATGTTTTGAATTTGGAAAAATATACTTCATTTTTTAATTCATAATATCAAAATTATCCTAGGGTGAATTTTCGGTATTTTTCTGAAAACTTTAAATTCTTGATGAATAGTGAAAAACATTGAGTTATAGTTTAAAACCTAATTTTTATTTAAATAAGTATTTATTCTATTTAAAATAATTTTCGGTAAAAATAGATACATAATACCTATATATGTTCAATTTAATTCATTGGAGTCAGTTAATAATAATTTTAGATATATAAAAATTTCATTGAACTTTTTACCCTCTTTTACCCACCTCCTAAGAGCATTTGAAAATTTACATAAAACATATTGTTACCGCTTCTGTGAGTTGAATTTATAAAATCTGAGAGACAGAATTGATATCAGTAAGTTAAATTTTGTTCAATAAGATGAAAATAATTTTTGGTGAATAGTAACTTTTTACTTTTATTTACCACGGTTAAAAGTAAATATGGAAATTAAGGGTAAAAATGATATTATTATTACCCTAACACATGTCCTAATTCTATTGGATAAGTGTAATTTGACCAAAAACATACTTAGGAATAAAATATGATCCTTTAGGTCAACTTAGATTATTAGGACATTTATTATTATTTAATTCAAAGAAGAGTTAAAAGTGTTAAATTTAATGTTTAATAACTAAACCATTTTTAATATAGGGTTACACATAAGATAAATTTGAATATAAATATTAATTACAAAGATAAAAAGATTTCCTACATAATGATATTTTATGTATAGTTTTTAGACATTAAATAATCTAATTTATTTATGACGCAATGATGATGCAGTAATTACCTAATTAATGAAATATTAAAATAATTGATATTGTAAATATCAAAATAAATTTAATTTGGGACTTTTTATGAATTATAATAATTTTATAGGTCAATATGACATATTGGGGTTGGTTAGATTAATTTTTTTTGAAGTAATAATGCTGTTATGAATTTCGAAAAACAAAATACCAAATAGTGTCAAAATTGACATAAAAGAGTTTTTAAAAAAAATATAATATTATTATTTTATATTCTATTCGTAAAAAAATAAGGTTCAACCAAAAGACTTATATAATGATATGTGTATCATTAATGAACAACTTGGGGTCCTCATGGAAGTATATAGTATGTTTGTTAACCATATAATATAAAAATACAAAAAGACATGGTAAATGTCAAACAATTTAATTAAGAGTTAAATCTAAAAGATAAAGTTAATATAGTGTCAAAACCTGTCTAAAACCTATTGGTTGAGTGGTTTTAGACCCATAACTACCTTATCCTATAAATAATCCATTTTATATCCATTCTAAATGGAAAATTATTTTATTATAAAAAAATATTTCTAGCTTTTCCTAAGGTGCCCCTCACCCCTCTTATAAAAGGAAACTCCCCCTTCTTTCTAATTCACACCTTCAAATCCATTTGTCTCAGCAAAAACCTGCCCAAATACCCTCTCAACAGTCCTAAATTTATCTTATAGGAATTTTTTTTTCAGAAATCCAACCTAAGGATCCCTTTTGATCAAATCAAAAGGAAAAACCCGAAGAAAAGGTAAATATTTCATCACCTCTTTCAAGTTCCTTTCTTCTCCCACTTCCACTTTATTGTTTCCATTATAAAATAATAACTCCATTATATTCTATATACTGTGATGTTATTATAAATATGGTACAACCATATTCATTATTCTATTCATCCTTTTAATGACATGTCACCATACGTGCATACGTATGGCTTACCCTCTCCACGTCATGGTGTAATTGTAATTCAATACATTATTATTTGGATGATTATAATAATGATTTGTAATTGATGTAAATAATAAATATAACAAGATAATGATTCTGTATATATAATATACCATCCAATTATATATTTTTTTTATATCAAAAGAATGATATTGTTGCTTGTGCGTACGTACAGATTACTGTCTCCACGAATGCGATGATATTCATTTCCCATCATATCCATTCAAGAATAATTTTCATGTGATAATTAAAAATGATGTTCAAATACTTGATATCGTTCTGGTTATGAATAATATACATCCCATCCATAACAAATATGACTCACATAAAAAAGAATATAATGTAAAACGAATCCGTTAACACCCAAAACGATGATAATACTAAGATATTATTGACAAAACAATATTAAAAGACAATATATGATATCATATTAATGTATATGATTATTGTAAAATTTAATAAAAATTATTTCAGAATTATAAAAAGGTTAACCTACCCTAGACCAATAAAAATTACCCGGTAAGGGTTAATTCTAAAATATCTTTATTATCCAAGGTTGTTTTTTACGTAAGTATCTACTGGGTCCTCTTTATCATCCACATCCATGTTTTTTAAAAATGCTTTTCAAAACATTTTTTTACTAGATATAGGGGTAAAGTAATTTATAACCTTGTATGTTTCAAAGAGAATCCTTCTGTCATTTTCCAAACAAGGTACTTTATGACCTTTTCAACAAAATCAAGATAATAATGTTTTTTAACTTATACGGCGGGTGCGGCTATTTTCCGCCGTTATAACATCGTCGAAGATTCCCTTAAAATCTTATAAGAATATTTTCAAAGTAAAAGTTTTCTTTATAATTATGTGACTCTTAAATTATTGAAAAATAGAAATAGACATTTCTCTAAAAAAGGTTTTGATTTCATCTATGTCAACATCTTTTGATGGATTTTATGTTTATTTGAAGTTGATTTATTATGATAAAAAACTTCAATATTGTATTGAAGGATTTGTGATATGTTTTACTGTGGATGTGCTATTTTTATAACATTCATGGTTTATGGTTAATGTATTTATATTTCGTATGATATTTTTAATACGAATGTTTTTTTATATTTCAACCTTTTCATGTGAGGAACGTATTGGACTTATTAAGTGATGGGTGGAGCCTCCTATAGCTCCTCGATGCATCGGTAGGACTCATGAGACAACTAGACATGGAATTGGATGAGGCATTTCCCAATTTGATATATGGTTTTGGCCGAGGCCTTAATCATTTTTAGATGTCTTGGCTGAGGCCCTGACAAAATGTTTCAGAATATCCTTCATTATACATTCCCTCATTATTAAAATAATATTGATGGTTCATGTGGTCATTTGACTAGTAGAATACCCATGATTATGTTTTATTATTGCATTATTTACTCAGCTCATATTACTTCCATAAAAGTATTCATGTTTATTTTTGGTAAAGACATGTGGTTTTAATTATTCACCATGCTTAATATTTATGTTATCTTCCGCTGTATTTCTTACCCTTACCGAGCATTTGAGCTCACCCCTTTCTTATGATTCATTTTCCCAGGATATGAAGCAGTTAGTTTTGAGTGATTTTTAGTCATAATCTAGGAGGCTTGGATGTTTCTAATGGAATAAATTCATGTCGTATTACTTTTCACGTTTTAAAGTTGAACTTATATATGAATCTTGTTTCCAATAATACTAAACCGGTTGGTCTTTCGAGACATTATTTCCTTGTGATCATTCCAATGTTATGTAATAATTCCCCGAATTGGGGAAACTAGGGTTGGGGAATTACAGTCTCACCAAAAAATGGAAAATATCATTTTTCTTAACATGGTCATGACGATCTATTTCTATATCTACACTGACTAGATTTTTATCACAATCACTGTTCACACAATTTTCATGTTCATTGGATCTAGGTTTTCTACACTCTCTCCTTACCCTCCCATCCCTCCATATAATCTATGGATCTTATGATTCATTAAAATTGATTTAGGAAAAAAAATCATGTCAAATATCTATTTCCTAGCATATGAGAAGAAGTGAAAATTGATTGAAGCATGACTAAAGGATGAGATTTCACTTAAAAATATAAATAAATCATGTAAATTTAATTTATAGAGTTAATTATATTGTTAGTTTAAGAATATATTGACTTTTGGAAATATAAATTGAACTAAAAAATTTATCCATTTACTTTTATTATTGATAAATCAATGGTCTTTTAACACATATCATATTTATAGTTTTCTAATGATTAACATTCTCTTTACCAAGTTATCTATAACTATCTGTTAATACTTGGGTGTTAGTTTTCCCTTTCATATATATATTTTCACTTCCCACCGATGTTCTCCTATTTGGAAACCTAGGTTAACGGTGATCTTTGTACTTCCCTATTCCCCTATTGAAGAGTAATTTTTACTAACCCTTTTTACGATATGGGTTCTAAAATTTCAAACATTTGATTACTAAGTTTGATTCAAAATTTTGAGGATTATATTTATTTAGGTGGTGGGGAATTTAACACCCTAATAATTTAAAATAATAAAACCATGTTCGATAACATACACAACATGCAACATTGAGTCTATATTAACCCCAATAAACTATTAAAATATTATTATTTAATGCAAAAATAATGATATAGGCATTAAATTTGTTGTTTTGAATCATTTTATGTAAATTATGAAATATATATATTTATAAGACCTACAAAATAATAAATGATTGATTAATACTTAGGAAATCAGTACTTAATTTCAGTAAGTTTATTTTATTCATTAGAAATAGGTTTTCTTTAACAATGCATTTTATTGATTTTTGTGAGAAAATATTATAATTAGTTTATAGAAATTCTATAAATTTTATTTTATAGAAATTATATCATTTTTGAAATCATCATATTAAAAAATTCTTAGGGTGATATTTTTGGGTTTTTTTGAAAATATTCTTTTGTAGTAAATAGTGAAAATACAGATTTTTATTGAAAATGGTATAATTATTTCAATCATTAGAAAAGTTAAATATAATTTTAAAATGGTTTCAATGAAAATATTAGTTCTATTATATTATGAATAATATTATTAATTTCATTATAATAATTTATATGGTTGAATTTGGTATAAAAATATTTTTATACATAAAAGGTTTGTTCTCAAAAACTATTTTTATGCGCGCAACATTTTTTATATTTATTGTTATAGGTGAATGATTTAAATTAAATTTATATATTATATATTCAATCCAATATTTTAACATTAATATAATATTTTTTTCTAGGAATGAGTTATGAATAAATCCAGCTAATGCTTAAAAACTACATTTTCCTAAAAAGTGATTTCCGTCACATTTTGATAATTTATTTTAAAATAAAATTATACCACTTATTGGTATTTAATTTTAGAAAATAGATTTCATATTTTTAATTTGTAGTTTAAAATTTGACAAATAGGGTCCTTTTATTTTTGGTCAAAATGAATTGTAACCATGGTAAAAATTTTACCTCAGAAAAGGGTAAATTCATTTAATCTTGGTTAAAACTAAGTGACAATGCTATAAATTTTCATCTTAGTTATTATTGGATGAAACTAATTAAACCAATATCAACTTAGGCTTTAAATAGACTTTTAATGGAAATTTTTCCATTAAAATGACCCTTACAATATTTAAATCAAAGAGAGTTACAAAATATAACTCCCTCAGTTTTAAATATCTATTATATGTCAACAGAGGAGGAGAATCAAGATATGAATGAAAAAAAATGTCTATTTTTAAATTAATGAAATAATTAATATTATATAAAATTATTTCAATTTTTTAGAAATTATATAATTACCTTAAATGCTTTTGTAACAATAATACAATATGTATTTAACTAACTAAAAATAAAATAAATTACTTTTAAAATATTAAAGTTGATATAATTTTAATGAGATAATGTGTCCAAAAACATTTATATATCTAAATACAATTTTAGGGTAGTTTTAAAATATTATATTCTAATTCACCTATTTTTCTATATTGAAATTCAAATTAAATGAAAAGTTCCATAATTGATATAAATGATATTTTTTTCAAAATAATATTTTATTAAATTATTTTAAATTAAAAAAACATTATCTTTAACCATGTGAATGTAAAATTGTTTAAAAAAGCATCCATGGTTTATTTATGAGTCACCTGGCCATTTAATATATCATTATTAACCCGTTGTGATTGAAATAGTGGTTACCCTAGTTAAGGTAAAAAATAATTAACCAAGGGGTTAATAAAAATGATAAGGATTACAATGTTATAAAATACTATGTAAATTTCATTGTTTTATGTTATTTAAACCATAGATATTTTTTTTTAATGAATTACCATTTGAAATCATTTGGATCTAGAATAGTATTATTATCTTTTAATTTTTAAATGAAATTCCAAAAGTTCCCCTTACCTCAATTATAAAAGGGCCCCTTCCTTCACTTATTTACACCACATTGAGAAATATAGAATGAAAAAACCCTAAAAATTAATATTTTAAACTTTGTTATCCTTGTTCTTGAGGATCTAGTATCCCCAAAAGACATATACTGCGTCCCTTAAAGAGTGTTCTAGTGGAATTCTATCAAAGAAGATGTAATTGTCTTTATCGAGGCCTTCAAGTTTATTTCATCTCCAAATTCATCTAAAAGTGTTGTAAAAATCCCTAAATAATAAATATAGTATAATCAATATACTATGATTTTATTATGATAATGCAATAACCATATTTAATCTATTTTCTATCCTACAAAAAGTGAAAACATCGCACATGCGTACGTACGACTTATTGTCCCCATGTAGCGGTGTAATTTGTTTTTAATCACAAATTTACATGTATGGTTATAAATAAGTATATAATGAGTATTTATGAAATAAATGTTATTCTGTAAATATAATATCATATATACTTTATTACCATCGAATATTTCAGAAAACGATAATGTCCATCATATGTACGTTTGGGCTACAACCTCAACGAAGTGATGTGATCCTTTTTAATTTACATTTTAGGTGGATAGTAATAAGGATGAATTTAATAAATATGTATGGTATATAAAAATTATTCAATAAAGATAGAATATTTTTTAAATTTCTTTCCTTCCATCAATCCAAAAGTGAAAACAGTGTACATCCATATGTATGGCCTACCAGCCCCCTGAATGTTGTAATTTATTTATTTATCTCTATCTTTTATGGATAACCCTAAATATATATATATGTTGAATATATATGATATTTATAAAACTAATAAAATTCTAATTATTATGGAATAATAAAAAATGTACAAGTAATATAACAACCAAATAAAAAAATACTTTAAAAACAAAGTAGTTAACACCTAAGACAATGATAATAATAAAATATTATTAACAAACGGGTTATAAAATTTTATAAATGGATAATATATGTTATCATAGATATGAATATGGTTCTAGTATGTCATTATAGTAAATTTATATTTATTATACATAAGTTTATATCACCTACATGACAAGTAGGACCTGAGGTAAGGGATTTCATCTCAATTTCCACTCTATTAAGACATATTTGGTATTGTGAACATGTTTATTTTTATGTTGTGTATATACTAACCCTCTGAGGTAATTAAAAATTATATATATTTATTAATGATTATTAAATTTCATTTTATGTTTAATCTCTTAAATGTTTTCCATATTTCCATAACTTTTTCTCTTTTTGGAACTTCATAAAGTAAAGAAATTTGTAAAATATGAACTAAAACTTTTTTACATTTTGATCATATATAATATTCATCCATATCCATATTTATTCTAAAATATTTTAATTATTTTTATACTTCTATAATGATTTATTGAAATAATTTTTTATAGAAGTGCTAATTTTTTAAAAATAGTTTAATGGAATATTTTTTAGTTTTCCAAACGATGTACTTTGTGACTTTTCATAAAAAATTATCAAAGGAATGTTTATTTTAACTAATAAAAAATGATCATCTTTTACCATAATAATAACTAATATTTTAATTGATGATTCCTTTATATTCTTACAAGTATATTTTCAAGGAAAAACTTTTACCTTATAATTGTGCATTTTTTTAAATATGTGATTTCAAAATAATGGAAAAGTTATCTTCCTCAAGAAAGTTTTAATGATTTTTTAATAGAATTTATTTTCATAAATGAAAAAACCCTTTATTTTAATTATTCACCATAGTGGGTATGTTGAAAATATACCATACATTGTAACATTCACATTATTGTGATCATTGAATATTACCTTTCTCTTAAATACCCATATTCTTTGTATCATAGATATGATTATTTCCTAAATTGTATACCATTTCTAAATATGGTGTTATACTTTGAATATTGTTGATTTACTGAGGAATTATTGAAAAGTCATAACTATTTATTCAAAATGGATATTTTTTGATAATGAATATTTTTCAAGAATTAAATAAATCATTCTATATATGAGGAATGCATTGGACATGCAGTGATATGTGGGACAAAAAATTATATATCCCCTCAATGCATCAACATGTATCATGAGACCAATAATTCAACTATCTTTAAATGGGATTTTGAGTATGCTGGCCCATAGTTTTAAATAATCATGGCATAAGGCCTTGAAGGTATATATAATATGAGGTCTCAGATCATGATATCCAATATTAAGTATTTCATTTTTTGAGAATTCATTTGTTATTATCATTCATGAGATTGCTGTATTGATATTATCCATGGATGCTTTTTGTGCTAAATTTATTGACTAAATGACATGTTTTTTCAGTAATTTTTCTCTCTATATTGATTATGGATTATTTACTCATGATATATTCAATTGTATGTAACCCTTACAATGAATCCAAGATCTCCCTTTAATTTTTTCCTTTTCTTTAGGATATGAAGATGGATATTATGAATAATATCAAGCTTGAAAGGACATTTTTTATACAATTTATTTCATATTTCCAGTGTAATGTGGGACTCAGGTATGTATTTGAATATTCAAGACTAACAATATATTCGGTACTTTGGGATGTGATTCCCTGTATGTAGGGACAATTTAATAAAGTAACCACTGATTATGGGCTATTAACGTTAGGGTTGTTATAAATAAAATTATTTAACATTAAAAAATTATTATTTTTCATAGATTTTTTTCATCAATATTTGGTGTTTTATTATTTTAATAAATTAAATTTATGACTATTGAAGAATGATTTTAATGATATATATATATATATAATAAAATAGTCTACCATTCAACTAATTATTAATAATTGTTAAAGACTAAGAATAAATTCATTTTTTATGATTAAAAGTACATTTTTCTAAAAACTTTATGCATTATATATTATTATATTAAATCTATTTTTTATATATTTTAGAAATTTAATAAAAAATGGGATTCGTAATGAGAATAAACATTTAAAAATTAGGTGATATGGTTAATTTAATTTTTAGTTAATTTTTTTACCAATTTGAATAGTAAGTTACCGTGGTAAAAGTAAAATGATGAAAAATTGGTTAATTTAAGAGGAAAAGACCTAAAATATACCTAAATTTTTCTCTAAATTTTATATATGATGGTATTAATAACCACCACCACAATATTTTTTTTATTTATTAAAATACCATTTGGGGAAAAGTGGGAACCATATAAAGAAATCCCAGATGTTCATAACCCCATCCACATGACACTCATTCAAAAAACATGAATATAGCATGCAAATTTAAAACCCAAATTTGAGAAACCCGCCAAAAGAAACTTCGACACATGAGATACCCACCTTGATCTGCATCTTGGGAGACCTCAAACCACACCACACCACCATCATCATATCGCTGACCTGACATCTCATCCTTCACCGCCATCACGACTATACATCATCAAAGGCATCGTCCTCATCGGCATAACGTCGTCGACCGCATCACCGACGTCCACCACCAGAATGTTGAAACCCATCACTCAGCATCACCAGGGCTGAACGCAACCTCTCCATCGACAATTTAAACATGATTAATGAAATATATTAATTATTTTCAACTTTTGATCCAATTTCCATGTAAAATTTCATTCTTTGCATATTAATAGCTAAGTATTTGTGGAAATGCCACTCATGATCACCTATAAAAGAAAACCTCCTTAATACACATTAAAAAACACATTCAATTTAATTATCTTGAATCCATACCTAAATTATCTCCCAAATAAGCCTATCCAATTCTGGGTAACATCATGTCTCAATAGTAATCCCCAATACCTTCAAAACTAAGAAGTCTTCTAAGTGATGATATAATATATTCTCTATAAGCAATGAATTATTATCCCTAATTTTCTTTTATCTCATTCCTATAATTCTTCCTACTTCTGATTTATCACATTTATAATATCTAAAAAATATCATTATATATCTATAATATTTATATTTTAGTAAAATTACTTCATAATCATACTCATCCATTGATTATAACATATTATTCTTTGGGCTAGTTTTACCACCTACATGGGGGATCCTATAAAGTTTTATCATGAATGGTTTTGAAAATTAATTATTGGTGTGATATGAAATTAATAATGATATAATGTTTTTTATGTTTTTAGAATTTTGATATTTAGATTTCACTAATTATTAGTATAATAAATAGTATTTTTTAAAAATAACTGAAGCATGCTGATTATGGATTTATTCTTTATGAATCATACCCAAAAATACCATGAAATGAACTTGGAACTTCATAAAACATTATGTAACTGCTATTCTAGTACCTTGAATATTCTATAGATGATGAACTTATGAATAAGGAATGATGACTGAGACATCATATGAAAAAAATAAAAAAACTGTTAAAACTACTAACAAATTATGATCAATATAAAAAAAGTAATACAAATTTAATAAATGAAAATAAAATGTAACACAATGATATATTAGAAAATATTTATATTTAATAAAATTCATTTCTTTGATAACTTGTGTTATATGAAACACTATTTTTAAAAGAACTATGATATCCTATTAAAATATTATTATGTGAATGTTATAACATAGATGATAAAATTTTAAGGTATTAATAGGATGCAATAAAAATAAATCTTGTAATAAATAAATTTACTTTATTAATTCTTATAAAATCATGAACTCAATTTTTATCCATTCAATTTTATTCTATAAAAAAATGATTTTTTTAAAAAATAATTTATTTATTTTTGTGAGAAAATAATATTGAATATGTATAAAATTTATTTGGTAAATGTATATAATTTTTTAAATATTAAAACTAAATTTATCTTTGGGTAAAATTTTATTATTTTTTCTGAAATTATTAATTTTTTAGTGAATAGTGAAAAATTTGTATCTCTGTAAAACTATCATTTTTATTTTCATAAAAAAGTCACATTATGATTTGAATGAGATATCATAGAAAAATAAGAATTATTTAATTAAAAATAATATAATTAAAGTCTTTTTAAACATCATTATACCTAATTTTTTTTATATATTAATGTTTTGACAAACAAAATCCTTTTTTCCAAAAACTGTTTTTCATTGATTTTTATGCATTTATATTAAAAGTAATTTTTTCTACTTCTATAAATTGAATCATGAAAATAGATTCCAAATTTAGAATCAAGGGGGTTGAAATTTTGTAAATATGGAACTTTTATTTTTTTTTACATTATTAATAGGGACATTAGTAATTTTGTTACCATGATAATGGGTAAATCAAGTAATTATGGTTAAAATAAAATGATGAGGATTAAATAATAACCCCAAAACATGAATTAATTTTATTTTATGATTATATATAATCCATAATAATAAATAAATTGAATATATGATATTTTATTTTCATTTATACACGATGTTTACCTTTATAACATTTAAGTGAATATAAAGCCAAAAATTTCACACTCTTGCTTTAAATAACTATAATATTTTTAATATAGGGATAAAAATGGATATTTTCAGTTATAAATAATAATTTTAATGATAAATGAATTTTCTTAATTTGGAAATTTTTAAATTTTTTATTGAAGAAATAGTTTCATTAAAATCTTAAGCAATGCTGATGCTGTAATTATTCATCTAATAGAAAAATAAAATATATGATTTTAAAAATTCTAAAAATAGGATGATTTGAATGAATTTTTGTGTTACATGATTTTTTAGATAAAAATATCATATTAGATATTCTTTAATGCATTATATTCTATTTCAATTATTGCATTGTAGTTTTAAAAGTCAAACTAAATTAATAATTCCAAAATAGACATTAATGATATTTTATAATAAATAATTTTTTATTAAATGATTAAAAACTACTAAAATTATTATATTTAGAGAAGGTAAAAATATAAGTTTTATGGAATCTACCATGGTTCATTTATTGGATTTTTTCCTTTTATAGTAATAATATTAACCCCTAATTGTAAGCAACAATGATATCACTGTAATTATCGTAAGGGTTAACGAAGTGTTAAAACAAATACATAAGGGTAAAAATGTGACCGAGAGTTATAAAAATTTTATTTTATGATATTATTTCAACACATACTCATCTTATATTTTAATATTATCAGTTTTTATCCATTTTATATCAAAATTAATTTATATTATTTAAATATTTTAAGAAATTGAAAAGGTTCCCTCCCCTTAATTAAAAAAGGGAACCTTCCTTTATCTTATTTAAAATACATTGAGCCATCTAGATCAAATAAAACCTTCCAAAATTAATTTTTAAATACATTATAAACATCACATTGGTTTTATTTCTTCCAAAATGATCAACCATAGATCCATAAGAGGAGATCTGAAGGATTTGTTTCAATGAAGTGGTAATAACCTTAACTAATCACTTCTTTTTTAATTTTTATTTTATTTCCAATAAATATGTTATATTATTAAATAAATAAGAAATTAAATATAATAAATATACTGAAATTTTATTATGGTTATTAAAACAAAATTATTTACCCTCTTTTCTATTAAATGGTATGTGAAGGTATCACTTGTGCATACATACGACTTTCTATCTCCATATAGCTATATAATTCATTTATCATCGCCATATTTTATCGATGAGTGTTATAATTATTTTAATGTTTATATATTATATTTATGACATAATAATTATTCTATAATGATAATATCATATCTAAATTCTTACCATCCAAACCGTTGGAAAACAATAACATTGCTCATGCGTATGTGTGGACTACTACCTCCATGAAGTTATATGATTAGTTATTCATTTCCGATTTACATAGATGGTAATATGGATTAATTTAATAAATATATATGATATATATGAATTAATAATTATTATTAAAATTTAATTTATTATATACCTTTATTTTCTCTATTCGTCAAAAAGTGAAAATAATATTCATGGATACGTAGGACCTACCACCCCCATGAACGGTGTAATTCATTTATCTATCTCTAAAATTTATGGATGATTAAAATTATGTATATAATGAATATATATGATATTTATATAATGCTTTATATTCTTATTATGATGCAATAATTATCAATATACATGAACCGAAACTACCAAACCAAAATATATATGAAAAACGAAGTAGATATCACTTGGAACAATGATTTTAATGAAGAACTGTTAATAAAATTATGACAATAGGATATATGTAAATAATATATCATATAATATATATGATTATGGATCATTAATATATTTATAATAAATATATATTTATTATAAATGAGGTACTAACATGTATGAAATAATTCTTACCCAATGTAATGGATTTTCATCTAACTTTTATTTCTGTGAGACACATTCCATATTCACCACTTGTTTCTTATATGTGGTTTATATAATACCCATGAATGTATTTTATGATAATTATTATGAATTTTATGAGGTTTTACATATAGACAAAATGTTATTTCGTTAATATGTATTATGATTCAAAATTTACCAAAGTGGTATGAGTTTTATATTACAATCTCATTGTTTATCAGGATTTTTTATGATTAAGATAAGATGATGAAATATTATGATATACCTTTCAAGGATATTATAATTTTTTAATTATTATTATTTTGGTATAATACATTATTCCTTTCATTTTTCTCTATTTATGTACTCAATAGACCATAAGAATTTCTTTCAAATAAAATCTACTTTACTTCTATCTTCAGTTGGAAAACATTTTTCTTCCATTTAAATCTATTGAAAAATAGTTTTAAATAATGTTTTTATCTATTATAATATAATTTATTAAATTTATTTTTACCAATGATTTATTTTTCTAAAAAATTGATTTAATTTAATATTCTTTTTGTTTTCTGAACGATGTACATTTTGACCTTTTCTAAAAACGTGTGTTAGGAATGTTTTATTTTAACATATATTGAATCAAAAAAATTTACCACCTTCGTGATCGAATAATCTTTTGAATATTACATTAAAATTTTCCAAGTTTATTTTCAATTAAAAATTTTTCCTTAATAATTGGTAAATATTATTTTTTTAAAATGTTATTTCAAAGTGAAAAGGATATTTTCCACATGAAATGTTCCCTGTGATATTTAAAAATAATTTTCCATTTTAGATTACAGAATTTGATTATACTGAAGCTTTATTGGATTTATGATCCAATGATAAAATACATATTCTATCTATGGATGGTTTCTTTTTATGATGAAAATATTTTAATGAAACCCATTTATTTTAATGGGTTTTCATATGATGAATTTTTTATGATTTTGTGGCACACATATGTATTGTATTCATTATGTTATATATGGTTATAGTATAAACCAAGTATGGTGGTTACATTATAATTAAGGATAATGGTTACGTTATAACTGCGGATGGTTGGGACCATAATTATAAAACCCTCTAAATAATTGTCTAATGATTGAAATCTCATTAGATTATCTTGACCAAAATTTGGGGTGAACATAGTTTAGTAAGGGACTCTTTCTACCATGATAGTCTTGGGAGTAAACCTTTCTACTATGAAGGTTTTTGGAGTGAACCCATTCCTCTATGGTAACCTTGTAATTGATCCTTTAATACTATGTAAATGAATTTTCTATGGTTATGTATATGAAATTATTCCATGTCTTATGCTAATGTTATGATCTTATGGCTAGTGTTATTTTCTTCCATTATGATTCATATCATATGAGCTCCCAATATTTATACTATGAACCTAGATTATGATCTTTGATATTCATGGTATGGTTTTAAAATGTTATTCTAATGTTTCTATACCATTATGATTATCTTATAAATATGTGGTCATTAATATCTCCCGTATTTACCCTTACCTTGCATCTGATCTCACCCATTATTATGTTTCATTTCCCTTGTTTATGAAGAAATGTTCTAGGAAACACATGTATATAAAGGGTTCAAATTCTAAATAATTTAATTAGAGACTCTTATGAACAAGTTGTTTATGTGTCTAAATTTCAAATTATTCTAGATCTATTGGATTCTGGAGTGGATTATTATGATATATAATGAATATTCATCTAATAATATGTAATATATATATATATATATATGAAATGTACGGTTCGTTATAGTTTGTATCAAATAAAGGATAAGTAAAAATTTGAAACCTATGATTAAAAAAACATTATTTATAACCCTATGTATATGTATAACTATTTGATATCATCCTAATGTTTTCGTAACAACCATGGATGTCCATAGTTAAACCTAAAGTTTCATATATTTAAAAGAAGGTGTCTTGATTTAGAGATCAAATTAATTATTTTTCTGGATTATGTGGTTTTCCACTATGATCATGACGGGTCACACTATGCCTTTTTTTATTCAAAGGATAGAAATTGAAGGAATCCTGTTAAAAAATAATGTTATGATCAATTAAATAGCCATCCTCATGGGTAACCAAATGGATTAAAAGCTGGGATGAAATATATTTTGACTATTCTAACTCAAATATCTCAATTTATTTATGGTAACATGGATCATGTTAAACTTCCAAATGCACCATATATGGAGAAACCTATTATTGAATATTTTATGTGATAACATCCACCCACCTCTTATGGGTATTTTTATCCACTAGTTTTTGAATAATGGATCATTGTGATGGAAATGATATTTTTTCTGTGTTAGGACCATGGAAAATTTTCATATCTATTTATCCATTAGAAGGTGAAGAAGATCAATGGTGTAATATTATTAAGAATATGATGAATGAGGGGGAAATTTATTCCATGGAATCCTATGAGTTTAAGAGAATATGTTTCCATATATAATCCCTCATATTCTATTTAAAAAAATAGAGAAGGAATTCCTTGATCTCAAAAAGAAGTATGATTAATACATTAGTACCCATGAGGAAAATTCTACAAGACTTTCAAGGTATGGTTCATGTTTATTCATCATCCATGAAAGAATAATTAATTGTTTATTTAGTTTTTTTAAACCATGCCTTCAAAAGGAATTATCCAGAAGAAACTTTTTGAGGTTATGAAGAAATTGTTTGATGTACATTGATAGTTGAAAATGAAATTGGAAACCCCTAAGGTTTTGATGTTATGAAAAAAATATGGAGATTCATGGAATCTCCAATGGTTTTTCAAATATAGGGAAGAAAAATATTCAAACTCATACTTTCCAAAAATATAGGAAAGAGAACTTAGGTGAATTCAGGTAATGAACAAGATGATTATTCAAGTTTTGGAAGCATGTCCATCAAGTAAAAGGATGTTGACAATATGTAAACGGGCCAATCAAAGAAATGAATGAATATAGAGATCAAAAAAATACACCTCTAACAAATAAGTGATATAAAATAAAATAATTTTGTAATTATGTGAATCAATTCCATAATCCAAGGTCTAATGAAGATAATAATCCAAAAAAAACGTCTGAAATAAAACGAAAAAGGAAAAATTATACAATTACAATATTTGAAGTGAATAATGATGGATTGGGAAAACTTATCATCTACTATCAAAATTGGGATTAAATATTTATGTTTGTATGAATAATCCCTATGAAAATATTATCCTTTGATGAATTTTTATGTGATTATGAACATTGATTAGATCCCTCTACATAGATTCCATAAATATTTATAGAATAATGAAATATTATTTGATAGTATGAATCAAACTATGGTCATATATCAGTGCAATGGTTAACCCAAAACTCCAATTAAAATATTTTTAGCTAAATTATGACCTTATTTATATAATAATAGGTGAGTTATCTTTTATAATCATATAATATTTTATTGTGAATTTATTTTTTAAAATGATTATTATATATTGAATAATATATAATCAATATATATACTTTTTGGTATGAGAATTTATGAGTGATTAAAATTATTTTTAGGTTAAACATGGAAAGAAATGAGATAAAATCATCTTTGTGTTTACATCTTGGCCATACACAATTTGTATGAGTTGTAAGGTTAACTAATTTTGGAATGGATTAAGTTGAACTTTGGATAATATTATTTGAGGTTAAAGTATTATTTATCATATTGGATAACCTATGATAAACATTCTAGTTTAATTTAAAATTTTGAGTCTAAAGGAATGAATTATAGATATTATTTTTTATTAATGGTTCTGCAATTATAAAAAATCATCTCAAATATCCATTTCCTGAAATAAGAAAATAATTGGAATTTGATCAAATCACAAATAAAGGATGATATTGTTCTTATGTCATGGAAATAATTATTTTAACTTTATATTCTCTAGTAATTTATCCAGATTGTAAAATAATCCCTCAAATTTAGGATATTAATATGAAAAAAATAATTATCTATTTACTTTCCATTATGATGAATCAATGGTCTTTTAACTCATCAATGATAATGGTTTTTTTGGTATTTAACATTATCATGACCATGTTATATATCACCCTCTATTAATCCATGGGTGTTAGTTTTCTCTTCCATGTCTATATTTTCACTTCCTACTGATTTTTTCATATTTGGAAACCTCGTTTTGTGGTGACGTTTGGACTTATCTTTCCAAATTTTTAAGAGGAATTTTTATTATCCCTTTTTTATGATGTGGATTTTTTATAAACAAATTTCCAAATATCAAATCATTGACTACTAAGAACACATTAAAATTATGATTATTTCGTTTATTAATGTGGGTAGAATGTAACACCTATAGATTTTAGAGAACATTTCTATTTAAATAATTTTATTTCAATAAATTTTTTCATTACATGTAACACTGAGTTTAAACGAACCATCAAATACTATTAAAATAATATTGTGTGATTGATATAACATGGATATTTAAATTAGAGTTTATAAATAGTATTAAATACATTAAAATATTACACTAAATATAAATTTATTGATTAATTCATAGTAAATAATCACCAAATTTTTATTAAATCACTTTTATTCTTAAAAATTATTTTTTTTTCAAAAAAGGGTTTTATAGATTTTTATGAGAAAATAATTATACATAAATTTATAAAAAATTTATAAAAATTTTATCATAAAAAGGAAAAAAAAATTAAAATCAATTTATCAAAATTATATTTGGGTTAAACTTTGGTATTTTTATGAAAATAGTTTTTTTTCAATGAATACTGAAAAATAACGATTTTTGTAAAACTGTCAGTTACTTTTCATTAAAAAGTTCCATTATGAGTTAAATTTTATATCAAAGTAAAATATGTATTAATTCATTATATATTATATAATTAACTTAATTTTAATCATCGTTATACCTAATTTTGGTTCAAGTACAATTTTGGGCATTAAAACGTATTTTTCCAAAAACCGTTTTCTATTTCATTTAATGAATTTATATTAAAAGTAATATATGTGTATTATATAAATTTAATCTTTAAAAATGGATTCAAAATTTGGAATCAGGGGGTAAAATTTTGGTAACTATGACCCTTTTATTTTTTTGTCATTATGAATAGTAACATTAGTTTTCCATGGTAAAGGGTAAATCAGGTAATAAAGGTTAAAAATAAAATGATAAGGATTAAAGAATGACAAAAAAAATTACTTTATTTTATTATAATGATTATATAATGTCTATAATCATATAAAAGTAAAATATATGGCCTTTTTCATCTATTTGGACATGATTTTTTCCTTTATAATATTTAAGTGAATATAATACCACAAATGTCACACAATTGCTTTTAATAATTATAATATTTTTAATACAGCAACAAAAAGATGATATTTTTGGTGAGAAATAATAATTTTAAATATAAATGAATATTATAAACATTAAAATTTATTTTTTAATTTTTAGTTAATAAATAATAACCTTAAAATATTACACAACACTAAGGCAATAATTATTTAATTAATGAAAAAATTAAATAAATGATTATTAAAATATTTAAAATAACACAGTTTAAATTATTTTTTGTGTTAAAATGTTCTTTTAGATAAAAATTACATATTATATATGTCTTTATACATTTTACTAGAATTAAATTGTTTTCTCCCATTTTTAAAAGTCAAATTAAATGAATAGTTCCAAAATTGACATAAATGGTATTTTATAATAAATAATACTTTATTAAATGATTTAAAATTAATAAAATAATTGTCTTAATCCAATTTAATTATATAAGATTTATTACATCAACCATATTTCATTTATGGTCCATTTCTCTTTTATTAGTAACTATATTAACTCCTTAATAGTAGAAAACATTGATATCACTATAATTGTCAAAAGTGTTAATGAAGTGTTAAATAAAAGATAAGGGTAAACATGTGATCCAAATTTATCTAAATTTTAATTTATGATATTATTTTTACTCATACTCTCGTTATATTATAATCTTATCAATTAAGATCAATTTGGGCATACGCATTAATTTATATTAATTCAATTGTTTAAGAAACTCCATAATTACCCATCCCCTCAATTATAAAAGGGCACCCCTTATTTTTCTTCTTTACACCACATTGGGCCTTATAGATCTAAAATAAACTACCCAAATCCCTTATAATCTTCCTTAAAAACATTATAGAGGTATTTTCATCCCAAAATTCCAACCCCTGGATCCTTTAGTGGAGATCTAAAGGTGTTATTTCAATGAAAAGGTAACATCCTTAACCGATAAATTGATTTTTAATTATTATTTTACCACCTATATATCTATTATGTTATTAATTAAAAAATAAAATTAATATCCTTAATATACCGTAATTTTATTATGTTTATGGAACCACCATTAATCGCCTTATTTTCAATCAAATGGAAGGTGAAATTATTGCTTCTGTATATGTACGACTTTCTATCTCCACATAGTAATAAAATTCATTGCTAATTACCATATTTTATTGAGGGGTATTATGATGGGTTTAATATTTATATATTATATTTATGACATATTTATTATTATATAATAATAATATCATATCTACCTTCTTACCTTCAAAAATGATGAAAAATGATAATGTCGATTGTGCGCACATGTGGACTACGACCTCCAAGAAGCGATGTGATTAATTTTTCCATTCCATATTATTTTTATGATAATAAGGTTGGATTTAATAAAAATATATGATATATATGATGATAAAATATTTATAAAGGTTAATTATTATTTACCTTTATTTTGATTGATCCTTCAAAAAATGATAACATCATTCATATGTACGTACGACCAACTGTCTCTATGAAATTTGTAATTATTTTTTCAATCTATAACATTTATGAATGGTTAAATATGTATAGAATTAATATATATTATATTTATATCATGATTAATATTCTTTATATGATTTGTCCATGTTCAAATTGCAAAGACTAAAATTACTGAACCAAAACATACATGAAAGACGAAACAAATATCACCTAAGATGATGATTTAAATGCAGAATTGTTGATAAATGAGTGATAAAAGGTTATAAGAAAAAAAAATTGTATGTTATATATTGTTATTCTTTCTTAATATATTTATAATAAATTTATATTTATTATAAAGTAGGTTCCAATGCATACAATTAATTTAGACCCAAGGTAATGAATTTTCATCTCACTTTTATTTTTTTGAGACACATGACACATTAAACAATTTTTTATTTTATGTTGTGTATATACTACACATGTATGTATTTAATTATCCTTATAAGTAATTTTATGGTTATTTAAATATCCATATATGGATGTTTCTTTCATGGGTCTTATGATTCAAAAGGTACCAAAGTGTTTAGTGTTTTTTTTACAATCTCATTCTTTATCGGGATTTTTTTTATTAGGTTTTGATGATAAAATATTATGATATAACTTTCATTAATATAATGAATTTTGTTATCATCTATTTATTTATATATAATACATGATTCCTTTCATTTTCTACTCTTTAGTACTTAATAGAAAAATAATAATTTTAAAAAGAAGTGACTTTATTTCTCTCTTCGGTCAAAAAAACTTTTCCATCCTTGTACATGATTTTTATAATTTTTTCAAATAATGTTTTTAAATATTTTCCTATGATTTTTTAAATTAATTTTAACTAATGTTTTAATTTTTTTACAAAATTGTTTAAAATGATTTTTTCTATTTTTTTGAAAAATTTAATTTTTGAAATGTTCTAAAAAAGTATGAAAGGAATGTTTTATTTCAACGTATACAACACAAATGAAATTTTACACCATCATCATCAATAAATTATTTGAAGCTTCCATTACAGGTTTCCAATGTTATTTTCAAATAAAATTCTTTCTATAATTATTGGATATTTTACAAGGCTATTTCAATGTGAAAAAAGATATTTTCTTCATGAAATGTTCCATTTGATATTTCTAAATAATTCCCTTCTAAGATGAGAACCTTTGATAATACTTAATATTTAATTGGGTTATTATCTAATTACCAAATCGTTATTGTTTCTTAATATATTTTATCTTTATTATGACAAGTTTTTATGAAACCCTTTCATTTTTAATGTGTTACACTACGATGAAATGAAGAAATGTTTATGAAACCCATTTCCTTTATATATTTATGATATGATGAAATATTTTTAAAACCCATTTAATTTCATAGGTTTTGATATAATTAATTTTTCATAATGTTATGGAAAAAATATATATATATTTTTAATTATGTGATGTGTTTATTTTATAAACCAAAGATGGTTTTTACATTATAACCGAGGATGGGTGGGCCCTAAATTATATATCCCTAAAATTAATTGGGTAATTATTGATATCACATAATATAAATAGGGCTGAAATGGGCAGTGGAACCAGTTTAGTAAGGGACTCCATCTACTATGATAGTCCAGGGAGTGATCCATGAGTATTATGATGTATTGGTTAGTTAACCCATTCCACCATGATAGACTTATAAAGGAACCATGAAAACCATGTAAAATGAATTTTCTATGCTTATGTGTATTTCATGATTCCACGTCTTACGAAAATATAAGGATTTCATGTCTCATGTTTTTTGATTCCTTTAGGATTCATATCTTATGAACTACTAAGATTTACTCAATGAAGAAATATTATTATCTTTGATATTTAGGGTATGGGTTAAAAATTTTATTCTCATGTTATCATACCATAATTCTCATGTTATTCTTAGTGATCATTTATATCTACCTTATTTACCCTTTCCAAGTATCTAAGATTATCCATTCTTATGTTTTAATTCCCTAGGTTATGAAGAATGGTTTTAGGAATGACATGTATAAGAAGGGTTATGGTTATGAAGAAAATTATGGGCTACTATTATGAAGTAGTTGTTTATCTGTGCAAGTTTATAGATATACTAGAGCTATTCGATTCCATCACAAATCATTATGATATATAGTGAATATTTATCTAGTAATATGTAAAATATATGCATAAAAAGTATGCTTTTTATATATAAGATCAATATTAAAGATAATAAATATGGATCAGTTTTTGAAATATATGATTAATGAGTGTATGTTTATTATATAAGTGGTTTGACTAAGTCTGACCAGGTAGTAATCTGAGGTAATAGATCATTATCTCAATTTCAATTCCTTGAGACATATTTCATATTATTCATCAATTTTATTTTATACGGTATAATTTTTATGAGCAACCCCAAGAATTTAATACATATATAATTCATCATTTCAAATAATTATTCCTTACATCTCACTATATATCACACCCCAGTACCAATAGGTTTAGTGTAAATGGAGATTAGATACACAAAAAACATATTTTACAATTTCCTTCACACATCCCAAAAATTAATTCTCACATGATACCATTTAGGCATAACATAAATAATATTCTATATATGAACATGTGGAATTGAAACATATGAAAGGCTGAGATCAGATACTCAGTAAGGGAAAATATAAGAGCAATCAACTGAATATTATATATGAGAATAATATGGGAATATGGGTATGAGAATATAATGAAGTTTAATTTACATAGAATATTATATTCACACAATATATCATAAAAAATGAGTCATGGAATAAGGATTTTACACTACTGGAAATTAGATCTTTCCCAACGCTTCTATACCAACGGTTTACAAAAACTGTTGGTATAGGTCCCCTTTCCCAACGGTTTGGACAAACTGTTGGGAAAGGCCCCCAAATTGGCCACTTTTCCCAATGGTTTGGCCAAACCGTTGGGAAAGGCCCTCAAATTAGACACTTTTCCCAATGGTTTGGACAAACCGTTGGGAAAGGTGGACCTATCCCAATGGTTTGGCCAAACCATTGGGAAAGGACCCCAAATATACCACTTTTCCAAATGGTTTGTCCAAACCGTTGGGATAGGTCTTCCTTTCCCAACGGTTTGGCCAAACTGTTGGGAAAGGTCCCCAAGTATGCCACTTGTCCCAATGGTTTGGCCAAACCATTGGGATAGGTCTACCTTTCCCAACGGTTTGGCCAAACCATTGGGAAAAGTGGGCCAAAATTCAACATCCTTCACAGAATGAAAATCACAACCAAAGACCTATACCAACGGTTGTTACAACCGTTAGTATAGGTCTATACCAACAGTTTTAACAACTGTTGGTATAGGTAATTTCATTTTTTATCGGACCTTCTTACCGAGAACATTATATAAAACAAAATTTAAAATATTTATGAGAATAAATATATATATTTATGTAATTATGATCACAAAAGTCATGTTAGGTTAGTGGTTGAGTCGTTCAATTATAAATGAGGGGTCCTGGGATCAAATCCCAGTGGATGTTTTATTTTTGGAATTTATATACCAACGGTTCCATTACCGTTGTTATAGATTTCATATTACCTATACCAATAGTTTCCAAAACCATTGGTATAAGTTTATACCAACGGTTTTTGGAAAACCATTGGTATAGACCTATCCCAACGGCTTAAATGGCTAAGGTTCTCCAAACCGTTGGTATAGGCTATACCAACAGTTTGGAGGCCTATACCAATGGTTCCAAACCGTTGGTAAAGGTTAGTTTTCCAGTAGTGTTAGCATAACGGAAGATATTAATCATACAAGTGTGTGAACATGAGTCAATAATCTTGATAAATGGGAATATTACATAGTTACATTTAATAATATAAGAGTATGTAATAATAATAAGTAAATAGATCTTAAAATATTTATAGTCTATGCACCAAGTCATTCATATCATAATGGACCTGGCTGACCACCTCCCCATAACATACTGGACATGGGATAACCACCTAGATCTGTTAACACAGTGGACTTGGGAAAACCACTATTATACCATCTCAATATCTTTTGTTGTGAAACATTACTAAATTAATTGGACATATATACCAAACCCATACATCCCATGATGATAAACCATGCATATGTGAACCATAAGAACTTGAAAACATTCATAATTTAATCAGAACATAATTAACTTTGTAAAATAAATGAGTTTCATGATACCATCCATAAGAAATGATCATAATCCATCCATAGAAATATTTTGGATGGTTATATTAGGTAATATTCCTAGAGAAGTATAAGAAATATTAAAGGATATTAAATATATGAAAACCACTTTTATAAGAAAATTAATATTTAGTCAGAGAAATAAGAACAAACATGATTTAATTTTTTTTACATTTGAAGATATATTTTATAAATAAGGGGGATATAAATTTCTTTGGAAAACCATGAAAAAATATAAAATAAACATCATTTTAAAGTGGTTATATAAGTAGGAAATTTTTTCTATTCAAAAAGTTTTGAAAAAGAATATTTTTTCACACTAATATAAAGAGAGTCAAAGATGGTGGAGAAAAACCACACCAAAAACAGTAAAAGAATATTCATATTTTAAATAACCTCAAAAATATTAAAAATAACTTTATTAATAATATAATTAAATATATGGACATCTATAAAACAAAATTATGACTATTGATAGTGATTAGAAAGATTCTTGATTGAAAAGTAGAGATAAAGCCAAATTCACTTAGAAGACATAAATATTGAAAATTATGAACCAAAGGTGTGATTAAATGATCAGAGAAAATATAAAACTCAATAAGTTACATATGATAATAATTATAGGTTTTTTAGATAGAAATATCATATTATGTCCCTAGATGTAAATTTATTCTTAACAATCTTGAATTTATAGTGAGATTGGAGAGATAACCCTTAAAAATTTAGTAACCTTTGAATAAAAATACCTTTTAAGAGAGAGCCATAGATGGATATATAAATAAATTGAATTTAATAAAAATATTGATGAATATGGAGAGTACCTCAATAAAGGGAATTGATATGAGAAAGACCAAAACTTTTACTCCAGACTTCCCTAAAAGATATTTATCCTCTTGTATAATAAAAATAACCATATAATTCACAATTTTAAGTGAAAGAGGATAAGGACCACCAATAAAATAGGAACTAATTGGTCCAATGAGAATTGGGTTGTCTATCCTTTTTATCTTGTGAAGTTAATTTCATAGTCAAATGATTTATCATTTAGTTCACCACTTTCGTTTCATCTGAATGATGTGGTTGGACTGGCCCAATGGTTTGATTTTGGGGGCTAAATGTTTTAAAAAATCATTCATGTTGGGTTTACAATTTTTTAATCTCTAACAGAAACTACCAATAATTCCCACATCTATAACTGGGTATGGACATGATTTCCAAAGGCAGGTTGTCCTTTGGCGTATCAAACCCAACAACACTTAGGAACACACATTTTTTGAGAGGATGGGAGGTCAGGATCATCCCACCCTTTTGGGGGGAATTTTTTCCTACTCTAGGACCCTCTTATAAAATTATGATATGTTCAAGAATATCTTCCAAATCCCGATACAAGACCAGGTAACCTAAAACTTATCATAGGATAAGTTTCTTTATATGAAAAATTGGGTGGGGTCTTATTAGTGAATCCATTTATATGTATCTGAGGTTCTTCATCAATTTTACTTTGAGGTTAGTTGCTTATAATTTTTAATCCATGTAACCAGGTACTAAAAAGGTTTTTGTCATCTAGGGAGGTATTTAATATTCTAAGCATGGTATTATTCCATTATGAGGCATCTTACGTATCTTGTTTTATAATAGGTATCAAATCCATTGTAGTTTGTTTAAACTATGTTGTTTAATGTCAAATGGAAAGGAAATATATGTGGGGACTAGATATTTTAGATTGGACCTCGAGGAGTAATCATACATATCCTGGTTATGGAAAGGATCAGAGTTATCATAGCTCAATCATTCCCTTGGGACATTCCTTAAGGTAGAAACCCTTGTATTGGGTTGTTATATCATTCCACTGATTGGGTCATACACACTCAATTTTCCATGACCGATAGAGATTCCTGATGAAAATGATATAATTATTGGAACTCCATAAGCCTACATGATCCATAATCAGTGTAGGAAACAAGGGATAAAATGTAATCAGTATCATTGTATATGGATGTGGGGGTTAAAGTTTGGGACATATTGTAAGATGTTTAGTATAGATCTTGGGCTTAGGAAGGTATCTTACATATCCTAGTTATAGTAATAATCAAAGTCATCACATTTTAGTTTAACTCTCAATCCACTGGTGGATGAGAAATGATTATCAGTCCATGGGAAATATTAGGTCCCGATGGTTTAGAATGTTAGAGACATGGTAGGGCTTACATTGAGGTGGTTTCATATGTGAGATCAAGCCTTTAGGAATGAATCTTACTTGTGCTGTTTATAGCAGGAATAAAATTTCTCATAATTTAGTTTTATCAAGACTTACACACTGAGGTTTCCCATATATTGGGGGAATATCATATTATATTTCTAATTAGGTCTTACACACTATAGAATGCCTTTATATAGAGAACATATCATATTATGTTTATGATTGAGGCTTACACAATGAGGTTTCTTTTTCTTGGTAGAGGCTTATGATGAAAATGATATAATCATTTCAAATCTTTAAAACCACATGAACTATACTCAGTGTGTGAAATAAGGTATAGAAATTAATCATTATCATTACTTATAGATATAGGATTTATGCACTAGTATAGTCATTTTGTTTTTTTAATATCGATATTGGGCCTTAGGAAGGCATCCTACTTATTATTGTTACAAGAGAAATTAAAGTTCTCATAGTTCAGTTTGATCAGGGAATATACTCTGAGGCTACCCGGATATGACCACTGGATAAGGATTTCATGTCCTGAGACCTCTACATGACATGGACTGGCTGTCATCCTAACATGTATGGTTATCTCCCTAATATTTCTAGTCGTCTACCTGACATGTCTGGTTGTTTTCCTGACAAGTCCTGGTTACAATTGCATGATTCTAGTTGACATGTCTAGAGGAATTCCCAAGACTTGTCCAAGGATGTCTAGATACAATCACATGATTAGGGATGACATGTCCATAGAGTGTTTCATGACCTGGATAACTTGTAATGATGACGTCGCATGATCCCGGTTGACATGTCTGAAGGGAATCTCATCATCTTGGTGGTGATCCTAGAGGGATTCATGAGACATGGGAGGAATTTCTAGAGGGCATCATATATCCTGGATAAAATTTACTGGTGTCATCATGAGACCTGTATGACATTCTTATAGGTTTCTATAGGATATACTTGGTAGGACAAGAGGGATCAGTGAGGCCTAGCTGACATGTACTATTTTCGACACATAAGTTGTGTGACATTTCTATTGGTAATTTCATGAGATTGATGGAAAACATAGAGAGAATCACGAGGATTTGGGTGGCATGATCGAAGGGAGTCTCATGAATTGCATGACATATCTGGTGGAAATTTCATTATCCAAATGGTATGTGAAAGGGACTTCACATTACTAGAGTGACATGCCCTAGTGATGTCCCATGATCTAGATGAGTCATGTGAAGTGAATGGGGATCAGTGTCTATGTTCATCGCATAATCCTCACATCATTTGGTCTTTATTAAAAATATTATTTCAAACATGTTTTAGATTTTTTCAATGTTAGATTGTTTTAGTCTTTTATGATTCACCAGATGTGTGGAATGCCCATCGCATGATCCACTTGAAGCCCTTTAGGTGATCTTAATAGATCACATGAAGCACACGTGTGTACATTTTAATCCCTTAAGTTGTTCCTTGGATTTTACCAGGAAGAAAACCGTGGAGATCATGAGATTTACCGCACCAAAATGTATTCAATGATTCCTGGGAGCAAGTGAGTGGATCCAAAGATGCATATTTTTTTATGTTAGGTATGGGGATTTATAGGACTCACCACCCTGATTATAATATTCCTTAGATTGTGCATATCTAGAAAATATAGGATGTATTTGGTGGAGGGATTTAGTTTTACACTTTTCCTAAGATCCTATAATTGGTGTCTCTTGATTTTCAGTAACCGAATGGACATCCAATAAATGCCCCATTTATTAGATTTTGGGAAATCAATGGGGACTTTCCTAGTCATGTGGACATTCCATGGGGATTTCAAAATGTCAGGCTAATATTTATAGAGACCTTCACGAGATTAGGATTCCTATTGAGTGTCTTTCGTGTGATCTGAGGCAACTTTTCTGGGTTATTCTGCAAGCCAAAGGTGGATTTACCGTGGTCCTTCATGAGATAGTGCTGACTTATCTTGGGAGTCCTTGCATGATCAAGGATAATTTCCTAGGTAGTATGTCCCCATTTTCATTAGATGTTCACATATTCTCCTCACAAGAATCTCCCATCATTTACCTTTTTTACTTTCATGTTTATTTAAAAAAATATGGGGATCTCATGAATTGGCATGAGTTTCATCGTAGACTCCCACTCCCACTATCGGTGATGCATTACATGACCAAAAAAGTGTCATATGGTGATGCATGGGAATTAACGTTAATAAACCATATGTTTTTATTTGGAGTTGGAGGGGGAACACAAGACTTCATGGACATGATTGAGGCCCTTCATGTGATGCGGGTTACATGCCCGTGGGATATTGCATGACAAGGCATACATGTCGCTAGGGATTCCATGGTGTCTTACCAACCACTATAAGCATTTCACCTGATGTTTTACAACTGCAAGAATCTCCCTAAATTTTCATATTTCCCTCTATATTTTATAAGGATATTTAGATGGTTTTTCTAGCGCCTTTCTACTGACTAGTCACGTGATCTAGAGGAACTCACCTAGAAGCTATCAATTGATTAATGAATGTCCATGAATCCTTTGAAAGAGTATAAGGGCATGAAAAGGGGGATTCACATGATCTCCCATTAGACACAAACTATGCATGTCGTATTCACATAACCTACTGAGGGCCATACCATAAAATTCTCTTCAAAGGTTGTTGTGATCCATGGGTCTTGGACATATTTTATTATTTTTCATTGAGGGGTAAATAACACACATATTCAGGTCTTTCTTCTATTGTGGTTTTTATGCTAATTTTTTAGGAATAAACTAATCCCCCCCCCCCGTCAAGAGTGTCTTCTATAGGGATAAGGGCTCAGTTTTGATGAAATTAAATGCCTACTTGAGGCTTTGGCACTATTTCTAATTTGTGTCTTGGGTAATGCTTGGTCTTCCGGTAGCATTTTATATTACATAGAATGTCGTATAAATTTGGAAATGACGTGTGGATTATTCATTAGATACCCAAATCTTAGAGCTCTTGTGATCTACCTCCCTCATATGACCCTCCCAAAAGAACTTATTGTGATATCTATCTGTAATACCATATTGTAGGAAATACTTTGCAAGATATATTTTTTCCAATAACTTTTTTTTGAATGAAAAAATGAATTACATTTTATTAATTTCTTGATCCTCATCCATACAAATGTATGATTTTATTTTCAGGATTCACATGATCTTCTAGTTTAGAAGCATGACCACTCATCTATTATGTAGATCATGTGACCGTGTCAAGGTCACATGGTCATCAGTCTTGTGAATTATTGAGAGGTTATGATATTTCTTTCAAATTTATATGGTTTATGAGATCATCATAATCCAAATTATTTGTGAGCCCTTTAAGATATTGTGAATCCCCTTGATGATTCCTATGATGCATATGAGGCTACCATAATTTTAACTGATATTTTTTATCTTTATGACCTATTCCACTTAGATTTTTTAAGATGGTTTTAGACTCTCATAATAGTTCCTGTACTATAGATCATATGAGAGCCATTATTACTAAAAACTACAATGATGACCCCCACCAATATCATGCAAATTCTAATAATGGGGTTCTAAAAAGTATTCTCCAATTCTAACTCCAGAACTATCCTTCCTCACAAAGAATTACCTTATATGGATTTGGCCTACTTGATGATGATTACATGGCTTCATTATTCTACAATCTTCTATGTCACTAGGTATCAACTTCCCTCAATTTTATTCAGATGATGGTTTCTGAGGATGGTCATCTCGTCATAGAATGGTCTCAAGGATTTTATTATATGCTCAAAAATACCACTCTGGGTCTACATGGTTGTGAATTTTCCCATCATCCAATTACATAATGACATTCGATCATATTTTTCTCTTCTTTGAATGACTTGGGTTGGGGCTGGATCTCGAATTTGGATTTTCACTATGGTGGAATCTTTTCTAGTGAATGGGCATGACCATTCTAGGTTAGACGGTGCTACTTAGAATATACTAATAAACATAAAAATATCTGTCATTATAAAGTAGTATAAGAGTCCTAGTTCATCATTTATCATTAGTTTCATCTTCACTATGAAATGGTAAGCCGTTGGTTCCTTGGTACCATTTCATTCCATCTATCCCACAGAAAAGTGGGAAATAAACTCAGGGATATCTATCAACACGGTGGATACCCCCCATTGGGGAAATGTATGAACAATTAATTCCTATCACAGATGTCTAGGATAAACCTAAAAAAACTCCATTCATCGAGCGATGTATGATTAACATGGTGAAGTATATGTTAGGAAAGGATCTAAACATTCATTCACTCATTTATTTAAAGAATTGGATTAACATTTTCCTCTACCTCTATAGAGATCATCCAACCTCTATACACCCTCATCAGTTTTCTTCCTAATAGATTAATGACATTATGGGTTCATACTAGGAAATTATGGATGCCTAAAAGAATACCTCATGGGGATACTAAGTGAATCCATCAATTCACTGAGCATTACACTGGTGGGATTCTTGGCTATGTTCCTAAATAGGTGAAATTTTTCAGACAGTGATGCATGCTCAGGAATCTAGGTCACTACACTGGTGATGGACGCATGGATAGTAGATGGAAGACCCCTAAATATGGTGGTTATGACTCTCACAAACCTCTACCAGATCATGGGCCACATCCAGTAGGGAAACTCCCCATATCATATTGGTGGTCCTTTCTAGATTCTATTTTTCTAGATGGGGGAGAATTTCTACTACTATCGATACCACAATACCACTGGGATCCACGATGCCTTATCTCGCCCCAAATTTCATGATATATCTGGGGTTGATGCCATTCCATTATTCCCTGATAAAGTTACTAAGAAGCAGATCCAATCTTATTTTTTGACATCACACCTTATCCCACACTGATCGGGTTATTTATTAATAATGGTAGTGGTTCCCATGATGAAATTTCATAAAATATCTCCCATTGGGATTAGGTTCTTATAGACATAATGGATGAGCTGATCATTTGTGATATGTATAATCTTTATCAGCTTGATTATCATTTTGGTTGTATTCAAAGGGTTCCACTTATCCCCTTGGAAAGTGTGCGTTGGGAGAAAAATCATGGGATCATCTTCTAGTTTTGGAAGATGTTGGTACATGAGGATAGTAATTCTGATATTATCTTTCTGCATGTCGATTCCCCTACCCTTCTTGCTTATGATTTTTCTCGGGATTTGGTAGTGGCATACTCGGGGTGGTATGATCAATTGAATATTCCTCTATGCGATCAAACCATTTTCATCACTGATTCCTCAGACAGTAGCAATGATGCAGTTGATTCATGACTTGGGTGAGTCTTGGAGGAAGAATCCTCATCCTAATGATGATCATCCCATTAGTGGGAAAGAATATATCAATGAAGCTATCCCTTCCATGTAAGTAGTATAAAATCTATATATTCAGGGAATACTATATGGGGATTCTTTTCTTGGTTTCTAACCAGTTCATCAGGTTGTTCCTCCTTTAATCGAACCCACTCTAGAGGTCAGAGATGCTCAAAAATGACATATGTTGATCTGGAAGAAGATTCTTACCCTGATTACTGAGACTCCTCTTGGAATGTTTTTTGACCAAGAGGAATGTCTTCATCAACTATTTCATGATTTGAGGTTAGGCATAATTGACAATTAGTAATTGTATAAAATCATGAGACAAGTCATCCTGAGGGGGAATTAATTGTAAGATAGTGAGAGGGACTTGTGTGACCTTGAAAAAAAGACGTCCACAACCAATTTGATGAAAAAAGATCTAGAGGCATTATAATAAAGTCACCAATTTTATTCTATGTTTCATTCCCAATGGATATCTTGACAGTGTTGACAAGGAATTTTGGGGAGATCTTGAATCTCTCAATTTATGACCTTTTAGCATCATCATCCTCTCTAGAAACCACATAGAAAAGAGTTTAGGAGATGTTATCTTTGATTTATTCCTTTCTTTTTAGGCTAGAAGAAAAAGAATCTGGTTGAGAAGTACATCAACGCTTCTCACCAGACTCTTAATGACTTGGCAAGCTCAACTGATATAATATTAGTTTAATTCAATCGTTGATTTGTATTTTTTTAATGAAATTCTTAGAGAGTCTCTGAAATGATGATATTCCTCTTCAAAATTCAATCAATGAATAGATTTATCAAACTCTATATGTTTCTATACACATTTCTTTCACTCATTATGTGCATGACATTTCATTGATATGATGTTTCTTCTATCATCAACGATACCATCATTTTTATAATATCATGTAAACCAGAATTCCTGGATTTGAATGTCTAAATTAAAATAGATTATTCATGACAAATTCTCATGAATTCCCACCAACATGAGATTTCTTATTGATATATCTATTCCATTTATCCATATATTACATGATTCAGATAAAGATAGTTTATGTAGAATACATTTCCTAGAGGGAGAGTGGTTTATCTTTTTACAAAGTTAATGGATTTGGCGAGTGAATATTGATTTTTTATAACACCATATTGTGTAACTTACAAGCATTGTATATTTTACATTATTGTAGAAAAAAACTCTAATTGGTTGTAGTTTAGGGCCTCTTAGCTCATCACTCTTTTTATTGTAGTTTAATGTCTTATATCTCAGACCTTCTATTTCTATAGTTTAGGGTCATTAAACATGGTCCTTTTATCACTGTTGTTTAGGGACTTTATGCTTGGACATTATCTCTCTATATTTTAGCGTCTTTTAGCTCAAACATTCTATCACTATTTTTGGGTCTTTAAGCTCATACCTTTCATCACTATAGTTTAGGGTATTTTAACTCAGAACATATGTTGTTGTAGTTTAGGTTCCTTTATCTCAGATCTTCTATCATTGTATTTTAGGATCTTTTAGCTCTTATCTTATGTTATTGACTATGGAATATGGGGAAGAAATACTAGGGATAACCCAAGACACCCTAAGGTTCTAAGTGTCATCATGGTTTGTTGAGGCTCATGAGGATTTGAGTTCCTTTCCTATATGGAGGAACACCCATTGGTTGGTTGGTCAAAGATATTATGAATTGGTATTATGGTCAAATAGGGGTACCCCCAATCATATCGAAGGGCCATTGAATATTTATGGCATAAATATTGGTTGATGGTGAAATTCTTGGCATATTGTGTCCACCTAGATAGTTGGAATGTTGATGATGTAAATTATAACCCAAATATTTGAGTCAGTGAGTATAGGATGGTGCAGACATGTCGGGAATGACTGATAACACCTTGAGGTGTTGGGTTCTTCCACAGTGTTACTAGGGATCACAAGGAATTGGGTTCCTCACATGCAAGGAGGGGACACCTCTGGTTGGTAGGCCAAATCCCTTATGCATTGATAACATGGTCAAATAGAGGTGTAAATTCCCTTTTCCAACAGACATGAAATTTTTTTACGACTCAATCATCCATAATATGAAGATGGATATAATGAAAATCTATACATGAAGGTTTCTAGAAACGTATGGAATTTTAGCTCTTAATTTTGAAGCTCATGACCTATTACATGTGATGTTGAGTCATGAGGTGGGGGCCATCAAAACGTTTTGAAATGAATTGTCACATTCATTCTTTAAAAAGGTTAAAAATCATGATAACTTAATGTCAAGGATGTCAAACCCTCTAAAATTTTATGGTTATAGGGATTGTGAATAATGGGCCAAAGTCATTAGGTCATGAGTAATGGTATGGTATAATCATGTCGAGATTGAACCAAAATACCCATAAGTGCTGGGCTCAATCACGATTATTTCATGGCTGAAAAGGATCATAAATCCGTTTTTAAAAATAAAAAAATTTGGTTGATGACCATATGTACATATTCAGGAGCCATAGAACAACATTCATAGTCAAACAAAGGTCCACTTAAAGCCGATTATCTTTTCCCATGAGCCAAGGAAGGTTTACACTTATATGAGGTGATCAAATCATGAAGTGTGATTTGTGGAAAGTGTAATATCAAAGAAGGGTTCTAGAACCCTAAAATTTTTGTTTCCACATAGTGAATATTTTCTCATGGAAATGAGATGTGAAAAAATTTTACTCTAACTTTTCCATTGACCAGGAGGTCTAGCGAGTATATCATGTATTTTACTAGGGCTACAACATAGCCCCTATGAGTTTTATGCCTTATTTATTTACACCCTAATTTGTTCCTAAACATTAGAGTTGGAGAGATCGGCAAGAAAAGACTTGACTTTTCCTCAGGCTTCACCTTGACTTTTTTCAACCAAACAAGTTAAGTGTATCTTTTACTAGTATTTTAATGTCTTGTGATTTGGACCACATATGTAGAAATTAAGGTTATAAAACTTTGACCAAAGTGCTGGCAATTTAAGGTCATGACATAGAAGGACCTATTAAATGGTGATTGTTACAAAAGATCCCAATTAGGATACCCAAGGTCAATATCACTCCAACATCCTTCTGAATGGGAGAATAAAATGTTGTAAATCACAGATCAAGGTTCTCATATCGTAGGTAACAATAATGGGGAAATCATACTGGGATAGACCGGAACACCCTCAGCTATGGAGTTATTGCACTGTGATTTCAAGCTCACAAAGATTAGAAAGCCCATATTTTAGAGCCAATATGTCTCTAGTTGGATGGTTTTGTAATGCCATGTCCCCAGTTACCCAGAGTTGGTTTATTATTACATAACATTGGCATGATCAAAAAAGATCAAGTCTCGAAAGACCGATTAGTATATTAGCCTTAGAAACACTAGATACATTCGTAAGTCTTACATCACATCATCAAGTGAAAAAATACAACAACATAGTCTCCATAGTCCACACTCATATCCCCTCAGACTATCCCTACAGGTCAGTCATAAAATACTTCTTCACATCTTGGGAAAAATAAAACATAGAAAGGGGTGAGCTCAGATGCTCAGTAAGAATAACAATATAGCGGAAACTTTCATAAATAATCATAAACATTTAAGGAAATGTATAACTAAAACAAAATCCTTTTAAACTTGAACTTCAAAATAATATGGAAAAAATAAAATGAAATAATTCCATTTACTTTTTCACATGGATATTCTTCTAGTTGAATAATCACATGCAATATCCATAACCAATTTCATAATGATTGAATGCATAACGCCAGACTATCATAACCACATAGTCAAGGCCTTGTCCCAAGACTACAAATAAGATTTTGTCAAGTCCTTGTGCCAAGACACTAGTTTGTATCATGAGACCTATCGATGCATTGAGAAGCTATAGCAGGCTCCACTCGTCACTTACTAAGTCCAATGCATTCTACATATGAATAGTTTTAAACATAACATAATCATTCATATTAAAACTAGCATATGAAATGTCAATAATTTCTCCATAAACCATGAATGGTATAAAAATAACACATCCACATTCAAACATATCACAAAACCTTCAATACAATATGGATGTTTTGTATCATAATAAATCAACTTCAAATAAGCTTAAAATCCATCAAAGGATGTTGACATAGATGAAATCAAAACTATTTGAGAGGAATATCTCTTTATTTGAAATCATTTAAAAGTAACATAATTATAAAATTAAACATTTAATTTGAAAATATTCTTATAAGCTTGTAAGTGAAGCTTCGAATATTTTATAAAGGCTGAAAATATCCACACCCACCGTATAAGTTAAAAAAGACATTCTTACATTAATTCTATCGAAAAGGTTAAAAAGGACCATGTTTGGAAAAAAACAAAATTATTACTTTATAAACATATTATAAAATTTCAAAAAAGGGTATAAATGACTTTAAACCATTGTCAATAAAATAGTAAGAATGTTTTGAAATACATTTTTAAGAAACATGGATGTGGATGATAAAGTGGTCCCAGTAGGTAATTACATATAAACAACCTCAGATAATGAAGAGATTGTGAAATAAACCCTTACCTTGTACTTTTCCTTGGTCGAGGGTAGGTTAAACACCTGTATAATGGTTAAATAATTGTTATTAAATTAAAAAAAATCATATACATTAATATGATATCATATATGATCTTTTAACATTGTTTTGTTAATAATATAATAGTATTATCGTTGTTTCGGGTGTTAACGGATTCATTTTCCTTTATATTATTTGTTATGTGAGTCAAATTTGTTATGGATAGGATGTATCTTATTCATATACAGAATTATATCAAGTCTTTAAACACTATTTTTAATCATCTAATGAAAATTAGTCTTGAGTGGATACGATGGGGAATAAATCTCATCGCGTTCAAGGAGACAGTAATCCATACGTACGCACGAGCGACAATATCATTATTTTGATATTAAAATAATATATAATTTGATGGTATATCATATATAAAGAATCATTATCATGTTATATTTATTATTTAAATGGATTACACAACATTATTATACTCATCCAAATAATAATGTATTGAATATCAATTACACCATGACGTGGAGATGGTAATCCGTACGTACGCACATATGGTGACATGTCATTCAAAGGATGGATAGAATAATGAATATGGATGTACTATATTGATAATAACATCACATTATATAGAATATACTAGAGTTATTATGGAAATAACAATCAAATAAGAAGTGGAACAAGAAAAGAACTTGAAAGAGGGTGGTGAAATTATTACCTCTTATTCGGGTTCTTCCTTTTTATTTGATCAAAATGGCTCTTTAAGTTGGCTTTATGACTCAAGGAATTCCTCTAGGATGAAGTGAGGGAAGTTTCATGGATAATTGGGCAGGGGTTGGCCGAGAAAAAATGCTTTGAAGGTGTGAATTAGAGAGAAGGGGGAGTGCCCTTTTATAAGAGGGGTGAGGGGCACCTTAGGAAAACCTAGAAATATTAATTTATAATAAAATCATTTTTGGTTTCTAATGTCTAAAAAATATATTATTTAAATGATAAGGTCAGGATAGGTCTAAAAATACTCAACCAATAGGTTTTAGATAGGTTCGAGTCATTATATTAACTTTATCTTTTAGATTTAACTCTTAGTTAAATAGTTTGACATTTACCATGTCTCTTTGTATTTTTATATTATATGGTTAATAAAATTACTATATACTTCCAAGAGAACCCGAACTGGTTCATTAATGATACACCTATCATTATATAAGTCCTTTTGATGAACCTTATATTTTTAGGAATATAATATCAATTAATAATTTAATATATTTTTTAAAAACACTTTTATGTCAATTTTGACACTATTTGGTATTTTGTTTTTGCTAAATTTATAACAACATTATTACATAGAAAAAAAATCATCCAACCAACCATAATATGTCATATTAACCTATAAAATTAGTAATATTCATAAAAAGTCTCAAATTACTTTTATTTGGATATTTATAATATTAATTATTTTAATATCTCATTAATTAGGTAATTACAGCATCACCATTGTGTCATAAATAAATTAAATTATTTAATGTCTAAAAATTATAAATAAAATACCATTATGTATTAAATATTTTTATCTTTCTAATTAATATTTATAATCAAATTTATCTTATGTATAACCCTATATTAAAAATTTCTAAGTTAGTAAACTTTGATTTTAACTCCTTTAACTCTTCTTTGAATTAAATAATAATAAATGTCCTAATCTAATCCAAGTGGTCCAAAGAGGTTCATATTTTATTCCTAAGATTGTTTCTGGTCTAATTATACATATCCAATAGAATTAGGAATGTGTTAGTCTAATAATAATATCATTTTTACCCTTAATTACCCTATATACTTTTAACCGTGGTAAATAAAAGTAAAAAGTTACTATTCACCAAAAATTATTTTTATATTATTGAACCACATTTTACTCCTTGATATTAACAGTGTTTCTTAGATTTTTGAAATTCCACTCACAGAAGCGTTAAAATTAATTTTTATGTGAATTTGCAAATTCTCCTAGGAGGTGGGTAAAAGACGGTGAAAAGTTCAATAAAATTATTATATATCTAAAATTATTATAAATTGACTCCAATGAATTACATTGAACGTATATAGGTATTATGTATACATTTTGACCTAAAATAAATTTAAATAAAATAAATAATTTTTTAAATAAAAATTCGGTTTTAAACTATAACTCAGTGTTTTTCACTATTCATCAAAAATTGAAAGTTTTCAGGAAAATACCAAAAATTCACCATAAGATAATTTTGATGTTCTGAATCCAAAATTGAAGTCCATTTTGAAAGATAAAATTTATAAAATTTCAAAAAATGGGTATTACTATTCACAATGACTAGTTTGATTGGTTGTGATGTGTGTTAGAACTCGAAGTTGCGTACAACACACGCTACTGTATTATTCAAAGAGAAGCGTACTATGGAAGTTTGGGGTGTTAAATTCTACCCTCCTTCAAATAATTTCATCCTCGAAATTTCTAGAATATTACTGCATAAAAAGACTCAGGTTTTTCTTTATCATATGTTCCTCGGGTTCCCACGTTGCCTCTTCTATCTTATGGTTTCTCCATAAAACTTTTACCAGACGAGTCATTCGGTTTCTCAACAGTTTTTCTATTGTATCAAGAATCTTGATAGGCTCTTCGTAATAAGGAAGATCGGGTTCCAGTTATAATTCCTCATAAGTGAGTACATGCGTTGGGTCAGGCATATATTTTCTCAACAGTGATACGTGGAACACCCACTACTGGAAATCCAGCATTTCCCAACGGTTTAGAACCGTTGGGAAAGGCTGCAGAACCGTTGGTATATGTTATACCAACGGTTCTGCAAACCGTGGGGAAGTAAGCCGTTGGGAAAGGCTTTTCCCAACGGTTTACACAGAACAATTGGGATAGGTCAGAAAAAATCAACCTATCCCAATGGTTCTACCAACCAGTTGGGAAAGGCCTTTCCCAACGGTTTGGCCCGTTGGGAAATCAACAGACAATTTTCTTTCCCAACGGTTCCATGAACCGTTGGTAAAAACAACCCTGCAACAGGGTATCCCAACGGTTTCAAACCGTTGGGATAGGGTGTTTTTACCAACGGTTCCCTGAACCGTTGGTAAAACAGATCCATAGAGCCTATTCCAATGGTTTTCAAACCGTTGGCATAGGCTTTGCTGTGCAAATTGCACAGCAGCCTGCAATTTGCACAACAGGTCTGGTTTTTGGGCATTTTCATTTCAATTTTCAATCCAATTATGCCCTCATTTTCAATTCATTTTTCAATCCAATTATTGTACCTGTAACACATATAATGCATACATATAGAGAACAAACCAACACATACAAATAATGAAAACCAACCAACCAACAAATATAATGCATCCTGAAAATATACACATCCATAATTAAAGTTGAATTCATAACATAATTATAAACATACATAATTCATTTATAATTCATTTTAAAATTTAGATGACAATTATATGTGGAATCCGAAATTCAATTCATAATTTGATCGGTTTTTTCTATACCATATATTTTTACCTCAAATGATGTCCATTTTAATCAAAATACATACACCTGAAGTGATACCGGCCACATCGCACCTCATATTGAGGCAGGGTTGAATCGTACACGTCACATTTGACCCATGGATCGTTGTGCTAAAGTATCGACACAATCCGAATACGTTTGGTCGGTTTTCCGTATGCTAGTTGATGTTTTTCACTTAAAATGACGTTCTTTTGAAACAAAAGACGGACACTATGAGTGGTTCCGAACACACCGCATCTCCAATTGAGGCGGGGTTGATTCGTACACGTCACATATAACCCATGGATCGTTCTCCTAAAGTTTAAATGGAAACCGAATGTGTTTGGTCGGTTTTCCATATGTACTTAAAATGTTGTCCATTTTAAACAAAAGACTGACACTTAGACTAATCCTGACCACACCACGACTCAGATTCATCCCGGTTTGGCTCGTACATGTCAAATATGACCCATGGATAGTTGTGATAAATTATCAAAAGATTACGAATGCGTTTGGTCGGTTTTGCGTATGCCAGTTGTTCTTTTCATTTATAATCATGTCCATTTTAAACAAAAGAGACAGAGTTAGAGCGGTGTCGGCCACACCGCGTCTCGGATTAAGGCGGGGTTGACTTGTACACGTCACATATGACTCATGGATTGTTGTGCTAAAGTATTGATAGAATCCAAATGCGTTTGGTCGTTCTTCCGTATGTCAGTTGATGCCTTTCACTTAAAATGATGTCCTTTTGAAACAAAAGACGGACACTTTGAGTGGTGTCAGCCGCACCGCATGTCGTATTGAAGCGGGGATGATTCTTACACGTCACATAAGACCCATGGATCGTTCTCCTAAAGTTTCAACGGAAACCGAATCCGTTTGGTCGTTTTTCCGTATGTACTTAAAATGGTGTCCATTTTAAACAAAAGAGAGTCACTTAGACTTATCCTGGCCACACCGCGACTCAGATTCATCCTGGGTTGTCTCATACACGTCACATATGACCCATGGATTGTTGGGATAAATTATCAACAGATTCGGAATGCGTTTGGTCGGTTTTCTGTATGTCAGTTGATGTTTTTCACTTAAAATGACGTCCTTTTGAAACAAAAGACGGACACTTTGAGTGGTTCCAGCCACACCACGTCTCCGGATTGATCTGAAAACACCATGAAACATTCTAATTATTATTCGTGATGTGTACGCACAGACGGCACGTCTATCGGACGTGCGGTTTGCGCGGTACGACTCAATATTCGTGTTTTAAGTGATGCGCGCGCTTCGTAAACGCGCGTGAGGGGGGTCCAAATGGGCCGAACAAAGTCGGAATGGCCTGAAATCAGACGAAAAATACGGGAGAGTGATTTATGAAGTGTTCGAGCAGACGGCACGTCAATCGGATGTGTCGTGTGCCTGCGGTGACCGACAACGCAGTTCTGGTGTCATAAACGGCCAAAACGGGCGTCCAACGGTCAAATTCATAGTGGACGACCTCAGATTGAGCTGAAACCACTGGGAAACATTCTAATTATTATTCATGACGTGTACGAGTAGACGGAACATCAATCGGACGTGCGGTTTGCACGGTACGGCTCAATATTCATATTTTAAGTGATGTGCGCGCTTCGTAAACGCGCGTGAGGGGGGTCCAAACGGGCCAAACAAAGTCGGAATGGCCTGAAATCAGACGACAAATACGGGTGAGTGATTTCTGAAGTGTTCGAGCAGACGGAACGTCAATTGGACATGCCATGTGCCCGCGGTGACCGACAACTCAGTTCTGGTGTCATAAACGGCCAAAACGGGCGTCAAACAATCAAATTCATAGCGGACGACCTTGGATTGATCTGAAACCACCGTGAAGCATTCTCATTATTATTCGTGACGTGTATGCGCAGACGGCACGTCAATCGGACATGCGGTTTGCGCAGTACGGCTCAATATTCGTGTTTTATGTGATGTGCGCGCTTCGTAAACGCGCGTGAGGGTGGTCCAAACAGTCCGAACGATTTCGGAATGGCTTGAAATCAGACGACAAATACGGGTGAGTGATTTATGAAGTGGTCGAGCAGACGGAACGTCAATCGGACGTGCCGTGTGCCCGCGGTGACCGACAACGCAATTCTGGTGTCATAAACGGCCAAAACGGGCGTCAAACGGTCAAATTCATAGCGGACGACCTCGGATTGTCCTGAAAACACCGTGAAACATTCTAGTTATTATTCGTGACATGTACGCGCAGACGGGCCGCCAATTGGACGTGCGGTTTGCGCGGTACGGCTCAATATTCGTGTTTTAAGTGATGCGCGCGCTTCGTAAACGCGCATGAGGGGGGTCCAAACAGGCCGAACGAAGTCGGAATGGCCTGAAATCAGCCGACAAATACGGGTGAGTGATTTTTGAAGTGGTCGAGCAGACGGAACGTCAATCAGACGTGCCGTGTGCCCGCGGTGACCAACAACGCAGTTCTGGTGTCATAAACGGCCAAAACGGGCGTCAAACGGTCAAATTCATAGAGGATGACCTCGGATTGAGCTGAAACCACCGTGCAACATTCTAATTATTTTTCGTGACGTGTACGCATAGACGAAATGTCAATCAGACGTGCGGTTTGCGCGGTACGGCTCAATATTCGTATTTTAAGTGATGTGCGCGCTTCGTAAACACGCGTGAGGGGGTCCAAACGGGCCAAACGAAGTTGGAATGGCCTGAAATCAGACGACAAATACGGGTGAGTGATTTATGAAGGGGTCGAACAGACGACACGTCAATCGGACGTGCCGTGTGCCCGCGGTGATCGACAACGCAGTTCTGGTGTCATAAACGGCCAAAACGGGCGTCAAACGGTCAAATTCATAGCGGACGACCTCAGATTGAGCTGAAACCACCGTGAAACATTCTCATTATTATTCGTGACGTGTACGCGGAGACGGCATGTCAATAAGACGTTCGGTTTGCGCGGTACGGCTCAATATTCGTGTTTTAAGTTATGCGCGCGCTTCGTAAACGCGCGTGAGGGTGGTCCAAACGGGCCGAACGATTTCGGAATGGCCTGAAATCAGACGACAAATACGGGTGAGTGATTTATGAATTGGTCGAGCAGACGGCATGTCAATCAGATGTTCCGTGGGCCCGCGGTGACCGACAACGCAGTTCTGGTGTCATAAACGGCCAAAACGGGCGTCCAACGGTCAAATTCATAGCGGACGACCTCGAGGGTTGTCCAAGGGGGCTATCCGGGGGGCTATCCGGGGTTCAGGGTGGAGGGTTGGGGGCTGTACGGGGGGCTTTCCAGGGGGCTGTCCGTGGGGGCTGTCCGGGGGGGGCTGTCCGGTGGGTGTCCGGGGGGCTGTCCGGGGACCAAGGAGGAGGGTGGGGGGGCTGTGCGGGGTCTGTCCGAGGGGTGTTTGGGGGTTCTTCAGGGGGTTTTCTGGGGTTGTTCAAGGGGTTGTCCGGGGGTTGTTCAGGGGGTTGTTCAGGGGTTGTTCAGGGGTTGTTCAGGGGTTGTTCAGGGGGTTGTCTAGGGTTGTTCAGGGGGCTGTCCGGGGGTGTTTGGGGGGTTGTCCGGGGTCCAAGGGGGAGGGTGGGGGGGTTGTCCGAGGGGCTATCCGGGGTCCAGGGTGGAGGGTTGGGGGATGTACGGGGGGCTGTCTGGGGGGCTGTCCGTGGGGCTGTCTGAGGGGTGTTCGGGGTCCAAGGGGGAGGGGGGTTGTCCAGGGTCCAAGAATGAGGGGGGTTGTCCAGGGAGTTCACAAACCCACAACCAATAAAAGACAACAACATCCATAAAAACAGACAATACAGAAAAATAACTCAACTCCAATACTATATTACGAGTCTAGATAAAACCAACAACTAGAATAGATTAAACATCAAATCTCAGTAATATAAGTCAAAAATGTAACGGATCAATATGTCCCACATCAGCATCACCATCACCATCATCATCATCATCATCACCCTCGTCATCGTCCTCCTCATCGTCCTCACCCTCCACAGCGCCTTCCTCCTCGCCTTCGCCCTCCTCCTCGCCCTCCTCATCTCCCTCCTCTTCCGCATCAGACTCCTCGCCATCATCATCTTCAAGCTGGACATCGGCCTGACCACCACTGGAACTGCCACCTAGTGCACCATATATAGAATGTATCGACGACATGTATTCATCAATCGCTGGGCTGGCCTCTACTGGAAGTGTTAGACGTAGAACTTCAATAAATTTCATAAATGCAATGTTTTCCCTAGCAGACTGTTCTGCCGTCTCTGTGGCCTTTTTCTCACCCAGTTCTGCCTGTGCCCTAACTTGCTGCAACTCGGTGGCACTAAAACTCGTACCTGAGGCAGGCCAATACCTCTTCGGGGCTATCCTAGGTCGGCAGCGTACTCTGCCAGAATGATCCTCTCCCAACACCTGATGTAAGTGATCAGATGGCCCAAAATTGTCTGCTTCTTGGGCATCGAGGGCCTCTAAATCATCCTGTTACAAATATAAATATATTATTATGTTACGAAATAGATATTAAAATATAAAATCAACAGATTAAAACTTACAATCTGCTGCTGAGTCGCTTCGTTGACAGCACTTCCATCCTTTTTTCATCTACTCGAGCAAAACAGTTTTGCTCGAGGCACACGTCCTTCAATATTTTGTACTTTCCTCTACAATGACATTGAAAAAAAAAGTTATATAAAAACTTTATCAAATGATTAAATAATTGAGGAAAAAAAAGAAAATGTAAGTCGTAAAGAAAACTTATAAACAATTTTCATACCTGCTGCCTCTCATGATCTGGCATCGTCGTGCGTCCTAGTGTATGGAGGTATTTTTTTGCATCAATGTTTTTTTATTTTTTCCAGATGATTCCTAAATAAAATTCGATAATGCAAAGGATAATATTAATGAAAAACTTGAAAGTTATTATCTAAATACCTCAAATGTAATTCATACCTTAATCTGGGTACTCGTCCAATGAGTAATCATCTGACGATACTGCTCTATAGGACAATCATCCACGACTGGTACCGCCTCTAACTCAGTGCCAACTCTAGCACACCAGCCAATATACAGCTCATGCTTATAGTCTCTCCAAAGCTTTCCTAAATCCTTTAGACGTTCCAGTCATGCACCCTCACCATCAGGAAAATTAAATCGAAGATGAAATCAAAATATTAATTCATATAAATACAAAAATAATTCATGGCATTAAATACAACAGATTTTTTTACCCATATCTCTGCCCAAGCTCTATCTTTGACCTCATCTGGAAAATGTCTCCACGACTGCGGGCTGATGGGAATGATGTCAGAGTATTTGGCAAGCGTCGCCAGAAAACTTCGACATTGCTGCCCTGTTTTCTCAACCATCTGATTGTCTTCATTATATTCCACCATAACCTGTGTGCGACGGTTCCACACCGAACGCATGCGTGTACGACCCCACCCCCGCCTCCTGTCAGTAGATGTATCTGTCATGAAAGAAAAACAAATATTTTATCAAAACATGTTATAATGAAAATAAATATTGCTATAAAAATTTGTTAGGGTTTTATAAATATACCTACGCTAGTCTGATCAATGAGTGGCGCCGGATCCATAGAACCTGATAGAACACCCTCTGGTGGAACAGGAGTCGAAGACGATGGAATATAAAAGCTCGGAGAGACAGAAGTAGAAGGAAAAGAAGATGGAACAGCTGTATGACCAGATGCTAACTGGGGAGTGGGAATCATCATGGGATGTGAAAATGATGGGGCAGAAGATGCAGAAGGTAGCGAAAACATGGGAGGCCTAAATACCCCGTGTGTCCCTAACAACACACTGGGATCAGAATGTGGGAAGGCTGAAATGTCATTGGGAGGGGCAGGGTCTAGTCGGGCACGTGCAGCTCTACGTCCACCTCTGGTACGAACCCTCCTCGTACCACCAGCCTGAGTACTAGGACCAATACTAGGCTCCTCGTCGAATAACTGTCGACGTAATGGTGGATCCTATAAAAAAGTTTACAATAAAAATTAATCACATGACATTATATATTCTATAAATATATATATATATATATATATATATATATATATTTGAAATAAAGTAATCACTGTAGGCACTAATGGTGGAATGCCCAACTCCTCCATCCGACGATTGTTCTCCGCCATTTTTTTTCTCCGTCTCTCTTCAATTGGCTGCATTTCCTGCATTTGAAAACAAATATGTAATTAATTAGAAAAAGAAAATTAATGTGTAAACCAAAAAACTAAATATATGAGGGAATGAGGGGATTTATTGGTAATTTAGCTATCAATTGTTTTTGAAGAGCTTGAATGAATTTAATAAAACATACAAGTTGACTGGGCACACCGGCTGGCCAGTGGTGTCTCACCAGCTGGCTGGTGGTCCACCGGCTGGCTGGTGCTGAGCTCCCAGCTGGCTGGTGGTCCACCGGCTGGCCGGTGCGGAGCTCCCAGCTGGCCGGTGGTCCAGACAGAGCAGGCTTTCTGTCTGGGTTCCACCGGCTGGCGGGTGGTCATCCACCAGTTGGCCGGTGGCACCAGGCAGTGGGCAAGCCTACTGCCTGGGTCCTTCGGCTGGCCGGTGGGCAAGAACCGGTGGGCCGGTGCGCTAGCACCGGCTGACCGGTGGATCTGGCAGAAAGCAATGCTTCTGCCAGAGACCACCGGCTGGCCGGTGGGAATCCACCGGTTGGCATGTGGACTCAGAGAGTCCACTATCAGCCTTCTTGGGCCAACTCCTGGGCAACCTTTTTCCTAGCATCAAAACACTTGAAAACAAGTTAGAACACGATGAGAGTGATTGTGATCATTAAAATCCAAGAGAGAGGGGTACAACAGTAATGTTCACCAAGTTAGAAATATTGTTTGATTTGGTTTGAATACAGTTCAATTCCAAATTAGAAAATGCAATTCAAATAAAACAGCAACCAATAAACATTGAAAATTCACATAACGGTCAAGTCAGCTAAAACATATTTGTGATCAATACTAAATAAATATGAATATTACCAACCTTAACAACCCAACTCGAGGTAAACCAAAAGAATTGAGAACATGGATGAATGATTCTATATATTTCCAACCACAAATTCAGGTTCACAATCAACTCTGACAATTGAGCTATTGGAGTCATCAAAAGAAATAAATGGATTGGTTCCAATGGCAATAGGGACAGTGTCAATTCCATCATCAGCATCATCAAAAATATTTCTTGGAATTACTTCAACTATGACACCAAATTCAGGTTGAAGTTGATCTTTGACATAAAAAACTTGTTTATCCATTGATGCCAACACATATGGTTCTTCGGTTGCAAGAGTGCGGGTCATATTAATTACTCGAAATTTACAATCATCAATAAATGTGCCATGTCTTGTCATCGAATCAAACCAATGGCATTTCATCATTGTGACTCGTCCATGAGAGTAATAATCCAATATTATTATTTTCTCAACGACTCCATAATAACCCACATTTTCAAGTCGCGGTCTACTATCTGATGCACTGGCATAACAATCTGTTGTGGCAGTAACCATAATACCATCATGTTGTTTTCTCATGTTTTTGGCTCGTTCAGTGACAATAAATCTGTACCCATTGATAACAATTGATTTACAGTCACGAACCACGGTATTAGGACCAAAAGCCAAAGCTCTTATTTCCTCAGAGACAGAGTCAGTAGACAAACTCAATACCTGCAATATAAATGACAGTTAAACTTAAGTAAATATTGAAATAATTAATTTAAACAGTAATATTTTTACCTTCAATTTTAACCAAGTAGAAAACTCTTTGCTATGCAAAGTCTCTCTCCTTCTCAAAGATAAAGAACGATGCTTCCTATTTATCATTGTTTTATGTTCCCTGTAGATAAAAAAATATGAATAGTTTAACAGATATATATGTAAGATATACATATTCAATTTTGTTACCTGATATAGTCATCGAACAAATCACAGTTGAACAAAACTGTGCGATGTGCCATCTCCCGCTCTTCAAGGCTTAATGTCTTCAATGTATATGATCCAGGAATTCCTCCTGTTTGAGGAAGTGATGGAAAACTGGGTTCAATTTTCTCATATTGTTCTTCCTCATTTCTCATTGGTCTGTTCATTGTTGTAGTAAGATCAGAAAAATACATTGAACAGAAATCCATACAGTCTTGAGCTAAGTAACCGTTCACGATAGAACCTTCGGGATGATTCTTGTTTCGAACATAAGACTTTAATGTGAACATATTTCTTTCAGTTGGATAAATCCAACGAAAAGAAACAGGTCCTCCGAGAAGTATTTCAGTTGGAATATGGACAGTCATATGCAGCATGCATGTGAAAAATGATGGGGGAAATATTTTCTCCAACTCACACAAAATTAATGGGGCATCTGTCAACATTTTTTGCAAGAAAGACTTGGACAACTTCTTAGCACAAAGATCTCTATACAAATGGCACAACCTAATAACACCCACCCTTACATTATTGGACAAAAGATGACGGATTGCTATTGGAAGAAACTCATGCAGTAGAACGTGATAATCATGAGTCTTCAAAGATTTTAGCTTCAACTCTCTTCTATTGACCCGTTTAGATATGTTGCTTGAATAGCCATCAGGAACTCTAATAGTCTCTAATACTTCCAAAAATTGTTTTTTTCAGTAGTTGTCATCACATAAGAAGCACATGGAAGTTTCCATTTATTTTCACTGATATGCACAGGATGCAATTCTGGTCTGATTCCCCAATCCACCAAGTCACGTCGAGATCGTAAATCATCTTTTGTCTTCCCCTTGACATTTAGAAGAACTGAAAGAAAAATTTCACATATATTCTTTTCAATATGCATTACATCTAAGCAATGACGTATCAAATTGGTTGACCAATAAGGCAAATCAAAAAAGATACTCCTCTTCCTCCAATTGTAACAGGTTTCTGTGGAAACATTCTTTCTCTTTCCAGATTTCATTAGATCCTTCCCGAATGAAAAACTGAAATCTTTCAATTCATTAAGCACATCAGTTCCAGACATACGCTGAGGCGGATCATCGGTCTCTATAGTATTATCAAATCTTCGACGATTCATTCTATATGGATGATCCTTTGGCAAAAATCGTTGATGTCCTATAAAACTGAAACTACAACGATGTTTCAGTCTTCTGGATCATGTATTCTTCATACAAACTAAACATGACAGTTTTCCCTTCGTGCTCTATCCATACATCATTGCATAAGCCGGAAAATCATTGATCGTCCACATAAGCGCAGCACACATCTGAAATATGTCTTTCTAACATGCATCGTATGTGCGCACACCCACATCCCAAAGAAGTTTCAACTCTTTTATTAAAGTTTGCATGTATACATCAATATCAATGACGGGATCAGAAGGACCTGATATGAGTATACTCATGAAAGTGAAAGATTTTTTCATACACAACCATGGGGGAAGATTATAAATGTGTATAAAAACTGGCCATGTGCTGTGCGAAGTAAGCATCTTCCCAAACGGATTAAAACTGTCGCATGAAAGACCCAGTCTCACATTACGCACGTCAGCTGCAAAATCAGGATGTCGAGCATCAAATCTCTGCCATGCAAATCCATCTGCAGGATGAACCAACTCATCATTAGTCTTCTTTCTCTCGGTATCATGCCATCTCATTTTTATTGATATGTCATCAGACATAAAAAGATTCTGGAGTCTGGGGATCAATGGAAAGTGCCACATTACTTTCTGTGGAACGTGGGATGGTGTTCCATCAGATTTTGACTTCCAGCGGGATGTGCCACATTTTATACATTCATTTCGTTCAGCGGTTTCTTCCTAGAATAAACTGCAATCTTTCGGGAAATCATGAATTTTGTTTCTAGAAAATCCAAGTTCTTCAACTAACTTCCATGACATATAGTGCTTTAAGGGAATATCTGCATCATCTGGAAGTAAATCCTTCAAGAGGGTAAGAATGTAATCGATTGTTGTATTAGAAATCCCATACATAGTTTTTCCATGAAACAATCGGATTAAAAATTCCAGCTTTTTCATTTTATCGCATTGTCGATATACTGGAGTCGTGGCAGCATCATTCAATTTTTTCACCCTATCAATGTCATCGTTTTCACTAGATGCATCAGTTTTCCTCATATCAACGTCTTCTTGAGTCGAAATCCTTTCTTTTTCATGATGACGAATAAACGGAAACCGATCATCTAACAAATTCTCCATTCCAGTCCTTTCATTTCGATCATCACCAATTTGAGATTTTATTTTCTCCCCATTGTGATATCACACAAAGTAGTTTGCTTGAAAACCATTTTTGGTTATGTGGTAGCTGACTTCTTCACGACTCAACCAAGGTCCACCAACACAATTGGAACATGGGAAGTGTATGCGACCACTATCTGAAGCATTGTGAAATGAAAAATCTATAAAGCTCTCCAAATTGTTTTGAAAATCTCTTGAGATACGATTGGTTTCATACATCCAACTTCTTTCCATTCTGTAAAAAGAATTCATATAAGTCATTTTGTCATAAAAAATTCAATAGGATTGAACTTTAATAGAAAATACATTTAAGTAAACGATAAAGGAAGAAAATAATCATGGTATCAACTACACATGTGAAAAAAAAAATACTAATGTGTTATTGAAAAAATGTAAAACCAACAAGAACTTAATGTGTTATCACATCAGAGCATGCCTCATCCCATAACCATATTAGTAGGGTATCCTCATATGAGATTTACCTTTTTGAATTAATATGCACTTCCTCACCAGGTACCTAAGTAGATTTCATAGATATAATCATCTCACATCCTGTAAGGCTTCCATTATGTATGATCTGCAGAATAATTTGAGTGATCATGAATCATGCATGGGATCTTCCCATGATCACTATAGATTATGAGAAGGAATTGTGATAGGTCACGTGAAGAACATCAAACACATATTTTAGATAATTTGAGACATAATATAATAAAATAATGTATAAATATATGGAATTTGGGATAAAAGGTGGGTTGTCCACGGGGGTCGATGATGTTCGGACGGGGGGTTCGCGAGAGCACGACCACCCCCTGTGGCCAGCCCACCCACCCCCTCTGGACAGCCTGTACCCCCCCGGGATAGCCCCGCCCACCCTCCCAAACAGCCCACACCCCCCTCCCCTGCAACCCCACCACCACCACCTAGACATACCAACCCCCCTAGACACCCCACACACCCCTCCCCCACCAGGACACCCCACCCAGACCCACAAGACAGCCCACACCCCCTGGACAGCCCCGTCCACCCCCCTGGACAGCCTTTCCCACCCCCGTGGACAGCCCCACCCACCCCCGTGGACAACCCACCCACCCCCGTGGATGCCCCCTACCCCCTAGACAGCCCCACCACCCCCGTGGACAGCCCACCCACCCCCCTCGACACCCCTTCTCCCTATGGACAGCCCCCCACCCCCTTGGATAGCCCTCCCACCCCCTGGACACCCCTACCCCCTGTGGTCAGCCCACCCACCCCCCCTGGACAGCCCGCCCACGCCTCCTTGACAGCCCGACCACCCCCGTGGACAGCCCGTCCACCCTTGTGGACAGCCATCCCACCCCCGTACCCCCCCTGGATAGCCCCGCCCACCCTCCCAAACAGCCCACACCCCCCTTCCCTGCAACCCCACCACCACCACCTTGACATACCACCCCACCTGGACACCCCACACACCCCTCCCCCACCAGGACACCCCACCCAGACCCCCAGGACAGCCCACACCCCCTGGATAGCCCCGCCCACCCCCGTGGACACCCCCTACCCCCTAGATAGCCCAACCACCCCCGTGGACAACCCACCCACCCCCCTCGACACACCTTCTCCCTATGGACAGCCCCCCACCCCCTTGGATAGCCCGCCCACCCCCCTTGACACCCCTACCCCCCGTGGCCAGCCCACCCACCCCCCCTGGACAGCCCGCCCACCCCCTCCTTGACAGCCCGACCACCCCCGTGGACAGCCCGTCCACCCTTGTGGACAACCCACCCACCCCCGTACCCCCCTGGACACCCTGTACCCCCCATGGATAGCCCCACCCACCCTCCCAAACACCCACACCCCCCTCCCCTGCAACCCCACCACCACCACCTAGACATACCACCCCCCCTGGACACCCCACACACCCCTCCCCCACCAGGACACCCCACCCAGACCCCCAGGACAGCCCACACCCCCTAGACAGCACCGCCCACCCTGTGGACAGCCTTTCCCACCCCCGTGGACACCCCCGCCCACCCCCGTGGACAACCCACCCACCCCCGTGGACACCCCCTACCCCCAGAATCCATTATCCAAAACATATCAAATTGGTTTGAACACAATCCATAATTCCCACAATCCATTATCCAAAACATGTAAACATCCCAACTCTGATTTACATGTTTTGAACACTCTCCTTCCAAACATAGAATAAAATAACATTAAATAAGTCTTCACAAACACAAACAATATCCTATTTAGATATTAATTTCAATAATCAATTAAACCACCAACACCTGGAAAAAATCTATTCATTAAAACAACTACAACAATATGGTTGAGATCAAATTTTACCTATTCGTATTGGGTGTACCTGTTGGGATGGGGGGTGCTGGTGTTCGGATTCGCGAGAGCAGTGGAGTCGGATGGGGTTCGCGAGAGCACCTGAGCGAATAGATTAGGGCTCTGTCCGAATGGGGAGAGGATATCGCGATCTGCAATTTGGGGGAAACCTTTTCCAACGGTTTATAAAAACTGTTGGCAAAGGCACACATTTCCCAACGGTTCACTGGAACCGTTGGGAAATGTGTGAGTTTAGCACCCCTTTCCCAAAGGTTCCAGTGAACCGTTGGGAAAGGTGTGAGTTTTCCCAACGGTTCCACTGAACCGTTGGGAAATGTGTGATTTTATCACCCTTTCCCAACGGTTCCAGTGAACCATTGGGAAAGGGTCAACCGAAATTCTCTTTGCCAACGGTTTTATTAAACTGTTGGCAAAGGCTCACTATACCAACGGTTTAAGAAAACCATTGGTATACTGCTGTTGGGAAAAGACTAAATTCCAGTAGTGACCTCGTGAACTTTGGAGAGATTTGGCGGCATTGTCAAATGATAAGTTACAACCCGAATTAGTTCTAGAATTTAGAAAGGTCCTATGTACCAGGGACTCAATTTACCTTTCTTACTGAAATGTATAACTCCCTTCCATGGAGATACCTTCAAGAAAACATGATCTCCTACCTGAAATTCTAAATCCCTCCTTCAGTTATCGGCATAGCTCTTCTGCCTACGTTGAGCTGCTTTGATGTGGGTTTGCATTACCTTTAAATTTTCTATCATTTCCTCAACAATTTCTGGGCGTACAAGTTTTCTTTCACCAACATCATCCCAACAAGTTGGTGTGTGACATCTCTTTCCATATAATGCTTCATGTGGTGCCATTTTAATACTTGAATGGAAGTTATTGTTATAGGAAAATTCTATAAAAGGTAAATATTGATCCCACACACCCTGAAAGTCATGTTAGCAGGATCTCAACATGTCTTCTATGGTTTGAATAGTTCATTCTGATTTTCCATCAGTTTGGGGGTGGTAGGAAGTGCTCAAATGAAGTTCAGTATCCAGGGCTTTCTGAAGACCTTTCCAGAATCTTGAAGTAAAATGGGGATCATGATCCGAAACAATTGATAGGGGTACTCCATGAAGGCTCACAACTTTATTAATATATAGTCTCGCTAGATGTTTAAGTGGGGGATCTTCTCTTATAGCATGAAAATGTACTGACTTGGTTAGATAATCAACAATGACCCATATTGCATCGTTCCTTCTAGGAGTCTTTGGTAGTCCCATGACAAATTCCATCGTAATATTATCCCATTTCCACTCAGGTATGGGAAGAGGTTGCATGACTCTTCCAGGCTGTTGCCTTCCAGATTTCACTTGTCGAAAAACCATACATCTTGACAAAAAATCAGCAATCTCCCTCTTCATGTTGTCCCACAAAAAATGTTCCTTCAAATATCTATACATCTTGGTGCTCCCAGGGTGTATAGAGAAATTGGAACTATGAGCATCATCCAACAATTCCCTTTTTAGATCGGGTATATCGGGAACACAAAGTCTCTTCCCAAATTTCAAAATTCCATCTTCATATATGAAGTCACTCAATATCCCATCATTTACAGCTCTAATCTTATTTTGAAACTCCTCATCATCAGCCTGAGAACTTTTTATCCTTTCTAGTAAATATGGTTTGGAAACCACTTGAAGAAGCATTGATGTTTCGAATTCCATGGTTATTCCCATATCCAACATTACTAGATCCATGAAAATAGGATCCCTTTCAACTCTCATCTTGTTCAAAACTCCATGATCCTTTCTTCTCAAAGCATCTTCCACCGTATTTTCATTCCCCCAGGTGGAAGTGTATCGTGCAATCATAATCCTTGAGTAGTTCAAGTCATCACCTTTGCCTCATGTTGAGTTCTTTTTGTGAGAAAATATACTTCAAACTCTTGTGATCGGTATATATCTCACATTTTTTACCATAGAGATAGTGTCTCTATATCTTCAAAGAAAATATTATAGAAGATAAATCAATATCATGAGTAGGATAGTTTTTCTCATGAATTTTTAGATGTCGTGATGCATATCCAATAACCCTATCATTCTGCATAAGGACACAACCAAGTCCTTTTTTCGATGTGTCACTATAAATAACAAACCCATCATTCCCCAATGGTAGAATCAAGATAATATCATTTACTAATCTTCTCATCAATTCATCAAATCATTGTTCACACTCCTTTTTACAAACAAATTTAACCCCTTTTTGTGTGAGCTTTGTTAATGGGTTAGCTAACTAGGAAAAATTCTAGATGAAACGTCGATAATAACTTGATAAACAAATAAAACTACGTACCTCGGTTATACTCATTGGTGCTGGTCATTCCTGGATTGCTCTTGTCTTAGAAGGATCAACAGAGATTCCATCCTTAGAGACAATATGGACAGGAAAAGTAATATCCTGAAGCTAGAATTCACACTTTCTAAACATCCCATATAATTCATGTCTTCTTAGAGTCTTCAGGATAATGCGCAAGTGATTTTCCTGATCTTCGTATCCTTTGGAGTATACGAAGATATCATCAATAAATACCACTAAAAATTCATTAGGATATTCCTTGAAAACATTGTTCATTAGATCCATGAAATCATAGGGTGCATTAGTCAGCCCAAAAGGCATTACTGTAAACTCGTAATGCTGATACCTAGTTCGAAATGTTGTTTTCGGAATGTCTTCCTTCTTCACACACAACTTATGATATCCAGATCGAAGGTAAATATTTCAAAAGTACTGATCTCGATGAAGTTGGTCAAATAAATCATCAATTCAAGGTAGGGGATTATTGTTCTTTATTGTAATAGCATTGATCCCCCTGTAGTCAATGCACAACCTCATAGATCCATATTTCTTCTTAACAAAAAGGACACGGGATCCCCATGGAGAAACACTAGGGTGAATAAATCCATCATTACTCAATTCCTATAGTTATGTCTTTAGTTCGACTAATTCTATAGTGGCCATTCTATAAGGGGTCTTCGATATGGGCCTTGAACCAGGAATTGAATCAATGGAAAACTCAATTTCTTGTTCCGGAGGATGTCCAGGTAAATCTTCTGGAAACACATTAATATATTCTCTCACAATATGTACATCCTCTATTTGAACATTCCTTTCCTCACCCACATCCATTTCATTCTCTTCCTCCCTAATAATTGATTTTAGTTCAGCTACTGGGGGTGGATCTAGATAAGAATTATGTGGTGACGATTCTGCTCTAAAGATAAGGTGTTCTTTATCATCAACATCAAAAGTAGTAACCTCTTTCTTCTTACTATAAATTTTTGCATCATGGTCCGAAATCGAATCCATACAAAGGATTATATCATATTCAATCATGGGTATGACGATGAGATTAGTAGATAAAGAACATTTATATGCCCTAATGGGAACTAATTCATAGAACATTGTAGCAATGATACTTCCCTTAGGAGTTTTGACTGACAACTCCCTTGTTAAATAAAATTGAAAATATCTAATTTTCTTAGAAAACTGGGAAGATATGAAACAATGCGATGATTCAGAATCAAATAAATCATTGGCTAAACTTGAGGAAACCATTAAATTACCTGCCACCACGTCTTTCAAAGCTTCAACCTCAGCAGTAGTGATCACATAAGATTGGCCTTGATCCCTTGGACTTTTGTGATGTAAGTTTCCCTAACGCTTAGGAAATTCATTTGTATAATGTCCCATCTCCCTGAAATTGTAGCATTGAACATCGGTAGCTTCCTTCTTCCACTTTCAATCACAAGCTAGGTGGCCTTTTTCACCACACTTGTAATAGACCCCCATTCCCTTCAAGAAAGTACCGGGGTGTTTCTTCCCACATTTACTATAGGATGGATATTCAACTTTTCCCTTCTTCCACTTATTTCCATTTCCAGAGTGATCAACAGACCTTTTCTTCTCTTGCTTTGTTTTAAAGTCGTAAGACTTAGAGATTTACTTTTCTGTCTTGGTAGCACATGATACAATATCTTTGTACGATGAGAAGGATTGTGAGACTAATTCTTGATGGAGAAATGGTTTTAAACCATTATAGAAATGATCAATCATACTTCTTGGGTTACTTATATAATCTACAGCATGCCTTTCCAACCATGTAAATTTAGACTCATACTTTGCAACATTCTCATCCTCTTTTTTCCTTAGTCTCATAAATTGTCTTTCCATATCCGCTCGATGGTCATGAGGAATGTATTTTTCTAAGAAAATATCATTAAACTCCCTCAATTCCATATTTGATACTTCATCATCTTTCTTCGTGTTTTGAATCAATGACCACCATTGATCAACATCTCCAGTGAGGCGGTAAACTGAAATGAAAACTTTTTTCCTTTCACTACTCCCCAAGGCATGAAATATTTTATCCAAAGAACATATCCATTGCTCATCTACCAATGGATTTGTACTCCAATTGAATGTTGGTGGTTCTTTCCTCATGAATTGATCTAACATTTATCCTCCACTCTACATATTAGGGTGATCCTTACGGGTAAGGTTATTATTCATAACCTGAGTGATTTGTCCCAGTATGGTGATTAGCTGATCAGCACCAGTTGCATCACCAGCTCCACTATAATTATCTTGAGCAGGAGGGAAATCCATAAATGGTGTTCATGCATTGATACAGTTTCCATTCCATCCACTAGGATCCATTTCTAAACAATGTCATACACTAGATTAGTTTATAAATCGCAATACATAAATAAAAACTTGTAAAACACTTAACATAAATTGAACAGTCTATGTATATAATCCATAATCATAAAAATGATTTCTTTGAGAAAGTATGCACTCATAAACCCTTAAAAATGGTATGTATAGAAAATGAGAGTTATCTTAATCATATCTCCCAAGAGTGTCATAACCAAGAGTGCAACAAGGCCCATTGTTGTGCACCAGTTCCCATTCGAGTCTAGCTCAAAGTAGTGTTTTTAGGTTTTATACATAGGTACATCTATGCCGGGGCTACCTCTACCTACTCATATCCAGAGAGGGATGTATTTCTTGGAAAACTCACAAAATCTCTACAATACCAAAATTCTAGGAAGTTATTCTATACTAATCTTCAAAGTCCATCTTATGTCTATGTGCTCTAATCAGTGTTTATCTAAATCTAGCATCCAAGGTTTGTACTAAACATCCTATGATACCAATTGTAACTCCCCAGCCCCAGTTATCTAGAGTTGATGCATTATTTCATAACATTGGCATGATCACAAAAGACCAAGTCTTGAAAGACCGATTAGATTAGTATCCTTGGAAACACTAGATACATTCAGAAGTCTTACATTACATCATTAAGTGAAAAACAACAAAAATATAGTCTCTGTAGTCCAAACTCATATCCCCTTAGACTATCCCTACAGGTTAGTCATAAAATACTTCTTCACATCCTGGGAAAAATAAAACATAGATAGGGGTGATCTCAGATGCTCAGTAAGGATAACAATATAGTAGAATCTTTCATAAATAAGTATAAACATTTAAGGCAATGTATAACTAAAAGAAAATCTCTTTACACTTGAACTTCAGCATAATATGGAAAAAATAGAGTGAATTAATTCCATTTACTTATTCACATGGATATTCTACTAGTCGAATAATCACATGCAATATCAAAAACCACTTTCATAATGATGGAATACATAATTCCAGACTATCATAACCACATAGTCAAAGCCTTGTGCCATGACTACAAATAATATTTTGTCAAGGCTATGTTCCAAGACACTAGTTTGTCTCATGATACCTACTGATGCATCAAGGAGCTATATCGGGCTCCACCCGTCACTTACTAAGTCCAATGCATTCCTTATATGAACATGTTTAAACATAACATAAACATTCGTATTAAAACTAGCATACGAAATATCAATAATTTCTCCCTAAACCATGAATGCTATAAAAATAACACATCTAAATTCAAAAATATTACAAAAACATCAATACAATATAGAAGTTTTGTATCATAATAAATCATCTTCAAATAAGCTTAAAATCTATCAAAGGATGATGACATAGATGAAATAAAAACTATTTAAGAGGAATATATCTTTTTTTGAAATAATTTAAAAGTCACATAATTATAAAAGAAAACATTTACTTTGAAAATATTATTATAAGATTTTAAGGTAGTTTCTATGATTTTATAATGGCAGAAAATAGCCGCACCTGCCGTATAAGTTAAAAAAGACATTCTTACCTTAATTCTGTCGAAAAGGTTAAAAAGGAACTTGTTTGGAAAACGATGGAAAGATTACTTTATAAAAATATGATAAAAATTAAAACAATGGTATAAACGACTTTAACCCATAGTCTATAAAATAGTAAGAATTTTTTTAAATACATTTTTAAGAAAATTTTTTGTGAATGATAAAGAGGTCCCACTAGATAATTACGTATAAACAACCTCGGAAAATGAAGAGATTGTGAAATAAACCCTTACCTTGTAATTTTCCATGGTCGAGGGTAAGTTAAACTCCTTTATAATGGTGAAATAATTGTTATTAAATTATACAATAATCATATACATTAATATGATATCATATATGATCTTTTAACATTGTTTTGTTAATAATATCTTAGTATTATCATTGTTTCGGGTGTTAACGGATTCATTTTCCTTTATATTTTTTGTTATGTTAGTAATATTTGTTATGTATGGGATTTATATTATTCATATCCATAATAATATCATGTCTTTAAACATTATTTTTAATCATCTAATGAAAATTAGTCTTGAATGGATATGATGGGGAATGAATCTCATCGCGTTGGTGGAGATGGTAATACGTACGTATGCACGAGCGACAATATCATTATTTTGATATTAAAATAATATATAATTGGATGTTATATCATATATACAGAATCATTATCATGTTATTTTTATTATTTAAATAAATTACACATCATTATTATACCCATCCAAATAATAATGTATTGAATAACAATTACACCACGACGTGGAGACGGTAATCCGTACGTACACACGTATGGTGACATTTCATTCAAAGGATGAATAGAATAATGAATATGGATGTACAATATTTATAATAACATCACAGTATATAGAATATACTAGATTTGTTATGTAAATAACAAAGAAAGAAGAAGTGGAAGAAGAAAAGAACTTGAAAGAGGGTGGTGAAATTATTACCTCTTCTTCAGGTTCTTCCTTTTGATTTGACCAAAAGGGCTCCTTAAGATGGCATTCTGACTAAAGGAAGGCCTCTAGGATGAATTGAGGGAATTTTATAGGATATTTGGGTATGTTTTGGCCGATTCAAAAGTCTTTTAAGATGTGAATTAGAGAGAAGGGGGAATGCCCTTTTATAAGAGGTGTGTGGGGAACCTTAGGAAAATCTAGAAATATTATTTTATAATAAAATAATTTTCGGTTTCTAATGGCTCAAAAATGGATTATTTAAATTCTAAGGTGGGTATGGGTCGAAAAAAACTCAAAAAATAGGTTTTAGATATGTTTAGGTCACTATATTAACTTTATCGTTTAGATTTAACTCTTAGTTAAATAGTTTTACATTTACCATGTCTCTTTTTATTTTTATATTATATGGTTAATAAGCTTACTACATACTTCCAAGAAAACCCCAAGTTGTTAATTAATTATAAAACTATAATTATATAAGTCCTTTTGCCGAAACATAGATTTTTAGGAATAGAATATCAATTAATAATATAATATTTGTTTTAAAAACTTTTTTATGTCAATTTTGACACTATTTTGTATTTTGTTTTTGATAAATTCATAACAGCATTATTACTTCGATAAAAATTCATCTAACTAACCCTAATATGTAATATTAACCTATAAATTATTTTAATTCATAAAAATTCGCAATTTACAATTATTTGTATATTTATTATATCAATTATTTTAATATTTCATTAATTATGTAATTTCTACATCACCATTGTGTCATAAATAAATTAAAATATTTGATGTCTAAAAATTATAAATAAAATAAAATTATTTAGGAAATATTTTTAGCTTTCTAATGAATATTTATAATCGAATTTATCTTATTTATAAACCTATATTAAAAATGTTTTATTTATTAAACTTTGATTTTAACTCTTTTAACTTTTCTTTGAATTAAATAATAATAAATGTGCTAATCTAATCAAAGTGAACCAAAGAGGTTCTTATTTTATTAATAAGGTTGGTTTTGGTCAAATTATACTTAGCCAATAGTATTAGGACATGTGTTAGGGTAATAATAATATCATTTTTACCCTTAATTACCCTATTTACTTTTAACCGTGGTAAATAAAAGTAAAAAGTTACTACTCACCAAAAACTGTTTTTATCTTATTGAACCAAATTTTACTCCTTGATATTAACTATGTCTTTCAGATTTTCTAAATTCCACCCATAGAAATGGTAAAATTATGTTTTATATGAATTTGCAAATTGTCCTAGGAGGTGGGTAAAAGACGGTGAAATGTTCAATAAATTTTTTATATTTGTAAAATTATTATAAATTGACTCCAAGGAATTACATTGAACATATATAGGTATTATGTATCTATTTTGACCTAAAATAAATTAAAATAAAATAAATAAAAATTTAAATAAAAATTCGGTTTTAAACTATAACTCAGTTTTTTCACTATTCATTAAAAATTGAATGTTTTCAGAAAAATACCAAAAATTCACCCCAAGCTAATTTCGATATTCCAAATCCAAAAATGAATCCCATTTTGAATGATAAAATTTATAAAATTTTAAAAAGTGGTTATTACTATTCATAACGACTAGTTTGATTGGTTGTGGTGTGTGTTAGAACTCGAAGTTGTGTACAACACATGCTACTGTATTATTCAAAGAGAAGTGTAATGTAGAAGCTTGGGGTGTTACAGGTTTGATCCCTTATGTATCAATAGAATGGTCAAGAAGAGTGATATATTTTCATTTCCAAGGGCCATGAAAGGTTTGTGGAAACTTTTGGTTCTCGATACATGAAGTGTGATTTATGAAATGAAGTCTTTAAAAGATGAATTAAGAACCCTACCCAATGGTTGACTGGGGTGAGGATATTTTGGTCCCATGATAGGGGATGAAAATGGGTGAAGGCCTGTAAATTTTATCAACATGATGAAGGTATTTATTTGTTGTTCCTTTTTAATTTCATGAAACCATGGAATTTTCATTTCATTTTAACAGAATGTGGGAAAGAAGTATTTATTTACTTAGAGTTTAACATCATGTGGTTAGGATGTGGGAAAGGACATGGAAAAATTTTCAAGATATATTACATACACAAGCATGCTATACATAGATCTTACTTGTATGTAGGAAAATGATCTTGTATGAATTAGCCCTTCTAGTGTTGAGGTTCATTTTTTTTGTTAGTTGTTGTTGCTGGGATAAGGATTGTGGATCTAGGTGTCACTATGAATCATGCGATAATACGAATCAAGGAACATGTCATTCATAAATGGAAAAATATCTAAGCAATTCTAACCCATGAAAACAGGGGGGAATTTTTCCTATTGATTGTTGTAGTTAGACCAATAATTGGAGATCTTGGAATCACTACGTATCATGTGATGGTAGAAATAAATCCATACATACTTCTTTAGAGAAAATGTATTTTAACATAATACGGAATGAACATCCACTCCATGATGTGAAAATGGAATGTTGTGGTTGGGCCTAGGAATGGAAGTCTAGGATTCACTACATATCCCAGAGTAATAGAAATCAATCCATCTATAGTTCTTGAAGAAGAGATCCCTATGAATGTCTCACCTATATGTAGGGAGGGGGAATTTTATGTTTATTTTTTTGTGATTGGACACGGGGTTGGAGATCTGGGAATCAAAAAATATCTTGTGAGGAAAGGAATCAAGTCACACATAATTTTTGAATAGAGATGTGGTAGGAGACCAACACCAACTGTAGTGGTCCTCTTGGGTGCTTTCCACCAAAATGTGATGTTTTATATTATGAAAGAGACATAAAACATGCAGTTTTATGTTATCTGGTGAGGAATAATGGTTTTCATTTTAAGGTATAGTATTCAAGATCATGATAATCCAGTTGTGAGATAATATTCCTTTTTTATACAGGGAATCCCTTACTATTATGCCTAATCTCACATGAGCTATGATTGGTTTTGAGAAACAAGGAATGATAATATTTCATATCACCATGAAGAGGTGATTAAGGATAGGACAAGGGAATTTTATATCATGTGTTTTCCAGACCAAGATATAGGATCCGAACATCCCAACATATCTCATTAGAATGAGAATCAATCCTCACATATTTCTATAAACCCATGTAGTTTAATGCCATGTGTAAAGGACATCATCCATGATGTTTAATGTCTTGAAATAAGGATTTAGGTGAATCATTGTAAAATAAGAGGAATGTTGTGGATCCATGTATTTTTACATCATATGGTAAGGAATAGGGTCACCCGATGTGAATGAAGATGAACATTGGGGATTCATACAGTTTAACATCAAGCGGTAATGAAAATTTTTGTTCAGTTTATCATCTTACTTTCAAGATGAGATACTTATAGTTTAACATCATCTGGTTAGGATGTAAGATGTTGTGCAGTTTGTCATATCACTTCTAGGAAATGTTATGCATATTTTAACACCATGTGGCCAGGATGAAGGATGCTATCTAGTTTATCATATTCCTTTTAGGATAATCTCCATATAGTTTAACATCAGGTGGTCATGATGATGGATTCTATTCATTTTATCATCATAATACTAGGAAGAGATTCCACCAGCTTAATGTCATGTGGTCAGGATGACAGTGGTTGTGTAGTTTAAAGTCTTTCTTCTAGGATGAGATTCCTATATTTTAACATCATGTGGTTAGGACAAAGGATGTTGTGCAGTTTATCATCTTTCTTCTAGGATGATCTCTGTACTATTTAATGTAATGTGGTTAGAATGAATAATTATATGTAGTTTATCATCTTTCTAGTTGGATGGTCTCTATACTATTCAACTTCATGAGGTTAGAATGATTCTTCCATGTTTAACGACATGCAACTTGGACGTGTAACACTTGATGTTAGCTAAGAAAAGTATTTCCTAAGAAACCTCTCACTGGTGGGGGTTATGACATGATCCCCATTCATTTTGGTCAATTAGTATGCTACATCGTGATAGGACATATGTATTATACAAAGCTCTTCCCATTTGGGATCCATCTTTGGATTCTTCTTCATTGATATCAATTGGGTTCTGAGAGCCACCACCAGTTCTCCTTAGAGGAATGTATGGAGGAAAAACATATTATTGAAGGCTTGTGTGATCTGATCCAGATGGAATTAAAGGTTTTTAAATGTACAAAACATGTTCTCATTGACCACTCCAGCTCATCCAAATATTTTTAGGATTTATCATCATATGAGATTTTTCCAAAAATCACTATTCAAAGAAAGGGAAACTTGACTTCTATGGGAAATACTACCTTGGGTTGGTACATCAATGAGTACGATGTTTCTTGTGTAGCAGTATCTGTGGTGGTATAGAAGTCCCGTAAAGCATGGAGATGCTTTTTTAACCAAGGATTATTGTCTTTATTCACTATCTTCTTGAGTATGTTTGACAATGTCTTATTGAATGTCAGTATTTTTCCGTTTACTTCTTCATGATATCAGGACGAGTGATTAGACATGATGTTGTCCTCATGGTATAGTTTCTTTAACTCCTTAAAATAGATTTTGGTGTAGTTTTCCATCAATATTGTTCTAGGGACCCCAAACCTAGTGATGATATAGGAATTTACAAATTTTTTGATATTATTCATCCCAAATTCATTATGGGGTATTGACTAAACCCATTTGGAGAAGAAGTCGGTAGTAGTGAGGATATACTTAAACTATATAGTTGTGGCTGGGGGATATGGACCCATAACATCCATTCACCATACAAAAAATTACCTGGAATATGTAATTGTATGTCGAAATTATGGGGGTTGGTGGAAGATATTTTCTTATATTTGGATTGCATGAAATTTCCTGGTGAATTACACACAACCCTGTATCATAATTTTCTAGTAGTAAACCTGCCTCTTAATTTGGTGGGAGAGCCTAGTCCTGGACTGATGAGTTCCATAGGATAACTCATTAAATTCTTCAATAGTGGAAGGAATATCTCTTTCTACTATGCATTTGAGGAGGATTCCGTCAAATCCTCTATTGTAGAGGGATTTTTTCACAATTGGACCATCTTGTAGGGTAATGTTCGATACACGGTTCCAGATCTATTCTCTTATGGCTCAGTCTGTCTGAAGATTCCCATTTTTGAGATATCCAATCATAGTATCTAATTTGGCCTTTAAAACACATGTTTTGCCACATATTTTTAATTAATTTTTATCAATTTAATTACTTATTTTAACACTTTTTAATAAATAATGGTTCTTTTGTATATTTATTATTAACTTTAATAATTAATCAATTTCTATAATTAATAGTGTATTTAAAGCCTTTAAATAATTAATTTATTTCTTCACTTAATTTTATAGACTAATTACTATTTATATACATTGTTGTTTTCATCTACATAGTTTATAATTTAACAATAATTAGCTAGTTAATTAATTCTGCTTTTGCACTTAGGTAATGAAGTCTTAATCTAACATTGCTTGTTTTAATTATTAATTAATTTTAAGTAACATACTATTTTATTCTTATTTTAACATTTCATTAATTATAATAAAATATTATAAGCTTGTTTTATTTTTAAGTCTCATTTAATATTATTTCATTAATTAGCATAATGGTATAATATTATAAAAATTATCTGTCCACTTTTAATTAATTAAATTTGTCAAAGTAACTCATTTAAATAATTTTACTTTGTTATATAAATGTTTAATTTTACTTTCTTCTTTTAATAAGTTAATTTATTTTTTATTTTAGTTTTAATTTTATAGCAATTTAAATATTACTTATTTCAGTTATTAATAAATTAACTTAAGTTTAATTGGTTTTATAGATTTATCAAAGTTTAAATATTATTTACGTTTTCAATTGTTTTAATTCAGTTTTAGTTTTGATTAATTATTTTGTTCTTATTTTATTTAAGTTTTAATTCAATTTATTTTTCTCTATTTTTATGCAGGTTAATGGTGGCACCGTAAACACTTAATATGGTCTCACCGGTTTGAGTCACGGTCTCACCGTGACACACCTCACGGAAGCACCCGGAACCTGCCACTGCTTCATTTCTCTTCCTCTGCCACTGTGGGCCCTTTATGGTGTCTCACTCTCAGCGGCCATAACCCTATATCACGGTGCCACCGTCAATCCCATGCCTCTATTTGTGGAACCGTCTTCCTTCTCTACCTTTGCACCACACTTCTCTCATGCGATCAGCTTCTCTCATTATCACAACTTTGAATCGAATAATAAAAGAGTAAATGAACCCAAAACCTGTACACATCTCAAAACAGAATATCGAAACTTACTTCCACAAAAATTGGTCCTTATTTCCGCTATTTTGACCCACAAAAGTGAGTCGTCAAGTCATTGCAGTGTTGAAGAGAGGGCATGGACCAACTTACAGTTACTTCTTCTGTTAGAGTGTAGCCGATGAGTCGCCGCTCCAAGGAAGAATCTAACTGCGACTGCTGGGTATGCACTGTTCAAGGAGGTTGATAGATCCAACCTGTGACACACCTGTAGACTACTGGTAGCTGCTAGAAGCTTCCGCATCTCATGAGCCATCGCTAGAGTCGAGAGTGATGACGCCGAGTCCGAGCAAGAAGCCGCCACTAAAGGTGCGCCATGCTGAAGCTGTGCTGTCGCACCACCTGAGGAGTACCAAGCTGCATGGTAGCCACTGTTCTTCGGGAGGAAGAGTGAGCCCGCACCGCTGTTGGTGAATCATAAAGCCTCCGCACCTCATGTTGCCGTCGTGGGAGAAGAGGGAGGTGGACCAGCTGGTTTTGGAGAAGAAGACCTCCCCCTGTGCGCCGAATTGGGGGAGGAAGAAGGAGATGAAAAAAATACATTAATAATAAATATCAATAAATAATAATAAAATTAAGGTAAAACAAAAAGAAAAAATATAATAATCAAAGTAATATAAAAGTAAAGTAAAAATACATAAAATAATAGTAAAGTTAAAAGTTAAAGTTAAATTTTATTAATTAAATAAATAGAATATAATTTGTTAAAATTATAATTTAAAACAATTATAATATTAGTGAATTAATAAATCATGAATTAAAATATAAAACTAAATTAAAAATAAGTGTTAATAATCAATTAATATACTACTAATAGTATAAATATATAATTAATAATAAATATAAATAAACTATGAAATGTGCTTAATAATTTAAGTAATTTAAAATTAAAGAATTAAAGTCTAATTATTAAAATATTCTAATTAAATTATTCTAGTAAATTAATTTCTTAAATAGTAATAATAAAATTATTAATACAATCTAAAATATTATCTCAATTAAGTATTTATTCATGTCATCAATTTTTAATAAATTATTAAAAATGTTAAAATAAAAATGTTAGTTTTTATTAACATAATTAAATTAATAACATATTAATTAATTTATGTATTACCATTGTAATATTAAGTGGAAAATATTATAAATAATATAAAAGTAGATAATAATTATCATTTTAATATTTTTATTATTTAACTTTAATTACTTTTAATATGTATTATAACAGTAAAACTAAAAAAATTAACTACTTTACTTTGTTTGTGTATTCTTTTTTTTTTGCTGTGCAGGTTCATCCTGGAAATGAGTTTACATCCATATTCATCTAACTAACTCACTAGTAGTTAGTTACAGGGGAAATTCTAGCGTGACGTACCAGCTGTGAAATAATGCACGTGTGCGGTGTGCTCGTGAAGGAAACTTAATTTCGGTGGAAGGAAAGCGGTGACATGAAGTAGAAGACGGTGGATACAAAAGTAGAGAAAGCAGCAGATTTGGGGGGGATGATCATTTTTATTCCACGATCACATTAGACGAGTTTGAAGACTCTCTCTGTCATTTTTCATTCCACGAACACACACTTTTTGAGAGCAGAGACTCCCAGGAGATGATAGAGCAGACATGGAGGCAAAGGAGCCCGAAGGCAAAGCATCTCTAGGGAAGTTATTCTTCCCTTTGTCTTTTGATTTTGTACTCTGTTTTCATGTGTTTAGTGTTAAAATCAAAATGATCATAAGATAATATGTTCTCATCTTGAGAATTTGACACCACTGGTTTTTATTCTTGGTTTCTCCACATTCTTTTCAATATTTCAGAATCATAAACAATCGACGAGATCGATTTATGACTCAACATTTTGTTGTTCACACTTCAATTTCTGAATTACAATTTCATTAATTCAAGATCAACTGGTGAAGTAGATTTTGAATTCATTTTTCGGTTCTTTTATTGTCAACAACATTGGCAATTTACGGCGAGTTTATTTCTATTTGTTGTTCTTTTTTAACTCCCAAGCAGTTCAATTAAGTTTTGGTGTGGCAAACTCCAAAACTTAATTATCTGCCTATTGAATTTCCTGGAGAGGGAGATTCTTCATTATTTCTTGAAGTGTGAATCAATTAAATTTGTGATGGAATAAACCATTTTAGCCAGTAGATTAAATCTCCCAAGTGTTTCATGTGATCAGTACTACTCTGTCTTTACTGCAAGGAAGATTAGCTTGTTTTTTTTCTTCTTCTATAGTTTATAGTAACTTTAGTGTACATTTATCTCCTTTGTAAAATCTAGTTTCTTCATCCTGATTTCACTTCATCATTTAAATAAAAAAATATAAATTGTAAAAAATGTTTTCCCCACTGCTGACAACAGTGGGGGTTTAAATTTAAAAACCTTAGAATTTACATATCTGCCTTCTCTGTGGATCGACCCTACACCACTGTGCTAGTGTATGAGTAATAAATGTAATTTTGAGGGTCGTGACGACCTCCAGCCTGTTCAGTATCCATCCATATAGGGGTGGATATTGGTTCAGCATGCACTGGGAAGGTGTTGAACTAATTTATTTCTTCAATATCGCAGTCAATGTACAACAACACCATTCTTCAGTATGTGATACAAATGATTTCTTCTTCCTGATCAGGGTCGGTCAAGACTATGGATGCATTAGGCAATGCCTCAAAATGAGAAATATGTGATTTGTGAAAATTATGAAATGTTGGATCAAAAGGTAATTCTACCATTAGTCCCCTGATGTAGATAGTGAGAGGGACCAATTTATCCATTTTGATTGCATATTCTTCGTTGATCTGTTTTATCACTATACTTGAATCACCATTCATATTTATATAGTATATCTATATCTATAGGTGATGGTCTAAGATAGTGATGTGGTATTGGTATTCGACCTCATTATTCATGAAGCATTTAGACAGTGAGAAAGATTGGGTCAAAATTTCATTGTCTATAGAAATGAATAGAATCCCTAAGTGAACCCGATTGAGCATCGGATTTTCCATCCTTTTACTGATAGGAATTTAGGAGGTTCCATCAAAATAAATATCCCATTTTAGTGGATTTTCATGTGTATAGAAAACCTCATGGTCGAGGATATTGGAGTAAATTAGTGTAATTTCTGGAGTGGTATGTTTTGTGAGGAAATCATCCAGGGATTTCCCATTCACTGCCTTCTGTGACATGAACTGGATGTCATTATTCTATTTAATGACCATCATTGGTCTATTTTCCAAATCAATATGAGGAGTCCAAGTATTTACTTGAGAGGATAAATACGATAGGGAATATGGAATTCATGGTACTGCAATTAATTCCTTAGATTCTACCCTAAAAAGATGAGGGTGAGGTAGATATTCTTGACATCTGAGTGTTGAGTCTCAATACCTATCATATTTTGGGTAAGGTAGTAGAGGTTTTTCTCACACCCCACATCATTATTCTCTACGAGGAGGGATCCAAGTGATCATTCCATGGTGACCACATATACGATGAGTGTGTTTCTCTCCACCAGTGAAATTAAGACTAGTGGGTGCAGCATGTACTCATTAAGACTCTCAAAGGATTCTTGGTAGTCCCTATATCATCGATTGGTGATTACCTTCTTTATTAGATTGGTGAAAGAGAGGGATTTTTTGGCTAGGATGTCTATGAAACACCGAATGTAGGTGATGTTCCATTGGAGTCCACTTAGATATTATATATTTCTAGTGAGTGACATATCTAAAATAATACTAGTCTTTTTGGGTCAACCTCGATGCCATGATGGTGTACCAAAAAGCCAAGGAACTTCACTGATGTTAAGTTGAAAGAAAATTTCAGTGTATTCATCTTCAAACTATGCTATTTTAGCTTATCGAAGGATATTTAATGATATGTGAAGTGATCTCCACGCTATTGATATTTGACCACCAGGTCATCAATATAACATTCATCTATCTTTCCCAATAATGGAATAAATATATGATGCATGGTGCATTGATAAGTAATGACATCATTATATAAGACGAATGGAGTTACATGATAGAATAATATACCATGAGGTGATCTAAAGAAAATAGATTCTTCATCTCTAGGGTCTATCTTTATCAGATTGTACCCCGAATACCCTACCATGAAGGAAAGGTCATGGAAGCCAGTAGATTCATCAATCAACATATCTATAATTGGTAATGGGAAATTTCCCTTTGGTCAGTGTTGATTATGGTTTCTAAAATCAATGTAGATCATAATATGTCCATTTTTTATGGATAGGGAAAATATTGGAAATACATCTTGGGTTTTTCACTTCTCGGACAAAGTGGTATTTTATCAATTTGTCAAATTATGTCTCTACATTTGTTTCATGAAAGGGGTGTATCTGCATGGCTACCTGCTTAAAGCCTCCATGGTCATCGAGTAAGATGAGATGGTGTGTAGCCACATCTGGATTTAGTACATGTATTTCTATATAGTTCCAAGAGAACACATATTGGTGCTTCATTATAAATTTGATTTATATCTCTTTCTCCTAAAGAGGAATGGATACAATAATTGTTATAGGCCATGGGTCTTATTTTGTTCCTAGATTTACTTTACTGATCTCATAAAATGTGGTGGATATGCCTTTGAAGAATGTGGGAGGGGCGTTCCTGAGTTCAACCTCTTCTTCTTTCACCTCTGAATCGTTGGTGGAATTTTCAGGTGAATTTGGTAATATAGGGGTATCTTTTTCACTCAAGTAGATTTATGGGGTGTCATGACCCATCCTCGGGGCCCATTTCGTGACTACCCCAAGCCCATATTCTATAGGCCAGGGGCTGGTGACTAGCACCAAAGGCGTAAATCTTGATAAAAGGTAAGGCAATGCCTTTATAAGGTAAAAAAACCACTACAGAGTATGCAAGCTGAAGTAAACACTAAGTAAACCGAGTAAAAAAGTAAGTGCTAGAAAGTAAATGGGCCAGAATAGAAACCCAATTGAAAGTAAAGTACAACTTAAAAGAAAGTACAACATCAGAAAAGTAAAGCAGCAACATCGAGCTGTCTACTGGAAATACCACCTAATGGGTGGGTACAGAGAGTCTTCTCAGCTCCTCGGGTCCAGTCGTTCGTTCTGTGTACGTCCCGTCCAGTGATCCACCTCTAGGTACCATCCAGCTCCATGTGCCTCCACCTCGATTAGCGTTGTCCGTTGTCTGCATCCAACACAACGTAGTGCGGGCATAGCCCGTGCAGGGGTCAGTATACGATACTCTGTAGGGACCCTGATACCCCCGTAGGTCTCCGAGAATCCACGAAGGATAATCTAAAAAGGAGAGATAAAAACATGAGATAAAAGTCAACCCTACTTAGGTATACGCCCATACATATACATATGTCATCTAACGTAGTTCGACTCCGACTTCTGAGCCCATGATCAACCCAGTCCACACAGGAAAGTACAACCCAATCCACACAGGAAAGAACAGCCGAATCCACATAGGAAAGCAAGTCAATCATATCGAAGATAATGATTGAAATTCATGACTCAGCTCACATAGGTATACTACACACGAAGAGGGGTGGAGATGATAGATTTAGCCTCTGAATCATCTCCCCTACCGAACCCACATATGATCCAAGTACAGAAGTCGTCGCTTCTGGACCCATGTAGGATCCATGTACAGTAACCATCGCTGCCAAACCCACATAGGATCCATGTACAATCGTCATCTCTGCCAAGCCCACAGAGGATCCATGTACAGTCGTCCTCGCTGCCGAAGCCACATAGGATCCAAGTACAGTCGTCATCGTTGTCGTAGTTGTAGCCAGCTCTAGGGTTCCCGCACACAGCACACTCGATTCCGAGAGGGTTTGCTCCACGAGCCAAGGGGTCGATACATCAACTGTCATGAAGTCTAGATTTGATGTATCACAAAGTTCCATCTATTCAATAGGAACTCAACGCGACATACGGCACGTCAATCTGACGCCCGGTCTGAGAGTTATTGGCTTTTTCGTCTCAGGGGCCCAGTTGGTATTTAAGTTAAAACCAACCCGATATTACTTCAGATATGGAAAAACCCCGATCAGAGTATGCAAAAATAACCTTCTTACTAAGAGAAAGCCAACAAAGTTGACGACACGTCAATCGGACGTCCGGAGCTCATGTTATAAGCGCTTTCGCTCCGAGGGCCCGGCTGGTTTCTTGTTCGAACCAACCCGTCTGTACCCAAAGTTCTCCAAAACCTTGAGTGTAATATATCGAAAATACCTTCTCGATCCAAGGATCCCAACGCAACTGAAATTGCATCAATCAGAGGTCCGTAGCCCTAGATATGGGTGTTTGAATGAATCTGTCCGAAAATAGAATGTTCGGGCCTGGTCCGACCCGGCCCGATACCCCCTAGGTCGGCCCGGCTGGCGCGGCCCGACCCGTGGTAGGGTGAGTCTTGTGGCTCGGCTTGGAGGCCAGCCATGTCTCGGCTCGCGGCCGAGCGGTGTGTGAAGGGGGGAGGGGCACCCCCCAGTTTCAATAACGGCGGACCCTACGGGGTCCACCCTTTGCACTGGTCGGGGGTTTCAAACCCTGGTTTATCTGGAAAAATGACTGGCCATTAAAGACGGCTGGTTGGACTTCCATGGGACCCTTTGGGGTCCCGCCTCCCGGAGCACCGGTGACCGGTTTTCCGGCCGCCCCTACTGGACCGCCGCGGCCAAAGGCCGCGACTCTTCTTCGGCCGGTGCAGCGCAACGGTGCCACGCCCCTCCGCCGCGGCCTGCTCCGGCCGCGGCCTCTCTTGGTTTCTCCGTCGTGAGGTGATGACACCACGCACCACCACTGTGGCCCTCTTCGGCCGTGGTTCTCCTCATTCCCGCATGGTGCAACGGTACCGCGCCATCTTCGTCACAACTCGCCAATAATGTTCAACAAGAAAACTGGGAGGATAAATCGGCCGTGTTTGTGTGGTCTGATCTCCTCCATTTACGTTGGTAATAATCGGCGAAATTTAACCAACAAAGAACGATGAATTAAACATGGATGAAGATAACCCCTACCTCAACAAAAGTTAACGAACAATGGGCGTCGTGGAAAATGGCGTCACGGGATGAGGTTCTGTGGACGTCGATAGAGAGCATCCGAGGAGGATGCAACGTCTTCCCTTTTTGTCCCGAAGAAAAGGAAAGAGGGCACGTCGATGGAGAACTCCTGTGTCAGTGTCTCTTCCCTTGTCACAGAGGAGGAAGGGGATGGAGAAACTGGAGTCTCAGAGTCGTTCTTCATTGAAGAGATTATGTTCTTCGCGGGAGGATAAAGATCTTCAAAAGAAACCAAAGCTCTCCCTTCCCCAATTCCCAACACAAAAAACTAACTCAAAAATAAAATAAGCTCCTCTTATTTTATTAAAACATGCCAAGGGTTAGAATTTCAAAATTAAAACACATATCTCACTTAATTTATTAAGTGTGTGTTGTCATGATTAAAGAGGAGAGAGGGGAGAGTTACACAAATTAAGGATACCAAATTAAAGAGGGGGGTTGGAAGAGTTAATGGAATGTGAATGGGTGGGGATCGTGTGGGAGCCACCTCACAAACATCCTAACAAGAGTAGTTAGGAACTTGTGGGTCCCACCCCAACTCCCACAATTAGGATATAACCACTCAGATAAAGAAAATAAAATTTTACCACAATTTTATTTACTTCACATTTAATTTTCAATTTTTAACAACTCCTCCCGAGCAAACACAGTTTTTGGAAAGGTCCTATTAAGAAATTATCGGCGTTGCGGTTCCATCGATGCCCTCGGATTTCAATTCCAAGCACCAGTTCAAAAGACAGAAAAACCCACTCATTCGTTCACTGAACGTACCAGAGCTAAAATTCGGAAATTGAATCCGGGCACTCCGGGCCTCAGAATCAAGTGCCGTCAGAAACTGCGTACTCGTAAAATCCCAAAAGATTTATGTAAAAAATTTCCTTGAAATTTAAGGGTCTTTACATGGGGATTAAATAATCATTGTCAAGCATACTATAAAGATTCACATGAGTGGTCACCAAGCCTTTGGGGTTTGCAACAAGTATATCAACATCAACCATTAGTTATTTTTCTTCCCTTTTCTAAAACCCTACATCAACATATGTGAATTCACATGTCTCGAAGGGGGAACTATCACCATATAGTATTCCAACATTTCCATCAATGTGGTATTTCAATAAATGATGTAATTTTAAAGGTACTTCCATGTGGATGTGGAGCCATGGACTCTGACTAGGAAATTGTATGTGGTGTCTTTCCAGATAACTATAAACACAATGTTAGATGTGATATCCACAAACTAAGCTTTTATCATGATCTTCCCATGAGGAATTTGATCATGCTTATCATAAACTTGAATAGTCATCTTTGTGGGTGAAAAATCCCATTCTCTATACCACAAACATTGATGGAATCAAATCCGGATGAGATTGATCCCACAACCATTTTTAATAAAAACCATTCAGATGTTGATATTATCATGTCTACCCAAAACATATAGGGGTCTGATGTTTCCTCGTATGACCTATTAGCAATCATACTATATGAACAATATTGAGACATGGAATTTGGCTAGAATAGTCTCCATTCAATAGACCTCGATAGTGAAGACTTCTATCACAAAAATTCATGGGATCTGGATGGATTAAATGAGTTCCCCCCTAATTTCTTTTAAAAGATAGACCACATCATTGATGGAGATCTTGGCTGGGAGATCTGCCATTTATTTTTTAATTTTGTACTTTTATGCCTGAGGTTAGTGTTTCTTGATGTGGGGTTTCTCTTTAATATGTGGCTTATGAGATAAGGAATTTGAGTTAGATTGGTCTAGTTCTTGTGAATAGTTTGGGGGAGAATCTGTTGCTAGTGGATAAAGTTGTTTTAGCCTTCCCCATTACCTGGAATTATCAAACAATCGCACCCCACCTAGGTGATAATGCAAGATGAATGGGAACACACTACCAATGGAGGGTCTCGAGACTCCTCCATGTCTTTATGGGGATTGATAGAGCACATTACCATGGTCCATAACTGCATATATGTCTTGTGTGAGGACATGATTTAAATATTGGGTCTGACCATGCCCATGATGTCCCATGTATCCTCGGTTCCTATGCTTGTGGCCTCCTATTCCCTAGTTAGGCACAAGAAAATTGTATTCAGATTAATATTAATCATCAGATAAGGGGTATGAAAAGTGTATCATGTGAATAGAACCAAAGATGATCTATTCATCATATGAGGGTTATGTTTGGTGGGGGTAGTTCCCATGATTCATATATTGTAATAAAGAAATAAATAAGAGTCAAAGCTTGCATCAGAGTAGAATATGACTATTACTCTTCTATGTCTTCCTATGTTTGATGGTTGCGTCCACCTTCGTTAGAAATATTTGATGTTACCTCCCTAGGTGGTGGAACTATTGTGGGTTTTTGATGATGTTCTCTTAGGGTTTCATGAGCTCTGTCAACTACATTTTGAGTCATCTAATTGTTGAACTTCTGTCTATTTCTGGATGATAATTTATACCGATCACCTCCTTTTTTTGAAACGGCAATGATTATGCAGGTCACCTGTGCTGGGGAGTTATCCAACACCACCTATCCTATATCAACCATTCTTTGGATGAAATATTTGAAGATGATGTATTTTTAGATTTTATGACCCATCCTTCTATGGAAAGGGTTGTCGTCAGGATGATCAGTGAGGTTGAACTCATTGGTCTTCTTTGGATGTGGTAGCATGAAAAGGTTATTATTATTGGATGGAAGTAAATTAATATGAACTATTCATTTTATATAGAGTATTATTTATCCATCCACTACTAAAATCCCAAGTGAAATCGATTTCACTATGCTTCTGGACGAGGGAGATTTTGTGGTTGTTGTCACTCGATAGGATGTGTCTGGAAGTTTGGGACCTTCTTAGGTGGTTGGATGGTAACCACTACTAGTTTGGGAGTAATAATCAAATTATAGTCCTTGTCAATCCTTTTAGTTTTTCTAAAGTCATTCCTTAGGATTTATATTAGGTTCTCTAAATGGAATATTCCAACCATTGGTCCATTTTTGTGAACTCATAGAACCTAACTGGATACTTCTTTGGGATCAAATATGTCTACAGTTCATCCCTGATATTTTCAACACAAAGTTCTAGAAATTTTTATTTTAAAAGGGGGATTTTGAGTGAATAGTTTAAACCCATCCATCTAGATATTAAGTCAAAAACCCTCTCATTTTCACAATTCTTGCAGTTTTATTGGTTTACAATTGTTATTTTCCTTAGCATGGACCTGAACTGGTAAAGATATTGATGATCAAGATCTTATCATCCTACAATGGTTCTTTCTAGAATGATATTATACCAAATAAAGGATATACATATCATATTCAATATAAAAGACCCAAACTTAGTCACCTCATACTGATCTCAAGGGCCCATCATCAGACCACAACAGGATATAAAGTGACCGAGATGATTTTAGTGGTCTACCATGTCGTCAAAGGTAGAGAATGTAGGATTAAAAAATTTGATGGGGGAAATGTATCATCCAACCAATAAGGATATAACTTCTTCTCAAGATGTATATGTGTGTATCTCTCTTCAATTAATTCCATTCATGTCGCTAGGGACTCAATTCCATTAAAAAAATCTATAGGTGGTGCTATTTGAGCTACCTCCCATCTATAGGGAGCGGGTAGGGCCTGATGAGGTTACCCTATTTTTACATTCCATTGATTCTCAATTATTGAAAATATGAAATCATTTTCTTTGAAATGGAGAGGCTATCTCCATAATGTGGGGGAATTCACAATCATTTTCGACTTACTCATTTACATAGACTGGATGCCTAGACGTGGAGCTAGTCTGAGGCTCAGATGTCACTCTTGCAGGAAGATCATCTCTTTCCAGATGTATGGGAGGAGTGATATTCACCTATACATGAAGATAATACCTAGTGGGAATTTTTCCCTTGAGTAAATAATCATTGAGTTGTTTGAGATTTTGTATCTCATTCTCATATTGTGCCATTTGTTCCTCAGTGGAAGGAACATTGACTCTTTGGGGTGGTGATTAGGATATAGCCACAAATTTTCCTTTATCATTGGCTGTGTTTTTTCCTAGAGGTTTCAACTTGATATTTGAAAGGGCTAGGTTCTAGACCCTTTTATGGTTTCAGGTATGTTCTACCTCAGTAGGTTCATCTTGATCCTCTTCTCAGGCAATGTTTTCAGCATTGTGTCTCTATGCTTCACCATCTTGACCACATTACATGTTATGTTGATGGTGATGATATTCACAAAGGTGTATCAGGTAATGGGTTTTTTCCCATTCTTTCAACACAACAAGATGATTATACACTTTTAGAATTAGGGTTTTTTTCTTGAACCCTTGGCTATATTAGGCCGTTTTGGATTTTGAGAATGGTGGGATTTTATTTCCTTCATTGTATTATCCTCATGTCTCGACCTGTGAGTAGTGACCTTGATGGAGTTTTTGGTCATAACAGATAAACGGGCCCCAATTGGAAGATTTTTTTCATACTGTTGGACGAAAAAATGGGACACCAATCAATGATATTTACCTCCCAACCTCAAGAAGACTGATTCCATATTTGATGATGATGAAGATGAAAATTCACACATCCCCATGGGATGTGGATTATCCAGGGCCATAGTTGGCATTGATTGATCCTATTTTGACGATATGATGCTTCTGAATGAGGATTTTGATGATTCATGGGATTACTATTGAGGTATAAATTCCCCTATCCCTATAGGTTGGGGTTGATTTGGAACAACCATTTATTTTCCTAGGACACTCTCAGGGGTTTATGAACATGTTCATGAAAATTTAGATATAAATACCCCCATCATAGTTGGATTGTTTTTAGCTACTCCCAACATGTTTCGAATGCTCTCAAGAATTGATGATCTGAGGGGTGGAGACAATGGTAGATACCTCATACTCGACAGGTTGGGTTTAGTCATAGATGGCTTATATAGAAGTTATTTCTATGGTCTATTTGATGTCGCACAAATGGAATCCCATGAAGATAGTTTGTTTTTATGATATGTCGCTGGGTTGATTTCTACCTTGGCTTTTGTATCTGAAATGTGATCCCATTTTTTCAAGGGGCCCAGCTCAAAGATATATTTCCTATCATACTCTGTTTATGATGTATCAAATCTATTAAATAAATATAATTTAGTTTTAGTGACCAACTGGATCTATTATTACCCTGCCCCATGGTTTCACTGGATACTAGGATATTACAGAATACCATAACAATTGGGGGTTTTATATTCTAGGGGTGTTGTGAAGTGTAATTCTATATAATTTCCCTATAAATGAGTAGAGGTACATGAAATGGACTTGGATATCAATTTCCAAATAGCAGTGATACAATGGGTAAAATCGTGTGGCAAATTTGTGTAGTGGTTTTCCAGTTTTGGATCCCCATCCCTGGAGGTAATAGTCAGGTCTAGAAAAAAATAGAGTATCTTGATGGGTTTAAGGTGACCCTCCTATCATGGATAAGGTAGGTTTCTATCCTTCAGTTTATGATGATTTTCCCACATATTGTTTCATAAATAAGGCATGAACTCCTTCTCTAAATCATCTATGATCTAATAGTCTTATGTGGAAAGAGGCCAAAACATGGTGATGAGTTTGTTTCAGGATAACTATATGCTTATATCAATGTCATCTTCCACTTAAATAGACTTACATGCCTCTATCTGATTAGAAAAAAAAGGTGGTTCTTGGGGTTTCCTGCTAACATGAGTGGAGTGTTTTAGACATTTATGGGGGACTATATACGGATGACCCAGATGTTTCAATACATTTTCTATATGAAGGGGTATGTGTTTTGAAAACCCCTCTATATGGATGTGTCTTGTCAAGGGGAATATTTCTTTGTCCTTGGGAGATATCACCATGGGGATTTTGACCATAATGGATGTCAGGATTAGAGTCCATGTGATCCATCTTCACACTACCAAGAGGTGGACCATCACAGTAATGATCATCTTTTTCTTTGGATAAAAGGTTGAAAGAACCTTGGGGTGTTGTAAATTTATCTTGAACAACCTCAAGGAAATTAGAATTAAAAATATTAGGCACATGTTCCTCATTCTGTGTCATGAACATAATATGACAATGTTCCTTCTATAATTGAGCAGGGATATATATTATCCTACTATGTGACAGTTTCCAGACCTTTCAGATAACCATATGGGTATCTAGGAGGATGATCCCACTACTAAGAAGTTGTTGGAATATTCCAATGAACTTATTTTTTATTGATAGGAATATTGGCATGTCCTGAGGAAGGTTCTATTATCACATGGTGATACTCAGTCAGAATGGGGAGATGAGCACAATCCTAAACCATTGAAACATGATGCGGGTATTTTGTAATAGGGATATGAGCATATCCTGAGGCATAATCCAATGTCACTTTGTGATCCCTTGTAGGAATATGAATATTATCCCATTAAAAATATTCATTCCCCATCATAATATGCCAAAATACCATCGTAATGGGAGAAGAGATTTGATCCTCCCTTTGTATGGCCTCATAAGGATGCGAGTGTAGTTGTTCGTTGACGGAAGTAAGAATATGTGCATGACTTCTGTGATTTACTGGGATATTCTAGGTAGATTCACTGATATAAATATAAGCCTGTATCAGGGCATGTTCTATTATTAAAAGGTGATCCCCAACCAAAATGGAGATATGAGCCTAATTATGGGATTTGGAGTATGTTTCTGTTCTTCTTTGACTGGAATATGAGTATGTCCTGAGGCAAGCACCACTCTCACTGGGTGAGCCCCAGAAAAAACCAAGATATGAACCCAATATTAGGCCTTTGGAATATTCCACAGGGCTCATGTGATAGGGATATGAGCCTATCCCAATTCATGTGCCACTCTCACTTGGTGAGGCCTTGTTGGAACATGAATATAAGCCCAATATGGTTCCTCATCCATTACTAGAATATGCCAATAATTCTCCCAGGTGGGAGCATGAATATGATCTTACTATAGAGAAACCACTTGTTCCTAATGATCACAATGTTTTGATACCCTAGACATATGGATATGAATATACGTCTAACCCTGTATGTATAAAAATACCATAATATACCATTAGAGTTATTTAGCTACTCCTAAGATGTAATGGAATTTTAGAAAAGTGTGCACTAGAATGTTAGTCATCACATTTTCTTTCTCTACAATGTATTGGAAGATATCTTTGATTGAAGCAGCGATACGAGCACACTTTTGAACTACATAAACCACTATAATATTACAATGAAATGCATACACAATGTAGGGATATTCATGTAACGTCCCGGTACCGGGTGCCACTCAATGGGTTCCCCAAAGCCGGTTCACCACAAGACCTCAATCATATTTTCCCAAATGCCAGAGGCTGCCGAAAAGTAGCGAGGGGCCAGGTCTAATAGTGGGGAAACTATTCCCTCATTTTACAAAGTATAGCACAATGAAATTTAAATAAATCATACAATGACAGCGGAAGAATTAAACCATACACAACAGAAATAAACTACATCAGTGGATATAACTAACAATATATAAATGATGATGCTAAATGTTTCAAGTTCAAAGAAAAGAGGCAAAGCATGTTATACATCAATACATTACAGAAAAAAGCAGAGCACAGTAAAACAATGCAACAGCTGGCAGCAGCATCGTGAGCCTAGGGTCGGTCCCATGCCCTCCTACTCCTCAGCAACAGTCAAGTACCTGTATAGGGACTATTTCCCCTCTCTACACCTACAGAAACATAATCTGTTTGGGCCGAAAAGCGTGACCCAAATCGGGTGTGAGAAATATATCTCAGTAGGCACCCACCAAAGGACCGTTCCCAACTTCATGTAAGAATGCGACAACAGTGTGCAATAGTAAAATACAATAAAGTAAGCAGTACTTAAAAGTAACTAAGTTAACAATTAAATTTCCATTTTATTATTCATTTAATACATTATAAACTAGAAATCACCACAGTGCATTTCTAAACAAATAGTTTATGTCCTCAAACAAGAAAAACCTCACCCTTGGGTAAGTAGAATCCAACCCGCAGGTATAGACCTTAGGTGTAATAGAAATTTCCCTCAGGCATACGAAGTGTCTCCCTCAGGCACAGAAGTCAACCCGTCAGGCACGAAAGGTTGCCCTCCGGCGAATAACTATAGCCCTTGGGCTAAACAGTGCAGTGCCCACAGGCTAATCACAACCACACCCTTATGATAAATAGGTAACCAGGCCATGCCCAATAGATAAACAAGCAGTAACAATAAATTCCCCTCATGTCAATTCTACAATTACTACTTTGAAGGCATACCCTCGGGTATCCTGGCCAAGCGGCTAAACAGTGGAACACACCCTCGGGGTGGTTCCAGATCCAAGCAACGATCCCAAACAGAATTTTATTATCACAATTTAATCACCTATGAAATTATAGGCATTAAATATAGCAACGACCTCAGCCACAAGACACCCCAACATGGGGTTGTGGCACGAAAATGCACAAAAACGCACGACAGTTAGAAATTTACACCAAGACACCTACCTTATACGCCAACAAACGCTATACCCGAATGCTGACTCCAGAAACGCCCAAGAATGGCGTAGATCTGATGAAGAAAAAAAACATTCAAACGTAAATAACTTTTCCTCGGGAATGAATTGGTAAGAACGGTACCAGGAGAGGAGAGTGCTTACCTGTGGGGTTCCAACGAGATCGTACGAAGCTGAATCGGATTCTAGATGAACACCCAGTAAATCTATAAAGGTTCGACCATCCTCCTTGGCTCCAAAATGTCTCAAATGCCTCCTCTGCCAAATGAGGAGGCTACTTCCTATTTTAAGACGAAAAAACAAAGTACACGACGTGTAATTATGAGTAAACGGAGTGTACTTCCTTCATTTAATTGTGCCTATGGTGGCACCACCACACTGTTCATCCATCTACATGAGTACACGAGATGTACTCCCAAGTACACGACATGTACTATCGCCCAGCTGGGGGCTGCTCCACCGCCTTACTGTTTAGGCCTTCCAACTGACTACACAGCGTGTAAAGTACCACTACACGACATGTAGTCGGTTCCTACAACCCTCGTCACCGACAAGGCTACATGCCCCGTGTACCCATCCCATACGGACAAAAGTACACAACATGTGGGAAAAGTACACGGCATGTAGTTTCAAAATTTAGGATTTTCCCCATTTTCCATATTATCTCAAAAACACTTAAGGAAAAAGAAAAAGAAGAAGCTCGCACCTCAAAACTAAGAACCGGGTTCTTACAAACTTCCCCCCTTATAGCAATTCGTCCCTGAATTTCCCTTCCAAGGGTGGAAAAGATAAAGCTCAGAACAGCTCTGGCCACTGAGCACGTACATCGGCCCTGCTCCTAGGTCTCGTCCTACACTCGGCCATGCTGCCATAGCACTCGTACGAGAGGAACTGACCAGCCTCGAGGAACCTTTGTGCTCCAGTCAATGATACAGATCGGATGCTCCTCAAAGGACGCATCATGCTGAAGCTCAACCTCCTCTGGCTGAAAGGTGTGAGATGGGTCTGAATGGTAGTGACGCAACTGAGAGATGTAGACGACGTCATGCATGGCTTGGTACCGCTGCGGTAACTGCCACCGATAGACAACCAGCCCGACTCTATCAAGAATCTCAAATGGCCCCACATACCTTGGTGAAAGCTTACCCTGTCTCCTAATCCTCTCGTGTCCCAGCCTCGGTGAAACACGGAAAAACCTGATCCCTGACCACGAACTCCAAAGGTCGTCTGCGGCGATCAACATAAGACTTCTGACAAGACTGTGCGGTATCCATCAGCTTCCGAATCAACTGGACCTGCTCAGATGTCTCCTGCACGAGTTGTGGTCATAATAAAGCTACCTCACCTGCCTCTAACCAGCACAAAGTTGACTGGAATGACCTACCATATAAAGCCTTGTATGGTTCCATCTCAATAGTCGTCGGAAAACTATTTTTATAGGCAAACTCGACTAAGGGTATATGCCTCTCCCAAGAGCCCCAAAAGTTAATGAAACCTGCACGCAACATGTCCCCAAGCACCTGTATCGTACGCTCTGACTGGCCATTGGTCTGAAGGTGGTATGCTGTGCTCAGAAGCACCTATGTACCCAACGCCCTCTGAAAACTCTTCCAGAAATGAGACGTAAAGCAGGATTCCCTATCTGAAACGATAGAACGAGGGACCACATGAAGGCGTACGATATCTCGGATATACAGCCTTTCGAGCTCGTCAACACCGAAGGTCTCCTTGATCGGAAAGAAGTGAGCTACCTTCGTGAGCCTGTCCACAACAACCCACACGACGTCATTGCCACGAGGCGACCTCGGCAATCTCGTCACGAAATTCATCGCGACATCATCCCATTTCAACTCTGGAATGGGTAACTGCTGTAACATCCTAGCTGGTCTCTGATGCTCCGCTTTCACCTGCTGACAGGTGGAACACCTCTTAACAAAACTAGCTACATCTCTCTTCATACCCGGCCACTAGTACTGACGCCTCATGTCACGGTACATCTTTGTAACCCCAGGATGAACTGCCCAAGGTGAAGCATGAAAATCCTGCATCAGCTCCTCGCGTATATCCCATGGAACCCATACTTGTGCATGGAAACACAAAACGTCATCATCGCCTATCGTCCACCCGGTATGAGGGTCCTCACTTTCCACTCACTCCCATAGAACTAGGCCTTCTGAAATAGATAGCTGCCTCATCCTCACTTTGTCCAGGAGGGTAGAAGTCATAGCTAACGAGGAAAGATAAGTCTGCCCCAGACGGTCATGCACCTCCAGATGCATCTCAGAGAACAAAGCCATAAGCTCCCACTCACCGCTGGCCTCCTACACTTCATGTATCTGAGTCTTCCTGCTCAGTGCATCGGCTACTGCATTACCTCTACTATGTGTATAGGCAAGCTCAAAATCGAAGGATTGTAGGTACTCAACCCACCTTCTCTGCCTCAGATTTAGGTCACGCTGAGTAAAGATATACTTGAGGCTTTTGTGGTCGGTGAAAACCACAAAATGCTCTCCCAACAGATTATGTCTCCAATAGCGCAACACATGCACAACTGCAGCCAACTCGAGATCATGCGTCGCGTAATTCCTGTCATGTGGCCTCAACTTCTAAGACTCGTACGCAACAACTCGATCGCCCTGCATCAAAACTGCTCCCAGCCTAATCCCTAATGAATCATAGTAAAATTTATAGCTCTTACCCTGCTCTGGGAGTATCATGATCGGTGCTGAGGTCAACCTTCCCTTCAGGTCCTGAAAAGCTGTCTCGCAAGCTTCTGACCAAACAGACTTCACACCCATCTTAGTCAGACCCGTCAACGGTGCTTCTAATTGCGAGAAGTCCTATATGAAGCGTTTGTAGTAACCCTCCAGCCCTAAGAAACTTCGTATCTCAAACAATTTCTTATGATGCTCCCAGGAAACTACTTCTATCACCTTCTCTGGGTCTACTGAAACTCCTGCCTCTGAGATAATGTGACCCAGGAAGTGAATCTGGTCCATCCAAAAGTGGCACTTTGAGAGCATAGCATATAGCCGATGCTCTCTCAGTGTACTCAATATGATCTCAAGATGGGTGGCATGGTCGTGTCGAGTGTTAGAGTACACTAAGATGTCGTCCATGAATGCTACCACAAATGAATCAAGATACGGATGGAACACACGATTCATCAGAGCCATGAAAACTATTGGGGTGTTCGTCAGTCCGAACGGCATAACCATATACTCATATAGACCATACCTACTCCTGAAAGTTGTGAGAGGAATATTAGATAGTCTAACTCGTAGCTGATGATATTCGGATCTCAAGTCAATCTTCTAGAACACTCGTGCTCCACGAAGCTGATCAAACAGATCATCTATCCTCATCAAGGGATATCAGTTCTTTACCGTCAATTGGTTCCGCTTCCGATAATCCACGCAAAGTCTGAGGGTAACATCCATCTTCTTCACAAAAAGGACCGGAGAACCCCAAGGAGAAGTACTGGGTCGGATAAATCCATTCAACTGTAACTCCTCTAACTGCATCTTGAGCTCCTGAAACTTTGGTGTGGCCATCCTAAAAGGAGGAATGGACACCGGTACTGCTCCTGGCATAAGCTCGATAGAGAAATCCACCTCTCGCTCCAGAGGTAGACCTAAAAAGTCATCTAGGAGGACATCCCTGAAACGATCGACCACTGGAGGGAAATCTGTCTAACAAGTCCCCTGGTCATCCATATAAAACTCACAATCTGGGCTCTGAATCCACCTCGCCCATGATGCTCTGGTTCATCTCAACTTTCCTGAACATCCCAGTCACCCTTGTATAGAAACTCTCTACCCTCTAGTGACGTAAAAATCACCCTGCAGCGATAGTAATCTACAAAGGCTCGATAGGGAACCAGCCAGTCCATCCCGAGAATGACGTCATCGCTCTTCATCTCTAAGGCATAGAGGTCCCAAAGGAAGTGACACCCACCAACCTCAAGGGGGAACTCCTTGCACTAATGTACACCATCCGTTCTAGTCCCCAATAGAGTTTCTAGTTTCATGATATCAGAAGAAGTAGAAACACAGAGCCCAAGGCTCTCCACAATGGGTACAGATATGAAACTATGTGTAGCACCCGTATCAAAAAGCACTAAAGATAAGACAGAAGCTACTAGAATAGTACCAATGACTGTAGAAGGTATGGGATCCTGCTCCTGCTGGGTCTGTTACACTGCATATGCCTGCCCAGTGCCACGACCCTGCGACACAGCCTGGCTACCCCGAGCTGTCCCGCCCTATTACCTCTGCGATCTTGGTGTCTGGATACCACAGCCACGACCACCATCTCGGCCTGCACGCCCTGACGTACCCCAGTTCCCCGACTGGTAAGAATCCACTGGTCCTGCTCCTACATGCGGAGTCTGCACAGAACCCCTATCACTATCCACTAGTGGAAACACCCTGCAAAAGTGCTGCAGATGACCCATCTTGCCGCAAGCTCGGCACTCCTCTGGGTCTCGTGGACACTGCGGCCTCGTGTGCCCCTCTTTACCACACTGGTATCACCTGATTGGGCCACCTGAAGAAGCTACCTGGCTGGTACTTCCGCCCTAAGAGAATTCCATCTATCTCTTCCTATTTCCAGTAGAAATAGTACCAGTTACTAGTGTTGAACCGCCCTGGCCCGCACCACTAGATTCTCACAGGTTCCTCTCAGTAATCAGCGCCTAGTTCATAATAGCGTGTACTGAAGGTAACCTGAAAACATTCACCAGCGCTCGGATGTCATACTGAAGACCATCCTCAAAACGTCTGGCTCTTAGAGTCTCATCACCCACCATCACGGGTGCAAAGCGCTGAAGCTCCATAAAATGAGCACAATAGTCCATCACCGACATAACTCCATGATGCGGATTCATGAACTCTCGAGCTCTATCTGCCCCCAGCTTCTCGGGAAAGAAGAAGTTGTAGAATATTTCCTAAAAATCTTCCCATGCCATATCTTTATGATGCTCTGACTGGGTGGTAACATCCCACCACCTCTTGGCGGAATCACGTAGCATGTAAGTCGTGAGCTTGACCCTCCGCCCTGGAGGCATCTCAAGATGCTCGAAAATAGTCTGCATCGATCCTTTCCAAGACATCGCAGCCTGTGGTCCTCCATCCCACGAAAACATAGGCGGATGCTACTGCTGGAAGATACGTGTCAGCTCAACCATAGATGTAGCAGCCTACGGTGCTCTCTGAAAGGTCTGCATGAACGGCGTAAAGCCTTCACAGAACTGCGCCTCTCCGCCTGTGTCCGGTATAGCTGTTGGCGTCGCATCTGGCTCTGCTGAGGGATCAACTGGTAGTCCATGGCCCACCATCTCCGGAGTATAATCGTCATCGCTCTCCTGGAAAACAACTCACGGTCGTCTAGGTAGCATGAAACTACAGGGTCAAAAGTATGCCTCAGATTCAAGATTATTAATACTGAAATGAAGGGAAAACAATGGAACAAGAAGAAGAAGGAATTTCAAAATTTTCAAAAAAGACTACATGGCGTGTACAATGACTACACGTCGTGTACTTGACTTCCCTTCCCCTGCCCGGGTCCTTCTACACGGTTAAGCCACATAGCTTCCGTTGAACAAAAACTACACGACGTGTATAATATCTACACAACATGTACTGTGTTATTTTCCAAATGCCCGCGTCGTATGTGACATGACCGACTACTCGGATTCCAACTACACGGTGTGTATAATATCTACACAGCATGTACTATGTTATTTTCCAACTGCCCGCGTCATCTGTGACACGACCGACTACTCAGCTTCCAACTACACGGCATGTTACACCCATACACGGTGTGTACAACACCCCATTTCCCAGCCACACGGCTAAGTCCGCACGGTCTGTCCTCGGACAAGACTACATGGCATGTCCCTGAGGGTACACGGCGTGTCCCCAAGGGTACACAGTGTGTTCAGGGAGAGGTGACACCGGCCTGTGTTGTTCATTACACGACCGAGTCCCCAGGTCACACTACACGGCGTGTTCATCATTGACACAATGTTCTCTGTATAGGAGGTCACCAACTCGTGTTGTTAGTTACACAATCGGACACCAGGTCACACTACATGACGTGTTCATCATTGACACGATGTGCTATGTACAGGAGTTCACCGACCCGTGTTGTTAGTTACAAGGTCGAACTCCGGGTCACACTACACGGCGTGTTCATCATTGACACGACGTGTTTTACCCAAGCCTTTCCCTACCCCGTGTCTCCTCCCACACGGTTTGTGACACGCGAAGAGACTACACGACGTGTACTTAGGGGACACAACGTGTACTCAAAAAGTTCATTTTTCTTCTCGAACAAAAGAACATACATGGCGTGTATAAAAATACTACACGACGTGTATACTGGGTATCTGGACATTATGCCTCAGAAACTTCCCCAGAACCCAGAAAATACCGAAAAACAACACCTATGTGTAAAATTCCAACCTGTGGGGGCCCATACTCCCCACGAATCAAAGTTTGACATCTTATCTGTGTTATAACCAATAAATAGTCAATGATCCACCAAATTCCGTTAAATGGGGGCTCATACTCCCCAAAAACCAATGTTTGGCGTCCATTCTATAAACAAACTCACACAAGAAAATACCCTATCAAATAACAGGTATTTTATCACATCAACTATCACAATAGCATGATTTTCTAGCACAACATCTATCACCACAACATGCAATTTCTAATTCACCTACATGGCATGGAACTATGCATGGCATGTGATATCTGGCATGTGCCTATATGATGAATGAGATGGCATACCCTCATCTCATCGGGTTACAACTCAATAAAACCCATAGATAAATTATAAACAGCACAATATCAAGTGCGTCACCCAACGGTGAAAATCAAATCAACAGTAAATTACAAAATCAGTAAAATTGAAATCACGAGGTAAATTGGATTTTCCTTGTATGCGGGTTAGCTATGCCCGGGAACAACTAATTACCAACTACCATTCGTCCTATCCCTGACTACGGATCCAAATAGTAACTCAAAGAAAAGAAACTCCTCTAATACCACTTTGTAACGTCCCGGTCCTGGGTTCCACTCAACGGGTTCCCCGAAGCTAGTTCGCCACAAGACCTCAAGCGAATTTCCCCAAATGACAGTGGTTTCCTACTAGCAGTGAGGGCCCAAGTCTGATAGTGGGGAAACTATGCCCTCATTTGATAAAGTGTAGCACAACAGAATTTAAATAAATCATACAATGACAGTGGAAGCAGTAAATCACACACAACTGAAATAAACTACAGTAGTGGATATAACTAACAGTATATAAATGATGATGCTACATGTTTCAAGTTCAAAGAAAACAACAAATGCATGTTATACATTAATACAGTACAGCAAAAACCAGAGCACAACAAAACAAAGAAACAGGTGGCAGCGGAATCACGATCCTAGGCTCGGTCCCATGCCCTCATACTCCTCAACAACAGTCAAGTACCTGTATAGGGACTCTTGCCCCTATCGACACCTGCAGAAATGTAATCTGTTTGGGCCGAAAAGCGTGACCCAAACAGGGTGTGAGAAATATATCTCAGTAGGCACCCACCAAAGGCTCGTGCCCAACTGCGTGTAAGCATGCGACAACAGTGTGCAATAGTAAAATGCAATAAAGTAAGAAGTACTGACAAGTAACTAACTTAACAATTAAATTGCCATTTTATTATTCATTTAATACATAATATACTAGAAATCACCACAATGCATTTCTAAACAAATAGTCCACGTCCTCAAATAAGAAAAACCTCACCCTAGGGTAAGCAGAATCCAACTTGCGGGTATAACCCTCAGGCGTAACAGAAATTTCCCTCAGGAATATGAAGTGTCACCCTTTGGCACAGAAATCAAGCCCTTAGGCACAAAAGGTTTCCCTCAGGAGAAATAACTACAGCCCTTGGGCTAAATAGTGCAATGCCCACAGGCTAATCACAACCACGCCCTAGGGATAAAAAGGTAAACGAGCCATGCCCAATAGGTAAACAAGCAGTAACAAGCAATTATTATCAAGTAAATTATACAATTAATACATTAAAGGCATACCCTCGGGTATCTTGGCCAAAATACTAAACAGTGGAACACACCCCCGGGGTGGTTCCAGATCCAAGAAACGATCCCAACCAGCAATTTATTATCAAAATTTAATCACCTATGCAATTCTAGGCATTAAATATAGCAATGGCCTCAGCCACATGACACCCCAACATGGGTTCGTGGCACAAAAACGCACAAAGACGCATGATAGTTGGAAATTTACATCAAGCCAACTACCTTATACGCCAACGAACGTTATACCCAAACACCGACTCCAGAAACGCCCAAGAAAGGCGCAGATCTGACGAAGAACAAAACAAATTAAAACGTAAATAGAATTCCCTTGGGAAAGAATTGGTAATAACGGTATCATGAGAGGAGAGGGATTAACCATGGGGTTCCAACGAGATCGTCCGAAGCCGAATCGGATTCCAGACGAACACCTGGAGGATCATCCAAGGTTCGGCTGTCCTCCTTGGCTCCAAAAAGGCTCAAATGCCTCCTCTGCCAAATGAGGAGGCTACTGCCTATTTTATGCTGAAAAAACAAAGTACACAGCGTGTACTTATGAGTAAACGTTGTGTACTTCCTTCATTTAACTGTGCCTCTGGCGGCACCGCCACACTGTTCATCCATCGACATGAGTACACGGCATGTACTCCCAAGTACATGGCGTGTACTGTCACCCAGCTGGCGGCTGCTCCACCACCTTACTGTTTAGGCCTTCCGGCTGACTACACGGCATATAAAGTACCACTACACGGCTTGTAGTTGGTTCCTACACCCCTCGTTGCTGACAAGGCTACACACACCGTGTACGTATCCCACACGGCCAAAAGTACACGACGTGTGAAAAAAATACATGGCGTGTAGTTTCAAAATTTAGGATTTTCCCCCATTTTCCATATTTTCTCAAAAACAATTATGGAAAAGAAAAAAGAATAAGCACGTACCTCAAAACTAAGAACCGGGTTCTTACAATTCACCTCTCCATTCTCATTGTAGGAATATGAACTTAGGATTATTTTGAGTGAGAACGAATATGAACTTGCATACTAGATACTAGAAGAATATACCAGATGTCATTGTTAGAAAGAGTGAGAATATGATCCCACTCACAATTATCCAGAGCATTCAGTGCCTGATGTGTCTTCCTTATTTCTTGTTCATGGGGATAAAAGGTGGCAGTGTGTTGAGTGGTACCCTCAGTAGGATACTGAAGGGAATTGGAGGAATGGAATAAGAAAAAAACTGTTGATAGCATCCCTCCTCGATAGACATTGAACTGGAAGGAAACTGTAGTTGACTACTTGATCCACATTCATCAGATACTAGAGGTGGTAATTGTCACACTAGATGAATATACATCTGAAGTGGTATGTTGTGGCGATGAATTCCACAATATTTACTACAAATTTCATTGAATGGCGTGGGACAATATTTTTTAGATTTTGGAGACCCCTATGGGAATCCTCAATGTTTAGGATTGTGACACGATGTTGGTATTCCCAAACCATTTCATTTTACACTTGATATTGAAGATGTCAGGAAGGTGAGGCCATTTAGAGTTCCATAGGAGTTACTGCCATAATTTATTTTCCATAACGGTAACTAGTTGCATACATTATCTTAGGTCAGGTTGTTGTTGGTGGGAGAATTATTAGAAGTCACATAGGAAAAAATGAACAAGGCCGCCGATTAATGCATTTTTGTAGGCATGGTGTATGCTCAATCAGATATTTATGGGTAACAAAATTTTCCTTTCTTATACCCGATCTTTATATTTTACTTACATGGGATTTTCAAAGTGAGGATGGACTTATTTCATGAAAACCAAGACTATAGAGGACCAGTCCTAAGATGCATGTCATGGTAAACTGGTCATTTTGTTAGTTGAGAGTTTCACATCAGGTTCACCATTTTTTTCATGAGAATTTGGATAAGAACCACCCATTAGATATGAACTAAATGGTCTTATGGGAACTACATAGTTTATAATTTTTACATTGTGAAAAATTTGACACAATTAAATGATTTCTATTCTGGTTCACTAATTCTATTTCTTTGGAAATATGTTGTTGGCCTTTCCCGATGGTTTAATTGTGGAGGGTTCAATGTTTTTTCACAATCATTAAAGTCATGTTTACAAATGTTTTTTTATCTATAATAGAAACTACCAAAGACTCCCACATACATAACTGGGCATGGAACTGATTTCCAATGGTAGGTTGTCTTTTGGGGTTTTAAACCCACGATGTTTAGGAACTCAAATTGATTGAGAGGATATGAGTTCAGACTCATCACACCCTTTTGGTGGGAATTGTTAAATACTTAGGGACTATCTTATATATCTAAGATTTATTTTAAAACAACTTCCTAAACCTGATATGAGACCAGTTACCCTAACAAAATGATCATAGTTTAAGTCCTCTTATAAACAAGGGGGTATTATTAGTGAATCCATCTGTATGTATATGAAGTTCTTAATCCATTTCCCATTGGTGGGTAAATTATTATATTTTTGAAGCTGTGTAACCAGGCACCCCATATTTTTTTTCATCTAGGGTGGTGGGTAAAATTCTAAGAATGTGATTGAGCCATTATGAGGTATCCCACATATCTTTTTTTACAATAGGAATCAAAACCCTCATAGTTTTTTAAAACCAGGTAGTTTAACATCATAAGAAAGTGAAATATTTAGGGCCACTAGGGCACAAGATATTTGAGGTTGAACCTAGAGGAGGCATCCTACGTATCCTGATTATGAAATGAATAAGAGTTATGTAGTTCAATCATGATCCTGGGACTTCCCCCATGGAAGATACCATTTTATGGGAGGTAGTTTTATCATGCCATGGACCAATTCTTACACACTAAGGTTTCCGTTACCAGGAGACATTCAAAATAAAAATGATGTGATTAGTAAAAATCTCTAAGATTAAATTATCCATGATTGATGAAGGAAACAAGGGATAGAAAGTAATCAATCTCATTTCATATAAATGTAGGGATTATGATCTAGGACAACCCATTAGATGTTTAGTGTGGAGCTCAGGTCTTATGAAGGCAGCCTATGAATCCATGTTATAATAGGAATCATAGTCATTGTATTTCAATTGATATATCAAACCACTCGTCGATAAGGAAGGTTTATCATTCCATAGGATAAATTAGGTCCTAATGGTTTGGAATGTCATAGACATGATAGGTCATACACTGAAGTGGATGCCTATTTAAGCTCGAGCCCTTAGGAAGGTGTCATATGTATCTTAATTATTGGAAGAATAATAGTTCTCACAGTTTATGTTGATCAAAGTTTACAAATTGAGGATTCCATGATATTTTGATAATTTCATATTATTCCACTAATTGGGGATTGCATACTAAGGTTTCCCTTAATATGGAGGACAGATCATATTATGCTATTGATTAGGGATTACAAACTGGGGTTGCTCTATCTTGGTAGTGGATTATGAAGAGAATCATATAATCATTTCAACTCATTAAGACCTCGTGATCTATGTTTGGTGTGAGAAATAAGGGATAACAATTGATCAGTCTCACTTCTTATTGATGCGTACCTTATGTACTATGAAAACCCCTTTGGATGTTTGGAGCTTGGGACTTGGGATGTTATCCTACATATCATGGTTATATAAGGAATCATAGTTCTATTATTTCAGTTTGATCTAGGATTACACCATGAGGATTACCTAATATGTCCACTGGACAAGGCTATCATGTCATGAGACATCTTTTTAACATGGACTAGGTGTTTGTCTGAGATGTCTTGTTTTCTTCCTGGTATTTCTGGTTGTCTACCAGAAATGTCTGGTTGTCATCCTGAAATGTCTAGGTGATAATCACATAATCCAAATTGACATGATCTGGGATGAAATTTCCTAGGACTGTCACATAACCTAGATTACTTGTCCAGAGGATGTCGCATGATTCAAGTTGACACATCTAAAGGGAATCACATGATATTGGTGGATATCTTGGAGGTATTCTCAAGATATGGGTGGAATTTTCATATGCCATCAATATAACATGTATTGGAGTCATTGTAAGACCGGGATAACATGATTGGAGGGTTCCATGAAATCTAACTTGAAGGCCTTGGGGGCTCTGCAAGGCCTAGATAATATGTATTGGTGTCACTGAATAACATGGTAGACATTTCTAGAGGACATCAAATGATCTGGATGGCAAGACCATGGGGATTTACAAGACATCAGATGGCATTCTCAAAGAGAGTCATGTGACTTTCTTGATGTGTCTGGAGGACATACCATGATCCAAATTGTATTTCAAGGGAATGTTGCATGACTTGAGTGACATGCCTTGGTGCTGTCGCATAATCTATATGATTCATGTGAAGATCATGTGGATCAAAATATGTGTTCATCACATAATTATTCCAACATTTATTCTTTAATCCATCTTTTATTGTATACATTTCTTTAATTATTTAGGTGTTATCTTGTTTTGGTCTCACATGATTCAACATATGTGTAGGATGTCCATCACATGACCCACTAGAAACTTATCACATGATCATAAGATATCACATAAAGATCCCATGAATACTTCATGATTTCTTAGGTTGTTACCTAGATTTTACTTGGTGGAAATCCATTGTGATCATGAGATTGTATATACCGAAAATTCTTCTCTAATGCTTGGGTGCACCAGTGCATGGATCCAAAGATGTACCTTTTTTCATACTGGGGTGGGGGATTTATTGGTCTTTGCACCCCAATTATTCTCCACCATGCGTGGAATGTATCTCTCAACTCCATGCTATATTTTATGGAGGTATTTAGTGTCATTCACTTCGTGAGATCCTATTATAGGTTTCCCATGATTTTCAGAAACTGCCAGACCAACCCATCAATGCCCCATTTATTGGATTTTGTCCAATCAATGGGTTCTTTTCTAATCATGTAGACATTCCAAGGGCTATTCAAAATGTTATACTGAAATGTATAGGGGCCTTATTCAGATTAGGATGCATTCTATGTGGCCTTCACATGATCTGAGGCAGCTTGTCTGGGGTCTTACAAAAGACAAAGATAGATTTCCCATGGGCCTTCATGAGATCAATCTTACTTTTCAATGGAGGTATCACAAGATCAAGGATGATTTACTGAGGCGTATTTTTTATTTTACATGATAGTAGAATATAAATTATTCATAATAAGATCTTATCATTTCTTTTTTTTATTTCATTGTTTATTTCAAAAATTTAGGGGATCTCATGAGTTGGCATGTGTGTTGTCAAAGGCAACCATTCTCACCATCAGTGTTGAATTGAGTGACCAAGAAAGGGTCCAATGGAAATGAACGAGAATAAAAAAACAAAAATTTTGTTTGTATTTAGATATGGAGGTGGAGAGAAAGACTATCTGGATAGGTCTGAGGCTCTTCACGTGATTCGAGTAACAAATCAGTGGGATTATTCACAATAAGGAGGGCACATTTCTTGGGATTCCTTAGTGTCTTTAGAACCATTATGAGTGAATCTCATAATGTCTTATGAATGAAAGAATCCCCCTCATTTCTTATATTTTCCTCATTAATTTATATGGTTTTATTGATTGTTTGTAAAGAGCACATCATTTGAAAATTCGTGTGATCTTGAAGAACTAACCTAGAATCCTTCGTGTAATCAATGAATATCTAGGACTCCACAATAAGAGCCTAAGTTCTGGTTAAAGGGTCTCTGTGTGATCTTTTGTGAGGCATGCACTGTGCATGTCCCATTCTCATAACAATCAAAGGGTTATTCAATCATGTTCCCTTCTGAGGTTGATGTGATCCACATGTCTTAGAAACCTTCTCTTCCATTTCATTGCAGGGAAAATAGTACTCATGTTTTCGTATTTCATTATTTGTGAAATTTACGATGCACTTTTGGTGGGCATCAACAATCACTTATTTAAAAATATTATTCTTATCTATTACCCTTTTATAGTATTCAATTATAACCATTCATTACACACATTTAGGGAGTTAATGTATATTTTTTTCATCAATTAGATGTAATTTTGATAATTTCATACATGTTTTATAATGGTGATGTTAGACCCGGTTATATGATACTATGTTAATCATTAATATATTAGTAAAGTTTTTTGAATAACTTTTTCCTAATGAATCATGTATTCCTCTATTCATTTAATGAAAATTATTTGTATGGTTTATGAGAATGGAATCCATGAAGAACATTTTTCGAGTAATTTATCGATAAAAATTAGTTATTTTACAATGATCATTCTTCTTTATGTTATCCATATAGAATAATACTAAGGAAATATCTTAGTCCTAAATATCATATATTATTATTACTATTTTCTTGATACTTATTCATAGTGAAAATAGTGATATTGGTATTGCATCATTCATGTGGGTGGTTGAACTAACCTACCAAACCATAAAACATTTTTTCAATTGAAATCACATTATGGTTAAGTGAGAATAGTATTAGGAGAACAAAAAGTGAGGTAGTGTGCCCGAGAGGATCATCCATTTTAGTCAAAAATCAAACCAAACCAAAAACACCAATAAGGCATGAGAACAAACCAACCCACATCGGGATGAGAGAAACACAACAACTGCCAACTATATCATGGAAATAACTCATCCTGATTCCGCACTGCATAGCGGCCACAACACACATCCCTTTGGTACTCCATAATAATGCAAATAGACTCCCACACTAACACCACATATCACACTACACATCAGGTGAAAATCATTAGAAAATGCCACCATCGATGCACTACGTCTGACGCTATTTTTTGGGAGACACCACCCGCAAACCTAGGGGAAGAGAAACTGGTTGCCGACACGAATTCATGAACCACACTACCGGGGGCCATCCAGGAACCATCGTAGCTGGAAAGAAACCTGCCACAAATATACATCCCAAAATTGAACCACTATTATAGAAGCCACAAACACAACCCAAATATTGCAAGAAGCTATTGAACTAGACTATAATGGAGTGTTGCTCGGGGGGTTTGGGAGAAATGGTATATGGGACCAGAGAAAAGCAGACCCGAGTAGGGGAAATAGTGGCATCAGACATAAATGGGGTCAAAATTGGAAATCAATACATGGGTAGAACCATCAAAGAAGATTGAACAAAAGGGAAGGCTTTATTGATAGGGCACCAGAATAAGGAACCCTAGTACTGATAATATTAGGAAACTCATACATAAAAACCACCAGTAGAACAGAGTAAGGAAACATTGGAGATGGACCAAAATATGGTGAGGTTGTCATGGGGACAAGAGAAACGACCAATAAAATGGTTTCTTCAAGGGAGATTGAATGACCATGTGTCGATAGAGCTAAAGATTCCACGCCAGTCTACAAAACTGTGGAATGGTCGACACCACAATGCACCATCATCGTACCACCCAACTCCCAACCATGCCATGTATAAGAAGAAGAGGATGATAGGAGATGAGGATGGTGGAGGGATAATAGTGGAAATAGGGAAACCATAAACTACTGAGGGGAGATCCCACACATCGACTCCCCTTACGGGTTCATCAGTTGAACCAACCTAAACAAGAACATGCTCTACTAATGAATGAGTAAGCATATAAAGTTATATAATTGTAGTATAATTCATTCATATGTATAATGATGTTAATATAACATCACTATAGTTTAGGATGATATTTATAGTGATTTAAGAATAGATTGTAATTGAAAAAGGGACGACATTAGATAATTAATTGATGAATTCACTATTTCTCATCACATGTTCCTTAGAAATGAAGGATTTGGGATTCTTTCTTTAAAACTGATGATACCTAATGTCAAAGAGAGTTAAAATGGGTAGGTAATAAAGTGTTAATATAATTGTTTGAGTGGTTTGGATCGGTATATGAGGGGTTCTTTTATTGGTGAATTTTGAGGTGAATTTCAAAAAATATTTTTTTCTAAACGAATGTTGGTAAAACATTAAAAACAATGGAGATAAGATATGGTTTATTCAATATATTCCATATAAAAATTATACCTAATCACTAAAAAAATCACCCTCATACACACACCTCAGTACAATAAAAAATTTAGCAAAAATACAATAAATGCTAAAACATGTAATAGAAATAAGGAAAACATGAAAGAACAAGAAGTTTAATGTGATTTATAAAATTTCCTACATGTATGGGGGAAAAACATTGTAGCTACATTTATTATAACCTAAATATTAAAGGTCAATAAAATATATAAAAAATACATGTAATCATAACCAACTTCTCATCTCTCTAATAAATTCTCGGTTGAACCACTATTTTCTAGTTACTTTTAGACCCACATAATTATATACTATGCATAACCAATCAAACAAGATAAACCTTATCCCCTAAAAATATAGATCAAAAGAGTTGTATGAATGAGATAAATTATAAAATAATGACCTATTTGGCTAGACGAACTTTCATACATCCCAATGCTCCATCATTGAAACATCAGTAGAAGTAATATTTTTATGGATATACATTCATTGAATAAGATATACTACTGATGAAGAGAAGAAATTATTCTACATTCACATCAAGGAAAGACTCCTACAACTAAATGAAATTCCGTTGAATGTAAATCATGTGATCAAACTTTTGGTGCACAAATCTTCTAATGATATGAATAAGGATTCAGATCCCTACAAATAAAGGGACAATCACATATCGTATACCATGACTGCATAAACACCTACACATAACTACCTTATCACCACATCCACATCACATTTACATCACCACATAACCATACAATGTTTGGATTAGAAGTGACATGTGGGGGGGGGGGTATCCTTTTGTATCCCTATATATTGAAAGTTAAGGGTACACCTAGATCCCAAAACCTTATATGGGCATCAGTCTTGGTACTCAAATCGAGTGATGTGAATAACAAATAACAAAAATTAAAATGGATATATATATATATAATATAAACACTATACCATCTTAGGTTCCAAATCCTACCACAACAACTCTATAACCACAATCCAATGCTATATCACTATTGCCACAAAACCAACAACTATTTTCACCTCTATCCCAACAACAACCAACACGACAAAAAAATAACGACTATTTAAAATAAAACATATCCATCTCATTCATATTTATCCACCTAATAAAATTTATTCATAATTTACATAACAAGGTAATTAATTAACCACATAATGAATTCAGACCATTACAATTTCACATTAGTAGTAAACTTTTTTATATCTTTTAATCCAATTGCCACATATTTCATTTTAACTAAATTAATTTACTAATTCTACCAATTAAATTATTCAAAATCAACCAATTTACATTATATTTTATTATATTTTTTCATTTATTCATCACACACCATATCCTAAGGCATCTATAATAGTAACCACACTGACCACTTCACACCACTACATCAACAAGCCACCAATAATCCATGTAAATATACCCACCACTCCTATAACTAGTAGTCAAGAAAACCTATCAATAATGTATCAATTAAGTAAAACAATTCATACATAATAAAATTTAAACTACCCACTCATTTTTTCATCTCATTTTATTGAATTAGTACTCTATATTAAACACAAGAAAACAAAAAAAATACAATTTTACTCTTATTTATCACTTTACTATCTTTTAAATCTTTTAACCATGTTAGAATAATTTTCATCATATAAATGATGAAATTGACTCATAACATCATTAATAGAAAAATAATAATCAATAAAGAACTTAAAAATAATAAATAAATCATATAAAACAAAACTGAATCACATCCTAATTCCAATTTCAATTCAATAGTTATATTTATTCAGCTAATATCATCTCCTAAATCAAAGATAAATAAATTTCTATTAATACACTTTAACATATTAAATAAATGATAGGAGATAAATCAATTAACTTAAATGAAACATTAATAACACAACACTATGATAAGAGAAATATACTAAGATCAAAAGCCAACAAACTTACAAGGTTTTCCCGACAGACCCATAACACATAAATAACTTATCTATACTCCACCAAAATTGAGAACCATCAACTATTATAGCCTCCTTCAGCATTAAGAAATAATAAAAGAAGACATAAATTGGTGTGAAAAGAATCTTGAACCACTTGGAATCAATCACATAAAGTAGAGGGCTCACAGATTCACAAAGGACATCAAAGATCACCATAACCGAGCTTCCAAGATATCTAGGGTTTGGGAGGATGAAAAAAACGAAACAAGGGAAAATGACGCCTAAATTTTATAGTAAATATTTGAGGGACTACACCATGTTTTGATGATACTATAGTATGTCATGGTGTAGCTTAGTCACCATAGATATGAAACTTAGGATATTCAAAGTAGATCCCCTTCCTAAAATATTACAAGTTGTTTCTTTTATTTAAAATGACATTGACAATGACTGTGACATACCCATACATTCCATTACATATTTCCTTTGACCTCCACCCACAAACCACAAACAAATATTATGAAGCATCCATAAACTATGTTTTCTTCCTCAATTCTCCTTGAACCACTTCAAAATAATCATGATGTGGCGTTCATCAAACCATATAATTTCATAAAACGGTGAAAAAATAGATGTCTAAACCCACCCCATTTTAGAAATATACTTAATCAAAACTCAAAATAGATCAAGAACACCAAAAAAGAAAAATATTCATGGGGATTTTATACACTACTATTGATATGGCATTTAACAACACCAGAAATAGCCTTCATCAATGATAAAAAGAGTACTAATGTTGAAAGCGTATTTAATAGTCGACATTATTTATCAGTTCTGATAAAAGGGACCACCATTAGTGATAAAAAAGAACTGATAAAGGGGCTCCATTAAAATTTTACATTTATCCTAAAAAATGTGGGACCTTAATTAGAACTTTTTCATTGATGAAAGACCATTTTTATTAGTGATATAATTAGAATTGATAAAATCTATACTGTAGAACTGTGTAACTAAAATTCCATCACACTAAATAAAAAATAAAAAATTTAATTAAAATTGAATTTAAATCATATATAAAATAAAAAACCTATATTGCAGGATTTTCAAACCTCGGTTTGTATAATTACATTCTTATGTAAAATTTATCACAAACATCAGAAAACTAAAAAAAATCAATGTTACATTATCAATAGCCCTTGAACTCTTAATAAAATAGCCTAATAACTATTAAATTTTTTGAAAAAACCACCATATCTTGAGAAAAATAGTGTACTAGTATAAAAAAACAAATCTTATGTTAGTAATGATATTAAAAAATAAATTAAACATAAATATGAAACAATACAATAATAAAAATTTCACTTTTAAATAGAGAATATACACTTTTAGTCATACAAGGAATAATTTTTTTCATATTAATGTGTGTTAAATTTATACATGTCATAAATGATTTATGAATAATTTTACATAATTATCAATAAAATCTAAGAACATTTTCTCAGTTTTAAGTATGAAGCGTGTGTTTTAAACTAAGGTGTCAATTTAAAACTAGAATCATACATTTCATATCATACTAGGCACACCGCATGTCGTATTAATGTTTGGTTGATAATTAAACCTAAAAAATGATTTAGGGATCATTTTCCTAAATTATCAGCACAATTAAAACAAATTTTCTCCATTTTAAATATGTGATGTGTGTTTTGAACTGAAATTTCAATTTTAAATAACCAACACACACATTGGGTCAAAATGGGGACACCAGCTGTCAGATTGATGTGAGTTTTATTCCTATAGATCAAAAATGATTTAAGGAATGTTTTTAAAAATGTATCAAGATAATGAGAGTGTCTTTTAATTTTTAGTGGGTGAATTTTTTTTTTAACTAAAATATCATTTTTAAATTGAAATCATTCACTTTGAGTCATATCTAACACACCATGTGTCTGATTGACCATCCTCTAATTATTACACATTAAAAAATACTTATGCATATTTTTTATAAAGTATAAACAAAATTCATGTGTGTTATAAATTTTTTTAGTGATTGAAATATTTTTTAAACTAAAATATAAATTTTAAATTGAACAACACATTTCAAGTCATACTGGTCACACCGTGTATCACATTAAGGTAGGGTTGATTTTCACAAATCAAAAATGAGTTACGGATCATTTTCCTAATGTATAAAAAAATATTAACAAAGTTTACAAGTTTTTTTAATGCCATGAATTTTTTAACTAAAATGTACTCTTTAAACAAAAACCAAACATTTTGAGTCATACCTATCACACTAAGTATCGTATTGAGGAGTAGCTAGTTCTTATACACCACCAATTAAATATGGATCATTATAAAAAATATCAAAATATTATGAATTATTTTTCTTAGTTTTGGGTATATCATGTGTCTTTTGAACTAAAATGTGCATTTAAAAAAACTCAAACATTGAGTCCTACCAGTGATATTGTATATCAGATTTAGACACATTGATTCTTACACATCAAAAATGACTTAAGGATCATCTTCCTATATTACATAGAAAATCTGAGTCTTTTTCTAGGTTTTTAGTGAGTGAAAAACATTTTTAAGTAAAATGAAAATTTTAAGTTCAAAACACAAACTTTGAGTCATATCAGTCACATCATGTGTCTGATAGATGTGCATAAAATTTAAAAAAAATCACAATTGACTTATGTATTGTTTTCCTAAGGTATCAAGAAAATCAAATCATATATCATTTTAAAATATAAAATAATAATTTGAAGTCATTCCAATCAAAAATGTATTAAATTTATGTAAAAATAATTCCTACACATTAAAATTAACTTATGGGTAATTTTCATTAATTATCAAAACAATTTTAATTCTTTTTCTCCATTGTGAGTATGTCACACATCTTTTTTACTAGTATTTAATATTTAATGTTAAGCCCGTATTTAGAGCGATACCGGTGACACCATGTATCATATTGAGGTGAGGATAATTCATACAAATCACAAATAACATTTGGATCATTTTTATAATGTATCCAAACAATATGAATGTGTTTTCTTGATTTTGAGTATGAAATCCTTCCTTTAAAGTAAAATGTCAATTTTATGAAAAAAACCATCATTGAGTAATAACAGTCACACTGTGTGTCAGATAATCATACAGTTTATTTCTATATGTCCCAAATGAAATGGAAATCAATTTCATAAAGTATCCAGATAATACAAGTGTATTTGCAAGGTTTTTAGTCAGTGACACACCATTTTAAATATAATGAAAATTTTGAATTGAAAACACACATATTGAGTGATACCGTTCAAACCATTTGTTGGATTGATGTGTGGTTTGTTCCTACACATCAAAAATGAATTATGGATATTTATACAAGAGTTTTAAGATAATTTGAGTAGTTTAAATTAGTTTTCATTGAGTGACACACATCTTTAACTAAAATGCATTTTTTAAACTGAAAACACACATTTTGAGTTATACTGTCACATCATGTATCAAATTGATGTACAAATTATTATTACACATAATAATTTATGTATAGATTTTTTACTGAAGTATAAAAACAATCTGAATGTGTTAACTTAATTTTGAGTATCGAATAATTATTTTTAACTAAAATTCAATTTTAAGCTAAAAACAAACATTTAAAGTCATATTGGGAGCACCATATATCAGATTATGGTATGAATGAATGATACACATGAAAAATAACTTATAGATCATTATAATAATTTATCAAATTAATCTGAATACATTTTCCCTAGTTTGAGTAAATGGCATGTATTTTGAAATAAAATTTCCATTTTAAATAAAAACACACACTCTGAGTCATTTCGGTCACACTGTCCATCGTATTGAAATGCAGTGAATCTGTACATGTAAAATATGACATAAGAAATATTTTACTAATGTATGAAGGAAAAACAAGCTTGTTTTCTCAGTTTTTAGTGAGTGGCATTCATTTTAACTAAAATTTAATTTTTAAACTGAAAAAACTGATTTTGAGTCATTTCGGTCACATCATGTATCAGATAGAGGTACGACTAATTACTATACATAAAAAATTAAAAAAGGATCTTTCTTGTAATGTATCAAAACAATATGAATGGATTTTATCAATTTGGAGTATGAATCATGTATTTTATACTCAAATATCAGTTTTAATTTGAAACCGTACATTTTGAGTTATACCAGTCACACTGTGCATCCAATTGAGGTGAGGATAATTCATACAGATAATAAAGGACATGTGGATCATTTTAATAATGAATTAAAACATTATAAATAGGATTTATTGGGTTTGAGGGTGTATTATATCATTTGAACTAAAATGATAATTTAAACTAGAAACACATACTTTGAGACATACCGGTCACACCGTTCCTTTGATTGATATGTGGTTGATTCATACACATCAAAAATGGATTAAAGATAATTTTCCCAAAGTATCAAGAAAAAACAAACACATTTTCTCTATTTTCAGTGAGTTAAATATTTATTTTAATAAAATATCATATTTAATTTGAAAACACTTAATTTGAGTCATACGGTCACACTATTTATTAGATTGAGGAATAATTGATTAATAAATGTAAAAAGTGAACAATAGATAATTTTACTAATATATCAATACAATGTGAATATACTTTTTAGTTTTTGGGTGTTTCTCTAATCTTTTCAAATAAAATATAAATTTTAACTAAAAACATGCACTTTGAGTCATTTTTAAACTAAAAACACACACTACTGAACATACAAATTTCAAATAAGTAGTAGGAATTTACCTCCAAATTATATCTATGTAAATTCTAACACCATTTATTCTACATATTAATTTCTAAAAAAATCTATTTACTCTTCTAAATACATGTAATGTCAAATGTCCTAGAAGTATTGGAAAAATAAAAATAAACAAATGAATAATAAATCTATTAAATTAAATTATAATTATCATTGAAAATACCTCTTTAGGGTTGTTAGTTTTTTTGATGAAATTTGATAAATTTCATAAACATAAAAACATAATTTCCATAATCTTTGTCATTATTTTGTTTTTGACACTCTAGAAACATTTTAAAGAATAAGTAATTTCTTTTGATATATGTTTTTATCATGATATATTATTATATATATCCTAATAATTATCCATCTATAACGGTTTATTGGATTTTTATTATCATTTAATGTCCACATTCTATGATTTAGATGATATTTAAACACAAACACATCATAAAAAACCAACAAAAAAGTTATATAAAATTTTTAAATTGAATTTTATTTGTAAAATATTTAATGTAGTGCATTTTTAATTGATAAAAATCATCATTTGGGATCGATTAGTTAGGTATCCATACATTGAATAAAAAAATCTATGGAGTATCAAAATTTATTGAAATTATAAACCTATACTCCCTAAAAAAATCAATAAGTAATGAAAACAAAGAAAATATATTTCATATGATTAAATTATTGAGTTTTACCTTTTCATCATGGGTATTAAAAAGAATCTATCATCTATATTTTTTTCAAACATTGCAACTAGTTTTTCCTCTATTACTAAATATTTCTCTTTTTTTGATGAAATTAACTGTATTAAAGTGATGTGAGGACTAATGTGTTAAATTTTTTGTTTATAGAGGTTTACCTTCAAATAGTATTGATATATACACCTAAAAACATGAATACTTTTTTAACTATAATAAACATAATAGACCATCTATTGGAGAATCAAATTATGAAAACAATACTCATATATAAATTTACAACCAAGAATCTTATCCATCCATACTTGAGGATTTCATCTTCAATCTCATGATCATGGGAGTCTATAATGGTCTCTCAGTTTATTTGTTCTTCAAAATCAATGATGGTATTTTCATAATTTTTAAACATTGTATCCATATTAACATGTAATAATTTCCAATTTATAAGTTTAAATGATAGGGTAAATGTACATTCTAAAGGTATATTTTCATTTAATTGGTTGATTCATTAGATTATTTTGATTAAACCTTCGTTTTCCCCTTTTTTTCTCCATCTATAATGACTCTATTTGGTTCATGGATTGTATTGTTAAATTTTAAAAGTTTTTCATAAAAAATAATTCGGAAAAGAATACCTCCTTCTCAACATATATTTTTACAAGATAAGACGACCATTCTATGAATGTTCTAATAGCATGTTTGATCATGTGAACATCCAGAGCATCAAGGGGTATGATTTTCTCCTTTACTCACATGATATGTTATTATCCACTATCACATTAACTTAAAGATGATATTGATTATGTAGAATATATCCTTGGATATTTTACACTATACACCTCACAATAAGGTGGTGGATGGGTACTGATATATATAAATCAAAATAAATTTTCCATTGTATAATATCAATATAGGACATGTATAAATGTTTTCATGATTCTCATTTCATATAAGTAGTTATGAAAAAAATAAATTACCTCTAGTAACCAAGATCTTTGATGATAATGGATTTCCTCAAGGTTTCGGGGGGGGGGGTCTTTATGCAGTCATTGTAGTTATGTTTTATTTATCTTTTTTTCTATCCCATAACATTCTCTTATAACTTATAATTTCGATTTATTTTTTCTTCTAGATAATCTATTCATGTCTTTGTCTCATAAATTTTATTATATTTATACCCTTGTGCATTTATTTTCACAAAATATATTTGGGGAGACACTCCAACACCCACACCTATGATGCGACTATACTATTCTACCTGATTCAGGTAAACTGAAAGTAATCATTCATCAAGTATAAAAAAATATGATTATGTTTCTAAATAGGGTAAAAAAATGTAGGATAATAAGTAATAATTTTTAGGTAATGTATATTTTAAAAATGTTTACTTATTATTCCATACTTACCAATGCTTCCCTTACTTTTTGTGTGTTTTCGTTTATTTGTATTCCATATTTATTTATACGAGCTTGATTCCAAATGATATAGCATGGGATATAAGTTGATTTTTATTTTCATTTAACAGTCGACATATAAATAAAGTAATGTAATTTTTTTTCATGCCACATAAACTCATTATTATATATTTAAAATACATACCATTTTATTTAAGAAAATAATATCACATCCATTCTTTATGATTGGGGTAGGTTGGTTTTTCTACACACTGCTTATATTTATAAATCAATTACTATTACATAAATTAAAAATTATTTATAATAGTGATTAATATATGTATTTTAAAGTAATTATTTACCAATTACAATGTACCTAAAAAGATGCCTCCTTGTGATTACCAAAAAAATTAATTCCACATTTCCCAGTTTTTCGTGATTATATATATCTATGGTGGGTTTGGGTTTACTTTCCATTCAGTATCCCCAAGATGATTTATCATATGAATTGTATTAAGGACTCTATGATCCCTTTCAGTGACCATTAATACAAATTTTATTCAATGGTCATCTAGTATACATGCTCTAAAAAATGGACAATGAAGAGTAAATCAACATTTCATTTTTTTTTGTAAAATAAAAACTTATATCATAATGTTCCCAAAATATCTTCCCAATTTTTTTTTGTAAACCATAGACACATCATTATTTCATGTATCTACATCACTCAACATGTTCATTTGAGTGGTGATCCCAATGTAACTAATGAATATGGACGTTTTGGGGTTAACATGATAGTATTGTGCATTCTATACAACTTCAAATTTGATTCCCTTTCTTCTTGTCATCAAAAATTTTATCAATACTATTACGCTATAAGGATCCCCTTTTTTCAAGGGCATAATTTGTTCACCTTATAACATTTTGTTAGCTTTAACATAATAAATATCTTGTTCTTTAGGATTAGTAGCATAGACATGTTGGGAAACTTATTGTATCTCTTCATTGGGAGTATTAACATGTTGAGAAATCAATTTTTCATTGGGATTGGGATAATTGAAATATAAATATGCCATTATTTTTATATGTGGTTGAACTTTTAATTTAAATTACATAAATGAAGCAGTGAATAGATAATAAAAATGAGGTAATACAATGTATATTATAAAAAATATATAATCTAACTATTAAACTCCATTTTTTATTTAAAGGATGAAGTGATTTAACCCCAATATTGAGTATAGAAATCCCCTCATTATGGTTTTCTCTGACATACAATTCCACATCTATCTAAGTACCACCATAAAATGATCGTGGCATCCAAATGAAAGGGTCATCCTCAGGTGAATTTACATATGTTCCTTCAGTGGTTTTGGTTGATAAAAAAACAATTGACCACTTTCTATTTGTAGGATCTAGAACATAAAATACTTGTACTACCTCAGATGTCATTATAAATTGTTCATCCTTTACCCTTCGTTACTGAAATCCATTTTCACAAATCCCAATTCATCATTATGAACTTTACTCCTATTATCATCCCACCTGCATTGAAAATCCAACACTTTTAATGTATTATAATCCAACTCCCATGTTTGTCTGAAGATTCCAAGGTTTGACATATTCATTTGAAATTAAATTTTTCCTTAGTTCCAGATACATGCATCACTTAAGCAATAAGTGTAACTCCACTATTTTACATGGTACAATGTTCATCATGTTAATTTTTATAAAATGTATAACCATTATAAGATAATACATGCACACCTGGTCCTCTATATTTCCATCAAAGTCAATCTGAAATTGAATTCAAATTCATAGTTGAATCTTTAAAAATATGGTCTTAAAATATTCTTATAAAATTTATGTTATATGTGTTTGATATTTATATTTCATCCCTTTATGTATTAAAATTATTAATAATTACATTGAATGTTTCAAACTTTGGAAAAAATCTCTAAAATGTTTTGTAGAACATAAAGGTGATCCTTCTCCCAGTCTGTAATTTTAATTAGGACAACATATATTATGGAAATTGCTTCACAATCAAGCCACCTGGTATGATGATATTTTGGTAGACCAATTATTTCCACATTAGATAGGTATTTGGTACAAAATTACACAACTTCTTCAATAATATATCTCTCAATAATAAAACCTTTTGGTTGACATAGAGTATTGAGATACCCATTCAAAATATTTTTATACCTTTCAATGGGGTACATCCAAATATAATGTATAAGAACATATAGTTAGATCCCTAGAACCAAGTGAACCATTATATAAAAGAATGAAAATATGAATAAAATATCCAATTCAATAATATGATCGAAATTTCGTTTTACATAGTGGAAAATTTCATTGGTTTTATCACTCAACAACATATTGGTCTGAAAAAGACATAGATCTTAGTTAATATGTGATGGAAATTATTAGGAAAAATGAAATGTAATGATACTGCATTAAATATTTCATCAAAACATGAAATTCATGTGATTTTAGGCCCTATATCACTAAATTAGCTCTTAACACAGTTCCCTTGATATTTGATTAATATCTCTATGGAACATTTACATAATTTAGGAATTTGAAAAAATGATATATCTCTTTCCTAGAAAGACTGTAAGTAGTTGGAGGAGGAAAAACATATCTTTCACCTTTAACTAATTCCAATTATTCCCATACCACCATATCAATAATATGTAACCTATAATTAATATCATCATTTGTTTTTTAGATCATTTAGTAAAGTTCCAATGACACTATCACATAAAATTTATTCCATATTCCTGAAATCAAGATAATTTCTGACATACAAAAAAGTCTAGTATGGTAATTAAAAAAATTGATCTCTTTTTTTAACTATTTTAGGAAGGTTTAAAAAAATTGGTTTCCATCTCTTTTACATTCACAAACAATTGATCACTTATTAGTATAGATAGTGCTACATCTTCTTCTAAATTCCCATTTAATGATGTCATCCAAGATTATTATTTATTTCACCGGGGTAGAAATATGTAATTTTATAGAAACACAATCTTTGGTGAATTTTTCAAACTAAACGAGTGTGTATCTTGTTTAAAAATGGTACACCATTGAGTTCTTTTAATTCTACTTCCTAAGAAATTTCCAAAAGTAGAAATTTCCTTTATAATCCCATACAACATGGATCTCATCGTGAAATATTCATCTATATAAAAATTATTCAATAAAACCCATAAATCCCATATTAATTTTATATCGTTGACCAATAAATAAAAATAAGAATAAATATCATTACCTGGTTGTTTTGGTCTTTGTATAAGCAGAGAAAATATAACATATTTTTTCATCATGCATAACCATAGTAGAAATTTATTATTTAACAACATAATAATCCAGGTACTATGAGTGATACTTTTTAAACTAATAGTATTCTCTCCATCTATAGATATAACAAGACGATGGTTTCTCAGATCATTTCCAAATTTAGGAAATTCCTGATCAATTTTCTTCCACTGAGGTGAGACTTATAGGTGATGACATTTTCTATCATGATTTCTTGTTTTTTATGCCAAATAAATTTCCTTATAGTCCCCTCATATCCTTAAAGGCTCTTAAACCTTGGAATTATTAGAATGTATGAGAAAAATTTTAATGGACTTGATTTATCTTTCTTGTATCAAGAAGCACCACACTTTGGGAATATTTTAATTAATTAATGGTCCTCGAAAAATCGTATAAAATCATTTTTACATGCATGAATTCATTTAAAGATCACTCTCATTGAACATAGAATTAATTTAATGTCATATTTTTTTCAAGAAATATCATTATCTTGGGGTAGAATATCCTTAAAGAGATCCATTATCTTAGTATTACTAGTTCCACCACGTCCATTTCAAAATTCTAAATTATATATCTTTAGTATGGTTGAAAATGATGTATATTTAGTACAACCAGCATACAATGCTATATTTGAAAACTACTTGACTTCTAAAATAGCATTGGAAATCTTGAAATTCATCTTATAATGTTATTTTAATTTACTCAATAAAAACATTATCATAATTCACACCTATTATCATATCCTCAACAAGGTCTTCATCATTGTTTTCAGTTTTAATCATATTAGATGACCCCAAAAATACAGTGTTATCCTAGCCACTAGCTAAATTCATTTCTTCCCCATGTTTAGTCTAACATTAATAACGCATATCTTGCTGACACTCAGAAAAACATGTTATGGGAGAAATTTTGGGTTGCACAGATGATTTGTTGAGAATCTAGGCTAAAATGGGTTCTAAATCCACATATGGGGATGGATTTGTGAAATTTGAAACCCTAAAAATTAAGGGTTTTACGAAGGGCATCAAGGTGTCATGAAACTCCATCTTATATGAATACCGTATTCCTTTTCAAAATATATTTCCCATCCTACATAGCTCCTATAAATACCCCAACTCATCCTTTATTTAAAGGGACTGATACCTTTGGAATTCTAGAAGAAGCTCTAAATTTTTGAAATGTCATCCATCACAATGAAAAGGTGTAATGGGATTCTCAGGTAACCATATATTATGAAAATCCTCCCATGAGTACCATAATAACTAAGTCCACAATGAAGATGACCTTCATGAAGGATTATTCCCTTCACAAAATGGGACAATGCTTTGTGCACAATATGGTTCATCAAGACCCTTATCCTTTTAAAAAACCCTATGGGAACCAAGACAACATCCTTAGATAGGGAATCAATTTATCATGAAGTAATCTTTCATATGATCTCCACAACCATGACTAACTTATCCTTCATGAATTTCACCTCCCATGGCCCTATATAATTCCTCCTTTTAGGAGACATGTATTTTTTAATATTGAGTTCCTATTGGTGTTTTCCAATCCTAGTCGGGTTCAATCATTCCCTAATCATATTCATAATTGATATCATTAACCCTCATGTACAAGACATTTTATACAAGAAAAACATATAAACTATTATCAAATATTTCCAATAAGAATAAGAAACCAAATAGGTATCTCAATACATTTCTCAAACATTACAGTGTATACACCTGTTTCTAAAAAAATCACTTGCACAGTGGACATGTAAGCCCAAGAGGGCACAACTTCAAGGTAAATGACTTTATTTTTCCTTCTAAAAGTTATAGTTCAGTATCCTACTCTCTTTCTACCTTCATTTGGGATGGGTAGCCACTATTTTAATCCCCATTCATGTTTGATCCATAAGACTTTAAACTTCCTAGTATCCACGTCCAATCCATATGATTCTAAACTACAAGATAACATACCCATCACACAATTTAAACTCTAACCATATAATATGTGATATATATAGGATTCCTCAAGTGATGAAAATAAGATGACTCCCCATCATCCAAGAATCTTTAATGAATAATACCTAAACTATACATTTTTATCACTATGTTCATGACATAATCATGATTATCACATGACGTTAAAAAACATGGGTTAGTATGATCATAAGACCTTAAAATATTCACTTTAACTAGATGGGTTTTGATCCATGTATCCTAACATAGTATGCAGGATGCCTCACTGAGGTTCAATCCTAATACCATCCCAAATCATTTTGTGTTTTCCCTGGTAGGTGACAACCCCAAACTGTGATCATTTCCTATAGGGACACAATTAATGTCTCACCATCCAAACATGAGGTCCCTACAGGACCATGGAATCACCTTGAAATGTTAACCAATATTTCAACATGTATGTTTTGAACATATATGAGAAACATCCCCAAAAGACATTAAACCCATGATTATGTCCCCATAAAACCATAAACCTATGATCGTGTCCCCACAAGTCCTTAAACTTGTTATACCTACAGATCCACCAGGATCATTACCACAAGCGATGAGTATGGGATGTTATTGGAAATCAACCATGGTTTGCTCAAAATCCGGGCATAAGTCACCCCATGAAATCCATGGGATTACTTACATTCTAAACCCAAGAATCCTAGCATGTGAGATGACCTTGACTTCAAAAAAATAATACCTTTATAGATAACCAACACACACAAAGTCCACATATGTACTCACATGTCTAATTGCACTATCAGCTCTAACCACATGTAACTTCCCTATTATTATAATGAGAATCATAATTAATCTATTTCCTTCTAAGGATAGTTTTGGGAATGGGAATCATGAAAAAGTCTAAAATCTATGATAGAGACCTATAATATGAAACAAACTCCAAGGAGTTATCCATGGAAGTGTGATATGAAATCCATTTATCTCATTATGAACATGGATCCAATGTGATCAATCATGGTGGTAGAGGTCACCCAACATTAGAAAGAGGTAATGTTGGGATACTACCATGGAGGGGCCAAAATCTGTCCCATGATGTGAACCCCTCTTGGATAATAAAATAAAGCACATAATTAACTTGATGAACACCCTAATAGAGGCATCAGAAAACAAAATGGTGAACCTAGAATGAAGATATTCTCCTTTAACAATGAGTAGATGAGTAATTTTGAAAACCCTCATATTATGAAATCATCGGATCTAGGATTTTTTTTGGAATTGTGATTCAAAAAATAATATAGTGGACCCGATATGAGACTCTTCTCCTACAACTGGGTGAAAATAAAGAAATTTGGATATCCTATGTCTAATACATCATTTAAATGGATACTTCATCCACCTTAGAGTGGATTAATAACTTGGGAACATTTTTAATAAACATTATGGGTCATGTAATGAAGGTTTAACACATTCATTCTATAGTAGTGAAGTTTGAGAAATGATCGATGACCCACCACCAGTAGACACAGGTTAAGAGAACTGATTTTGTGGAAATAACTTATTACCCCACCCCTCCCACAATGGATACTACATCCATAGCTACTAGGTAAATTTACCCTATATCCTCCCATGATATCATCCAGAATAGGTTCATTAATGCCCTTGTTCATCACTGTGATTGGGAAGGGGTCATCCAAATGATGACCATGAACCGGAAGGATCCAGAAGCATCAACTCCATACTATCACCATTGACATAAGATTCCACATTGGGGCCAATAACCCTCATAAAAATTATGATTTATTCTCTTATCCTCTAACTATAATTTTTATGGATCTCTCTGCTTTGCTGAGGGGAATGTTTATGTTCAGTTCACATGCATTGCAACCACTTATTGGGAGTCTCCTAGGAGGCCTTCCACCCACAACACCAAGAATTCAGACTGACTCCATTAGATTATGGACCAGTTGATCTAATCCATTCTCTATCACACCTGGTCTAGAATTCTTGACATCGATGTTGGGGGTAGGAAGAAGACCCTTATTCATATGAGGCCTCTCCATACGCTCTAGTTTCCCCTACCATAGTCGGCATGCCTCATCTTTACCTCACAACCACTACATTGGAGAGCGTACTTTCCTGATTTTGATCAAGGCCCCAATATCCCACCAGGTAGGTTGGGATGACTCTAACCATTGTGGGAGCCACCAAAAATAATCATGGAATATCCAATAGTGAATAATTTTGAATTTTTTGTTATAAATTAAAATCCCTTTTTTAATGAATTAATTCATTATCAAGTAGTGTAGTTTTAAAAAACACATGAACTACTTTGGATATTTTGGATAGTTATAGATTGTTGGATTCAAAATAATAATAATGATAATGACTATTAATATTATAACCATTTTATTATGAACATTAAAATTAGTATATATATATATATATATATAGGTTTATGAAACATCTATTTGACACAGGAAATGGAAGTGTTGGCCTCGACCAGTGGAATCATACCCTATGAAGATAATTTATCTAAGCATTCAAGTGATATAACATCACTGGAATTTTCCATTGGAAAATCCCAATCATATATTTAATAACTAAATCATTATAAAAACCACTAATGGTATAAGTTGAAACTCATTGATACCATGACCAAAACCATATTCACTAAACCACCCCATGAAAATCTCACTGTCACAAACCATAACCTTAGGGGATTCGCTGGTGTAAAAAGGGTTACGTATCTAGAACCTAAAAATATGAATTTATATATTTATATTTATTTTTATAAAATAATTATTATATTTATCATTTATTATTTTTACTTTTTGAATGATTAGACAATGATATTGATAATTATTAGATTTTGATATAATGAAACAAAAATTGTATTCTTGGGATATATATATATATTATCAAGACACTCTTTTTTATGAATTCAATAATTTTTTAAACAAATTATATTTTAATAAAATATAATTTTTAAATACTATTTACTAAATTTACATGATAATATCATTTGTACGAAGTGAAATATAATTTTAATAAGGGAGAGAAAACTATTTTTGTCAAAAAAACAACCATTTTTCAATAAATATGGATTTCGGATTTAAAAGTGTAAACTATAATATTAAGATATTTATTTTGATAGAATAAATATTATTTTTCAAAACATCATGTAAAAATTATCCAATGATGATTTTTTCATACCTTTATAAGAGAGTTGATTATTTGGGTAAAATTAAATATGGTATAATTATACAAAACATATTATGACATAAAAAAGAACTGAAGTGATTTAATAAAAACTATAGAGAGTATCTAGGATCAAAATATTTTTCCCCTTTAAAATATTTTTTTTAAGTTATTTGATTGGTTTTATAAACCCTTCATGAATCCTACAAAATATATATTATATTTTAAGGATTTAAAATAAATTATTTATAGACATGACCCTATTCCACATAATCAAGGGACTTATATTAATGTATTTTTTAACATTATAAAATAAATAAATAAACTCATATTTTATATATACAATGGAAAAAAACTATGAGATGTTTATTTTGTTTTTGATTACTTTATCATATAGAGTCTGAATCCTATGTTTAGAAATTAATAAACAATTCCCCTCTATTTTTCTATATAAACCCACCCAAACTCCCAATACTCTTCAATAAAAAATCTTAGATCATGAATTTACTCTAACCTTATATCTCTAGATCCCTCCAAAGGTTCCCTCAAGCTCTTTATATACTCCTCCCAAGATTTTAAAAGTCCCCTATCAAGGTAAGAGATCCTCTCCTTGCCCTCTTTATTCAAGAACCTTCCTTATGTCATGAATTTTCATTTCCAATTTTTTAATTTGGGATATGTTTTAAATTAATTTATTACTATACATATGATTCCCAAGTAATGATTTACCCATTTCACTCTCATTCACCCCTTCTATGAACCTTTATGTACACCCGTTATGCTACCAAATTTATCCTATGATTTTTTTCATGCTAAAAATTTATGTAGTGAATACCCATCACCATTTCCACTTAAGGGGATTATAATAGTTATAACTATAATTAATTTATTGGGATATACATTTATGAATCCTACACAACATAATTTTGAGGTTAATATTGATAAAAAACATTCTTATGTTGTTTGATCTATGTGGAACACTTATGAATGTAAATTATATAAAAGTAATGGGCGGGTCTGGAAATTTATATCCCCCAACACATTTGGTAATGTTTTTATCTCATGATATTCCATTCATGGTTCATGAGAGGATATCATAATAACATTATGTTATATTTTTTTTTGAAGTTGGCCTATCCTTATAGTTATGTCATATTTTAAGTTGTTGTCACATTCTTATGTTTCATTTATGTTATCTTGTTTTATCATGCCTCTTTGTTCAAGATTATGATTCTCACCCATATTATGTTACATTCATATTCCAGATGGATCACATGTACTAAATTACCTTATTTTATTCTTTGTTAATTCCCATAATTATCTTTATAGATCATCGCTTTCTTATGTACATCCCTAGGTTATCTTATAAAGATATAAATTCTATAAGGAATTTAAGGACATGTTTTAGTGTTTCTAAATAACTATGTTGTAATTATGTTTGAGTTAATTTTATATGTACCAAATTTCATAAATTCACTAGGCGTCATGATTTTATATGGTTTTATTAAGTGTATCATTCTATAATAAATCATGAATTAAGGTGTATTAAAGATAAGTGATTCCATATTTTGTATCAGAGGAAAGTCTAGTTATTTGTAATGATTAGGATTAAAAAAATATAGTGAAATTCTTGGGTATAAATATAAATATATGAAAAAATGCCTAAATTCTTATAATTTATAGTGAAATTAGATTCCAATAAAACACATTCCTATCTAGGTACTACATGTAGATATTACTCTAGCACAACTGCAGCTAGGGGTAATAACATAAAAAAGGTGAATTGATCTGAACTCGATCATCACCTGGTGCACAATAACGAGGCTTACAACACACCTAGTTTGATATTCATAGGGGATATTATTTAGATATTTCATAATCTCCTTATGAACTATTATTTAGGTAAAAATCACAAAATGAATTTATCTTTAGAAATAGATCATGGATAACATAGATTTAATCTATTAAATTCATTAGTAAAATAAAATATTTCATTTATGAGTTATAAATTTAATGTTCATGGGTTCTAATTTATGTGATTAATAGTTTAAAAATACTCAACTATAGTTTACCAATAATTTTTAATCAATGTCTAGAAATAGAAGACACTAATAAAAGAACCAATGTAAGGGGAAATGTAATGACTTACAGAATGACATACCAGAACCCGATGGGAGTTGGAATCATGAACTAGTGACAATAACTTCTCAGTTAACTCATGTTTTGAAATGAAACTTGAATAAAGAAGAATGCATGAATCCCCCTCAGATATAGGAAATTTCAATTGAGACCTTTATATGACAAAGGCCTCCGACTTTTAGTGGATCTTATGATCCCTTAATCATGGTGGAATATATCAAATCCATTGAGAAGATATTATCCATTCTTCAATGCCCAGAGAAATAGAATGTCAGGTTATATATTTATTATATGGAATTAGAAGATGATCAATGGTGGATTTTGGTCTAAAATAAAAAGCTAGAGGGGGATATCTAAGAAATGGAGTAGAAGAAATTATGGAATTTTTTTGACAAATATTTCCCTGTAAATTTATAACTAAAAATAGAGAGGGACTTATTTAAACTCACATAAAAGGATGATAAAAACATTAGGGTGTACAAGGAAAAATTAAAAATAATTTCTTGATACACCTATAAATTTTTCATTTAATTTCAAATTAAATTTGACCCCATTTTTTGTGTGATAAAGACTATTACATAAAGAGATTTGGCCATTTGGGAATTTGGACAATATGAGTAAATTACCTGATGTTCCCTCAAAGTAAAAATAATGATTAGTGAATATTAAGGCTCCGGAGGGTCTGGAGACAAGAATAAGAGAATATAAAATAATTTTGGCAATGCGATGGATAAATTCCGTAGGGGAAAATTTTCCAACACATAACTTTTCAACATTATGGGAAAAATCATCTAGGAAATTTCGTAAAGGTGACGAGGAAGTGATTTGGGTTTGGGGAGGAAGGTCACTTTGCTAGTGATTTCCGATGGAGAAACCCCAAAATGTGATAGAATAAAGGAATGTTCTTGTCAACCTTCATCTTATTGTCCAATGTTTCAACTGCATGGAATATGGAAATTATATTCATAAATGCCCTAAGCCATGGTTTGTCGATGATAACTGACGAAAACAACCTCCATGTCTTAGATATTGATTCCAAGATTATGAAATCACAACTGTTGTGGTGGATCCCTAAAAAATAATTAGAGATAGGTATTCTAGTTATACATTCATTAATAGTGAATGTATATTTTTATTTAGGTTATATTCACTCTTTAATATCACACATGTTTAGTAAAACTAATCAAAAACCACCTCAAAAAAATGGAATTTAATTTATATGTGAAGATGGATAATTTTTTAATGGTTGCATCACAATCATATATATCATCCCCTTTCCAAAATTTTGGGGTGAATATCCCAGAAAACATTTTTAAACCCATTTTAGTATAATTCAATGTTATTCTAGGCATGGATTGGATTTACTTATATAGTTCATACATAAATTTTCTAGAGAAGGAAATAACCCTTTGTATATCAAATTGATGTATTATTCTATTCATGTGAAATGAGCATGATGGATCTTCTTTAGTACCAAAATCTTATGAATGGATTTTATTTCCTTTCTATAAAGCATATATCAATAAAAAGACTGAGACTAATGAAAAGATCATTCTTGATGACATCATCATTGCAAGGTAATTTTCTAATGTGTATCCCAAAGAAGTGTTTGGTCTTACACCTAGTTGTAAGGTTTATTTCTCAATAAATGTTATACACATAGATTTGAAAATATCAAATATTCTATATAGAATGGTCATTTATGAACTTGAGGGGATGAAGAAACAATTATAGGAGAATTAGGACAAAGGGTTTATAAGCCCAAGTGCTTAAATATAAGGTGTATCAGTCCTCTTCATCAAGAAGAATGATGGGTCAGTGTGACTCTACATTTATTATTATTATATCAACATTACCATGATAAAGAAAAAGTATCCTCTACCACATATTGATTACTTTCAACCAATGATGTGGATCCAAGTACTTTTGTAAGGTGGATCTTCGGTCGAGATATTATCAAGTATTGGTGAAGAATGTGGATTTTCCCAAGACTAATTTTTATTCAAGGTAAGGTAACTAATAGTTAATATTCATACCATTTTTAATCACCAATTCTCTAATAATATTAATGAAAATAATGAATAGATCCTTTAGGAATTACCTCAAGAAATTTGTATTTGTATTTATAGATGATATTTTTATCTACATAAAAATGAAGGAGGAACATGATGACTATTTGAATTCTATACTGAATACTATTTGAATGGAAAATTTATTTTCAATTCATTGTAAAAGTGAGTTATCAAAAGAGAATTTAACTTTATTGGGGCACACAATAACCAAAAAAGGTATATCTATAGAGAATTAAAAAAGAGGCAATTTAAGGATGACCTAAACCAACCTATATGAGGAAAATATGTTATTTCCATTGATTAGCTGGGAAATATCATCAATTTTTGAGAAACATATAATTATTCTCAATGACACTAACCAAGATAACTCAAAATGGGTTGAAGTTTATCTGGAATAATAAATGTGAAGAATTATTTAAAGAGCTATATAAACGCCTAATCACTGCACCTATGATAACATTTTCTACCAGTGGGGAAGGATTTGTGATATAAAATGATGCGTATAAAAGGATTTGATTTGTTTGTTCATGCAAGATAAACAAATTATTTCCTATTTATGGCATTCCACATTTTTATTACATAATGTTTCATTAAATTTTACAAAGAGAGGATCTATTAAGTCTAGTGTCTTGGAAATCAAGAGCACAATACATAAAAACATAAAACACATTATTCTAGTCCACTTAAAAGGATTCATCATAGGTTCATCCTATGTACAATTTCTGCATCTCATATCCTATGGACATACATCAAAGGAAAGGTTGAGCAGAAGACCCAGTAAGGAAAACAAGTGAAACGGTTTACATGTGAACTTGAGCGATATCAATAAGAAAAAGTAGATAAAGAGGAATTTAATAATAATAATAACTTGAAAAATAACATGAAAATGTGGCTAAAACACTTAATTTATACATTCATTAACATATCACCAAGGTGTCATAAAAATTACCAAGGTTATTCACCAAGGTATCGTAAAACCTGTCATCTCTAGAGATTAATTATTTACACAATGCATTGAAGCACTATCAGGGAGAACCCTTAATATATATTTATTTTCATGTGAGATACATATATCATAATAATTCAATTCCAAAATAACCCAAAGTGAATAAAATAAATGGGGTTCATATCAAAATCGTGACAATTTAATAGTGTTTAAAAACGTGATCATTATGTCATTTATAACCCATAAAAAGGGAATAAGGGTTTTATGTATATCAATTCCAGAATAGAATATATAAATTCTATGTCTTAGTGAATACCCATATAAATGAAATAGGTTTGGATATTCACATAAATAAAATAAGAGAATTTCTTGAGAAAAAGAGAGAGATTTTGAGATGAAAATTCTGCAACATAACAACTATATAACATAGTTTTAGAAAACCTTAAAAAGAGAGGGGATAAAGGTCACAAACTTATAAATAAAAAATAATATAGTTTAGGTACAGAATAAAAAATAACTAAGACCATGGTATGAATATTTTAATCACATACCACATGAAAGAGAAACATGAAATAATAGAGAAGATGTTATTTCTTTTATGAAAATTCGGCTTCCTAACGACGTCGCTTAAAATTCAGAAAAAATTAGTTGATTAGAGTGGAAAGGGTCTCTCATAATTTAAAAATAAAATGGATAGAAATAAGGATATATAAGAACATTCCCCAACATACGAAAAGGAAATTTAAAATACATGACATAAGATAAGTCCTTGACTAAAATATGAGGTTGAAAGGTTCCCTTACCTTGAAGAGTAACTTCAAAAACTCAAAGGTTGGAACCTTGGTGGATTGAAAGAACCTTGAGAGGCCCCCCTAGTCGGTAAAAAGACCATATATTTGTTGAGGAGGAATTTTAAATGAGAGGAATGAAGTAATGGGTTGGTATTTATAGAAAAAGTGAGGGAATATTTTATTAATTTCCAAGGGACACCTCATTAGTGGTATTTGAAAAACCATGGGATTTCCCATGGTATTTTCCCATTGTATAGGCCAAATGGGTCACCTCATAAAATATCTTAATGTACAAAAGTATACTATATTTATAACATAATTATGAAATCATTAATTATGTCATTAAACACACCAAAAAAACTGTATTTTTACTATTCACTAAAAAACAAAACATTTTATAAAAATATAATAAATTCACCCTAACCTAATATTGATACTATGAATAAAAAAATGAACTCCATTTTAAGTAATTTGTTTCTAATTATGATATATTAAATTCTTATGTAAAAAATAATTTACCCAAAAAATACTAATACTTAACTAAGAATTTATGAAACAGTTATTTACTTATGATATTATATCACTTCACCATTAAAGACACCTAAATTATATTTATTCTTTATTAAGTGATGTTACTATTCCATTGGTCACATTACTATTCATAAGTGTAATATTACTATTTATAAATTTTTATTCCCCAAAAAATTATGTTGATATTATTAGACTATAAATTTATTAATGATCAGAGTTGTAGAAACCATTTTTTGAAAATAATTTATCATTATTAATTATTTAAAGTATACAAAAATATTTTAAAAATATCCATTTTTTTCAAAATTCACCAATAATATAAAAATGCTAGGAATTCATCCTATAATTATTTTAACATTTTAACTTAAAAAATTAAACCATAATAAGAAATAAAAATATTATTTATACAATACAATTAAACAAATTAACTAAGGCATAATTACATAGCCACTTATAACACCTGTATATGACCTAAGAGTAAGGTGTGAAATGCTGAGTGAATCTGAGGCGGCTTGGACAACATTTCCAAAGTGGTGATTTCTTTTAGCTTGAACTTCTCCCCTAGGTGATTTTGTTCAAGATTTACCTGTTGGAGTTCGGCTTGGTCTTGGTCCAGAGCAAAAACTAATGATGCTACCTCTTTCCCTAGCTCCAACAGATGGGATTCCTATGACCTGAGCCTATTGGATGATGCCATCAACTCTTATTTCTGTATTAATTTACCATGATCATTTTTATTTATAAATAATAATCATAATGTTAAGAGTATAGTTTGCAATGGTCATATTAACCAACAGACATATAATAGTCCAATCCCAATGTCCTCATTTTAATCATACTCACTTCATTAATTAGTGGATATAGTTTTGTTGAGTAAAAAATAAAATAACACATAAATTGAGGAAAAAATATTATTCAAAAGTTTGGGTCGTTACATTCTTCCCCCCTTAATAAATTTTTTCCTCAAATTTTATCTCATACCCTCAAAAGAAAAAAGGTGTGGGTGATTCTGCCTCGTAGACTCCTCTGGTTCCCACTTGGATTCTTTACATGTTTGGTTTCTCCAAAAGACCTTAACAAGACAGGTAGTATTGTTTCATAGAACCTTGTCTCTACAATCCAATATCTTCAACGGATACTCCTTATAAGAGAGCTCATGTTCCAGTTGTACCACCCATGGATTTAGTAAATGTGAATGGTCGGGTATGTACTTCCTGAAGAGGGATTCATGGAAGACATCATGAACTTATGCAAGATTTAGAGGAAGTTCGAGCTTATAGGCCACTACTCATACATGATCAATGATTTCATAGGGGCCAATTTACCTAGGGCTTAGCGTCCCTTTCTTCCAAAACCTCATTACTCTCTTAAAAGGTTAAATTCAAAGAAAAAATTGATCACTAACATCAAACTCCAAGTCTCGTCGATGGTTTTCGACATAACGCTTCTCCTGACTCTGAGAGGCCTTAATTTGTTGCAGGATGGCATGGAATTTTTCTGTCATATATTTCACAAGATCATGAGAAAGAATATTTCTCTCACCAACTTCATCCAAACAAGTAGGAGTTCTACATAGCTTCCCATATAGAGCTTCACAGGGTGCCATTTGAATGATCGAGTTGAAAATGTTTTTGTAAGAGAACTCAACTAATAGGAGATGTTGATCCCATCCACCTTTAAATTCCATTAGGCATTTTCTTAGCATGTCCTCGAGTGTTTGAATAGTTTTTTCAGATTGGCCATCAGTTTGGGGGTGATAGACCATACTGAAATTCAATTCGGTACTCAGATCATGTTGAATACTTATCCATAATTTTGATGTGAACCATGGATCATGATCAGATACGATAGAAATTGGAACTCCATGAAGCCTTACAACTTTTTTCATGTAAATCCAGGAAAGTTGATCAAGAGGGAAATCTTCCTGAATAGAGATAAAATGGTTAGTCTTGGTGAGACGGTCTACAATAACCCATGTCACATTGTTTTATTTCGAAGTTATTCAGAGATCAGTGACAAAGTTCATAGTGATATTGTCCCACTTCCATGGTGGTATGGGTAGTGGTTGTAATACCCCTTAAGGATGTTTTCACTATGCCTTCACTTGCTGACATACTAGGAACCTTCAAGTGTAGTCATCAATCCCCCTTTTTATATTATCACACCAAGAGTGATCACAAAGGTCCCTATACATTTTCATTCCTCTCGGATGTATAGAGAATGTAGAGCTATGAGATTTATCCATAAAATCCATCTTTATTTCCAGAATATATGGAACACATGGTCTTATATGATATTTTATAACACCCTCTTGATCAATATTGAACTCAGGAAACTTATCATCCTTCACATCCTCAAACTTCTTCTGTAATAAATGAAATTCATTCTGATATTTCTTAATCTTATCTAGTAATGACGGTTGATAATTCATTTGGGATACTTTTGAAGATTTCCCTTCCCTTATAATTCCCATGTCCATTTTTACTAGGTCCTGGATCAAGGGATCTCTTTGAATCCATATCATGGATAGAACAACTGGGTCTTTCTAAATTAATGTGTCAACTAATTTGTTTTCTCTTTCAGGATGATAATGAATTTAAAAATAATAGTATTTAAGAAGTTCCCACCATATCCAATGTCTCATATTCAATTCATTTTGGGTGAAAATATATTTCAAACTTTTATGGTTTTTGTATATATCATATTTATCCGCACAAAGAATTTGTCTCCATATCTTTAGAGAAAAAACAACAGCAGCCAGCTCAAGATCATGTGAAGGATAGTTTTTCTCATGAGTCTTCAAATATCATGATATAAAAGAAATGAATTTTTCATTTTCCATGAGGATAAACCAAATCCATTTCATAGATGCATCTCTAAAAATAATGAATCCTTTTCTACTAGAGGGAAGAGTTAACACAGGTGTTGAATCCAATCTCTTCTACAGCTCTTGGAAACTTTCCTCACACTCCTATTTCTAGATGAACTTGAACCATTTTATAGTTAACATGTATAATGGGTTATAGAGTCATGAAAAGTTTTTCATAAACCTCATATAATACCCCGATAATCCAAAGAAACTACAAATCTTTGTTATTGTTGTAGGCTAAGGCCACTCCTCTACAACTTTTGTCTTCGTAGGGTCAACTGTGATTCCTTCATTGGTTACAATGTTCCAAAATAATGAAACTTTTTGTAACCAAAATTCACATTTTACAAACCTTCCAAATAGCCTCTCCCTCTATAAAGTTTGCAAAATAACCCTTATATAACCCTCATTCTCCTCGTGACTTTTGGAATTATAATAATATCAACAATAGAAAGCACCAAAAAGATATCAAGGCAGTCCTTAAAAATCTATTCATCAGATCCATTAATATAGCAGGTGAATTAGTGAGTCCTAAGGTCAAAACCACAAACTCCAAATGCCCATATCATGATCGGAAGGCAGTTTTTAGAATATATTCTTTCTTTAACCTCCATTGATGATAACCAGATCGAAGATAAATCTTAGAAACAAATTGAGCCCCACACAGTTTATCAGATAATTCATCAATTCTTGGAAGAGGATATTTTTTCTTCACTATGATCCCATTAAGTTTACTATATTCAATGCATAACTGTATTGATCCATCCTTATTATTCACAAAGAGAATAGGTGCTCCCCAAGGAGAAACACTCAGTCGGATAAACCCCTTTTCCAAAATATCTTGGAGTTGTTTCTTTAATTCCTCAAGCTCCACATTTTCCATCCTATATGGGGTCCTTCAAATCATATGGGATCTAGGTATGAGTTCAATGGAGAACTCTACCTCTATTTCTAGGGGAGGTTAGGGAAACTCCTCAAGAAATACATCAATGTATTCCTGGATGAAGGGAACATTTTCTATCCTAATACTCTCATTTCCTTCTTCTTCTTCACCGGTAAACTCCATAAATAAGGATATAAGAGGTTCTTATAGACCAATATTTGGTTGAGATATCTCTCCTTATAAGATAACTATTGGTTTTCCATTCAAGACTACTACGATTTCCTTTCTTATGCATTTGATCTTTTCATTATACTTTGAGACCCAGTCTATCCCTAGTATAATGTAAAATTTCAGCATGGGAATGAATACTAGATTTGTGATAAGATTGTGATCACTAAATTAAATAATATAGTTTCTAAACACTGGCGATGCATGGATAATTCCACCAAGAGTCTTGACCGATAACTCTACTTTTAGAAATTCAAGGTTTGATTCTAAATTCATTGCAAACTAGGAGGAAATAAAGGAATGCGTTAAACCTGAATAAAACAATGTACTTGAAAGATTTGAGAGTACAATAAGAGTACCTACCACCACATAATTTGGAGCATCAACATCAGCTTTCGTGATATCAAATGCCCGACCTTTCTTCCTTGTCCTTTGCTGAGGCTGATGGTGGTTCCCCTCCACTGCCCTCATATTTGGACAATGATTGGAAAAGTGTGCAAGTGGTCCACATTTATAGTATTTGACATCAGGTAGGGCCTGCACTATCTTGTCCTTATCGTTAGTGTTAGGAAGCTAAGGATTCACCTCACTACGACAATTCCGCATGATATGACCATCTCTTCCACACTTTTAGTACATCTTTATCCTGATTAAGAAGTTCCCCGAATGCATCTTCCCAACTTTATTACACATGGTATGTTGCAATTTCTTGCCTCCTATTCACTGATCAATGGTCCTACATAAGCTGGGATATATTTATATCTTCTTTACATTGGATTTATGAGACTACTGTGTCTCCCCAAACTCTTTCTCAACTTTCATTGAACTCCGCAATATCTCTTCATAGCTATCATAGTCTTGGTTGTCTAGATTCTTCCATAAATGAGGTCTTAGTCCACCAAAGAATCTATCTATAACATCCCAGGAAAATAAAGAATATTACTTTTTCATATTTATTAATATTTTTGAATAAAATATTAATATTAATTTAAACGGAATGCTATGCTCGACGGCGTACCCAATACACAACAACGAGTTTCTTTGAAATCTTACGTTGCACTATAATAATAAAATAATATTATTTTAAATGGTAGTTAGCGACTAGTCTTTGTATTTGATGGAATGAATAGAATTAACTAAAATATGATTATATATGTTTGTTAAATGTTTTTAGATTTATCCAATAAAAGATAAAGGCTTAAAATAAGAAAATAATTAAATTTTAAGCATAAATACTCTAATATTCACTAAAAGGTCAATTTATCGCCTTTTGATGGTGAACCCACATTAAAATAGTTTTGGTCACTCTTATACATACTATTGTACCAAATAAGATTCTTCTTTATAATCGGGACATCAAAATTTACTTTGTGTAATTTTTTGGTATTTTGCCGATAACGTTCATTTTTTAATGAATAGTGAAAATGTTGTATTTTGATTCAAAACCTCTTTTTAATATAATTTATTTGTATGATTATATTATCCTTTTAATTGGTTTTAAAATGAAATTAGAATATATTTTTACCATTTAATACAATTTTGGTCATTGGAATTAATTTCACTTTGAAATTAGACTTAAACTAGTGTCAATATTTTGATATATATTGTTTCATAAAAACTCGCTATTTGTTTTGACAGCAGGAATTAGTTATTAAATTAATTCATGAAACTTATATCTTTTGAATTTTTTTAAATTGAAATCATTTTTGAACTCGGAATATCAAATATTTCTTAGGGTGAACATTTGTTATTTTTCTGAAAAGCATCAATTTTTGATGAATAGTGAAACCACTAAGTGGTAGTTAAAAAACTGATTTTTCATTTAAATGAATCTTTACCACTTCTATGATTTCAATTTCAAAAATCTGACTTACATGGTTTTCATTGCGATGTAAAATTTTCTTCAATGGGATTAAAATTATTTTTTGGTGAATAGTAACATTTATGTTTTATTAATCGCGATTAAAGGTAATTAGTGTAATTTAAGGTAAAGATAATGTTATAATAATATAAAATGACCTTGACACATGTCCTACCCTTATTGGATGAGTCATGGCCGAACAAGACAATCCATGGGTCAACTTTGGGACCCCATGGATCCACTTTGGTAGGAAAATGACATTAATAACTTTTTATTTAAAGTTACAATTAAAATGTCAAAAACATGTATTGTTTTACTAAAACAATTTTTAAATGAGGTTATACAAGTAATATTTTTGACTATAAATATTCATTAGATATCTAAAAAGATTTAATACATCATGATATTTTATTTATAATTTTTAGACATTAAATAAATTAATTTATTTATGACACCGTGATGATGTAGTGATTACCTCATAAATGAATGATTTAAATAAAATGAGATGATAGGGTAAAATCTAAGTCTTAAACTTGTCAAAAACCTATTGTATGGGTGTATTTCTAAACCATATCACATTATCCTAGAAATATATTTTTTGGGGCCTTTAAAATCTGAAAATCATTTTATAATAAAGTAATATTTTATGACTTTCCAAGAGTGCCCCTCCTCTTCTCTTATTAAAGGCCCCCACCTCTACCCCCTTACCCACACCTCTCAAGCCTTTATCTCGGACAACCCCTGCCCATTACATCTCTCCACATCACTCTATTCATCATTGAATCTTCACCTTAGGAGGAAAGCTCTTCAAGAAACCCTTTTGGTTCAAACCATAGGGAGTTACCCGATTTAAAGGTATTGTCTTCTTTTATGTTCTTTTGTTTTATTTTGTTTCTACAACCCCCTAAAATATTTTTATTCCTTTATTTTGTAAGAACACCAGTATCTTAAATATACTATAATGTTGTTATGAGAAGTATTCGAGCTACAATTACACACACATATGTCTAATGGTTAAAGAACATACTGTTTCTGTGGATGGTGAATTACTGCCTCACGAAATGATGACTGTTCTATCTTCTCCTACCACCTCTCATGGTGGCCATTATGATGGAACTATTTTTATATGACATATATTATATTTATGTACTATCTATGATTCTGTATTTTATATTTAAAACATACTTTTATGCTTTTCATGTTTTGCAAATGCGATAATTTCATACAAGGAAGTGTGGACTACCGCCCCCTCAAGTGATGTGACTCGTTCATGAAATTCATGGAATGTATAAAGAATGAAATTAATGAAAATATGTGACCTATATAACATATATGTTATAATGTAATTATAATATATATATCTCTCATTTATTTTTAATTCCATTAATATGACAATGAAATGAAAGTAGCGTTCATGCGTACGTACGACCTACCGTCTCCATGAACAGTGAATTTCATTTATTTATATCTCGAAATTTTATGGAATAGTATAAAATGAATACTTACTGGATATATGTGATATTTAAATCATTAATACTATCCTGTAGATTATTTACTTATAACTACATGGTCAATCATTTTCAAACTAGTTCATTTTTGACTCATGTACCAAACATCGACAAAAAAATCTGATATGAACTCACATTATTAACCAATTATTATAACTCTATAATAGGTGATATTAACTTAATAATAATATTTAAAGGAGGTCCTCAAGAAATTATAAGTTGAACAAAGTTTATTATTCAGGAATATAAATAAATTAATAAGACAAGTCAGACTTGAGGTAAGGGATCCGACCGCTCTCTTTCTTTTCAATTACCCTCTTTTATGTCATTTCATTTATGATCCATGTTATTATGTTGGAGTATGTTCTTTTATATTCACCATAATATAATTTTTATTTTCATATGATGATATACCCTCTCTTACTCTCATCAATTCATTTTTATAATTTTTAAGTGGCGTCATTAGGATGTCGAATTTTCGTAAGGGATCCTACCTCTCTATTTCTTTTTATGTACTCTCTTTTATGTCATTTCTTTTAAGCTCATCATTCTTATTCTTGGGGATGTTATTTTTGATTCCTAATACTGTTCTTTTTATGTTCATATTATGAGAGACCCTATTTGATCTCATAAATCCATTTTTGTATGTTTTAAGTGGCACCATTAGGATTCCAAGTTTTCGTAAGGGATTTTTTATCTCACTTTTATTCATGTGAGATTTATGCTACATTTTCCACTATTTCCTTTTAGTGGTGTATTTACTGCACATTATTATACTCTTTGTGTAATATACTTTATTTTATGTGTATTTACATCAATTTTTTATAGTCCTTCTTTCATGGGGTGTACGTTTCGATAGTTACCCGAATCGGTAAGGGAACCTTTCACCCTCCTCTTTTTAAAAGACTTATTTTCGATGGGTATTTTAATTTACATATTGTTATGTTGGGATATGTTCTTATATATACTTATTGAAGTAAATTTTATGTCCAATTAATGAGATATCATTTTCTCTCTCTCATCAAATCATTTTTTTAATTTTAAAGTGACGTCGTTAGACTGTCGAATTTTTTGCAAGGGAACTTCTTAACTCAATTTCAATTCTTTGGGCATAACTTGTACTCCTTGAATATGTAATTATTTGAATACATGTGAATGAATGTGATTGTTTTACACTTAATATCAACTTATATTTGGTGTATTTATTTGTCACACATAATTATGTAATTGATTTATCCTTAATCTAAGGATACCGTCTTTGAACGAGACTTTGTCTCAATCTCCTTTCATTGAGGAATATTTTGTTCTAATACAAGACATTCTTTTATACGATGTATAAACCCCTTTGAATTTTAATTTCATACAAAAGGAATCTTTTTCTACGAAGCGTTTTACTGAACGACAAAAAGGAATGTTTCTTTTAACGTATGTGGTGACAATGACCTCTTCCGTCGCTGTGAGTATTATTTGGTCTTGGGCTTCCTCAACAAGCCGTAATGTTTTTAAAATGAACTAAATACCATATGCTATTTTATGTATTTTGGTATTGAAAATGGTTTTTTTATAATGGATTTTTTATGTCAATATATTTACGTGATAAATTGTGATCGAAATGTGGAAATTTTTTGTTTCCATTATATTTGTTTTATGTCTTATGATTTTATAATGGTACTTGGACATTTGATGGGTGGTTACATGATAAACCATATGAGGGGTGGTGCCATGAATACCAGGACAGGTGGTTACGTTATAACATTCAATGCATTGGTTATGGAATTTGGATGTATGGCTATTACATTAAGTGATATGTGTGGAAGTCAACCGTATGGTTATTCCATTTAAGTATGTTTATGTCCCAAGTTACCTTTATATGTTATGTGTTCTTTATATGGGTTTTATGGTAATAGTTTTGTTACAAAAGGTTAAGTAATGATATTTTATTCAGTGAATTTTATTTACTACTTTTTAAAGGTGAAAAGTGTTACATTGTTAATGTATTCATGGTTTACTTGATGTTTTGAAAAACTAACATTTTTCCTTCTTTGTGTATCCTTTACTGGGATTTTTATGCTCATCCCATGTTTTTTTGAAATGTTTTCCACATGACTTAAAGATGAATAGGGTCAAGGATGCGATCAAGGAAAGACATACAATATAAAACATGGAACTAAACATGTTTCTTTTTAAGTGTTTTTATTTTATGGAACCATAATAGAAGTGTATACTTTGTAATCTTTTGAGATGTAATAGTTATGTCCTAATTTTCTTAAACTATAAACCTGAAAAGATTGTCTATGTGAATTATTCATTAAATCAAGATTATGTAATGTTATAAGGCCAGGTCCATAGAGTTGGTATCAGAGGTCGGTTTAGATAACTTTAGAGGTTAGAGTGTTATTTAATCATAAGTGACTAGTTGTGTATAACCACAATGGTTATTATATTAGATAGAGTCATTGTTATTTTTGAATGTTGGAATGAGTTTGAGATAACTTGGATAAGTATATCTTAGTGTTTATCTTCCTCTTCCGTACATGATGATTTTGTTGTTATACTCAAACTAACCTTGTTGGTTTTAGTAAATGTATGGATCTAGTAGGAACCAAAGTGACAATGGGTTTGAAAGAAAACTATTGTGGTTCTCTGATTAAGAGACTAGATGAAATGGGGGATTCAATGAGAAATCTCGTGGTTATTCTAAACCAACTATCATGAGTCATGATCAACCACTTGAACCTTGGTGAGTTCTCTAATGCATCATGTATGAGAGAACCAACTCGATGTGGAAGTTCAGGTAATAATTATAAAGGGAACCATTAGGGTTTATATGATCATTACTTTTGAGGTAATTATGGGTTACTACATGATATGATGGAATATGAAAGTCATGAGATAAACTTGAGGTTAAATTATGTTATGGTTATTTTTGAATATTTTATCGCTTTTTGGGAATTTTATAAGAATTATGTAGGTTTTTTAAAAGGACAACATGTAGACTGTGTGACAACCTGTCGCATCGGACGAAGCTGCGGGAATCAAACCCACAACCAAAGTGCGACTGGTATTTATCAAATACCACTGGACTACGTGAAGTCCCTAGTTAGTTTGACTAATTCTTTTTAGTTTGATGATCTTATGAATCTAGAATAAGTTGATTATGGGTTATCTATGGAAATTATTAACCTATCATGGAGGATATGTGATTAGGTTAATTACTTTTCAATATGAGACTTTAAGAGTAACAAATGTTATTTGGAGATAAATGTTAAGATTTACCTTGGAAGACTCTGTGATTAAATCTTTCAAAGAATTGGTTTGCAATCTTAGTTTGGTTTACATTGAATAATTTTGTGGAAAATTTTTTATCGAATTGACTTTGTTGAACTCTGGGTTTTGTTGGAAAAATTTTGGAGATTAATAATAGATTTTCTTTTTTTATAATGGATTATCCTTTTTGGGTATTATCTGATCTCATACATACAATTTTGGTTTTTGTCTAAAGACATGGGAAATTTATAGTTCTATTTTATGGATTATGTGATTCTCTAGATGTTGATTACAACGCTCTTAATGTGAACAAGTCATCCTAAATACTCATCATTTGGAGAAAGTACGAGTATGTGTTAGAAATATAGTAAAAGATGAAAGTCTACATGACCCGTAAGTATGTTCCCTTATGATTTAGTTAAGCTCATAAATAAATTCCTCAATGAAAAGTTACTAAAAACAAAAATGTTGTATGTTAACTTTTCCTACTGTGGAATTAAATAATGTTTAACCCCTCACAAGTTTGTGATTTTCTTGTGGTTAACTTTCTCCTAATCATGTTTTCTATCACACTCCATCAGAACATGACCCTCTGTTTTCTCTTCCATGTCCATGTTTTCCTACATGGAATCCTAGTATGGGTTAACTCGGGTGACCTTTGTACTTCCCTTTATCTCTTTTAAAGTGACAGTTTAATTTACTCCTTTTCTGATGTGGGGCTTTCAAGGAAGTTTCCAATCCCAATTTTAAAATTGCGAGGATGCAATTCCCAAAAGGGGGGAAGGATGTAACATCCTAGGTAAATAAAGAATATCAATTTTTCATATTTATTTATATTTGGGAATAAATTATTAATAATACTTTAAAGGGAATTCTATGCTTGATGGCGTACCCAATACGCAACAACGAGTTTCTTTGAAATCATATGTTGCACTCTAATAATAAAATAATATTATTTTAAATGGTAGTTAGCGCCTAGCCATTGTATTTGAGGGAATGAATAGAAATAAATAAAATATGATTATATATGTTTGTTAAATGTTTTGACATTTATCCAATAAAAGATAAAGTCTTAAAATAAGAAAAGAATTCAATTTTAAGCATAAATACTCTAATATTTACTAAAAGGCTGATTTATCGCCTTTTGATGGTGAACCCTATTTAAAAATAGTTTTGGTAACTCTTATACATTCTACTGGACCAAATAAAATTCTTCTTTAGAATCAAGACATCAAAATTTACTCTGTGTAAATTTTTTGGTATTTTTCCGATAAAGTTCAATTTTTTAACGAATAGTGAAAAATGTTGTATTTTAATTCAATACCTCTTTTTAATCTAATTTATTTATATTATTAGATTATCTTTTGAATTGTTTTTAAAGTGAAATTGGAATATATTTTTACCATTTAATCTAATGGTGGTCACTGTAATTAATTTCACCTTGAAATTAGACTTAAACTAGTGTCAATCTTTTGATATATATTGTTTCATAAAAACACGCTATTTTTTTGACAGCGAGAATTAATTATTAAATTAATTAATGAAACTTATATGTTTTTAATTTTGTAAAATAGACATAATTTTGGAACTCAGAATATCAAATATATCTTAGGGTGAATTTTTGGTATTTTTCTGAAAAACAACAATTTTTGATGAATAGTGAAACCCCTAATTGGTAGTTAAAAAAATGATTATTTGTTTAAATGAAACTTTACCACATCTGTGATTTGAATTTCAAAAATACAACATACATGGTTTTAATTAGGATGTAAAATGTGGTTCAATGGGATTAAAATAATTTTTGGGTGAATAGTAACTTTTAAGTTTTATTAATTGCGATTAAAGGTAATTAGTGTAATTTAAGGTAATGATAATGTTATAATAATATGAAATGACCTTGACACATGTCATACCCTTATTTGATGAGTCATGGCAGACCATGACAATCCATGGGTCATCTTGGGGACCCCATGGAGCCACTTTGGTTGGAAAATGACATTAATAACTTTTTATTTAAAGTTAAAATTAAAATGTCACGAACATGTATTGGTTTACTAAAAAAATTTTTACATGGGGTTATACAAGTCATATTTTTGACTACAATTATTCTTTATAAACCTAAAAACTATTTCCTATATCATGATATTTTTTTGATAATTTTTAGACATTAAATAAATTAATTTATTTATGACACCATGATGATGTAGTGATTACCTCATAAATGAATGATTTAAATAAAATTTGAAGATAGGGTAAAATCCAAGTCTTACATTTCTAAAAAACCTATTGGATGGGTGAATTTAGAAACCTTATCACCTTATCCTAGAAATATATCCTTTTGGGACCTTTAAAATCCGAAGATCATTTTATAATAATGTAATATTTTATAACTTTCCAAGAGTGCCCCTCCTCTTCTCTTATAAAAGGCCCCCACCTCTACCCCCTTACCCCACCTCTAAAGCTTTTGTCTCGTCCAACAACTGACCATTCCATCTCTCCACATCCCTATCTTCATCATTTAAGCCTCACCTTAGTCAGAAATCTCTTCAAGAAACCCTTTTGGTTCAAACCCAAGGGAGTTACCCGATTTAAAGGTAATGATTTCTCTCATGTTCTTTTGTTTTATTTTGCTTCTCCAACCCCCTAAACTTTTTTTATTCCTTTATTTTGTAACAAAACCAGTATATTAAATATAGTAGTATGTTTTTATAAGAGTTATTCGAGCTACACGTACACACACATTCGTCTAATGGTTAAAGAACATACTGTTTCTGTGGATGGAGAATTACTGCCTCATGAAACGATGATTTTTCTATCTTCTCCTACCACCTCTCATGGTGACCATTATGATGGAAATATTTTTATATGAAATATATTATATTTATTTTATCTCTATTATTATGTATTTTATATTTAAAACATACCTTTATGCTTTTCATTTTGTGGAAATGCGATAATTTCATACGAGGAAGTGTGGACTATCGCCCCCTCAAGTGATGTGACTCATTCATGTAATATATGGAATGTATAAAGAATGAAATTAATTAAAATATGTGACCTATATAACATATATGTTATAATGAAATTATAATATATATATCTCTCATTTATTTTTAATTCCATTAATATGAAAAATAAATGAAAGTAGCATTCATGCGTACGTACGGCCTACCGTCTCCATGAACGGTGAATTTCATTTATTTTTATCTCCAAATGATATGGAATAGTATAAAATGAATATGTACTGGATATATATGATATTTAAATCATTAATACTGTCTCGGAGATGATTTACTTATAACTACATGGACAATCATTTTCAAACTAGTTCATTTTTGACTCATGTACCAAACATCGACAAAAACGTCTGATATGAACTCACATTATTAACCAATTATTGTAACATTATAATATGTGATATGAACATAATAATAATCTTTAAAGGAGGTACTTATGAAATTATAAGTTGAAAAATGTTTATTAATTAGTAATATAATGAAACGAACCAGACAAGTCTGACTTGAGGTAAGGGATCCGACCATCTCTCTTTCTTTTCACGTACCATCTTTTATGTCATTTCATTTATGCTCCATGTTCTTATGTTGGAGGATGTTCTTTTATATTCACCATACTGTAATTTGTATTTTAATATGATGAGATACCCCTCTTACTCTCATCAATTCATTTTTATAATTTTTATGTGGCGTCGTTAGGCTGCCGAATTTTCATAAGGGATCCTACCTCTCTCTTTCTTTTTAGGTACTCTCTTTTATGTCATTTCTTTTAATCTCATATTTTTTTTTTGATGTTATTTTAGATTCCTCATACTGTAATTTTTATGTTCATATTATGGGAGACCCTATTTGATCTCATAAATCCATTTTTGGAAGTTTTAAGTGGCGCCATTAGGCTGCCAAGTTTTCATAAGGAATTTTTATCTCACTTTTATTCTTGTGAGATTTATGATACATTTGCCACTATTTCCATTGAGTGGTGTATGTACTTCCCATTATTCTACTCATTGTGTAATATAATTTATTTTATGTTTATTTACATCAATGTTGTATAGTTCTTCTTTCATGGGGTGTCCGTTTCGATAGTTACCCGAATCGGTAAGGGAACCTTTCACCATCCTCTTTTTAAAAGACTTATTTTTGATGGGTGTTTTAAATTACATATTTTTATTTTGAGATATGTTGTTCTATATCCTTATTGAAGTAAATTTTATTTCCAAGTTATGATATACCATTTTCTCTCTCTCATCAAATCAATTTTTGAATTTTAAAGTGACACCATTAGGCTGTCGAATTTTTTGCAAAGGAAATTCTAAACTCAATTTAAATTCTTTGGGTTAAACTTGTACTCCTTGAATATGTCATTATATGAATATGTGTGAATGAATCTGATTGTTTTACACTTAATATCCACTTATATTGGGTGTATTTATTTGTCACACATAATTATGTAATTGATTTATCCTTAATCTAAGGATACCATCTTTGAACTAGACTTCATCTCAATCTCATTTCATTGAGGCATATTTTGTTCTAATTGAAGACTTTATTTTATACTATGTATAAACCACTTTTAATTCTAATTTTATAAAAAAGGAATATTTTTCTACGAAGAATTTTACTAAACGACAAAAAGGAATGTTTATTTTAACGTACGCGGTGACAACGAACTTTTCCGCCGCCGCGAGTATTATTTGGTCTTTGGCTTCCTCAACAAGCCGTAATGTTTTTAAAATGAACTAAATACCATATACTAATTTATGTATTTAGGTGTTGAAAATGGGTTTTTATAATGGATTTGTTATGTCAATATATTGAAGTGACATATTGTGATCGTAATGTGAAAATGTTTTCTTTCCATTATATTTGTTTTATGTCTTATGATTTTATAATGGTACTTGGACATTTGACAGGTGGTTACGTGATAAACCATATGACGGGTGGTGTCGTGAATACCAGGATGGGTGGTTACGTTATAACCTCCATTGCATTGGGTATGGAAGTCGGCCGTATGGCTATTCCATTAAGTGATATGTGTGGAAGTCGACCGTATGGTTATTCCATTTAAGTATGTTGATGTCCCAAGTTACCGTTATATGTTATGTGTTCTTTATATGGGTTTTATGGTAATATTTTGGTTACAAAAGGGTAAGTAATTATATTTTATTTAGTGATGAGTATTTACTACTTCTTAATGGTGAAAAGTGTTACTTTGTTAAAGTATTCATGGTTTACTTGTTGTTTTGAAAAACTAATAGTTTTCCTTCTTTGTGTATCCTTTACTGGGATTTGTATGCTCATCCCAAGTTTTTTTGCAATGTTTTCCATAGGACTTAAAGATGAATAGGTTCAATAATGGGATCATGGAAGGACATACAATCTAAAACATGGAACTAAACATGTTTCTTTTTAAGAGTTTTTATGTTATGGAAACTTAGTAGAAGTGTCTACTTTTTAATCTTTTGAGATGTAATAGTTATGTACTAATTCTCTAAAACTCTAAACCTGAAAATATCCTCTATGTGAATTATTCATTAAATCAAGATTATGTAATGTTATATGGCTGGGTCCTTACACTATCAACCTTCCCATTAGGATAAATAAATAACATTGAGGTGTAAGAACAAATTATTGTGAAGTTCATCTCATAGCTTCTAACAGATTCATTCTCTTTCTTCATTATCTCGAGAAACTCCTTCTCCATTTTTATTCTCATAGAACTAGGGAAATAATTATTAAAGAAGATCCCTCTGAACTCTTCCCACTCTATAGCTTCAAAATACACTCTTGGCCTCATGTTTTTATTCATCTCCCACCACTGATCAGCTTCTCCCTCTAAGAGGTAAACATCCAGGGTAATCATGTCTTTGTCTGAATAGTGGATCATAAAAAATATCTTCTATATAGAGGTGATGCACTATTCATTAAACAATGGGTTGGTCAATCCACTGAAGTTTGGTGGTCATTGATGCATAAAGTACTCAACAAAAGGTTGTTCCTTTCCTGGTGAGATCGGTCTCTCAGATTGATTCATGTTATTTCCCATAACATGAGTCAGTTGGTTCATCATTCTCATGAAAGATTCCATTCCAGCTTCCATTAGAGGGCCGTCATCACATGGTCCATTTCAGTCACTATTTTCATGGTTCTTCCAATTTCACACCATTTTCTAAAAGAATAAAACCATATTTAGAAGCTTGTTTCCTTTACTAACCATTTAACTATAAATGATTTTTATTTCATAAAACTTTATGCTTAAACATTTTATTCATTATAAAAAATGAAATTTCTCCATAAATCCTTCATAATGATTCATAAATAGATTATGATTAACCAAAAATAACCCTCAGGAGTGTCAAACTAGGATTGCAGCATGTATCTTTGTCATATACCAAGATACCCTGAGTCAAGACGAAAATTCCTTGTCGGATTTTTCACTCCTAGTTACATTTGTGCCATTGCCACATCCACTAGTTCGTATCCAGAAAAGGATTTATTTGTTTAGAAACCACTAACATAATATTTCACCAAAACAAATTGATTTTTTCCTATAATTAAACATTTCTATAGTGTTCTTACTAATGTTTTCATATCTTAATTTCCACAAATAACTAAACTATCTATTGATACCAACTATAGCATCCCTCCTTTTTATTATATAACATTTCATTACATTTTACAAACATAGGATCTTTAAAGTATAGTGTCCTGGAAATCAAGAACATAATACATGAAACCATAAACACAAATTTTTATAGTCCATTTTAAAGTCTTAATCATAGATTAATCCTATGTAAAATTACTACATCTCATATCCTGAGGACATACATAAAAGGAAAGGGTGACTAGAAGGCCCAGTAAGGAAAACAAGTGAAACAATTTACCTGTTAACTTGAGAGATATCAATAAGAACATATATATAAAGAGGCATTTCAAAAAATAATAAATTTTATCATAACTTAAAAATGTGGCTAAAACATTTAATTTATACATTCATGAACATATCACCAAATACCACCCCCTAGGTGTCATAAAAATTACCAAGGTTAATCACCAAGGTATCGTAAAACTTGTCATCTCTAGAGATTAATCATTTACCCAATGCATTAGAGCACTATCAGTGTTCACCCTTAATATGTATTTATTTTCATGTGATCCACATATATCATAATCATAAATTTCATAAATAACCCAAAGAGAATAAAATAAATGGGCTTCATAAAAAATTGTGACGTTTTAGAAGTACATAAAACATGATCATTATGTCATTTATAACCCATGGAAAGGGAATACATGTTTTATGTATGTCAATTCTAGAATAGAATATATAATTTTTATTTCTTGGTGAATAACCCTGAAAATTAAATAGTTTTGGGTATTCATATAAATAAAATAATAGAATTTCTTGAGAAAAAGAGAGAGATTTTGAGATGAAAATTCTATAGAAGAACGAATATATAACATGGTTTTAGAATATATTAAAAAGATAGGGGAAATGGGTCAACCACTCATAAGTAACTCATAATATAGTTTATGTATAGAATAAAAAATAAATAAGATCATGATATAGATATTTGAATGACATACCACATGAAAAGGAAACATGGAAGAATATAGAAGATGTGATTTCTTTTACTAAAATTAGGCAGCCTAATGGCATCGCTTAAAATTTAGAAATATCAGTTCATGAGAGTGGAAAGAGTCTCTCATCATTTGGACATAAAATGGATATCAATAAGGATATATAAGAACATACCCCGAAATAAGAAAATGTAATTTATAATAAATAAAATAAGAGAACTCTTTGACTAAAAGAGGAGGGTGAAATGTTCCCTTACCTTGAAGAGTAATGTCAAAAACATGAAGGTTGGGACCTTGGAGACTTGAGGGAATATTGGGAGGGATCCTTGGTAGGTAAAAATATGAGAACTTAATTGAGGATAAATTTCGAATGAGAGGAATGAAGGAATGGACTGGTATTTATATCAAAAGTGAGAGAATATTTTAATAATTTCCAAGGGACACCTCATTAGTGGTATTTGAAAAACCAGGGGCTTTTCCATAGTATTTGTTCATGGTATTAGACACTTGGGAAATCTCATAACATATATTACTATAAATAAGTTGATCATAATTATTACATCCTGATTACATCATTAATGGTTTCATTAAACACACTAAAACTCAGAACTGTATTTTTACTATTCTCCAAAAAACAAAACATTTTATAAAAATCTCATAAATTCATTCTAACCTAATATTGATTATCTAAATTAAAAAATTAAATCCATTTTATGAAAATAATTTTCTAAATATGATAAATTTAATTCTTAAGTAAAATCACTATTTACCCGAAAAAAATACTAATACTTAACTAATAATTTCTGAAACAATTATTTACTTATGTTATTATATCACTTCACCATTAAATATGCCTACATTATATTTATACTTTTTATGTGAGGTTACGATTCCATTGCTCAAATTAATATTCATAAGGGTAATATTACTATTCATAATTTAATATTCACTAAAAAATTAAGTTGTACTTTTTAGAATCTATATTTTTTAATGATCATTACTCTGGAAGACAATTTTTTGAAAATAATTTTACATTATTAATTATTTAATGTATAAAAAATATTTTAAAATACCCTTTTTTCAAAATTCACCAATAATATGGAACTTCTATATATTCATCCTATATTTATTTTAATATTGGAATTCGAAAAGTTTACCTTAATATGAAATAAAAAAAATTATTTATACAAAATTATTAAACGCAGTAACTAAGGCCTCATTACATAGTCCCTTACAACACCTGCATATGACCTAAGAGTAAGGTGTGAAATGATGATAGAATCCTATGGAGGCTCTAACAACAATACCTAAGTTGTGGTTTATATCTACTTTAACTTCTCCCGTATGTGATTCTATTCAAGCTTTACATGTTGGAGTTCACTTCGTCTTGGTCCAGAGAAAAGCCCAGTGGTGATACCTTCTTCCCAAGCTCCGACAGATGGGATTCGTATGACCCGAGTCTACTGAATGAGGCCATGGACTATTCTTTACATATTAATTAACCATGATCATTTTTATTTTTAAAAAATAATCATAACATTAATATTATAGTTTCAAATAGTCACATTGACCAACAGTCATATAATAGCTGAAACCCAACGATCTCATTTTAATTATACTCACTTCATTAATTAAAGGATATATTTTTGTTGAGTAAAAAAATAAAATAACACATAAATTCAGGAAACAAATATTATTCAAAATTGTGGTTCGTTACACTATGACCCCCAAAAATTAAATATCCATGAGATTAACTATCCAACATAGTATTTTGAATTGGTTTTAGTGATCCTCATGATAAATATTTGATTATATTATCTCTATGGGGAGAAGTGTGACATATATACAGGCCGTAAAAGAAAAAATTATATATTCACACAAATGAAGCACAATATTAACCAATTTATATGGTTATATATGATCAAGGATTGTAATTTTTCAATCCATTACCATCTTGGGATAGAAAATAACCTGGATGATGTTCCGTGTAGAAATGATCCCACAACTCTAACTATAATGAAAATTGTAAGTGATATAATATTCTGGGACATGAAAAGGATGTATATGGGAATAATAAAAGGGTATTCATCCTAACTTTTCAAATAATTTCTAAACCAAACATTCAAGATAGGATTAAGGACACTTAGAAGGATGATTTTGTGATATATAAAAAATTGAAAATATTATAGAGTTTAACTTTTCTAAATATGGAGTTATAAGGTTTGGAACCTGGATATGTGCCCCATAAAAACCAGAAATGAAAATGTGACATATTTATTATGGGCATAGATAATAATTCTATATTCATGAAGGAATCACTATGATGAATATATATTTGAACAAAAACTTTTTTAGGGTTAACATGTAGAGGGAGATTTCAGAATTTTTATCTAGATGCTTAGTATTCCAACAATTCGATTATAAATTATAGAAGTCTAAGGGTATGATGAAGCCATTTTACATACCAGTATGGAAATGGGAAAACCTAACCATGGATTTTGTTGTAGGAATCCCCATGGACCCTAAATTAAATAATTCCATATTATTGGTAGTTGATCATCTTACCAAGTCAATTGATTTCATTATTTTTAAATAAGATATCCCTATTGACAAAATTTCCAAGATATATATACAGGAAGTGTTAATACTACATGGAGTTATACTCTATATTGTATCTGATAAAGATATGAGGTTTAACTCAAGTTTTTTATAAGCCTTCAATAAGTGTTGGATACAGAACTGAGAATTAACGTTGCTTATCACCCGAAACCATATGATAATTTTAAAAGAACTATCCAAAATATGGATGATATACTGAGGTCATGTTCAATGGATTTTCATGGATAGTATGATAAACAACTTCCCCAAGTAGAGTTTTCATATAATAATTGTTTCCATTCTATAATTCAAATAACACCTTATGAGGCTCTGTATGGGATGAGGAGTTAGACTATAACATGCTGGGATGAAGTTGGAGAGAGGAACCTGATGGGACTATATATAATCCAAGAGATTACAAAAATATTAATACAATTTTACATCATATTAAATCCAAAAAAGTAAATATAAAAGATATGCAGACAATCATTGATGAGACCTGTAGTTTAAGGCTGGAGATAAACTTTTCCATTATATATAACGCTGGAAGAAAATCATGAGGTTTGGAAAAGAGGAAATATTATTTAAAGATAATTTTCCCCATTTTAGATCCTTCATTTCATCAGAGTGGTGTCATATTGACTGGAACTCCCACCTAACCAATATCATGTAAATTTCATATTCCAGGTACCCCTCACGAGGGAGTAAATACCAGAACCCTCACATGTATTTAATCTAGATATGGTAATACTGAAGGATGATATTTCATTGTAGGAGATATCAAAATTAATGGCTCAATTCTAAATTCAACATAATTCACATCACGTGCCTCCGCTCTTTCAGAGCCTTTCTACCATTGTAGTGGGCTTGGAGGACACTATGGCTCTGACACTGCAAGAACATTGTTTCCCCTATATTAATGATGGTTTAGGTGTGTCAAATTATGAGTCTCAGTTTAAATATTTGTGGCCAAAATATCTAGCTTTTCTCTTATGGAAGTCGATTATAGATTCTCTTTTTAGTTCCCCCAGTGTTTTCCCCCCTCAGCCTCCAAATTTTTGAAGGTTCAAGTGGGTGCCTCCTGCTATGGTTTGATTAATGTGACTCCCATGCTCAATGTTCAGGAATTGGAATTTGAATAATCTTCAAATATCCTAAGGTGGAATTTTGTCTGCCGGTTTCATGTGGATAAACCTTAAATGGTGATCATTCAATACATTGTATGCACCTTGGATATTGAACTTCCGGAAATAGTCTCTGAACTTAATTTTAGAACCTTTTGTATTGTCATAGCCTATCAAGAATATTTCTCCAAATATCAGGTTTATAGACCTACATCAATGAACCAATGGAAGTTTTAGCTCTCCCACTGGTCAATTGATGTCCAATGAGGATGAGAATCCCCCTATCGGTGGTATAGATAAAGCTTCTAGTCTTTCTAATCCTATATCAAAACATTGATATGCTGTAAAATATTGAGGACATACTTGGTGATTTCCTTTGTGTGGATGATTGAACCCTATGTCTCCATGATTCAGTGATAGATCAGATATTTTTCTCTATAGATCTATCCTTCCCCCTTCCAGCGAATCTCTTACTATGGGTCAAAGGCTATACGGAATGGTTGCAACCCCTCTTTTATCCAGCGATGGACCATTATTATTCTGGATGTCAACTTCATGGACACTCAGTGTTGGAATTACATAAGGGGTCTCACCACCCAGAAAACCATTATATAAATCCATAGGTTAGAAGAAAAGCTTCTCTCCTGGAAGTCAAATCAGACCAGTCGGTGAAATCCATGGATCAGGTGGACCATGAGGTGGATGTCGATCCTCTAATTCCAGCCCTTATATCCCATTATCTTCTTATTTGTATCAACATCCATTTTCTACCTCAACATACCCATCAAAAGATCTCATACCCTTTATACAAACTTTACATATTCTTCCATATCCCCATGATTCTCTTTCCATCTCCTCAGGGTGTGTTGGAAAGATGTCTAAGGGAAAGGAGGCCATGCGTGTTTTCATGTCTCAAATGCCCTTCCTTCCTCGTGACAATGGTTCTAATTCTTCCCCAATTCTATTATGTAATAAGAAAAATGAATTATCATATTTGAAGGAAATACAACCCCTCGCCCCTAGTTAAAAATGGAATTTGTTTTGTTCCCTACCCATAACGGTGAAGATCCGATCTCCCGCTACCCCAAATCTGGGTTTAATAAGAGTGTTAACAAGATCTCAAAAAAAGGATGTATAATAGTTATTTTTTTAAGAAAAAAGGTGATATCTTTGCCTGGGGCTAGTTGTAGGAGTATCCTCTCAATATGATCTCCATTATTATTTGGAACTCCCATGGCCTGGGGTCTCAGTTAAAAATGGATATTCTCTCTAATTAGGTGTTCAAGAATAAGGTATCTATTGTCATAATCCTAGAACCAACAAAAACCTTCTTTAATATCAAGGAGTTTTCTAGTAGAATTATAATACATCATTCCATGCATGGAGAATCGATGAATGAGCCTTTCTAGGTTTTCAGGGAATCCATTGTAATAGTGGAGAAGGTTGTGATCTCTGACCATCACATTTTAGTTATATTGGCCACTAATAATAAAGTGTGAATATTTTCTTTTTTCTATGAAAAATTTGATGAAAGGATTCATGACCCATTATGGTTTGAGATCAGATCCTTCAATCTAGGAGATTTATTTTGTTTTGTAGGAGGTTATTTCAACACAATATTTTATACATTAGAAAAAGGGGTGGGGTATTCATCTCCCATGGGGATGGACTTTCATTCTCATCATTTGTTTCTCAAGAGGGCCTTCAGAACCAGGGTTTCTCAGGTGACAAATACACATGGTGTAGAAACCATAGAGGTATTCGGTGTATCTAGTGTAGGCTGTACCACTTTCATAACAACCTCCATATTATCTACTCTTTTCCAAACAATGAAATTACCCATCTATTCCATGAGTTATCAGATCATTCAATTCTTATCATTAGTCTTAAAATATTGAATGGAATGGGAGGATTATTCATCTTCTGCAACTGGTGGTTGTAACATAATTATTCCCTAGAGAAGGTATGTGAATCCTATGAGAATAATCTCATGTAAGGTTCAAGATCAAAATTTTTAACAATCTGCATCGCCTGAATAATGAAATTAAGGATTGGGATAACTTACTTCCCTCTAGAAATCACAACATGGATAGTATTAAGAGGTATATTAAGCATGAATAATTGAACCTGTAAGAGGTTTTTGATGTGTATCAGTTCATATATCTCAGGAACATGAAGTAGTAAATCAATGATTTTTTACTGGAGTAGGAATGGTTCCTCCGAGAAAGGTCTCTCACCACATGTCTTAGGGAAGGGGACTCAAATACTAGCTTATTACATGCATGTTTTAAGGAGAAACAACATGTTAGTCCTTTGAATATCTGTTTGAATGACAGATCCTACACTAATGATCCTAATGTTATTGGGGGTATGGTGGCATCTCATTTTAATTCATTATTAACCAATCTTAACTCATCCATATAGAATAGTTATCCATGAGGGAATGTTGAACTCTTTAGCATGATCCCACTTGTTATCACCTCCAATTTCAATGAACTCCTTGAGAGTACTATAGAAGAAAATGAGGTATGGGATGTCACAAAATCAATCAATTAGGAGAGCACTCTAGGGCCATATAAATTCCTGGGGTCTTTCATTGTTAGCTCCTGGGATGTCATTAATATGGACCTCATCGAAGCATTTCTATACTTATTCCATGGAGGGTCTATTCCATGGGTTTCATGTGTCACTACCATGTTCCTTATCCTGAAATTGAATAACCTTTATTCCATCTCTCAATATAGAACCATCAACATATGAAATGTGTCCTATAAGGTTTTGGCCTCTATCAGTAATAAAGGCTCTCCTAGTGCATTCATTCTAAGGTCTCTAAAGAGGAACAAACTTTCATCATAGGTTGTTCCATTCAAGGTGAAATGTAAATTTCACTATATATTATTGGTGGAATCAACAAAAAGGATGTGGGTCTCGACATCATCATTTAGTTGGACGTGGAGAATTCATATAATCACCTCTAGTGAATCTTTATCATTAGTGTAATGAGAAGAACGATGTTCTCAGTACAAAATATCGACTTGTTTTTATGGTGTTACAAATCACCCTAGTTCAACATTTATTTCATGGTAATGTAGTGTAGTTTCTTTAAAACCAATAGGTATATAAGACATGGTGACCCCTTTCACCCATCATCTACAACATGGACCAATATTCCCTTAACAGATTAGTATACTCTTATTTTTAAGACAGAGTCACCAATCCTTTCCACTATAGAGGATTATATGGGGTTTCCTATCTTTTCTTTGCCAATTAAATGATCTTTTTTATCAATGGATGCATATATTCAATCATATATCTCAAAAAAATTATGGAAGAGTATACTAGATGGAGCTGGAAAATCATTAATAATGGAAAAAATAATTTGTTTCTTTTGCCAACATGCTCGATCAGATGAAGGAATAACATCGAGTTTATATTGGGAATTCATAAGAAGGAATTTCCTATAGAGTATATGAGAGAACCCATATACGGGGAGGATTTGGTTCTATTACTTGTATGGAATGTTTAGAAAGATCCCCAATTAGATTACTAATTGGGAAAATCAGTTTCTTTCCTTTTATGGTAGAATTACCCTTGTCAATTATGTGCTGACACCCATAACCATGTACATTATCTCAGTGCTCAAGGAATCAAAAATGGTTCTGAAGGAGATCGAAAATCTCTTGATTACATTTACCTTGGATGAACAAGGTGAGGGGAGGTTCTACTGGGCTTCCTAGATGAAGCTTGCAAGACCGGTGGACAATGGGTGTATCAATGTTAGGAATGTAATGGAGGTAATGTATCACTTTCAAGGGAAACTTTCATGGGAGGTTAATGAGGGATGCTTAATATGGTGTATATTTATCAAATGTAAATATGTAAGTGATTTGAGAAAAACAAGATGGATACCTTACCCTTTATGGAAGTCACCTTAGTTCCACATCATAGTGTTACAATGGCACTCCCGGTGGATAGTAGGATGCATAGACATTAATTTATAGGATTGAAACTAGGTAGGTGAGGTGCTGGGATACCTAGGGTGCCCCATGCACAATTTAACATTCATTAAGGCCACATATTACCCATAATTTATTCCAGAGATCCTTGATCCCACTCTAATAAGGGAATTTGATGGTATTAGAATAGATGAAACCCCATATGTTTTCATTTTCACAGGTACCGCATCGAAGACCTTACCTGACAAAGCCTTGAAAAATGCAACATCATTACTATAGGATAGTGAAAATTGGGATGGAAATTTCTAATGTACCTGAATCCCATTGAAATTCAACTTTCAAATATGGATGATTAGAATCATTGATCTTACCACCGATATGAAGATAAAATGTAAATGAATCTATATGTCCTCCAAATGATCATGTTGGAAGATTCATAAGGAAGAAACCACAACCTCCTATTTTTTAAGTTAGTGGATGAGGGGAGTATATAGATTGTTTGTGGAATTGTATGGAAACAATTCAGTGGTGAATTCCATTGAGGAGTTCCTTCAGTAGAGGTTCATAGGAACTCATAGTAATAAAATTGAGGTGAGATCTCGATCACTTATAACATCCATGGGCTTTTAGTGTATTTGGGAGGAAAGGAATAAATCTTGGAACACTATCTTCCCCTCTAACTCAGATTTGGTGGTAATAACTAAGCACCTTATGGTGTACCTTTCTAGTATTCAGAACCAATGAGAAGATTCTCCCTCCCTCGGGCGCTTCATGGGTTGACGACATCCCCTTGATCTCTTTAGACCCTGACCGGTGGGTCATTGGGTGAGATGGACCCCACCCCTTGGTCATAAATTGAATATCAATGGCTCACATAGCCACAAGATTATGTAGGTAGGGGGTGTGGTCTATGACCATAGAGGTTCAGTGATTCTTGGTTTTAGCTACTTTTATGGAGGTGGAAACTTGATAATGGCGGAAGCATAGGCCATGATTTCTAGCATTGAAATATGCTTCTCCAAATAGATTTCCATGTCTACTATAGAGATGGATTGAAGGATATTATGGATCTCCCTCAAAGTTCTATCTTCTTTCCTCGGGAAATCAATTATTTTATCCACAAATGAAAGTACTTCCTCCCCCATAACATTGATATTTCACATATGTGGTGAGAAGGAAAACAAGTATTTTAGTTTTTCGATTCGAAGGCCACCCAAGAGGTCCTTCTCAATGAGTTTGATACCTTTGGTTCCCTCCCCACAGGGGGTGCAGATATTGTCATTGGTGATGATCTGGAAATCCATTTATATAGGCCCCAATGATGGACATGTACTATTTTATATCAATAATAAATATAAGACATTTATGTAATATTTCATATGAGGATTAGTCAGTGAGGATCTTAGAATCTATAGACAAAGTTCAACAAAGAAAGACAACTCACCTCAACAAAGTGTTGTGGCTGAGACACATGCTTGGGGAAGCAACCTGAGAACTATAAGAGGTGAGGAAACAAAATTACCATAATCTATTATGCTGTATGAAATGAAAATTTTTAAGGTGAAATTTATAAAGGGGGAATAATTTAATAACCTAAAATTTTATAAGTGAAATTACCTATTGTATTGAATAAATTCTATATCAAGTAATGTAGTTATAGAAAACACACGCACTACATTGGATATCTTTTACAGTTAGAGTCTATTGGATATAAAATAACATTAAGCACAATAAAATTTTATATTATAAACATTGTGTAGTGACTATTAATATTATATATATACATATAGGGTTATGATAAATCCATCTGACATAGAAAATAGATGTGATGATCTTGAATGGTATGATCATACCCTATGAAGAAAATTTATCAGAGATTCTGAGGGAGATAACATCACTGGTCTTTTCCCTTGAACAATCATAATAAGGAATTCAATAACTAAAGCATGAATGAAACCTTTTATGGTAGAAGTTCAATATCATCAAGAAGACAACACAAACCATGTTCGCCGAACCACCCCATGAAAATATCAAAATCACAAACCTTATCCTTAGGGAATTCACTAGTGTAATAAAGAGCTATGTATCTTGACCCTAAATATATGAATATGAATCTTTCTATTTTTCAATAAAATAATGAATATATTTATCCATTATTATTATTAATTTTTAAATTATAATTTAATGAGATTGATAAATATTATATTTTTATATGATAAAACACAAATTAAAATTTGGGGATACAAATATATATTTTCAATCAAGAATCTTATTTTTTATGGATTAAATATTTTTTAAAATAAATGATATATTAGTAAAACATTATTATTAAATAATTTTTATTGAATATAAATGATAATATAATTTTATGAAGTCAAATGATGGTTTTATAAGGTTCAAAAAACTGTTATTGTTAAGAAACCACTATTTTCAAATAAATCTATATTTTATATTTAAAAGTGTAAATAATCATATTTATAGAAAAAATTTTATAAAATAAATATTATTTTTTAAATCATATAATCAAAATTATTCAATAGTGAAATTCTCATAATTTTCTGAGTTAGTCAAATTTTTGTGTAAAAATTAATTATGATAAAATTATATGGTATGAATTATGAAATCATAGAAGAAAAAATGTGATTTAATAAATAATATAAAGAGTATTCATGAAAAAATTTATGATTACATATTAAAATAGTGTTTTTTGAAGTTATTTGATTAATTTTATAAACCCTTAATGAGTCCTCCAAAACCTGTATTATGTTTTAAGGTTCTAAAATAAGTTCTTTATAAACATGACTGAATTGGACATCACCAGGGGAATTATTTCAATGTGTTTGATTATTATCCATATCAAATAATGAAAACGATGCTACTTAAGTATACACCAAGGGAAAAAATAATGGGATAGTTTGTGGGTTTGGTTATTTTATCTTATAGATTCCAAAAACAATGTTTAGAAATTAATAAAGTATTCACTGATATTTTGAAATATAAACCCACACAAATTCCCATTAATATTAACTAAAAACTCTTGAATCAAGAATTAAATCTTACATTCCCTATCTGTATCTCTCTCAAGGTTCCCCAAGCTCTTAATAATATCCTCCCAAGATTTTAAAGGCACACACTAAAGGTAAGGGATCATCTCCTTCTCCTTATTATTCATGCACCTTATTTATGCAATGCCTTTTATATTTCTAATTGTTTATGTTGTGATATATTTTACACTTAAAAGTATATTTATTATGATTTTGAAGTAATTAGTGACCCATTTCTATCTCATTCACCACTTATACAAACCATTACACTCACATGTTTTTTTGCAAAAATTATCCTATGATTTTTTGAGGAAGATTTATGTAGTGAAAAATCATCTTTATTTCCACACAAGGGAATACCCTAGTTATAAAAATAATTCATTTATTAGGGATTCACATGTATATAAACCACACTAATTAATTGAGTGGTAAAAATTTATGAAATACATTATTATATTGCATGATCCTTGTGGCACACTTATTCATGTGCATGATATGAAAGTGATTGGCCGACCCATAATTATATAGCCCTCCAATGAAATGGGAAATGTTTTTATCTCATGATGTTCCATGAATGGTTTACATGAAGTTATCTTAAACAAAATATGTTATTTTATCTTAGTTTTTCTCCTTGACTTATTCTTATGTCATGATTTAAGTTGTTTTCACATTACTATGATGCATTTTTGTAATCTTTTGGTTTCATGCCTCATTATTCAAGATTATGATTCTCACCCCACTTATGATAAATTGATATGCCTCTTGGATCACATGTACTATTTTACCTTATGTTAGGAATTTTTTTATTCCCTTTTTGTGATTTATACCTGACCACTTTATTATATATATCCCCACGATATCCCATTAATTTTTAGAATATCCAAGGATTATAAGATAATGTTTTAGAGTTTCTAAATAATGATTTTGTACCCATTTTACTAAATAATGTTATATGTACCTAATGTCCCAAATACACTAGGCATCACAATATTTTGTGTTTTCAGTAATTGTATATTCATTTAATAAATCATGAATTAAGGTTTATTAAAGATATGATCTATAATAAATTTCACCATGGAGGTCCTATCCACAACAGGTTCAACAGACATGGAGGTCCTACCCCTGTTGAAGGTTTTACTCCCCCTGAAGATCCTTCATAGGGTAGAAGAGAATACAACCACTATGGGGGACCAACTATCAGTTCATACTACAATTCATGAGGAATAAACCCCCATGACCCATATAGAGTCTCTATTAGAGAAATATTATTCCAGATTAGGAAAGAAGAAGGAAAATTTCACATCATCATCAACCTCACATATTTCTAAGCGACGAACAAATAAATGGAAACACCTCCACCATCACCACTAGTGCTGGGGTAAGGTTCTCGTCAGTTGAGGATGGACATCCCCCAAACTAAGGTCCACAAGGTTCCTAGACCTTACCATAGGAACCCACATGTGGAGGATGTCTTGGAATCCTACTAGAGACACTCGATGAAATTATCCCTTCTGTCACCAGTTTCAATTCTCTCTACCTCCACCATAGATGGAAGGGAGACATTGGGGTATGGATTGGTTCCCTTAGATGATAGTGAACATTATATTGAACCTCATAGACATGTCTATATCCCTAATCAATAAGAGTATTTTTATAACCCTTCTTATATGGATAAGGTCATGAATTAGTCCTTGACATTGGAAGACACTCTGTCATTCCAGGGATGATTGACATATGTGACACATGCTCTTCTTAAAATCGAATAGCAGGATAGGTCTGCGCCACCACCAACCAAAGTCTCACAACCATTTTCTATTAGATATTGGAGTGATCAGGAGTATGAATACCCTCCAAACAATGAGAATGATGAACACTTGTGGGAGTTTAGGTTCATTAACAATCTATTAGTCATGTTTTGGCTATTTGTATCTATGTACTTAATCATCTTAGAGTTCACCACTGTGGGCCATGTGGCCTTCCTTGGTATGAATATCTTGGAGATGTTCAACTAACTATGAGATCACCAGATGGCCTACCTAGGATGCCTTAGGAATTTCTAGTACATCCATTAGTAGTTTTGAGATGTTGAAATCACTAAAATCCTTATATCTCAACACCCTGACTTATTGGAGTATCACCTGATTTTTTTTTGAAATGTCATTGAGAGACATACTATGATTTAATGATTCATGAAATAGGTATACACACATGTAAATATCATAGGCTTGGGGTTGTACTTTTCCCTCCATTTTAGTTCCCTTCCATGGAATCAATGGGATTTTTATCCTAGACTACCCACTAGTAGCGAGAGTTCCCCTCTAACAATTTCCACAGTGAATGATTTCATGATTATTCCCTTATATAACCAGGTAATAAATATAATGAAATAAGAAATTATAGATAGAATATTCCCCTATGAGAGATAAAATATCAAGAATATATTTTGTTAGGAACTAATACGCTTTAGAAAAGACAGATGTTGGGCCTTAAAAGTCCTCCCCACAAAGGCATTTCCACCTACTCATAAAAATAACAAGAAAGGAAAAGGGTTTTATAATCCATTTTCCCCAACTTAATAAGTTCTAAATACTAAATAAAATTAGAGGGTGGTTTCTTAACATTCAAATTTTGAGGCCTATACGAGGCTCATGGCCGAACAATACAATGAATATCACCCATAGTAAGATGATGTCTGAGGGGACCCAACCCCTCATTTGTATGAACATATGATCCCTATTGGACATGAATCTAAGGTTGAGGTGGGTGTTCATGTACCTACAATAAGGGTTTATGCTAGTGGATGTGGAAAATGACTAACATATTACCCACCAACCATATATAAGCAGTGTGAATTCCCAATTTGGAACATAAACATTTCACCCCTCTAGCCAGTAGGCCAATCAAATAATGGGTGACTACCAACCCCCACTATGATTATGTAATAACTACTCTCATCACCCATCTCAAGGATTTTTAAACACATCATATTTTGATCTCACTTGAAGGGAATCCATATCTAGAATGGGTGGAATAAGTTCTTCCACCCTCAGAATTTAGTAATGTGAGTTTCAACCCCTTCGATATCCGAGATGATCCACTATAGAATCTATCCCACATCAACTCAAGATGAATCCCAATACTATGGATTCTAGATTATCATGAAGCTACCATGTTTGGGTTTTTCATCTAGATTTTGGAGGAACCCAATTTTGTGTAGTGTAGTCAATGGCTCTAGGATCAATTTATAGCAAGGAAGATCTACATAGGTAGATACACTTCCTATACAGATCCACCATCCACAAGAATAGCATTACTGGACTCTCTAAATGAATGTATAAGAATGATGAGAGAGTTTCAAACATCATTTACCGATGTAAAGGAATCATATACTCCATGTATATGTAGATTTTCCTGAAATAGCTACTAGGGATGTGCATAGAATTATTTTTAGAAAATAAAGTCCTTATACTCATCTTCATGAGATATCAAAGAATATTTTGATAGTTCTCTAGAATATTTTAGTTTCTATAAGATCCTTTGAAGTGGAACATATAGTGGTCATTCCAATTAACTATTATAGATCCTACGAAGAGGTTTATGATGGAAGAAACAATCATCATTGTACAAATTAAGGCCCTAAAGCTAGTCTACCTTTAGGATACTCTACCAAAAAAGAATCTACATGCACTAAATCACCATGAGGACACTTCCCAAACCACTTTTTAGGGGTATGAACAAAGAGTTACCATCATGGAGGGGAATATAAATGTCTAGTTCTTCAAGGATGTATAGGTCCCCAGGTTCTTCATCTGTGCAATTTAAAAGAATGTCCTAAAGTCACCCAAATCTAGGATACCCCATTAGGATGGATTTACTAATCATTCCAAATACTTCCCATACCATAGGGTCCTTAGAAAAACATCAAAGAGTGATTCATCTTTAAGTAGTGTCTCTAGGATTAGGTAGAATGTTTCTGAGTTAAGTTGGGTGATGTCCCAACACTAACACACCCAATAGTCATGATGAAGACATCGATGAATGGAAATAGGTTATAGGTTAGGGTATATATAATTATAATCAGTGACTACCCTATAAGATGTCCCCTTATTCCCATGAAACAAACTGTGCCCATTTGAGAGAACCATAATCCCCTACAACCGTCACATTCTCTCCAACCACACCATATACCTAACCATCTTCAAAGTCTTATATGAAAAGGAATTGATGATTCCATTGAAATTACAATCCCCTACCATTTCTAAAACTATCCTAAATTGACGAAAAATTCATTCCCTTTAAATTGTTCATTCCCTTTAAATTGGGGGAAGTCTCCAGAATCTATCCTATGCATAAATATTCCACCAAAGAATAACAAGAGTATGCTTCTTTGAAAATTATATAAAAGGTGGATCATTGTGAAGTAGTCAATGATAAGGAATGATACATATCCCCACTTGAAACCTCTATATGAAATCATTGATGAAAGGGTAGGTACCTCATTGAAAGAAAATATGACTGATTCAGTGCTTCAAAAAGGACTTCTCATGATGCAGAAACAAGAAAAAAAGACTCTGTTAGATCTCATCAAGAATAATCATATCAAGTATATTTTTTAGGTTAAATTCCATAGTTTTGCGTATTTGTTAATCATGGGGCTCATCCATAGTATCCTTTCACTTTATCGTAGATATCCATGGCCCAATCTTATCCATCTTGTGCTCATCCCAAGCTATCAAATCTATAGTGGAACATGGTGAGCACTACCTGAGACCCAAAACCTTTTCCAATTATGAATACTATGCTTTTGGTAAAATAGAGACCTTTAGTAGGATTAAATATGAACCTTTCTTGAAATTATGTTGTTGTAAATCACCTCACCAATATATCAGTGATGCTCACAATCCCTGACACACTCCTCCCATCAACGGAAATATGATTGGTCTTTATTGAGGCCTAGAAGATCCAACTCTAGCTTGAGAATTATTTTTTCTACCCTAAGGAATATTCTGTTGAGGAAGCCAAGTAGGAATAATGTCAATAAATCATTTTATTCTCCAAATAAGAATAGGGAGACACTATTCAAGGGTCATAGACCTGTTTTATATCACAATACAATTCTGAGGAATAAAAAACTATCATTTCTTAGTGGATAATGACTCTAGGATAAATCTAATTGCATCCCAAATTCTCTATAATATGTGTATCATAGAAGAAGATCCCACTCACTCTAAATTTACAATTCAAGGGTATGAAAATAGTGAGTATAATACACATGAAAATATTAATCTGGATTCTCATTTCATTGAACTAGTAATAACTACCGGGATTATGGTTGTCTCACAGGACATTTACTACAATGATCTGTTGGGAAGACCTTGCATGTATCAATATGAAATGATACCATATTCAATCCAATAGTGCCTTAAGTACTCCCTCAATAGTCAAGTAGGGGTACTTCATGGTGATGTTTCTCCCTTCAACTCCTCTGAGGAACGCTACCATGATTTTGAGTACAAAAAACTGAAGGGAAACATATTTAAACTAATGGGGATATTAATATCAATGGACTTAATGATCTCATAACCACTTTAGTGGATCCTGGGTCATATTTTAAAGACAACTTCATCATGCCAATCCACCAGTTGGAGCTAGTAGTCCTATATTTTGGCACATATTTCATAGTCTCTTAGAAGAAGGAATGAATATTGCCTTATATTTATACACAGGAAAATCATGATTGATTCTAGGAAGCCATAATCCTATCTAGTATCAAGAGACCTACCCCATGGAAATTGACCCACGATATTACCGTACATTCCATAGATTTGGGATGACTCGATGGAGATCAACCCATCATCATTATTTTGAAATAAAATGTCGATATAATGGTCGTAAACTATACAAGACCGAATCATCATATTTTATTTTCTTGATCCACATAGATCAAGAATTCCTCATTGAGGATTCAAACCACACCAAAGTAGATGAAAGTAACACTCCATAGATTCTATCTCTATAGGAGTCTACTATTTCCTTTAATTCACTTTTTTTATATGTCGAAGTGGATTTTGATGACACCTCTCATAAATTTAAAGAGGGTTTCTACACTATTTTTGATGAGTTGACCTAGGTGAATCTCAACACCTAGGATGATTTGTGGCTGACACTGATATGTGAAGTCATGTATTCAGAAGAATAAGAATAACATGTTTCTATATTGAATCAAAACAACATTTTTTTCTCCTAGATATACAAGGAAATTATAGGGCTTTATCCATTAGTTTCGTTTCATCACCATAGCCTCTGAATGGGGAACCATGGGTTTAAATAGCTTCCCAAAAATATACATCCTTCCCATAGTAACTTGATCATGGACAAAGTTGAAAAGATCAATAAGGAAACATTCATCATTAATGTATAGTTCCTAGGTTTCTGACCAAAATCATCCAAATCTTGATGAAGAATAGATATGTTAGAGACTACATTGACTTTTGGGACCCCAACTACCACTACCCGATGGATGATTATATGATTCCAATGAAAAAGATTATAATTGATGTAACAGATGGTTTGTAGGACATATATTACATGGATGGATACTCTGGGTATAATTAGATCTATATTACCCGTGTGGATGAAGAAGAAACCACCTTTAGAGTTCATTAGGGAAAGTTTTACTACCAAGTGATTCCATTATGTTTGAATAATGCAGGGGATACCAACCAGTATTCTACACACCACATCTTCAAGCTACTCCAAAAAACATTGGTGGGATTATATGTGGATGATTTGATAGTCACATCTCACCAATTCCAGAACCATAATAAGAATATTTAGAATGATTATTGACTTCCTCTACTCCCATCACCTGAAGATGAATCCCCAGAAGTGTGCTTTTCGTGTTTCCTGTGGAGATTTAATCATATTTTTTGTCAGGTGTAGAGACTTCGATATTGATTCAGATAAGATAAAGGAAATAATATATATGTATATTCCATAAAATGTATATTATTTTTGAGGCCTATAGGGACACATGGACTAAATTTAGTGATTCGTTATTAATCTTTCTAGGAAGTGTAAGAATCTTTCTAGTCTCATTACAAAAAGAACCACGTATCAATGGGCTAAATAATGCTAGACCTGATTTAAAATTGTTAAGAAATATCTTATACATCCTTCAATACTAATTCCATCCATACTATAATATCCTATGGTCCTTAATTTGATCTTCCTCGAGTGGTCCCTTGGTTTCCTTATGTCCTAGATGAGAATTGAAGGTAGGGAGATCATCATGTACTAACTCAGTTGCATGCTACTCGACATGGAAACTATATATTCCCTAATCGAGAAGAGTTGAATCAACCTATTATTCATAGTTTTTAAGTAACAACACTTCATAAGGAACCAAAATATATGACTGGTACCCCATATCAATCCATTTAAGTAAATCCTCAACCATGCCATATTGTATGACCTATTGGTATACTGGGAATTAATTCTGCAACAGTTCGACATCAAGGTTTTTCTATAAAAATATGTAAAAGACCGGGAATATGTGCATTTCTCGGCCTCACATATAACCCTTAAGGAACATACATTTTATAAAAAATTCAGAGAAGATTCCATCCTCTATGTGTGTTAGGTACATCCATGATGGTGGATTAACTTCAATAGTTGCTCATATTTCATGATTGGGAGAGTGCTCAATAACCCCAAACTCAATTGGGTGGGCCCTGGGTATGTCTTCATCACTCCCATATAGGAAATTTTGCATAATAATTTCTATTTTTTGAGGGATTAACCAATAATGAGTCTAATTATAATGCTCTCATCACCAGTCTTATGTTTAATCTCAAAATTAAATTCCCATGATTTCATGTAATGGGAGACTCTGATTTGTCATCAAGAAGATCATTAGTTATTATTTCATCAGGAATCAAGAACTCACCCCATTTCAAGAGTTTAATTTTGTGTTTATAACTTAGTTCTCTTCCCATCTGAAGGTCATTGATGTTCCCCAATCACAGAATGACTGAGCTAATTTTTTGGCTAGCCTAACCATATCCATTGTAGATCATGACCAAGATAAAGTATTTATTCATAGAGTGCATCATAGGGTCATAAAATCCATCACTTATGATGAAAAGGATTGATAGGAAAATTGGTTGGCAACCATTAATTCCATATCAGGTCCCGTAAATGCTTTGGTAGTTGAAGAATCACCTGATTAGATGGATCCCTTTATTGAGTATCTCTAATATGGGACTCTAACAAATGATCAAGCTGATACTGAGAAAATTTATCAGTGTTCAAGGTAATTTACCCTCTTGGATGGTCTCAATATAGAGAAACACCTCTACAAGAGGTATATTAATGGAATATTCCTTATTTGAATCTAAGGGGAGGTGATTACATATTTTATGAAAGGGTTCGTTTATAGGTCATGTGGGGATCATCAATAAGGATTGAATCTCCCTCACTAAATATAACGGTTATGTTACCTAGGGCCCACCATGGTTCATATATACACTATGTTAATCGAGAAGTATCATGAATGATATATCAATTCAAACTTCATGAATTATCCACTAGATCATATTCATACCAACAAATACTCAAGAACATTTTTTGTTTGGCGAGTCGATGTCGTGGCCCCCTTCTTTCCATTGATAACTCAATAGTGTAATTTCATCATGTCTACCATAGACTTATTATCAAAGTGGGTGAAATCTATTCCTCTCAAATAAGTCAAGAACCATTTTTTGATCAGGTTTGGGAAGTCCCACATCATATTCTAATTTTAGATTTCTCACACTATTCTTATAAACAATGAAACCAATTTTCATGTTTCTGATCTCAGAAGTTGTATGTCATGTTCACCATTTTTTCATACTTCCCCTCCCACTACCATGCATCGGTGAATGATAATATCAAGGAATTCAACAAAACCCTCCCTAACACCATCTAGAAATTGGTGGTTTAGAATAAAAAGATTTGGCCGGATTGGCTCTCCAATTCCATTTTGTCCTATCATAAAATGACCCTAAATTCCCCCAAGGTGACCCCATACCCCCTGGTGCATTGGAATAAAATAGTTTTACATATTGAGGTTTAGCTACAATTACATCATATAGAAAATTATTATTAGTAGATTCAAAATAAAATAGATAATGTCTGTCTAGCCATGCTAGAATCCATCAATAAAAATAGGTTCCAAGAATGACATAACCTAGAAAGACACCAGAGTTGTGTGGCACAAGCGTTCACCAAATATTTTTATATCCACTCCTTCCATTTGGGAGATATAGTGTTGTCCATTAGGATGTTGATGATCCTAGGAAGAATCCACTGAAGCTATCACCCATATAGGATGGACCTTAAGGAATTCATAAGGTCTAATCTAATAGTTCATACTCATTGATCCCCATGGATGGGGATCATATCCCACCTCCCTTAAATTCTAGGTTCCTCAAGAGATACTTCACATGAACCCCTATACATCATCTTAGTCACATGACATAATAATTTATGATAGTTTCTCAATCATATGAAGTGAAACTATAGTACAATGTCTTGGTCACAAGATATTAAACAATATAACGTGTTTTCCTTACTGTATAACATAAAACTATATGTCTATCATCTTTTCCACTTGATTCTAAACTAGATGGTCCATATCCCCATCTCAAGATGTGAAACTATATGATACATTAGGTCCTCACTAGATAGGGTTCCCCCATCCAGTGATGGTCATATACCTCACTACATCCCATAGCTACGTACTACATTATTCCTATTTATAATGGGATATGCAGTGACACCAAGACCCCGCATCCAAGGAATATCCTTCCAAACATCTTATTTTAGTACCTTCCCCTTGGGAACATGTTAAATAGTGACTACTGATACACCCATAAAGAGAATTTGAGTGCATAGAGGAATATATACTAGGCAATTTAACTCTCTCCAAAACATCCCAACATGTTTACTTCCCCACATCAGGACTTCTTTGGTTTGGATCCTTATCACCCTCCCAGTCGGTACAGGCTCCATAACAACAATAGTGGATGGATAAACTAGCTTACCTCCCATTATGGGCACACACCTTAAAAGATCCTTGAATATAGATGTTGGTTCCAACGTTTTGAGCATGGTAAATGATTGATCCGAAACATTATCACCCTATCCTAGACTAGTAGGGTCATGGGGCCAATGTTTTGAACATAGTCATTAGTTGTTAACTTCCCATTATTCACACTCATTCCACGTTCCATAAATAGTAAGTCACAATTTACCTCCTATCTACCTCCCTTTTTTCCAGTGTAGTTTTAAAACCCTTGGTCTTATTCCCTCGTGCAGTCATTCACAATGAATAATAATGCTGGTGTCGTTGGAACTATCCCATGTTGGATTATTATTCCCCTATCGTTCTCTCCCTTATGATTAGGGGAACTCCTTACCACTACCTATTTCATTAATCAATCATGAATCATGTGGGATTAAGATTTATTGTGGAATCTTCCTCAATATGGTTGAGATGCACAAATGTTACAAAATGTATTGTTACCCCCATTAAGGCTAATATATACAACATTAAACTAGAAGCAACAATATTTGGTCTAATAAATATGACCTTAAACTATGTGAAACTTGCCTAAAAAATGTTTGGTATGGTACAAGGCCACATTGGACATTTTTTCATGTCTAGTTTCACTCTTTTTGACCATATAAACACCCCCATGTCACACATAGCCATGGTCTAAGCTCTATGAATTCAAGAATACAGTAACCCATTTTGGTCCAAGAATCATGTCCTTAAAATGTGTTAAAACATTTTGTTTAGTATATAGAAACATAATCTTAAGAACCAAACATCAAAGTTACATGACATAAAAATGGATGACATTATCTAAGTTTCATGACACTAATCTTTGGTATAACATCCTTATTTCAAGATGTTAAACTATGTGAAAATCATGGTCCTAACTATATGACCATAGACTGTGTAACTATGGTCTTTTTTTATGTTGTTTTAAACTACAGTATTGGATTCTCATCCTTCAGAGAGAGGATACAACACTACAATTTCACAATAATATCCTACCATATTGTGTTATAAACTATGGGTGGATTGATTCTCCATTCTGCGAGATACATATTGACACCTATACCATCGGGATATAGGCCTCTCCATAAATTCCTCTATCTGGTTAGACAACCATTTCTAGAATTTGGATCCCTAGCGCTTTGTTGATGATACATTCCTTAATACTTCCCATAGGTGCTTTCTTACCCTTAGTAGTGGTCCAAGAATAATATACTTACAAAATATGTAGAATTGAATAGATATGTTTGATTAGTGTAGAGCCTCATTATCCCTCTCTTCATGTCTAGTTTAAAACAATCTAGTTCCATAAAAACCCTCATAGAACCCCCTACTACAGTCCAAGCCCCCCAATTATAATATAGAATACCCCATGACATAGTCCATGTAAAATAACCTTATATAATAGGTATATGGCCCCATAAGGCCCATAATATGAAACTGTTTATGTCACCTCTAGTGTTTAAGAAAACTAATTCCCCATTTTGATTTCATCATCAATCGAGAGGTTAGCCCATTTTATTGTCATTCTTCTACCACACCACCTTCCATAACTATTTTTGGATTTATTACCTATTCAAGGGGATACATAGTGATGAATGGATCTTATATCTCAAGCCTAGGTTCAAGTACACTTGTTATGTACTCCTTGTTTTGTTACCCCTTTTACTGCCTTATATCATAGTAACTTTATGTGTACCATGATGTTCTCACACTTTGATAGAGATGGTCCAAGAATCATGGCATTGAATTACCTTCAAGATGGTTTCATACGGAGACTCCTTAGACCTATCTTTATGTCGAGTTTATAATTCCTTCTCTTTAGAATAATTTCTCCAAAATGGACAGAGATCAACGACATCAAACTAACAACCTTTATCTAGGTATTATGACCTTATACTATTTGCAACTAGTTTGGGATATTTTGTAATGTGAAATACCACTGTGGAACTTAATTCATGTTGGGTTCATTATCTATACCATTTCATAAAAACCCTTAAAACACCATTTATTTGGTACAAGACCTATGTACTTAAACTGGTAGTCTTGGTCTAAGAATCTTGACCTTAAACTATTTGATATCATCCACACATACAACCATAAATGTGCACCTTCATAATATATTTTTAATGAACCCAAATTTCCCAAGGAAAGAGGCATAGATGTATATAAGGTTGAAAATGTATAATGGAAAATTTTAGGAAAATTTAGGATTTCAATATCCAAATATCCCCTATAACTATGTAAAAAAGTTAAGGTGGTAATAAAAAAGATACAAAGCATGCGTGAATCATCACTAGGAATCAACAAAAACCTAGTTTTGATCATCAGACCCACTGGTTTAAGAAAAACTAATATCCAAACCAGAAATACTCCTTTAAACCCCATCAATAAGTCCTTCATTGGGTATCACCCTATGTGTTTCACATTTTTACACTCCTTTATACTAGGAAAGTGGATTCTATTCATGTTGGTACATGATTTCGGGTTACGCAATGCAAAACTTTACAACAAACTTCTTGATCACATGATGCTAAAATGTGTGACACATCATCATCATTGTATGATGTTAAACTATGAATTCAACATCTTATCCACATGATGATAAACTATATAATTTTATTCATCATTACATGATATAAAAGTGAAAAATGTTTTAAGACCTCACTAGAGAGTAACTACCCCCTTTCATGTTGGTCACCTACAACATCAATTGAGATCCTTAGACATCACTTGATAACCAAGAAAACACTCCTCATGGGAAGTGGGACTGAAAATCACTCAATCTGATATTCCAACTCGATGTTATAGACGCATGGTGGTGTAATTTATAGAGAATTTAACTATATTAAAATACCTCTGTAGTTCACCCCCATGCTTCACATATTGCTTACATTGGACACACATTATCTTCTATGTCAGAATAAGACCTCAAAATATAATAATTTCTGGATAAATTGTCTCACCGCGAGTTCTGGGAACCTACCTCAAAGAACATTCAATGAAAATTTGATAGGATTTATGTTTTGAACATGTTCAATAGATGACCATCATTTGTATTTCCCCTCACTTGGAAGAGCGATTATGGAAATTACATTTTTGAACATGGTTAGTAATTATCATCATTTATAATGTAACTTATATTTTCATTATTTTTCATAGACATCTCAATTAATTCCTTCCATATTCCCCATTTATAGGTAGAATCAACTCCCCAAGCATTACCCACCTGTGTGCTCACACATGATAAAGATGTAAGTAGGATGTATAGATTTTCTCTCTCTAACCAATAACTTCCTAGTTAGAACACACTTAGTAGTTGATGGATCATTCTGGACACAATATTTCCTTATATATCATAATATATCATATAAACATGTGGTTTATTATTTTTCTCTTGTTTCTCACTCCGAGCATTACTCATTGGGATTAGAGGTTTATAGTTGATTATCTTGTCAATGTGATTGAGGTGAAATAAAAAAAATATAATACACATAGGGAATTGAAATAAATAATTATTATTTACTTCATCAAGTATGTCCATCTATAGGATGGATCCTATTATTTGTTATAAAAAATGTTCATATGGTTCGGCTTGGGAAAGGGATCACCCTAGATCGGTCCAACATTATTGACTAGACACAAGGTACTTCCATCACCTGGTGATCTCCGCTACCTACACCTTAGATGTAGGGTGATACTTTTTAGCATATATCTACACCCAACTATACCAAGCCCCACACCCACTACCAAATATGCTACTTCCACTACTTCTACCTCAGCCACCGCCAGTTGTGCCCACAACTATATGATGATCCCACCTTTAGAAGTGATGATGAAATTATATGGTTTCAGCTCCCCCACCAGCTGAGGGAGGTCCTGTTCATCCAACCAGATTGATTTGGTTCCTTCCATGGTGTTGTTGTACAATGTTTCCTCGAACTACCTCCACTCATAATACACACACTCAATGATGAATTCCTGAGCCAGCACATGGAGGCCATGAGAGTCCACCCAAACAGTCACCCCACACACTATCATGTTTCGGAGAGACCCCATTAAATTTTTAGGAAAACCCATGGGGTGTGTGTGATGAAATACTAGATGATCCTTCGTTTCATAAGTTAATCTAAGTTTTTCTCATCAAAAACTTCATAGGAAGAGTCTTTAGAGTCTTTAAGTGCTGTAGGTTAATACTTGGGTAAGGACACACAAAATGTTAACAATAGGATCCTCCTTAGGAATCCTCTTTGATGGTATTGGATCCAAGTTACATGACATGTCATATTCCTCCATAATAGAAGCCTTAATACCCTCATGTTACATGTTTGGAACTTGATCAAAAATTACGAACTCCTCTTCCATGCATGTCCAGTCCCTATATTTGGTCATCACTACCTAGAATGTAGGATTCTTCTGCTCAAACATCACCATACATGGATGAGTCTCCAACCCATGAAGCACTGTCATTAAAATATAGGGATTTTAAAGCTCAACTAGTGATATGTGAATAAAAATAAATGTCTAAATATAGAGAATTATTATAGGTATCTTCAATAATAGACAACATATCTTATATATTCATTAAAGTATTTTTCAGTGATGGAATCTCTAAAAAAATGGATTCCTTGTCCACTTAAAGTTTCTCCACAAAGAGACGTTCTTACTCTAATTAAATAAAAAAAGAATGTTAGAATAATGATTTAAGATTTTTTTTGAATTTAGTAGGAAAAAAAGAGGATTGGAAGTTACCGGGTGTCCCCTGGTGTAGTTGAGTAACTTATTCAGCCACATATAGAATCTCAATGATGGGCTGCTGGCTATCAATAGCCACAGTTCCATAGGGAGGCACCACTTACAACACTTATATAGTCAGGGCATGACCATATTGACGTAATATTATTCATAAATATCGTCCTGCTTCATGATTTTCAATACCTACACCAGTAAAAAGGGGATGAGATAGTATGTCTGAATGATTAACATTATGATCAATCCAATAAAGTTTAGAGACATACCTCATCAGTGACAGAGCCTTATTCACTAGAGGATTTCAGGAAACTATCAACCCCCTAAGACAACTCGACTAATCATTCCACCCCACTGAGTTTTTGATCAATCCACCCTCAGGAGGTTACTATTAGAGGGAATGTATAATAAAATACTCACCTAATCAGTAAGAGGATCCACCACACCAAGGGAGTGGATCACATCCTCTAGATCATTCATATACTACCCGACCTCTACCCAAGAAGTATAGAAGTTTCTACATAGAATGGACTAGTTTGGTAAGGGAAATACCATCCCATAGAAGTTATATCCAAAAATCTTCCATTGACTACTACTGGATTATCTCCAAATTCAGTTAATCATCTAGGAGTACTACATATTTAGGTATATGTAAGACCCAACATGGGAAAATTATATGAGCCATATCATGCTCCCTCTATAGTACTCTATGAGGTTTACCCTTCTCCCAAAAACATTTTTTTGGGAGCCATGGGCCCTCAATTATTTCCCCCTTAGGCAATCCACACAGTGAAGGATCAGTAGCCACTGGATTTAAAACCAAAGCTCCACTAACTGGTATAACTCTTCCTCCATGGAATTATCCACCTTCTACAAAATGATCTCATTTCAAGGATGTGGCCACTCCTTGGATTACACCCACATGACCGAATGCCTCAACACTCACCTAGGGTACGCACTCTCCCAACTTCTTGCAAAATTTTATAGGATCATGTAGGGACCATCGGTCGTTGGAAACTCTATCATTACTATATTGTACTATCATGAAAACAAGTGCCACAATTTCCATAAAACCATCAGGTGGTATTCTAAGTACACCCTTGTGTACATCTTTAGTGTAATCCTCTAGAGGCACCACAATTGGTGAGAGAACTCATATGGGGAATAGGCTTCATATACCACCTTTTAATAAAACTTCAAAACCAATAACCCACCTAGAAATGCATGTAATAATGATCACTAAAATTTAGTACCTACGTTATTTTCCAAAATGGTCTCTATTGGGAGGTGGAAGGGAAAAAACATAAACTTATCTACTAGCCTAACTCTAATAATAACTGCAATATAATCTAGCTACAGATAGTGGATTCGATTGATATTTAGCATCAATTAGCATAAATTTGTGTTGGGGGAATATGGGGTTCAAATAATCATACATTTCCATTCTTTTTCCACCCATCCATATAGAAAATAAAATTCCCCATAAACATAGAAGGAGGTCTTCCATTCACTTATATGCCTCAACACCTTGTTCAAAATTTCCAACAGTAAAATCAATAGATTAACATGCTTCAATATCCCCATAACTTCTTCCTTGATGAAAATTATTGGATTCCTCTTTAACACCACAAGTTTTTAGGAAATATTTTTTTAATAATTTAATTATTTTATAGCTTGTGTTACACACAACATTGAGTTTTAAAAAACCTCAATATACTATACATATTTTTATTTAAACATGATCGTTATAACCAAGACATTAAAATTAGTGGAATGAATAGGAATAATCATATTTTAAAAATTAATTACAATGGGTTTATGTGTATAAAATCCATTGATAAAATTACTTAATGTTTTCATAATGTCTTTATAATTTTCTAAAATATGATTTTCTCAAAAAATTGTTTATACTAAATTATCTTAAAAAAAATAAAAATTTTAAACATTAAGAAAATTTATTTTAAAAAACGAACTCCATTTTGGAAATATATATGTCAAAATTATCTTATGGTGAATTTTTTATATTTTTATGAAAAAAATTATTTCTTGATGAATAGTGATAATATTGTTTTTTATTAAAAATTGTCTTTTTGTTTAAAAATTTTACGATGATAAATATAGTTTAAAAATAGATTAAATGTAAAATTAGTTCATTTATTTCATTATTAATTCAATTTGGACAATTTAATCAAATTCATGTTGACCTTTGATATTAAAACATTCTATAGTTATGGGAATGTTTTCTTTAGGAAACGACCTTTTTGTCTTTTCTGTGGGATTAATTTTAAATTATAATTTTTCACATTTATCAAAGGTATTTGGAAAAATTGATTCCATATTAAGAATAATAATATTTAATACTATATAACAATGTAAAAATAATTGTTTTGAAAAATTAATAGTAAAACAGTTACAAAACAACTATCTTTGTTAAGGTTAACAAAAGTTTATTGAGGGTTAAACTAAAATAATAAGGGTTAAAATTAGATAAAAAATTTCCAATTACTATTTTATAGAAATATTTTGACCTTATATGATCTATTGTTTGTAATTAACCATTTTCATTCCTTGTAATTGGTTTAAAATGTGGTTATAAATTTTTATTTTATAAAATTTCAAGTGTGCCATCTCCCCCACTTATAAAAGGTCACCCACTCTCCCATCCTCTTCACACTTCCAGATCCATTTTGTTTTATAAATAACTAAAAAACTTTCTTCCTTCATTCCCTACCCATATCCTAGAGGCATTTTTTTTTATTATTACACCCTCATGTAAAGGCTTTATATATAAACCTAAATTGGTTTCCTGAAGAAGAGGTAATCTTTTTAAACTTATTTTTTTGTATTATGTATTTTTCATCATAAATAAAATATTTTTGAACTAAGATGATATAATAAAATCATTAAATAAAATATAATTATATTTTATTATTATAATTTAATCAACTATATTCATTTACTCTTCTATCAAATGGGAAACAAAACCATCAATCATGTGTAGGAAGGATTACCACCTCGCAAAATGATTTATTTTGGTTTCCAAAACCACAACACCCAATTGGATATAATGATTTATTTTACAAATTTATATTATATTTATGAAATAATTATACTCCTATAATTATTTTATCATATATAACTTCTTACATTCCGTTCTATTAGAATACGATAATGTCACTCGCGTGTACAACAGACTACCACCTCACGATGTAACGTGATTTCATTTTCAATTTCTCATTAAATGGATGATAATAAAAATAAATTTAATGAAAATATGTGACATATATTACATAATAATAAATATTTAACGGTTATATATTATTTAACTTCATTTTTTCATTCCATCAAGGGAATGGAAGCCAAGTTCATGCATACGTACGACCTACCGTCTCCATGAACATTGAAATTCATTTATCTCTCAAAATATTATTGATTAATACAAATAAATATTTATTGAATAAATATTATATATATAATGGTTAAAATTATATAAATAATGGAACCATTATCAATTTTAATGTACCAGAAATACCAAATCAATACATGAAAATTAATGTAGTTATTAACCAAAAAGAAATTTTTATAAGGAATTGTCAACAAAAAGGTAATAAAATGTCATAATTTAATCATATATGGTATGATATATATAATTATGGTAATATAATATATGTATAATAAAACTAAATTTAATATATATGAGGTTCTAACATGTATGTATGTTGAGACTCAAGGTAATAGATTTTCATTTTTCATTTATTTTTGTGGGGAACATGTGTTATAAACCCATTGTTTCTTTTATGTGGTATATATAATGAACCATAATATATTTTATAATTATTCTCATTAAAATTATTGTATATTAATATCCATGTAATTTTCTTTCTTTAATGTGGATTATTATTCAAAAGATACCAAAGTTGTAAATGTTTTTTTGTTACAATCTCATTGTTTATCAGGATTGTTTATAATTATGATTACGATATGGAAATATTATGATATTTCTCAGAAAAAAATCATGAATTTACTTCTCCTCTATTTATTTCTTGATAATCAATTTTTTCCTTTTATTTTCCTCTCTTTATGTACTCATTTTACCAAAACAATTCTTTTAAGGAAAACTGACTTTACTTCTCTCTTGGGTCGAAAACCCTTTTTCTTTAATTTAAATTTTTTCTAAAAATGTTTAGTAATGTTAATACTATTATAAAATGAATGATTAAATAAATTTTTACCCAATTATCAGTTTTTTTAAAAAAAATCAATGGAATGTTTTGGAAAAAATCCCCTAGGGTAACAATGAACCATTTTTGGGTTGGTTGTGTTTGTTGACAATGCAAGTTTCCATGGTGAATTTTCAAGTTCCAGAGATTTTGTTGAAAATCCTTGTTGAGAAAGAACCATGATAATGGAATGGAAGATATGGAGCTGGTACAAAATAATAGATACATGGTGGTGTCGTTTTCCAGTGTTTTCCAAATTTTTGGGGTCCAAAATATAAGATTTGGTGAGCATCATGAAAAGTGAATTTCCTTGAAGATATTATAAAAATAGGGAAAACGACTAGGTTTTGCGAAAATTGGCGTCTTGAAGTGGATTTTGCAGAGACTGGAAGAATTTTGACTTTGAGCTCTACAATTAAGATGAGCTTTGAGAATGACAGATATGAAGGGAATTGTTGGGAATATTTGCAGCAACAGTGCAAAGGAATTTAAGGTACACTCCATGATTATGAAGAGCTCCATAATCCGACAACTACCATGGTGATTCACGATTAAAATATAATTTCAGAAGAATCTTCAGAGCTTTGAGGTTTGAGATGACATGTCTCTGACTTGGCGTGGAAGGTTCTCGAGTCGGTGGAATGGCTTATAAATAGACCATGACCCCCTCAAGATAAGTAGAGATTTTTACACAAAAAAAATGTAGCTCTAAAATCAAAAATGAGTTTTGCGAAGGCAGTGTGCTTCGCAAAATAAAGGAGCTTCATGAAAGTTAATCTAGCTCCATGAAAGTGGGTTGTTCCATGTTGGTTCAGTGAGCTTCAAAAAGGAAATCTACTTGTGATAGCTTGAGCTCTGCAACCTCCTAAGATCTAAAAAGTTTTGATCATTATGAAGGATTGAGATCTGTGAAGCAGTGTGCTCTACGAAGCAGTATGCTCTACCATGGTATGTGGTTTGAGAAGAGTCAAATACATAGAAAAGGCTTGTTTGAACTTTGTGAAATTGGGATCTTTGAAAAGTATAGATCTTTACTAGGTTATATCAAAAGGACGGTGCCCGAAGATCAGTGGAAAAGGGGTATTCATCAGTGGATGAAATTTAGAATTCAAAAGATCATATATCTATAATTGAGTATGTATTCATTAGTGATAATGATGGGACCCACAAGTCCATAAACTGTGAGTGGATAATTTCTAGAGTAGTGAGAAAAGGAAGAGGAAGAAGGTGATCCTTTTTACCAATAGTGAGCCTAAGATAGAGGGACATGGATTGACCCTTGGGAAGTAGTGAGAGAACCCTAAACAATGTAAAGGCAGTTAGCCTTGGCATAGAAATGATCTTTCCCGAACATTATTTGTAGATAGCTTTAGTGGATATGGTACAGTGTCACATCATCATTGTATGATCCTTGGACATAGCCCAGTGAGGGTCAACCATATAAAAATCTCTGTGTCTTCCTGTTTTCTTCCCTGAATTGCATCCAAATCACCATCATCCTATAAATAAGGAATGAACAAGATCAATGTTAACACATAAGTGAAAATAAAGTGACCCTTATAACATTGGGGCCATGATCCAATGGGGTAGAATGAATTTAGAAATAGAATATCTATACCTTGATTCACCCCGACCCCATATCAAGGTATATAGTCCCATTTTGGTCCTAACATGAATCATTTTTTTCATTTTCTTAATGAGGTACCTTGGAATTTTATCGAAAATGTGAAAGGAATCTTTGTTTAATGTGTGCGACATGGATGGTATTTTCATCCATTATGACTGATCAATGATTTAAATAATACATTACCATATTCGATGAATATTTTCAAGGAAATTTTTTTATGTAATATTTTGGAAGATTTTATAATTTTAATGAAGTTATTTCAAAGTGTAAGGGTTATTTTTCTCAAGAAATATTCCAAACCAACCTTTCGAAATTATATTCCATTTAAGATGAAATATTTTGATGTCACTTAAAATTTACTAGGAATATTATCCAATTATATATTCATTATTATTTCTCTATATGGTTTATGTATATGATGAAAAAAATATTGTGAAACCCATTTCTTTTTCATTGGTTATGATTTGATGAAATGATGAATTTTTTTTAACCTGTTTCTTTTCCTTGGGTTATGCTATGATGAAATGTTTTTTAAACATATTTATTTTCATGGGTTATGATATAATAAATGTTTTATAATCTTATGCCACAAAAATATGTGGTTTAAATGAATGTTGGGACATATATATATGTATAATTCATTGAGTAAAGATTGATATATCATTATATAAACTAGACTAGAATGGGGAGTGGACCCACATTAGAAAGGTACATTTTCTATTATGACAGAAATAAGAATGAACAAATAATACTACAATGGTTTGGGGAGTGAAACAAATATACTATGAAATTCTTGGGAGTAAACCTTTTCTATGAAAATGGTTTTGGGAGTGAACCTAATCCACTATGATAATATTTTAAATGAGCCTTGACTACTAAGAAAATTATTTTCTATGATTATGTGTATGAAAAAAATCTATGTATTATGAAAATATTTTTCTTTCATGTATCATGTTCATTGATTCAATTATTATTCATATATTTTTAACTACCATGATTTATGCAATGTCTCATGTTTATGATTATATGATATGTAGTCCATGTTTTTAAAATGTTATTCTATTGTTCTGATACCCTTATGTGCACATTATTTGATATATCCCTTTTTTACCCCTACTCAGAATCAAAGCTCACCCTCTCTTATGTATCTTTCCCCTGGTAATGAATAAATTTATTATGTATGGTATGTATAATAATGGTTCTAGTTATGAATAAATTAGTAGGAGATGATGTAGTTCACTTATGAATCAATTTTTTTAGGTATCTAAGTTTGAAAAAGCACAAGAACTATATGATTCTTGTGTGGATCATTATATTATGTAATGAATATTATTATATTAATATATAATATATATGAATGAGAAGTATGGGTTTCTATAGTTGGTATTAAGGAAAGGTTTAGTGAACCTTTTGAAACTAGGATGAGAAAACTTTAGCAAGAACCCTTCAGATAATACTATGTATAGGAGAAAATAATATGTCAAGGTAAAAAAAATTTATAGTTTCCTAGAAATGAAACATTGTATGAATAATAAAATGGGATTTGTCTCTATAAGAGTTATACCTATGGGTAATAAATTCAAAAATAGTTCAGTAATATGGACTCAATAATCACCATGTGCACACAATATTTCATTTTGAAAACCTGGTTTGACACTCTCAGGGGATATTATTTGGAAATTCACAAAATAATTGTGATCCATTTTTATAGTTTTGAATTGATAATGAAAAATAATGGACATGGTTAAAGCTATGTCGTTATAGATGTTATATAATGTTATAGGATTTAGTCATCCTATTAAATAGTTTTTCATTATTATGTGGTTTCACACAATGATTAGTGTTTCTTACACTATGATTCTTGGTTTCAATCAATGTTGGAAACCCAAAGGAACTATTTTAATGATAAGAAAAATAGAAAATGAAATGGTTTTCCTCATGAGAAACCAAATGTTATGAGAGATAGAATGAAAAATCTCATTATTATGATCACACAATATTTTCAAGATATTTATCTTGATTAACTTACAAATGAAGAAAAGTGAGAAAAAAATTATAATTAGTTCATGAGGAAAAATCCAAAATAATTTTGTGGTTCTACTGGTCCAATAGTTTCTAATAAATGGATCGATACCATTAAAAATATATTTTCAATTTTACAGTGTTCAGAATGAAAAAGACATGTTGGTTGTCTATCGTTTAGAAGGAGAAACTGATCAATGGTCGAATCTTATCAAGAATATGATTCAACACGATGAATGTTTATCCATGGAATGGGACTATTTAAGAACTTATTTTTCCATTAATTACATTAATCATATTACTCATATGAAAATGGAGAAGGAATTATTTGATTTTGAGAAAAAGGATTAAAAATATGATTTGAATGATTAATGAGTATGATTTCATTTTTTTGAAATATATATGATGGAATCAAAGTCAATGTTTTATTTAGTTATCATGGATGAGTAATTAATCATGTAAAGAGAAATATTGGAAGAGTTTAAGAACTGTTGAATAAGGACAGTTTGATTCTTGGAAAATTGTTATAGATTCCTTGGATCTCCTTTAATAAGAAAATTATCAATGTTTGAGGTGATTATTCCTGGAGAATTATTATATACTCATAGGTTGTCATTTGGTAAGACAATTATCAATTATTAGTGATGAATAATAGATAATTGTTATGGACTCAATGATTGATATTTGGCAAGAAAATTATCCATGATTAGTGGTGGTGCTTGGGGAATTGTTGTGGATTTATCTTATATAATGGGATGTCATGATTGGAAAATCATCATTGTAAATTTAATGATTTTTTAACTATTCTTATCTCCTAATAAATATGAATTATATTTTTGGATATTTCACATTATTACAATAATTGATGAAATAAGTAATGTTTATGAAAATCTCTAAATGCATTATGAATTTTCTATAAGATGAAGATGAAGAATTCCATGAAAAAAAATAGATTCATTTATTTTTTTCATGAGTATTATTCCATTATGAAGGCCATGCATTTTAAATATTATTTCATGATTATTTTAAGGTTTCCATGAAAAAGAAAATTTGTCACAAGAAGGAATTAATGATAACCATTCAAAATATTATTTTTCACGATGATTTGTGATAAATATGATGAGAGTTGATATGGAATTATAATTGAGGATTGGGAAAGGATTATAATTCCTATAATTATATTATTTCATTGTATAATGAATAGAATTAATACAAAAATATGACAACAGACAATATCCTTTAAGGGATATCCATGAACCACTCATAGGAGGACCCATGGTTCAACCCCCATGGGAAGGCCTACCCAATGAAGAAACCTATGAAAAAAGTGATTGAGGGAAAGCCCTTGTATAATGCCTATAGGATCACACACCTATGTATATGGTGCACATGGTACATGTATATTCCCACATATATTTGGATAACAATGCACACTTACTTGTTCTAGTAGTTCAATGCTCATGGTATTTGTCAAGGGTGTACGGGTGTCGAGCCCCCATCACCTGCTCGAAGTGGTATCGACAGTGATTGTGATATATATAAAAAACATGATGTGGAAAGGTTCTTAGATGGAGAGTGATGTGCATGGGTAATGTTCTTACAGATTAAATGATACAAATATAACATGGGTTATTCAGCCACATTGATCTGGGCCATCTGATCTAGTTAGTGAGTGTCTTTTTACACTATCTTCATCCAGGTTATTCTCACCAAGGTTATTTCAAATTTTTTAATCAACGGTGATCATGCCCTCATCCACTAGATTAATTGAGGGAAAATTTCACATTAAATATGGCCACGTTGATATCCAGATATATTGGTGAGTATGTGATTCACGTTACAAATGATAATCATGCATTTCCATTCATGAATAGTTGAACCCCGAGTGGCTATTTAGACTAATGGAGATGACCTCTTGAATGATGAAAATTCTGAGTTTAAAGAACTTGCATTATTAAAATTCAATATTCATGTAGTTTCACTTGAATAAATATTATTTTAATAAAGAAATAAATATATCTACATCCATTTGAGAATCCATAGGAATTTATAACGTAATGTGAATAAAAAGATATTTGAATAAGTAGTTATGTTCGAGTATTTGATAATTTGAATACCGGTGTGGAGGAGAATGGAAATCCCACAATTCCATGTATTTAAGTTGAGGTGTAGTATTTTTGATGTCATGTGATGAACATAGAGCCTGATATTCTAGGAGTATTTAAATGAGCTTCTGGTGATCCTGAAGCTACTTATATAATGGGGAATCCCAAAAAATTCTTCCATTTTTAATGAGTTTCCTCCAAAAATATAATGCATGCATTCTAGGTGAGATAAGAGAATATTGATACCGCAAGAAGTTGCAGTGTACCTGAACCCAAAATTATTTTGTTTGAGTTTCATGAAGATTCAGCAATATAGGGTGTTCACCAATGATGCATGAAGATAAACATATGACCTAAACCCCTTGGGTATTTTATATACATAGCATGTAGATGTAAATATCTACCATTCGTGTATTTACATTTGAAGGAGAAAAAAAATATATTTTTCCAAACAGAAAAATATGAGGATATAAATTGAGAATTTAAATCAAGTAATAAGTGAGATCCTCATGTAACATATTTTTTGTGTATAATTATGTTCATATATGTGATGGATAATATTGCACACCAATGTAATATCTTTTGGAGATCTCCATATAGTCTTTGTATCGAAGAGAGGAGTCAAAGAAGGGTAATTATTCAAGAAGGTGATCACATGAACTTGAGCATTTGAAGATAAGTCTCAAGACCAATATTCCTAATGATCTTGACGAAGTACAAAAGGAAGCTGCAAAAATATTTTTTGTAGAGAAATAGCATCTCATAAAGCACTATTGGTTCCAGTTTAAATAATTCCATTGTAGACAGGTATTGTAGGTATAAAGAATACCATACACATTGGAATATTTTTTAGTCCCTGCATAAAAACTATGCACTAATACTTGTAATTTTTAATCATTTCAATTTATAGTGATAATAAAATCCATGAAACAACCATAGGTTGATCAAATAAAGGAATAGGTCTTAGTACCAAACCATGTAAAAATATTTTTGTTCTTCTATTTCATTTGTTATCAATATTGAATGTAATTTTTGAGATCACACAACAAATCCATCACTATTAATCAGAGAAGAGGTTTGAGGGTAAAAAGGGTTTATTAAAAATAAATTAATAATATAGAGAATTCACATACACTAATTCACCCCCACACTTAGTATCCCAACATGATCCATCATGGAATTACAAGTTGTATCAGAGGGTAGGTCTTCCACTGATTAGATCAATGTTTTTATCACTAGTATTTTTACAAGGTGTATATGAAGTGAAAATGTTATGTTTGTTCTAAATTACTTCAAGTGGAAGACATAATCTCTACTCCCTTTTAAGAACACATGTATGTATCAACACAAACATTAAAAAATATAAAGAGTAAGGAATTAAATAAATTGAATAAAATTTTAATGAAATAAGAAATGGATTAATATTTTCTTGTTAAATTATTTGGCAATGATTCTTTTCATGAAACGAGATTGAGTTGTAGAGATATTAAATAAGTTGATTGTATCAAATTTATTAAATAATTCTACTCTAAATTTGAAAGATATATGAATAATGTTAGTGAATAATTTATTTTATAAATACATTATTATTTCAAATAGGTTTTTGATAAAAAAGAATATATTAAATATAAAATTAAAGTACAGGTGGATGGACTTGAAAAAAATAAAAAATGTGAAATTCAATCACAGTCCTCGTTGAAGTGAAGGAATAATATTAAACACGTTTCCGTAAAATTATTTAAAAAATTTAGGAATAATTACAATGTCATACTAATGAGCTCACTATGAATAAGCATGTTTTTTTGAAGTAATCCATGCTCATAAAAACATTGTTCAATTTGTCTAGTTATGTCTGAGATGCTCTTCTTGAAGATAAAGCTTGTGAAGTCAAAGAGAATGGAATTTTAGTGGAAGATCATACCATGTTTCATGAAGAATAAATTCAAAAGATCTATTCTCTATAATAATCACATAAAGCTACTATTAGTATCATGCAATCCCAATTGGATGTTAAATTCTAAAAAATAAAAGACCTTGACAACATTGTGAATCAAGGTGGTAAACAACATGAAGATGAGATTAAAAGAATGAAAAGTGGTTGGAATGGTAGAATGAAATCAGTTGAAAATTATAATTTTCTATCATCTCAAATTATATTGAACTAGATGTAAAATTGAGAAATATCAAGAAGATACATCCAATAACTTCCCAAGTTAATAAAAATAATAATTCATCCACCCAAACATTTGAAGAGGTTTATCCTATAAGATGGTATGTTTCTATTAAAATAATTGATAAGAAACATGTCTCTAAAGAGAATCATATTGGTGGAAATAAAATATCAAGATCATATCTTGATAAACCATATACAATCTTCTAGAATAAGGTAACATATAACCTAGATCATTCTATTTTTCCTAATTTAGTCTCATCTGCTAGTACAGGTTCAAATCTAAAAGTGGGGATGTTGTGGGTTGATAAAAATATTTATAAATCCACTAAATCAAAAAGTGTAGATATTATAATTATAAAAATATTACTTCTATAATACTGCTCTAAAATGGAAAAGAAAAATTTCAAAATCTTAAGGCACTAAAACTTGTCAGACTAATTCAACAAGAAAATGATAAATATTTGTCAAATTTTGTTGGAGTTGATAGAGGTTTTCACATCAAGATACTAAATGTTGGTGCAACATAATAATATTTAGAGAGTACAGAAGTTATGCATTTAGGGGGACTATAGGAGAATAAATAAAGTTAGATCCTAAAAAACTAATGTAAAATATAAAAATGAAAAATGATTTTTCTATCAAGAACAAATTAAAATAATTTGAACAATTCTATGAGTATTAAAACTAGAGTGGTCGCATTGAAGAAGAATGATGGTATGAACCACATAGAAATAACATCTTTATTAATAAAATACCAGAAAAAAAGAAAAAAAAGCTAACAATGAAAATTATTCCTTGGGGAATAAATAAAGAAGGTAGTAATTAAATTTATTATAAATATATACCAATGAATAATAATGAGTTTTATTCCAAGAATTCCATATCAAAAAAGAAAATATTTTTTATTGTAGAAAGAAATTTCAAATCATATACCACTAAAAAAGGCCATGGAAATGAATTGAATCAAGCTGAAATCAAGAAGAGAAAAAATCAATGAAATAACTTAAAAAATTATTGGTGACATTCTTTAAGAATACTTTAATCAGTTACCCAATAATTGTAACAAAAAATCATTGAAAAGTGCATATTCAATATCCATAATAGAATATGTTATGAATGAATTCTTAATGATTTTTCCTAATCAATTGAAACTACTAGATTTTTGAAAATATATAAGGTTGAAGAATTAACTAGAGACAATGAAAAGGGAAAATATATTATTTCAGATTAAGAATAATTTCAATTTCATGAGAAGTTTTCAAAAAATAACAATTACGACGTCTCAAAAAAATTATGAAAAAGGTTCAATCAGACAGAAAATAATGTAATAAATTGCATGAATCTACTACCTTATCAAAATGAGATTCTAAATATAGAAAAACAAGCATAAGGGGAAGCTATTTAATTACTAGAAGATATGATGATAAATAATCCTCACAAGATGAAGGTGAATGAAATAAAATAGTCAACATTATTGAAGAAATATTTGAATGTGATATATAATGGAGACACAAGCATGATGAGTACCAAAAACATTAGACCTACAAGAAAAGGAGTCACTGGGTTGATAGAAACTCCTCCACTTAGTTACACTTATTATTAATCTCATAAATCTTTCACCTTATTCCCCAATTTTTATAGTATTTTTGTTCTTATATTACAATGAATTGAAGGTGATGTCCATTATCAAGATGATAAATAAGTAAAGAATTTGTAAGAAAACAAGTTGGATTGATTATTCAAGATTTGATAAAAACATGAATTTCTCCAAAATGGTGGATCATAAATACAAACATCTTAAAGAATATATGATAAAACTATTGACCAAGAAAAATGGAGGGAGTGAACCCCTTGAAGGGGATAAAACCTAAATGATATTCTATGAATGCTTGTTCTAGGAATATCTCCATTATTAATTCATCTCAACATAAGTGTAAAATAGGGGTAACCATGTTATATGTGTTTCCCTTGTCTTGATTTTATCAGATATGTGCATCAATGGGGTGTGTTGGTTGATGAGTAAGCTCTTTGAATGGGGGTGTAAAATATTTTCTCAATTGAAATTTTTGACGTGTTAACTGAAGTCTGTAGGAGAACATATTTCTATATAAATATTTTTTATATAGTTCCATATTTTAGAAATAAAATTTTTATGATAATGATATCATAATTATGGTTGTTAATATATAACATAGAAAACCTTGGTTATATCTCCCCTTTTTTCAACAATGGTTTAGCCCACATAGACTTAGAGTTGACCAACAAAAGGTTATTTTCTAAGTGAACCTTGTGGTAACATCATTATTTCATAAAAATAGAATTAATTTTCAAATTCCTTAAAATAAAGAAGAAAACCTCTACATTAATCCTTTTATATTTATTGTTAATAAGGGGTATAATGGAAATTGACATTAAAGAAATAGTATTGATAATAAATCAAAAGGGGTTACTAAAAATCCCATATGGATGGTGATGAATATGATTGTATTTGTTTTCAATATATAAGAAGGAATCAAAGTCAATGTTAGATGATGTTCAATATGATTAGTAATTAATCATGGAAATATAAATATGGGAAATGTATAACAACTATTTAAGAAGGCTGGTGGTGATGCTTAAAGTTTTTTTTTGGGATTTCTTGGAACTCATTTACTAAGACAATTATACCTTCTTGAAGTAATGATTCCTGGAGAATTGTTATGGAATCTTTGGTTTTCATTGGGTAAGATAATTATTCATGATTGTTGATGATTCCTAGAAAATTATTATATAATAATTGGTTTTCATTTGGTAAATATATTCTATATGATTGGGAAAGATGCATGGACAATTGTTATGGATTCATATAATGGAATTGACAGTCATGATTGGACAATTATCCTTGTAAATATGTTTATTTTTGAATTTTTCCTTTTTCCCAAGCTATGTGATGGATTTGTTTTAATATTTCACATTATTAAAACATTTGGAGAAATAAATAATGGTCATGAAAATATAAAAATGTATGAGATTTTTTCTATAAGACGAAGATGAAGAATTACATGAAAGAATATATTCATTTATTTTTGCATGAGGATTATTCCATTATTAAAGCCATGAAATTGAAATATTATTTCGTGAATATTTTATGGATTCTAGGAATATAAAATTCATTAAAATAAGGAATTAATTAATACCATGAAAAATGTTATTTTTCATGATGATTCATGAATAAGTTGAAGAGAGTTGTCTTGGAATTTTAATTCAGGATTGAGGAAGGATTTGAATTTCTATACTTATATAATTCCTAGGTATTATTTATATACCTCCTTCAAAAATATGTCCAACCAAACTATCCTCTGAGGGATATCCCTCAACCACTCATAGGGGGATGCAAGGGTCAACCCCTATTGGAAGGGTTGCCAAAGGAAGGCACACATAACAGTAGAGAGTGAAGGTGATCCCATCTATAAGGTCCATAGGAACACAAAACTGTGTATAAGGTGGGAATAGTCATTGTATAGGACCACAAATATAGGGTTTATAGTGCACCCTGCATGTGTTAGTCAGATGAAGACATGGTGTGTGTGAAGGGTGTATGTTTTTTATCTTATGTATGGACACATTGATCTCATGATCTCATGGAGATTCTATTATTCATGTTACACATGATATTTAAACACATCCATGCACAAATAGTAGAAACTCATGTGGCTATATCATCTAATGTAGATGACCTATTGACCAATGTAAATTCCATGTTTAAAGAACATATATGATAAAAATTAAATATTCATATAGTTTCAATTACATTAATATTATTTTAATAAAGAAATAAATACATCCAGATTCATTTGAGAATCCACAATAATTTATGATGCAACATGTGTAAATAGATCTATAAACACAGATTTATGTCCGAGTCTTCAAGAATTTGAATTCTGTCATGAAGAGGAATGAAAATCCTGATCTTTCAATTATTTATGTTAAGGTGTGATATGTTTGATGCCACAAGATGAATATAAAGACCAATATTCTATAGTTATTTAAATGAGCCATAGGTGATTATGAGACTCTGTATAGAATCGAGAATCCCTGCATGTTGGGTGATCTATATGTATTTCCAATCCTTATGAATTTATAGTGTATATAAACCCAAATTTATTTTATTTAAGGTGTATGAAGATTCATCCATGCAGGGTGTTCACCAATGACATGTGAATAGAATCATAATTCCTTAACCCCATAGGTATTAGATACACACCACATGAAGAAGTAAAAAACTACAATTCAGGTATTTAAATTTGAAGAGGATTAATGAATGTGTTATTGAAAAAGAATTTATATGATGATTTAAATGGATAATTTAAATCATGTAATAATTGATATACTTATGAATGATATTTTTTGTGTATAAATATGTTCATGTAGGTGATGAAGAATATTACCCCCATTGAAATATCTTTTAGAGATCCTGATACAGTCTTTGTATTGAAGAGACAATGATTCAAATCTGGGTAATTTTTTAAGAAGGTGATCACATGAACTAATGAGTATGAAGAGCAGTATCATGACTATCATTACTGAAGATCATGAGGAAGTACACAATGAAGGAGAAACAAGATTTCATCCCTCAAAGAACTAGTGGATCGAGTACAAATAATGCCATTGAAGACTACTGTTACCAGTATAAAGAAAACCATACACATAAGAAGATTATTTAGTTCCTATATATACACTGTTTTCCAATTCTAGGAATTTGAAGTCATTTAAATTTAAAGTGATAAAAAATTTATGTATCAACCATAGGTTGATCTCATAAAGGATTAGGTTCTAGTATCGACGCTTGTAAAAATATAAATTTTTTATATTTCGTTTATTATTTACATTGCATGTAATTATTTAGTGTGTAAAAAATATTCATTCCTATTAATCTATGTAGAGGTTTTAGGGTAAGAGGGGTCAATTTAAAAGAATGTAAAACTTAGAAGAATTGGGTTATACTGATTCACCACATCTCTTAGTTTCCATGCATGATCCATCAAGGCTCTAAAATGATGGTGAATCTATTGGTACCTATGAGGTGAATTTTCCATGAATTTTGAGGTACTCTTATGGTATATAATAAAACCTAATATTAAAGTTGATTGATTCATTAGTTACTGAAAACCAAGTCACCAAAGGGCATTACCCATATTTTTCTTCAATAGTGTGAAGACATATTTTATTTGATATAAAGGTTGAAATGGGGATTGAAATTACCTAGTAATATCATGTTTTTTGTAAGAAAATAAAAATTTAATTCAATGGAATATCTAAAAACTATTAAGAAAAGAAAATTAACTTTCTTTCATACTCAAAGTGTAGATGGAGACTTGAATGAAATTTTTTAAGGGGACTAGTAAAATTATTAAGTATGAAAAGGGGGGTAATTGGTATTTATTTTCTAAGTGGTGGGAAGAATTTATATAATGATGTGAATAGAGTGAAAGCGCTACATAATGCACCATGCACACTCTAGTGTTTCCAATGCAAGGAGTATGGGAATTATGATAACCAATTCCCAAATCAGATAGTTAATAATGATGATCGATGTCAACAACCTCTTAATCCTAGAGACAAATGTAAATCTCACGAAATCACTATTTATAATGAGGGATGTGATAATAACATGGAGATAGGTACACTGATGGTGAACTCTAGAACCTCTAATATATTATTTGACTCTCGATCTTACAACTATTTTATATCTATGTAATTTTCTAAGGGTATAAAAATTCCATCTATTGATTGGATGTTAAATTAAAATTGAAAAACAAAAATGGTACGATGATCACATATCATGTATTTTATTCTTCTTTAGTTTAAATTTATGGGAATGTGCTTATTAAAAACATAATTATTCTCTCTCTGGTTGAATATTATGTTATATTAGGAATTTATTTTATTTCCCTATCTAAATCCCACATCAATTTCTAAGGAATGAAAGTCACATTTGATATTCCAAAACAAAATATGATCTTCTATAAGTGTGATGATATATAAAATATTATGATGGAGATCACATCTACTATATGGGTCTCAATTCTCATTAAAAAGAGGCATTTATCTCACACAGTTTTGGGAAAAAATCAACATCAATTATATGCCAACCGTGTGAGAATTTTTTATAGCATTCCGTAATAGTTTCCTTGGCTTCCACTAAAAAATGAAGTTTAGTTCTCAATATAATATATACCCAGTGAAACACATATTTCAAAGACTCAAAAAATAATATCCCCAATTAAGTTTCCAGAATCTAAGAAGAAACTCCAGGAGATCCACGAAAATAGATTCATTCATCGAAGCCTCTCACCTTAGGGTGCATCGGTTCTATTTTTAAGGAATAAAAATGGGTCAATGTGACTCATCATTGATTACCATGAACTGATCAAGATCATGATCAATAAAAACTATCATCTTCCCCATATTGATGTATTATTTTTTAAACTTCATGGTGCTCAATAACTTTCCATGATTTACATTCAACGTAGATAACATCATTTTAGGGTTACAAAAGATTATATACCAAAGATAACATTCTTTATAAAGTATAGACACAATGATTATATAGTGATCCCAATTGGTCTTACTAATTCCCAATCCATCTTTATGGATTTAATGAATAAAGACATTAGAGATCACCTTTATCATTTTGTGGTAGTATTTATAGAAGATATTATTATATATGAAATTATAAAGGAAGAGAATGAAGGTCACCAAATAATTTTTATGAAGAACCTAAACAAGGAGAAACTATATGGAAAATTTACCAAGTGTAGATTTTTTCTACAAAAGGTTTTATTTTTGTGTTATATAATCGCAATATAGGGTATAAGTGTGGATCCATAAAAGGTAGAGGCTATTGAACATTGTTCTAGAACAACCAAGATAACTGAGATCCTATGTTTTATTAGTTTTGATTAATATTATCGATTGTTTGTGGAGAATTTATCATGACTATATAATCCACTCACCATGATTATTCAGAAAGGATCCAAGTTCCTCTATATTGTTTAATGTGAGGAAATTTAAAGAAACATCTAAGAATACTAGTAAACTCACCTATTCTTAAATTACTTTGTAGTGGATAAGGGTTTTTGATATATAGTGGTAAATCCATGAAGGGATTGGGATTTATTCTCCTGAAGAATGACATGGCTATAAGTTATTCCTCGCAAAAGGTTAATAACCATGAGAAAAAAAATACCAAACTCATTATTTGGATTTAGCTATGGTGATTTTAGTATCAATGATATAAACGCATTATGATGATGGAGAAAAGCATGATATATATAATAATCACAAAATTTTAAAGTATATGTCCACATAGAAGTTATACATACACTAAATATGATTGTTAGAGATGATTAAAGATTATGAATACTCAATATTGTAACACCTTAAAAAACAAGGTGCTAAATGATTTGAGTCAATATGATCATTCTAGCTTATCTATGATGAGTATAAAAAAATATGTAATATTTATAGTTTTTCAAAGGATGTATCTGGAACTCTTGAAGGAAGGGGAGAAGTTTTATCATTCTCAATTGATTATTCAACCCTATATCCAAGTGATTAATAGAGAGGCACAAGAGGATGGTGTAGAGATTCAAAATAAGGTAAAAAATGTTCATGACTATAACCATGACTATAATTAAATGATAAGGTTCAAGAACCATGTTTGTGTTCCATCCATACCATATTTAATGGATATTTTAGTAGAGGCTCACCGTTATTCATTCACAATTCATCCTTGAAGTATAAACTTGTATAGATATTTGAATGAGTATTTATGGTGGGATGAAATAAAGATAGATATTTCAGAATATTTATCTTGGTTATTATAATGTTAGTATGTTATGTATGAGAGACAAAATTATATAGGGATGTTAAAACCCTTAACCATACCCGAATGAAAATGGGAAAACATCACCATGGATTTCATTATTGGAATCTAGAAAAAATATAAATTGAATAATTCTATATGGGTTGTAATCAATCTCATTACATAGTCAGTAGAAGAAATTATTATCATATAATATTTCTCCCTATATAATATTTCAAGGATATAAATCGAGTAAGTGGAAAGGTTTCATGGAGTACCACATTTCATTGTATCTTATCAGGATATGAGGATTACCTCAATGTTTTGGAGAAGTATTCAACAGGATTTGGATGAAGAGTTAAGTTTCAACAATATGTCTCATCATTAAATAGATGGTAATTTTGAGAAAAAAATTCGAACCCTTGAGAATATATTTCAATATTATTTTATTTATTTCGATGGTGGTTTGGATCAACACCTTCCTCTGGTTGAATTTTCTTATAATAATAGCTTTCACCTAGGTATTCAAGTGGCTCCTTATAAAGCCCATTATAGAATGAAGTGCATTACTCCACTGTGTTTGGATGAATTTTGATAAAGTATGTTTTTGGGACCTTATATAGATAAGTAAATTGTGTAGAAATATAGATCCATTCAACTACACATAAGGACAAAACAATGTTAGCAGAAAATTTATACTGAAAATCCCTGACATGATCCAGAATTTGATGATGGTGGCATGGTATTTCTTATAATTTATCCATGGAATAAGGTGATGATATTTGGAGAGAATTGAAATCTAATCCCTTGATATATAAGTCCAGTTTATGTTTATGATCATATTAGTATTGTTTCTTATATATTGGCTCTTCCATCGATCCTCTCTTAGGTTCATGATATCTTCCATGTATGCCTCTTGAAGAAGAACATACCTGATCCATCACATGTAATGAACTCAGATTTCATGCCACTGATGAATGATATTTCTTATGAGGAATAACCAATGGAGATTATGGATCATAAAAACAATGTTCTATGAAATTAGAAAACTCTCCTGGTCAAAGGGTTGTGAAAAAACCACCAGATTGAGGAATCTATATATGAAACTAACGATGTAATAAATAAGAAGTATTTATAGTTGTTTATAAAAATTGATATAATTTAAATGGTGAAACTATTTTTAAGGGGGTATAATATAACACACTAGTTATTTATGAAATAATTTTTTTTATGAATAATTTAGTTTCTTCAAGAGCTTGTTTTACATGCAACACCATGTTTTAACAAACCTCAATATACTTAATATTACTATTTAAACATGATCATTATTACTAAATGTTTAACATTGGATATAGGAATAGGAAAAAAATACATTAAAAAATAATTATAATGGTTTTATATAATGAAAATATATTGATAAAAAGTTCTTACATCTTAGTAAAGTATTTATATGATTTGTCAACATTATTTTCTAAAATAAATATTTTTTTACTGGTTTTTGTTAAAAATAACCAAGGTAAAATTTTAAACTTTTAGGAAATATATTAGAAAAAATAAAATGTGTTTTTGAAATCTAAATCACAAAATTATCTTATGGTGAATTTCTGATAATTTTCTAAAAAGAATAATTTCTCGATGAATTGTGGAAAATATAGATTTTTATTAAAAAATCCTTTTTAGTTTAGAGTGTTTACAAATATCCATAATGTTTCAACTTTATTAAAAGTAATATTATTTCAATAATTTTATATTTAAACAAATTTATGTCATTTTTATTAAATTAATATTTTCTAAGATATTTAAACAATCTATATTTATGAAAATATTACTTTTGGAAAACAACTTTATCCCCATGTCTAGGCATTTAATTTTAAATTATAAATCCCCACTTATATGAATTGTATTTATAAAAATGGATTCCATATATGGAATCCAAATAATTAACATTATATAACAATTTCAACTTAAATTTTTGTCAAAATGAAAAGTAAAAAAAGTAATTACTAATTATCTAGGTTAATGTAAAACCATGTTTATCGGGGTTTAAATTAAAAAGTTAGGGTTAAAATAATCTAAAAACTTCTCCAATCACTATTTTATGTATATATTTGAACTTTGTGTCATATAATTGTATATAATGAACCATTTATGATCCTTTTGGCATGTTTAAAATATGTGTACACATATTTCTTTTCAATAATTTAAAGTGTTTTTTCTTCCCCACTTATAAAAGGGAAACCCCTGTCCTCTCATCATAACACATCAAAAAACTTTTTTCCATCCATGACCAACCCGAATATATTACTTAATTACCTTAAAACATCCTAGAGTCATTTTTTTGATTTTTAAACCCTCTTAAGATGTCTTTATATTTAAATAAAAAGAAGATATCTAAATAAAAGGTAAAATTCATAAAAATTTGTTTTGGCTTCATTTATTATTCCAACTCCTTCAAGTATTTTTCAACTATGATGATATAATTAAATTTATATCTCCAAAATACTGATATTTTGTTTTTTTAATGTAATAACCAATATCCATATCGTCTTTCATTAAATGGGAAATAAAATCATCGATCATGAATATGACAAACTACCTTCTCACGAACGGATGTATTTTGTTTTCTGTCACCACCTCTATAAGATTGATATAATAATATATTTAATATATTTACATAAAATTTATGACAGAATTAAACTTTTGGATTTATTTTATCACATATACCTTCTTACTTTCCATTTTTTGGGAATACGATAACGTCTCTTATGTGTACGACAGATTACCGCCACAAAAAAATGTTGTGATTCATTTTTCAATTGTTCTTTACATGGAAGGTAGTATGGATAAATTAAATTAATATATGTGATATATATGAAATCAAAATGATCCTGTAAATGTGATAAATTATTTATCTTCCTTTCATTCCTTCCTTCCAGAAAATGGAAATAATGTTCATGCGTACGTACAACCTTCCATCTCAAGAACAGTGTAATTAATTGTTTATATCTATAATTTATGGATTACTATAAATAAATATGTAATGAATATATATTAACCATGGGTTAATCCTAGTGGTTTCATCCTATGGTGGTATTTGGGATATCTCAGTTTTGATTCTCCCCATGCACGTTTAGTGTGGATTTTCATTGTTTATACACCTCCCTTAACCAATTCAATAATATGATATTTAAATCATGTATAACATTATTGAATTTATGGAACCATGATCAATATAGATTCACTGAAAATAAAAAATCAAAAAATACATGAAAAAAAGTAGATATTACCTGAAATAATATTTTAACATGGAATTTTCAATAAATGACTAATAAAAAGTCATAAATAAATCATATATGGTATGATATATATAAATATTGTTCTGGAATATATGTATAATAAATAAATATTTATTATAAATGAGGTTCTAACATTTATAAAAGAAGCTGAGTCTTAAGGTAAGGGATTCTCATCACACTTTTATTTATGTGGGACAGATTCCTCACACAACACTTGTTTTGTTTTTTAGGGTGTATAAATGTACCATTAATGTATTTTAGGATTTATATAATGAAAATTATGGGATATTAATATCCATATAATTTTATTTATTTCATGGGGATTATGATACAAAAGATACCATTATGGTAATGGGTTTATGTTATAATCTCATTGTTTATTGGGATTGTTTAAGATTTTGTATTTAATGATGAAATGATATGATTTATCTCCCAATAAGCTCATGAATTTTCTTATCATCTAGTTATTTAATGAGAATCTATGTTTTTTTAATTATCATCTCTTTATGTACTCAAGATACCAAAATAATTTTTTAAGGGAAACAAACATTGCTTCTCCCTTTTAACGAAATGCCTTTTTTCTTTCATTTATATGTTTTCTAAAAAAATTAATTAAATTTTTTACTATTCCAAAAATAATTTTTAAATAAATTTTTACCCAATTTATATTTTTTAGAAGTTTTTTTTATAGGAATATTCTTTTCATTTTCTGAATTAGGTACTTTTTACTTATACCAAAAAATAAGAAAGGAATATTTATTTTAATGTGTACTGCTTGAACAATTATTCCATCATAATGACCAATCACTTATTTAATTATTATTTTACAAGATAACAAGTTTATATTCAATGAATATTTTTCTTAAATATTTTTTAATTTTTTATATTTTAAATATGCGATTTCAACGTAGAAATATTATTTTCCTCAATAAATATTCCAAATAGTCATTCAAAATTATTTTCCATTTAAGATGACATCATTTGATGATAAATGAGATTTATTAGGGTATGGTATAAAAAACCATACATATTCTTTCTCCAAAGGGTTTATATCTATGGTTAAAATATTTTTATTAAACTAATTCCTTTTCCATTGTTTATAATATGATGAAATTAAGAATTGTTTATTGAACATATTTCTATTCCATGTGTTAGGCTAAGATGAAATGTTTTTGAAACCCTTTTATTTTCATGGGTTCTGATATGATTAATATTTTATGATCACATGGAACAAAAATGTATGGATTATATGATAGGTGGTAGCTCGATCTCCATCCAACACAATGGGAAAAAATGATATATGATTATATAAATATGATTTAAATGGGGAGTAAACCCAATTCAGTAAGGGACTTTGTCTACTATAATAGTCATGGGAGTGAACCATGACTACTATGATGGTTTAGGGAGTGAACCCAACCCACTATGATAATCTTTGGTGTGAACTGTTACTACTACGATCATTTTTGGAGTTAACCCAATCCAATATGACAGTATTGTTAATGCATCTTTACTATTAAGGAAATTATTTTCTATGATTATTTGAATGCCAAAAATATATGAATTATGCCAATATTACGTTCTCATGGATCATGATATTCTATTACATTATTACTCCTATTTTGTGAACATTAATGATATATTCCATGACTCAATTGTTCTCAAATTTTATTCTCATATTCTCGTGTTATGTTGTTATATCCTTTGTTTACCCTTACTATGAATCACGAATCACCCATTATTATGATTATTTCCCCTATTCTATGAAGAATTATATTATGTATGATATGTAAATAATGGTTCTAGTTTGGAACAATGTAGTGGGAGATGATTTTGTTAACCTATAAAGGAGTTTTTTTATGTATCCATACTTGAAAAGGCTCTATAACTATTTGATTATAGCATAAATCATTATTTTATTAAATAAATATGAATCTATTAAGATGTAATATATATGTAAATGAAGATTGTGTCTCTAAAGAAACCCCATGTGTGCATCACATACCGAGAGTAACCATTCATAGAGGAATTTCATGATATACCCTTCTAGTATGATGTTGAGGGAAATAGAATTCACTCTATACACTTATAGGGAAAACTAGATCACCTCTAGGATCACATAGCATGTTTCTCCTCCCCACACTATGACACCCCTGGGAACTGATGAATTCTCCCTTGAAGAATCTTCACAAACTCATTTAATAAGAACCCAAACCATTACTTGAATGGGACATCCTTCATCATGGCCTTTTCCCTCTATTACCATACATCATATCCATTATATCCTTCAATAATATCATAATATTCTCTTGGTCACCCATAAATTATTGTTATGTAGTAAATAATCATACATTCCCATATGAATCATGATCTAATTGGTTGATGCTAACCCCCCATGGTGTCAGTGGAATGTAGTGGTCCTTAAAAACCATATTCTCTGTAGATCAAGCATGATACCTATATATTAGTAAACATGGAACTCATAGGTTAACAATACCTCATGAAACCTTAAACTTTTTAAATCCCCTTCCAACTTATCACATGTTTTGCATACCTAGCATGCCCATTCCCACTCATCAATGATGTAGCCACCCTACAACAGGTCATGCTCCTTGGTTTATCACTAGACACAATCTTCTAGGACCAACATGAAGATACTAACATATTGAATGGGGATGTTTATATAGCTAGATCCTCTCCATTTTCTATCTTCATGGGGTTCTACTAAGAGTGAGATATGATTAAAGCAGGTTCATTGACACAATGACCAACTGGGGCTATCTTCCCCTGATATAGCCTTAGATAGATTTTGAACTAGTTATATTGGGAATATCAATTGGAATTGGGGATCAACACATTATCCCTTATTCTGAAACACAAATACTATTTCATGATCTCACATCATTCAAAATTTCTCCCCAATAAAGATGTTACCGACCATCTCAATATATAATTAAACAACATATTTATTACCCATGAGATCCATCTTGGAGAGTTTGAAAATTATTTATGTATGGTTCATTAAATATCAATAATGAAGATTTAGAATTTGTGAAGGATTACTCTCACAAAATTATAACATCGGTGATGTGTTAATGCAATAATAGTTCGTATAAAAAATTTTCCTGAGTATTTAATATTTCAATCCCATAATGATCATGAATGATTTGAATTTTGTGAAATTATAGGATCAAACAATATTCGTTGAGTATATTGTGGTCCCCTTAGGACCCCAAACCTATTTATAAACAATGGGTGGGTTGAGTTTCTTGAACCTTGTTGTAATTTAAGTATGATTTTGGAATTATTACCATATAATTCAACCATACTCTCTAATATGAGATCCCATTTTGGGGGGGAAATAATTTTTCATTCCAAAATAAATACGTTCAAGGATAAATTGAGGAGTTTATATAATAATGGACGATAATATGAGATAAAACGAGGTCAAAATTCACCTAAGTGTCTTGATTAATGAATGACTAATCCTTCCTGAAAGATAACGCTTTTCACGAAGGATGTCGGAGCACAATGAAACTATATTTTACAAAAATATGGTAATCCCTAGTGTGAAATATATTCCATCATTGATGATTCATATAAATAACCCCAATTATACTTCATTTAAGGGGACCATGATGTTTATACTTCCATAAGATGATTTTAATTTGTGCAAAATTCATCCTTCATGAGAAAATAGAAAAATAGATTCCTCTAAGTATCCATATCTCACAAATCCTACCATGTGTACCATATCACATAGTACCTTGATGGACATTCCCTTCATGATGGATTATTCCCTTTGTGGTTGTTGAAAATGATTCACAATAAACAGGGTTCCATGAGACCCTTATCTATCATAAACCCCCTATAGGAACCAATTCACCATCTCCATGAAGGAAACTCATGTTTTCTAAAGGACTCATCCTTAAAAGACCCACTTTATAAAATCTCATATCATTCATGAAACACTCCTCCAAGAACCCTACACGAAGTGTCCTTTTAGAATACATAGATTTGTGAAATTTATGTACCAATAGGCCCTGTTCCTATCCAATACAAGATCACACATACCATGGTCATCTACACAAATGGTATCAACAATCCACATGTATATTATATTTTCTATAAGAATTATCTATACAATATTTTACCATCATTATCATAAGATGATGCGCCCATAAATATGGACACATGTATGTTTCCCAAACATGTCAGTTTCTAAACCAATTACTATCCAAAATCACAATATGGTGGAAATGTAAGACCAAGCATTCACATTGCTAAGGGATACCAATTTAATTTCCCATTTATGAGGTATAGTGTTGTATTATCCCCTAATATTTCCATAACTATGAATGAGAAGCTCATGATATAATCCCCATTAATGTCTGAGCTGTAAGACATTAAATTTCATAACATTCATATCCATGCCATACGATGATAAATTGCATGACAATTACCATCGCATAAGACATTAATTTTTAGCCATACCTTCTGTGATAAACAAATATTCCTAATGTTCTAAGAATGATATTATTCCCCATTGTATAGGAATATTTCACATGTAATCCCTAATATATTTCATGATTTCATTCCTTTCACAACACAAGCGTTCTTACTAAACAATATTAAAATAAATTGAAAAGACATTTCAAATTAACATAAACTGTAGTCTCTAAATATGTGGGTTTTGATCCCTATATCCTAAATATGTATATATTATTTCTCCCTAAGGTTCAATCCCAATACCATCAAAAATATTTCTATATTACCCTAGGAGTATATAACCATAAATTGTGATAATTTCTTTTGGGGACACATTTAACCTTTCACCATCCAAAAGTGATGTCCCCACTAGACATTGGTGTCTCCTTGTGATTCAAACCTATATTTGGCATGGTACATGAAAAAAAATATATAGAAAACAACCCCAAAATACATTAAAACAATGATTGTGTCCCAATAAGGCCTTAAACCTGTGATTGTTTCCTCACAAGACCTTAAACCCGTAACACCTCTTTATCCACCATGATCCTTGCCTCATGTGATGAGCATGATATACTATAGAAAATGAGAATCAGATTCCCTATTCTACTAGTGCAGGTTTCCCTGTGACAGAACAAACATGCATTAAATTTTGATCCCAAGAAGTCTCACTTGTGAGATACCCGCAACAGTGAAAAAGGAATACCTTTACAAATTCCCAACAAACCAAATACCTATTGATTTTTAGACAATTACAACATCACCAATAGCTCAAAACATAGGTATCTACCTTTTTGAAATACTGAGAAAATTAAAGTAACCATTTCACACAACCATATGCCACTGGGAATGAGATTCACAAACATGTGTCAAATCTATTAGGGAGACCTAGACTAGGAAATGAACTCTAAGGAAGAATCCATGGAAGGAAGTACTGATATCCAATTATCCCATTCAGATGAAGAATCCAATATTATCAACCGTGGTGGTAGAGGCAACCAACCTTTAGGAAGTGGAAATGCATGTAAACTACCATGGATGGGTCGTAATCAGTCAAAGGATGTGAACCACTCCATGAGAGGAAAAGAAATCACATCATCACCTTGATGCCATCAATGAAAAAAAACAGAATGAAGATTTATTCCATGATAGATCAAGAGTTATTATAACTCATATAGACTAATTAATATTTAATATAAATACTTTAAACATGTAAGAATGATTTTATTAGGGTCATATACATGATATTTTTCATTCTTTATGAACTATTTTGCACCATCCTTATAATATTTTTCCATATGATTGGAATCCATCCATTTTTTATTCATATCCATCCTATTTGATTCAGTAATATTCTTTTAATGTCATATTTAATAAATGGCTTTAAAAGAATAAGATAATAATAAATTATTATTTAAAAAATCTTCATTGACAACATATATTAAAAAAATAACTTTACATCAATGGATAATAAAGAATAAAACTATCAATATTAATGTACACACATATATGAGAAATTGAAAGTAAGTGACAATTTTAACAGACCAATAAGAGAAAATAAAATATTAAATATAATATGTAATACCATTCCCTATGAATGGAATTTAGAAAAATATAACCAATAAATAAATCCTATAATAAAGGAGATAAAGGAAATTAAAAAACATCTTTAGAGTCAACCCAAAAAAAGTAATGTCATGGTAACCTAGAACCTTATAAAACATCAATTATTGAACCATAATAAACAACACTGTGTATGTTGTTAGGGAGATTAATCCTAATTCCTAGCATGAAATGGTCACCCAAAAATGTGGTACCCTAACTATATTATAATAATATTTAGTTACTATTGTACTATAGTTCAAAACTTGTTAAGACACAACATACCTACTAGTATTTCCCTATAATTCCCAACCCTAGATATAAAATTTCCCTGATCATCAAAATAGAGGTGAGTATGTGAATCATAAATTCAATCATAAGAAATTAAAAAACATATTAAAACACCACTCACATCTTTTGTGATTAACCCCTCACCAAATCATCCTTGTTTTCAACATAAAAAACCCACATAAAATTCCCATGAATCCTAAAATATTAATAATAAAGGAATAAATCCAAACCAATTTTATAAGGTTCTAAATGATCCTCAGATCGTTAAAATTATTTTCAAAACATGAAATATACTTTTCAAAGTGAAATACGATTCATTACATTAAAATCAACAATTTATAACCAATTTAAACTTAATTCCATGATGATAAAATTAAAATACATAGAAATTAAACCCAAATATCATTTAATATATTATCACACATCAATGAATTATATCAAAGGTAAGAACTTAAAAATGAAAACCAATAAATTTTCATAGATAAATAATAATAAAGGTTATTAAAAATAACTCAATTTAATTTGAAAACCATGTGGAGTTCGTAAATAATATCCTTTTAAAAATATTTATGTTACCCTAAATATATTGAATATGTCATGACCCGAACTATCGGTGCCTTATTATTCACTGATAATCCTATAATAACACCCCAAGACCACCTTCAATAGCCTTGGAGCTAGAGACTAGAACTAAGTAGGAAATTCACACATATGGGAGGCCATAGAATAAAGTTCCTATATACATGAAAGCATCTCCATACACCAATATATTATATAATAGATAATGAAATGATAATATCGATGAATGCATAAAACTATCCCACATCTGAGTACTACATGAAGTATAATAAAAGTATAATGGGCCAAATACAAGCCCACCAAAACAGGTAAATAATCCAACCTACTAACAACACATGGGAAGCCACCAAAAAACAACTCTTGGATTTGTATAAGGTGTGTCTAGAACAAATAAGTTCTAACAATGCTCTACCATCTACTAGTCCCCCAATGACTCCAATGAAAATCTAGCTAAATACAGAAGACACAACATGTTCCTAAAGATCCCATGTTGGGAAGACTATATACATACCTAGTAGGACACCCCAAAATCACCAAACACAGACCATCAATAGAGTAGTCAAATCATCACCACAATGTTGTGTCAATTTGGATATGGTACATAGAAGTATACAAGAACAATAACCTAGATGTACTCAAGGTAAACATTATGTCTCAAGATATTATCATTACCTCACTACTATCTCAAGATCCTACTGGCGACTCAAAGGTAATGCTTGTTTGGGAGAACTAACTCCACGAGCCTTTCCACCCCTAATGGTAGTCATCCAGGAGGCCATTCTATTTTGGTATTACGATAATGAAAAAACTCATCTAGGAGGACATTATTACAAGTTATTTCCATCAATAAGAATGCAGGAAAGAGAGAGGATTCATCCAAGATACACACTTGATCAGAATATACCTCATCAGAGGATAGTAGATATTGATACCCAAATAAGAGATCACACCCATGACATGTGGTCATACATGACCGTAACTAGAATAATCCACTAATTAAGGGATTATATTCCCATGTTTGTTGGTCATAATGATTCATAAAACCCCACCTATGGAAGAAGATAATGATATAGGATCATACTTTTAGCATCATGGCTAGAGTTTATAACTATATCCAAGACTTAACCCATAGAGGGGTTTAAATCTTATGGACATGACATGATTCATTATAGAACCCTCATGAGTATAATAAAAGAGAATTCACCCACACTAAAATGGTAGTATAGAACACACCAAAGATCACACCAGAGTTGAACTGAGAAGAAAAATGGCTCCGTCCTTCCCTTAGGGAGTACACGACTTGTCCCTAGGGGTAAAAAATGTCTACCAATAATATTGGAACTTCCCAAATATCATTATCACATTAAATGAATTTATAAAAATACACGGCATGTCCCCAAGGGTACATGACATATAGATGTCAAATGGACCTCAGTGTGTGTCACCTTTTCAAGCCTGTGTACCATGGTAGTTTTCATGTACACTAGTCATTCTTGTGTATTGTAGACATGGAATAGTCCATTATTGTTCACATTCCAATGTACAAGGTGTGTTCCCCGAAGAAAATGACAAGTGGGGTCACATGGGCTCCTGATTGTGTAATCTATTTACACATTGAGGCATTCTCGAAGGCTTACAAGGCTTGTGAGTAAAGATAATAATGTGTAACTCTACATGGATTCCTAGGCATGTACTTTCTATAAACATTGAGTTGGTTGTCTAGATATCACATGAAAATTAGGAATCCCACATGAAATGTGATATTTAACTAAACAACCCCATAGTTTCTTAATTGAGGGAACTACACAGTGTGTGTACCACTAGATCACATGGAGTGTATTTTATTTTTTCTATAAAATTCAATCCTTTCCATCTGTCTTCAGCGATGATCCACTTCTAAATTTGGGATTTCCGTAAAATTCTCAAAAAGATCAGAATATGGGTTTAACTCACTCTACATTTGGACAAAAGTTATATTTTATCCCTACTTTTTCAGAGATCCATCAACATCAATGTCCTAAAGAAATATGCATGTCCAAGGTCATAGAAACCCTACCATCCATTCCAACACAAGATTCTATTACCGTCGGTGGCCAGATTTTGACAACCCATCCATTCGGTTGTGGATCCACAATGTGCGTCATCGCCATATCACCAAACCACCAACCAAAGAACTTTTGATCCAATCCATAATATTTTTTAGTCACTATCAGACCTTAATCGTTCCATAAAATGTTCCCTCTATCATGTTCCCAAACACGTAGAAATATTTTGTTGAACCAAATATTAAATTCTCAATAATAATAATTTGGGTATTCGTTGAACTGCCGACTTAGTGGATTATTGATGATAAATGAATGCCGAATGTGGGGAGAAAATAACCAAACAAAACCATGAGGAATGAACCTGTATGATTTTTCAGGTTGATCTCAATCCATTTTCATGAGAAAAATTAATGTAGGAGTGATCAAGAATAAAAATTATCATCAATTCCAAACCAAAAAAGATAAACATGAACATGTAAATCAACTATCGACCAACTCAACAAATTTTTAGATGATTTGATTTATTTTTAACATGGTATATAAAAAATGGGGATAAATCCAAATAAAACAAATTACTTACCTTAAGTTTGGATTAATCATTGATTAATGATGATTCTACATCATTTTAATTGGTGAGATCCATTAGCCCCTCCACTGATAATGATCCACGTGGTACTCGATCCGCGATCCCTTGATCTTCCACCAAAGTGATCTACACCTGAGATGACCACCCAATCCCTTTATCCTCTAAATACCACTAGGTTTATGTGGATAAACCTAGGTAATTATACATACCAGGGTTTATAAAGAATAGTATTAGGTCATGGAGAACAAATACCAAATAAATAAGTTTATTAATTTATTTTATTGATTGTTCATGTGACACATTGAAACAGATGGCACAACTCTAATAAAGATTATGTCACACATAGGGTAAAACCCACATTATAGATTTAATTATGGTCTCAGATTTCCTATCTGAGAAATAGTTTTGGTGTTATACCATTATTTCTAAAAAAACATCTTATGTGTGATTTAATATCACCAAACCAAGGATCTTAGGGACTCAAATTTCACACTGACATGGGGCATAGATTAGAAAATATTCATTAAAATATTCTAAAGAAATATATAGAAAATATAGAGTCATTAAATTCCCACTACCATCAAGAATTTTCATCCCCAAAAGAGAAAATATACTCAAAAGTGAGGATATCGAGATATCAATTCGGTTTTCCACTACCATGATCTCTTAAAGAGGTTCTTATACTTTAAATAAATAAGAAGTGAAGGGAAGTACATTACCATAGATGTTATTCTCCTATCGGTTCTCAAAAATCATTGGGCTCCATGAACTCCTCTAAAAGGAAACTCCACCCTCAATGTCCATCTCACCCTGGTCGACATCGTGTAATATGTTGTGAACCTATCTCCATAGCTATGACACATGGAATTGTGAACTAGATCTAACTATGGTCATAGGGAAATGCAGTATTCCACCTCACTAATGATATTATAGTAACATGAAAAATGGATTAAGAACCTCAAAGATGACCCACTGCCTAGGCTAAATATCCATAAACCACAATGGGGTGAGGTCTCCCAAAATACATAACCACCTCATGGAACTATAAAGTCCACTATCATCAGTCCACAATGGAATCATAAAATTCTCATGAAGTCCACATTATCCCTTGGATGAACTTCACATTTGACAACTATTACTATCCCTAACATTAGGCCCATGTCACGACCTGCCCTCGGGGTCCGTGTCGTGACTACCCCATGCCCGCCTTTCATAGGCCAGGGGCTGGCGACTAGCACCAAGGCGTAAATCTCGGTAAAAAGGGAAGGCATTGCCTTTGTAAAGTAAACAAACACCAGAAAGTAAGAAAGCGGAAAGTAAACACTAAGTAAAAACAGAGTACAACTGAAAGTGCGGAAAAGTAAATGGGCCAGTATACAAACCCAAACTGAAAGTAAAGTACAACTCGAAAGGGAAAACAACAACTGTAAAGTAAAAGCCGCTACTCCGAGCTGTCCACTGGAAATCCCACCTGAAGGGTGAGTACAGATAGCTCCACTGCTCCTTGGGTCCCGCCGTCCGCTCCGGGCACGTCCCGCCCAGTGGTCCACCTCTAGGTACCGTTCTGCTCTGCAAGCCTCAGTCACGATCAACGCTGTCCGTCGTCTGCAACCAACACAACGTAGTGCGGACATAGCCTGTGCAGGGGTGAGTATAAGCTACTCAGTAGGGACCCGGAGACCCCTGAAGGTATCCCAAAATCCACAAAGGAAAAACCACAAAGGAAGATTCAATCACGAAGTAACAACCGACACTGCCTAGGTATATGCCCATACATATACCTAAGTCATCAATTCCAATACGCTCCAACCTCCGAGCCCAAGTACAACTCAGTCCACACAGGAAAGTATATGTATTCCACACAGGAAAGCAAAACGAAATCCACACAGGATACCACAACTCTATCCACACAGGAAAGCAGCAGGAATCATCTCACACTGGTATACTTCTTCAAAGGACGATAAAGATGATCTCTGAACCATCTAAGTTGTCGGACCCATGAAGGATCGATAGGTAACTAACCCCCGCAAAGACCCACACAGGATCGGGCCCACACAGGACCTGTAGGCGCTGGTTCACACAGGACTGCTGAGCGCAAAGACCCACATAGGATCAGACCCACACAGGATCGGGCCCAAACAGGACCTGTAGCACTGATCCACGTACGATCGCTGAGTGTTGTAGTCGTCGTCGAATCCACCAAGGATCTTTGTACTGTCGTCGTCGCAGTCACAGTAGCAGTAGCAGTCGCAGTCGCACTAGGGTTCCTACACACAGCAAGCTCTTTTGGGAGGGTTCGCTCCACGATCCGAGAGGCTGATACATCAACTGTCACAAAGTCCAGAGTTGATGTATCCAAAAGTTCTGTATCGCCAACATGAACTCAATGCAACAGACGACACGTCGATCGGACGCCCGGTCTGAGAGTTATTGGCTTTTTCGTCCTAGGGGCCCGGTTGGGTTTTAAGGAAAAACCAACCCGACCGTACGCCACCTACGTCCAAACCTCGGGCGGAGTATGCCAAAAGATCCATCTCACTAAGAGGAACTCCACAAAACTGACGGCACGTCAATCGGACGTCCGTAGCTCAAGATATGAGTGTTTCCATTCCGAGGGCCCGGTTGGTTTCGTGTTCGAACCAACCCGGCCGAACTCAAAGTATTCCGAAACTCTGAGTGCAATATACTGAATCGACCGTCTCGATCCAAGGATCGCATTTCCACTGATGGTTCGTCAATCGGAGGTCCATAGCTCAGGTTATGGGCAAAAGACCGAAATTGATTCGAAAACGGGGGGTCTGGGTCCGGGTCCGACCCGGCCGGCGGCGGCGCGGCCCGGCCGGTGGTGGCGCGGCCTGGCGCCGCACGGGTGCCACGTGCGGGGGGCAAGGCTGTAACACCCCAAGATTTCATAGTGAGTTATTTCTTTAAAATAATACAATAACTTGCACTACACGCAACACCGAGTTCAAGCACACCATGACTTACCAAACAAGCCGTTCAAAAGTGGTTATGAATAGTATTAACTAAATTTTAAACTTTATATGATCCTTATAATTTTAGAATCCATATTATGAGTTTCTTAGACATAATACAAGAACAGATTCATTTTCAGTATTGCACTTTTATCAACTTTTAATAGTGAAACCTTTTTAAATACAATATTTTAAACTTTTTGACTAAATGGGGACATCAAAAAAATTTAAAATGAAACATCCCAAGCTTCCATGGTACGCTTTCCTTTGAATAATACAGTAGCGTGTGTTGTACGCAACTTCGAGTTCAAACACACCACAACCAATCAAACTAGCCGTTATGAATAGTAATACCTACTTTTTGAAATTATATATATTTTATATTTTAGAATGGACTTCATTTTTGGATTCGGAATATCGAATTTAGCCTAAGGTGAAATTTTGGTACATTTCGGATAACTTTCATATTTTGATGAATAGTGAAAATTACTAAATTTTAATTAAAAACAACTTTTTTAATCAAAATAATTAATAGTGATAAATTATGAATTTGATTGGTTTTAAATTATATTTAGAATATATTTTTACCATTTAATATAATGTTGGTCATTGGACAAAATTTTACAATTAAACTGAACATAAACTAGTGTCAATCTTTTGATAGTTATTATCTCTTAAAAAAACGCTTTTTGTTTTGACAGCGGGAATTAATTTTAAATTAATTTCTGCCACTTCTGTGTTTTTAATTTAGGAAAATGGATTCCATATTTTGAATCAGGATGTTCAAATTGTGTAAATAGGTAACTTTTATTTTTAGACATTTTGAATAATTACTGCGGTAAATATTTTATTTACCATGGTTACGGGTAAATCCGGTAAATAAGGGTTAAAAAATAATATTATAATAATACTAAATTACCCTAAAACGTGTCTTAACCCTATTGGTTGATACATGGTCGACCATGGACATCTTTGGGTGGATTTTGGGACCCCATGGATCCACTTGTAAGTGATAATGATACTTTATTTTAATTAAGTTAACATGAATACAAAAATGACACAAGCATATATCTTTTAGAAAAACAATTGTTACGTATGGTTATATATGTTAGATTTTAGATTATAAATATTCATTAGAAAGATAAAAATATTTCCTACATAAGGATATTTTATTTATAATTTTTATACATTAAATAATTTATTTTATTTATGACACAATGATGATGCAGTAATTACTATAATAGTGAAAAATTAAAATAATTGATATTATAAATACCCAAATAAATATAATATGAAACTTTTAATGAATTAAACTAATTTTCTAGGATAATATGATATATTAGAATTGAGTTAATTGACTTTTTTCGAAGTAATCAATCTGTTATGAGTTTCACAAAAATCATCTATTGAATAGTGTCAAAATTGACATAAAAGAGTTCTTAAAACAAATATTATATTATTAATTGATATTAAATTCCTAAAAATCTAAGGTTCGGCCAAGAGACTTATATAATGATAGGTTCATCATTAATGGACCACTTGGGGGTCTCTTGGATGTATGTAGTAAGTTTATTAACCATATTATATAAAAATACAAAGAGACATTGTAAAAGTGAAACTAATTGACTTAGAGTTAATACTTAAAGATAAGGTCAATATAAGTACCCAAACCTGTCTAAATTCTATTGGTTGAGTTTTTTTCGACCCATCCCCACCTTAACCGTTGAATAATAAACTTTGGAGCCATTATAAACCGAATATGAATTTATTATAAATTAATATTTCTAGCTTTTCCAAAGGTGCCCCTCACCCCTCTTATAAAAGGGCACTCCTCCTTCTCATTTATTCACACCCTCAAAGCCTTTTGGTTCAGCCAAACTCTGCCCAAATACTCTCCCAACTTCCATCAATACAACATAGAGGCCTTAGTTTGATCAGAAATCCAACCTAAGGATCCCTTTTGATCAAATAAAAAGGAAGGAACCGAAGAAGAGGTAATGATTTCACCACCCTTTTTCCAAGTTCCTTCTTCTTCCACTTCTTCTTACTTTTTTGTTGCCATTCTAAAATAATAACTCCAGTATCATATATATACTGTTATGTTATTATAAATATGGTACAACCATATTCAATATTCTCTCCACCCTTTGAATAACATGTCACCATACGTGCGTACGTACGGCTTACCGTCTCCACGTCGTGGTGTAATTGTTATTCAATATATTATTATTTGGATGGGTATAATAATGATGTGTAACTCATGTAAATAATAAATATAACATGTTAGTGATTCTGTATATATGATATACCATTCATTTATATATTATTTTAATATCAAAAGAATGATATTGTCGTTCGTGCGTACGTACGGACTACCGTCTCCACGAACGCGATGAGATTCATTCTCCATCATATCCATTCAAGTATAATTATCATTTGCTGATTTAAAAATTATGTTTAAGGACATGATATCATTCAGTATATGAATAATATACAACCTATCCATTACAAACATGGATTACGTAATAAAACATATAAAAGAAAATGAGTAAGTTAACACCCGAAACAACGATAATACTAAGACATTATTAACAAATCAAAGTTAAAAGATCATATATGATATGATATTAATATATATGATTCTTGTATAATTCAATAACAATTATTTCAATATTATACAGGAGGTTAACCTACCCTAACCAAGTAAAAGTACAAGGTAAGGGATTTTCGTATCTCACTTTCAATTTCGTGAGATTTCCATTGTTCGCCCCTAAATTATTTAAAGTGGTGTATTGTGTACTGCTATTTGATATATATTATCATGATTCTCTTTATATTCATGTTATTCTGTAAATCATTTGATGGTTATTAACTTTTGGCCATACGACTCAGTTGATTAACATGGTAAGGGGTTTTCATCTCACTCCTTATTCCCGTGAGATTCATGACATATTACCACCATTACCTTTTGTGTGGTGTATGTACTGCCCATAATTGTATTCTTTGTGTAATACACTTTACCTTATGTGTATTTACATTTTGATTGTATGATACCTCTTTCATGGGTTGTATGTTTCATAAGTTACCAAATTGATAAGGGTTTACTTCACAATCTCTTTAATATCTGAGGTTGTCTTTACGTAAGTATCTACAGGGACATATTTACTATCCATGTCCATATTTCATAAAAGAGTTTTCAAAGGGATTATTTCTAAGGGAACTTTTACTAAAACATCATTTTAAATGTTTTAAATATTTATTCTTCTAAATCATCCTCATTTATGTCCACGTTTTCAAAATGGTTTGTAAGGATTAATTTATATGAAAATGAATGTTTTAAAAGTGTTAATTCCATTAAAAAGTTTCAAAGTGGTATGGGACACTTTGATTCAAAAATGTATTTAAATGCCTTACTTTCTAAATTGTATAACATTAAAATGTTTTCATGAAAAAGGGATATTTCTCTCAATAATTTGTAAAAAAACATTTTCATCTATGTCAACATCCTTTGATGGATTTTAATATTATTTGAAGTTGATTTATTTTGATACAAAACATCCATATTGTAATGAATGTTTGTGATATATTTGACTGTAGATGTGTCATTTATATAGCATTCATGGTTTATGAGTAAAGTATTGACATTTCGTATGATAGTACCAATAAGAATTTTTATGTTATATTTCAACCTTTACTTCATATGAATGTGTTGGACAAGTATGTTCCAGGTTGGGGACTGGTAAAAGTAAGCCCTCCAGGTTAGGGACTGGTAAAAGTAAGCCCTCCGGTTTGGTCTCCGGTTATTAGAGGCACTCCGGGTTGGTGTCCGGTTATTAGAGGCACTCCGGGATGGTGTTCGGTTATTAGAGGCACTACGGGTTGGTTTCCGGTTACAGTTAGCCCCAAGGTCTTGGGACGAGGCCTTGAAAAGAAATTAAAGTTTAGCATTATGCATTCCATCATTATGAAAGTGGTTATTGATTTTTCATGTGATTATTCGATTAGTAGAATATCCATGTGAATAAGTAAATGGCATTATTTTATTTTACTTTTGCCATACTATGTTGAAGTTCAGGTTTAAAAGGATTTTGTTTTAGTAATGCATTGCCTTAAATGTTTATGCTTATTTTGAATGTTCCTCTATATTGTTATCCTTACTGGGCATTTGAGCTCACCCCTTTTCTATGTTTATTTTCCCCAGGATGTGAAGAAGTAAGTTATGAATGACCTGTAGGGATATTATGAGGGGATAATAGTGTGGACTGTGGAGACATTATGTTTTTGTAGTAGTTTTTCATTTTATGATATAATGTAAAACATATGAATATATCTAGTGTTTCCAAGGCTACTAAACCAATCGGTCTTTCGAGATTTGATCTTTCTTGTGATCATGCCAATGTTATGTAATAATGCACCGACTCTGGGTAACTAGGGTCGGGGCGTTACAGTTGGTATCAGAGGAAGTTTAGTACAAGCCTTGGAAGCTAGATTTAGATAAAATCTGATTAGAGCACATAGACCTAAGATGAACTTTGAGGATTAGTATAGAAGAACATCCTAGAATTTTGGTATTGTAGAGATTTTGTGAGTTTTCCGAACAATACATCCCTGTCTGGATACGAGCAGGTAGAGGCAGCTCTGGCACAGATGTACCTAGGGGTAAAACCCAAAAACACCGCTTTGAGCTAGACTCGAACGGGAACTGGTGCACGACAACGGGACTTGCTGCACTCTTGGTTACGACACTCCCGGGGGGATATGCTTAGGATAATTCTCATTTTCATTACAAACCATTTTGAAGGGTTTATGTGGATTTACTTCCTCAAAGGATAAATTTATATGATTGTGGATTATATCCATAAACTATTTAATTTATGTTATGTGTCTTACAAGTTTGGGATTAGGTATTGTTATTCATAAACTAATCTAGTGTATACCATTGTTTAGAAATGGCGCCCAGTAGAAGGAATGAGAACTCCATCAATGCACATGATCCAAAGAGAAAGAAGGATCATATCTTTCATGGCCTTAAGCCAGAATTTATAAGAGAAATAGTCTCCCATTTATTATAATCATACGAAGAAATAATATCATGTGTTGATAAGAAAAGTAAAGAGTTTACTGATTCCTATGGCTTTGAAGGGAAGCAAGAGAAGAAAATGATGGAAGAGAGAAAGATGGGTAAAGGGAAGAGGGAAAAGAAGAATTTTCCCATATGTGATAAATGTGGGAAGAAACACCCTGGAACTTGTCTGAAAGGAATGGGAGTTTGTTATAAGTGTGGTGGAAAAGGGCACAAAGTACATGACTGCAAGGGTAAGAAAATGGTTTCAAATGTACAATGCTTCATTTGCAAGGAGTTTGGACACTATGAGAACCTATGTCCCAGTCATCAAAATATGCCGCAAATGATGTTATTGGCTAATAATCAAGTTATGATACTACCACAGATGAAGATGAATGATTAGAGTTCTTATGTTGATTATGTCAATTGAGTGTTGTATCAACAGTGTACTTGTTATAATAATTATGGAGTATATAAGGATTGTACTGCAGTACTATTTCATTAAGGACTTGAGATTGTGTGGAACAAAGAAAGGTGACTCAACAACAGGATAAATTTTTGGAAAATATATGGTTGAGAGAATGATAAACCATAATATAGTTCTGATACCGAGTTAGTGATTTTGGAATAATACATGATTGTTTTGGATAAATTATATTGGATATTCTTGACTACCTTGGAACTGATTAATGATCTGTATATTCCATTATTGTTGGGGTTTAAAACATTTTTGGATTGATGAGGTATATCCAGCATTCTATATGGAATAAGGGAGCATGAATGTAATCAATAAGGAATATGGTAATTCAGGATGTTTCCGTGTATTAAAAGAATACATGATGAAGGTATTCATATGCTATTACGTGGTAAAAAGGATCTACATTATGTTTAACTTCCTTATAAATGTTGGTCTGTGAGTTTGGTCAGAAATATTTTGGATAAATTCTAGTTTGAGATTAATTTTGGATTGCCATAAAAGGACAACCCGGAGGTCGGGCGGCAACCCATCGCGTCTGGCAAGGCCGCGAGACTTGAACCCGCAAACGAAGGGCGACGAGGGTGTATCACCTACCAATGGCCCAAGAGATGTCCTGGATTAAATAATGTAGTTTTTTTTAAATGATCTGGTAGATGAATTATAAATTAGTTTATTCTGGAACCCTGTACGAATAGTATAAATAGAATTTTTTTACGAGTGAAAGATGAGTTTGTGGTAGAAATTTATTAATGGACAAAACTCTAATTATAAAGTAAGTATATCTCCTTATGATCTTATCCAATCTCATAAATAAATTCCTCAACATTAAGAAAAGGAACTTAGAACAAAAATGTTGTCCTAGATGGTACCTTAAATCATCACTAATTTATGGCTTTGGGTTTTTTGGCCTTTTCATAGCCATGTTCTCTACCACTCTCCATCAGATAATTGATGGTTAGATTTCTCTTCCATATCCATATTTTCCTACATGGAACCCTAGTATGTGTTATTTTCGGTAATCTTCATACCTTCCACTCTTTGTTTTAAATAGAGGCCTCATTAATTCATTTTTCGATGTGGGATTTCAACTAAGATATTTTGAAATGTCAAAAATGTGTTATCCCAATACCCTATGTGTTGTTGAACCGATGGTATTTCAAATCATCATAGATTGATGAGTTTATGGACCTCAATTTTATACTTGTTTGTGATTGATGACCTCAATCACTACCTATAAATATTTACGTTTTTCCTCCAATTATATGTCTCTAATTGCCACCAATGTTCTCCTAATCGAGATCATAATTTGGTGGTGACCCTTTCATTTCTCATTTCCTCATATTAAGACTAAATTTTAGTAACCCAATTTCCGATGTGGGTTTTCCCACAAAGATATTTTTTATTTTCAACCTTTTATTTTCTAAGAACAATTTCAAATTGCGAGGACGCAATTTATTGAAGGAGGGGAGAATGTAACACCCCAAGATTTCATAGTGTGTTATTTCTTTAAAATAATACAATAACTTGCACTACACGCAACACCGTGTTCAAGCACACCATGACTTACCAAACAAGCCGTTAAAAAGAGGTTATAAATAGTATTAACTAAATTTTAAACTTTATATAATCTTTATAATTTTAGAATCCATATTATGAGTTTCTTAGACATAATACAAGAACAGATTCATTTTCAGTATTGCACTTTTATCAACTTTTAATAGTGAAACCTTTTTAAATACAATATTTTAAACTTTTTGACTAAATGGGGAAATCAAAAAAATTTAAAATGAAACATCCCAAGCTTCCATGGTACGCTTTCCTTTGAATAATACAGTAGCGTGTGTTGTACGCAACTTCGAGTTCAAACACACCACAACCAATCAAACTAGCCGTTAAGAATAGTAATACCTACTTTTTGAAATTATATATTTTTTATATTTTAGAATGGACTTCATTTTTGGATTCGGAATATCGAATTTAGCCTAAGGTGAAATTTTGGTACATTTCGGATAACTTTCATATTTTGATGAATAGTGAAAATTACTAAATTTTAATTAAAAACAATTTTTTTAATCAAAATAATTAATAGTGATAAATTATGAATTTGAGTGGTTTTAAAGTATATTTATAATATATTTTTACCATTTAATATAATTTTGGTCATTGGACAAAATTTTACAATTAAACCGAACATAAACAAGTGTCAATCTTTTGATAGTTATTATCTCTTAAAAACATGCTTTTTGTTTTGACAGCGGGAATTAATTTTAAATTAATTTCTGCCACTTCTGTGTTTTGAATTTAGGAAAATGGATTCCATATTTGAAATCAGGATGTTCAAATTGTGTAAATAGGTAACTTTTATTTTTAGACATTTTGAATAATTACTGCGGTAAATATTTTATTTACCATGGTTAAGGGTAAATCCGGTAAATAAAGGGTTAAACAATAATATTATAATAATACTAAATTACCCTAAAACGTGTCTTAACCCTACTGGTTGATACATGGTCGACAATGGACATCTTTGGGTCGATTTTGGGACCCCATGGATCCACTTGTAAGTGATAATGACACTTTATTTTAATTAAGATAAAATGAATACAAAAATGACACAAGCATATATCTTTTAGCAAAACAATTGTTACATAGGGTTATATGTGTTGGATTTTAGATTATAAATATTCATTAGAAATATAAAATTATTTCCTACATAATGATATTTTATTTATAATTTTTAGACATTAAATAATTTATTTTATTTATGACACAATGATGATGCAGTAATTACTATAATAGTGAAAAATTAAAATAATTGATATTATAAATACCCAAATAAATATAATATGAAACTTTTAATGAATTAAACTAATTTTCTAGGATAATATGTTATATTAGTATTGATTTAATTGACTTTGTTCGAAGTAATCAATCTGTTATGAGTTTCACAAAAATCAACTATTGAATAGTGTCAAAATTGACATAAAAGAGTTCTTAAAACAAATATTATATTATTAATTGATATTAAATTCCTAAAAATCTAAGTTTCGGCCAAGAGACTTATATCCTGATCGGTTCATCATTAATGGACCACTTGGGGTCTCTTGCATGTATTTAGTAAGTTTATTAACCATATTATATAAAAATACAAAGAGACATTGTAAAAGTGAAACTAATTAACTTAGAGTTAATACTTAAATATAAGGTTAATATAAGTACCCAAACCTGTATAAATTCTATTGGTTGAGTTGTTTTAGACCCATCCCCACCTTAACCTTTGAATAATCAACTTTGGAGCCATTAGAAACCGAATATGAATTTATTATAAATTAATATCTCCAGCTTTTCCAAAGGTGCCCCTCACCCCTCTTATAAAAGGGCACTCCTCCTTCTCATTTCTTCACACCCTCAAAGCTTTTTTCTTCGGCCAAACTCTGCCCAAATACTCTCCCAACTTCCCTCACTACAACCTAGAGGCCTTAGTTTGATCAGAAATCCAACCTAAGGAGCCCTTTTGATCAAATCAAAAGGAAGGAACCGAAGAAGAGGTAATGATTTCACCACCCTTTTTCCAAGTTCCTTCTTCTTCCACTTCTTCTTACTTTGTTGTTACCATTGTAAAATAATAACTCCAGTATCATATATATACTGTGATGTTATTATAAATATGGTACAAACATATTCATTATTCTATCCACCCTTTGAATAACATGTCACCATACGTGCGTACGTACGGCTTACCGTCTCCACGTCGTGGTGTAATTGTTATTCAATATATTATTATTTGGATGGGTATAATAATTATGTGTAACTCATGTAAATAATAAATATAACATGTTAGTGATTCTGTATATATGATATACCATTCATTTATATATTATTTTAATATCAAAAGAATGATATTGTCGATCGTGCGTACGCACGGACTACCGTCTCCACGAACGCGATGAGATTCATTCTCCATCATATCCGTTCAAGTATAATTATCATTTTATGATTTAAAAATGATGTTTAAGGACTTGATATCATTTTGGATATGAATAATATACAACCTATCCATTACAAACATGGATTACGTAATAAAACATATAAAAGAAAATGAGTAAGTTAACACCCGAAACAACGATAATACTAAGACATTATTAACAAATCAAAGTTAAAAGATCATATATGATATGATATTAATATATATGATTCTTGTATAATTCAATAACAATTATTTCAATATTATACAGGAGGTTAACCTACCCTAACCAAGTAAAAGTACAAGGTAAGGGATTTTCGTATCTCACTTTCAATTTCGTGAGATTTCCATTGTTCGCCCCTAAATTATTTAAAGTGGTGTATTGTGTACTGCTATTTGATATATATTATCATGATTCTCTTTATATTCATGTTATTCTGTAAATCATTTGATGGTTATTAACTTTTGGCCATACGACTCAGTTGATTAACATGGTAAGGGGTTTTCATCTCACTCCTTATTCCCGTGAGATTCATGACATATTACCACCATTACCTTTTGTGTGGTGTATGTACTGCCCATAATTGTATTCTTTGTGTAATACACTTTACCTTATGTGTATTTACATTTTGATTGTATGATAACTCTTTCATGGGTTGTATGTTTCATAAGTTACCAAATTGATAAGGGTTTACTTCACAATCTCTTTAATATCTGAGGTTGTCTTTACGTAAGTATCTACAGGGACATATTTACTATCCATGTCCATATTTCATAAAAGAGTTTTCAAAGGGATTATTTCTAAGGGAACTTTTACTAAAACATCATTTTAAATGTTTTAAATATTTATTCTTCTAAATCATCCTCATTTATGTCCACGTTTTCAAAATGGTTTGTAAGGATTTATTTATATGAAAATGAATGTTTTAAAAGTGTTAATTCCATTCAAAATTTTCAAAGTGGTATGGGACACTTTGATTCAAAAATGTATTTAAATGCCTTACTTTCTAAATTGTATAACATTAAAATTTTTTCATGAAAAAGGGATATTTCTCTCAATAATTTTTAAAAAAACATTTTCATCTATGTCAACATCCTTTGATGGATTTTAAGATTATTTGAAGTTGATTTATTATGACACAAAACATCCATATTGTAATGAATTTTTGTGATATATTTGACTGTAGATGTGTCATTTATATAGCATTCATGGTTTATGAGTAAAGTATTGACATTTCGTATGCTAGTTCCAATAAGAATGTTTATGTTATATTTCAACCTTTACATCATATGAATGTGTTGGACAAGTATGTTCCAGGTTGGGGACTGGTTAAAGTAAGCCCTCTAGGTTGGGGACTGGTAAAAGTAAGCCCTCCAGGTTAGGGACTGGTAAAAGTAAGCCCTCCGGTTTGGTCTCCGGTTATTAGAGGCACTCCGGGTTGGTGTCCGGTTATTAGAGGCACTCCGGGTTGGTGTCCGGTTATTAGAGGCACTCCGGGTTGGGTTTCGGTTACAGTTAGCCCCAAGGTCTTGGGACGAGGCCTTGAAAGAAAATTAAAGTTTAGCATTATGCATTCCATCATTATGAAAGTGGTTATTGATTTTGCATGTGATTATTCGATTAATAGAATATCCATGTGAATAAGTAAATGGCATTATTTCATTTTACTTTTTCCATACTATGTTGAAGTTCAAGTTTAAAAGAATTTTGTTTTAGTATTGCATTGCCTTAAATGTTTATGCTTATTTTGAATGTTCCTCTATATTGTTATCCTTACTGGGCATTTGAGCTCACCCCTTTTCTATGTTTATTTTCCCCAGGATGTGAAGAAGTAAGTTATGAATGACCTGCAGGGATATTATGAGGGGATAATAGTGTGGACTGTGGAGACATTATGTTTTTGTAGTAGTTTTTCATTTTATGATACAATGTAAAACTTATGAATATATCTAGTGTTTCCAAGGCTACTAAACCAATCGGTCTTTCGAGATTTGATCTTTCTTGTGATCATGCCAATGTTATGTAATAATGCACCGACTCTTGGTAACTAGGGTCGGGGCGTTACAAAGGCCCCCGCCTCTTCTCTCTGGCGGCGCGGCTGAAGCCGGGACTTTGAGAAAACCGATCCCCCACGTGGGGGCCTGCTTTTGAGAAAACGGGGGGGGGGGGGGGGGGGGGGGCGCTACCCCCCTTTGTGTAACCGTGGCCCCCCTTTATGGGGGGCCGGTTTTGGCCAGCCGGGAGAATTTATTCCCCCGGTCCTTCTCCCTTCCGGTCGGCCCAACATGGCCGTCCGGTTCTTCCTCAACGGGACCGGCAAGGATGGTCCCCCTTCCGGATTCTGACACCGGCGGCCTGGTGAGCCGCCGGTCTTCTCATTCCGCCACGGCCCGGAACCGTCCATGGCCTTCGTCGTCTGGCACGGTGCGACGACACCGCACCCCTCCGCCGCGGCCCCGCTCCGGCCGCGGCGCCTTCAGTTTCCTTCAACGCAGCGCGACGACATCGCGTTCTTGATAAACTTTCTGTGGCACGGCGTGACGGCGTCGCGCGATTATAGCCTTGTGATTCCCGCGTGGTGCGACGGCCCACGCCATCTCGTTCATCCGCAAGGAAATAAGATTCAATGAAAGAGGAGGGGAAATTTGGCCGTGTTTGTGCGGTCCGACCCCCCCTCTCATTAGATGATAACCCTTAAATATTTATCCACAAGATTATCATGCTAGAACCAATAACGAGAGTAAATAAATAAGCAACAACAAACCCCTACCTCGGTTCAAGAACGATGATCGTCAACGACTCGCGGAAGACAAGCGTCATGGAGGTCAGGCGTCGCGGTAATTGTTCGTCAATTCTGTTGACGAAGAGGTACGTCCGAAGAGGTACATCGTTTGTGAATCTTCGTAAGCCGACGAAGGAAGTACGAGGAGGAAGCGGAGTTCCCTTTCGTTGACACGGAAGGCGTCGTCGATCTTCGGAAATAGACCGGCTACGAAGAAGAGAGGAGCGGCGTTCTTCGTCGGAGCTTGAGTGTACTTCGTCAAAGTTTGAAGAAGAAGAAGGAGTTCTCAAAATCTCTCAAGGAGGCTAGAGAATTCTAACCAAATAAAATAAGCTAAGGGCTTATTTTATTTACTCAACCAAACCATTTGAAATTCAAAGGTTTGAATTAAGACAACTCAACCCATTAAATAACCCAACTAGTCATGTTAATTAAAAGAGAAGGTTAAGGGAGTTTTAAAAGAGAAGATGAAGAGTTATGCTTCGGGTGGGCCCCACCACACTTAATCCTCCCAAGGGAGGTTAAGTGGATGTGGGTCCCACCACTAACTCCCTTTGGGAGAAGTTAATCAATAAGTTTAAATAAAAATTTGTATTCCACAATTTTTATTTAACTTATTCTAAATTTCCAAAAACTAACTCTCAACCCGCAATAAACGCAACCTCGGAAAAGGTCTACTTAAGAGAATATCGGCGCTGCGAGTTCATCGGTGCCCTCAGAATTTGATTCCAGGCACTGGTTCAAAAGTTAGAAATTCCCGCTCGTTCGTTCACTGAACGTACCCGAGCCAATCTTCAGAAATTGATTCCGGGCACTCTGGGCCTCGGAATCAGGTTCCGTCAGAAACCGCGCTCTTGTAAAAATCAAAATAAAATCAAGAAAAAATTTCTCTTGAATTTTACGGGTCTTTACATTACTCCCACCTTAGGGCTTTACGTCCCCGTAAAGATACATCAAAAACTAGGGAAACAAATGTGGGTACTGAGCACGTATCTGAGCCTCCTGCTCCCATGTTCTCTCCTGGAGGTTCCCGTGCTGCCATCTGATGCGCACAAGAGGAATCGATCTCCCACGTATGACCCGCTCTTGTCGATCCTCTATCTCCACCGGAATCTCCATAAAAGTCACCCCATCGTCAACGTCAAGCTCCCCATGGTCAATGATGTGCGTCGGGTCGTGCATGTATCTCCTCAGCTGAGATACGTGGAAGACGTCATGCACCCGGTGCAATTGAGGTGGTAGAGCCAGGCGATAAGCCACCTCGCCAATCATGCTGAGGATCTGGAAGGGTCCGATGAAGCGCGAAGATAACTTGCCGCCTCAGCCAAATCTACGAATACCACGTCGAGGTGAGACCCGCAAGAAGACGTGGTCGCCATCCTTGAACTCAAGTGGCCTCCGCCTCCTGTCAGCGTATGACTTCTGCCGGCTCTGAGCTGTCCTCATCCGCTCCTGGATGGCCTGGACCTTCTCTGTCGTGGCCTGGACCATCTCCGATCCCACAAGTGCTGACTCCCCAGGGTCTGTCTAGCACAAAGGAGATCTACAAGGTCAGTCGTACAACGCCTCGTATGGTTCCATCCTGATGGTGGAGTGGTAGCTGTTGTTGTACGCAAACTCCACCAAGGGTAGGTGGTCCTCCCAGCTACGACCAAAGTTGAGGACACATGCGCGGAGCATGTCCTCGAGAGTCTGGATGGTCCTCTCCGTCTGACCATCCGTCTGAGGGTGAAAGGCTGTGCTCAGACGTAGCTGCGTCCCGAACGCCTCCTGTAACCCCTTCCAAAGCCGAGAAGTAAAGCGAGCATCTCGATCGGAGACGATAGATGATGACACGCCGTGGAGCCGTACTATCTCCTGAACGTAGAGACGTCCCAAGCTCTCCACTAAGCCATGCTCTCTGATGGGTAAGAAGTGTGCCGACTTGGTGAGTCGGTCAACAATCACCCAAAATGGATTTGTGACCTCTGGAAGTGCGTGGAAGTCCAGTCACAAAGTCCATAGATATTCCATCCCACTTCCACTACGGAACCTCCAAGGGCTGTACCAAGCCTGCTGGTACCTGATGCTCTGCCTTCACCTGCTGGTAGGTGAGGCATCGAGAAACGAACTCTGCCACAACCTTCTTCATGCCCGGCCACCAGTGCTGTCGTCTGAGATCCTGGTACATCTTCGCCACTCCTGGATGTACCGCCAAAGGAGAAGTGTGAAACTCTCTCAGAACCTCCTCTCACAAAGCGACTGGTACCATGGTATGTCCTCTGAAAAGGATTATGTGCTCTTCTCCAAGGTAGAAACCATTAGGTGCCTGTCCTGAGGATATCTGTGCACGCCGTGTCTCACAGTCAGTGTCCTCACGCTGTGCCTCTCTGACCCGCTGCAGTAGAGGAGGGGTGACTGTGAGAGACTGAGGGAAGGCTGCTCCATCTCTATCCACGAAGGATATCTGCAAAGAGGCTAGCTGCTCCATCGCCTCCTCAAGTAGCTGAATGTCCGTCCTCCTGCTGAGGATATCAGCTACTACGTTCCCCTTCCCAGGAGTATAGACTATGTCAAAGTCATAGTCCTAGAGGAACTCGAGACATCTCCGCTGTCTCAGGTTCAGGTCCTTCTGTGAGATGATATACCTGAGACTCTGATGATCAGAAAAGACTGTAAAGCGCTCGCCCATCAGGTAGTGTCGCCATGTCTTCAGAGCGAAGACCACTGCTGCTAACTCGAGGTCATGGGTAGCGTAGTTCTGCTCATGCGGCCTCAACTGACATGATCCACAGGCGATCACTGCCCACTACTGCATCAGAACACATCTGTGTCTGGTCCCTGATGCATCGCAGTAGACTATGTACCCTACTCCCTCCTCAGGAAACCTCAAGATAGGTGCGCTAGTCAATCTCTGCCTCAGCTCCTGGAAGCTCTTCTGACATCTGTCTAACCACACGAAGGGTTTCCCCTTCTTTGTCAAAGCTGTGAGTGGTGCCGCAACTCTAGAGAATTCTAGCATAAATCTCTGATAGTATCCCGTAAGTCCCAAGAAACTCCGCACCACTGTCACGCTATTGGGTGGCTCCCAAGCTAGCACTGCCTCGATCTTCGCGGGATCCACTGCAACTCCCACCTCAGAGATGACGTGTCCCAAGAAGTGGACCTCATGTATCTAGAACTGGCACTTCCAGAGCTTACCATAAAGCTGGTGCTCTCGGAGTGTGTCTAGTACAACTCGCAAGTGGTATGCGTACTCCTCCTCAGTCGTAGAGTAAATCAGAATGTCATCAATGAAGACCACGACAAACCGATCAAGGTATGGCTGAAATATCCTTTTCATGAGGGCCATGAACACTGCTGGAGCATTGGTTACACCGAAAGGAATAACCAAAAACTCATAGTGGCCATACCGACATCTGAAGGCCGTCTTCTGCACGTCCTCATCTCTGACTCTGAGCTGATGATAGCCTGACCTGAGGTCTATCTTCGAGTACCACCGTGCTCCCTTGAGCTGATCAAAGAGGTCATCAATTCTCGGTAGATGATACTTGTTCCTCACTGTCACCTGGTTCAGGCGACGATAGTCAACACAAAGTCGCGAGCTCTCATCCGCCTTCTTGGCGAACAATATCGGGGAAGGCCAGGATGAAACACTGGGTTGGATGAACCCCTTGCCCTGCAAGTCCTCCAACTATACCCGTAGATCTTGAAGCTCAGCGGGGGCCATCCGATATGCTGGAGTCGATATCGGGGCTGTCCCGGGGTACAGGTCAATATAAAAGTCTACCTATCTGCGAGGAGGTAGCCCTGGAACGTTGTCGGGAAAAACGTCCGCAAACTGATCCACCACTGCAGGAAAACCAGGACTCCGCACGTCAACTGCTCCAAGGATGAGGCTAGACAACTGATGAGTGATGGTCTATCCTCTCCTCCGCGGAAGTCCATCCTGTGCTGCAAAGGCTCCCTTCTCGCCGGTGAAGGTGAACCTGCTCCCGTCGGTGCGTACACATCGCACCTTGCGCCTAAAACAGTCAATCTGCGCATGGACCGTAGATAGCCAATCCATGCCCAAGATGACGTCGTAAGGCGTCGATGCTGCTAAAAAAAGATCCCAGCCGAATATCTCGCATCCTAGAGTAAGCTCGCACTGCCGGCACCAGTGCGTAATCATCGAGTCTGCTCCCGTAGGAGTCTCTAGCCGTAAGGATTGAGCCAACGGCTCTGTCGGAATCTCCGAGCTCCGAACAAGGGCAGCGGCTATGAAAGAGTGACTCGCTCCTGTGTCTATAAGTTCTGCAGCAAGGGTGGAATAGACACAAATAGTACCTCGAATCATCTCGGGTGCGCCGTGGTCGTAGGTCTCTGCTGCCTGGAGCTGTGTCTGTCTCTGCCCGCCAGCTCCCTGTGGTCGGGGTGGACCTCCTGGTGGTGGTGGTGGCAGAGCCCCAAAGCGTCGCCCTCCACCTGCTGCTCGACCAGCTCCTCTTCCTCGTCCGCCTCCTCCCTGCGGACCGCCACAGTAGACCCTCTACCTCTGCCTCGGTGGTCCCTCAACCGTCTGCTGCTCCTCGGCACGGCGGGTCGGGCAGTCACGAGCCATGTGGCCCTGCCCGCCGCACGAGTAGCAATGCCTGCCTCTCGAAAGACTGGATCCCCGCTGTGTGCCCCGCACTGCTGAGCCAGTGTCATGAGGTCGTCTGCCTGAAGGTCTAGTCTGCATGGACCCCTGAGTCATCCGTCGACTGCCTGCTGTAGATGACTCTGCCACGTGCCGCCCTGCGGTGGGTCTCGACGCTAGTGTAGACTCAGCAAGGAAGCTCTCTATCCAAAGGGCCCGCTCCAGTACTCCTGTCTGAGTCGGTATACTGAGGGAGATCAGTGATGCCCTGATCTCGTGTCTCAAACCCTGCTCGAAGGTCCGGGCCCGGAAGAATGGGTCTCGTACCATGTCAGTCAAGTAGCGCGAGAGATCGGTAAATCTCGCCGAGTACTGAGCGACCGTTATGCTGCCCTACCGCAGCTGGAGATGCTCTTGGATACACACCGCACAAAGGGTGGTTGGGACGAACTCCGAGCGGAAGAGGCTCTCAAAGTCCGTCCATAGAAGAGATGCCTCATCGTGCACCAGGAATATCAAGCTCCACCATCGTCCTACTGCTGCATGTAGTAGGCTCGCAGCGAGGATCAACATGAGGTCTGCTGGTGTCCTCACTAGCCTAAACACACGTACCACTGCCTCCAGCCAGTCCTCGGCTGCCTGGTGATCCATCTCCCCGCGAAACCTGGGTGGTCGCTGGCGCTGAAACTCATGTAGTGTGCTGAGGCAACGTGCATCGTCAGCAGCTGGTGCTGGAAGTATCGGTGGCTCGGCGGGTAGTGCTACCACCGGTGCTACTGCTGACAAAGGTCCCTGCACCGAGGCCTCGTCACTCGGTGGTCTGTCGTCACACTCGACTCTCGGAACCCTAGCTGGCTGCCGTCGTGGGGCCATACTGAAAAGGAAACAGGTGCGCCACGGTCAGAACAATATACCTGGTGAGCTGATATAAGTAATCACAAAGAAAACATTGAAACACACACGCAATCAATGTTTTCGTTCATTAAGTCGGAAATCAGAAGTCAGGGTCCTGGTGTACGGATACGTCGGCCGCCGCACCAACACTGGACTCCTTGGACTGAAAACCACACTCAATATGCTAAACATTATTTCTTCACATAGAAAAGATCAAAGTTCGCGGTAGAACCAAACTCCTCTGATACTAATTTGTCACGACCCGCCCTCGGGGTCCGTGCCGTGACTACCCCAAGCCCGCCTTCCATAGGCCAGGGGCTGGCGACTAGCACCAAGGTGTAAATACCGGTAAAAAGGGAAGGCATTGCCTTTGTAAAGAAAACAAACACCACAGAGTAAGCAAGCGGAAAGTAAACACTAAGTAAAAACAGAGTACAACTGAAAGTGCGGAAAAGTAAATGGGCCAGTATACAAACCCAAACTGAAAGTAAAGTACAACTCGAAAGGGAAAACAGCAACTGTAAAGTAAAAGCCGCTACTCCGAGCTGTCCACTGGAAATCCCACCTGAAGGGTGAGTACAGATAGCTCCACTGCTCCTCGGGTCCCGCCGTCCGCTCCGGGCACGTCCTGCCCAGTGGTCCACCTCCAGGTACCGTTCTGCTCTACAAGCCTCATTCACGATCAACAATGTCCATCGTCTGCAACCAACACAATGTAGTGCGGGCATAGCCCGTGCAGGGGTGAGTATAAGCTACTCACTAGGGACCCCAAGACCCCTGAAGGTCTCCCAAAATCGACAAAGGACAAACCACAAAGGAAGATTCAATCACGAAGTAACAACCGACACTGCCTAGGTATATGCCCATACATATACCTAAGTCATCAATTCCAATACGCTCCAACCTCCGAGCCCAAGTACAACTCAGTCCACACAGGAAAGTATACGTATTCCACACAGGAAAGCAAAACAAAATCCACAGAGGATAGCACAACTCTATCCACACAGAAAAGAAACAGGAATTATCTCACACAGGTATACTTCTTCAAAGGATGATAAAGATGATCTCTGAACCATCAAAGTCCTCAGACCCACGAAGGATCGATAGGTAACTAACCCCCGCAAAGACCCACACAGGATCGGGACCACACAGGACCTGTAGGCGCTGGTTCACACAGGACCGCTGAGCGCAAAGACCCACACAGGATCGGGCCCACACAGGACCTGTAGCCCTGATCCACGTAGGATCGCTGAGTGCTGTAGTCGTCGTCGAATCCACCAAGGATATCTGTACTGTCGTCGTCGCAGTCACAATAGCAGTAGCAGTAGCAGTAGCAGTCGCAGTCGCACTAGGGTTCCCGCACACAGCAAGCTCGTTCGGGAGGGTCCGCTCCACGAGCCGAGAGGCTGATACATCAACTGTCACAAAGTCCAGAGTTGATGTATCCAAAAGTTCCGTATCGCCAACAGGAACTCAACGCAATAGACGACATGTCGATCGGACGCCCGGTCTGAGAGTTATTGGCTTTTTCGTCCCAGGGGCCCGGTTGGTTTTTAAGGAAAAACCAACCCGACCGTACTCCACCTGCGTCCAAACCTCGGGCGGATTATGCCAAAATATCCTTCTCACTAAGAGGAACTCAACAAAACTGACGGCACGTCAATCGGACGTCCGTAGCTCAAGATATGAGAGTTTCCGCTCCGAGGGCCCGGTTGGTTTCGTGTTCGAACCAGCCCAGCCAAAATCAAATTATTCCGAAACTCTGAGTGCGATATACCGAATCTACCGTCTCGATCCAAGGATCGCATCGCCACTGACGGTTCGTCAATCGGAGGTCCGTAGCTCAAGTTATGGGTAGAAGACCGAAATCGATTCGAAAACGGGGGGTCCGGGTCCGGGCCAACCCGGCCCGACCCCCCCTGGGTCGGCCCGAACTGGGTCGACCCGACCCGGGTCCGACCCGGCCCGGCCGGCGGCGCGGTCCGGCGCGGTGGTGCAGCCCGGCCGGTGGCGGCGCGACCTGGCGCCGCACGGGTGCCACGCGCGGGGGGCAAGGCCCCCGCCTCTTCCCTCTGGCAGCGCAGCTGAAGCCGCGCCTTTGAGAAAACCGGCCCCCCACGTGGGGGCCTTCTTTTGAGAAAACGGGGGGGCGTTGCCCCCCCTTTGTGTAACCGCATCCCCCCCTTTATGGGGGGGCGGTTTTGGCCAGTCGGGGGAATTTATTCCCCCGGTCCTTCTCCCTTCCGGCCGGCCCAACATGGCCGGCCGGTTCTTCCTCAATGGGACCGGCAAGGCCGGTCCCCCTTCCGGATTCCGACACCGGCGGCCCGGAGAGCCGCCGGTCTTCTCGTTCCGCCGCGGCCCGGAACCGGCCACGGCCTTCGTCTTCCGGCATGGTGCGACGGCACCGCGCCCCTCCGCCGCGGCCCCGCTACGGTCGCGGCGCCTTCGGTTTCCTTCGACGCGGCGCGATGGCGTTGCGTTCTTGATAAACTTTCCATGGCGTAGCGCGATGACGCCGCACGATTATAGCCTTGCGATTCCCGCGTGGTGCGACGACCCATGCCATCTCGTTCATCCGCAAGGAAATAAGATTCAAGGACAGAGGAGGGGAAATTCGGCTGTGTTTGTGCGGTCCGACCCCCCCTCTCGTTAGATTATAACCCTTAAATATTTATCCACAAGATTATCATTCTAGAACCAAGAACAAGAATAAATAAATAAGCAAAAACAAATCCCTACCTCGGTTCAAGAACGATAATCGTCAACGACCCGCGGAAGACAAGCGTCGCGGAGGTCGGGCGTCGCGGTAATCGTTCGTCAATTCTGTTGACGATGAGGTACGTCCGAAGAGGTACGTCGTTGGTGAATCTTCCTAAGCCGATGAAGGAAGTCCGAGGAGGAAGCGGCGTTCCCTTTCGTTGACACGGAAGGCGTCGTCGATCTTCAGAAACAGACCGGCTACGAAGAAGAGAGGAGTGGCGTTCTTCATCGGAGCTTGAGTGTTCTTCGTCAAAGTTTGAAGAAGAAGAAGGAGTTCTCAAAATCTATCAAGTAGGCTAGAGAATTCTAACCAAATAAAACAAGCTAAGGGCTTATTTTATTTACTCAACCAAACCATTTGAAATTCAAAGGTTTGAATTAAGACAACTCAACCCATTAAATAACCCAACTAGTCAAGTTAATTAAAAGAGAAGGTTAAGGGAGTTTTAAAAGAGAAGATGAAGAGTTATGCTTCGGGTGGGCCCCACCACACTTAATTCTCCCAAGGGAGGTTAAGTGGATGTGGGTCCCCCCACTAACTCCCTATGTGAGAAGCTAACCAATAAGTTTAAATAAAAATTTGTATTCCACAATTTTTATTTAACTTATTCTAAACTTCCAAAAACTAACTCTCAACCCACAATAAACGCAACCTCGGAAAAGGTCTAATTAAGCGAATATCAGCGCTGCGAGTTCATTGGTACCCTCGTAATTTGATTCCGGGCACCGGTTCAAAAGTTAGAAATTCCCGCTCGTTCGTTCACTGAACATACCCGAGCCAAACTTCGGAAATTGATTCCGGGCACTCCGGGCCTCAGAATCAGGAGCCATTAGAAACCGCACTCTTGTAAAATTCCAAAGAAAATTAAGAAAAAATTTCCCTTGAATTTTACGGGTCTTCACAGCCCACAAGTTCCATCTCCCACTGGCTCTGACCCATAGAGTGGTGATATATAGGGTCTCACATACATGACCTAAAATGGTACTACACCAATGGTGGAGTGGTAACTACTGTGATATGAAAAAGACATAGATGATAGATGATTATCCCATATATTCCCCATAATTAACACAAAAAAATGAAGCATTCTCACTAGAACCTAAACGGTCTGTTGACCTAAAAATCTACCTGGTGTATAGACACCATGCTCAACCACAACTAATTCCTTAATTCCTCTAGAATCCTCTCTTTAATGATGACATAAAGTGATCATCGGATTCTAAAATGACCTTCAAGGAAACCCCATGAAGTCAGATTACCTATTTTATGAAAAATCAACCTATAATCTCCACTACGATTTTAACTTATATGGCTAGGAATCGGAAGAACATAGTGGGTCGGTCTATGAACAATTAGATAATTGTGATATCTATCACTAAATATAGAAGCCTCATCACAAGAAACACAATTATACCATCCCATTTCCTATTTCATCTAGAAATCTTAGTCTCTACCTACTGATATATGATACATCAAGATTTTATCTCATCAACATGCAACTATATGATTATCCACCCTACCCAATGCTAAATGATTCTTGTACATTCTCATCTCTCTAAGATGTGCTTCTAAGGGAAAGTATGGAACCACCTACACACCTCCCCTCACATAAAGACCTGTTCCATTTTCCATCCTTGAATAAGGATGATGTTCCCCCCCACCATCATAAAATCTATTGGGAACCTGTATAGTGGATAACTGATCATGGAATACCACATAATTGATATCCCCAAGTTGTGCCTCCTGACTCACTCAAGAAGTAGAGGGGTAAAAACCATCTATAGAAGGTACACCATACCATCTTATTCGTTATGTTTTAGAACAAACACTTCAACATAACCATCCCCTTTCTTAATAAAAAAAATTAAAAAATTCACTTCGAGTATCTTTACCACCAACAAACTCTTAGGTGGCTCCCAATATAGAAATTCATTGACCATTACTAGGTCTATTGTCACTCCAATGTTTGAGAAGACCCACCCCAAGAAGTGTATCTATTGAATGGAAAATTGATACTTAAATGGATTCCAATAATGATCATACTCAAAGATAATATCAAAATACAACCTTGAGTATCTTGTGTAATCCACCTCTAATATAGAGAATAGTAAGATTTCATCAAAGAAGACAATAATGTACTGATCCAAGAAGTGTGGAAGGATCTATTATATAAGTCCTAATACCATCAATGATTAGTTCAACATTCCATAGGGAATCACCAAGAAATAAAAGTAATCATAGTGGCTCTATGAGGAAACCCTCTGTATATCCACCCTTTCACCCAAAGCTGTTGATAACATGAACTAGGGTCAAACTCTAAAAACCACATCACCCCTTACCACAGGTCGAATAATTCATTTATTTTTATGGGAGGACACTATTTTCAGAATTACCTAGTTCATATAACTTTATTCAATTCTTATGTTGAAGATAATATCCACATCCTAGGAAAACAACAATGGTATGCCTGAGAAAACACATTAGTTCTAACAGGACCCTTCTCTACAGATTCCTCCAACTACACCTTTTGCTGTTGCAGCCACACATGGTCATATAATATTCTAGTGAAGATATCAATAAATATTTTGGTTTAGTTCTATGAAGATGATAAATTTCCATAGAAAGTTAATCTAGACACATTATCAGGGAAGACTTACACATTCTTCTCTAACACCATAGCATATTGGAATCTGAAAGCATCTGCTACTCCAAGTGTCATACAAGCCAACTGATATGAAATTGGTTGTATCCTCCTATACAAGATCTCATCATAATATGCATGGTATTTCTTCTCACTCAAGAAGAGAAAATTATGTCCCACATATTATGGTACACTACAACCCCCACTATAAATAGTAAATTGGGAATGGAAAATATAAAACTATTCAATACTAAGGAAAACATCATATATTCCCACTACCAATATGGAAATATTTCACATGAGGCTCTCTCTACTCCTATAGTCAGGTCGAACTATCGATAGAATTTTTTAATCATCAAACCTCTCTATAGGATCCCCCAACACAAGGGTCATGATAAAAGGATACACTAATATTTATGGGCCATGATTAGGTAATAAATCTAGGGAAATGTTTCTTATTAATGTGTACTAAAACTACAGATAGAGGAGATAAAAAAAGATGTAACTCACGACAAACTCAAAGACTCTAGGTCACAATCCCCTACTACCTAAAGCTAGACATACCCCTTCCCTTTTGTTCGCCAAAACCAATTCTCACCTTATCACATTAGAAAAATCTCTAGCACAAAAGTCAATTGAACTCATCCACCACACCTCAATATTATACAATTTTGGTGGTACTGACTTTACCACAGATTTTTGTATCATTTCTCTAGAACACATATTGGTGGGGGTGTTTCCCTATTTCTTGTGGGGTTGAAGAATCATACAACACCACCAACACAAGGTTCTACTGATGCCCAAAGTCACCTTGGAGATTTCTTGATTCCAGGACCCCCATTAATAGGTCTCATATCTAAGTGGGACATTCAAACCTCCAGATTATGCCATTCCTGTACCACCCAAAAAGAGGTCTACCTCACTATGAATATTGTAAGATCTCTATCTCTAAATCTCATGAAGTACACACATTATAGGTGGGGATCATTCAATGGTATTACCAAATTAACTAATTCTAAACATAATGGGGAGAAACAAACTAAATCGCAAGAGGTGGGTTAGTGTGATGTTGAATGGGAGGTTAAATATCTCTTCATCCACCTGGAGGAACCGCCCCTAAAAAGTTCCCCAACTGAAGCCTTATCTCCTAGAAGATCATAACCATTCCCCCACTATAGAATCTTAACTATATGTCATTGTGGAAGCATCTACGATAGTCGAGATGCACCACAATCAAAAGAGAATATATTGGGTGATGAATCATGGAGGACATGGAACCAGACCCCCCTTTAATATGATTCATGTATCGATTATTTCCATAAAACCAGTGCCTATATGTGTCAAGTAAACATGTTGGTTATTAGAGTCCTTTTGAATGGGTACATCAGCCAGTATAGTAACACTGGGTTCCTTGGATTGAAGTAAGAACATGAAACACCTTAATAATATTTACCTAGTTCCTAAAACAAACATAACGACCAGAAAATCCACAAAATACAGTTCTAGGATAACCTCCTCTAATACCTCTCTATGAAAACCTAAACCACCACGGCCAACATGGATGATGGTAATCTTAGGATCACATACATTGTATAATGAACCAGTAATTAAATAAATAGATATTACATATTGAAGGATTAATATTCATTTCATAAAATAAATACGCATCTAAAGTCCATAATATTTTAGTGTCTTGTTTAACTAGGATCGAAGAAAAATATATTTATAAGTGAAATACATCATCTATCACTCTATTTTAATAAATAGAACCCTTCTTAGAAATATCATACATAGTAAGTGAATTCATAACATAGGGAAAGGAATCATAATAATGGGTGATCTCAGGTGCTCTGTAAGGGTAAACATGGGAGATATTAATAGAACAAAGGCATAAGATTATTATAACATGAGAATAAAAACTGAAAACCATACCCCAAATTTCATATATTTATCTTGGGTCATAGACTAAATCATATAAGTTAATATGAAATTAATCATAAAGTAATCAAAGAACATTATCCATGATTAAATAACATTTGAATACGACATAGATTTTTGGAATACACATATTCATGAAAGATGATATGTTAAAGATGCCCACCAAGACATTAATAACATTATAGGCTAGGGATAACCACCCATGTTCTTGCTTCATGTTTTGGATAACCTTTCATGTACCATATTTTGGGATTGACACAACCTCTCGTGTACCATCTTGTTTTCAGATTGGGATAACCACCCATATACACTATTATTTTATGTTTTGTATAACCTTTTGTGTACCCTTTGAGCTCATAGATCATTAATATTTACCCAATTAAGTGAAGGTAGATATAGGTCCCATTTATCACATAATCCAAACATTTGTGTGCAAAAATATCATTAAAAATTCTTCATGTTATAAACCATATAAAGTAAATGGTTTTCATAAATATTCTATCATTGTATATTGAATAGAAATAAAAATGGTTTCATAAACATTTCTTTATACCATAACCCATTTAAAGGAAATGGGTTTCATATTCATCTCATCAATTCATTTTATCCTATTCATGGGAAAGTGAAATATTTCATATATATTTTTTCATCATAAAAAAAATACAGATAAAGGTTATGGATGATACTATTTGATCATACACATAGTAAATCATAATCAACACTAAAGGATATTATTGTTGATGAATATAAATCCCGTTAAAATGTCATTAAATCATTCTTGAGGAAAATATCATTTCCATTTGAAATAACTTCATTAAAATCTAAAAATTTACCAAAAAATTAGGAAACTAAGGTTCTTTGAAAATAATTTTGAAATATGTTAAAGGAATATTCAAATAATTGATAGGTTGTGATGTTGGAAAATTCCATTCATTCAAAACACATTAAAAAAAGATTCATTTCATATTTTTAGAAAAAGTGTCAGAAGATCCTTGTTTGGAAAATGAAAAGAATATTTATTTTAAATTATTTTTGAAAAATTCAATAATGGGTGAAAATTTATTTAAAAATTCATCAGTTAAAATTTAAAACATTCTTTAAAACTTTTTTATAGATAAAAAACATGGAAGAAAAAGGGTTTTCGACTGAAGAGATAAAAAAATCCGGGTTTTACTGAAAAATGCATTTTAGAATATGGAGCAATTAAAAAGTTGAAAATGAATGGAACACATATATTCTTATGAAATAAACATACGAGAATAAGATAATTGAGTTTCTTTATCATTATATTATAATATTTCCATAACACAAACATAATCATAAACAATTCCAAAAAACAATGATATTGTAACATAAAAATTTTATATCCTTGATTACTTTTGAATTGTAACCCCAAGAAAAAATAACTGTGTATGGATATGTTTATACCATAATGTTCATGATAATAATATTAAAATACATTCATGGGAAGTATATATGAACCACACCAATGTAACAGTTGGCATATAAGTCATGTGTTTTTGGGACCACAACCGATGTTATAAATGGAGTATGGTTTGTGTTTGTTGTCAATACTCATTGGATATTCAGAATTTTTTCTAGGAAAGGGATCAAGAAGTTCAAGAGGACTACAGTACTGAAGGTGGCATCGTTTCCCAGTGTTTTTTGTGTTTTTGGTTCCTAAAATTGGAATATGGAAAAAGTGTTTTTGGAATATGGAAAAAAGTTTTTTTTGGAAAAGGGAGTTGTAGACAAGATTGAAGGGTGTTTAGAAACTTTTGTGCATAGCTCGATTTGGGATCAGTGCTTAAAAATATGGCAAAGGCAAAATGTTCACACAAAACATAAACTGTGTGCAAAAAAATGAGGTTGTGTAGAGGAATATTATACACCCAATGCAACGTCAAAAGGGGTTTTGCGCACTCATGAAGAATCTTGAGTGAACCGACATAGATGTGTCAAAAAATTGGGTGCAAGGTCATAGAGGCCTATAAATAGGCGGCTAACCCCATGAAAAACCAAGAAGAATTTTACAAAATAAATCAGTTTCTCTATTGCAAAAAATATTTGTGCACGAATGAATTACATAGAGTTAATATTGTGTGAAATGTGTTAAATTAGTCTAAAAAGACCAAGTGAACCTTTAGGGGTAGTCACACAAAAGATAATGGTATCTTGGAAAGTAGTGGTTGTGAAACATTCATCTTGGGAGACAAATACGAAATCCTGCATGCATATTTAGGTGTTGCGTCCAAGTGTATTGCTATGCTTCTGACATGATTTTGAATATCTAGTTTGTGTGATCAGTGCTTTCAAGTGCATAAATTCAGGAATTCGATGCAAGAAGTGTCTCATAATGGACTTAGACAAAGACTTCAATTAAAATATGTGGAAGAGACCCTTGATTTAATAAATCGAGTAAGACTTCTCCCATGGCAGTGAGCAAGGGGGAGGTGATGGATGTGTTCTGAGGGAAGTAGTAAGCTATCCATGAATTATTGTAAAGGAAGTGTGCCTAGAACATAGTGACTATGTCCAAACTCTTTTAATTCACAACTAGGGAATATTAGTGTATTTTTTGTATGACCAACAAATTGTCGGCATATGCTCGTTGGACGTAGACCTTTGTGGTGAACCAAGTAAATGTTTTTTGTGATCTCTTTTCTTGTTATTGTTCAAATAATGTTCATATATATGATATAATATTAATATGTTTTTATAAATGTTGGAACAAGACCAGATACATTAAAAGAAAAAGTTGACACCCTGCTTCCCCCCTTTCCTCTCAGGTCATCCTACGGTACTACATGTGTCCCAAAGAAATAAAAGTGTGGTGAAAATCCCTTACCCCAAGTATCAAATTTATTCTTACATGTTTGAAACTCAGGTATAATAAATATAGGATTATTATAGATATATTATATAATAATAATAAAATATATCATTTCATATATGATTTACTTATGACATTTTATTACACATTTATTAATAATAATTTTTTAAAATCACGTTTTGAGTGATAAATGAATCTTTTCTCATCAATGTTTTGGTTTGGTATTTTCATTCCTTTTACTTTTATCATGGTTACATCATATACATAATTTTATCCATGTTATAAAAATCCTATATATTCATTATGTATTTATTTATAATAATCCATAAAAGTTTGAGATAGAAAATAAATTACATTGTTTATAGAGACAGTTGACCATACGTACAAATGATCGTTATTTCCATTTTCTCGACCAATGGAAAAAAATAAAGTTAAAAAATAAATCATAATTAAATACTAATTATAATTTCATATATATGTCATATGATCATTTAAATTATCCTTATTACCTTCAATGTAAAGTGTAAGTGAAAAACAAGTCACCTCACTTTGCGAGACAGCAGTCCACTGTACACACGAGTGACATTATCATATTCCAAAAAACTGAAAATTAAGAAGGGAAATGGGATATTATAAAAAAATATGTTTGATTATTACATTAATATCATATATAAATATTAAATACAACATTATCTATAGTAGTGGGAGATAGATTAGGAAAATGAATTAATCAGTTCGTGAGGCTGTAGTACACCAATCACATAATCGAAAGTTTCATTTTGCACATAGTGGAAGATAAGATAGATATTGGTAATTGCATTAACATAATAAAACATTATTAAATTTTGGATAATAATTTTATTATATAATAATGATTGAATAATACTTGAAGGAGTTGGAAGAAGAAATAAAATGAAAACGCATGGTTAAAAATATACCTCTTATTTAGAGAACCCCTTTAGTTTTACTCATAAATCCTTCCTAGGATGGCTTAATAATAAATATAAGGACTTTAGGATATGTTTACAGAATTAACTAAAGGATTTGGGTTGTTATTTTCTGATATAGAGTGTTTTGTAAGTGTGAAGTGGTGGGGAGAGGGGGCGGGCTTTGATTAGTTGGGGAGATGACACACATGGAATTTTTGAAAAGAAAACTGTGTACCCATGTTTCCATATTATAAAAGGGATAAAAAAGTTTAATTATCTAAATTTATATGAAATAAGTTCAAAATATATCTATAAAATGTAATTTGTACATGTTTCTAGGTTATTTTACCTCTTGTGTTTTTAGTTTAACCCCTAGTAAACCTGTTTTGACCTTAACTGTGATAAATAATTTTTACTGTATTTACTATTAATTTTGACCAAAAATTAAGTTGAAATTATTTTATAATAGTTAATATTTTTATTTAAAATTTTAAATCTATTATTCCCAATTCCATTAACAAAATTGGATTTTTTTTAAAAGCGAACACCTAGACACGAAGAAAAAAGTGGTTTTCTATAGAGAATGTTTTCTTATGTATAGAAATTATTAATATCAAAATTCAGTATGAAATTGATTAAAATGACCTAAATTGGATTAATTAATATAAAATTGTACTAATTTTTCATTTAAATCCATATTAAAATAAATAAATTCTCATAAATTCTTTAAATAAAAAGGATATTTATAACAAATATCAGTATTTTTAATATTTATTAAAAAATTAATCTTTGTAGAAAATTCTCAAAATTTCACTCAAAGATAAATTTTAAATATATATTTACAAAATAAATTTTATATTTTAAAATAAATTTTCTAAATGGGGAAAATTTATTAATTTTTTTAGAAAATGAAATAAAAATATTTTTTTAGATAATAGTATTTTTGAAACATATAAAGGCCTTACTAAAAATTATGTAGTTTTTATCAATATGATTTGTTTGTTAAAAACCATTAAACAAAAATTTTAAAATGTATTTATTCCAATTCATACTTCAAATTTTAATGTCTATGTTATAATTCTCACGTTTAAATAGTAATATTTGTAATATATCAATGTTTGTTCAAACGTGGTGGTTCCTGTAATGTATGTTGTCGAAAAAACTAAATGTATTTGAAAAAAATATTTCATATAAACTCATGGTTTTATATTATACCCCACTTAAAATTATTTTTTCCCTTAAAATTAAACAATATAATATAAAAAATGAGGATAATTATGCCACATTATATCCTTAGGTTCCCACATAACTTCTTTAAATATGTGGTTTTTCCAAAAAAACATGACAAGATGAGTGGTCTTGTTTTGTAGCATGTTCTATATATGATCTATAATATTAAATAGCTTTTATTCAAAGTAAATATCATTTTCAAGTTGCATGGACTTTGAGTTTTTTAAATGTGAATGATCAAGTATTCCCTTAATCAGTAGAGATATATGGAACACATCATGGACTTGAGACAGTTTCAATGGCAGTGTTAATTGACTAGCAACACTCTTGACAAAATCAATAATTTCAATAGGACTAATATAAAAAGGTACTAGGTTTCCATTCTTTCCAAATATCATTACCTTCTTCCATCTATAAATTCTTAGAAACACCTTGTCACCAACTTCAACTTCCAGATCACACTGATGATTATTGACATTACTTTTCTGTGAACATGGTTATTCCCTTATATGTTTATAAATTGATTTAACCTTCTATTCAATTTCTTTATCTATACTAGGTCAAAATTGATTTCATTCTCCAACTTTATCCTATTATGCTATAGTTATAAACATATTTACATATAGGTATTTATAAGGGGCCATCTAAATGCTTGAGTGAATGCTATTGATGTATAAAAACTCAACCAGAAGAAGGTGTTTATCCCAAACACCTTTGAAATAAATATACTAAGATCTCAAAATATTCTATGGGTTTGAATTTTTCTCTCATAATAACCATATGTATGAAGATGATATGCAGTACTGACATGATACTATACATTAAGATCTTACTAATAACCTTTCTAGAAATTTTAGATAAACGTTGGATCCTGATCAGTTACAATGGAATATAGTACTCCATGAAACCTTTCCATTTTTTTAATGTACATCCAGATAATTTTATCAAGATAAAAATCTTCAATGATGGTGATTAATTGTGTCCAAGTTTTATGTAAATATACTACAACCCATATTTCATTATGCCCTTTATATGTTTTGGGGAGTCTGACCAAAAAATACATAGTGATGTTTTACCACTTCTATTCCTATATGGGAAATTATTGTAATGTCTCCTAAGTATTTTTTCTCTGAGCTATAACTTACTGACATACCGATCACCTACATACAAACATTACAATATATCCCTTCATTCCATCCCACTATAAACACTCTTCTAGTTCTTTATAAATATTTATACTTCCAAGATGAATATATAATGAAGAACAAAGAGCTTAATTTGAAATATCTTATTTAAAATTGGGTACAGATAGAATAGATACATGGTTCCTAAACCTTTTCATTACATCATAATCATAGTTAAACTTAGGAGCACTTCTAACCTTATTATGAAGCTCTATATCATCCTTTTGTGCCTCTTTAATCTTTACAGGGATAGATTATTGTACACACATTTGAGAAAGACAAGATATCTCCCATTACATCAATATTTACATATCCATACTTTGTTAATCCATAAATATTTTATCTTATATAATCCTTTAAATAGAAAAAATGGCATGATCCTTTTGACATATAGAATTGACCACCTTGTTCCCTTTTCCAGAGTGGTAATGTATTGAGAAATCATAATCATTAATCAGATCCAACCATCTTCTTTGGAACATATTCAACTACTTATATATGAATATATATATATAATTTTTATGATCAGTATATATATAACAACTTTCTCCATAAATTTAATGCCACCATATTTTTAATGCAAAAATTACCACAGCTAACTCCAAATATTGAGTTGGGTAATTTTTCCCATGAACATAAATTTTTTTTGACGAATAAGTTATCACCATAAATTTCTGCATAATAATACATCCCAATAACTTCTTTGATGCATCACTATAAATCACATTCCCATATTCATTTTAGGGTAATTTATGAAGAAGTGAAGTGATAAACCTTCTCTTCAGTTATTTGAAATTTCCCTCACATTTATGTATCCAGAGGAACATAACTACCTTCCATGTTAACTTGGTGAGTGGATTGGATAGCCATGAGAAATTATCCACAAAACATCAATAATAACCATCTAAACCAATAAAATTGTTGATCTTAGTCATAATTATTGGTCTTGGACAATGTTCAATAGCCTTTGTTTTTTTGTGGATGCACCGATATACCCTTTTTTGAGATCATATGCACCAAAAATGAAACATTCTTGTACAAAAATTAACACATGGTAAATAATTCATATATAATATTCTTCATTGGGGTCCTTAGTACAATACTTAGGTGGCCTTCATTATTTTCCTTTATCTTTTAATAGATTATAATATTATCAACATAGTCTACCATGAACTGATCGAGGTACCCAATAATGACTATATTAATTAAATCATGGATAAATTGGGGGAATTTTTATGACCAAATGACATCAATATATATTAATAGTGTGAAATCCTTTTATAGATTTTTTACTTTGGTATTTACTCCTTCTTAAACCTCAATTGATGATATCTATAATGAAGTTAAACCTTGGAAAAGTTTTAATCTTCATGTAGTTGATCAAAAAAGTCATCAATATAGGGTGGATGATACTTATTATTGATTAATACATTCTTCACCTCCTAATAATAAATAGAGAGTCACATCAATTCGTATTACCTATTAATAAAAACAATATGTGCACCCCATGGTGACACACTTGGCCAAATGAGTACCTTTTCAAGATTTTCTGAGAGTTTCTTCTTTATGACTTACAATTCAATTGGGACCATTCTATAGGTAGTCTAAAAAAAGGTGTAGAACCAGGTATTATCTTTATTGAGAACTCAACTTCATGTTTCAGTTTAATTATATGAAACTATTCTAGAATGAAATAAACTAACTCCTACACAATATTCTTTTAATCGTTGATGAGTTTCTCCCTAACCATGTGAGCTAAACATCCTTTTGAGTGGGAATCAAGACCCATAAATTGTATATAATTTATATCATGATTTATTATTTACTGTCACACTATTTCATGATCATATGTTTGTTAGTAATATCAAATGTTCCATCCTTTCCTTATAAATAGATGTGGTATTTATGTAGAGAATTCTAATCAATGCCTAAGATAACATCATATTCCACAAGAGTGGGATATACAAGATTAATAAGAAGAACATTCCCAAAAACATCAACCAATTAAGAATCATAAAAAATGGGACATTCTCATCAAAAAATCATAGGTTCTAAAAAAATCAACATCTAATCATTGAGGTGGTACTATGATACCATTAAAAAATTATTCAAATATAAAAGAGTGGATAGATCTAAAATTGAATAAGACATTATAAGTTTTAGAGTGGATGATTAGTGTACCTTTATTCTTGTTTTTATTTTACCCCTCATTATTAATAGTGATCATATGTGATTTATCTTTGTTTTTTATCTTGATGTTTCTAACATTGATCATCACCACTAACCTTCAAATTTGAAAAATGGTAAGAATAATTCCCATAATACTTGTACATGGAATTCCAGATTGTGGGTGGTGGATTCTATGGAGATAACCCTGTATTCAAATCATTAGCTATCTTCCTCCCATAACATTGAAATTTATCCATTTTATGACCTTCCTTTCCACACACAAAATATTTAGTACTACCCATAAGACAATTTCCTCCATGTTTCCTTACGTAGTTCATGTAAGAAGGAAATCCTATCTTTTTATGTACATGTTATTTGAAGTTTCCTTATAATTTAATATATCAAAACCATGATATTGATTGGTAACACAAATCTATAATTACTCCATAATAAAAAGAATTAATTATTTATTCATAGATACTAAAGTCCCTTATGGATACCTACCTTTAGAGACTTGGTTTTAGGCCATTTAAGAATTGATCAACCTCAATTCTAGTATCAATGTTAATACCAGATGTGTACCTCACAGGATATGTAAAATTTTTCTCATAGGTACCAACATATTTATAATCCTTCTATTTTATCTCATTGAATTCCCTCTCCATTTTCATATTAAAAATACAAGAAATTTACTTATTGAAAATAAGATCTTATACTCATCCCACTTCATAGAGTCAATTTCTTCCAATTTCATTGTTTTCTTGATAAGAGTTCACCATTTTTCCACTTAACCTTTCAAATGATATACAACCAAAACGGATTTCTAATTCCCTCAATAGTAGATAATAGAAAAAAAATTAATGGCACCGATCCATTACATGAAAACTAATGGATCAACAGAGCCACTAAAATAAGGTGGAATTTGCCTTATTAAAGTCTCAAAAAAAATTCTCTCCTTTTATCATTTTTATGTTCCACATAATCCATAAGATGAGAAATTCACATGAGCCTAACAATAATATTTAGCATTCTAGATCTCATAAATTTTTTTTCTCAAGAGTACAATCATTAAATTTTATGTTCCATTCATCATTATTATGGTTACTTTAGGTTCTATCCATTGATTAAAACTAAAAGACTTATTGATAGAAACAATAATCTTAGTAGGAAACCACAAAATCATGGAACATAATATATTATATGTCTAAATCATGATTCCTTACTTAAAATCTATGAGACATTAATCATTACCTAGGGTATTAATGGTAAATATTAAAATACATCATGATGGTTTTTAATGTGTTTTTGAATTTCCAAAGAATATCCCCCAAGAGGGTAAAACTAAGTCCATAACAATCCTAATTTTCATGCACCGGGTGTCGACTGAGTCTATATATATTCATCATTTTGGAGTAATAACCCATATTTTAAAAATGTACTAGATCCACATCCACTTTTAGTATCTATACAGGGATTCAATTACATAGAAATCACTCTCTCTATCCTTCACTGAAATTCCCAAAATTTTATTATACTTTCTCAATCCTTTAGTCTTATCCTTATACATATCCATAGAAATGTCACTAATGTATTCTCATACTAGTTTCCCAAGGTTAGATAAAACTTTTCTTCTAATACCAAATATAATAAACCAAGCTTTACAAACATATATATTACATCTTAAAACATCAATATTAATTTCGTTATAAAAACATGCATGAGGACCATGATGGTTTAGTGTCTTTGAAAAATGGAATACATAAACAAATGGCTTATAAGTGTACTATATTATCTCTTACTATGTTCTTTATAAATAGGACACCTCTTAGACATATCATACATATTACCATTCTTCAAAACCTTTGGAAAGTAATAATAATAAAGGGTGAGATTAGATATTCAATAAGTATAAATAAGGGATATGTCAACATAACATATTCATAAGGGTATGAGAATAAGATAATAAAATTTTAAAACTATACCTTACATATCATAGATTTTAAACCTGATTAATAGAATACGTCTAAGAAGTTCATAATACATGAAACATAAAGAAATCAATGAACATGGTCCATGATAATATAAAATGGGCATGAGACATAGCTTTTTTGTTATACCCATAATCACATAAAATATTATTTCAAGACCCTACACCAAGAAATTAATAACATTTTAGGAATTGTTTAACAACCTATGTACCTACATTGGGCCTAGGACAACCTCATGATTACCCACTTTTGTGATTAGGATAACCTTCCATGTACCCTCTTGTTTTTGTCCTAGGATAGCCTCATATCTGCCCTCTTATTTTTTGATTGGGATAACCTCCCATATACCCTCTTGTTTCGGGATTCTGATAACCTCCCACACACCCTTTGATCATATAGATCATAAAAAATTACCAAATTCATTGGTTGAAGATATAGGCAGAATCAATTACTTAATCCATACATTTGTGTGCCAAAATATCATAAAACATTCATCATATAATAAACCATTGAAAATAATGTGTTTCATAAACATTTCATCACAACATAACCAAAATAAATTAATGGGCTTCTTAAAAATTCTATCATAGCATAACCTATTGAATGTTTCTTAATCATCTCATCAATTCATTTTAGAATAACCCATATAAAAGGGATAGGTTTCGTAAACATATTTTCATTATAAACATAAACCATCTATGGAAATAATAATTATGACACCATTGGATCATATCCCAATTGAAACATAATCAACACCAATGTTTATTATCATTGATGAATATAAATTCCATAAAAATATCATTAAAATATAAACAAGTAAAATATCTTTTACATTTGAAATAACATCTTTAAAATATAAAAAATTACCAAATATTATGAAAAAAATTTATTTGAAAATAACATTGAAAAATTTAAATTTATCCTTTAAATAATTGAGTTGTAATGATAGAAAAAATTTAAATTCATTTTGTACACATTAAAACAAAGATTTCATTAATGATTTCGGTAAAATATTCAAAAGATCTCTGTTAGAAAAATGAATATAATATATAATTTATATTTTTTAAAAATGAAGAATGGTAAAAATTTTATTTAATAAATAATTATAAAATAATGAAAAAAATCCATTAGAACATTTTTAGAAAACAAGGACATTGAAGAAAAATGGATTTTTTACCGAAGAGAGAAAGAAATTCAATTTTTCCTTAAAAATATTATTTTGGCATATTGAGTGTATCAAGAGAAAAAAATTAAAGAAAAATACGTAATATATATATATATATATTACTAGGATTTAATATAATAAATTAGTTTATTGATAATTAGAATATTATATTTCTTCATTGGAAACTTAATCATAAACAATCCTGCAGAATATTGAGAATGTAATATAAATATTTTACAACTTTGAAAACTTTTGAATCATAAGCCTCATTAAAAAATAAGATAATTTAGATTTGTAAATAAAATAATTTTTTGAGAGTAATCATAAAATAAATTCATGTGTTTTATATATAATCCGTACAAAAAACCAGTTTCATATATGGCATGAGATCCATTGAAATAAAAGTGAGTCAACAATTCCTTACCCCAAGCCTCAAAATTATTCCTACACATTTGAAACTGATTAATAATAAATATAAGTTTATTATAAATATATTACATAACCATGATCATATATACCATACCATATATAATTTACTTATGAAAAATTATTTCTTATTTATTAACAATTCTTGGTTAATATCACATTTATGTAAATAACTGTTTCGTTTTTCATTTATATTTGGGTTTGGTATTTTTGGTCCTCTTAATTTTATAATTTTTACAAAATATTTATAATTTCAACCATGATATAAATATAATAAATATTCATTATATATGTATTTATAGTAATCCATTAAAGTTAGATATATAAAATGATTTAGATCGTTCATATAGACGGTAGGTCGTACATATGAATGAAGGTTATTTCCATTTTCTCAAAAGATGAAATAAAATAAAGGTAAATTATAAATAAAATTAAAATAATTATTATTATATAATATATATCACATATTTCAATAAAAATTATCCTTATTACCTTCCCTATAAAACGTAATTGAAAAATGAATGACATTACTTTGTGAGGCGGTACTTTGTCGTACAAACTAGTGAAGTTTTCGTATTACCACAGATTGGAAAGTAATGATTTATAAGTGATATTTTAAATAAAATAGTTTTATAATGACATGAATATAATATATAAAAATTAAATACATCATTATCTCCATTTATGATAGGCGGTGATGGAAAATGAATAACATCTTTTCACAAGGAAGTAGCCCACCATACACACGATCAATGATTTGATTTCCCACTTGATGGAATATTAAAATTATTTAGATCATTAAATTAGCATAATAAAATTTTATTATATTGTAGATACTGATTTTATTATATTATAATGTTTTACTAATATTTTATGGAGTTTTAGAAATAATTAAAATGAATATTCATTGTTAAATAGTATACCTCTTTTTCATTGAACCGATTTAGTTTTACACCAAAATCCTTATTACATGGTTTTAATAATTAGACTAATGCATATAAAATATGGGAAGGGTAGTAAGGAATGGGTATGGTATGGGATTGGATGAATAAAATGGTTTTGGAGGAGTTAATATGAGATGAAAGGTGGTTCCCTTTTATAAGTGGGGGAGGGGACATAGATGGAATTTTTAAAAATAAAAATGTGTGACCTTTTTTGAAACATTAAAAAATGCTCCAAAATTGATCATTATAAAAATAAGATGATAAAATTTATAATTAGGTCCATAAAATGAAATTTGTAAAAGTTTCTTGGTCATTATATCCCTTATATATTTAGTTTAACAACTAGAAAATCTATTTTAACATTAACCACAATAATTTTTTTTACTATATTTACAATTAATTTTTAACAAATATCCAAAAGAAGTTATTATATAATATTATATATACTAATTCCAAATATTAAATCCATTTTTACATGTTCGAATCACTGATGTGTAAAAATCAAAATTAAAATTAATCCCATGGACACTATGAAAAAATAGTTTTCCAAAGATATGTCTTTCAAAAGTATAGAAAGCTTAAATATAAAGGCTCAAAATGAAATTGATTTCAGCGAAATAAATAAAATTATTAAATATAAAATTGAACTAATTTTTTTCTAAAGCAATATAAAAAATTTAAATTTAAAACGCATTAAACAAAAAGGTTTTAAAAAAATACTACTTTTTTACTATTCATCAAAAAATTAATATTAGTAGAAAATTGACAAAAAATCACCCCAAGAAAATAATGACATAAAGATTAAATAAATGAAGTTTATTTTTCCACATAAATTTTTTTAATGTGAAAAAATTAATTTTTATATTTTTTCACCAAAAGTAATGAAACATTTTTTCGGTGGAATAGTATTTTCAAACCATATAAAGACATTACTAAAATTAATCACTTTTTTATTAATATGATTTATTTATATAAAATAAATATTACAAACTTTTAAAATGTGTTTATTTTAATTCACACCAAAATGTTTAATTACTATTTTTTAACATTCGTTTTTAAATAATAATATTAATTGTATATTGCAGTTTGTTAAAACACAGTGTTGCATGTAACACAAGATATAAAAGAAAATAAATTTATTAGTAAAACAATATTTCATAAAAACTCTGGGTGTTACAGCTATCTTGTCTCTAATAGGCAAGGGGCTAGAAACTAGAACCACATGGAAAAATCACAGACATGGGAAGACTTAGCTTAAAGTATCATTACAATGCACACATCTCGATAAACTACTATAATGTGGAAAAGAGAAACAAGTGATACTATAGACAAATCCACAACAACTATCTCACATAAAATTTCCAAAAGTAACTTAATAGGAGTATTAATATCCAAATACAACACCACAAAAATTGGTAAAGAACACAACCTACTGAAATATAGGGGCAACCTCCCAATAGAATCTCCTAGATACATCTGAGGCCTGTCTAGAAAAACTATACTCCATCTAAGATCCACATTATCTTGGACAAAAAAAGGATCCAATGAAAATCCTCTCGGCTGCATAATACACAATATGTGTAGGAAAGTCCCATATAGGTGTTAGTATATATATACACATTAGGACATCATAAAATCATGAAAAAAAAGAATAAAGATAGTATTATTCTCATTTTATAAATTTATTTCAATCCAAATATGAGACATATAAATATATAACAATAATTACCAAGATATAGTCAATAAAGTCAGTAAGTATCCAGGTGCGGCCATGAACACACTTCTATTTGATGATTGTTTTAGTGGCTCAAATGTAATGCTCGTCTGGGAGAACTCACTCCATAATCCTTCCTATCCCTAATGGAATTCATCCTAGAGGTCTAACTAAAAGAGTCTTCCTATACTAATGGCACTCATCCTAGAGGACAAGCTCACTGGGTCCATGCATGAGGAAGCATGAATGAATCTGAGATGGATCATCCAAGATACACACTTGATTAGATTACACCTTATCAGAATACAATAGATGTCGATAAAAAGATATGGGATCACACTGAGGGCCTATGGGGTATACCTGACCCTACCTAGAATAACCAGTTAAGTAGGAGATCATATTCCCATGTATATTGTTCACGATGATTCCTAAAACTCGATCTAGGGAAGAAGGGAATAAGAGTGTCACAAAATCTATGCCACATGGAGTGATTCTATAACTCTATCTAAGAATAAACCCACGAAGGGGATAAAATACTATGCCTGAGACATGATTCTGCATGGCACCCTCATGGGTATGGACTAAGGGATAACACCAACACTAAAACTGTGTGAGGGAACACACCCAAGATCTCACCAGAGATGAAATTAAAACAACTAGGGGTCCGAAAATTCATTTAAATAGTATAAGATATGTCCCTTTGGGTACATGGTATGTCTCACTAATCATATAACTACATGTGTCTCACACTCACATGACATTAATTTCTCAAAATACAAGGCAGTTCCCAATTTGTACACAACATGTAGATGTTGATTTTCACTCGACATGTGCCTCCTGCCTAAGCCTATGTACCATTGTTCTTCCATTGTACACCGGCCATTCTTGTGTATGTTGTCCATGGAACAACCCATTCCATTCAAAATTAAAATGTGCATGACATGTTCCCTAACAGACATTACATGTGGGGTCATATGGGCTCTTAGTAATGTACTTAATATAAACTTAGATACATTCACCAAGGCTTACATGGAATGTGAGTAAACCACACTATACATAACTTTATATGGATTCCTTGGTTCCTACTTCCTATAAAGGTTGAGCTGGATAGATAGGTATGACATGGAATATACGTCTCCCATAAGGCATGTAATATTTAAATCTACATGAGACCCTAGCTACCTAGTATAGAGTACTATACGACATGTGTCCCTATAGACTACATGGAATGTAGTTTGGAATTTATCAGAAATTTCTAGCACATTCACCAATTTTCTCTATCGTGTCTTCACCACCTTTGGGATCACCAAAAAATCCCTAAAATAAAAATCTCTTGGGTGACCATACTCCATGTCCAGCTAAAATTCGGATTTCATCCATACTTCACTGAAGAACCATCAATATCATCATCCCGAAGCAACACACATGTCTTGAGTCACATAAACCCTCTCATCCATGCCAAAACCTTGAACTTTCATCACTAGTGGCATAATTTGGGCCACCCATTCATTTGGTTCATGATCCCCAATGCATCACCACACCACCTCACCAAACCATATACTGATAAACTCTTTATCCAATCTTCGATCATCCTTAGTCATTTTTAAACCACGATTATGTCGTCAAATATCCTCTTGATCTAGACCCCAAACCCATAGAAATGATTCTTTGTTCCAAATTTTGAATTCAAATTTATTGGAATCTAGGAATTCATAATACTACCATCTAATGGGAATACTATGGATGAACACATAATGAATAAGTGTAGAGAATAACAAAACACAGATGTAGGTATTGATCATTGACCATTGTTTGAGTTGACCTCAATCTATTGCAATGAGAATGATGAATGAATGAGTAATCTAGAATAAGTAATTATAATCAATTCCAAACCATGGAAGTTAAACACAAACATATAAATCAATTTTTGACCCATGAATCGAATTATTAGGAGATTTGATTCACCTTCGATATGGGATAAAAAAAGTTGGATAAATGTAATACCCATACCCCCAAAGCCTGGAGCCGGTGCATTACTTTATTATGTTGGCATGATTACAATGAATCAAATACCAAAGGACTAGATAGTTTAGTAGTATTGTTAATTTATATATATATTTTTAATCTAAATTAAATTTTGAACATAAAATACAAAAACGTTTTTTCTTTGATAAAACCATTATTATGCTAGAATAACCCTACATATCATTCATAATAAACTTCTTGGAAGACTATGGAAAATAAGACATAAGAATGGGGTGAGCTCAAACCATCAATAAGGGTATGTGTACAATGGATGCTATGAGTAAATATGGACTAAATAATATGGAATGTAAATAACTGAAACACATTCCGTTTAAATAATCACATGATCTAGATAACATAACCTTGTATATTATACTAGTTTAATAATCATAGGGAATATCAATAACTAATCTCACAATGATGGAATAAATATTGATGAACATCTGAAACATACCACTAAGACCTCATCCAAGACATCTAAAAATAAATGGTTAAGTCCATGACTAAATCTATTCTAAAAGTAAATGGGAAAGGCCAAGGACAATTTCATATCTAGTTTTTCTCATGATACCTATCAATTCATCAAGGGGCTATAATGGTCCCAATCCTTCACATACTTATTCCAATAAATTTTTCATGTGAAAAGGTGAAATATAAAAAACCTAAACATTTGTATTGAAAAACTAGCATCCAAACTGTGAATACTCTAATCATATACCAAGAATGGTATCAAAATAACACATCCACAGTCAAACTGAGAATAAAACGTTCAATAAAATATGATAGATGGTATCATAAGATATGAATCTAAATAAAGTAAAATATTCAAAAAAAAATTTTACATGGATGAAGATACTTTTAAACGAGGGCATTGAAATTTTTTTGAGGAAAATAATCTTTAACCATTCCAAAGTTTCCCTTACCACTTTGAAACATTTAAATCATAATCACTATGAAGTAATGAAATGAAATTAAACTTATAATATAATGATAATAATGTTATTCATGATATTATATATCAATTGGTAGTATATACCCACACATGAAGAATAGGTGGTGAACAAGGCATATATCTCACAGAAGTAAAAGTAAGATGAGAAAACCCCTACCTTACGCTTCCTTTAGAAGAAAGTAATTTAACCTCACGTATAATGGTTTAAAGTCTATTATTAACTTATTCTAGAGAAATATCTATATTTATTATATAATATATAATCCTATTATATTATTTTATCACCCATTTTTCGGAAATATTTTGTTTTTACCCTTGTTTCGAGTGTTAACTACTTTATTTTTCTATGCATATTCTATCTTGTAAGTCATGATTATTGTGAATAGTATATAGTTCCTTAATATCAAAAATTATATTAAGTACATAGATATAATATTTATTCATTATACACATTTTTATAATCATTATTTAATGGTTAACATGGAAAATGAATCACATCGCATCATGGAGATGGTATGTCGGATGTACGCACGAGAGACGATATCAATTTTTTAATGGTGAGTGGCTGGTATATTATTTTTTATAGAATCAATATCATTCCATAATTATCATATATATCTATTATTACTATCATTATACCTATCAATGTAAATTGGTGATGACAAATAGATTACACCACCAAGTGGAGACGATATGTCATACGCACACACAGTTGGTACTTTTATTTTTTATAGGATGAATAAAATATGGAAAATGATTTTCACATAATCATAATAACACATGAGAATATATATTATATTGTATTTATAAATTTATCATTTAAACAACACATGAAGATAAAGTGTAAGAATAAACATGCTTGATGGACTTGATAAATATAATAACCTCTTCTTCAGCAGACATCCATTAATATCTACAAAAGTGATCTAGGGTAGGTCATTTGGAAAGAAAAAAACAACTAAAAAACAACTAATGATGTTGAGAAGATAAATTGGAAGGGGTTTTCAAGACATATGGATCATATTTGTGTGAAAAAGTGAGGTAGTAGGTTCCCTTTTTATAATTGATGTGTGGGAACTTTCAGAAATAATCAAAATATTAAAATATAATTAGGCTATTCTAGAGCCAAAGAATTCCAAAAGGCCTAAAAATAAATGAGAGAAGAAATTTTCACCCATATCATATACCATCTTGTTTTTTTTTGTTTTTTTTTGATTTTTAAATAATTTAATAATTTAATAATTCAATAAAATATCATTACATTCCAATTTTATACCATTTATTAAATTTGACTTTAAATACATCCAGACAAAGTGGGAATTCAAATTTAATTATTTCACGCACCTATAATATATATTATAGATCTATAAAATTCAATATATAGAGTAAATTATACAAAATATATCATAATTATGATTTTTAATATCAATTATTTTATTTTTATGTTAATTAATTAAATATTGTTTTAGCAATGCAGAATAATTTAAGATAATTATATAATTTATAAAAATTAAAAATAAAACTCTAAAATTAAAATAATCTCATTAATATAAATATAAATATTTAGGTTCATTAATATCTTGATTTTTTCCCTATGTGAACACATAAAATATATTAAATAAAAATAGAGTGACATTTTGTAACGACTGTTAAATAAAATAATATATAAGTATTTTTCAAGGACATATGTCCATTAAAAAATCAAATTCGATCTTTAGGTGATAATGGTTTAATTCTATTCATAAAATAATTTTTAGACAATTTTATGTCAAATTATCACACTTAAATTCTTCCATTAAAATGTTTTTATATTGAGCATGTGTTGATTCAAAAATTCCTTTAATTTATTTTTGGTTTTGATGATTACAAACACCAATATTTGTTTTAAAAATGAAATTACTTTAAGTGAATTTCAAGAAATTAATATTCATAGAAATATTTATTCTGGAATTATATTCAATAATTTTATCTAAGGGGAATATTGGTTAAAGTATCCTAAATATATTTTAGCACATTGAAGAAACACTGTTCACACCCTATGTCTATAAGCATAACATAAGAAAGAAGCCCTATATTTTGAATAGCATGTAGGAATCATCAACCCTACAAAATTATGGAACCCAATGTTTGAGAAATTGGAAACTATGGTTCATCAACCCTACATTTGGAAGAAGCCCTATGTTTTAAGAAACAAATGTATGGTACATCAACCTTACTATGGAAATCAACTGTACATTGACAACCCTACATTCTATGTTTTGTCATCACCTAAAGGAACCCCACGTCATACTATTCAATGATGGAGTTTTAAATCCATGATAATATCCAAAAGTTCTTCCATAGTATTGATGGAAATAATGATCAATTAAAATATTGTTTACGACTGATTCAAATGCTCGTTATGATTGTGTTAAAGGATAGTATTCAATGGAGTAAAATATTAATATTCATATAGGAAGTTATGAATATCTTGATCATTTTTAAATTTAAGTATTCATGATTTATTGGGTGATATTTATAGATATTGTTTAACCCAAATCTATTCATTCATATATACAAATATACATATGTTATTCATCGGATATATATACATATAAAAGAGATAAAATATATAAAAAATGTTCAGTTTCATATACAAGAAAAGTTGTGTGTCATTTCCTTCAGAGCTTCAATTTTGAGACATACATTTTTATATCTATATGATTTACTTATTATTGTTACCATCAATAGTGCTGTATTTATTTGGTATATCTTCCTATAAAAGAATAAAAACGATTTGGTAATGATATAGTTTGGATACATTCATTTTTAAACATATGCCAGGTGTTTTATTTGAAACCGTTTGATGAAATCTTATGAAAACATTTATGATCTATTTGTTTTTGTGCTATATAGAATATATGATTCATCTATCAGTTACTGCTACAAGCTATCAAGCTTATCCAATACCATCAAACAAATCAAACTCTTTTTATTTATTTGAGTTCAGGCTTCTCATACTCATTCATGGTTAAGTTTAATCTTCTTATAATGTGCTATGGATATTCGATTCCTTGTAAAAGAACCAAAAGGAACTATAAAGACTTATTGCAAAGGTGTCAACTATCTACACTAAGTTGTTTATTTTTAAGGTCTTAAGATAAGAGGACCTAGTGAAAATCACCAATCCCATGGAGTTGAGCGTTAGGGGAGTAGACTAAGGGATATTTGTGTGCTGAACCACTATAAATCATTATGTTCATTTCTTTTATTTATATTTACTACTGTCTCGTATTTGAGGCAAAAATAATGGAATTATACATTATAATAGAGGTGTTTTGAATCTATCAAGATTTTTGAAAACAAAAATTCACCCCCCTCTTGTTCTATGTCTTCATTGTATCTATCATGACCAAATATTTGGTATTAAAGGGAGGGATCTTATGGTATATTAAACTTTTACTTATTCGATTTCAAGAAGTGATATCTAAAGGTTCTAAATATTATTTTACTATCTCTAACAAGCCAGAGTTAAAGATTTAGATCATGACATTGTGAAATGGATGATTCTAGAGAATCTATGTTAATGATTCATAATCCTTATTTTAATGGTAATAATTATGGAATTCGAAAATACCATATTATTATTTATTTCAATGATATTGGAATGAGTGTTTATTTAATTATTTTCAAGCTATATGTGATTCCCATAGAAGATTTTGAATATTGTTGTACTAATCATGAAATAGAGTATAATCTCAATTCAAAATCCATGAATGCTATTGTTTTTGGTTTAGAAAATGAACAATTTAATCAATTATCTCAATATTCTATGACATATAAGATGTACATGACTATTTCTTTTTCTTATGAAGGAATTGACAAAATCAAAAAATTAAGATACACTACTGAATCTGTAAATTTCAATACTTGTAGAGTGGATGTAAATAAACTATAAATTAAATGGATGGAAGTCTGAAAGAGATTGTCAATAATATTATACTTTAATAAATTAAATTTCACAATCAGATCATAAATTAAAAGTACTCAATGTATTACCTCTACATGTAATAGAATATCTGAAGCTATATAGAAGTATAAATCATTAAATAATTTTACAATGAAGGTGTTGATTGAGACATTGACGATGCTTGAAGTTGAGTTGTAGTTTGAAGTTTAAATTCATGTAAAAAATGAAGAAGCCTCTTTCATGACGATAATCGATGGATCAACTGATTCAAATTATACAAATTGTGATAAAAAACTATAAGATCATTCTGAAAATTTAAAAATATGTACAAAAAAAACAAAAGGAACTGAAGATGATAAATGATGTTAATATAGGGAAAGAATTCCTACAAAGGATATATATCCTTTACAAAAATCTCAAAGGAAATCATATTATGAAAGGAAAGTCAATAAAACTATAAAATCTACTTAGAGTGATTCTTCTAGTTCAATGTTGAATCTTTTTAAAAATTATAAACTGAGTATAAAATTACATTTCTAATGGATGAAATTGACGAGGTACAATCCTCTTACTCTCAAAACTATAGTTTTTAAAGACATTCTTATGATGAGTTAAATAAATATTGTTTTATGTTACATGTCAAATATAAATCATTAATGAGTTTCTATAGAAAACTTATGAAATCTTATGATATTATTCTATTAGATAAAGAAAATTTATCAAATCATATTATAGATTTAAAATATAATGTTTCAAAAGTTATTGTGATTTACATAACATTAAGATTAAATAATTAATGAATGAAGTTTAAGATTTAATTAATTATTATAATATATTAATAAAAGGAGAAAAATATTTAAATAAAATCTTTGAAAATAATAAAATACCAAAAAAAATGTTCGGAATAAGAAGTAATGGTGAAAGACTGAAACATTTATAAAAATTATTTTGTTCTTGTTTTAAAAAGTAAAAACATGTCTACTTCTGTATTTTTCTATTATGGTATAAATGATTTTTATATGAATGATTTATTTTTTTAGAAAAAAACTAATTCATGGTGTTAAAATTGCTTATTACTCATAAATATTTGTTAAATTGTAGGATTCCTACTCAAAATTAACATTATTGGTTACCTACAATTTTAATTACTAACACTATTGGACCAAAAAGCATATAAGTACCAAAAAACACATTATTTTGATAATTTGTAGGATTATACTACTATGTTATATCATTAAATATTTTAGTGGTTGATCTATGGATACATGTTAATGTATCTACTATATGAGTGAACAAATCTGAAGTAGTTCGTTATAAAAAATCCTCATTACTAAAGTCACAAATCCAGGAAATATTTAATTTTAATATTCATATACTTAAGGTAAATTAATTTTTTTATAAAGAAAAAGAAAGTTAATTTTTTATATCATGTTTTTGTTTTTATTTATTATATATAAAGTTTTTAAATATTTAGTTTATAAAACAATGTTTGTTTTGAAAAGATTGTATTTTAATTTTTGAAATATTTTATATTTTTTCTTAAAATTTTATTTGGTTACGTAATCATAAAAACTCTTCTTATCTTTAATTTATTTTTGAATTGATTGTTCTATATCTTTTTGGCTACAGAAAATGAAACATTGATTGTATTTTTGTTATAACCAAAAGTTTCTTCTTCTACTTAAAAAACCGTGTTGTTGTTGTTATTATTATTATTATTATTATTCGAAATATCTTGTTCAAAAGTATTTTTAAACCCAATAAAAAAATATGAAGAGTTCAAGTGCTTCTAGTTCAGAAGAAAATCATTCTCAAAAGAGGAAAAAAGGTAATAATTCTTACCCACTGAGAGAACAATCAGTTTCTTTTATTGAATATTTGTACCAGAGTATTATGAAATAAATAGAGAGGTTCATTTTTATGAAGAACTTGAGGTTTCTTCATTTCAAATATCTTATGAAAGTATTATATATAAATTTATCTTCTTGAATGAATAAAAGGAGAAGATAAATGCTAAGTAGGATGCATTTAGAAAGTCGTGTGATGATCTACAGAAAGCAGTAGTATCAAAAGTAGTTTTTGATTCATCGCACAATGAAAATCATTATTTAAATTAAATTTCAATCTCAAAATAATATTTTGAAGCATTCAAAGTAGAAATACTAAGTCAAATGGATCTTATTATAATAGAATATGTTAAAAAGTTTTACATTGGTAAAATGAATTTATTTTTAGTTAAATAGTGTTTGTCTTATTCTTTCTAAATAATAGTAGATGTTCAAAAAAAAAAGAATTTTAAAGAAATGTAGCTAATTTAAGTTAAAAATCATAGTTTGGAAGATTTAGATTAAGAGTATACTCCTTATTAACTCTTTGGTTTTATTCATTTCATATAAAAATCAATTATTATATATCATTTTTAAATATATTTTTCAAGTAAAAAATAGTACAATTAGTATCTTCATAGTTTATGTTTACTTTTTATTTTGTCTATGAAATCATGAACCTAATTGTTTTACTTTGATTATGAGAAATGTTAATAAATATAAATCCAATATTCTATGATTTATGCGGTGTATTAAAAAAATAATCATTAAATTTTTAAATTCTTCTTATATAATTCTTTTTAAAGAAGGAATAAATTTAGGGGGAGTTAATTACAAGTATTATCTTTTTGATGTCACAAAAGGGGGTGAATATTTGTGTTGAATTTTATAAGTTTTTTATTGTGATTAAAATTATTACCCTACTCATAAATTTAGATAAATGTATTCATTATAATATTCTTGTCTTAGTGAAGAAGTTTTCTACAAAAGAAAATTTCATAAAGAGATTATAAAAGGGGAAAATTTATAGTTCTCTAAAGTGGAAAGTCTCTAAAGGGGGATAAGATTATATTTATCTAAGATTATGTGTTTATCCTCATTTTATTTAATATAAGATAATTTATAGTTCTTATATTTGGGAGAAGTTTTCTTTATGGAAGGAAAATTATACAAAGAGAATGATGGAAAATTTATTTTGGAATTTTCCAATATTTGTTTTTAATTTTTATTTACTTAAGCTATGTGTTTTCTAATCATAAAAAGAGAGATATTTATGGGCATGTGTTTATTTAAAATTTTTGTTAATTTAATTTTGTTTTTGATGATCACAAACTCCAACATTTGTTTAATAATGAAATTAATTTAATTGAATTTTAGGAAATTAGTATTCATGGAAATATTTATTCTAGAATTATAAATGGTTTAATATATGTGGAATATTTTTTAATGTACTCAAAACATGTTTTATCATATTTTATAAACATTTTTCATACCCTACATGTTCAAGAATAACATAAGGAATAAAGCCTACATTTATAATAGCATTTATGGATCATCAACCCTACGTTAGTATGGAACATGAAATTTGAGAAAGAGAAAAGTATGGCTCATTAACCCTATGTTCATAAGAAACTCTACATTTGAAGAAAAAAACATATGGTACATAAGAACTACTTTAGTAATCAACTGTGCATTGATAAACCTACATTCTGTGTTATTTCATCAGGTGAAGGAACCCTATGTTTGACTATTCAATGTTGACTATTAAATCATGACATTATCTATGATTTATGCAATTGTATTGAAGGAAATAAATTTCAATTCAATTATTTATATAACCAATTAAATGGATCATTATTATTTTTAAAGGCTCATATTCAATGGAGTAAAAAATTACTATTCTTACAGGAAGTTTGGTCTCTCTTGAATATTTTTCAATTCAAATGTTCATGATTTATTGAGAAATATTTCTGAACCTATCTTAACATAGATCTATTCATTATGCGGTATAAATATAGATATTTTATTAATTAGATATATACACATATAAAAGAGGTATAAAATATAAAAAATATATAGTTTCATATACAGGAAAATGTGTGTGTCATTACCTTCAGAGTTACACTTTGGAAACATACATGATTAGATCTATCTTATTTACTTGTTATTGTTTTCTTCATTGGTACTACATTTATTTGTTAAATATTTATATACAAGGATGATGAAGATTTTGGTAAAGATACACTTTTTATACATTAATGCTTAACATATATATGATCTTTTCATTACTACTGTTTAAAGAATTCTTGTGAAAATATTGAAGATCTATTTAATATCGTGATATATTGAAGATACGATTTCATCTGTCGGTTGCTACTGCAGCTATGAGATTTAACCCATATCATCAAAAAATTTACACTGTTTTGATTTATTTGTGTTTCAGAGGCTCTTACATTGTTGTGTTTGTGTTTCAGCTTCTTATACAAATCTATGGGTACTTGGCTCCTTTTAAAAGAACCATAAGGCTCTATAAATCCTTTTCGTAAATTTGTCAACTACCTACACTCATTTATAGGTTTTTATAGTCTTATTATTATAGGAACTAGTGAAAATCACCAAGCTCTAGTAGTTGAGTGTTTGTGGATTATACTAAGGGATTATTGTTTCATGAACCACTATACATCTCTATATTCATTTCTCTTATTTATTTTTATTTCTCTCTCAACTTTGAGACAAAAGAAAAGGAACACTGCATTGAAAGAGGGGTGTTTTAAATCAATCGTGATTTTTTAAAACCACACTTCACCACCTCTTGTGTCTTTTTCGTCATTACATATATACTTTCTTAAAAATTTAATCTGTTTAACTCTTACCATGACAACATATGTTTTTACTCTTTAAGAGTAAATATCATTACTATAAAATCTCAAATGAACCATAAATAGATCATTGATGGAATTTTCAACATTATTCCAATCATTTGAAATAATTTTATATATTTTTTAATTATATAACATTTAATAAAATATTATTTACCTTAAAATAACATTAACGTCAATTTTGACACAATTCCTTAGTTTGACTTTTTTAAAAAAATATCTATAAACAGGAAAAATTCAAACCAATACTTTTAATGCATCCCTAATATGTCAAGGTAATCCCAAAAATTATTGGATGACAATAATTATATCAAATTAAATTTATTTTATTACTTTTAGTAACATTTATTTGATATGTTCATTAATTAAACAATTCCAGCATCATCATCGTGGAAGCCTTTAAATTAATTATTTATTGCATAAATATTTAAAATAAATTATCCCTGTGAAGGTAAAAAAATTCATTCAAATTAATATTTATAAATTTATATATCTTTTGAAGAAAAATATTTAAAAAACATAACACTTAATAAAAAAACGAGTTTGACATATTAGAAATTCCTTAGAATAAAATTCTAAAAAAGGCTTAAATTCGTCCAAGTGGCTCCAAGAGGCCATAAATTGGAATAAGGATGATAGTGTTCAACAATTACTCTTCCAATAAAATTAAGACACATGTTATGGTAATTTAAAATACTTAAAATATTATTTTTATCCATAATTACACAATTCACCCGTAATCGTGGTAATTAAAATAACCAAAGTTTACTTTTCATATTTTGTTCAAAAAAGGGAATTGAAACTAAATTTTAATATTCTGATTCCAAATAAGGAACCCATTTTAAAAATTCAAAACTCATAAGTGGCTTAAATTAATTTAAAATTAATCCCATAAATAAGGCATGAAACATTGGTTTTAAAGTGAAAACATTCAAAAGATTGAAATGTTTTTATATACTTATTCATTTTGAAATTGATTCCAATGACCTAAATCCGAATATTTAATGAAAAATTGGTCAAATTATACTTTAAAACCAATTATAAATATAATTTAACATGATAAATTAATTATACAAAAAATCTATTTTTAATTAAAATGCAATATTTTATCACTATTCATCAAAACATAAAATTTTTAAAAAAACCATAAATTCAACAAAATATAATTCTAATGTCACTAATTAAATGAATAAGATTAATTTTTCAAATAAAATATATAAAATTTTCAAAAATTGGATTTAAAATATGTTATCTATTAAGGGGTTTTAAACTACCTTTATAAAAATATAAGTTTTTATGCGTAAAATTGGGGTTGTTCTTTTCTAATTCATATTAAAACTATTGGATGAATGTGAAAAACAATTATTGAATATATAATTTATATATTACCTAAATATAATTCAATAATTTTAATGAATTTAATTTATTAAGATAAATCAGTTTGTGGGGGAAAATAGTTTTTTATTAAATCACCTCAATATATAAATTTGGAATCTATATTAATTTATAATTAATTGGTAAAAAATTTATTCACCTATATATTTTTATAAATTTGTTAATCCTATTCATAAACCCTAACATAATAGAAACTTTAAGTATTTTTTTATTAAATAATAATTATTTACAAATATATTGTTGTTTTGTAAACCTCGACCATACGTGGAATGCTATCCACTGTAGAAATTGTTTATTGCATGTAACATAAGATTTTGAAAATATTATCTTTAAAAAGATAAATACCATAAAATCTTGGGGTGTTACACTCTCACCTCCTTCAATAAATTTTGTCCTTGAAATTTAAAATTTCACTTCAAAAATAAAATATTGATTCATAAAAATCTTATTGTGGGAAACCCACTTCAGAAATAGGATTAATAAAACATACTCTTTATAAGAGGGAAAGGGAAATGTGAATGTTTCCACAAAACTAGTAATTTGAATAGAATAATATTATTGAAATCATGTATATCGATGAAAAATAAAACTATTATGTTCTGATGGATAGTGATAGATAACATTGTCATTAGAAAGTTAACCATCACAAAACTCTAATATTGTGATCGATTAAAAGACCATTGATTTATTAGTAATAAAATTAAACAGATAACATTTTTATTTTGAAATCATTTTGCTAGAGTTGATGGATTCTTTTAATATTTAGATAATCACTTTATAAAATAAACTTACTTGAATAATTTCCATGTCATAAGAATAATATATTCATTTGGTTACTCATCGATATATTTTTACTTCATCCCTTACACCTAAAAATGAATGTTCAAGATGATTTTTTCACTCCTGAATAAATTTTAATGAATCATAAGGTCCACAAGTAATTACTTCATCAACTAAATATTTACAGAAACCAAAAATGAGATCTCATAGTATCCAATAAATCATAATTTATCCTCAAAAAATACTATCCAATGTTTATATTAATCCATTACAACCTTAAGACTAATCCAATATACTTATTTCGAAATTCATAGTCCAAAAAGGTCTCTAAATTTATAAAATCAATCTTAACATCATATTCCACAAATAATATAATGTAGATCTTATTGTCACATGCCAAATATTTGACCACCTTAAAAACCTTAATGAAAATTTTGATGCTTCCAAATACTTAAAGATGAGCATTGAAGTAAAATTATTATATATCTCATAATTCTTATAACCAGATCACCAATGATAAAATAATTATTTATTCCAAAAACAAACTAAATTTAATCATTCAACATAATTCTTATAATATTTACTACAATTCAGAATCTTATTCCTTAATAGTGGTTTCCTTCCATTTTTCTTTTTTAGGCTCTTTATTATTAGTAATATAAATATTACTTGTATAATCTTGCGGAATCTATTCAATGACCAAACCAAAATCACAATATGAGGGAACTAGCCATTGTGATATATTAATGAAGAATAATTTATAGGATTTATATATCATGACATATTTTTTCTCAATCTATGATTCTATAGTTTTATCGTAGGTTATCCATTATCATTACCAAATCAATAGGATGATATCATATACTTAGGTTTATACTTATATTTAGTCATACTATTGTTTTTTCTAATCCATTATTTCCTAATCAGAGTTCCCAAGATTTCTACTAAACTTAATTCGATACCAATTGTAATTACCTAACCCCAGAAGCCCAAATCTATTATATTAATTTATTACATTATCATGATTACAAGGAATCAAATCCTGAAGGGCTGAATCATTTATTAGTATTGGTAAACTAGATATATATTTAAAATTCAAATTATGTTTTAAACATAAAATACAAAAAATTATTTCTTTTGAGGACACCATTATTCTCTTAGATTAACCCGTCATATCATTCATATTAAACGCCTTAGAAAAATGGGGAAAATAAAACATAAGAAAGGGGTGAGCTCAAATTCCCAGTTTTGGTAATCGTATAGTGAAATTTACGAGTAAATATGGAATAAATAATTTGGAAAGGTAAATAACAGAAACACGTGGCATTTAAATAATCACATGATCTAGGAAAAATAAACATATATATTCTACTAGTTGAATAATCACATGTAATATCAATAACTAATATCATAATGATTGAATGAATAATGTTGTACATTTATAACATACCATCTAGGCCTTAGCCAAGACATATGAAAATTAATGGTTATGGCCCCATCCAAATTCTATCTGAAAGTAAATGGGTAAGGACTCATCCAGGTCTATATCTGGTTTATCTCATGAGATATACCAATGAATTAAGGGGATATAGTGGGCCCTTCCCATCACATACTAAGTCCAGTACATTCCTAATATTAAAAGGGTTAAATGTAAACAACATAAATATTCATATTTAAAAACGTGAGTATGAAGTGTGAATACATTAACCATAAACCATGAATGGTATCAAAATAACACATCCACAATCAAAATGATTATAAAAAATTCAATATAATATGATATATGTTATCATAAGAGATAAAAATCAATTAATTATTTTATTATATAAAGTATTTTTATGTATTTTATGATACATTTATATGAGGCCATTGAAAATTTATTTAGGAAAACAATCTTTAAGCATTCCAAAGTGTCCCATACAACTTCGAAAAAATTAAATCATAATAACTATGATGTAATAACATTAAATTAAACATATAATATAATGAGAATAATTATATTAATGATATGATATATCAAAAGGTGGTACATACCCCACACAAAAGCAATAAGTGGTGAACAAGTCATATATCACACAGAAGTAAAAGTGAGATGAGAAAACTCTTACCTTATACTTCCTTTAGTAGAACACGCCTTAAACTCATATAGAATGGTTTTAATAATTTTATTAACTTATTCCAGAACCATATAAATATTTATGATATAATATATGATACTATTATATTATTTTATCACCCATTTGTCGATAAAATTTCTTTGTTACCCATGTTTCAGGTGTTAATTGCTTTATTTTCCTAGGCATGTTTCATCATGTATGTCCTGATTATCGGGAACAGTATATAGTTACATAATATCTAGAATAATATTAAGTTCATAGATATCATATTTATTCATTGTATATATTTCTATAATCAATATTGAATGGATAACATCTAAAATAAATCAAACTGTGTCATTGAGATGGTAGGCCGTATATATGCTTGAGTGATGATAGTATTTCCTTAATGGTGAAAGGGTAAGGAAGTGGATGGTGTATTAATTTTTTCAGAATCTATAACATGTAATAATTATCACATATATATATATATATATTATTTCTATAATTATACCCATCTATGTAATGTCTTTATGAAAAATAGTTTACACCTCCGCGTGGTGATGGTAATCCCTATGTACACACACACACACACGATGCTTTAATTTTTCATAGGATGGATAAAACATGGGAAATTATTTTCTTATAATAATAATAACATTTATTAATATATATGATATTTATTTATCACTTAATCATGGAAAAATTTATAGAGAGGTAGTTTAAGAAGAAATAATATTGAAAGAGTCGATAAAGATGATTACCTCTTCTTCATCAAACTTCCTTTAATCTCTTATAATGTGATCTAAGATAGATCATTTGGAAGGAACATAACCTGTAGAAATTAACTAAGGTTGTTGATAAGAGAAAATTTGACGGTTTTCAAGCTATATGGCTCAAATTGGTGTGATAAAGTGAGTGAGGAGTTTCCATTTTATAATTGAGGTGAGGGAAACTTTTTGAAATCCAAAAAATATTAAAATTTAATAAGGCTATTCTAGAAACAAATACTCCGAAATGGCCTATAAATTAATATGGGAAGAATTTTCTACACTATCCTTTCCAATTTTTATTCATTTAATATTTTTATTATTTTTAAATGATTTAATAAAAATATAATTCAATAAAATATCATTTTTGTCAAATTTTCTACTATTCATTTAATTTGAATTTAAATACCTCAAGAAAAAGAGGAAATTAGAATATTATAATTTTCAACACCTATAATATATCTTATTGATCTATAAAATTATTTATACACATTAACGCATCCTAAATATATCTAAATTAATATTTCTAAAATCAATTATTTTTTTTCTATTAATTAAATAAATATTTTTTAGCTTAATTTTTTTTTTCAGAGAATTAAATAATTTATAAAAAATAAAAATAATATAATATAATGAAAATAAATTCATTGAGATCAATATATATATATAGGTTCAATAATATCATGATTTTTCCCTATGTAAATGCATAAAAGATATTAAATACAAAGAAAATGACATTTTGTAACTATCTATTATTTTAATAATAGATAAGTTATTTTCATGGAAAATGTCCATTAAACAACTACAATTAGATATTAAGGTATTAATTTTCAAATAAAATTTATCCAAAAAAAATTAGACATGATTAGGTCACATTATTACCCTTACATTTTGGCATTAACCCTTATTTAGTCACTTTAACTCTTATTGTGACAACATGTGTTTTTACTCTTTAAGACATAATATGGTTACTATAAAATGAAAAACAAACCATAAATGGATAAATAATGATATTTTAAATATTATTCCAATTATTAGGACAAATTTTATATTTTTATGAATTTCATATCTTTTAATAAAAAATTATTTATTTTAGAAAACCATGAATGTCAATTTTAAAATAATTTATTAGTTTGACTTTTTAAAAAATATCTAGATAGAAAATAACTTTGAAAAAAAATTAAAATTTATATAACATAGAAATATCATCCAAAAAATATGTGTGTGGAATTAGTTATATAAAATTATACTTATTTTAATATTTTTAAAAACATTTATTTGATATGTACATTAATTAAGCAATTAATGCATATTCATTATATAGGTTTTTAATTTAATAAATTTTACCCTAAAAATTAAAAATAAATTTTCAAGATTAAGATAAAAATTTTAGGTATCAAATTAATATTTAGAGTTGAATATATCTTATGAAGAATCGTATATAAAAAATGAAATACTTATTAAAAATATGAGAATAACATATTGGACTTTTCTTAGAATAAAATACTAAAAAAGGCTTAAAGTCAACCAAGTGGCTTCAAGAGGCCATAAAATTGGCCCAAGGATTATTTTAGTATATATTAACTCATCCAATAAAATTAGGACATGTTTTAGGGTAATTTTATAATACTTATAATATTATTTTTATCCTTAATTACCCGATTCACCCTTAACTGTAGAAATTAAAATTACCAAAGTTCACTATTCATATTTTGTCTCAAAAAAATTGAAATACATAACAAATTTGGAACTTATAATTTCATATTTGGAATCAATTTTTTAAAATCCAAATCATTTAAGTGGCTAAAATTAATTTAAAATTAATCCCAAAGACAGGGTGTGAAAGAAGGTTTTTAAAGTGAAAAAGTTCAAAAGATTGAATTTTTTTTATTTCTTTATTCAGTGTGAAATCAATTCCAATGAAATAAATTAGGTGAAATGATAAAAAAATTTATCTAATTATACTTAAAACCAATTGATAATATAATTTAACACTATAAATTATTTAGAAAAAATTTCTTTTCAATTAAAATGTAATATTTTATCACTATTCATCAAAACATAAAAATTATCAGAAAAACACCAAAAATTAAAAAAAATTACTTTTTTATATTTTATATTTAAAATAAAAACAATAATTTTTAAAATAAAATATATAAAAGTGATATAAATTGGATTTAAAAGAGGTTTTCCATTAGAAGGCGGTAAAAACGCCTTTAAAAAATATAGGTTTTTATACATAATGTTGGTTTGTTCTTATGTTATGTCTATTAAATCTATTGGATGAATTTAAAAATTATTTTTTCAAATATATATTATATATATTACATTAATATCATTCACTTATTGTAATTAAATTTTAATTTATTAAGATAAAACGACTTTGTGATGATATAAATAGTTTTTTATTAAACAATCTCATTTATAATCATTTGGTGTCTATATTCATTTATAATTAATTGGTTATAAACAAATTCAACTATATATATTTATAATTTAGTTAATCATACCAATAACTGCCAAATTAATAGATAGGTTAAATCTTATTATATTGAATAATAATATTTTAATAATATATTGTTGTTTGGTAAAACTGGGCCTCTTTGTAACGTAATATACTGAAGAAAGTAATTGTTTCATGTAATGTAAGATTTAGAAAAGATTAAATTTTAAAATAGGCATACCATAAAATATTTGGGTGTTATAATAAATCCACATAAAAAAGTGTTACATTGATTTTACATTAATCACTAATGAAGAATGCTTCTGCATCGTTATAATTGGGGAAATCCATGAGCTTCTCATTTGAAGACAATCCTCATGGTACCTCATCTTTGATATTGTGATCATCCACCAACATGATCTCCACCCGATCTACCCACCTATGCTCTCCATCCGATCATTCCCTCTAGGGTTATGTTCCTAACCCAAGGGAATCATTCAAAACTAGGTTTATAAGTAGATGGATTAAGTCATCAAAAATAATTAACAAATCAAAAAATTATTGATTTTATTTTATTTTTTTCTCTCGCGACGCACTAAAAATAACATCCCAATGATGAAAAATATTTATTCATGCCTACTATAAAACATTCATTATGGATTTAATGGAGGTATCATATTTTACATCCAATACTCTATCAAGAGTTATTACATTATTCCTAAAAAACATCTCATGTGTGATATAATATATTTAATATTTTTAATTTCACTTTAACAAGGCTCTATTCACCACATAATTATATGATAACTTAGAACCTAGCTTTAAAAATATTATTTAAAATATTGGAAGGTCTTAAACTGTAACCCTTGTCCACATTCCATGGAATCTTCTATCTCACTAAAGGAAAACCCAAATCTTAAAACAGAGTCATGGTCCTCCACACACTATAAAAAACATTAAATTTCCATCTTAATAGACTTTATAGTATTTATCATACAAGAATCTAGTAAACTAGACAGGACCCATGAATCAATATTTGTGAAAAATTATCTCTACCCATATTTTAGGAATACCCATGTTTGTAATGTGTTGATTAGGCTTCTTCAAACCAAGGAAACCAGATGGATGCAGTCTGAATACTCGATGGAATGTTCAAACTTAATGTGATGATTTTTCTAATGATAAAATAGGGATAATATTTATGAATGGAATTTGTGGTTTAATTTGGTCTATCATTGAATGATGGTATAATATTTAGTCAATTTGGATTCCATGTTTTTCAAAAAAATCATTTTTCCTTGATTGAGGATTTTATTTTGATTGGTCATTATGTTATGTTGGGGTGGGAAGATTAGTTTTCCTTAAGATGTTCTATGTGCAATCATGTATTTTGGTGGCCTCTAATCCCCTCCTTTCTACCATGATACTATTGTGGATTGATTTACTTCAAGGAATTTCTCAGAAAGAAATGATATTTATTCATATTTTTTGATGTTCTAAATTCTCCTCTACTCTCTCTATAATCTCCATGGGGTTGATAAAGTTGTGGTTGTTTTTTAGAATTATAGGGGTGGATAAGGGATAAATAGGGCCTCCTCTGTACCCAATATAATGAATTACTAAACCCTGGTCAATGTACTCTATAATGTGTGGAAGTAGTAATAAGGTCTTTTGTTGGAGCAATTAATTATATACGAGCATGGATATTCTTCGATGTCTATCACCTACAACTTCTTGATGGATGAGTTCTTAAATGGAAATGAAATAAACACACCCAGAGAGTTGTTACATGAGATGAATTACAAGTGATAGATCACAATTTGATAAACTATGGAATTTTTATGAATCATCTCTAAAATAATCAGTAGGTATATGTGGCATTCATATTTTCCAACGATTTGGTAGGGGGACTCTCCTTGGTACCATGTGTCATTCTATACAACAATCTAATCGATTTCCTCTACATGGTGGGAACACATGAAGAATCATTGTGTTTGCTATAGAGGATGATATTTTGGAATGGATGTTTCCCAATTACCTTCACCTAAAACTTCCAAATACATAGGCTTTGTAAGGTTAGGGAGATGAATTACTTCCATGTGGGAAAATCATGTGACCTACTTACGTTTGGTATTTCTTTTTAAATTTGTGTTACTTTGTTTGGGGTTTTTGTATTTGAATACAACACTCAAGCCTATTATATTAGGCTTCTACTAATATCTTATCTTTTATTCCCAAGGCCCTTGAGTTTTATTTAGAGTGTTTTTATAGTGAATTTCACACAAATCGAATGGAAAGAGATTCTCCATGATTCTTCTCAAGGTTTATCCCATCATTATCTTCCCCTCTAATTCTAAAATAAATGGTTAGACAATTTTCATAGTTAAGGTTGTTTTAGAATTAGGGATTTTGGTTTCTAAGGGCTGTAACCCCTCTATTGAGGCCCATTATGGTGATGTTCATCAATGGATACATGGTTACATTTGTTATGGTATGTTTTCCTTTTCAAATTCTATTTATTAATGTGCCCCAAGGATTCTTTGTTTTTTAAATGTGTTTCAGAACTAAATCAAATGTGTACATGATGACTAGTTTTTTGTTATTTTAGGTTCTCCATAATTTTATAGTTATTCATTTGAAAAAATGGGTAATTTTTTAGTCCAATTTAATTTTTTTTTCAAATATGTTTTTATTCATTCTTAATATAGGGAAAATTTCCTTTGATGATTTTATATAGGTAAAATGACTGGTTCTTTTCAATTTGTGCCAATTTTTTATAAAGTTTATTCTTCTTTTGTTTTAAGTGGTTACCATATATTAAGATGTTATCCCTTATTTTAAAATAATATTTTTTTTATAATGGTATTTAATTGTTTTTTATAATAGGGGGTGCCTTATTTAAAATAATTCACCTTGTTTGAAAAGGGGGTGGGTTGATTTATTGGATTATGTAGTGATTTACTTGTATTTTTATAATTATGAATTAGTGATAGTGTTGATTACCCTTGGAAAGGGATTTATTTTCAAAGGTTATTTGAAAGGGGTTCCCAAAGATATAACTCTTGATTTTAAATTATAAGGCATGTTTGGTACCTTGAGAGAAGTGTACTAATTAATCAATGTTTACACCCTAGTTTTGAACCGTTGTTATCCATTTTTTAGGATTATGTTCATATATAATACTTTTAGTAATTTTTAACTGCCTTTTGTATTTTCGACTGTCATGTGAATGACATTGGATTGATTGTGGTCCACCACAATTAACAATGACATGAGAACCTCATTCCCATCCCACTGAGTAACTCCTAACAGTGGTTCATATCACTAGCCTTACAAATCACATGAATCAAATAGTTGTATGTGATTTTACATGGGGAATAGTCATTGAATATTATTATATTTTTAATTAAAGACAAGTATTCCTCATATCTATTCACCTTGTAAATACCATAGATATGGGTTTTTTATAAAATGACCCCTGGGTCTAGGGAGTGTCCCCCCAAGCCCATTCCATGGGACAATCTCAATGCCTCATTATCTGCTAATTCTTATGAAGTATATTCACTAAAATCCCATAGCCGAATACTTTAGGATCAATCCCTTCCCTATTTATCCCATAAAATATTTCAAAGAAGGTGTTTCTGTCATTGACTTTTAAGAACTCATCCTAAAGCAGTAATAGGTGATGATAATAGGGGAACATGCATGCTCAAGACTCATTCTATGTATCAAGGTAAGGCTTTCTTAATTCCTCCCCACCTTGAAGATCCCATTAATTTGCGTGTAGTAAGTCAACACATCAGAAATATAGGAGGCACCATTGAACCTTTCCCCACATCTGATATTCTTAGACATCACCTTAACTTCGTTGACCCTATTGAGGTTAATGAGATGGTGAAGGAGAATATTGAATACCAAAACATATGTATCAATATATTTCCATAGCGAGGAATGTATTCAAGAAAGATAACCAATCCAATATCACAACATAAAAAAGTGGATTGGAGGTAACCACACCACATGATTTCACACATACCATTGGAATAAAATTGGTTTTCCCACCACAAAATAACATGTCAACCATTCGGTACAGACAAACTAATTGAGGGAGGATGATTTTTTTTGAATTTGGAAACTAAACAGACTACCATGCCTTCTATTAATCTAGTCCAAAAACTATCCAACCTTAATATAACTTCATAAAATATGATCCCTATTTAATAATTGGGTAGAAACTTTGAATTCGTACAATAAATTCATTGATAATTCAAAGAACATATTTTAGGTTATCCTAGTTTAGAAGAATCACAATCAACATATTGAGAATATACGCATTCCATTAAAATGTGTTGAGATCATTGTACTGGTAGATCGATCCGCAGTTTATTCCAAGTTATCTGAATACACATATGATAATGTTTGTAATGTCAATTGAGGGGGATAATTTTCCATTTTTTAATAGTTCATGGAGGTCCATGATTCTGTTTTAGGAGTCATGTTCTCCCTAAGTGATCCATAAAATTCCACGGAATGTATAGGAGAGAATTTATGAGGATAGAAAATATGTGGGATCCCATTTAATCCATTAAAGAATCATACAGATCTAGTGGTAGACCTATGGCCACAACTCCCTTAGAATGGATGAAAAGGGGGTACCAAATTTTGGTAGAATAGGATCCGCTGTATTTATCTGGAATCCTAGAAAATATCATTACTTCAGAGTTATTTGAAAACATGGCTCACAATCAATGAATCTCCTTATACCCCAACATAATGTTGATTTTATATTTCTGATAATATGGGATGATAAGAGACATTGGAGGAATGATTCATTATATTATATTATGTGCATCTTCTCCCAGCTCGGAAAAATTACTAATTGTTTTCCCCATATTGTACAAAGGGTTTTGATTTATAGTCACCTATGGAAAAGGAAACTCAATCCTTCTAATATATGTCCCCATCACACCCATTTACCCACATTTTTTAATGAAATGGATTTGATTCATTTACACTACATAGGGAAAACATGTGATTACTTCACTAGGGCACCAATATGGGATATTCAAGAGAGAGAGTAAGAGATACGAAGTGGTGTAGGTGAAAAAAGTGACCAAAGATCAAGAAATTACCACAACATCAAAATTTGATTCTCTTTAAAATAATTATTCACATGGAAAATGATGCATAAAAATGAAAAATAATCATAATGAAAATGACATAAAACACCATGGGAATGCCCATATCATGGTGGGTTTGGGTTGGTTGTGATGGGATATTGGGGCTATGGAGAAGTGAATCATGATATGATTTTGACCATTTTAGGGGAAGATTATATCATTGTAGAACTGATATAGATCGTGTAATTTTCATATCTAAACAAAAATCCCTAAATATAGGTTCAATTTTATCAGCGCTTGAAAAAAGCACTGATAAATGTATGTTCTCTTAGTCCTAAAAATCATTTATAAAAGGAAAAAAATCTGCTCTTTTAGGGATGATATTGGTGCCACCTTATCAGCATTTTAGGGATGATAATATATCAATCCTTAATAGGGTGAAAAAATCACTCTTAAGGGTCACAATGAAAATTATAATTTATAAATACTTATTTTTATATTTTTAAATTATATTTATACTATAATATGTATATATATGTAAATATTATATATATATATATAATTTATATAACTTTATGATATAAAAATATTATCAATCTTGTTTTCATAATTATATATATATATAAATTATCAAATTTATATTAGATAATAAAAAAAAATTAATAGTATATTCATATATATTATTTAAAAATGTTTATATAATTAATACAAATATGTTGTATTGATCTTTTATTTAAAAAACTATATAAATATATAAATATGTGATTCATATTTGAATTGAAATAATCATATTTATTTCTAATAAACTAAAATATACATACATGTATCTGAATGTATATGAATCCATATATATGTATGTGGATATATGTGTATATGTCTATATGTGTTCGTTTATGTACAATTTGTATGTATATGCATGTGTTGTGTTGTGTTTGTGTGTTTTTTGTATGTGTATTTTTATGTGTTTATTTGTATATATGTATGTGTTCATGTATATGTGTGTGTGTGTGTGTGTGCATATACATGTATGTGTGTGTTTGTGGACGTAATGCATGTTTATATATGTATTTGTTTTTGTATTTGTATGTGTGTGTGTGTTTATGTGTATTTTTACACATATGTGTATGTGTATGTGTATGTGTATGTGTATGTGTATGTGTATGTGTATGTGTATGTTTATGTGTATGTGTATGTGTATGTGTATGTGTATGTGTATGTGTATGTGTATGTGTATGTGTACGAGTATGTGTATGTGTATGTGTATGTGCATATTCATGTGTATGTTTATGTGTATGTTTTTATATGATATGTGTATATGTGTTTGTATGTGTTCGTATGTTTTTGTTTCATGTGTATGTTTATATAGTATGAGTATGTATACATATGTAGAAGTATGTATGTAGCTGTGTATGAAATTGTATATATGTGTATATTAATATAAGTGTTTTCACGTACATGTATGTGTATATAAATTCATGCATGCATATGTATGTGTGTGTGTGTGTGTAAGTGTATGTATATGTTTTTGTACGCGTATGTATATATATGTGTACTTCTGTATGTGCATGTATGTGTACATATGTACGTCTATACGTATATAAGTGTGTAAATGTATATGTATGTGTATGTGTATGTATATGGGTATGTGTATGTGTATGTGTATGTGTATGTGTATGTGTATGCGTATTTGTATTTGTATTTGTATGTATATATGTTTTTGTGTATGTGTACATGTATTTTGATGCGTATGTATGTGTGAATGTGTATGTGTATGTGTATGTGTTTGTGTATGTGTATGTGTATGTGTTTGTGTATGTGAATGTGTATGTATGTTTATTTACTATGTGTATGTATTCATATGTATATTGTTGGAGTTGGGGGATTAGAACCAATTACTTTGTACTTTATTCATTAATAAATACCTTATCACATCTTGATTGTTCTTCTGCGTGACAATGCATGTCATAATGTCCTAAGGATAGCTGTTGCAATAAAGGGTCATAGCGGATCCCTACAATAATGAGAACCCGGAAGTGCTATAACACTATTCTTGAATATATGTTCTATGTCCAGATGATGTTATTTGAGGGACACAAATAATACAATCCATTAGGGGTGAGGAATCATAAAACTATGGGGCACCTTCTCATGGTGTGCGCCCTTGGTAATATCTACGAGGATATTATGAGAATGAGACCTACCATTAGGAAATCCACATTTCATAGTGTCATTGGATGTTCCTATCTACAAATGTGTGTATTGTTCCTTTGAATTTAAGATTAATATTAATGGGTATTACAACTCGTGCACTTAGATGTATTGACGAAAACTGTGACGACACACAGTTCGCAGTGAGGTAGGATACACTGGGTGCATCACGAGTGATACTGGATTAATAGATAATGTGAGAAAGTATTTGTCCCTTATGTTACATAATAGAAGTAGATATCTCAGGCCCTTTGATGGAATTGATATAGCATAAATAAATCCATGGCCACGGTGACGAATGGGCAAGTTCAATTCTATAAATTCAAAGAAAGAATAATCAAGCACATGGGTTAATGGCACTAGCATTAATCCTGCATGATTTGATATATCGAGACAAATGGATTACATTACACGGTATGTATTCGTATGAGGTGACATGTCTCTGAAGCGTTAACTTCTTTCTTTATGGGTACCTTGGTGTGTTGCTAGACGCTAACCTTGGACTTTAGGAAGGCTCTGCATAATGCCCTTGAGAAAGAGGCCTAAAGGGTCACACACCATGTCTGTCCAAGTATCTCAGTTAAATTTTAATTGAACATGTTGAATAAAGATTATTCCCGATTGTGGTTTAATAATTATTCAAGGATGTCTGATCGCATTTACTTTGACACCAGTTATTTGATAGAATATCGTGGGGGAGAAATAATATACTGTTTATCTTGTAATGCAGTGATATTTATTTTAGAAATAAATATCCATTATTCAAGGTCTAATAATCGTGGTGGATGAAATAAAGAGAATGGAAAAAACAAAAGTACACACCTTCTATTTTTTCAGGAAATTTATATGAGACAATATTTTTTATTTAATTAAATAATATTAGGTGTAATTAATTGGGAGCATATTAGGTAAAAATAATAGTCAATAGTTTTTATTAGACATGGGGTATTGCTAAGAATTAAATTAAATGAATAAATTATTTTGGGTAATTAATTCATTTTGTCATTCTAAGTAATTAAAATCCAAATTATATAATTCTCATTAGCCTATCCATTTTCGGTGGTTGTACACAACGGATTTGGAAAAGCTCTTAAGCCAAGAGATAATTCTTTTCCCACCAAGAAAACTCTCAAGATATGAGAGAGAGATCCTCCTCCACTGGATCAAGGCGATCGAAGGTGGACATCCCAAGCGATGGCCCTTCCACACTAGCACCCGAATATCCCTTCAGCGACGTCCAGAGATACCTGGAACATGTGTGGATCACCGCTTGAGGAATCCTATACTTGCATTCTACGATGCAACTATGTATCACATAAGATCGGGATTGGAAACTTCAACAAAGAGAGAATTCCATCATTTTAATTATTTTCATTTAATTAAATTAATTATAACACACATATAATGATCCTCTATGTGGTTCTAGGACTCCTCCCTTTTCTTTTGTTCTTCATTCTATTCCAATGATCTGACATTTTATTATCGTGATGGATCTTGGATTAAACTTTGTTAACAGCAAAAATTAAAGTTGGGTATACCCACCAACGCACTTCCGCTGCGCCCGAAACCTATAAGTGGTATCATAAGGGCCATATCATTGATTATAATTATTTAGTTTTCCTTTGGTAATTTTCGAATTTAATAATTTAGTGGTATCAATTCATGTTAATCCTTCTATAAATCTGAATATTGAGATCTTTTCCTCCTCTCTCATTTCTCGTTCACCTTTAATAAATGACTTTTTCATTTAATTTAGATTAAAATAAAATAGAGGGTCTCATACATAGGTTCCAAACATTCATGTCCGTACCACACTAGAATACACAACATGTATTCGGAAGTACAGTTCTTGTAGTCTATGTTCAATGCATCGGATTGTTCTGCCAAATCATGGCATGTGTTTGAGTATTTCTATGTCTTAAATTACACCATGTGTTGACTAGAAAAAGGTTTCACACAGTTTAGGGATTACACATTGTGTGGTCCCCTGAACACGGCGTGTATTCCCTTTGGGTTAGGTTTAGACTATGTAACCCATAAATGGCTTGCCCGACTAGAAACCATGTAACATTGATACTATATGACATGTGTCCCACTGAACATGCCGTGTACTCCAAATATATCTGATGTAAATCTAGATTCCATGTCCCTGGGCGTGTACTTCGGATGGACGGTGAACAAAAGTACATGTTGTGTAGTCAGAACTACACGTTTTCTACACATCCAAATTAGGTAGATTTATTAAACATTATTATTATATTATACAAACCCTTGAGAAGTGTACGATAGTGCAGACAAAAGCTGAGGCAAAACACGTGATAGGTGTTATATATATGTGTGTTTAATTTAACATCTGTGTAATGTTCATTTCTACTCATTTGGTAGTTATGAATGTGAATTCACCATGTTTCCTCCAAGGTACAAGTTACATACAAATATAATTTTAAATGAATTTATTTGTTTAAAAGTATGATGGATGAGAATCTCAAGGAAATTTAGAAAAGGGTTTAATATAAAAGGATTTATTGATTAAAGTTAATTAATTGATTCCGGCGTGAATAATCTTAAATAGGAACGTTTAAATAATTGAATACAAGTTTTGTTTATGCATAAATATCATTTCATGTATGGATGATCATGAACTGGACCAAGACCTTTGTATGTAAATGTTTTCTTTTAATTTATTTATTTAAAATTAAATTTGTTGGCATGTGGGCCTTTTCCTCATTAATATGTAGGGCCTACACTTCCAAGGTTTATTTTAAGTAAAACCCCATTTTACCCTTCACCTGCGTGTGAGATAAAAGAATATGTAATGGATGGAGCTCCCAAGCTGGTGGAGGTGGCTCAAGTTAGGAGCCAAGGTGAAACCAATCCAAGGAGATACAAAGGTGAACAAGTGGAAAGCTATAAACACAAACTCCAAAGGTTCAATGTGTTTCTCCCCTAGGTCTTGGGTTAGTTTATCAACCACTAGATAAACTGTCCTTTAGAAAAATCTCTTGATCATACCATTTATTTTATTTTTTTAAGTTTCATAGTTTATTTATTGTGGGTGTGTTTTCAAAATCACACAATTAATGAATTAAACAATTATGCAAGATAGAACTAAAATAAGACCGACTTATACATAAATATTATCTTAGACATGGTTAATCACTTAAGTATATCCCACTTAATATTAAAAAGAATTTAATCCAAAATAATAAAATTTAAATTTAGATATAAGGATAAAATCCATCAATGAAAATACCAAGTTGGTATATCCTTCCATGATCTTGGATATAATCCAACCATAGTTCAATGTGCTTGACCAACTGTAGTTGGGGTGATTTCAATTATTAGGGAATTCCAATTCACGTTTTTTGGTTGACTTTATTTGTTTAGCATCAAGGGTTGACTTCCACAATAGGACTTGGTGTAACCAAGAGGAAAAGGATGAATAAATCCAAAAAGGGGTTTTAGGATTGGGGAGTCCACTCAACTGATCAAGGAGCTGCGAGTTAATGTAGTTGTAATTTAGAATGCCTACCTAAAACCCTTCAAGTTGCTTGACCAACTGTGTTTGGGGTAATGAAAAGGACAATATGGATCCTTGACATTAGAATATTCTAGAAACAAAATATTCCGAAGTCAATGGTGAGGGCTATTAGATTTCGATAAAATAGTGGGAGACTAATAAGTGATAATTTATTTATTTGTCTCAGTTTTATCATAATAATGTACAAAAACTTCGATCATCTTAATTTTTAGAAATGGAATGAAAAATGACTTCAAAAATATCACTGTGAATCCTACTCGAGAAGGAAAACCTTGTCACTGGCACCAATTTCCATGATTGGAAGAGACGTTTATACGTCATCCTTCACCACGAGAGGAACATTAATGTGATGGAAGAGCCGATTCCAGTTTTGCCTAGGAAAGAGGCCAGTGATGAGGAACTATCTATCAATATGAAACATATGGATGATGCCACACATTTCCAATGTTTCTTGCTATCGTCCATGTATAATGAGATCTTGAAGCAACATGAAAACATGGACGCGTATAAAATGATGTCTCACCTTAAGGATCTATATCAAGAGAATGAGATATATGAAAGATATGAGATCTCAAATGCATTGTTCACAACTAAGCTTGGAGTTTTATGCGAGTTGGGCCTCATGCAGTTAAGCTTATTGGATACATTGAATGCCTGTAAATCGTAGGGATTATGTTCCCAGATGAGTTTCATATAGATCTAATCCTATCATCACTGCCCAAGACCTTCTCTATCTTTATTTTCAACTATAACCGGAGAAACAATGAGAATATTCTATCAGAATTTCAGACCATAATTTTCCAGGCAGATAAGGACATGGGGCATGAAAAAATCACAGTCTTTATGGTGATTAAGAAATGGAAGGGAATGGAAAAAGTTCCAAGGACATATAAATAGTTTGAAGCCCCCGAGCACCATCCCTCCACGAAGGGAAAGATCCATAGTCAAGGAAAGAAATGAGAGGTTGTGTGTTTTTCATGTGAAAAGAAATACCACTAGAAGAGGAACTACACCCAAAAGCGGGGGGATGCTAAAGGTGCATTTTTTATCGAGTGTAATATTTCCATTTATACAGTTTGGGTATTAGATATAGCTTGTGGGGCTCACATCTATATTCAAATGCAGGAACCAAATATATTTTGAAAGATTTACAGAGGAGAGGTGGATCTTCAAGATGCCAATGGAACGAGGCTGGCTGCATTGGCCATTGGAAATTACAATCTCTCATTGCCAACTTGGATTATTTTGGTTTAACATAACATTTATTATAGGCCTAGTGTAACCAAAAACACAATTTCTATATCATGTTTGGATACAGATGGATTTATTTTCAATTTTGGAAATAAGGGTTGCTTCTATTATAAGAACAACGAATGTTATGTTATAGAACATTTAAATAATTCTTTGTATGTATTAAATAACGAAAACCAAGTGTTGTTAATCCATAAAAAAAACAAAATCACATGACTTATACATCACCCAGTTGTGGCATCACCGTCTCGATCAAGTAAATGAGATGTGCTTGACGAAGCTCTGCCAAGATGGTTATTTAGACTCTAATGAGAAAAAACCACTTGATAGATGTCACGCTAGTTTATAAGGTAAAATGAAAAAGCCTCCTTTCGGTGGATAGAGTTAAAGGGCCATAGAGCTTCTAGGATTGGTGCACACATATATGTGTGGACCATTTCTAGTATAATCTTGAGGTGGATATTCTTACTTCATTACTTTTACTGATGATTTGAGTAGATATGGATATATATACTAAATGAGGTATAATTCAGAAGCATTATATAAATTTAAGGAATTCAGGAATGAATTAGAGAATCATCATGGTAAGAAGATAAAGAATCTTTGATCAGATTGAGGTGGAGAATATCTGAACCAAGAGTTCATCGATCATTTACAGGAGTCTGTGATTTAATCTCAGATCACTTTTCCTTATTCACGATAGTGGAATGGATTTATTGAATGGAGGAACCGCACCATGTTAGACATGGTGAGGTCGATGATGAGTCATGCAGATCTTCTATTATCTTTTTGGGGATATGCATTACAAACTGCAGCATACACATTAAACTGATTACCAACTAAGGAGGAAAATGTAATTCCCATTGAGTTATGGAATGGAAGGAAACCAATTTTTTCACACACAGATGTATGGGGATATGAGGCATTTGTTAAGGCCTTCTCAGGAAACAAACTAGAACCCTGATTCATGAGGTGTATATTTATAGTATATCCTAAGGAAACGAAAGGATATTACCTATATAACTCTTAAAACAAGAAATTGATTATCGCCAGGCAAGCTATATTTCTTGAGGGGGAGCACATATTCAAAAAGGATAGTGGGAGAAATATTGAATTTGATGAAGTTTATACTCAATATATATAGGATTTGATACAGGAACAAGTTTCACAGGTTCCTGTGGAAGAGTTTCCTGAAACACAAGTACTACGTAGGAGCTCAAGAGAGGTAAGGGAACTAGAGAGATTTGGTTTCCTAGTCACTAAGGATGGTGAATAATTATTGTCAGACAATGATGAACCTCTCTCCAACATTAAGTTGTACAAAGATCAAGAGCTTCAAGATCTCTATAAGCTATGAATTCTGAGATGGATTCCATGTATCAGAACGAAGTCTGGGTTCTATTCGATGAGCCAGTTGATGTAAAGCCTATGGGATTCAAATTGGTATTCAAGGGGAAACAGGACGTGGAAGGTCAAGATTTATCCTATAAATAAAGTCTAGTTTCTAAAGGGTTTAGATAGGATCAAGGCATTAACTATGATAATCCCTTTTCACCAGTTCCCATGTTTAAATCCATAAGAATCATACTTGAAATATCATCTTACCATGACTACGAGGTTTGGAAAATGGATGTCAAAACAGCATTCCTAGATGGGAACCATCAAGAGGATGTCTATATGAAACCACCAGATGGGTTTGTGACACCATGTGAAGCCAAATGGGTTTTCATGTTCCAGAAATCCATTTATTGATTAAAGCAAGCATCCAGGTCATGGAAAATTTGATTTGATGAAACCATAAAGGAATTTGATTTCCTGAAGAACAAATGTGAGCCATGTGTTTATAAGCGGTTTAATTGGAATGCAGTCATTATCCTAGTTGTATATGTTGATGACATATTGCTTATTGGAAACGATGTACCAGTCTTACAGTTAGTTAAGGACTGGTTGAACAACTGTTTTTCCATGAAGGACTTGGGTGAAGCAGCCTACAATCTAGGGATCATGATCATTCATGATAGATCCAAGATGCTACATGGACTATGTCAGGGTACATACATTGACCAAATACTAAAGATATTTAGTATGGAACAATCCAAGAGGGGATTGGTTCTAGTGACACATGTCCTACATATTTCTAATACAATGTGTCCTCAGACACAACAAGAGAATGATATAATGAGTAAAATCCCATACGCTTTGGCTATAGGATCCATCATGTATTCCATGTTGTGTATCAGGCCCGATGTTTCCAATGCACTAAGCATGGTAGGCATATATTAAGAAGATCTAGGAGAACAACATTGGAATGTTGTTAAGACTATACTTAAGTATCTGAGAATAACTAATGATATGTTCATAGTGTATTGAGGAGATGATGAGATTGTCATCAAAGGGTCTGTTGATGTTGGTTTTCAGACAGATCAGAACGATCTCAAGTCGTAATCTGGATATGTATTCTTTCTCAATGGAGGAGCTGTGAGCTAGAAGAGTTCAAATCAACCAGTTGTCACTGATTCTATAGCAGAGTCCAAATATATGGTGTCTTATGATGAAGCCAAGGAAGCCATCTAGATTCCGAACATTGTCCATGAGCTTGATGTGGTGCCTACCAGTAAAGATCAAATCACATTGTGTTGTGAAAATACTACAGTGGTGGATCTTACAAAAGAACAGAGCTCACCTCAATGGACAAAGCACATACATCGAAAGTATCACCTCTTGATGGATTTCAATCAAAGGGGTGAAGTTTTAGTGATCATAGTGTCCATGGAAGAGAACATGGTGAACCCCATGACTAAAGGCTTATCTCAGCAGAAGCATGAATATCATGTTAGAGCTAGCGGGTTAAAAGTTGTTAGTAGTTGGCTCTATTCAATGTGGGTGTCTATTGGATTTGGTGTCCTAGAACCAACTACTTTGTACACTATTCATTAATAAATACCTTATCACATCTTGATTTTTCTTTTTCAGGACAATGTATGTGATAATTTCCTAAGGATAGTTGTTGCATTATAGGGTCATAGCAGATCCCTACTATGAAGAGAACCCGGAAGATTCATAACACTATTCTTGAATATATGTTCTATGGCCGGATGATGTAATTTTAGGGACACAAATAATACAACCATTAGGGGTGGTGACTTATAAAACTTTGAGGCACCTTCTCAGGGTGTGCTCCCTTGGTAATATTTAGGAGGATATTATGATAACGAGACCCACTAGTAGTAAATCCACATTTCATAGTGTCATTGGATGTTACTATCTACAGATGTGGGTATTGGTCCTTATACTTTAATATTATTATTAATGGGTATTACAACTCACCCACTTAGATGTATTGATGAAAACCATGATGACACACTTTTCGCAGCGAGGTAGGATATGTTGGGTGCTTCATGAGTGATACTGCATTAATAGATAATACGAGAAAGGATTTGCCCCTTCTATTCTATAAGGAAGTAGATATCTGAGACCCTTTAATTAAATTGATATAGCCTAATCAAATCCATGGCCATAGTGAGGAATGGGCAAGTTCAATTCTGGAAATTCAAAGAAAGAATAATCGAGCACATGGGTTGCTGGAACTAGCATGCATCCCGCTTAATTCAAGATATAGAGACAAATGGATTACATTACACCATAATTGTTCATAGGAGGTGACACGTCATTGTGGTGTTAAATTCTTTCTCTATGGGTGCCTTGGTGTGTTGCTAGACACTAACCTTGGACTTTTGGCAGGCTCCGCCTAATTCCACTGAGAAAGTGTCTTAGAGGGTCACACACTATGTGTGTCCAAGTATCTCAGTTAAATATTAATTTAACAAGTTGAATAATTATTATTCTTGATTTCAGTTTAATAACTATTCAAGGATTTCTGATCACATTTATTTCGACACTAGTTATTTGACAGAATATATTTTCGGAGAAATAATATATTTATTAGAAAGTAATGTAGTGATATTTATTTTAGAAATAAATATCCATTAATCAAGCCCTAATAAATTTGGTGGAGGAAATAAAGAGAATAGAAAAACAAAAGTACGTGTCGTGTATATTAATATACAGGTCGTGTATTTTTTTCATGGAATTTATGAGAAATAATATTATTTATTTAATTAAATAATACTAGGCGTAATTCGCTGGGTTCATGTCAATTAATAATAATAGTCAACTATTATTATTTGACATGCGGTATTGCTAAGAATTAAATGAAATGAATAAATGATTTCGGGTAATTAATTCATTTTAGTATTCTATGTAATTAAAAACCCAATTATAAGATTCTCCTTAGCCTATCCATTTTTGGGGGTTGTGCACAATAGATTTGGAACATATCTATATCCAATAGAGAATTATTTTTCCACCAAGAATTCTCTCAATTTATAAGAGAGAGATCCTCCTCCACCGGATCATGGCGATCAAAGGTGAACATGACAAGTGATGGCTCTTCTGCATTAGCAAACAGAGATCCCTTCAGCGACATCAAAAGAAACCTAGAACACATGTGGATCACCGCTAGAGGAATCCTAAGCTTGGATTCTACGACACAATGACAGATTACATCAGATTGTAATCAGAAAAATCAACAGAGAGAGAATTCCATCAAGGTAATTCTCATCTTTTAATTAAATTATTTATAACCAACATATGTTGATCTTCTATATGGTTTCAGGACTCCCCTATTTTTTTAATTCTTCATTCTATTCTGAAGATATGGCATTTTATTATCGTAACAGATCTCGAATTAAACATTGTTAACAAAAAAAATTAAAGTTGGGTACACCCACCAATGCGCTTCCACTGCACCCAAAACCTACGTATATATATTTGTATATATTTTCATGTATGTGTATGTAATTGTATGTATGTGTATGTGTATACATATATTTATGTGTTTGTATATACATATTCATGTGTATGTTCATGTGTATTTGTATGCATATGTTCATATGTTTATGTGTATATTTATTTGTATGTGTATTTATATATGTGTACATGTATGTGCATGCATTTTTACATATGCATGTATACGCATATGTTTGTCTGTATCTGTATGTGTGTGTGTGTGAGAGTATCTATGTGTATATGTATGTGTATGTGTATGTGTATGTGTATGTGTATGTGTTTGTGTATGTGTATGTGTATGTGTATGTGTATGTGTATGTGTATGTGTATCTGTATCTGTATGTGTATGTGTATGTTTATGTGTATGTGTGTGTGTATGTGTATGTGTATGTGTATGTGTATGTGTATGTGTATGTGCATGTGTATGCATATTTGTGAAGGCGTATGTGTATGGGTGTGTGTACGTGTATGGGCATGTATCCTTGTATATGTATGTATATATATGTGTATGTGTATGTGTATATATTTTTACATGTACGTTAATGCGTATGTATGAGTGTATGTGTTAGTATATGTGTGTTTATATGTTATGTGTATGTATGCATATGTATCTGTTTGTAGGTGCAAGAACATGTATGTAATTATTTATATGTGTATCTATAACCATAAATATGTGTATGTGTATTTGTGTATGTGTATGTGTACGGATATATATATATATATATATATATGAATATGTATGTATCTTTACATGTATGTCTGTGTGTATGTATGTGTGAAAGTATATGTCTATTTATTTATTTAACATTATTTATGAAAGGATCAATCTAGATTTGGGGTGATCACTAAGAGGGGGAGGGGGTGAATCAGTGAAATATTATTTTTATATTTTTTTACTTATGAAACAACCCTCACCGCTAGTTAAATAGTTACGACATTGTTGAAAACAAGTAAAGAAGAAAAATCTATAGGAACATGAGAATTTAATTGATTTATGACACAGTTTGAGTAGCTAGTCCTTAACATGGTTTGGAAATAATTCAATACCACATAATCCACTAGAAAAAAATCCTTTTATGTGGTTACAACAATCACAGAATATCCTTACACATGCATTGCACTATGATCAACATAATATTGCATGCAGTATCTACACAAATAATTTGTTACAATGATATGGTTAAAACTTTTAGAAACCTTCCCCAATAGGTTCAACATGTTGTCACTGTGCTACTTGTAGTTCTTTACATTTTCTATTTTTATAAAAAATCTTCATCTCTTACTTACCTAATAGAAAATAAGAACTTTTTTCTTGGAAATCTATATAAAACATCCATCCATTCACTATTCATATGGTTTCTTTGTCTGGTCATCCATGCATAAAACTCTATACGGTGCCTTGTAATAACTATTACAAAATTCTTACTCTCTATCAATATGTTCACCACTTCATATAATTTATCTGATTCCACCTCATATAAAACGTTTTACAATGATATATGTGGTTCCATCTTGTGAAATCTCCACTAATTGATTGTAGTCTATTTTTTCACTAAGAGATTCATTGGTTGGAAACATTCCTGACCAAGCTTCGGCTTTCACATTTTCCATTGGTGAGTCTATCTTAAACTATTTCTACAATACATTATCTTTTAGACATGTAAACAATCAAAAATTCCCATTTTAATTCCACCATATTTATAGATATGAGGGTAGTAGAAAAGGTAGAATTCCAAATTTAATTTTCCACTTAATGAAAAATTTAAACTCAAATCTCCATTTAACAAGCCAACCTGGGTCTCCATGTGAACTAACACCCGAACTGGCCCTCTACATACCTAAGAAGCATCCCTGACCCCAAAGCTGACAACATGGATCAAGAGTATAAAAAAATATAGCACATTCTTTCATTTTCATTCCATGATGTGTTAATATATGTTTAGTGAGTTGATGTTATGAAGAACTGATGCTTGAAGATTTGTTATGGATTCATAATATAGAATTAGATGCCATGCTTGTAAAAATATTCTTGTAATTATGATTATTGACTGAAAAAATATTAATTATCAAAGATACTATCTTTATAGAACACATCATATAAAAGAAATGTAATTCCATGCAATATTTTATTATTACATGAGGAATTAAGACAAGTCCATGCAAATGATATTTATTTTTCATCATTAATATTGAAGGGATTTAAGAAGAAACCATGTAAAACTAGAATGATATGAAAATATTATTTTTCATGAATTTTTTTTACTTCCTAGAGAAACCTTAAAGAAATGATGAAAAGGAAGAACTTGGATTGGAATTTTATAATGATAGAATACTTTGAAAATTTATGTGTAGTGTTTGGAAAATTTTTGCCAACTAAGCCAACTAAGGGAGTACCTCAATCCCACAGATTTGGGAGGAGGAACTCCACTACATGAGAAAATAAGTTCTTAAATACTTATAGGAATTAGGTATATGTGGGATATCATTAAGCTCACAGGATCATGCTCGTAGAGAGCACATGGGTTTGGGTCAGGGTGCAAGTGGGCCAGTGTTGGTCAGCACAACTCATGAGATTTGTGTGTGTGTGTGTTACTAGTACTAATCACCTATTGTCAAATATATTGGTTTTCAGCATGTGTTTACTTATTAAGGAGTAGTGGTATGTTCGTGAGATTAATGTGGGATTCACCTTCTACTCTCACTATTCATTAGCCTTCATATATATATACATATTGTGTCTATCCAATCTAGAAAATTGAGCTGTCTGATTGCCACCACTTGATGTCTTCTACCTCCCTCAACATTTGAGGGATACTATTTTTTGGAGTTCTATATGTCATAGACACCATGAATGAACTGATCTCGATAAAACCATACATCTAAAATGATGAGGGCCTGAACCATCATATATGTAATCTATGATTTTCATGCTTGTGATAACACGAAGAATGATCTAATTACAATTGATTTTTTTTTTGAAGAGGCATGTTTTGCTTCTAAGAAATGGGAATCTATTCATTATTATAAAAATTATGAATCATAAAATCACATTTAATTCAAGTGAGTAATTCATCATGAAATCATGTAAAAAAATTTACCATGATTTTTAGTCAATATTTGAGAAAATCCTCAAGCATCATCACTTTAAAATATCTATGATATGAAAAGTTTTATAGATCATTGAATATAGTGTTGACAAAAAATTATTCACAGTGGGATAAGATGATGTAATGAAATATTTATATTCCTATAAATATGGAATGCCTAAGGTTTGTATGTGTCACTGCAGTTCATCTTTGAGAGAGATCGAGAATACATAGTCTTTCCATGCACTTCCATGACATGAAGGGAAGAGAATCCCTGATGATTTTACATACATGAAGGGGAATACCTCCTATGATATTTTTACACGAAGGTGTAGAAGAATACACAAGCTTCCTAACATTATAATCACACACTTAGGGCGTTTCTTGAATAACTGGTTCCATGAAACCCAAAACAGTTTGTGTGAATGATTTGAGATAACCCAATGCAGTTTTTATATACCCACTATGTTTCAAAAAAATACATGATTATTAATATTTACTACTGAATGAATTAAGAGTTAAAATGAGTAAAAATAACCCACACTCATTCGATTTTGTGAGAAGGAGAAGAATTGAATGCATTACTGTAAGAAGTACGTGGATACATGGAATCACATGCATGTGATGATCAAACACGTGAACATGTTTTGAGAACCAGAGATAAACATAGCAAGGAACAAGGAATCTTTAAGAATTGATCTTGAGGAAGCACATTAGATATTAATAAATAATATTAATAATTTTTCTATGGTTATTCAACGGTTACAAATCATCCTTTAAAGAATTAGAATAAACAATGTTTAGCTAGACCCATAAGAGTTACCATCTATACATGAAGTGTTCTTTGATGAAGTGAAATGAGTTTTTGGAAGTTCATTATTATGTAATATAAGAGTAAATAATTATTTTGAATTTCTTGAACACATTTAAGTAAGTCTAAGACATCATCTAAAGAAGAAAGAACACCCTAATCATAGTTTCACTGAGGTAACTGATTAGTTACTGATGATAAAATATAATTGAACAAGACCAAAAAGATAAAACTCAACTTGAAGTGTATAATATAAACTGTGATTCAACAAGCTGATGGATTAAGAACAGAATATCACCCTGTATTGTATCAATCATTGAGGAATGGTATAATCTTTTTGATTGGATTTAAGATCATATGATGTTTTTCATTTGTAGTTGGAAGAAGAAGTATCTGAGTTGGAGCTTGGATAGAGAGATTGTTATGGGGTATAATCAACTGTGGAATAAGATATAGACTATTTGTGGTGGTGGTGGGGGGGGGGGTAACTGAAATCAAGTGGATGATTAAATACTAGTGTGGGTATAACCAGATTCTTTCTAAATAATTGTAATTGATAATAATATTGTAGTAGATAATCTATGTTATGGGGTATAATGAATATGGTAAGGACTAGGTATTTGTATCAAACCTTTCCAACACTATATGTTACTCTCTGTATTAATTCTACTTCAAATGAGGTTAGAATGATAGATATCACAGTGTGGATTGATAAACTTAACATGTTCAAGAGGTTAAATTCAATAGTAAAATAATTCATAAAATGAGGGTACCATTGACCACCCCTTAAGGGAACCTTATTTTTCCTGGGGATAAAAAAGTAATATCAAAGTATAGGGTCCCTCTAAATATCAAAGTGATTCTTTATCAACTTTATATTTTTTTTAGATGATTGATCTAACTTAGAATAATATTTATAATAAGACATTAATGAATATAAATAATAGACAGGAAAGGGTGCTAAAGAAGAATCTTACAATAGAGGAAGACACACTAGGTAATCAAAGTGGTATATCATTCAATAATTTTAATTATTATGATTATTCTACTGAATCCTTCTCAATCTATGAAGTTAATGGATCCCAAATTTATCTTCAATATACATTCAAATAAAATTTGAATAAAAATCCAAAAGAATTTGTAAATTTTATTGTTAGAGGTATGAAGGGACTTTAGGATGGAAAATTACAACATGAAGAAGATGAAAATTCAATGAAAGTGGAATTGTATAAAAGGGTGGGAATATCCAACACTCTCACAAAACATATGAAGGTAAAGTATGAAAAAATTAATGTTTTAATTGAATTATATGTTGAATCTATTGAAGAATAGAAAATAAGTGTCTGTGAGATTTTCATTGATGAATCACTACATGAATTTGAAAAATTGCATAATGTTTCTATGGTTCTCAATGATTCTCAACTAGAGGATAAATATAATAGGTTAATGGATCTTGAAATTCATTACAAAAAACAAGAACCATGTATCAATAATAAATAAAGAAGATGATGGATTTTTGGAAGGAGAAGACGAGAATAGTTGGGGATGAGAAGAACTCACTCAACATGAAGAATTTAGATTGGGAGGTGAAATTTAAGAATCCATACTTACAATAATGTTGACCATTCCGTACTAATAGAAGAATAGACGTTTCTACACAAGTTTTCATTTTGGATCTTGACTCTAAGAAGAAAAAGAGACCATTCTCGAACTATATTGAAATATCCTCCAAGATGAAGGTATCTCATAAAACATAAAATATCTTTTGTAATTATGTTTATTTTAAGTGCTGTTGCAGGTTTTAAACCAAACTTTTAGAATGTATGGATAAAGAAAAATTATAATAAACCAACCACACTAAGCTTGTATATGAACATAATAAGGAAGATCAGTTCCCCAAAAAGTGTACCAAAGAGAGTTGTTTCCACTCAATAGAAGAAAGTATCACAATCAGTGAAATATAAATAGACTACACCTATAAAGAAGAGAATAAGGATCATATGCTATTATTAGTGTTATAGGAAGTTTGGGAATAAGGCATTGGAATAATGGAATAACATGAAAACTCATAAGGATAATAGAGGGCTTTAATTTAGGGGAAGAAAAGACGAAGTAAGGGAATACCATCATTAAATAATAGAAATTCACAGATAGTGAATGGTGACAATCCAACATTCAGATGTGAACAAAATTATATGTTTTTTAAAAAAAAATTAACCAAGAAGAAACACATGAACTCATTTACTACATAAAAATGAAAGATAAATATTTCAATAAGATAACTTATCTATAGGAGAGATAAGGATTAGTTTTAAGACATACATTGATAATAAGAATCTAAAGAGAATTAATATAATGTTGAAAGTTCTGAGTTCAAAGGTTATTATTAGTGCTTTGAATTTCAAGGAAACAAAGACAACTATTTATAGTATAAAAAGTCATTTCCATGAAATATGCTTGAATTAAGGGGGATATATGGTTAATATATAAGAATAGGTTCTTCGAGAAAGAATGTTGTGACCATAAAATCATCTAAAATGTCAAAACAAAACAAATATGAAGGATTAAAAGAATTTTGTGGTAAATTTAATCAGAAGGGTCACACAATTGATATTTTTTTTGCAAGAATGATATGAGATATTCCGTATGATAAAAAATTGAAGAGGATTTAATATAAAATTAGTGTAATGTCTTTTAAATATTATGAGTAGAAAAAAAAATAGAAAATAATAACTAGTTGTTTAGCCAAGTCCAATAAAATTGGCAATGAAATTGGAGGGTGCTGAAAATTTTATAAATCTAAAGTAAATCAAGTGGATATAGATATAGAGGTGTAAGAAGTTATTCCAAAAAATTTTATGAGAATTAGAATGATATTGGGAAAAAAGAATGTCCAGAGTTGAGAGGTAGTTATTAGCTATAATGTCAGTCTTGAAGAATAATAAGGTCCCTCTTTATTCCTTAATATATATATATTTTTTATTTTATACTAGAATGAATGAAATTTAAGGAGATGGATTAATACCTAGAGGAGATCATTATTGAGATGAAGATATAAAATCATCACCAAATATTTAATGTGGTATTGTTTAATAGATTTATAATATTGGTAGATGAGGTATTACAATCACACATTCATCCTTAATTATTAATTGTATCAATCATATCCACTAAGAGGGAGTGTTTGGTTGATGAAATGATGAGAAAAAGGGAGAGATATATCTTTTACACCCAAAATTTCAGATGTGTTTGTTGTAGTATGTGTAGGATTTATCATTTTATTGATAATTTTGATTACTTAAAAACCCTTTAAGGATAATTGAGACTTATTGATCAAGATTTCACAAGGATGGTATTTTAAGGAATGATTAGACATCCTTTTTTGTATCTCACTTATTTTCTTCATCAGGTTTTCCCACATAGACTAACAGTTGATTAACTAAAGGATCTAGGTTAATTGAACCATGTGAGATTATCCCTCGCTTAGAAGTGATGAATAAATTATTATATAAGGTTGAAGATCATATTATTTATTAAACTTATATGAGAAAACCATATTTATCCTTTTTATTTTATTTCCCATAAGGGAAAGAATGTTTTCATAACAAATATTGACTTCTAAATATGTGAAGATATATTAAAAACAAAATACAAAGGGAGATATTTTTTGGATGAGTTCTATATTTACTGTCAACAATCTATCAATATGTGTTTGGTGAGTTGATGGCATAAAGTGGTGTTTCCTGGAGAATTTTTATGGATTCACTTTATGGAATTAAATATCATCAATGGAAAATCCTCCTTATAATTGTGATAATTGAATAAACAAATTTTCATTGTAAAAGACATGTTCATAGGGGATTACATTGTATATAACAAGAGGAATACCATGAAATAATTTATTATTTCTTGAGGAATTCTGAAAAGGCCATGAAAAATGTTATTTATTTATTAAGATTATTATTGAATAGATTTATGATGAAAACATGAAAAATATAATTTTATGAAAAATATTTTTTTCATGATTATTTTTTATTGTATTTGTAATGCTTAAATAAATGTAAAATAAGTAGAAATTGTATTGGAATTTAATATTGAGTGAAGAATTTGGTAATTTATGAGAAGTGTTTGGACAAACTTTAGCCAACGAATCCAGCTAAGGGACTACCACAATCAAACATGTGTGGGAGGAGGACCTCAACCAAGTGGGAGAGGAGTTCAAAAAATCCCTCATAGAGTAGGTTCAGTAAGGAAAGCATTAGGCATGCATGATCATTATTAGAGGGAGTTAATGGGTTCTGGTCAGGGTTCTAGTGGGCTAAAATGTCTAGTGAGGTGAGCATGTGTCTGTTGTGGGTGATGATCTCCCACTAATATCTTAAGGGGTTTGCATCAGGGGAATGTAGGTTCTCAGTGCAGTGGAAGCACATGATGGACAGTGCCCAAAATTTCTTTTTGTCATGATTGATAACCAATCAGATATCTACTACGATAAACGTAATAGTCTACAGAATTAATCAATGAGATCAGAAATGGGTAGTCATGCTAGAACCAAGAGACACGAGATCAACAAATATTTATTATAATTAATTTAATTAAATAAGAATTACCTTTATGGAATTACTTATTTGTAGATATTTTTGGCAATAGATATACAGTTCACCATCATTATGTTGTAGAAACCAATTGTATATTTCATCTAGAAATGATCCACACATGTACCAAGAATCTCTAGATGACGTTGAAGGAGTCTCCAGGTGATAGCGTGGGGGATCCTTGTGCTTGTGTCATCCTCCTTTTATCACCTCAAGAATTGCTTAAAACTATTCTTCTTGATCTAGTGGAGGAGGATTGCTATGTATTCTTGAGAGGATTCTTGGAGAATAGATCTCTCTAGGCTTGAGAGGTTTGCTCCAAATCCGTTGTGCATAACTAAATTGGATTGTGAGAAAATAACGTAACAGGGTATTTATATTTCTGGGGTTATAATAATATAATTTCACAAGTGACCTTGCTTATTTTATTTAATCCTAGAAAACCCCTTTGTCAAATAATGATAATAATATTGTTATTATTTCTCATCATGTGCCTAAATTTCGAATTATAATTAAATATTATTCAATCAAATAATATTCAATATCATTATTTCTCACCAAGCCATGAACCTTGGTCTTTCATTCCTCTACAATGTTTATCGGGCCTTGAATAATTTATATTTATTTATTAAATAAATATCATTTCATTATTCTCCAATATGTAAATAAATAATATATTCACTAAATAGTAAATAAATGTTTATTAAATATTCTGTTGACAATATATTCTATCAAATAACTGGTGATAGAATAAATGTGATCAATCATACATTAATAATTATTAAACAACATGGGGAAATAATTTTATTCAACCTATTAAATAATAAATAATAATATATTATTTAAATGTGATTCTCAATACACATAGTCTGTGACCCTCTAGGCCTCTTTCTCAGTGGTATTAGGTGAAGCAGCCTGAAGTCCATGGTTAGAATCAATAAACATTCCAATGCACCCGTAGAGAAATAAGATATTGTCCTAACAACATGTCACCTGATACAGATGCTTACCATGTAATATTATCCCTTTGTTAAAATATTTCTAATAGAACATGTTTTATTCTAGTGTCATCAATCAATGTGCTCGATATCTCTTTATTTCACTTTCTATAAATAGAACACGCCTTTATAACACTATTCCATGGATTAATTTAGAATATATAATTTCCATCAAAGGGCTTGAGATATTAACTTTCATCAATGAAAATATGCAATAAATCCTTTCTCTCATTATTCATTAATGCAATATTTATTGTGACACACCAAATGTATCCTACCACACCACAAACATCAATAATCATGGTTTTCATCAATACATCAAATTACATGAATCATAACACCCTATAACAATAATCTTAAACTTTAAGGACCAATTCACATGTCCACAGATAGGAACCTCCAGTGACACATACAAATGTTGATTTCCTAATGTTAGGTCTCATTCTCATAATATTCTACTAGATATTACCAAGGGAATACACCAAGAAAAGGTTCCTTAAAGTCTTATGAGTCTCCACACCTAATATCTTGTATCATTTGTGTCCCACAAATGATATCATTCGGCCATAGAACATATAATCAAGAATATAGTCATAGAACTTCTGGTCTCTCATCATAGTGGGGAAATTGTAATTCCCTAACCCGAGTTACCCCGAGTTAGTGCATTATTACATAACATTGCCATGATACAAGAAATCATGTCCCGAAAGACCGATCAGTTTAGTAGTCTTGGAACTAAAAGATACATATATAAGTTTTATATTACAACATGAGATAAAAACAGCAATAACATTTTATCCCCTTTGAACACACTTATATCTATTCGCCTATCCCTACAGGACGACCATAAAATACTTATTCACATCCTGGGAAAAATAAAACATAGGAAGGGGTGAGCTTAGATTATCAGTAAGGATAAGAATATAGTAGAAACATTCATAAATAAGCATAAACGTTTAAGGTAATTCGTAAGACAAAAACATAACCCTTTTAAACTAAAACATCAGTATAATATGGAAAATATAAAATCAAATAATTCCATTTACTTATTCATATGGATATTCTACTAGTCGAATAATCACATGAAATATCAATAGCCAATTTCATAATGATGGAATGCATAATTCCAGACATCCTAACCATATAGTCAAGGTTTTACGCCAAGTCTAATAATAATATTTTGTCAAGGCCTTGTTCCAAGTCACATGTTTTTCTCATGAGACCTATCGATGCGTCGTGGAGCTATAGTGGGATCCACATATCACTTACTAAGTCTAATGCATTCCTAATATTAAAAGGTTAAAACATAACATAAACATTTGTATTAAAACTCTCATATGAAATGTAAATACATTATTAATAAACCATGAATGGTATAATAATATCACATCCACAATAAAACATATCAAAAAACCTTCAGTACAATATATAATATTTGTATCATAATAAGTCAACTTCAAACAAGTTTAAAATCCATCAAAGGATGTTGACATAGATGAAATGAGCACTATTTGAAATAAATACCTCGTTCTATTCTGAAACCATTTAAAGTCACATAATTATATAAGAAAACATTTATTTTGAAAATATTCTTATAATATTTTAAGATAATCTTTGAAGGTTTTATAATGGTGGAAAATAGCCGCACCCTCCATATAAGTTAAAAAATATATTCTTTCTTTAATTCTGTCGAAAAGGTCATAAAGGACCTTGTTTGGAAAATGAAGGAATGATTCCACTATAAAAATATTATAAAAATTAAAAAAGGGGATAAATGAGTTTAACCCATAGTCTATAAAGTAGTAAAAATATTTTGATATATGTTTTTAAGAAACAAAGATGTGGACGATAAGGAGGTCACAGTAGATACTCACGTAAAAAAACCTCAGATAATGAAGGGTTTGTAGAATTAACCCTTACCTTGTACTTTTCCTTTGTCAAGGGTACGTTAAAATCCTGTATAATAGTTAAATAATTGTTATTAAATTATAATAAAACCACATAAATAAATATTATATCATATATGATATTCTAATATTGATTTATTAATAATATTTTAGTATTATCATCGTTTCAGGTGTTAACTAATTCATTTTATATATTTTGTTACGTAATTAATTTTTGTTATGGAGAAGATGTATTTGATTCATATCCAGAATTATATTAAGTTCATAAAAATTATATTTTTAATCATAAAATGAAATTTATTCTTGAATGGTTATGATGGGGGATGAATCTCATCGCGTTCATGGAGACGGTAATCCGTACGTACACACGAGCGACAATACGATTCTATTGATAGTGAAATTGTATATAATTGGATGGTATATATTATATAAATAATATTTAACATGTTATATTTATTATTTACATTAGCTAAACTCATTATTATACCCATCCAAATAATAAGGTTTTTGAATAACAAACTACACCATGACGTGGAAAAGGTAAGCCGTACGTATGCACGTATGATGATTTTTCAATCATAAGATGGATAGAATAATGAACATGGTTGTAAAATATTTATCATCACAATATAGTATGTATATGGTACTAGATATATTATTTTGGTATGGAAACAAAAAAGAAAGAGGATGTGGAAGAAAAAAAAAGAACTTTGAAAGAGGTGGTGAAATTATTACCTCTTCTTCAGTTGTTTCCTTTTTATTTGATCAAAAGGTCCCATTAAATTGGATTTATGAAAAAGTAAAGCCTATAGGATGAAGGTAGGGTAGCTTGGAGGATATTTGGATAGGGTTTGGCCGAGCAAAATGGCTTTGGAGGTGTGATTGTGAAAGAAGTGGAAATACCTTTTTATAAGAGTGGTGGGGGTCACTTTAAGAAAAGCATGAAATATTATTTTATTATACAGCAATATTCGGTTTATAATGGCTTAAAAATTATTTATATTGAGGATAAGGTGGGTATTGGTCTAAAAACATTAATCCATTAGGTTTTAGACTGGTTTAGGTCACCATATTAACCTTATCTTTTATATTTAACTCTTAATTAAATAGTTTAACTTTTACCATGTATTCTTGTATTATTATATTATATGGTTAATAATCATACAATAAAATTAAAAGATAGACCCAAGTGGTTAATTAATTATAAATATATTATTATATAATTCCTTTGGCTTAACCTTATATTTTTTAGAATATTATATCATTTAATAATATAGTATTTGTTTTAAATACTCATTTATGTCAATTTTGACACTATTTAGTAATTGATTTTTTTGTAAGTCATAATAGCAAGATTTCTTCGAAAAAAATTCATTGAATAACCACTAACATGTCATTTTAATCTATAAAACTATTGTAATGCATCAAAAGTGTCAATTTAAATTAATTTGGATATTTATAACATCAATTATTTTAACCTCTCAATAGAAAGTTAATTACCACATCATCATTGTGTCATAAATAAATTTAATTATTTAATGTCTAAAAATGATAAATAAAATACCATTATGTATTAAATATTTTTATATTTCTAATTAATATTTATAGTCAAATTTATCTTATGTATAACCCTATGCTAAAAATGTTTTAGTTATGAATCGTCGAATTTAACACTTTTAACTCTTCTTTAAATAAAATAAGAATAAATGTCCTAATATAATCCAAGATGATTCAAAAGGATCATATTTTATTCATAAGGATTATTTTGGGCTAATTAAACTTATACAATCTAATTAAGACACGTGTTAGGGTAATTATCGTATCATTTTTACCTTTAATTACCCTATTTATTTTTATCTGTGGTAAATAAAAGTCAAAAGTTACCATTCACCAAAAATTATTTTCATCTTATTGAACCAAATTTTACTTACTATTGTCAACCGTATCTCTCGAATTTATGAAATTAAATTCATAGAAGTAGTAAAATTTTGTTTTATACAAATTTGTAAATGCGCCTAGAAGGTGGGTAAAAGGCGATAAAAAGTTCAATAACATTTTATGTATCTAATATTATTAAAAACTGAATCAAATTAAGTACATTGAAAATATATAGGTATTAGAATCCATTTTTACCTAATATAAATCTAAATAAAATAATTAATTTTTTAAATAAAAAGCCAGTTTTAAACAATAACACATTGTTTTTCACTATTCATCAAAAATTGAAAGTTTTCAGAAAAATTACGAAAATTCACCTTAAGATAATTTTGATATTCCGAATTCAAAAATGAAGTACATTTTGAAAAATAAAATTAATAAAATTTAAAAACGTGGGTATTACTATTCATAACGGCTAGTTTGATTGGTCGTGGTGTGTTAAAACTCTCAGTTGCGCACAACGGAAGCTATTGTATTATTCAAAGGGAAACGTAACGTAGAAGCTTGTGGTGTTACAATATTACCTCCTTAAAATAATTTCATCCTATAAATTTCTATAATACTACTGTACATAATGATTCTAGTGGTTCTTCATCATAAGTTCATCGATTTCTCACGTTACCTCTTCCGTCTTATGGTTTCTCCATAGAACTTTCACCAGAAGAGTCGTACGGTTTCTCAGCACCTGTTCTCTGGTATCAAGAATTATGATATCCTCTTCAAAATTAGATGGGTCAGGTTATAGTTCTATTTATTCATGGGTGAGTACATTCGTTGGTTCATGTATGTATTTTCTTAACAGTGATACGTGGAACACATCATGAACATTGGAAATACATGGTGGCATTTCTAAATGATAAGCTCCAACTCCAATTCTTTCTAGAATTTAGAAAGGTGTAATGTACCTGGGACTCAATTTACCCTTCATATTAAAATGTATAACACCCTTTCATGGAGATACCTTCAATAAAACATGATCTCCTATATGAAATTACAAATCCTTCCTTCGGTTATCGACATAACTCTTTTTCCTACTTTGAGTTTCTTTAATGTGTGTTTGGATAACCTTCACCTTTTCCATTGTTTCATCAATAAGTTCTGGGCCTATGAGTTTTTTTCACCAACATCATCCCAAAAATTTGGTGCGTGACATCTCTTTCCATATAATGCTTCATATGGTTCCATCCGAATACTTGAATCGATGATATTGTTATAGGAAAATTTAACCATAGGTAAATACTAATCCCATATACCTTGAAAATAATGTGAGAAATATATCAACATGTATTCTAATGTTTTAATAGTCCATTCTGATTTTCAATCAGTTTGAGGGTGGTAGGCAGTGCTCAAACAACGTTTAGTATCCAAGGCCTTCTAAAGACTTTTCCATAATCTTGATGTAAAATGGGGATCAAGATCAGAAACAATCGATAGGGGTACTCCCTGAAGTCTTAATAATTCATTAATACATAGTCTTGCAAAATGTTTAAATGAAAAATCTTCTCTTATTGCAAGAAAATTCACTGACTTGGTAAGACGGTCAACAATGACCCATATCGCTTCATTCCTTATAGGAGTCTTTGGTAGTCCCATGACAATTTCCATCATAATATGATCGCATTTCCATTCAAGTATGGGAAGAGGTTGCATGAATCCTATAGGATGTTTTCTTCCATCTTTCACTTGTTGACAAACCATACATCTTGACACATAATCAACAATCTCTCTCTTCATGTTGTCCCACCAAAAATGTTCCTTTAAATCTCAATACATCATAGTGCTACCAGTTTGTATAGAGAAATTGAAGCTATGAGCATCATCCAATAATTACCCTTTTAGATCTGGTATGTCAGGAACCCAAAGTCTTTTCCCAAATTTAAAAATCTCATCTTCATATACGAAGTCGATCAATCTCCCATTATTCAAAATTTTAATTTTCTTTTGAAACTCGTCATCATCAGTCTGAGAACACTTTATCCTTTATAATAAAGATGGTTTGGAATCTATTTGAAAAATTATTGATATTTCAACTTCCATGATTATTCCCATATCAATCTTTACTATATCCATAAAAATAGGATCCCTTTCAACTCTCATCTTGTTCAAAACTCCATGGCCATTTCTTCTGAAAGCTTCTACCACCGTATTTGCCTTCCACATGTGGTAGTTTATAGTGAAATCATAATCCTTGAGTAGATTAAGCCATCTCCTTTACCTGATGTTGAGTTATTTTTGTGAGAAAAGATACTTCAAACTATTGTGATCAGTATATATCTCACATTTTCCACCAAAGGGATAGTGTCTCTATATCATCAAAGTGGAGATTACAACTTCTAACTCAATATAATGAGTGGGGTAGTTTTTTCATGAATTTTTAGCTATCGTGATACATAGGAAATAACTATATTATTCTATATAAGGACACAACCAATTCCTTTCTTTGAAGAATCACTATAAATAAAAAACCCACCATTCCCCGATGGTAGAGTCAAGATAGAAGCATTGACTAATATTCGATTCAGTTATTCAAAACATTCTTCACACTCTTTTGTCTAAAACAATTTAACCCCTTTACGTGTGAGCTTGGTAAATGGGTTTTCCAATCAGGAAAAATTATGGGAGAAGTGTGGATAATTACCTACTAAACATATAATAATGTGTACCTCAATTATACTTGTTGGTGCTGGACATTCTTGGATTGCCTTGGTATTTGAAGGATCAACAAAGATTCTATCCTTAGAGGCAATATGGCCAAGAAAATAAATCTACTAAAGCCAAAATTCACACTTTCCAAACTTCCCATATAATTCATTTCTTATGACGGTTTTCTGAATAGTGCATAAGTGATTTTCTTGATCTTCATTGCTTTTTTAGTAAAAAAAGATATCATCAACAAATACCACTACAAAGTCATTAACAATATTCTTTGAAAACGCTATTCATTACATCCATGAAAACAGAAGGCACATTATTCATTCCAAAAGGCATTACTATAAACTCGTAATGCCCATACTTGGTTAAAAATGCGATTTTCAGAATGTCTTCCTTCTTCACACACAACTGATGATAACCAGATCAAAGGTCAATCTTTGAAAAATATTGAGCTCTATGAATTTGGTTGAATAAATCATCAATTTGAGGTATGGGATACTTTTCCTATATTGTTATAGCATTGATATCCATGTAGTCAGTGCACAACCTTATAGATCCATCATTATTCTTAATAAAAAAAATAGGTTCTCCCCATAGAGAAACACTTGGGAGAATACATGTTTTATTAATCAATGCCTATAGTTGTTTATTTAGTTCCACTAATTCCATAGTGGCCATTCTATAAGGGGTCTTTGATATAGGCCTTGAACCATGAATTAAATCAATGGAAAACTCAATTTATTGTTCTAGAGACTGTCTAGGTAAATCCTTGGGAAACCCATCAACATATTCTTGCACAATAAGTACATCCACTTTTTGAACATTCCTTTCCTCACTCATAGTTATTTCATTATCTTCCTCCCCAATAAATTAATTTAGTAGAGCTACTGGGGTGGATCTACATAAGAATTAGTGTAACGCCCCGACCCTAGTTACCTAGAGTCGCTGCATTATTACATAACATTGGCATGATCACAAGAAAGATAAAATATCGAAAGACCGATTAGTTTAGTATCCTTGGAAACACTAGATATATTCATAAAGTTTTACATTACATCATAAAAATGAAAACTACAACAAGATAGTCTCCATAGTCTAGACTCTTATCCCCTCATAATATCCCTGTAGGTCATTCATAATTTACTTCTTCACATCCTGGGAAAAATAAAACATAGAAAAGGGGTGAACTCAAATGACCAGTAAGGATAACAATATAGCGGGAACTTTCATAAATAAGAATAAACATTTAAGGAAATGTTTAACTAAAACAAAATCCATTTATACTTGAACTTCAACATAGTATGGAAAAAATAAAATGAAATAATTCCATTTACTTATTAACATGGATATTCTACTAATCGAATAATCACATGCAATATCAATAACCACTTTCATAATGATGGAATGCATAATGCCAGACTATCATAACCACATAGCCAAGTCCTCGTTCCGAGACTACAAATAATATTTTGTCAAGGCCTTGTGCCAAGACACTAGTTTGTCTCATGAGACCTACTGATGCATCGAGGAGATATAGCAGGCTCCACCCGTCAATTATTAACTCCAGGAATTCCTCATATGAATAGGTTTAAACATAACATAAAAATCCGTATTAAAACTAGAATACGAAATGTCAATACTTTCTTCATAAACCATGAATGGTATAAAAATAACACATCCACAGTCAAACATATCACAAAACTATAAATACAATATGGAAGTTTTGTATCATAATAAATCAACTTCAAATAAGCTTAAAATCCATAAAAGGATGTTGACATAGATGAAATCAAAACTATTTGAGAGAAATATCCCTTTTTTTAAATCATTTAAAAGTAACATAATTATAAAATAAACATTTACTTTGAAAATTTTCTTATAAGATTGTTATGGAAGCTTCGATGATTTTATAGTGGAGGAAAATAACTGCACCCACCGTATAAGTTAAAAAAAGACATTCTTACCTTAATTCTGTCAAAAAGGTTAAAAAGGACCTTGTTTGGAAAACGACGGAAATATTCATTTATAAATATCTTATAAAAAGTCAAAAAAGGGTATAAATGACTTTAACCCATATTCTGTAAAATAGTAAGATTGTTTTGAAATACACTTTCAAGAAACATGTATGGGGATGATAAAGAGATCCTAGTAGATTATTGCGTATAATCAACCTCGGATAATGAAGAGATTGTGAAATAACTCTTACCTTGTACATTTCCTTGGTTGGGGGTAGGTTAACCTCCTGTATAATGTTTAAATAATTTTTATTAAATTATACAAGAATCATATATATTAATATGATATCATATATGATCTTTTATCATTGATTTTTTAATAATATCTTAGTATTATCGTTGTCTCGAGTGTTAACTTACTCGGTTTTAATATGTTTTGTTACGTAAGCCATGTTTTTCAGGGATAGGTTGTATCTTATTCATATCCACAATGATATAAAGTCCTTAAAAATTATTTTTAAATCATCAAATGATAATTATACTTGAATGGAGACGATGGAGAATGAATCTCATCGCGTTCGTGGAGACGGTAGTCCGTACGTACGCACGAGCGAAAATATCATTTTTTGATATTAAAATAATATATAATTGGATGGTATATCATATCTAAAGAATCATTATCATGATATATTTATTATTTACATGAATTTCACATCATTATTATAGCTATCAAAATAATAATATATTGAATAATAATTACACCATGACGTGGAGACGGTAAGCCATACGTACGCACGTATGGTGACATGTCATTAAAAGGATGGATAGAATACTGAATATGGTTGTACCATATTTATAGTAATATTACAGTATAGAGTAGATACTGGATTCATTATTTTAGAATGGTAATAACAAAGAAAAAAGAAGTTGAAGAAGAAATGAATTTGAAAAAGGGTGGTGAAAACATTACCTCTTCTTCGGGTTCTTCCTTTTGATTTGATCAAAAGGGCTCCATAAGTTGGCTTTCTGACTAATGGAAGGCCTCTAGTATTAAGTGAGGAAAGTTGAGAGAGTATTTGGGCAGAGTTTGGCCGAACCAAAAGGCTTTGAAGGTGTGAATTAATGAGAAGGAGGAGTGACCTTTTATAAGAGCGGTGAGGGGCACCTTTGGAAAAGCTAGAAATATTATTTTATAAAAAATTCATATTCGCTTTATAATGGCTCCAAAGTGGATTATTTAAAGGTTAAGGTTGGGATGGGTCGAAAACCACTCAACCAATAGAATTTAGACAGGTTTTGGTTACTATATTAACCTTATCTTTAAGTATTAACTCTTAGTTAATTAGTTTCACTTTTATAATGTCTCTTTGTATTTTTATATTATATGGTTAATAAACTTACTATATACATCCAATCGACCCCCAAGTGGTCCATTAATTATACACCTATCATGATATAAGTCTCTTGGATGAACCTTATATTTTTAAAAATTTAATATCAATTAATAATATAATATTTTTTTAAAAAACTATTTTATATCAATTTTGACACTATTCAATAAATGATTTTTGTGAAAATCATAACAGAATTATTACTTCGAAAAAAGTTACTTAAGTCAATCCTAACATGTCATATTAACCTATATAATTAGTGGAATTCATTAAAAGTCTCAAATTATATTTATTTGGGTATTTATAATATCAATTATTTTAATTTTTCACTGTTATGCTAATTACTGCATCATCATTGTGTCATAAATAAATTAAATTATTTAATGTCTAAAAATTATAAATAAAATAAAATTATGTATGAAATCGTTTTATATTTCTAATTAATATTTACAATCTAATTTATCTTATGTATAACCCTATAGTAAAAATGTTTCCGTAAATAAACTTTGATTTTAACTCTTTAAACTCTTCTTTGAATTAAATAATAATAAATGTCCTAATCTAATCCAAGTGGACCTAAATGATAATATTTTATTCCTAAGGTTGTTTTTGGTCGAGATACACTTGTCCAATAGAATTTGGACATGTGTTAGGGTAATATTAATATCAGTTTTACCCTTAATTACCCTATTTACTTTTAACCGTGATAAATAAAAGTAAAAAGTTACTATTCACCAAAAATTATTTTCATCTCATTGAACCACATTTTACTACTTGATATTAACCGTGTCTCTCGGATATTTGAAATTCCATTCACAGAAGCGGTAAAATTAAGTTTTATGAAGAATTCCGTTTTTTAACTACCACTTAGTGGTTTCACTATTCATCAAAAATTGAAGTTTTTCTGAATAATGCCAAAATTTCACCGTAAGCTATAATTGATATTCCGAATTCAAAAATAATATCTATTTTACGAAATTCCAAATATATAAGTTGCATTAATTAATTTTATAATTAATTCCCACTGTTACAACAAATAGCGTGTTTTTAAGAAATAATATATATCAAAAGATTGACAATTGTTTATATCCAATTTCAAAGTGAAATTAATTCTAATGAACACCATTGGATAAAATGGTAAAAATATATTCTAATTATACTTTAAAACAACTAAATATTATAATTTATCACTATAAATTATTTTTATTAAAAAAGTTGTTTTTAAGTATTTTTCACTATTCATAAAAATTGGAAGTTCTCAGAAAAATACCAAAAATATAACATAGGATAATTTCGATATTCTGAATCCAAAAATGAAGTCCACTTTGAAATATAAAATATATATAATTTCAAAAATTAGTTATTACTATTCATAATGGCTAGTTTGATTGGTTGTGGTGTGTTAGAACTTGATGTTGCGTACAACACACGCTATCACATTATTCAAAGAGAAGCGTACCATAGAAGCTTGGGGTGTTACATTCTCCCATCCTTCAAATAATTTTGTCCTTGAAATTTCTATAATACTACCGCATGAAAAGACTCGGGTGGTTCTTCATCATAAGTTCCTCGGGTTCCCACATTGCCTCTTCCATCTTATGTTTTCTCCACAAAACTTTTACCAGACGCGTCGTCCGATTTCTCAGCACTTGTTATCTCATATCAAGAATCTTGACGGGCTCTTCGCAATAAGACAGATCGGGTTCCAGTTCTAATTCCTCGTAGGTGAGTACATGAGTTGTGTCATGCATGTATTTCCTCAATAGAGATTCATGGAACAAATCGTGAACTTTGGAGAGACTTGGGGGCATTGCCAATCGGTAAGCTACATCCCCAATTCGTTCTAGAATTTCAAAAGGTCTGATGTACCTGGGACTCAATTTACCTTTATTACCAAAACTTTTGACTCCCTTCCATGGAGATACCTTCATGAAAACATGATCACCGACTTGAAATTCCAAATCCTTCCCCCGATTATCGACATAGCTCTTCTGCCTACTTTGAGCTGCTTTGATGTGATTTTGGATTACCTTCACCTTTTCTATCGTTTCCTCCACCAGTTCTGGGCATACAAGTTTTATTTCACCGACGTCATCCCAACAGGTTGGTGTACGACATCCCTTTCCATATAATGCTTCATATGGTGCCATCTGAATACTTGAATGGAAGCTATTGTTATAGGAAAATTATACCAGAGGTAAATATTGATCCCACATACCCTGAAAGTCAACTAAGAAGGATCTCAACATATCTTATAAGGTTTGAATAGTTCATTCTGATTGTCCATCTGTTTGAGGGTGGTAGGAAGTGCTCAAATGAAGTTCATTATCTAAGGATTTCTGAAGACTTTTCCAGAATCTTGAAGTAAAATGGGGATCACGATTAGAAACAATCGATAGGGGTACTCCATGAAGTCTCACAACTTCATTAATATATAGTCTTGCTAGTCGTTCAAGTGGTAAATCTTCCCTTATAACAAGAAAATGTGCTAACTTGGTAAGACGATAAAAAATGACCCATATTGCATCATTCCTTATTGGATTCTTTGGTATCTCCATGACAAAGTCAATCGTAATATTGTCCCATTTCCACTCCGGTAAGGGAAGAGGTTGGAATACTCCACCAGGGTGTTGCCTTCCAGCTTTCACTTATTGACAAACCATACATCTTGACACAAAATCAGCAATCTCCCTCTTCATGTTGTCCCACCAAAAATGTTCCTTCAAATCTCTATACATTTTGGTGCTCCCAGGGTGTATTGAGAAATTGGAACTATGAGCATCATCCAACAATTCCTATTTTAGATCAGGTATATCGGGAACACCTAGTCTCTTCCCGAATTTCAAAATTCCATCTTCATACACAAAGTCTCTCAATCTCCCATCATTCAGATATTTAATCATCTTTTGAAATTCGTCATCATCGGTCTGAGAACTCTTAATCCTTTCTAGTAAGGATGGTTTGGCAACCATTTGAAAAAGAATTGATGTTTCACCTTCACTGGTTATTCCCATGTCCATCTTCACTAGATCCATGATAATTGGATCCCTTTCATTTCTTATATTGTTCAAAACTCCATGATCTTTTCTACTCAAAGCATCTTCCACCTTGTTTGCTTTCCCCAGGTGGTAGTGTATCATACAATCATAATCCTTCAGTAATTCAAGCCATCTCCTTTTCCTCATGTTGAGTTCTTTTTGTGAGAAAATATACTTCAAACTCTTGTGATCAGTATAAATCTCACATTTTTCACCATAGAGGTAGTGCCTCCATATCTTCAAAGAAACGATCACATCTACTAACTCAAGATCATCAGTAGGATAGTTTTGCTCATGAATTTTCAACTGTTGTGATGCATAGGCAATAAACCTATCATTCTGCATAAGGACACAACCATTTCCTTTCTTCGATGCATCACTATAAATAACGAACCCATCATTCCCCGATGGTGGAGTCAATATTGGAGAATTGACTAATCTTCTCTTCAGTTATTCGAAACATTATTCACACTATTTTTTTCAAACAAATTTAACCCCTTTACTTGTGAGCTTCGTTAATGGGTTAGCCAATCAGGAAAAATTCTGGAAGAAACGTCGATAATAACCTGCCAAACCAATAAAACTGTGTACCTCAGTTATACTCGTAGGTGCTGGCCATTCATGGATTTCCATGGACTTAGAAGGATCAATAGAGATTCCATATTTAGAGACAATATTTCCAAGAAAAGAAATCTCTTGAAGCCAGAATTAACACTTGCTAAACTTCCCATATAATTCATGTCTTCTCAGAGTCCTCAGGATAATGCGCAAGTGATTTTCATGATCTTCGTAGATTTTGGAGTATACCAAGATATCATCAATAAATACCACCAAAAATTCATCGAGATATTCCATGAAAACTCTATTCATCAGATCCATGAATACCGAGGGTGCATTAGTCAATCCAAAAGGCATTACTGTAAACTCGTAATGCCCGTACCTGGTTCAAAATGTTGTCTTCATAATGTCTTCCTTCTTCACACACAACTGATGGAATCCAGATCGAAGTTCAATCATTGAAAAGTACTGAGCTCCATGCAGTTGGTCAAATAAATCATCAATGCAAAGTAGGGGATACTTGTTCTTTATTTTTATAGCATTGATCTCCCTGTAGTCGATACATAACCTCATAGATCCATCTTTCTTTTTAACAAAAAGAACAGGGGCTCCCCATGGAGAAACACTAGGGCGAATAAATCCCTTATTACTCAATTCCTCTAGTTTCTTTTTAGTTCACCTAATTCTATAGTGGCCATTCTATAAGGGGTCTTCGATATAGGCCTTGATCCATGAATTAAATCAATGGAAAAATCAACTTCTCATTCTGGAGGATGTCCAGGTAAAGCTTCCGGAAACACATCTACATATTCTTTCACAATAGGTACATCCTCTATTTGAACATTCCTTTACTGACCCACAGTCATTTCATTCTCATCCTCCCCAATAATTGAATTTAGTTGAGCTACTGGTGGTGGATCTAGATAAGAATTAGGTGGTGATGATTCTGCTCTAAAGATAAGGTGTTCCTTATCATCATAATCAAAAATAGTAACCTACTTCTTCTTAAAATAAATATTCGCATCATAGTCTGAAAGCCAATCCATTCCAAGGATTATATCAAACTCAATCATAGGTATGACGATGAGATCAGCAGAAAAAGAACATTTATGTGCTCTAATGGGGATTGATTCAAAAAACATTGTTGCAATGATACTTCCCTTAGGAGTTTTAACTGACAACTTCCTTGTTAAATCAAATTGGAAATATCTAATTTTCTTAGAAAACTGGGAAGATATGAAACAATGAGATGATCCAGAATCAAATAATTCATTTGCTAAACTTGAGGAAACCATTAAATTACCTGCCACCACGTCTTTCGGAGCTTCTACCTCAGCAGTAGTTATAGCATAAGCTTGTCCTTGATCCCTTGGCCTTTTCTGAGGTAAGTTCCCCTGAAGCCTAGAACATTAATTTTCATAATGTCCCATCTCCCTGCAATTGTAGCATTGAACATTGGTAGCTTCCTTCTTCCCTTTGCATTCACAAGCTTGGTGGCCTTTTTCACCACACTTGTAACAAACACTCATTCCCTTCAAGCAAGTACCGGGGTGTTTCTTCCCACATTTACCAGAGGATGGATATTCAACCTTTCCCTTCTTCCCCTTATTTCCATTCCCAGATTGATCAGAAGATCTCTTCTTCTCTTTCTTTTCTATAAAGTCATAAGACTTAGAGAATTCATTTTCGGTCTTGATAGCACATGAGACAATGTCTTCGTACGATGAAATGGATTGTGAGACTAATGCTCGATGGAGAAATGGATTTAACCCATCAATGAAACGATCAATATTACTTATTGGGTTACGTATATAATCTCCAGTATACCTTTCTAGACTTGTAAAGTTAGCCTCATACTTTGCGCCATTCTCATCCTCCTTTTGTCTCAGACTCAGAAATTGCCTTTCCATATCTTCTCGATGGTCAGGAGGAATGTATTTTTCTAAAAACAGATCTTTTAGCTCCCTCCATTCCATATTTGATACCTCATCATCTTCCTTCATGTTTTGAATCAATGACAACCATTTATTATAATCTCCAGTGAGGTGGTAAACTGCCATGATAACTTTTTCCCTTTCACTACTCCCTAAAGCCTGAAATATTTTCTATAGTAAATTTATCCATTGCTCATCTACTAAGGGATTTGTACTCCCGTTGAACATTGGTGGTTTTTATTTCATTAATCAATCTAACATTGATCCTCCATGATGCATATCAGGGTGCTCCATACGGGTAAGGTTATTATTCATAACCTGAGTGAGTTGTCCTAGTATGGTGATTAGATGATCGGAACCAGTTACATCACCAGCTCCACTATAATTATCTTGAGCAGGAGGGAAATCCCTACATGGAGTGCATTCATTGATATGGTTTCTATTTCTTCCACTAGGCACCATTTCTAAAAAATGGCATAAACTAGATCAGTTTATGAATCAAAATACATAATTCCATACTTATAAAACACTTAACATAAATTGAACTATTTATGGTTATAATCCATAATCATAAAAATGTTTTCTTTGAGGAAGTATATACTCATAAACCCTTAATAATGATTTGTAATTAAAATGTGAGTTATCCTATGAATATCCCCCGGGAGTTTCATAACCAAGAGTGCAACAAGACCCATTGTCGTGAACCAGTTCCCGTTCGAGTCTAGCTCAAAGCGGTGTTTTCAGGTTTTACCCCTAGGTACATCTGTGCCAGAGCCGCCTCTACCTTCTTGTATCCAGACAGGGATGTATTTCTCAGAAAACTCACAAAATCACTACAATACCAAAATCTTAGGAAGTTCTTCTATACTAATCCTCAAAGTTCATCTTAGGTCTACGTGATCTAATCAGAGTTTATCTAAATCTAGCTTCCAAGGTTTGTAATAAACTTCCTCTGATACCAACTGTAACGCCCCGACCCTAGTTACCTAGAGTCGGTGCATTATTACATAACATTGGCATGATCACAAGAAAGATCAAATCTCGAATGACCGATCAGTTTAGTAGCCTTGGAAACACTAGATATATTCATACAGTTTTACATTACATCATAAAAATGATAACTACAACAACAAAGTCTCCATAGACTACACTATTATCCCCTCATAATATCCCTGCAGTACATTCATAATTTACTTCTTCTTATCCTGGGAAAAATAAAATGTAGAAAAGGGGTGAGCTCAAATACCCAGTAAGGATAACAATAGAGCGGAAAATTTCATAAATAAGAATAAACATTTAAGGCAATGTAGAACTAAAACAAAATCCTTTTAAACTTGAACTTCAACATAGTATGGCAAAAATAAAATGAAATAATGCCATTTAATTATTCACATGGATATTCTACTAATCGAATAATCACATGCAATATCAATAACCACTTTCATAATGATGGAATGCATAATGTCAGAAAATCATAACCACATAGCCAAGGTCTCGTTCCAAGACTACAAATAATATTTTATAAAGGCCTTGTGCCAAGACACTAATTTGTCTCATGAAACCTATCGATGCATCAAGGAGCTATAGCGGGCTCCACCCGTCACTTATTAAGTCCAATGCATTCCTCATATGAACAGGTTTAAACATAACATAAACATTTGTATTAAAACTATCATACAAAATGTCAATACACTCTTCATAAACCATGACTGGTATAAAAATAACACATCCACAGTCAAACATATCACAAAACTATCAATACAATATGGAAGTTTTGTATAATAATAAATCAACTTCAAATAATCTTAAAATCCATCAAAGGATGTTGACATAGATGAAATCAAAACTATTTGAGAGAAATATCTCTTTTCTTAAATCATTTAAAAGTAAAATAATTATAAAATAAAAAATTTACTTTGAAAATTTTCTTATAAGCTTGTAATGCAAGCTTCTACAATTTTATAACGGCATAATATAACCGCACCCGCTGTATAAGTTAAAAAAAATACATTCTTACCTTAATTCTGTCAAAAAGGTTTAAAAGGACCTTGTTTGGAAAACGACAGAAATATTCCTTTATAAATATCATATAAAAAGTAAAACAAGGGTATAAATTACTTTAACCCATATTCTGTAAAATAGTAAGAATGTTTTGAAATACACTTTCAAGAAACATGGATGTGGATGATAAAGATATCCCAGTAGATTATTACGTATAAACAACCTCGGATAATGAAGAGATTGTGAAATAGCCCTTACCTTGTACTTTTCCTTGGTTGGGGGTAGGTTAAACTCATGTATAATGGTGAAAAAATTGTTATTAAATTATACAAGAATCATATATATATATTAATATGATATCATATATGATCTTTTAACATTTATTTGTTAATAATATCTTAGTTTTATCGTCGTTTCGGGTGTTAACTTACTCGTTTTTTATATGTTTTTTATGTAAGACAATTTTTTCTTGTATAGGTTGTATCTTATTCATATCCAGAATGATATCAAGTCCTTAAACACTATTTTAAATCATCAAATTATAATTATACTTGAATGGATATGATGGAGAATGAATCTCATCACGTTCGTGGAGACGGTAGTCCGTACGTACGCACGAGCGACAATATCATTCTTTGGATATTAAAATAATATATAATTGGATGATATATCATATCTACAGAATAATTATCATGTTATATTTATTATTTACATGACTTTCACATAATTATTATAGCTATCCAAATAATAATAAATTGAATAAAAATTACACCACGACGTGGAGACGGTAAGCCGTACGTACGCACGTATGGTGACATGTCATTAAAAGGATTGATAGAATACTGAATATGGTTGTACCATATTTATAATAATATTAAAGTATATAGGAGATACTATATTCATTATTTTAGAATGATAATAACAAAGAAAAAAGAAGTTGAAGAAGAAATGAATTTGAAAAAGGGTGGTGAAAACATTACCTATTCTTCGGGTTCTTCCTTTTGATTTGATCAAAAGAGATCCTTAAGTTGGATTTATGACTAAAAGAAGGCCTATAGGATTAATTAAGGGAATTTTAGAGAGTATTTGGGTAGAGTTTGGCCGAACCAAAAGTCTTTGAATGTGTGAATTAATGAGAAGGAGTGCCCTTTTATAACAGGGGTGAGGGGCACCTTTGGAAAAGCTAGAAATATTATTTTATAATAAATTCATATTCGGTTTCTAATGGCTCAAATATGGATTATTTAAATTTTAAGGTGGGGATGGGTCGAAAAACACTCAACCAATAGAATTTAGACGGGTTTGGGTTACTATATTAACCTTATCTTTAAGTATTAACTCTTAGTTAATTAGTTTCACTTTTACAATGTCTCTTTGTATTTTTATATTATTTGGTTAATAAACATACTATATACATCCAAGAGACCCCAAAATGGTTCATTAATGATACACCTATCATGATATAAGTCTCTTGGCCGAACCTTAGATCTTTAGGAATTTAATATCAACTAATAAAATAATATTTGTTTTAAAAAATCTTTTATGTCAATTTTGACACTATTCAATAATTGATTTTTGTGAAACTCATAACAGAATTATTACTTCTAAAAAAGTTGCTTAAGTCAATCCTAACATGTCATATTATCCTAGAAAATTAGTTTAATTCATTAAAAGTCTCAAATTATATTTATTTGGGTATTTCTAATATCATTTATTTTAATTTTTCAGTATTATAGTAATTACTGCATTATCATTGTGTCATAAATAAATTAGATTATTTAATGTCTAAAAATTATAAATAAAATATCCTTATGTAGGAAATCGTTTTATCTTTATAATGAATTTTTACAATCGAATGTATCATATTTATATCCCTATATTAAAACTGTTTTAGTAAATAAACTTTGATTTTAACTCTTTTAACCCTTCTTTGAATTAAATAATAATAAATGTTCTAATCATATACAAGTGGACCTAAATGATAATATTTTATTCCTAAGGTTGTTTTTGGTCGAGATACATTTTTCCAATAGAATTGAGACATGTGTTAGGGTAATATTAATATCATTTTACCCTTAATTACCCTATTTACTTTTAACAGTGGTAAATAAAAGTAAAAAGTTCCTATTCAACAAAAATTATTTTCATCTCATTGAACCAAATTTTACAACTTGATATTAACCGTTTCTCTTGGATTTTCGAAATTCCATTCACATAAGCGGTAAAATTATGTTTTATGAAGAATTCAGTTTTTTAACTACCACTTAGTGGTTTCACTATTCATAAAAAATTGATGGTTTTCTGAATAATGCCAAAATTTCACCCTAAGATATAATTGATATTCCGAATTAAAAAATGATGTCTAATTTAAAAAATTCCAAACATATAAGTTTCCTTAATTAATTTTATAATTAATTCTCATTGTTACAACAAATAGCGTGTTTTTAAGAAACAATATATATCAAAAGATTGAAAAATTTTTATGTCCAATTTCAAAGTGAAATTAATTATAATGAACACCATTGAATAAACTGGTAAAAATATATTATAATTATACTTTAAAACCAATAAATAATATAATTTATTACTATAAATTATTTTTATTAAAAAATTTGTTTTTAAGAATTTTTCAATATTCATAAAAATTGGAAGTTCTCAGAAAAATACCAAAAATTCAACTTAGGATAATTTCTATTATCTGAATCTAAAAATGAAGTCCATTTTGAAATATAAAATATATATAATTTCAAAAAGTGGGTATTACTATTCATAATGGCTAGTTTGATTGGTTGTGGTGTGTTAGAACTCGATGTTGCGTACAACAAACGCTATCACATTATTCAAAGAGAAGCATACTGTAGAAACTTGGGGTGTTACAATTATGTGGTGATGCTTCTGCTCTAAAGATAAGGTACTCATTATCATCATTGAAAATTGTAACCTATTTATTCTTATAATAAATTTTCACATCATGGTCTAAAATCCAATCCATATCTGAGGATTATATCAAATACAATCATGGGTGTGAAGATGAGATCAGCAGATAAAAAACATTTATATTCCCTAATGGGAATTGATTCACAAAAAATTATTGCAATGATACTCCCCTTAGGTTTTTTTACTGAAAACTTCATTGTTAAATAAAATGGTAAATATATATTTTTCTTAGTAAACATGGAAAATATGAAACAATGTGATGATCTAGAATCAAATAATGTATTGGCTAAACATGAGGAAATCATTAAATTACAAGCCATTATGTCTTTCAAAGCTTCATCCTCAGTAGTGGTGATCTCATAATCTTGGCCTTGCTCCCTTGGCCTTTTCTGAGTTATGTTTCGTTGGCGCTTAAGACTTTATTTTGCATAATGTGCCTTTTCTCTACATAGGTACTCCCACATTTACTGCAAGATGGATAATATACATTTCCATTCTTCCCTTTATTTCCATATTTACAGTATTTAGCAGAACTCTTCTTCTCTTGATTTTATTTAAAGTCAGAAGACATAGAGAATTCCTTTTCTGTCTTGATATCACATGAGACAATATCTTTTTATGGTGAGAAAGATTATGAGACTAATTCTCAATGGTGAAATGGTTTTAAACCGGAAAAGAATTGATAAATATTACTCCTTGTGTTACGTATATAATCTATTGCATGCCTTGCTAACCTTGTAATGTTAGAATCATTCTTTGTGAAATTCTAATCCTTCTTTTTCCCCAGACATAGAAATTGTCTTTCCATATCTGCTCGATGGCCACGAGGAAATTTTTTTTCTAATAAAATCTCTATAAACTCCCTCTATTACATATTTGATACTTCTTCATCCTCCTTTTTTATTTGAATTAATGACCACCATTGATCTGCTTCTCTTGTGAGGTGATAAACTGCCAGGAAAACTTTTTCCCTTTCGCTACTCCCCAAAGCATGAAATATTTTCTCTAAGGAACTTATCCATTGCTCATATTGAAATGGATTTTTAGTCCCATTGAATGTTGGTTTTTATTTACTCATGATATAGTCTAACATTGATCCTCCATGTTGGGGATCAGGGTGCTCCATATGGGTAAGATTATTATTCATAACCTGAGTGAGTTGTCCCAGTATGGTGATAAGCTGATCAGCACCAGTTGCATCACCAACTCTGCTATAATTATCTTGAGTATGATTGAAATACCTACATGGATTACATGAATTGATATGGTTTCCATTCCTTCCACTAGGTATCATTTTCTAACAACTACATACACTAGATTAGTTTATGAATCACAATACATAATTCCAAACTTGAAAAACACTTAACATAAATTGATCAGTTTATAGATATAATCCATAATCATAAAAATGTTTTCTTTGAGGAGGTATATAATCATAAATCCTTCATAATGGTTTGTAAAGAAAATGATAATAATCCTAAGTATATCCCCTGAGAGTTTCATAATCAAGAGTGCAGCAAGGCATTTTGTCCTGTACTAGGATACCCATGGTCAAGATCGAAACTCTTTGTCAGAGTTTTCACTCCTAGGTAAATCTGTTCCAAAGAAAACTCTATCTACTCATATCTAGACAGGGATGTATTTCTTAGAAAATACACAAAATATCTACATTACCAGAATTCTAGGAAGTTATTCTATACTAATTCTCGATGTCTATATTAGGGTAATGTTCTCTAATCAGAGTTTTTCTAATTCTTTCTTCCAAGGTTTGTACTAAACTTCCTCTGATACCAACTGTAATTCCCCAACCCCGTTTAGCCAGAATCGGTGCATTATTACATAACATTGGTATGATACAATGAATCATGTCCTAAAATACAGATCAGTTTAGTATCCTTGGAAGTACTAGATACAAACATAAATTTTACATTACATCATGAGATAAAAACAACAACAAAATTTACCCCCTTTGAAAACACTTATATCTCATTTCCTATCCCGGTAGTTCAACCATAAAATGCTTCTCTACATCCTCAAAAAAATAAAACATAGGAAGGGGTGAGCTCAGATGCTTAGTAAGAATAAAAATATAATGGGAACTTTCAAAAATAGGCATAAACATTTAAGGTAACATATAAGACTAAAACATAAGTCTTTTAAACCTAAACATCTATATAATATGAAAAATATAAATCAAATAATGTCATTTACTTATTCACATGGACATTCTACCAGTCGAATAATCACATGAAATATCAATAGCCAATTTCATAATGATGGAATGCATAATTTCGGAAATCATAACCACATAGTCATGGTATCTTGATATGACTACAAATAAGATTTTTTCAAGACCTTATTACAAGACACTAGTTTGTCTCATGATACCTAATGATGCATCAAGGAGCTATAATGGTCTCCACCTGTCACTTACTAAGTCCAATGCGTTCCTCATATCAAAAGGTTTAAACATAACACAAACATTTGTATTAAAACTAGCATATGAAATGTCAATACATTATCTATAAACCATGAATGGTAAAAACATAACACATCCATAGTAAAACATATCATAAAACCTTCAATACAATATTTAATATTTTTCTCATAATATTTCAACATAAATCAAGTTTAAAATCCATCAAAGGATGTTTCCATACATGAAATGAAAACTATTGGAAAGAAATATCTCTTTCTATTTTGAAAAAATTTAAAAGTCACATAATTATAAAAGAAAACATTTATGTTATAAATATTCTTATAATCTTGTTAGGGAAGCTTCGAAGGTGTTATAATGGCAGATAATAGCCACACTCATCGTATAAGTTAAAAAAAACTTTCTTTCCTTTATTTTGTCGAAAAGGTCGAAAAGGACCTTGATTGGAAAATGATGGAAAGATTACTCTATAAATATCATATAAAAATTTAAAAAATGGTATAAATGACTTTAACACATAGTATAGGAAAAGGAAATTTTTTTTGAAATACATTTTTAAGAAACACAGATGTGGATGAAAAAGAGGTCCCAGTAGATACTCACGTATAAACAACCTCAGACAATGATGATATTTTAGAACTAACCCTTACCTTGTACTTTTCCTTGGTAAAGGGTACATTAACCTCCTGTATAATAGTTCAATAATTGTTATTTAATTATACAATAACCACATACATAAATATTATATCATATATGATCTTCTAATATTGCTTTGTTAATTATATTTCAGTTGTATCATCGTTTCTGGTGTTAACTGATTTGTTTTATATGTTTTGTTAAATAATTCATGGTTGTTATGGATAATATGTATTAAATTCATCTCCATAATGATATTATATTCTTAAAAATTATTATTTTTAATTGTAAAATTAAATTTATTCTTAAATGGTAACGATGGGGAATGAATCTCATCACGTCCGTGGAGACAGTGATCCGTACGTACGTACAAGCGAAAATACCATCCTATTGATGGTGATATTGTATGTAATTGGATAGTATATAATATATAAATAATACTTAACATGTTATATTTATTATTTACATTATTTATACTCATTATTATACCCTTCCAAATAATAAAGTGTTTGAATAATAAACTACACCATGACATGGAGACGGTAAGTTGTACGTACGCACGTATGGAGATTTTTCATTTATTGGATGGATAGAATAATGAATATGGTTGTAAAATATTTATAATAACATCAAATTATTTATATGGTATTGTATTTATTATTTTGGTATTGAAACAAAAAATAAATAGGAAGTGGAAGAATAAAAGAACTTTGAAAGAGGTGGTGAAATTATTACGTCTTCTTCGGCTGTTTCCTTTTTGATTTGATAAAAGGCCCCCTTAGGTTGGAATTATGATCAAATTAAGTCATCTAGGATGAAGTTAGTGTACTTGGGAGGATATTTGGGCAAGTTTTGGCTTATCCAAATGGATTTGGAGGTGTGATTTTGAGATAAGGGGAATTACCTTTTTATAAGAGAGGTGGGGGTCACTTTAGGAAAATCATGAAATATTATTTTATTATACGATCATATTCGGTTTATAATGGATCAAAAATGATTTATTTAGAGTCTAAGGTGGTTATGGGTCGAAAATATCTCAACCAATAGGTTTTATACTGGTTAGATCACCATATTATTCTTATCTTTTAGATTTAACTCTTAGTTAAATAGTTTAACTTTTACCATGTATTATTGTATTATTATATTATATGGTTAATAATCATACTATAAAATTCCAAGAGAACCCCAAGTAGATCATTAATGATATAAATATTATTATATAATTCTTTTGGCCGAAACATAGATTTTGAAGACTATTATATCATTTAATAATATAGTATTTTTTTTAAAAACTCATTTATGTCAATTTTGACAATATTTAGAAATTCATTTTTGTGGAAGTCATAAGAGCATGATTACATCGAAAAAAAAATTCATTTAATCAACCCTATCATGTAATATTAATCTAGAAAATTAGTGGAATACATCAAAAGTCTAAATTTACATTTATTTGGATATTTATAAAATCATTTCTTTTAACCATTCATTAAAAAGGTAATTACTGCATTATCATTGTGTCATAAATAAATTTAATTATTTAATGTATAAAAAATATGAATAAAATATCATTTTCTAGGATATATTTTTTTCATTATAATTAATATTTATATCCTAATTTATCTTATGTATAACCCTATGTTAAACATGGTTTAGTTATGAATCATTGAATTTAACAATTTTAACTCTTCTTTATATAAAATAATAATAAATGACATAATCTAATCCAAGTGGACCAAAAGGATCATATTTTTTTTCTATGGATTATTTTCGTAGAAATAAAATTATCCAATAGAATTATGACATGTGTTAGATAAATTATAATATCATTTTTACCTTTAATTACCCTATTTACTTTTAACTGTGGTAAAAAAATCAAAAGTTACCATTCACCAAAAATTATTTTCATCTTATTGAACCAAATTTTACTTACTTATGTCAGCTATGTCTCCGTTATTTTTTAAATTCAATTCACAGAAGTAGTAAAATTATGTTTTATGCAAATTTGCAAATGCGCCTAGAGGGTGGGTAAAAGACTGTAAAAAGTTCAATAAAATTATATATATATATAATATTATTTTAAAATGACTCAAACGAATTATGTGGAACATATATGGGTATTATGCATATATTTTTACCAAATATAAATTTAAATAATATAAGAAATTATTTAAATAAAAAATCGGTTTTAAACAATAATGCAATGTTTTTCTCTATTCATCAAAAATTGAATATTTTAAGAAAAATACCAAAAATTTACCCTAAGCTAATTTCAATATTCTGAATTCAAAAATGAAGTCCATTTGGAAAAATAAAATTTATAAAATTTCAAAAAGTCGGTATTACTATTCATAACGGCTAGTTTGATTGGTCGTGGTGTGGTAAAACTCCAAGTTGCGTACAACGCAAGTTATTGAATTATTCAAAGGGAAAAATACCGTAGAAGCTTGGGGTGTTATAGAAATTATATGACATTTTATAGTGAAAACTAATCTGAGTACATTATCATATACTATGTTACGGAAAAGACTAATCATGATTTGATAAGTAGTTAATAAATATTTAAAATTTTGAATACATGTTTATTATAAAGTACATAAATATTGGTTCTAGGGAACCAACTCCAGAAGACACCCACTTTCTGTAGATCCAATTACTAATAACCTTTGGTCCACCAGCTATCACATGATACACATGCATCTACTGAGATAGGCCTTTAGTCAAGGCATCAACCATGTTATCTTCCATGGGTACTTTTCTCACTACAACATCGACCCTTTGATAAAAATCCCTAATGATTTGATACTTTTGAACAATATGATTTGTACATTGGTGTAACCATGGATCTTTTTCAAGATCCCCTGTTATAGTATTATCCCAATATAACGTGACATGTTCTTTACGTATAGGTACCACATAAATCTTATAGACGAAGTTCTGGATCCAAATGGAATTCTTTTCTGTATCAAAAGTCCAAATGTACTCAGACTCCACTATAGAATCAGTGAAAACTAGCTTCTCTAAACTCTTCCATCTCAAAACTCCACCATTGAGTTAGAAAACATATCCTGATTGCAACTTTATATCATTCTGATCTATCTAAAAACCATCATCAGTGTAACCACTTATGACCATATCCTCATATGCTCTATACAGTAGGAACTTATCTGTAGTTCTTCTCAGATACTTATAGATATCCTTATTAGAAATCCAATTTTGTTCTCCTAAATCTACTTTAGATATTCCTACCATTCTCAATTAATAGGAAACATCAAAACTAGTACACAACATAGCATACATGATTGATCATATCACTAAAATGTATGAGATCTTACTCATTATCTCTGTCTCTTATTCTATTTGGGGACACATTATCTTAATATTTTGTAATCCATGTGACTCTATAACCAATCCACTCATGGATTGTTCCATAGTAAATATATTTAGTATGTGGTCAACATATGTACTTTGACATAGTCCAAAAAGCCTCTTAGATCTATCACGAATGATCGTGACCCCAAGAGTGTAGGCTTCTTCATCGAAGTCCTTCATGGAGAAGCACTTGTTCAACCAGTACTTAACATACAATTAGACTAGTATGTTACTTCCAATAAGTAATATTTCATCAAAATATACTACTAGGACAATAATTTCATTTCCATTAATCAACTTGTAAAAACAAGACTCACATTCATTCTTAATGATACCAAATTATTTTATGTATTCATCGAATTGAATATTCCATGACTGTGATGTTTGATTCAATCCATAAATGGACTTATATAACTTTTAAACCCATTTGGAATCATGTGGAGTAACAAATCCCTCTGGCAGTGTCATATTAACATCTTCTAGAAGGTTCCAATTAAGAAATATATTTTTAACATTCATCTAACAAATTAAATAGTAACGGTAAGCTTCTATAGAAAGTAAGTTTTTTCTTGATTTAAACATGGAAATTGGAGAAAAGGTTTCATCATAGTCAATCCATGATATTGTTTAAACACATTATCCACCAGCCTTACATTATAGGTACATACTTTACCTTACATTTCCAATTTACTATTGAATCTCCATTTACACCCAACACAATTTACATCAACTGGCCCATCGACCAGAACACAAACATGGTTCTGATATATAGAATCCATCACAGAATTCATATATTCTATCCATCTTACAACATATGAGATATTTACTACCTTCTTGTAAGATAGAGGTTCATAAATTTCTACCAATAATGAGTCAAAATACTCAGTGACAAGAAAACTATATCTCTCTAATTTTCTTTCCTCTCTAACACTCCTATGTAGTAATTTTTTTAAGAACTACTTCTTCCTTGGAGACCTATGGAAATGGTCCCCATACTAACTTATGTATATCATGAACATCCCCTTCATCGATGTAAATCAGTCCACAACTATCCTTTTTTAGAATCTTCTACCTCTCAAGAAATTTGTCTGGTCTGAAAAAAATCAAATTTTTATTAGAGGGTTTGTATATGTAGTATCCCTTTGCTTCCTTGGGATACCCTATAAAGATACACCTCGTGTCCCGGGGTTCTAGTTTGTTTCTTAAAAAAACCTTAACAAATTCCTCGAAATCACATACATGTATATCCAACAATATGGATTTCTTTCCAATCCATAAATCTAAGGGAATTCCATTTTATGTTTTATTTGGTACTTGTTTTAATGTGTATGCTGCAATTTGTAATGCATATCCCCAAAAGGATAGTAGAAGATCTTTACGACTCATCATTTACCTTACTATGTCTAATAAGGTATGATTCCTCCTTTCACTAACACCATTCCACTATGTTGTATAAGGTGGAGTGAGTTGATATAGAATCCCAAAATCTCATAGAAAATCAATGAACTCTTGCTTAAGATATTCAAAACCTCGATCAGATCTAATTTGTTTTAATCTTCTTACAAAAATGATTCTATAATTAATTCATGAATTCCTTGAATTTCTCAATGTAATTAGACTTATACCTCATTATGTAAATATATCCATATCTACTCAAGTCATCAGTAAAAGCAATAAAGTAAGAATATACAACTTTAGATTATACTGGATACACACATTAGATTGTAGCAATCCTATATGATATGTTTCCCTTTCACCCTATCCACTGAATAGTGGTTTAGTCATTTTCATTTTCAAACAATAAAGACATCTATCAAGTGGTTTTAGCTCAGAAGAGTCTAAATGACAATATTAATAGTTCTTTGTCAAACATTTCTCATTTACTTAACCGATATGGTGATGCCACAACTGGGTGTTATATGATTCATGTGAACATGATTCATTATCGATTGATAACACTTTGTTTTCATAATATAATACCTAAATACCATTATTTAAATACCCCATATTATAACATATGTGTTCCTTCTAAAGGAAACAAATTTTATTTCCAAATTTTAAAATAAAACCATCTGTATCTAAACATGACACAAAAATTATATTCTTGGTAACTGTAGGTACATAATAACAATCTCATAAAACCAAAATAATTACCTTTGGAAATGAGAGGTGGTATTCACCAATGGACAGAGTATCCAACCTTCCACCATTGTCAGCTCATAGATCCACCTCTCCTATGGAAATTTTTATAAATATAATTTTTCCTACATTTGGATACATATGTGAGCACCACAAGCTGTATCTAATACCCAATGTGTATAAATGGAAATATTTCACTCGATAATGAACAAAACATTATCTTTCCCTTTCTATTGGGAGTAGTTCATCTTATAGTGCCCTGACTTTCTACATACAAAACATAGTACCTCCTTTTCCTTTCCCGACCTCTAGATCTTCTTCTTCTTGGTAGGAAGGTGCTCAGGGTCTTTATACTATTTTTAAGTATTTATCCCTGTTCCCTTATCATTTCTTTTCTAATTCACTATAAGGACTATGTGTTTTTCACACAACATGACCTTATAAACATGGATAATTATGGTAAGAAGTTTTGAAATACTTTTCTAACTATTGCACATATTGTAATTATTAATAAAGTTGTAGAAGGTCTTCGGTAGGGATGAATATATTAGATTTATACAAAACTCATCTAAGAATTTAATCCCTATGATATCTATGCATTCAATGTAGTTGATAAGCTTGAATACATGAGGCACATCTGGCATAGACTCTCCAATATGATTCATGAAAAAAGCATTGGATATCTCATAGCTCTCTTTTCTCTCCTTCTTTTGATATAGATACTGAAGGTGAGAAATCATGATCTAGGAATCCATATCCTCATGTTTCTTTATAATATCATTGAACATGGATGATAGAATGAAGCATTGAACATTTTTATAATCATTCAGATGTTTCTCATAATGAGATAAATCTTCATCACTTGCCTAATTTATAGGTGAAACTAGTAAAGGTTCATCCCAAAAATACAATTTCTTTTCATGGTGAAGGATGACACCTATGTGCCTTTTCCAATCATGAAAATTTCTACCTATAATAAGGTTTTCCTTATCAATTATGGATCACAATGATATGTTGATGTTATTTTAATTTTGTTTCTACAAAATAAGAAGAACAAAATCTTATTACATTATATGATAAAATGTAGAAAAATAAATAAATATTATATTTATTAGTCTCCAACTATTTTATTGAAACCCAATATCCCTCAGCATTGGATTCAGAATATACTATTTCCTAGATATTCTAGTGGGAAGGATCCATATTACCCATCTCATTACCCAATTTTTTTGGGTCTAGAAACTTGAATGGTTTTGCATATTCATTTCAAATGCCAACTGCATTAACTCATAGTTTATTGATCCGTTTAGTGGACCCCCAATCTTGAAATCCATAATTTGGATTTCCACCAACATTTCCTCTCAATTACACAAACTATGGATTTGGTATTCAAACCTTTTTGTCGACTATGTCAAGTCAACCCAAAACCTGAAATTATAATTCCTTGATAACTGAGAGCACCCCAACATTGGCTGGTCAAGAACATTAAACTATGGTTCGATTCTAACTGAAGTAATGAGAGGCTATACCGACTTAATATTTTCTAGTGGGACTTTATCTATTATGGGTTAATTAACAATTATTATCTTTATCACATGCATATTAATATTAAGTGGGATTAATTAAGTGATTAACCATGTCTTAGATAATATTTATGCATAAGATGATTATTTTATTTCTATATTATATACTTGTTAATTCATTAATTATGTGATCGTGATAAGACATCGATAATGAAATAACAATGAAAATGAATGATTAAAAATAAAGGGTACGATCATGACCTTATACTAATGGTTAGTTTATCTAGAAGTTGATAAACTAACCATTGAACAATAGGAGAAATACCTTGAACCAATTGAGGCTCATGTTTACAGCTTTGCACATGTCAACCTTTGTATCTCCTTGGATTGGTTTTTCCTCAGCTCCGAACTTGAACCATCTCCACTCTCTTGGGAGATCCATCCATTACATATTCCTTTTACTCACACACAGGTGAGGGGTAAAGGGGGTTCACATGAAAGAAACCATGGACATGCATTCCCTACATAATAATGAGGACAGAAGGCACACAGTCCATGAATTTAATTTAATATTAAATTAAATGAATCAAATTACATATAAAAGGTCTGGTCTATCTCATGATCATACCCATGCATGCAAACAATTAATTATTTAATAATACTAGAACTTAATTCTTAATAATGATTATTTAAGATAAATCATGCTCAATTCGATTAATTATTATAATTAATGAATCGATCCATTTATCTTAATCTTTATCTGAATTTCCTTGAAAATCTCATCCATTATAATTTTATACAAATCAAATAAATTCATTTATAATTATCTTTTTATATAAATGTATCTTGGAGGTAACACAGTGAATAATTGTCTGAATATACCAAACTTGTATTATACCCATATACTATTTTACTCTATTGACATATATAACACATGACTTATCACATACTATCACAACGTGTACTTTATGAATGATTACATAAATTACATGATTTTTTGGCCACATGTTATCCTTAAATTGATGCATAGTAACAACTTGTAATATTACTAATGCATGATATGCAGATTTTAACATTATAATGATATTAAAAAAACATTTAAATATTTATGCATATTAGAACCTATCACATGGAATGTTCTATCTTTACGACCACTTGCATGTACAAGTCTGAAAGTTTACATAGTAAAATAAATAAATCTTAAATCTACACAATTTGGTAAAAGTACACGGCATGTAGATCTAATCTACATGACATGTACATATTTAACCATCTATCCAAGGTACATGCCTATGGGCTCGGTGTGTGAAGCATACCTCAGAAATTTTGGAGTAAATGGTTTGTCCATAGGGCGACATGCCGTGTTGACTTCGCGTTACACAGTCATCGGTCAAGTATGTTGTGTATGGAATACACAACCTATTTTTGATCAAAAAGGGATTGCACACTGTGTTTAGTGGGCCACACAATGTGTAGTCCATCTAACCATGCTCCATTTAATCCTTGTTGACACTCTATACATTAATGGTGAAATTAATTCCATAATCAATGAATAATCTCTTATTGATCTCCGAATCAAATAGGATGCGTTTAATATGACTATACATCATGTGAAACTGGTTACATAGTGTGTAGTTTTGTGTTGTCTGACCAGAAACCTAGGAACCTCCAAAATGAGTTCCTCAATTTTATTTTAATCATAAAAATAAACATCTTGATTAGATCTTCGAGAAATGAATGATGAAGAAGATGATATCAAAATTATTATTAAAATAATGATTAAACATGAATTGAAAAACTAAATTATACATGCATAAATCACCGAATATTTTTAAATAATTATAAACAATTATGTGCCCTCTTGGAAAGGACTTGTAGGTTCTATATGAATCAGAAGCGTGGGAAGGACGATAACCTAATTTTCTTTTCTTCGTGAATTATTACCAATCTAAGATCTATGATGGTAAATTTCATAGTCTACATAATAGATCAATGAGATCATACAATTGTAGTCACACCAGAACTTAGAGATACGAGATTAACAAAAATTGTTTAAAATTAATTTAATTAAACAAAAATTACCTATAAGAAATTATGTCACTGTTGATGTGTTAGGTGATAGATCTATAGTGCACCATCATTGCGTTATAGAAACCAAGAATAGATTTCATTTAACATTTATCCAAAAATGTTCCACGAATATGTAGATGTCATTGAAGGAGTCTCTATGTGCTAGTGCAGAGGATCCTTGCACTTGTGACGTCCGCCTGTGATCGCTTCGAGAATCATTTCCAAAGTGTTCTCCTTGATCCAGTGGAGGTGGATTTCTCTCTGTTCTTGAGAGTGTTCTAAGATAATAGATCTATTTAGTCTTGAGTGGTTTTCTACAAATCCATTGTGCACTACTGAATTTTCTTATGAGAAAATAATACAACTGGGTAATTATATTTTAATGTTAAAATAAAATTATTTCAAAAGTTCCCTTACTTATTTTATGTAATCCTAGGGAAACCCCATGTAAAATAATAATAATAATTTTATTATTATTTAAAAACATGCACCTAACTTTCAAATTATAATTCAATATTCTTTAATCAATTAATATTCAATATTATTATTTCTTATTAGACCATTAAAATTGTTCCACCATTCTTAAAAAATATTTATCGATCCATGAATAATGTCTATTTATTTATTAAATAAATATCACTACATTATTTTATAATAAATAAATAAATATTATATTCACTAAAAAGTAAAATAAATATTTATTTCATATTAAACACATAATATATTCTCTCAAATAACTAGTGACAGATTAAATGCGATCAAATAAAAATGAATAATTTTTAAACCACATGCAAGAATAATATTTATTAAACCTGTTAAATAATAAATAATAATATATTATTTGATTGAGATTCTAGATACACTAAGTTTGTGACCCTCTAGTCCATTTTTCTATTGGCATTAGGTCAAGTAGCCTAAAGTTGAAGGTTAGCATCTAGCAACACACCAAGGCACCCATGGAGAAAGAAGTTAATGCCGCAACGACATGTCCCCTCATACAGACACCTACTATGTAATATTATACCATTATCACAATATCTCTAATAAATGAGGTTGCATGACAGTTCCATCAACATATGTTCTCGATATCTCTTTTTATGAGATTTAGAAAATAGAACTTTCCTATAGAACACCATGTATATAGATTTATTTAGGCTATATCATGACTATAAAAGGGCCTTATATATTAACTTCAATCAATGAATAGAAGGTAAAAATCCCTTCTCATTTTGTTCATTAATGAAATAGTAATTATGATGTAACCAAGATATCATAGCTCATCACGAACATCTATCATCTTGGATTTCATTAATACATCAATTTACATGACTCATATTACACATTAATGATAATCTTAAATTATAAGGACCAATACACACATCAGAAGATTGGAACTTCCAATGACACGTATAAATGTGGATTTCATATTGTTGGGTTTCATTCTCATAATATCATATTGGATGTTACCAAGGACGTAAACCATGATAATGTGCCTCAAACTCCTATGAGTCTCCACCCATGATATTCTATATCATTTTTGTCCCTCAAATGATATCATCTAGCCATCGAACATATATTCAAGAATAGTGTCATAACAATTCTGAGTTCTCAATATAGTTGGGAACTGGTACAACATTTTTGTACAATAACTTCTCTTAGGACATTATAACATATTATTTCATATAGAATAAAAATCATGATATTATAAGTACTTAATTAATATTAAAAATAATAAATATATGTTTATCATAAAGTATATTGATGTTAGTTATAGGGAAAAAACTCTAACAAGGTTTAATTATTAAGGAGTGGTATTAAATTTAGATGATCAATGTGGGATTCAACTTTACCACTCACTATTCATCCCCCTTAAAATAGATATAAACATATCGTGTCCATCTGATCTAGAGATATGACCCATCTGAATAACCACTCATTGTCTTTATCCTCCAACAATGGTTAAAGGCTACAATCTACTTGATATGTACATGTCAAAGACTCAATGAATGAACTGATATTGACAAAACCAACCATATAAATCTTTAAGGTTTCAAACCACCGTGCATCTATGCTATACTTATCATGCATGTGATAATGTAAATAATGCACACAAACCGATTGGTTTTTTTATGTGTGATGTGCATCTAAGAAAGCGGCATGAATTCATTATTATAAAAAATATGAAGCATAAAATCATATTCCATGCACATGAGGAGTGTATCACAAACACATTCTAGAAAATACACCATGATTTTTCGTGTATGTTTGAGAAAATCCGCAAGCCTTAAGGATTTAAAATATCCCTAGACTGTCAGATTCTTTGGATGATTGAAGACAACCTTATTATGAAATTATTTATTAAGGAATAATGTGGTGAAAGGAAGTATTTTTCTACCTATAAATATCGAAGCACTGAGGACTATTTGTGTTACTTACATTCGTGTTTGTGAGACATAGAGTGTACAAAGCCTCTCTACAGGATTTCAATCCAAAAAGGGAAGAGAATATATGAATATTTTTCTTGAGTAAAGAGGAATAACTATCATAATATTCTTATTTGAAGGAGAATAGTAATTCATGGTCTTACTAACTTATGAATCACACAATCATGGTTTTCTTGAAGAATTAGTTCCACAAAACCCAAAGTGGTTTTTCTGAATTATTTAGGACAACCTCGAACAGTATTTATAAACACACTATGTTTTTTAAAGGAAATGAGAATTAATATTTAATATTACCTTAAATAGGATCATGAATTTTTTAGAAGAACCTACACTCATTTAGGTTTTCTTGAAGGATAATAATATCATAAAATAGTGTATGTAGAATGAAGATATAATACATCACATACTTGTGATGATCCATAGCATTCACATACATAGAGAACCCAAGATAAAAATATTATGAAAAAATGGAATAATTAGTAATTGATTTTTAGGAAGCACATAAGAAAATAATAAAAAATATAAATAATAAGTTATTTAGTTATTCAATGCTTTTGATTTAACCAATATTGATTTAGAGTAAACAATGATCATGAAGACCCACAAAAGTTATTATCCATGCATGATGTGTACTCGGAAGAAGTGAATTGATATTTTATAAGTCCATTATTATATAAAATATAAGTGAATAATTTGTGTGTAGTACTAGAACACATATAAGCGATGTCGAGACTTCATTAGAGGAAGTAAGAAAAACCAGAGCATAGTTTCACTAAGGAAACTGATCATTTATAGTTGAGTAGAAATATTTGAGAAGGCATGTAAATTGAAAAGTTTATAAAGTTGTAAATGGGAAAGAGTAATTTAGAAAGAAAAAAAATAAGATTAAAAGACCATCATAGAGTGGAAAACTATTTAATAAAGTTACAAGTCTCCTGATCGGGGTCGGGAGTATAGGATGTATTACATTCGTAGTTGGAAGAATAAATCTCTCAGTTGGAGCAGGTAGTAGGAGATATTTGAGGGGTATAACCAAAAAAAGATAGAAGAGTTTGATTTCATGGAGTTATAAAAGGAATGAACAAGAGGAAAAACCACTGAGGTCTATAACCAATTTTAGCCTAAACTAATGTAATTGATAAAAAGATTATAGTAGAGAATCTATGTTTGGTGGAATAACCAGCATGGAAAAGAGTATGTCCTTATACCAAACCCAGTAAATACTGTGTGTTTCTCTATATTGTATTATTAATATACACGAGGTGATATTTATAGATATTATAGAGTGTATTGATAACATTAACATGTTTAATAAGATGAATTAAAAAGAAAAATAGTACGTAAAACGAGGGTAAAAATAATTCAACCTCCTCCTAGTGGAAAATAATCCATATCTGGGCACAAAAAACATATGTTTTGGGGGTGGTTTCATCATCAATAATCCAAATATAAACATCCAAACATGGAATGCAATAAATAGTAACGATAAATTAGAAAGGAAATATAAATAAAACAACTATTTAATGTAATATTCGAAAACCATAATGAATGTTAAAAGAAAAGAAAATAGAATACTAAAGAGGATAAAATATAACTCAAGTAAACCGGTTTAATGAAACCGAAGGACCGATCACCATATCTATACGATACTCGAGTCACCACCATGATCCCAACAAAAATATGATTCCAAAGGAAGATGCCACCTGATCCAACCAAGATGCCAAGAACTGAAGAAACATGAACTTAACATGAAGAATATAAACCCATCAATTTTAGGTTTTAAGGTGTGATCCCAAGCTTATAGGATACAACCATGAATCAGTTTCACTCTATTAATAAAAGAATCCTAAACTTATAGTTTAAAAATCATGTAAAAAATAGGTTTTTATTTCATTTTTACATTATATAGTTATAAAAAACAAGGAACATACACCTTCCCAAAAGAACAATATTTTTAAAATATGAAATAAAAAGGTTTTACAAAAAACCATGCTAGTTCAAATGAAAATAATTTATTTTTAAGACACCACACTTTTGGAAATAAATGCATACATTGTTTAAAAAAATTATAAAAATTCTAATAAAACAATAAATTTGAAACAAATTCCCCCTTTTTGTTTAAAATATTTTACACACCCAACTCAAAGGTAAATAATTAGAATAAGGGAAACAATAATGGAAACAAAACCATTGAGGGAAAAAATAATGCAAATAAATGGATGGAAAAAACCAGTCTACATCAATATTAAACCATAAGAAGATAAAAAACAAGACATTCCATCCAAACATTAAGAATCTCCAATGAAAATATATATAAAAATGTATAAAATATGATACATAAAAAGTGAAATCTTCATAGGGACTAATTGGGAAACACATGCAATATAAATATGGACATAATAATCATTGGTTAATAGTTACACATCTATCAACTGAATCATAATTACCCTAGTCTCATCCCTGAAACTCCCAATAGACACAATCAACAAAAAAGTAGGGTTGACTATACATTGTGTAATATCAATTAGACTAACAATGTCCCAATACTTCCCACTTAGTAGCCCGATCACCCCTTGGAAACAATGTCACCACATGATAATAAAAAATCCACAAGGGCTAACATGACAATTAAATCCTCCCACCTCACAAACTACCCTTATAAAGATCCCCAATACATGATCAAAACATGAATCACATAACAAATTATACATCTAATGGATAATATTAAACATCTTCAACAATATTAGGAGCCTCAATAAGGGCACAATCAACATCACTTCTCAAATTTCTAACCTGGAATTAACTTATAATATATATTATATATATATATATTTATATACCTTTTAAAAATTATTTTGAGTCAAAACACAATTTAAAATAAAAACATAATCATACAAAAAATCTAAATCAAAAAACCCCTAAGAAACCCCATTATACTTTATAAAAAACACTACCCTTTTAAAGAAGTAAAAAAGTTAAAACCAAAATGGGAAATCAACATTAAAAATCCATTTGGATTAAAACCCCTAGAACATATAATTTTTCAAATGAAAAACCCCATTTTCATTTTATCAAACGTGATGAATAGATAAAATAACTACTAGAAACCATGTTCCATAACACTATACAATTCACCCATTTTTTCTAATGGAAAAACCCACCCCTGGTTTCAAAACCATTGAAAAATAAAAACATGATATCATATACATCATTACATTTAATTGAATACACTTTTAAAGAAACTATCATTTATGTAACTCTTATGAAAATGGAAATGAAATGAAAAAACCTACATAATATTGTGGAATCATGTCACCATTGAATAAATCTACCCAAAATTAACTCCTAAGATGGATCACGACCTTAAAAACCAAGATCAAAAATTAAAAAAAATATAACTGAGAAAATAATCCAAAAAATGACCAGTAGGGTTAGAGGAGAAGATGAAAAGAGTATAAAACTAAAGAGGAAGTAATAAGATACTTGTAACTCTTGAACTAGGAGAAGAATTCCCAATACCTTGAAATCAACATGGTGGTTCTTGGAAGAGGTAGAGGTCTCCATGAGAGGAATTTTGGTAGTGGGGTTCAAATGGGGGAGTCCTAGGGTGGAAGGACCAATTTAAAAGGAGTTGAAAAGGAAAAACATCCACAAACATGGTAAGATGTATGGTTATCTCACGGAGTTTTCCAAATAGTGCATAAACCACATGTCTGATACTATCCCACACTGAGGAGACCACATGGTTTTAACACAAAACATCCTTAACTACGGGAATATTATGTGATTACCTATATTCACCACAATAAAATGTTTATAATTTTGACTACATGGTTTCCAAACTGTGTGCCTAACTATGGACCCCTAGAAAATATCCTAAAAACTGAAAATTTCAACCTCAGACCCCAGTACCCAAGGGGAAAATAAACCACTATATTTTTTTCCAAGAAGGAGACACATCATGGTGTCACAAACACCACAACATGCCACTTTCTTCCCCTATACAGTCCTTGGTAACTTAGGGAATGTGGCAAATCCATGACCACCTTCTATCTAACAATGAATTGATTACCTACTAACATACCAATCCTTAAAACTAAACAAATAAGGCACAATAAACCCATTACTTTGGATAACATCTATAAAAATATTTTTAATTCACTAACTAATAATTCACTAGGAGTAATAAAGTTAGACTCCTCACGAAACAGAAGTGAAGATAAAATAAAAGATGATGTTTGGGTAGCCAATCTAACGATCTTCTTTGAATTTAAGAGTATAATGGCCCTAAAATATCTCATATATATATATATATTAAATATAAATATATTAATAATAATTATATAACATACTAATCCACACCAGAATCATTGATGTCTAGTTCCATTGGAAACATGGATACATAAAAAACTTGTTTATAAGTGAATTATATCATTTACAACGAAGTAATTCATACATAGAACACTTTTTATACATTTCATGAATAATAAAATTCCTTATAGAATGGGATTAGTTAAATATAACAATTGGTGAGCATATATTCTTATTAAGGGTAAAAGGGGGATATCAATATAACATGAGCGTAAGAGTATGAGAATAGAATAATAACATTTGGTAACAATAGCCTGTCTGTCATAGATCAAGGCATGAGTAATGGAATAAATAATGGTATTTAAAAAGACATGAAAAATAATTGAATCAAATATAATGGTACATGAGAACCTAACATTGTCTTAATACATAGATTTCTGGAATACACATAGGTATAGAAAATCATTTACACAGTAGTCAAGGCTCATTGCCAAGGTTATCATATTTGAATGGGTTCACTCCCAAGACTATCATAGTTCATTATATCCACTCTCTAAACCATCATAGTAGTCATGGTTCACTCTCATGACTATCATAGTGGACAAAGTCCCTTACTGAGGTGGGTATACCCCTAATTCTAGTATTATATATCTCATGAGATCTCAATCATCTCCCAATGAATTGGAGAGAGATACTGGTCCCACACATAACATAAAAAAAATAATACATAAAAATTAAATAATATCCAAAAATCATTAATCATATCAAAACCCATGAATATAAATGGTCTTCATAATTATCATATTAGAACACATGAAAAGAAGTTGGTTTCATTAAGATTTCATCATAGCTTAACCCGTGAAAAAGAAACATGTTTCATAAATATATATTAATTATAACATTAAAAAGAATATAGAGAAATAATAAATAAATTAAAATTATATAATATCCCAAGAAATTCATAAGTTAAATCAATAGACTTCGTCTTATATGGAAAATGATTTTTGTAAAAAAATCACTTTGAACATTTCTTGAGGAAGAATAACATTTATTTGAAAATTAAAATTTTAAAACATGAAATTAATAAAATATTATGGAAATTATTTTATTTGAAGATAACCTTTGAAACATATAAAGTATTATTGAAAACATTGAGTGCTCATGGTTGTGATAAATTCATTAATATCGCACACATTAAAACAAAGATTTCATTCACTTTTTTGGAAAATTCCAAATGGTTCGTGTTTGGAAAATAACTTGAATATTACTTTTAAAACATTTATTAATAAAAAAAGGATAAAAATGATTTTAAATAATCATATTGTAACATTAAAACATTAATGACTACATTTTTATAAACCATTAATATGGAAGAAAATGGATTTTCGACCGAAGAGAGAAATATAATCTATTTTCTTTTAAAAAGTTATTTTAGAATCATGAGTACATAAAGAGACAAAAATTAAGGTAAAACATGTATTTTAATGAAAGAAAAATAGGAGATGTAAATTCATGAAATTATTGAGAATTAGATCATAATATTTTATAATTGAAAGAATAATGACAAACAATCCTGATAAACAATGAGATTGTAACATCTAGCCCTTACAACTTTCGTCAATTTTGAATCACAGGCCTCATGAAATTAATAAATATATAAAAACATTATGTTTCATATAAATAACTATATCCCTGATATAAAAATTCAATGGTTCATTATATACATCTCATAAAATAATATTAGTCCAAAACATAACATATTTATCAAATAAGGCAATTTGAGACAAAAATCCCTTACCCTAAATCTTAAATTACTTCTTACACATTCAAACATCATTTATTATAAATATTGTTTTACTATTAATTTATTATAGAACTATAATTATTTGTCTAATTCCATTTATTATTTACGTATAACCTTTTATTTCCCTTTTATTAACAATACCCTATTAAAATCACGTTTCAGGTGAAAATTGTATCATTTTTCATGTATCTTTTGGAGTGGTATTTTTAGTCCTTTCAATATAATAATTGTTATAAAATATAAATAATTTTAAAAATGATAAAATTATAATATATATATATATATTCATCATATATTGTCTTAGATAAATAAATAAAAGTTAGAGATAGAATATGAATCGCACCATTCATGGAGATGGTATGCGATCAAATGCATGAATGTTGTTTCAATTTTCTCAAAAGGAGAATAATAAGGAATATAAATAATATATAAAATTTATAGAGTAATGATTATTTCATATATATCACATATATTCAATAAATTTACCCTTATTACCTTGTATGTAATGTGTAATTGAAAAATGAATCACATCGCTTCGTGAGGCTGTAGTCTGTCGTGCACATCAGGGAGGTTATCATATTCCCACAAAATTGAAATTAAGAAGTTATATGTGATATTATAATTCCATAAGTGTAATAATATAAAAAATATAATATATACATTTTAAATCCATCATTATATATAGTCGTCATTGTTGGTTATTGAAAATGAATAACATCGGTTCGTGAGGTGGTAGTTCACCGTACACGTGATTGACAGTTTCATTTCAAATTTGATAAAAGAGGAGATAGAATTAGGTCATTCCATAAATGAAACTAAATGTACGAATATTTATTATACTATTGTTACTATATTATCATAGTTTAATAATATTTGAAGTAGGTGGAAGATGAAATAAAATATAAACACAAGTTTAAGAATTTCACATATTCTTCGAAGAACCTATTTTGTTTTTTAAATAAATCAATATTATAATGGTTTAAGATTAAAATAAAGACTCTATTATGTGGTTAAGTAAATAATTAAGACATTTGGGTGGGTATATGACAAATCAATGGGTTTTTAGTTGTGAAGATAAGAGGATAAGGATGACTATTTATAAGTGGGGGAGAGGACAAACATAGAATTTTGGAAAAGATTAACGTTCCCCCATTTTTTTCACTTGAAAAAAGGATCATTTGTGGGTAATTATAAATAATTATAATTTATGTGGAGAAAATAGCTCCATAAATAGGGTTTTGGACATGTTTCAAGGTTATTTTACCCCTTATCTTTTTAGTTTAACCCCCGATAAACCCGTTTTATCCTTAAATGAAATAATTAGTATTTTCTATTTTTTAATATTCATATTGAAAAAATTTAAGTTGAAATTATTATAATAATTATTAATATTCAAAATATATAATAAATATTTATAAATTCCATTCACATTAATGGAAAATTTTAATTTAAAATTTTACCCACAAACATGATGAAAATTATTTTTCCAAAGAGAAAATTTTCAAAAGATTACAATGTTTTTATATCAAAATTAAATATTAAATTGATTCCAATGACAATTATTGGATTAATTATAATAAATTTGAAATAAAATTACTTTTTAAACCATTTAAAAAAATTATCTTTATCAATTCTTTAATGGAAAAGGCATCTTTTAATAAAAACTTATATTTTTCACTACTCATCGAAAATTAATATTTTCAAAAAAAATCCATGAATTCACCCTAAGATAATTTTTACATGTTGAGTTGAAAAATGAAATTAAATTTTTTAAATAATTTTTCTAAAATTTTCAAAAAAAAAATTTATTATTTTTTCTCAAATTGAAACAAAATCAATTTTTGAGAAAAAAATATTTTTCAAGCATATAAATACTTTACCAAAAATTAAGTACTTATTTTGTAATATATTTAATTTATCTAGAAAATTGATAATTATTTTAAAATTTTTTAGTTTTCTATTCATACCTCCATTTCTATTGGATAGGTTATAATTATCTTGTTTAAATTAAAAAAATTTATAGTATATCAGGGATTGTTAAAACTTAGTGTTACTTGTAATACAATATATCAATGAAATAAAATTTATTAAAAACATTTATTTCATAAAATCATGGGATGTAACATTCCAAACTATTAAAATGAATTTATACCTTGAAATTACATCACTTTGGTAAAAACAACTAAGGATACTTCTTGCTCATTACATCATAATGTTCCAATGTAGCTTCCTCAAGCTGGTGGTTTCACCAAAAAACATTGACCAGGAGAGTGGTGTTATTTCCTGGAACATTCTATTTATGATTCATAATCTCCACTGGTTGTTCCTCATAAGAATGATCATGCTCTAGTGTTATGAACTCTAAGTTTAGTACATGTGATGGATCAGGTATGCATTTCTTCATGAGAGATACATGGAACACATTGTGGACATGAGAGAGGTTTATTAGAAGTTCCAATAGATAAATTTCCATCTCTCTATGATCAAGAATTTCAAATGGATTGATATACCCAAATATCATTTTAACTTATTTCATAATATTTTAACTTTCTTCCATGGATAAATAAAGAGAAACAACTTGTCACCAAATTTAAATTCCAAATCATGATATTGATTATCAGCAGAACTTTTCATCCAACTTTGTACTGCCCTTATGTGTTTTTAAATGGCTCAAAACTTTTCTACCAATTATTCCACTAGCTCATGTACCTATATAAAAATTTATCTTACTTCATCCTTTTACATTGTATATATATACTTATTTCCATAGAGTGGTTCATAAGGATCTATCTAAATGATCAAGTGAAAGCCATTTTTCTAAGAAAACTCAACTATAGGAAGGTGTTGGTCCCAACCACATTTCAAATCCATAGAAAAATATTTTTTTAATACACTCAAGGGTTTTAAATGGTACACTTAGACTAAGAATATATCTATAAATGATATATAGTGCTGAAACTCCACTCTGTATCATGATCTTACTGAAGGCTTCACTTAATATTCGAGGTAAACTACTGATCCTAATTAAATTTAAAGTAATATGGTACTCCTTGAAACCTTACCAATTCCTTAATGTATATTCTGGAAATATGATCCATATAGAAATATTATATATTAGCAATTAATTGTGCTAAATTTTTAAGGAGTTCGATTACAACCCATATATCATTATTCCCTTCAGATATTTTGGGGAGTCTGCCGATAAATTCTATTATCATGTTTCATAATTTCCATTCTCATATGGGTAGGGGTTGTAACATACCTTTTTGAGTTTTGTCTTTTAGTCTTAACATGATGACAAACAAAGCATTGATATAAAAAATCTGCAATATATTTCTTCATTCCATTGCACTATAAATACTCTTTCATTTAGGCTAGTGGTATTGGATTTACCCTTGTTTCCCTTTGGTTGTGTGTTCAATCCCCACAGCCTTTCTGAAAGTCACATGTTGTTGACCGACATGAAGGTTATCCTTTTTCCAAAAAAAAAAGCTAAAAATAATCCCATAAAATGCACAAATTACAATAACCCATTATTAACTCAATATATAATATAAGATAAACCCTAAATATTTTTAATAACATTAATCATATTTCCATAAAATGTTAAAAAATTACACCTCCAATTTTTTTTCACAAAAACATATAAAAAACCAAAGGGTTTTATTGAAAAAACAATTCTCTCAAAAAATTCTTACTCTTGGTAGATACCCATCACCTAAAACCTCAAAGGGTTATCTATGAATTTAAACTGATTATCATCATTAAACTCATAAACCCATGATGTTATCCATAAATATTATTTTAGTCTTACATGGAGACATATACGAGTTCAAAATATAATATAGGGTTTTTGACTTATCATCCTCATTATCCCTTGGATTAGGTAATTCATTCACATAATGAACAATCTCCTTTCACTTTATCCATTGGAGTGTGAGTGGTGTATTCTATAAACATTTCTCTCTATTTACATCATTAGATAATTTATTCCTATCACATTAGAAATCAATTTCTTGATGACCTTCCTTCCCACAAATATTTTATAGTAAACTAAAGATAATTTCTTCCATGTTTCCTCCAAAACTCTGAGCATGAAGGAAATGTCATATTCCTTTCTCCATGGTTTTTAGTGTTTCCTTTGAATTTAAGCAATCTTTTCTAATCAAAACTATGTGATTGATGGGTAACCCTAATCTATATTTACACCTTTATAGAATTATATTAATATAAACTAAACTCCATTATGGAAAATGATCTTCAGAGACTTGGTTTTATGCCACTGAAGAATTGATAAGCATTACATTCATGATGTATTATAAAAGAAGAAGCGTACCAAACAATTCTTATAAAATTCACCTCATCTGTACCTACATGTTCATAATCCTTCTTCTATAAATTTTGAAATTTATATTCTATTTTTTCAATTAATATGAGGAATGTACAAAAATTGAAATATGTTCTTAAACTAATCCCATTATTTAGAGTAAATTTCTTCTTTTGGACTTGTATTATTGACAAGAGTCCACCATGAATTGGATTATCCATCCAAACAACATACGACCAAAATGATCTTCTCATCCTACAAACTCTAAAAAATGGAAAATAACTTTTAAATTGTACTAATCCATTTCCCAAAAATAAGTGGATTAGTAAAAGTACTAAAAATGGTGGATATATTATCATGAAGGACTCAAAATAACATTGTTGCATCAATTTTTTTTGATGTTTATATTGATTCATGACTTGAGAATATTTCATGTGAATAGAAATTATATTTTTCATTTAATATCACAAAAAATTTGGTTTCTTAGTAGTAAAATAATTGAATTTCATTTCATATTCATCAATAACATAGTTCTTTCAGTTACCATATAGTGACTAAAACCCAAATTAATAGGGTAAGAAATAATAAACATAGTGGGGGACCACATAATATTGAAAATAATTAAAAATATCTCTAAATAATGACAACTTATTTTCTATCTAGGACACCATAGGTTTAATCTAGTTCATTCATTTTCATTACACAAATCATCCATGGTGGTTCATAAAGTGAATCTGAATTTCCCAAATCATATACCCTGGAGTGTCAAACTTGGAGTGTATTAAAGTCTATTTTTGTATACCATGTAATGATCGAGTCAAACCTAATATTAATTTTTAAGAGATATAACCCATATTTATATATGTGAAAAACCATTTCCAATTATATTATCCAAACAAGGTAGATTTATCGGAGAACCACACTCCTTTTTTTACCATAACATAGGACATTATTCTACATGTAGTATTATCCTAAGGTTTCTCACTAAAATTTCTCATCCTAGTTTGCAATGGTTTAAGTAAAATTTTCTCTAATACAAACAGTAATGACCCAAACTTTTCATACATATATATTTCATTTTAATAGATGAGTATTCATTACATAACATAATAGTCCATGCCAGAATTATTTAGTCCTATTTTCTTAGTAAACCTTGATATATAATAAATGGTTTATAAGTGAACTCGATCTTATCCCACTAGGTTCTTAATAACGACAACCCTCCATATACATGTCATACATAATACCACTCTTCGAAACTAGGGTAATGAAAGAATAATAATGTTTGATCTCAGATGCTCAGTAACGATAAACAAGGGAGATATCAATATAACATGAGCATAAGGGTATGAGAATATGAGAATAACATTTAAAAACCATACCTTGCAAAAAATAAATTACAAATATTATTCAGGGAATAAATCTTACTAAATTATAATACTTGAGTCAAAAACAAATTAAATATCATGAGCTGTGAGTACATAACATTGGAATTAAACCTAGATTCATGTCATACATGTAAGCATAGAAAATTTACCATAGTAGTCAAGTCTCATTTATAAGGATATTATAGTGTAATGGGTTCACCCCCCAAACCATCATAGTTGTAAAGGTTCACTCCCAATACTATTATAGTGGATTGTTCTCACTCCCCAAATAATCTTATTTGGCATGGTTCACACCCATGATTATCATAGTTCACAACTTCCCTTTCTAAAATAGGTTTAGTTCCCATTGACGAACCATTTATCTCATGAGTTCTCAATGTTTATCCTTTACATTGGAGGGTGATATAGTTTCTATCTGTAAGATAATTAAAATCATACCTACTTGTGACACTAGATCATAAGACACTCATTATATCTGAACCCATTAAAGGAAATGGGTTTCATTAATATTTCATCGTTATATAACCCATGGAAAATAAATAGTTTTCCTAAAAACTATATCATTATAGGTATAAACTATTTATATAATGTATAAATATTTTATCATTGGATAATATCCCTAGTGTATCATAAGTAACATCAAATCATGTCAAATTATATGGAAAATGATTTTGAAAATTAAATAATTTGGAACACTTCATGAGGAAAATAAACATTTTTCAAAATCAACATTTTAAAACGATAAATTAATCAAATTTTATACAATACTTTTTTGGTGAAAATAACACTTGAAATGTTTAAAGGAATATTTAAAACATGGAGTGTTTATGATGATGTGAATTTCTATTTGCATCATACATGTTAAAATAAAGATTCATTTCATGTTTTTGATAAAATACAAATAGTCTTATTTGGAAAACAACAACATTATTAATTTTAAATAATATGTTAAAAAATAAAACAATTTTATAAATTACTATAAAAAATTATAGAGTAAAGTTTATATAATTCTTTAATTTTTTTTGAAAACGTGTATATGGGAAAAAAGTGTTTCCAATCAAAGTGAGAAATAATGTAAGTTTTCATTAAAAAATTCATTTGGAATATTTAGTACATAAAGGAAAAAAACTGTGGGAAAACATGTGTTATAAATAAATAACTATAGGATAATAAATTCCATTAATTTCTTGATAAATAGATCTTAATATTACATCATTGAATATATAATCATAAAAGTGTTGATAAACAAAGAGACTCTAACATCCATCCATTACCACATTGGTAACCTTTGAATCATAAGCTCCAGAAAGAAATAAATCAATAGAAAGTATAATTTTCATGAAAAAATTTATTTCTGATATACCATGTCAAAGGGATAGTATATAAACCTTATAAAATTTGATAGGTTCATAATATTACATATGTCTCAAAGAAGGCTATTTGAAACAAAAATACCTTACCTTAAGTCCCGAAATCCATCGAACACATTATAACCTCATGTATATGTTTATTAAAAATATTTTAATGAACCAATAACATATAGAGAATAAGATATATTATTTAGATATAACCTTTTATTACCCATTTATTAACATTTCAATGTTAAAGTCGCATTATGAGAAAACACTTCTTCTTCTTTTTTTGTATGTTTTGGTTGGGTATTTTTAGTCCTTTTAGATTGATTATGGTTCCATAATCTACATAATTTTAACCATGATATAATTATAAAATATATTCATTACAAATTTATTTATAATAATCAATATTAGTTAGAGATGGAAATTTATTTACATCATTCATTGAGACAATAGGTTGTACGTACGCATGAATGTTGTTTCCATTTTATAAAATAGAATAACTTAAGGAAGGTAAATAATATATTAAATTACTACAGTAATTATTATTACATATATATAACATATATTCATTAAATGTTCCCTTATTACCTACCTTGTAAATCATAAGTTAAAAAAGAATCACATCGCTCCGTGAGTCGGTTGTCCGTATAACACACGAAATACCTTATCATATTCCCATGGAATTGAAAGTAAGAATCTTTAAGTGATATTATAATTAAAAAATAACAATATTATTATTAAATTCATATATAAAAAATATTTCCATCATAATATATATCCATGAGGGGTGGTGAGAGAAAATGAATTAAATCTATTCACAAGGCAGTCGTTCGTCGTACACATGATTTATAGTTTTATTTCACATTTAATTGAGTCGAAGATAGATTCATATCCTAACATAAACATAATATTATATTAGTATATTATAGATAATGTTGTTTCTATGTTATTATAGTTGATTTTTTTTTGAAGGATTTGGAAGATAAAATAAAAAAACCCATGTTTAAGAAATTTTCTCTTCTTTAGTGAACCTCTATAGGCTTATAGGTAAATACTTATGAGGAGAGTTTACTAATAAAATAATTCCTCTAGGATGTGGGTAGAGAATTAAGGAATATATTTTGGTGGGTCTTGGATATTACAATGAGTTTTGGAAGTCTGAATTGGAGAGGAGATGAGGTGTCCTTTTATAAGCGGGGGAAAGGACGAACCAGGTATTTCATAGAATAATAAAGTGTAATCACGTTTTTTACAAACAAAAATTATCAAAATGTGTCATTTTCAAACCATATAGGTTATATGGAATAAATATGTCCAGAAAATGGGTTTTGGACATTTTTTGGTCATTTTACTGCTTATCTTTTTAGTTTAACCCCTTGTAAACGTCTTTTAACATTAACCAAAGTAGTTAATTTTTACTATTTTTACTTTTAATTTTCTATAATAATTATGTTGAAATTATTTATAATTTTCATTATTCAGATTAAAAATATAGAATCCATAATATAAAATTCCAATAATAGAAGAGAAGTTTTTTTATTTAAAATTAATCCCATAGACATGATAAAGAAGAGATGTTCCGAAGAGAAACTTTTCAGAAGTTTCAAAAGTTTCTATATCAAAATTAAATATGGAATTGATTATAATGATATATATTAGATAAATTATACTATAATTTAGCTAATTTTGCATTTAATTTTTCTTTAAATTGAACCTTATAAATTGTTGAAAAAATGCAACTTTAAATAAAAACAATTATTTTTCACTCCTCAATGAAAAAAATAATCTTTTCAAAAAAATCAAAAAAATTTCCCCTCAGACAATTTTGAAATTTTGATTCCAAAAAAAGTAAGTTTTTTCATAATATATTTTCTAAATGTTTCCAAAATTTATTTTATTAGTTTTCACTAAAATAAATAGAAATATTGTTTTGGAGAAAAAATTATTTTCAAAGCATATAAAGACTACAAAAAATTAGGTAGTTATTTGATAATATATTTTATTTATATAAAAAATTTAAAATTATTCTAAATTTTTTATTATTCCTATTAATATGACCATATTAAAGATCTATGTTTTAACTATCTTGTTTAAATAAAAAATTAATAGTATATGGCGGTTCATTAAAACACAATGTTCCATGTAACAAAAGCTATGGAAGATATCGAATTCATTTCAAAAAATATTTCAGAAAATAATATGGTGTTATAAGGAACACTAATATTTAAACCATTTTTCCTAATATCCTTCTGAATTCCCAAACTAGATTATATGATAGGTCAAAAACTCCACCTCCAAAACATTTAAGGTCACTAGAGCCAAGTAGAAACATATCCAAACTAAAGGAATCCCAAAGGAGAACTCCATAAGAACCGAAAAAAACACAGAGAGACCTATTACAGGTCTCCTCACTAATTATATTTTCTCTAAAGTGGTGAAAAAAGATATAGTTTCACCCAAAATAGAATATCACCATCAAAAAAACAGGAAACATCAACCACGAAAACCAATACAAAATTACACATAAGATCACACATCCTCAAGAATAACTAAATTGTCACTAGACTCGATCACAAAGAAAAGGTACTCCCTATGTAAAAAAGGGATAACCCAACAACCACACACCTGAATAAATACTTAGAATGGGTCTACACTCAGGCCAAGAGACTACATAGAGTGTATCTCAAAGATAAAATCAAATAAAACCCACTCAAGGTGATACTGAATAACATTTAGACCTATTAGTTCTCACATCCTACATGGAAACCAACCACTGCACCCTATTACCCTAGCTCACACCCAAGGCATTCCCATGTCATCCATTAGATAAACCATAGGATATGGTATATTCTATACATATAAGAAAAAAAGAAAAAATAATTAATTTGGAATAAACAACAAAAAATATATGAAACTTGGGTAGAAATACCCTTTATATATTATACATTAGGGAATTTTCTAAAAAAAGTGGTAACAAGTCCCAATAAAAATAAAATATTTCAAAAGAGGATACGCTGAATAATTCTCATCTTCCATCACTCCTATGGAATATAATTTTCAGAGAACTAACCAGATTCAAGCTTGGTCCATGTACTTTTCTTCTAATGTTTGACCATGTCACAAAACCTTTGAATATGACCAGGACATTCATACAAATGGTAGGTGTTTAGAGATTTAGGATAATTAGATAGAATATTCCCAAACCTCCAACATTAGAAAGACACAACTAAATTTCCCTTTATTAAAACTGGAATAGTATATTGAGTAGATGACTACCCATCCTTATCACTTCCATGTTTCCCCTTATCTTCATTTGAATTATCAATACTGGAACTTATTTTCAGTCTTCGTGCAATGATTTCCTCATTGAGGATGGAATTAAAAACTGCTTCCTCATAGGTACTTAGTCTATAATAAAGAAATAATGAATTAAGTTATATATAAACTCCCCTATCAAAGAACCAATACTTATTCGAATTATCAGTATCCAAACTTTGAGAGAGATGAACAATGCCAGTGAAACATTCAACATAGAAATTCAATGAATGATCACCATAGATGACCCCCAAAAACTCAATTTAATTATTAAATATCACTAATTTATGATATAATTTCTGATTAAAGGTAACTTTTTAATATCCCCATGATAGAGCCTCAAATGGTTAGGGATGAATAGTGAACCTCCACTATTTCAAACCCAACCCTCCAAACAATGGAATGGTGCACCTCACTTTAGAAGCTTCGAGAGTTTGTAAAAAGTTAAAATTCGCTTCAACCTTGGGCTAGCCAGTCAATAGTATCATGTGATCCTTGATCACCATAGAATAATGGTGGATATCAATATAGAAACTCTCACCCATGGTCCATGATATATAAATAACATGTCTCTACTACTCCATCATTTTTTATAGAGTCAGAGACTAGAAGGAAGACTTCAAGATCATTATGAAAACTACCTATGGAAATCCATTCATGAATTTATGGTTAATTTCTATGGGACTCATTAAAATAATCATAAAAATGGAACTCAATAAAAACATGTTAATATTAAATGATAATAGAAAAAGTACAAACAATCCAAGACAACAAAAATTAAAAAATCACCTGAAAAATTCCACAAAAATGAACTTCATTTCAATGAAACCCAATCAAGGTCAAAACCCCTTTAAAATTATCAGCCAAAATTTTTGGGAATATTCAATACCATACACCCAAGGATTTTGGAATCCAAAAAAACTCAATATAAATTCTTTTTTTCTCAAACCACATGCATTTAGGTTGAAAAATGTTCATAAAAACAAACCAACTTACCAAAAAAAACTTCCTTTTAAAAAAACAACCGTAACATCATTAAAAAATTGCTTTTAAAACATGTTTATAAAAAAATAACAATACAATAAGTTTCAATACGATACACATAATCAATAATCATTAACCAAAGATGAATCCAAATGCATATGTGGAGTGAAAACATAAAAATTTCAAAACGTTCATCACTAGGCACAGTGTGGACACACAGTTTTTGGACCATGAACTAACCATGCGAGTTCCACTCGAAGTTTTTAAGAATGGTCAAGAAGTCCCATCTATAATTTGATATACCATGTATATTAACTCTACATACTCTAAATAACCCAATAAAATTCACTCTAAATAAATAAATTTCCTAGTACTTTATGGAATCTCGCCTTTTTTATTACATAAATTTTCATTTCATTTTATAAACAAAGGCTCTTTAAAGTCTAGTGTCTTGGAAAAAAGGTATATAATACATGAAAACATATAACATTATTTTAATCTTCTTGAAATAGTTCAGGAAAATTTCAGCATTTTTACAATTACAACATCTCAGAACCTAGAGACATACATTAAAGGAAAGGGAGAGAAGAAGGCTTGGTAAGGGAATACAAGTGAAACAATTTACATGTGAACTTGAGCGATATGAATACAAACATGAGGAATATTGTAAAGGAATGATAAAGAGGAATATAGAAGAAATAATAACATGAAACATAAATTGGAAATTTGGCTACAACATTTAATTTTTACATTCATAATGATATCACCATGGTCCATCTCCAAGGTGTCATAAAAATTACCAAGGTTATTCACCAAGGTATCATAAAACTTATCATCTCTAGAGATTAATTTCATTACCCAATGCATTTGAGTTATATCAAGGTGCACCATTAATATGTATTTATTTTAATGTGAACCACATAGATCATAATAAAACATTTAATAAATAATCAATATAGAATGAAAGAAATGGGTTTTATATAAAAATAATGGTGTTTTAAAAAGAGCTTTAAAACAAGATCACTATATAATTTATAACCCACCGAAAGGGAATGAGAGTTTTATTTATGTCAATTAATGAATAAAATATATCATTTTTATGTCTTGATTAATACCCCTTTAAATGAAATAGGTTTGTGTATTCACATAAAAAAGATAACTTCTTGAGAAAAAGCGAGATATTTTGAGATGAAAATTCTGCAGCATAACAGCTATGCAACACGGTTTTAGAAAACATTAAAAAGATAGGGAACATGGGTTACCCATTCATAAAAGACTCATAAAAATTATTAGTAAATAATAAAATGGAAATATTAATATAGAATTAAAACATTAAATACATACCACATATACGAGAACTCGAATGAAAAAAGGGATGTTGAGAATTCCCTTACGAAAATTCAGAAGCCTAACGACATCAGTTAAAACATTAGAAATTCAGTTGACGATAGAGGAAAGGGTATCTAATCATTTTAAATAAAAATTTACATCAATAAGGATACATAATAACATACCCCCACATAATAAAATTCAAATTAAAACACTTAACATAAAATAAGGCTTGATTAGAAGAGGAGGATGAAAGATTCCCTTACCTTGAAGAGTAACTTCAAAAACATGATGGTTGGGACCTTGGGGGATTTAGGTAACCTTGGGAGGACTAATTTGGGGGTAAAAACCCACATATTAATTTCGTATTAATTTTGAATTAATGGAATGAAGGAATGGGTTGGTATTTATAGAAAAGGTGAGAAATAATATTTTATTAATTTCTAAGGGACGCCTCATTTTTGGTATTTGAAAAACCAGGGGAATTCCAATGGTATTTTCCCATGGTATTAGACACATGGGACACATCATATCATATTTTACTATAAATAAGTCTACAAGAATTTTATATTAATTATTACATCATTATGATGACATTAATCATAAAGAAATCTCAAAACTGTATTTTTTACTATTCACAAAATTCAATTCTTTTTGAAAAACCCAAAAAATTCCCCCCCTACCATTTTTCAACATATAAAATTAAAAAATGAAATCCATTTTTAGAAAATAATTTTTTAAATATTTTTAATTTAATTTTTAAATAAAATCATAATATATTCCAAAAATAATATTTAAAACTATTACTTGTTTTATAACACCATGATAGATTAATCAAGGTCAAATAAAATTATCTTATAACCATAAGAAAACAATGTAACAATTTATGATTAAATTTTATGAAAAGACATTTCTATTTTAATTTATTAAATTAACCATAAAATTTTAATTAAAATATTTATTACATATAAAAATACCAGTACTTAAACTATGATCATTTTTTCACTAATAAGATGACTAAATTGTATTCATACATTTATGGGTGGAGTTTCTTTTTTAAAAAAAATTAACTATTCATTTCTATTCGTAAAGGTATGTTACTATTCATAAGTGTATGCTACTATTCATCAAAAATTATGTTCTTCTTATTAGAATCTAAATTCCATATTGATGAAAACTTTATATATCATTTCACATAATTATTTATTTAAAGTATAAAAATATTTTAAAATACACTTTTTCCAATATTTATCAATAATATGAATCTTCTAAAAAATTCATCCTATATTTATTTTGACATTTGAAATTAAAAAAGTTTACTATACTAAGAAATATCAAATTTATTTATACAAAAGGATTAAACAAAGTAACTAAGGTCTCGTTACATAACCCCTTATAACACTAGCATAGGACCTAAGATTAAGGTGTGCAATGGTGACTGAATCTTCGGGTAGTTGGACAAAATTTCTAGAGTGGTGATTTCTATCATTTTAATCTTCTCCCAAAGGATATTATGTTCAAGATGAAAATGTTGAAGAATGGATTAGGCTTGGTCCAGAGCAAATCCCAGTGATTCTACCTCCTTCCCTAGCTCTGACAAATGGGCTTTGTATGGATCGAGTCTACCAGATAATGCCATCGACTCTTCTTCCTGTATTAATTATCCATTATTATTTATATATTAAACAACAATGACTACATTAAAATTTACTATTGTTTCCAATGGTCATATTTACCAATGGTTATATATCATTCAAAAACCAAAGGTCTCATTCCAATTATACTCACTCCATTAATAAAAGGATATTGTTTTGTTGTGTAAGAAGTATATAACAAACATTTTTAGGAAACAAAATACTAATCAAAAGTTCGTTCATTACATTATTCCCCACATAAGAATTTTCATCCATGAAATTTCAACTCATACCCTTAGAAGAGAAAATGTGTGGGTACTTCTGCCTTATAGACTCCTCCGGTTCCCACATGGATTATTTACATTTTTGGTTCCTCCACAACACTTTAACAATGTGAGTAGTGTTGTTGAATAGAACCTTGTCTCTACGATCCAAGATCTGCAATGGTTGCTTCGCTTAAGAGAGGTAATTTTCCAGTTGTACCATCTCTGGATTTAGTGCATTTTATGGTTCAGGTATGTAGTTCCTTAAGAGGGATTCATGGAAGACATCATGAACATGTTCTAGATATGGAGGGAGTGCAAGTCGATAGGCCACTGCTCCTACACGATCAAGGATTTAATAGGGCCGATGTACCTAGGGATGTGATTATTTTTCTTCTCAAACCACATGACTCTCTACCAATGTGAAATTCTATGAAATAATTTGTCACCAACATCAAACTCCAAGTCCCTTTGACGGTTGTCAGCATAGCTCTTTTACCAACTCTGAGCATCCTTAATGTGTTGTTGGATGGAATGAACATTTTCTATCATCTCTTACATAAGATCAAACCCAAGAAGCTTTCTCTCACCAGCTTCATCCCAACATGTAGGAGTTATATATCACTTCCCATAAAGAGTTTCATAGGGTTCCATTTGAATGGTCGAGTGGAATCTATTTTTATAAGAGAACACAACTAATGGGAGATGTTGATCCGATCCACCCATAAATTCCATTGAGAATTTTCTCAGCATGTCATCGAGTGTTTGAATAGTCCTTTCATATTGGACATCTGTTTGGGGGTGATAGACCTTACTGAAATTAAATTTGGTACTCAATTCATGTTGAAGACTTATCCAATATTTTGATGTGAACATTGGATCTCGATCCGATATGATAGAGAGTGGAACTCCATGAAGCCTTGCCACTTCCTTCATGTAAATCCAGGCATGTTGATCAAGATTGAAATCTTCCAAAATATAGATAAAATGGGTATTCTTGGTGAGATGGTCCATTATAATCCATATTTCATTGTTTCCATTTGAGGTACTTGGGAGACCAGTGAAAAAATCCAAAGTGATATTATCCCACTTCCAAGCTGGTATGGGTAGCGGTTGTAAAAACCCTTTAGAAATTTGTCGCTCATCCTTCATTTTCTGACATAACAGGAACTTTATAGTGTAGTCCAAAATCTCCCTTTTCATATTATCCAACAAATAATGTTCGTAAAGGTCTCTATATGTTTTTAGGCTTCCATAATGTATAAATAACGTAAATCTATGAGCTTCATCCATCATATACTTCTTTATTTCCAGAATAGATGGAACACATAGTCTTGTATGAAATTTTAGTACACCTTCCTGATCAATATTTAACTCTTGAAACTTCCCATCCTTCAAACCCTCAAACTTATTCTATAACAAAGGATCTTCTTTTCGATATTTCATGATCTTCTCTAGTAATGAAGGTTGAGAAATCATTTGGGATAGGGTTGATGATGTCTCTTCCCTTATAATACTCATGTCCAAATTTACTAGGTCCTTGATTAAAGGATCTCTTTGAACCCTCATATTGTACAAAACAACTAGGTCTTTCCTACTTAATGCATCAGTGACTTTGTTTTATCTTTAGGGATGACAATGAATTGAAAAATTGTATTTTTTAAGAAGTTCCAGCCATCTAATCTATCTCAATTTCAATTCCATTTGTGTGAAAATTCACTTCAAACATTGATGGTATGTGTATATATCACCTTTATACACATAAATACACAGCCTCTATATCTTCAGAGAAAAAACAACAGTATAAAAATCATGATAATGGATAGGATAGTTCTTCTCATGAGTCTTCAAATGTCAAGATACATAAGAAATCACATTGTTATTTAGCATGAGGACGCACCCAATCCCTTTCAGATATGCATAACTAAAAATAAAAAATCCATATCCACATGAGGGTATGGTTAACAAGAGTGAAGTAACCAATCTCTTCTTTAGATCAGGGAAGCATTCCTTACACTCCTTTTTCTAGATGAATTTGAGCCCTTTTGGGTTAACTGGGTTAATGGATTTGACAATAATGAAAGGCTTTTTACAATCATCCTATAATATCCTGTTAATCCATAGAAACTAAAAATATCAATTATTGTTGATGGCTGAGGACACCCCTCTAAAGAATTTGTCTTTACAAGGCCAGCTGCGATTCCTTTATTGGTTACAATGTGCCCCAAGAATGCAACTTGTTGCAACCAAAATTCATATTTTCTAAACTTTCCAAAAATCCTCTCCTTCCATAGAGTTTCAAAAAAACACTTATTTGATCCCCATGCTCCTCATGAATTTTGGAATATATCATAATATCATCAATAAAAACTACTACAATGTTATCATGGGAGTACTTTAAGAATCTATTAATCAAATCCATAAAAAAGAAGGTGGACTAGTTAGTCTGAAGGTTATACAAACAAATTCATAATGGTCATATCTTGATCGGAAGGAGGTTTTTGGAATATCTTCCCTTTTCACCCACAATTGATGATAACTAGATCGAAGATCAATCTTGGAGATGAATTGAGCCCCATGAAGTTGGTTAAATAAGTCATCAATTCTTGGAAGAGGGTATTTTTTCTTCATTGTGATCTCGTTCAGTTATCTATAGTCAATGCATAGCCACATTGAAGCATCCTTCATCTCCATAAAGAGAAAAACCTCTCCCCAAGGAGACACACTCGGTCGAATAAACCCCTTCTCCAAAAGATCTTGTAGTTCTTTCATTAATTCCTCAATCTCCACATTTTCCATCCAAGATGGGGTATTTGATATCGGATGAGAACTGGGTATGAGTTCAATGGAGAAATATACCTCCCTTTCTTAGGGAGGTCCATGTAACTCTTCAATAAATAATTCAATTTATTTCTGGATGATGGGGACATTCTATATACTTATACACTCATTTACATCTTCTTCTTCACTGATAAACCCCATATAGTAGGCTATAAGAAGTGATTCTAGACAAATATCTGGTTGAGATATCTCTCCCTGGAAGATAACCATAGGTTTTCCATTCAAGAATACTGAGATATCCTTGATTTTGCATTTGATATTAGCATTATATTTTGGGAGACAGTCCATCCCTAGTATAATGTCGAAATGAAGCATGGTAATGACTACTATATTAGAGATAGTATTGTGTTCACTAAAGTAAATACTAGAGTTAATAAACACTGATGATTCTTGGATAGTCTAACCAGGATTATTGACTAATAATTCTACTTATAGAAGCTCAGGGGTTGATTCTAAATTCTTTGAAAACATTGAGGAAATAAAAGAATGCATAGCACCAAAATAAAACAAATTACTTTCTAGCTTTGAAGGAAAAAAAGTGTGCCTTCCACCACATCATTCGGAGCTTCAGCATCAGTTTTCATGATAGAAAAATCACAAACATGACCCCTTGACCAATTCTGAGGCTGATGGTGATTCTATTCCACTGCCCTCAAATTTGGAAAGTGATTGTAAAAGTACCCAAGAAATATACACTTGAATCATTGGACACCAGTTGGGGCCTTCACTATCTTCCCCTTTTCTTTAGTGTTTGGATTTTGAGGATTCACCTCACTACAAAAATTCCAAGGTGTATGGTCATATCTTCCACACTTGTAGTACTTCCTTATCTCAAGCAGGAAGTTCCCCAAATGATTCATCCCACACTTATTACACATGATACATTGCACTATCTTTCCTCCTCTTTCCTGATCAAAGATCCTCCCTAAGATTGGATCCATATATATCTTCTTTTTATTGGATTTATGATACCATTTCATCTCACCGAACTCCAGTTTGACTTTCATAGCACTCTACACAATCTCCTCATAGCTATCATAGTTTGGGGGGGTAGATTTTTCCGTAGATGAGGTATTATTCAACCAAATAATCTATCAACCTTCCTATTAGGATCCATGGAAAATCTTGAGGCTTAACAGAAAAGTCTTGTGAAGATCATCTCGTTTCTTCCAACATATTAATTCTCCTTCTGATTCAGCTCGAGAAACTCATTCTCTATTTGTTTTCTCATTGAACAAGGGAAATAATTATTGAAGAAGATCCCTCTGAACTCTTCCCACTTCATAGCTTAAAACCACTCTCTTAGCATCATGTTTTCAATCAGTTTCCACCACTGATAAGATTCTACCACTAAGAGATAAACATCCAGGGTGAAATTCTCTTATTTTGAATAGCATAAAACATAAAATATCTTCTTTGTAGAGCATATCCACTGTTCAGAAATCAATGGGTTAGTATATCCAATGAGCATTGGTCTTCATTGACTAATAAAGGACTCAATAATTTTTTTTCCATTAATAGTGAAATCAATCAATCAACTTTATTCAAGTTATTTCCCATAACTTGAGTCACATGGTTCATCATTCTCTGGAAAGTTTCCATTCCAGCTTCCATTGGAGGGTCGTCGGCGCATGGCGCATTATGTTCACTATTTGTACGGTTCCTCATACTACTATCAATTTTCAGAAATAATAAAACCTTAGTGAGAATATTATTTCATTTACTAATCTTTTAACTATAAATGATTTTTATTCCTTATAACTTCATGTTTAAAAATATTCTTCTTTATCAATAATAACATTTCTCTATAAATCCTTCATAATGATTCATAAAAATCTTGTGATTAACCAAAAATATCTCTTGTCAGTGTCAAACCAGGAGTGCACCAAGGCCTATTGTCAAGCACAAATTCCCATTTAATTCTAGCTCAAAACGGTGTTTTTGAGTTTTACACCTAGATATATCTGTTCCTGAGCCACATCCACCTGTCCGTTTTGAGACAGGGATTTATTAGTTCAGAAACCAATTACTTAATATTTAACCAAGATACTAGGATGTTTACCTATATTTAAACTTATATTTAGTATTATTCCTAATGTTTTTATATCCTAATTTACAAAAATAACTAAACCGCCCTTTGATACCAAATATGGCATCCTACATTTTTATTACATAACTTTTCATTTCATTTTATAAACAAATGATCTTTGAAGTCTTGATTCATGGAAAAATGGTACATAATACATGGAAAAATATAAAATTATTTTAATCCTATTGAAAGGATTCTGAAAAGTTCATCCTATGTACAATTACTGCATCTCATAACTTAGAGACATACATAAATGGAAAGGGTGAGAATAAGGCCTAGTAAGGGAAAACATGTGAAATGGTTTACATGTGAACTTGAGCGATATCAATAAGAACATGAGGAATATCGAAAAGGAATGATAAAGTGGAATATTATAGAAATAATAAAATGAAACATAACATGAAAATATTTCTTCAACATTTAATTGAGACATTCATAATCAAATCACCATGGTCAATCCCCAAGGTGTCCTAAAAATTACCATGGTCATTCACCAAGGTATCGTAAAACTTGTCATCTCTAAAGATTAATTTATTTACCCAATGAATTGGACTTCTATCAGGGAACACCCTTAATTTGTATTTATTTTCATTTGATCCCAATAAGATCATAATCAAACATTTCATAAATAACCCAAAGAGAATAAAAGAAATTGTTTTTATATAAAAATGATGGTGTTTTAAAAAGTGCTTAAAACACGATCATTATATCATTTATATCCCATGTAAAGGGAATCAAATTTTATGTATATAAATTAAATAATCAAATATATAATTTTTAGGTATTTATGAATACCCCATTATATTAAATATTATTGGGTATTCACAAAAATAAGATAATTTATTGAGAAAAAGAGAGATATTTTGAGATTAAAATTTTGCAGTGCAACAGCCATGCAACATGGTTTTAGAAAACACTAAAAAGAGAGGGTACAAGGGTGAAACATTAATAAAAAAATGAAAATATAGTAGTGGGACATAATAAAATGGAAATAAGAGAATTTTATTGAAACTATAATGACATACAACATATTATAGAAATTTAATGAAGAAGGAGACATTGATAATTCCCTTACAAAAATTTTGTAGCCTAACGACATCACTTAAAACATTAGAAAATTAATTGATCAGAGAGGAAAGGGTCTCTAATAATTTGGATATAAAATGGAAATCAATGAGGATACATAATTACGTAACCCAACATAAAAAAATGAAAATGAAAATAGATAACATAAAAAAAGGCTCCACTAAAAGAGGAGGGTGAAAAGTTCCCTTACCTTGAATAGTAACTTCAAAAACTCAAAGGTTGGGATCTTGGTGGCTTGAGGGAACCAAGGGAGAAATAATTGGGGGGTAAAAAGACTACATATTTATTTTTTAGGAATTTTTAATGAAAGGAATGAAGTAATGGGTTGGCATTTACAGCCAAAGAGAAAGAATATTTTATTAATTTCCATTAGACACCTCATTAGTGGTATTTGCAAAACAATAGGCTTTACCATGGTATTTTCCCATGGTATTAGCCACTTAGGACACCTCATATAATATTTTATGGTAAAAAATTCTACCATAATTTTATATTAATTATTACATCTTTATGATTTCATTTAACATACCGAAAAATCAAAACTATATTTTTACTATTCAAAAAAAATCATGTATTTTAGAAAAACCCCAAAAATTAACGCCAACCATTTTTTACCCTGTAGAATTAAAAAAATGAAAATAATTTTCTGAAAATAATTTTCTGAAAATAATTTTCTATCTATTTTTAATTTAATTTAAAAAAATCACAAGTTATTCAAAAAAATACATCTTTAAAACTATAACTCATTTTTTAACACCTTGAGAAATTAATCAAAGTCTTATAAAATTATCTTATAAAAATTAAACAATAAAGTAGCAATTTATGATTAATTTTTATGAAAAGAAATTTCTATTTTAAATTATTAAATTAATAAAAAAACTTCTAATTAAAATAATTACGGCATGCAAAAATACTAGTACTTACACTATACATGTTTTTCACTTATAAGAATTCTAAATTTTATTTATACATTTATGGGTGGAGTTTTATTTTTTTGGACGATTAACTATTCATTACTATTAATAACAGTATGTTAGTATTCATAAGGGTATGTTACTATTCATCGAAAATTATGTCTGTCTTATCAAACTATAAATTTATTACTAATCACAACTGTATATATCATTTCACATTAATATTTATTTAAAGTATAAAAATATTTTAAATTGCTATTTTTTTCAATATTCATCAATAATATGAAACTTCAAAAAAATTCATCCTATTTTTATATTCACATTTGAGATTCTAAAAATTTTACCATACTAAGAAATAACAATTTTAATTATGAAAAAGGATTACCAAAATTAACTAAGGTCTCGTTACATAGCCACTTATAACACCTACATAGGAACTAAGAGTAAGGTGTGCAATGGTGATAGAATCTTGTGGTGACTCAGACAACATTGCTTGAGTGGTGATTTCTATCTTATTGAACATCTCCCAAATTTGATTATGTTCAACCATAAAATTTTGAATCTTTACTTGGGCTTGATCCAAAGAAAATCCTAGTGATGCTACCTCCTTCTCTAGTGCTGACAGATGGGCTTCGTACGGCCCGAGTCTACTGGATGAGGCCATAAACTCTTCTTTATGCATTAATTTCCATTATTATTTATATCTTAAACAATAATTAAAAAATTAAAAATTAATATTGTTTCTAATAGTCATATTGAACAATGGTAATATAATAGTCAAAACCCAAAGGTCTCATTCCAATTATACTCACTTCATTAATAAAGGGATATAGATTAGTTGTGTAAGAATTATACAACACACATTTTTAGGAAACAAAATATTATTCAAATGTTCGGTTCTTTATATAATTCTTCTAATATATCCATATAACTCACAGTAAGAATACTCCACACCAAAATAACTCAATAAGAGGCCACTATAAATCCAAAAATTTAAAATAACACTCCATAACACCCATGGAAAATTGATATTGGACACAAAAAAGAGTGGTTGAAGTACATAACTAGACCTAAAACTCAAGTCTTGTTTGTCCTATATCCCCTAACCACTAACCCTAAATAAAACTAATGTGAATCATAAAAATTTAGGATCTTTTTCATGAAACCTAGGATTTGATACCATTATATAATGAACCAACCAGTCCCTCCATCCAATCTTTTGCATGATAGGCCCACCACATACCTGAGGAGTATCCCTGATCCCCCTAGTGTGGTGATAAGAATCAAGGGTAGACAAAATAACTTTAGGGGATAGTTTCATCCTCAATAATCCAAACATAAATATAAAACATGGTATAATAATAAAGAGGAAATAAAATTTCTAGAGGATGCCTTAATAAAAGAAATATTTATTATAAAATTTTAAAACTACAATGGAATGTAGAAGGAAAGAAAACCGAATACTAAAGAGGAAAAAATAAAATGTTGTAAAATAGATTCCAAAAAACCAACTGACCTATCACCTTCTCTATGTGAAATTGAAGTCACCGCCATGATTCCAACAACCATCTGCTTCCTTCTTACCAAGTTAGATGACACATGATCCATCCTAGAAGCCATGATCTGATGAAACCTCCACATGACATCAAGATTACATACCCAACAATTTTAGTATGTAGGGTGTGAGATGAGTCCTAAAGGATACCACCAAGAGTTTGTTTCAGTTATTTTATAAAATAATCCTAAACTAATAGTTTAAAGATAATTTATACAAATAGGGTCTGATTTCATTTTTACATGATATAGGAATAAAAAAATATAGAACATTCCCTTTCCCTAAAAAACAACTATTATAATTCATTCCACAAATTGGACTTACAAAAAACCATTCTGATTCAAATTTCAATAATTTCTATTTAAAACACCTCTCTTTTGAAGATAAACCCCCACATGGTTGAAAATATTTAAAAATCATTTCCAAAAAAACTATCACTTTGAAACTATTTCCACGCATTTCCATTAAAATCACTTACACACCCAACTCAAAGGTAAACAATGAAAACAGGGGAAATAATAATTAAAATAGAACTATAGAAGGAACAAAATACTATTAATAAATGGATTGAACAAAACTATTCAACATCAAGACTAAACCATAATAATATTAACATATCATGAATGTCCATTTAAATAATAAGAATTACCCATTTCAATATATTTAACAAAAGTCATAACATCTGATACATAGAATGTGGTAATAGAACATAAAATAAGGGTAAAACATAAGACATGTAAAGGAGGACCAAGAATAGGTATGTTAATAGTTACAAATCCATCAACAAAATCACACTTACTCTAGTCTCATCGGTGACACTCCCACTATATAGGTGTTACATAAAACTAGGGGTACTATCTGGTGTGTAATCTCAAATTGTCTCACACCATCACAATACTTTACTATTAGTATCCTTAGTCACTCCTTGGAATTATAAAGGAGGAGGACCATGATAAATTAATATCATCACATGACACTAATAAATCCACAAGGGCCAACACCACAATCACATCTTTCCGACATCAAAAACTACCAATATAACGAGTCCAAATCCAAGATCACAACATAAATCCAAAAAAACTATCAATTCCATAGATAACCATAAATATCATCAATAACATAAGGGGATAAATAAGGGCACAATCCACACCACTTCAAAAAGTTCCAACCTTGCCTTCAGTTATCACATATAGATGAAACATTTTGAAATCTCTTTTTAAAATGAGTTGGAATAAAAAAATATTCCAAAAGAAATCATAATCATAAACAATATCAATTAAACAACTAAAGTTATATCCCATTGTACTTTGGTAAACCACACTACACTTTGAAACAAGGAAACCATTTAAACATTAAAAGGGAACCCCACTTTGAAAACCTGATTTTTCTTAAAACCATATGAACAAGTTTTTTTCTCAATGAATAATTTAATTTTTATTTTATAAAAAATTAGAAATGCATAAAACACTGTTTTAAAAACATGTTCCATAGAACAATGATTTTTACATATATTTTGACAAAGGAAAAACACACCGATGCTTGTAAAACCATTGAAAAATCCAATCTAGATAACATATACATCATTAAATTAATTTCATTTCCATTTAAAAGTATCAATAATTTATGTAAATTCTAGGTAAAATGAAATGAAATGGTGACCCCAACATCATGTTTTGGAATCATGTCACCATAGATTAAATCCACTAGATAGGAACTCCAAGGATTTCTTACAACCATTACAAACTGAAGGAACCAATTCCCAAAAACCCTAACTAAGAAAATCATAAAAAAATTACCACTAGGGTTATAGAAGAAGAGGAAAATAGGATTAAATCGATAGGGATGAGAGAATAGACTTATAAATCTTGAATCAGGGGAATAATCACTAAGAAAATACATTGAAATCACCTTGGAGGAGATTTTAAGAGAGAGAGGGGTCAATGGGAGGCACTTGGGTCTTGTTGTTCGATTGAGGGAGTCTTGGGGTGCAATAAATATTTAAAAAGTAGGCAATAATAGAAAAATACATTAATCTAGGAAGAAAACATGGTTTTCTCACATAGTTTTCCCAATCATGTAAATATTTTGCCTCATTCACTGTCCAATACCAATGATGTGACACATTTATATCACATATTTTCCTTAAAAATTCAAAAATAGTGACATTTATCTATCTATTACTACAAAAGTGATCTATTTCCACTGCATGGTTTTCAAACCATGATCCTAACTATGCACCCACGAAAAATATCTCAAATAATCAAAATTTCAACTCAAGACACCCCAGACTCAAGGAGAAAACCAACTAGTATATTATTAAAGTGAATGTGAAACCTCATGGTGTCACACTCCAACATAGTAAAATTTTATATTTTGACTAACAATGATTCTAGATAATTAAAGAGGATTCTCACAAATTTAAACATCCACTCCCTTCAACAATATTCCTTCTAACTCAGTGAGAGTAAAATATCTTAGTTGTGTGTTACATGGAACATTAAATTATAATATTTTCATCAACACATTTGAAATGTTTATAAAAATTTTAAAATAAACATAATAATCTAAAAAAATTATAAAAACTAAATTTTTGGTAAATTTTCTAAGCAATTCATCCATCCGATGAGAATCTATCTGATTGTTCCTCAACAAACTTTATAGGAACTTATAATAAATCTTTTCCCAGAAAATTTCCTCTTTCTAATTACTTGCATCAGAACTATATATCAATTTCCTTTACATAATAAAATATTACCATATAACATTATATGAAAACATTCATCTAATGATTTCAATCAAAACATCATGTATGATAACTTGGAGGCTTTTTTCTGATCTTCAGTTCTACCCATGGACTCAATCTCATGTCATTGTGGGAGATCTTTTAAAAGTCATTATCCGATTGGAAATCATTATTATAGACTTAATTATTTAACATTCCTCAACATCTTAATTTTAATACATAACATATTTTCTCTTTTAAACAGGATTCTAAAAATTCATTGAATCACAGTATGAATTAATAGATATTTCAATTTTGAATTATGCTATCCAAAATTATGCAATAATTCAACAACTACTGACAAAAACTATTCTCAACCAAACATCATTCTGATTGTATCTATCTAGTCAATTATAGATATCTTCATAGAAATAACTTTATATAACTAAAAATTTCTCACAATATACGTATTCTTGGATCATGATATCTTTTATAACTCATGATGTTAAAAATATTAACAATAAAAAATATTCAACATATTTAGTTTCACTAAAAAATTTGTCTAATGAACATAGTTCAAAAAGCTCTATCATGTCTTCTTTGACCTCTCACCATTTACTAGATAGATTTAATGAAAAATATGATTTATGTTAATATAGAAAAATCCAATATTTTTCCTTATCCAAAACAAATTCCTCTAAATATATTCTATCTCATTTGAAACGCCTCTAAAATTCAAGTACTCAACAATATTACCCTTTTGATTTTTTTTCAATGAAAGAGCATAATTAACTAAAATTTTATAATTCATGAAATGGAATAAACATCCAAGGATTTTTATCCAATATTTGTAAAATATGTGTAGTAAATAAGAATAATTGAACAACAATACCGTTGTTTCCACAAGTAGTGACTTTAGATATTTTTTCAAACACATAAAATAAACTACTTCTTCCACATATATCTTCCATAAAAAACCCATAATGAACCTATAAGGATAATTCTTCTTATATAGACTTCCATAAACTATTTAAATAGGTCACACATTCACAGATGAAAAAAATCACAACATACCCCTTTTATGAACTCTACCTAAATAATTTCTTTCCCTCCAAATTTAAATAATTTAGAAATGGATAAATTTGTGTTACATTATTTTTCTCCAACTTAAAACACTAATCAATGTCAATATGGGGAGGAGATGGAATCACATTCCATATCCTTAAATAGAGGGTGGTTGAAAACCCTTTATCATTCTTAGATTTGGAAATTTTTCATTCATAAATGGTTTTCTGAAAATATCAGGAACATTCTCCATTATAGGAACAAAATAAACATCAAGTCATTATTATCCACCTTATCTTTGATGATGTGATATTTTATATAAATTTTATTAGAATTAGAACATTGTAAGGGATTTTTAATGATATTTATAACACTTTTATTATCATAACCCAATAGAAGTAGAAACATTATATCAAAAAACATGTATTCAAACTATGCCTTCAACCATATAAGCTATGTTACATCTTGAGTGAAATAAAATTACTCTATATCCACCATAATGAGAGTTACAGAATTCTATTTCATTGTATACCTAACAAAAAAAATTCACCTATGAAAAAACTCCACTAGTTGTGGATTTTCTATCATAGAGACTTCTTATTCAATCTACATCTATATGTTAAAAGAAATAAATCTTTTAATAATTTTCACATTTCAACCCAAAATCAGTTGTTCCTTGGATATTTCTAAGGATTCGGTTTCCTTCTATGATTTGATATTCTTTTGGTGACCATTGGTATCTAAATCAAAGTATAACCACATATAATATATATGACCATGAATCCATTAGATATAATAAAATTCCACTATAATTTTAAAATTATTTAGGATCTACATACCTTCCATACTTGTATTTTATATTGAATTCCCAATAGAATGTGTGGAAACTCACTTTGAGTCATCCATGAACTACTTCCTAATATCTTTATTGGCATACATTTATTGATATAGGAAAATAAATTTCTTCTTTTGTGATATTTTCATGATAATAAATTATTTAATTTCTTATAGTGTAGAAATTCCAAAATTATTCTTCATCTCATTTGTAATATTTTCACAAGTTACATCATCATTCCCTAAAAAATGATATCATCAATATAGATAATCACAATAATGGAAACCTCTTTATTTTCATTTATATTGCAGTTGAAATAAACAATTCATTTATTAAAGTTAAAAATCCTTATACAAGTATCCAATTTAATGTATCATGATCTTGGAGACTAATTCATCCCGTATAATTCCTTTTTTAACATGAACACAAAAATTTTATATTTCCTAATAACCAAGACACACAATTGTTCAATATGAACATCATCATTGATCACCCCATTATAAAAAGTGAAATTGATATCCATATAAATATTATAGTAGATTTTAATCTTTCCACTAGAGAAAAGGTATCATCAAAATCAATTCCATAAATTTGTGAATAATCTTTACAAACTAGTCATGCCTTGTTTCTTATTACTTCACCTTTTTCATTCAACTTATTTCAGAACACCCACATTGTACCAATCACAATTTTTTCGGTTTAGGTATAAGTTCCCAAGTATCATTATTCTCTATATAATACAAATATTCAATAATTATATAAATCCAATCTTGGTGTTATATAGCCCCATAAATATATTTTAGATCAAGCTATGAATATAATGACGTTTTATTCTAAATTTGTAGCTCTTTTGTTTTTAAACAATTTTCATTGATCTCCAATGATTTTATGAACTTCCACTTCCTTACTCAGCTTAGGATGATATGAACATAATTATTAAACATAAGTTTAGATAGATGAGTCAAAATCTTCATCCAGGATAGTTTCAATATTGTTACTATCATTAATAACTCTTTCACATTGGTGAACTGCAACCAACACATCTTCTATTTCTTATATGTTTGAAACTATTTGAGAAATAATATTATCAGAGAGTTCAAAAATATTTATATCTAAAAAATAAAAAATCCATCCCATTTCATTACTATTTAACATGTGGCCTCTATCATTATGAGGATATCCAAGTGATATTCCATCAACACATCTTTGATCAAACATCTCAATATTTTTACCTTTGAATTTTATAGTATAGGTAATTTCGAACACCCATAGGTGTTTCAAACTTGGGATTTTATTTTTATACATCTCATATAGAGTAATATAAGAGTACATCTTGTAAAAATATAGATAATGAAGATAAATTATGAAAAATATAGATTACATAAAAAAAATATCAAGAAGTATCATGTTCGATCAACATTGTTCATGCTATATCCACCAAAATACTATTTCATATTTCTAAAACACCAATCTACTATAGTGTGTATAGTGTACTAAACTCTAGAAGAATTTCATGCCTTTAATGATAATATCTAAAAATTCCACTTGTATATTCCTCACCATTATCACTTAGTATATTCTTTAGAAAATATCCACATTCTTTCTCTGCACTACTTATGAAAATATTAATCATTTTTAGAGAGTATGATTTTTGTTTCAAAGTAATAATACATGTCATGTGGGTAATGAAATAAACGAATGAAATAAATTACTTATCTATATTTTTTATTATTTACTCAGGGGACCATATATATTAGAATATATCATCTCTAAGTTAAAAGTTTAATGTATCTCAATGTTATTATATACTAAGTATTTAATCATCCCTTTCCAGAAAAGTTATAAACACCAATCTATTTTTATTTTATTATAATAAATTGGAATAATAATTTGTCTCCTTGTAAAATTTCTCATATTCCTCTAACTTATATTCCTCATACTTTTATTACTTAACTAATTTTCTCCCATAATACACAGATAACATAAACATTATGAATCACCAACTTGAATCATGTCTCCCTTTGTTTGTTGGACTCTTATAACAACTATCCCTTATTCAATAATCATTACAAAAAAAATAAAATTTTCTAAAAAAACTATGTCTACTCCATTACATAGTTTTGAAACACTCAACATGTTTTATTTTAGACATTCAACAAACAAGTTTCCTTTTGATTTTAACATTACATTCTCAATGATATAATATTGAACTCCTTATATTCGGATTGAATCATCATTGAAAAATTTCACTATAACTTCTTCAAAATAATTCACATTTTTCACAAATTTCAATTCTCTAGTGATAAGTAGTGAACACCCATTGTCCAGTGTCCAAGTTTATTCTCATTTTCTAGATTTATGAGTAGTTTAAATATCTAAATATTTTTCCTTGACTTTTTCTTCCTTCTCATGACGTTTTTTATAATTTTCCTATAAATTTTTTCTTTAAAATCATGATAATAATGAATTTTGAATTTTTTATTTATAAAATATTCTAGAAATAGTTTTCAATGGTTGGAATATATTTTTATCCTTCAGACATACATTCTTTGGTTTCTTTATTTAAGTGGGTTTACTCCCTAAAAATTAATCTAGTTTGTCTTGGATTCACTATAATTCTTGTGATTTAGCCAACAAAAATATACCATATTCCCAAATCCTCTACAATACCAATAGTTTGAAAATAAGTGATATTTCTAATTAGAAATTGAATACATCCTAGAGTTATGTTTATGGTTTTCATAAACATTATTACCTTTCACTTTGATATTTAATTGGCCACCAAGTGTTGAATTATATCCTAAATTTTTCTTCTCAACATAAAAAAAATCTAATTGTAATATATTTTGGTTTATACTTTGAGACCTTAGAAACTTCATGTTTTTTTAACATATCTTATTTTTTATACAAACATTGTCTTCTTAGATTGGTTTTTCTTCTGAACATTTTTAGCCACCTTAAAATCCATTGGAGAATATTTTTTGATCCACATAAGGTTTTAACTTCATAGAATTTTGAGAAACTTCTATAACATAGTTTTGGAAACAATACATTTTTCTCATGTTTACCATATTTTTGTTAAAAAATTATAATTCTTTCTCTTTTTCCTTTAAATATTATTCAATATTGATGTTGAGATATTTATTTTCATCAAAAAAATTCAGATCCTTACACTTATTTAGAAACACGAATTTGTCATCTCAAGAATATTATTGATTGTTTGATGAAATATTTACTTTCCTCAACTTCTTGTTCTCCCATTCAAGTATTAAAATTCTTGAAAGACATTCATTCAACTCTCTCTTTAGAATAAAATCCATTTTATTTTCATCATATTCTTTCAAATTACTAATTTCATCATTGGTGAATTTTTCATCATTAAATTTTGAAATAAGGAATTTTTGAGTAGCATTATCACTAATGTTATCATCCTCTTATTCACTATCATCAATTTCCTCACACATAGACAAATGATTTTTTCTTTTGTATTTCGAGAATTTTTATCTTTACTATCATAATAGAATTGTGGTTTCTCTTACTTATTCTTAAGGTACCTACTTGAACTTATTTCATCTTTATCACTTTTATAAAGATCATTTATTTCATAGAAAATTTCAATGAAAATATCCAATAACTCTAAAGAAAAAACTTTAAAGTGGTGAAATTACATTGAAGATTTTTATTCCTATTTTCATAGTTTAAGATAATAGATATATTAATTCATCATGATTTTTACTAACCTTGTATATGGTGTTTGAGTGAGTATATTATTATTTTAACACTTTTGTGGACTTTACTTTCTTTATGGGGTTGATGAAAATTTCCTGATTAGATTTATATTTTTTATTCACAAAATTTCCTCTCATCATTTTCTTAGTGAGGAGTGTGCTATATAAATCATACAGACATAGAGTTTTGGGATGTCAATATTTGAAAGATGAAACTTTTTCATCAAATTTATCAAGTATAATTCATTAGATCTCTTAAAAAATGGTTGAGTATTCCAACTTCTCAACAAGATATCACATGGTTCTTATAATTTCATTAAACCTTGTAAAAAAATCACCAACAGATTCATAATAACCCTTCTTAAGATATTCATACATTAACTTATAGATTTATATCTTTTCCATATTCACACTCATATTTTCTTCATATATATTTTTTCTAATTTTCCCATAAACCTTTAACCATTCAAACTCATTTTACTATGAGAAACTCAAATTTAAAGAGTGAGGAAATTAAAATATTTTGGGCTCACAAATTACTCTCCAAATTATTCCTACAACTAGCTATTAGTGGATATCGTTTAACACTAAGTGGGAAACCATCTATAGCAACATGGATAACTTCATAACCAATGGATATATCATAAGGTAAGATTTTATCTTTCCAAATATGATAGTTCATTCCATAAAAAACGTTAATCCCATTACTGTTCATGGAATTATAGACATCCATGGAAACATCTCTATTCAACAAACATGATAATAATGTCAATAAAGAGAACCTTGGATATGATACCACTTGAAATGACCAATCAGGATTTGTGTGATCACTGAGAGGGGGAGGGGTGAATCAATGATCTTAATTTTTATATTTTCTTACTTATGAAACAAAATTCAACCCCAGTAAAAGAGTTAGGACTTTGATAGAAACAAAACAAAAGAACAATCCATAATAAGACAATAATTTACAAGGTTAAGTATACAGTAAGAGTAGATAGTCCTTACCATGGTATGAAAATAATCCAATAGTACACAATCTACATGGATATAATTCATTTACATGGTTCAAAAATGTAGAAAATGTATTTACAAATGAATTCCACTATAATCAATACAATAGTGAATGTGAGGCTCAAATAGATAAGATGTAATAAATATAATGTAACAGCTTATATAAATCTTTGATAAAAGGATCAATATTTTTTTAATTTGTTTCTTGTGATTCTTCACATTTTCTATTATTTTAAAAATTATTCCTCGATATCTTACCTAGAAGTAGGAAAGAACATCGTTGTTATAATTCTATATAAAAATACCATTATTTCACAATTTTCCTAATTACTCTATCAAGTTTTAGTTCCAATTTTTTTGTCTCCTTATGATAACTGATAAAACATTCTTACAAAATATCATTCTATTCACCAATTTTTACAATCTATATGATTACACCTAAAAGTAAACATTGTCTTGTGACTTATTTATATTCTATATGATAAAAAATCCTCTGTATTATTGCATGTAATTATTCCACTAAGAGATTATTTGACTGAAAAATTTCATGATCGAAATTTGGATTTCATATTTTCATCCTGTGAGTCAATTTGAAATAATTTGTGTAGCACTTTAGATTTTACATGCATAAACAATACAAACTTATAAACTATACATGAACCCAAATTATAGACACATGATTTTGAGAAAAAGAGGGATTCAAATTTTACATTCCTACTTAATAAAAAATCAAAATTCAAATATCCTAGTTAGTACAATTCGATTGGATGATTCTCAAAGCTTATAGAGAATTATGGAAGCTTCTCAGAAATTCAAATATCCACTACCTTCAACAACCATTCATGAAACTCAATGAGAACCATGGATCTTCCTCCAATGATATTTTGAACATTAAAATATCATCATTGAAATATCTTATTTTATATATTTATGAATTTTTCTTGAAGTGATTCGAACTGGAAAAACAGTATACAAATTAATTGTACAGTATAAATTTGTTATTATTCATATATCTGATGAGAATATATCCTATTTTTATTGTAAAAATTTCAAAGTAACGTCTCATAACTCTTTACTAGAATTATTCTTGTATCTGATGAATTGTATCAGAACTGTCTATCGATTTCCTTGAAATTCCTTTTTCTAAATATTAATAATTATATAGAAATATCCATGTGATGATTTTAATCAAAACCATTGGTAAAATAACATGGATAATTAAATCAAATATTTTATTTATGTAATGGACTATGTCTAATGTCATTGTGAGACATCATCCAAAATCCTTTGTCTAATTAGACTACATCTTATTGGACTTCATCCGTTTGGACTTCACTATTGACATTCCACAACATCTTTCCTTTAAAATTTAGAAACACATATCAGTTTTAAAAACATCTCAAACATCAATGCATGAAAAAATGAACAAATTATATTTTCTATTTTAGTAATTATACCAGCTACTATTTTGCAGTGCTTAAAGAAGTATGAACACAAACTCTCCATTTCCATATCTATATGATATCGTTTTTCTACAACGAATTCAATAAATAACCATAAAAGGAACTTTATATACACACAAGAACTCCCCTACTATATATGCTTCGATAACGAGATCAATCATAATAGATGATATTGGAAACTTTAACAACAATAAAGCATCACTATATTTAATTCCACATGATTCTCTATCTGATGAAGATGGTCAAGAAAAAATTGTCTGGTCATCTCCATCAGTTTGTCAAATGTTTGAAATATTTAAAAATGTATTATGATTTATTTTATAAAAAAAAGAAAAATATTCCTTGGAATCCACACCAATATCCTCTATACATTATCTAACTCATTTAAAATGCCTCCAAGCTTCCTTCTCCCAAAAATTTATTCTTTTTTTCATTTTTCTCAATTTTTACTATTTTTTTGTTATTTAATAATATTTAATATCCGTTGATTTTTAATATATGTTCATTTAGTATTTTGGTAATATATTCAATTATGATAGTTATTTATACATTTTTAAATATTTATACTTTTAAAAAGACAATAATATATTTAATTATTATGAAAATTTCAAAATGCTTATAGTTAATAATATTTTTTATATAAAATCAATACATTGGATACATCAACAATTATCACTAGTAATATTATTTATTTAATCATTTTTATTCATTTTTATGTTATTTAATTTTATATAACTAATGTTATGAACTCACTTTTTAAAAAAAAAATTAAATTTCAATAATTTTATTTTTTTCATTTTTATTATAATTTATTTTAATAATTTTCTATAATTTGATATTTATTATGTTATAATATTTTTTGAAATTATTTTTTTAAATTATATATATTTATTTACTATATTTTAATATTTTCAAAATGATTTTAATTTATATGATTAAAATTTAATCATTTTATTTATTAAATTTTAATATTTTTAATGAGTTTCAAATTTATATATTTGATTCCTATAAGAGCATCTTAAACCCATTACATTTTGGTGTGAAATTGGACTCTAAAATACACCATCACAACACCATTTTTGTGTTTTTCTACAATAATACCCTAAATATGGTGTTTCCATATAGTAACATCAATTTTAATTTTGGTTAATCACATTTTTAATTAATTATTAATTATTAACCTTAATTTAGATGTTTTTATGTTTATTTATTTTTTATATATTAACATAAGTTTAGTAATTTTTATTTTAATAATTTTTTTAAAATAATTATTCATCTCTCTTTTACCCTTACATAAAATCTATTTACCCTTACATAAAATTAGTGTAACATTAAATTATATTTTTTAATATTACATAAATTCTATTTACCATTAAATAATTTTAGTTTACCGTTAATTAAATTTTTACCCTTACATAGCTTTATTTTAGCCTTACTTATCCTATTATGGTTTCTATTTACCCTTACATAACATTGTTTTACCCTTATTTTCTCTTTACACTTACATTACTTCATCCTTCCCTTACATTATTTTTTTTACTATTACTTTACTTTAATTTACCCTAAAATTACTTTTGTTTATACTTTATTAATAGTTTTTAACCATACCTAACATTAGTTTTCCCTTACATAACATGTACATGTTTTTGTTTACCATTAATTTTTTTACAATACTGTAAATTTAGTTTAATCTTAATTAAATTGTTCAAGTTTCTATTTAACCATACATTACATTATTTAACCCTTACTTAACTTCTCTTTAGCCTTATATAACTATATTTTACTATAAAAAACATTTTATACCCTTATATAACTTCTATTTTCCCTTATATACTTTATTTTACCCTTACATAACTATATTTACCCTTAATTAACATTAGTTCTCACTTACATAACTTGTAAAAGATTTTTTTACCCATTAATAACTTTGTTTCTGTTAAATTTTTTACCCTTATATAACTTTATTTTACCCTTACATAACTTTTTTTACCTTTATTTAACTTTAGTTTACCCTTCTATAATTTAGATTACTCTTACTAAAAAAGTTTTACCCTTACATTACATTAGTTTACCCATAATTTACCATTCAAAGTTTATGTTTACCCCTACATAATTTTTTTTACACATACTTAACTTATGTTTACATTTTAATAATTTGTTTACCATTATATAACTTTTTTTACCATTATATAAATTGTATTTACCATTAAATTACCTAATATTACCCTTACTGAACTATTTTTACCCTTATATAACATTAGTTTACCCATACATAACCAATAAATGTTTCTATTTACCCATATATAAATATGTTTTAACCATACTTAACTTTTGCTTAAATTTACATAAATTTATTTTTCCCTTGTATAATTTTGTTTAACCCTTACATGACTTATTATTACCCTTACATAACATTTTTTATCTTAATATAACATTTTTAATGATTACTAATCTTTATTTTTGCATGAAATAATTTAAACAAGTTTCTATTTAAACTAACACCACTTTCTTTATCCTTAAATAACATTTATTTACCCTTACATAACTTTATTTTACCCTTACATAACTTTTATTAACAATTACATAACTTTTATTTACCCTTATATAAATTATGTTTACCCATATGTAACATTTTAAAAAATTTATTAACTTTAGTTTACCATAAAATAACATATACAAGTTTCTATTTACCCCTAAATAACATTTTTTACCATTAAATATCTTCTAAATACCCTTACATAACTTTCATTTATCCTTAATGAACTTATTTTACACATAATTTACTATTATTTACCATTATATAACTTTAGTTTACACTTACATAACTTTTTTCAACATTTAGTTAAATTTTATTCACCATTATATAACATTTCGTTACCCTTACATATCTTTATTTATCCTTATATTACATTATTTTACACTTACTTAACCTTTACATGTTTCTGTTTACCATGACATAAAATTGAATTACCCTTATGTAACTTCTATTTACCGTATAAAAATTTTAGTTTACACTTCCATATCATTATATTACCCTTACTTAACTTATGTTTACCCTTACATAATTTTCTTTACCCTCATATAACTTTTTTTTACCCATACTCAACCAATTATTGTATTTTTTTACCTATACATAACCTTGTTTTACCATTACCAAACTTTTTTTACCCTTACACAACATCTGTTTACCCATACATAACATTGTTTTACCCTTTCTTAACATTTTTTACCATTAAATAAATTAACTATGCACTTATTTTTTGTACACTTACTTAACTTTAGTTTACCCATAGCTAACCTGTATAAGATTATGTTTACCCTAGAATAACTTTTTTTCACACTAATTAAATTCATTTTACCCATACATAACATGAATTTATCCTTACCTCACTTTTTTTACCATTACCAAACTTTTGTTTACCATTACATAACTTTACATTACCCTTAAGTTTTTTTACTCTTGATTAACGTTTTTTACACTTATTGTTCCTATAAATGTTTCAATTTAGCTTCAAAAATATTTTTTACCCTTACCTAACTGAAGTTTACCATTACATAGCACTACATTACCCTTTCATAACTTTTTACCCTTACTTAACTTATGTTTACCATAACTTTTTTAGCCTTAGTTAACTTTTTTATCCTTACATAACGTGTATATGTTTTTTAAATGACACATAACATTGTTTTACCCATACATAACATTTTTCTACCCTAACATAAATTTATTTTACCCTTACATAACTTTTTTTACCCTTAATTGTTTTTATTTTCTATTATATAACTTTAGTATACCCTTATATAAGTTTTTTACCCTCACTTAACTTATTTAAACCTTACTTAACATATATGTGTTTCTATTAACCCTTGCATAACTTTGTTTTTCCCTTACATAACTTATGTTAAAGCTTACATAACTTTATTTTACACTCATAGAACATTATTTTACTCTTATTTAACATTTTTACCCCTAAATAACATTACTTTACTCTTATATAACTTTGTTTTGACAATAATAAACTTTATTTACCCTTACATAACATTAGTTTATTCTTATATAACTTTTTTTACCATTACATAACTATATTTTATCCCTACTTGACCTATATAAGTTTTTTTACCCACAAAATTCATGTCTGACCACTAAAAAAGCAATGTTTACATTTTAAAAATCATTTTACACTAAAATGACTTTATTTTAGCGTTATATAACTTATGTTCACCCTTAATTAAAATTATATTACCCTTACATAACTTTTTTTACCATTAATTAACTTCAGTTTACCCTTACTTCACCGAAAAATGTTTATATTTACCCATACATAACATCATTTTAATGTTATTTTAATTTTTTATACCATTATATAACATTATTATACCCTTAGATGATGGTTTTTACCCATACATAACTTATATTTACCCTTATAACACTATATTTTACCCTTACATAACTTTTCTTTACCCTTAAAAGACATTAGTTTCCCCCTACTTAACATGTACATGTTTTTGTTTACACCTATATAACTTTGTTTTACTATTAAATAACTTTTAGTTACCTATACAGAGCATCAGTTTACCCATACATAATATTTTTTCCCATACTCAACATCTACTTCCCGTTACATAATAATAGTTATCTCTTACATAATATTTTCACCGCTACTTAACATTAGTTTACCCTACTTAACATGTATAAGTTTCTTTTTATAATAAAATAATAGTTTTTACCCATATCTGTCTTTTTTTGTGCCAAAAAAACTAAATTTGACCCTTAGATAACTTGGTTTTACCCTTACATGACTTATGTTTACCCTTACATAACTATATTTTACCCTTATATACCTTTTTTACCTTATATAACTTTTGATTACCATTAATTAACATGTTCAAGTTTTTTTACCCCAACATAACTATGTTTTACCCTTACAAAGAATATTTTTATACTTACATTACATTAGTTTAGCTTTATATTGCATTTTTACCCTTACTTAACTTTTTTTTACCCGTACATAACTTTAGTTTACCCTAACATAACCTTTTTTACACTTAATTATCCTATATAAGTTTTTTTACCCCTAAATCACTTTTATTACACTTGAATAAATTCTTTCAACCCTTATATAACTTAATTTTACCCTTATATAATATTTTTACCCTTATTGATATTATGTTAACATTTATATTACTCTAGTTTAAAATTAAAAAACTTTATATTACCCTTAAATAAGTTCCATTTACCATTACATAACATTAGTTTACTGTTAATTAAATTTTTTTACCCATACTTAGTTTACCCTTACCTAACTAGCACAAATTTCAATTTAACTATTCATAACATTTTTTTAACATTAAAAAACTTATTTTTACCCTTACAAAACATTATTTAACCGTTACATAACTTTTTTCCCTTACATAACTTATGTTTTCCCTTATGTAACTTTAGTTTACCCTTAAAATTTTTTGTCCTTGCATAACTATAGTTTATCCTTACATAATAGGTAAATTTTTATTTTTTCCCCTATTTAACTTTTATTTACCCTTAACTTCCCTGAATCCTAACATAAATTTTGTTTACCCTTATATAATTGTTTTTATAATTAATTTACTTATATTTACCCTTATATAACTTTAGTTTAACATTACACAACTTCTATTTACCCTTATTTAACTTTATATTATCCTTTCTTAACCTATAAAAGATTTTTTTACTCTTATAAAACTTCGTTTTTAATTTAATTTACTTTTGTTCATACTAACATATTTTATTTTATTTTATTTATTTTATTTCAATTTTAATTTAATTTCATTTTAATTAATAATGCTCTATTTAATTTAATTTTATATTACAAAACAATAAGGTCATGTTTAATTAAATTTATTTATTAATTATTTATGTATTTAATTAAGTTATTATATGAAAATTATTTTTTAATATATAGAATATAAATATTATTTAAATATTATTTCACATTTTTATCTCAATTAAAGTCATGAATTCACCTTTTCATTTTTTTAAAAATTTGTTCAATATTATTTTTTCATTTTCTAATATTTTTATTTATATTTATTTATTAAAATTTTATATTTGAGAATTTTTGTAATTTAGATGAATAATATTTTTTTATTTATTTATATTAACTTTTAACATTTATAAAATGTTTGAAATTTATAAAATTCATCTATTTAAATGGTTTTTAATAATTCTATTTTTGAAATAGTTAATATTATTCATTTTTAATAATAGATTATTTATATAATAAATATTATTTATTCATTTATTTTTAATTTTTTTCTTTATTTTTAAATAAATGGAATGGATTCACTTTTTTTTATATTTTTTGTAATTTATTTCAATTTAATTATTCATTTTTAATATTTATTCGTTATAGATTATTTATTATTTCTTAATATTCGTTACTCCTTAATAAATTTTTGAATTTATTCTCTATTTAATATATATTTATACACAATTATTTATTAAGTTTAAATATTTTCAATATGTCTATAATTTATATAATTAATTCAATTAAATCCATCTTTTTTTTGTAATTTAAATCTTTATTATATATAATTTTAGTAATTTTATTATTTATATATATTTTTATTCATTATTTATTTTTTTACATTTATTAGTACTTTTTTAGAATTTATTACAGTTATGATTATTCAGTACTAGTAAAGTGTTGTCAAAAGTAATATATATCATCATTAAAACATAAGCACTAAAAAAATACTATTTTTTCATCTTTTTTTAGCTATGATAAATCCTAACTTTTATTAGCACTGAAATGATCTCCTAAAATTACTATTTATCAATGTTTATGTTTTTAGTGATGGTAAAATATACTTTTATCATTTTTTTCAGTAAAAACTCATAAAAACATTCTCTTATTTTTAAAAAGAATCCCATCATAACGTATTCTGCACACAACATTCATTCTCTCGTAGAATAGGATGTGCGTTATAGTAGATGTCGATTATTTTTGGAAAAATCAAACTACAAATCCAATGGTATGATCTTTCAAACTATTTTTATAAGATCGATTTTTCCCTAAAATTGGTAATGTGGTTCCCCATAACCTCTTATAGTCTTTTCTGTCCCACTGGTCACGTTTTCCCCACTACTATTTTTCTTATTCCAATATACCCATGTCTCATGGTGCTGAAAAATTGATGTATATGAAACAAATAGGATCGATAGAAATTGAAAATGGAGTATAGGTCAGGCATAGATGAAATTTATTTTTATAAAATTCTAGGATTTTAGCTAAATTCTTTACATTTCTTTTTATGAAAATTTAATTTCTAAAATGGGGTTTCAATATATTTAGTGTTCTAGAAATGTTTTCAAAATAAAATTATATAAAAAATCCACCTGGTTTTCAAATAAAATGGAGTCATTTTATAGGAATTTTTATTTTTATTGAGAATTATTTATTTCTTGGTTAACATTTTATATTCCATTCCCTTGATATGATACTTTGATATATTGTGAAATTGAAAATAACATTTTAGTTTTCTTTGAGAGTTTCTTAAATGTTTTCATTATCTAATTTGGATTGATTTTGTTAAAAAAAATTATTTCAAATTATTGAATAGTATTTTAATTTTAAAGGTATATTTCAGGTTCTAAAAATTGGTTTAAATATTTATGGTTGGTTTATCACCATATAAATGTTTTTGGATTTATCACACGGTTATTACATATTTATCCTTGATGGGTATTTCATGTGGTTTTTATTTGTATGAAACTTGGATGATTCAGTGAGGGATTACTCAGAGAATAGGTTAGTTCAGTTTTTATATATTTTTCCATGTCTTGTAATTGAAATTTCAATTCACATAGAAACCTCTATTTGGTAGATCATGGGAACTCAATTGATTTGGTAGGGAATTCTGGGACAACACCATTAAGAATGGTGTTCCATAACTTGTTTTATAATATGCTAAAACATTTAATAAATTTTATTATAATATGGTTAGTGTTCCACATTCTAGGGTGACCCCTTCTTTCTAGGAAATGAGATTGAGATTACTCTCCATAGTGTTGTGAAAAAAATTGTTTATGATGGTTCTATAATTGAGATAGTATAGGGTTCTAGGTTACCTTGAACTTATATTCCCTTGGTTCAATCCCATTTTGTTGATTGCTTTCAGTTCTCTCATGAATTATTGGGTTTATTTACTGATTATATTTTTTATATTTCTTTAATAATGAAGGTTATTTCAGGTTATATTTAGTCATTTATTCTCTCTTCTTTCCCTTACACTATTTATAGATAATTTCTATTTCTCATATATATGTTTAATTAAATGTTGATAGTTTTATTCTTTATTAACCCTTTAATTTAATTTATAATGGTTTTTAAAAATAATTTGTGAGAGGAGAAATTTTCAATTTAAACTCTAAAATTATCTTGTTCTTTTAAAGAATTTCATTAAATATAACATCACAAGAATATAAAAGAATAAAATAATTTGGATATTAATAAAAAATTTATGGATATAAATCATATCAATAAAGTGAATGAGGATAGGGTTAAATATAGCATCATGTTTGAAAAATACTATGCATATGGAACTTCTCAAATCCTTTTTTCATGTTTATGGTATTTTTATCCAAGAAAAATTAGTCCAAAGGATTTTGTAGAACACTTGATCTATTATAGAATAGATCAAAGTTAGAAATGCTAGACTAAACATGAGTAAGAACTAAATGTATCTAGTGACTATGATAAGTCATTGTTTTTTATATCATCTGATATGATAACATGTATGAAAAATGATGAAGAACATATCAAGGATATGAAAATAGGTGTGATTGATGATGAAAACCCTATTGAGGAAATGATAATGAGAGTTTGAGATGAACTCCACAATTTTCCAAAACTGTTTTATAATTTAAATAGTTTTAAAATGATTTTATTTTATATTATTTGTACTAAATATATATAATTTTCTACCATACTGAACATATATACTATAAAAAATGGAAACCAATGGAGTGAAATAATATTAACTGAACCACTTTCTCTCTTAAATGATATGCTACCAGAAGATAATGAGATTAATTTGTAAATATATGATTCTAAATGAGTGATATGTTTAAGGGGTATTATCATTAAAATAATACATTCCTATTTGAATGGTTGTATACTATTTCTTATGAACCACGAATCAGTTGGAAAATACCAATTTCATGGTGAGTCTCAATAAGATAATTATGAATCAAGTCCTTTGAATATTTTATGGTAATTTACAATAATTCCAAGGTTTAGGAACCTATATCAAAGTAAGGAGGTTGTTATATAATTGACACAACATGTAGATACATGAAGTTAATAATGTAAACATCATCACCCATCATACTCACTTTAGTGGAAGAAATTTGATTAGGAGTATCCGGAATTTTGAAACGAGATAACAAATATTCATCTAATGTTATCTACAGATGGATTGAATCCTTTTGTTTTATAAAGCACCACTTATAGTACATGGATGAATATGTTGGTAAAATATAACATTCATCTGTAGATATTTATCAAGATAAAATACATTATGTTTTCTTTGCATATATCTTAAAAAATGGGTAATGATATTGATGTTAATTCAGATCCATTGGTTGATGATTTGATGTCAATGTGGGATTAAGGTGATATATTGTATGATGCTTATAGAAATATTGATTCCATTTTGAAAGCCATGTGGTATGGGATGAAAAAAAAATTTCTTCTTAGGAAAATGTTTCTAGATGCTGAATTAAAGGAACCCATGGGAGTCCCATCTTTGAACAATGTACAGACTCAGCTAGGTTGAAACATTCATTGATAACGTTGTTTCTAGGAAAATGAAAATGTCTATCGCGATGAAATAAATTCCAATCTTCAATAACATTTTTCAATGGGAATTTAGAACAAAGTACAAAACCATATCCACTAACATGTAATGAAATTTTTGATAATGTAAAAGAAATGAAACCATTTTTGTTAAGAATTCTTCAAAAAACCTTAAAATTTTGTTGGAGAAAGTGATAAGTTTTTTTAAATTACCATTCTGTATTTGTTTGTATATCCAAAATTCTCATGATGTCATGAATATGAAAATAAATATATGTTATAGTGTCATTGTCACATTTCTAAATACACCGAAAAGAAATGACTGCATTAAGGTTAGGTTGGACATGATTGACATGGGGATAAAGGAAGATTTGGCTCCAATGAAAGGTGAAATAAGGAATTTTCGTCCTCTAACTGATTACACTCTTTCTATGAAAATGAGATTACCATTTTTTATCTTTCTAAATGATATAAAGGTTATAGAGTGATATTACTCAAATATCAAGAATATCACGTCAATGATTCATTTAATTTTAAAGGTCCTAGAATCAAATGATTTTCAAGTTTTAATTAATGATGAAATCTCTATTGATTTATATTTCATTTGGTCTTATAATGTTCATCATAGAGTAACAAATACCTATTTATTTTTAAAAGCTAAATGCAGTAAAGTTATATACCTAGAGAAATTTCCAACTATGGAGAATTAAATTACTTCTAAGTTATATGAGTAATATATCTTATTCCCGCCACTATTATTTGATTTGATGGTTCATTTAATGGAATAATTGGATATAGAGATCTAATTATGTGGTTCTATACATTAGAGACAGATGTACCCCATTAGATGGAATCAGAATATTTCAAATGTGTTTGTCAAAAATTTAAGTCGACCAAAATGTTGTATTCTAGTGTGATGTATTTCAGAGGAATCTATTGAATTCTATACTGACTACCTATCTGATATAGAAATCATTGTTCTATCAAAATATCATCACAATAGTTTGATTGTCGGTGAAGTATTTTCCAGAATAGATGTCATCATAATTAAAATTAAATAGAAAGAGTAGGTGAACGTTTATGTTTTATATAATATTTTAGAGGCTATTATTTATGTTGAATGGAAGATGTAATTCTTGGGAATTTGAATCCATCAAGGACTATAAAATGGATATAAAATACTCATAATAAAAACAGTATAAGATGGTTTCGATTCTATATTTTTTAGGTATCAAATTAAAATCAAAATTCAATTTCAAAATGACTTCTATCATTTTATAAGGGACCAAGTGTGTATGTGTTATCTTATAATGGTTATATGTTCTATAAAAAGGAACATGATGAAAAAAGTACCGTTAAAAATCATGTAATTACACTTGTGGTTAAATAATTGTATGTGCATGGTACAAATGACATAAATCCAATATATGAAAAAATGTCATACTTTTACATTATCAAACAAATATGGGAGTATCATTATACAAAATTCAATGTGAGTATTTTTCATTGCATGTTGGCTAATAACAGAATTGTTGTAAAAAATGAATTAGGATTATTAAAACTAGATTTTAGTATGGAAGTGTATAAGGATGAAAAATTTCTAATGGCACCACACATAGTATTGTTATTTTAAAATCTTGATCCTATAAACAAAAATTATAAAATTATTATCTTATCAACCAAAACTACTGAAGGATTATATGTCATGTATTCTAAGGATGAACCTTTCATTGGGATGTAAAAATAATTTTACATTGGTCCCAATATAGATAGGTTTTTCTATGTTAGAAAATAACATAATGGTGGTATTTGGATATTCAATATAGGGGTCAAATCCCTTAAAATTTTAAAGAAAATATATTTTTAAATAATCTGGTTTAATTTTTCCGTATTATACATTACATTACATCATATTATTATCTATTCACTAGGGAATTTACATAGTCTAAATTAAATGTTCAACCACTTATGTATATTCCATTTCTACAAATTCCAATGAATATAATGTTTCTCAATATGTTGATGCTACCAATGTTAGGGAACAAAAACTTCCTTCACATACAGATGCTACCAATCTGGCTGAACAACATATTGATGATGTTGAAGCCATGTAAATGGTAGAAGGTGAAAAACCTATTTCCCAAAAGATATAAGGTTCTTAGTAGCATAGTGTTGAGAAATTATTAATGTGGGAATTAGAGGCATAAAATTTTAGGTTTAATGGAATTCTCATGACCAAACTTGTAACCCCCGAAATGTCCATTTCCATTAGTTACATTGGGATCATCACTTTAATGAAATTTCTGATTGATTTATATAGTTGGTAAAAAAATTCTTATGTTTAAGGCAATAATTTTGGAAAACAGTAGGGTAACATCATGATATAGATTCTTATTTTACTAAAAAAAATAATGGCATGTTGATTTACTCTTTATTATCCCTTATAAAGTGCATTTATACTTGGTTAATTATGAATGAAATTTTTTTAATGCTTATGGGAAAGGATCATAGAGGCTTAAGATAATTGTAATAAAGCATCATCTCTGGGATGTATGAGGGAATATAAAGTTTCACCCAATACAGATGTATGAACCCATGATAAACCAAGAAATTTGGAGTGAATTTATTGTTCATTATGAGGTGGAATCATTTTAGGTACATTGTGATTGGAAATAAATTACATGAAAATACATGTATTAATCATAGTTATTATTAATTTTTAATTTATGAAATTAAAACTGAGTGATGACAATAAGAAGCATGAAGAAAATACAAAATACTCATTCTGTAAAGAAAGAATGGTGTATACTTTACTTGAAAAAAAGTTTGGTATTTTAAATAAATAGTAATAATTTTATGTGGAATGAAAAAATAACAGTTATGTTCATTAATTTATATATAGATTGATTAGTCAAACCCAAAATCCACTTTTATCTTACATCATGTGGTACAGAAGGAGGCTCGTATAAATAATGTTGGAATACCAATATATGATAAAAAAACAAAACATTTTAAAATAAAGTGAATTTATGACATAATATAAATTTTCTTTTTCTTGGAAATATGTATTACATTACATTGATTACATATTTTCCTTATTTTCTTAACTTTTTTAGACAAAAGAATCTTCCCTGGGTGTTCCTAATGAATGACTAATTTCAGTGGCTTAGATGTGGCTAAAAATATATATCCAAATCAGATTTTTAGGTTTTTTAGTGTTTCCCTGAACATATTTTAAGTAAAAAATTCATTGGGTGATAATGATAAGAAATAGGAGATGCATACACGAATAACTACTCCATAAGAAAAATTAATTAAAATTGTGTGTTGTTATAGAATGTTATAGAAAGGAATAAAATAAAAGAAAAAACACAATAATAACCCCTACATGAATATCTAACCCTAACATTAAGGCATTCCATCCCATCAATGGCCCACCTTACCATAAGTAATTAATTTTCTAATAATTGTTTCTGTGAAATCAGAATCAGATAGATACTGACACCTTTCCTCTACTAATATTCTATATGGTGAATTTTTTTATTTATATCTATCAGAACCCACCCATCATGTTATTGATAGGGATAATGTGAACAACGTATAAGGAGTTATTCTACCCAAAAAACAATATCCAAAAGGTCATGTGAGGGTGGGGATTCACAAAGCCCATGAGTTGGGTATCGAGCTACATGTTACCCTCGATTATTTTTATATTCACATAGTCAATCTTTCTATTGGTACATCTATAGTATGGCCATTTTATCTTGTAAATATACATTTCCAAAATGTTGTATTCATTTCCAAATTATTTATTATAAAAAATATAACAATTTATGAAAAAAAATATTGAACCAATGCATGTTATTATAGATTGATAAAGGGAAGGGGTGATGGTAGTTAGAATAAAAAATATATAAAGGATCAAACAATCAACCAAAAATCCCTTCAGAAATTACATTTATCCCACTATTTAAACTTCTTCATTTACTAATATTATAAGTTCATAAAGATACAATGTTCAGAAATGGTGATACAACCATCATTGATTTTTAAGAACATATGAATAGAGAGTCTATTAAGGAATTTCTTAGTCTTGAGAATGTAGATGAAATCCTCAAGTAGGGATTGATAAGAGTATCTATTATAAATGTATATATGATTTGTGTTGTGCTAATTTATTTCTCAAAAATCTAATCTAATATGTTAACTATAGTTAAATAATATTCATATTTTTTAATGGTTAATATATATTTTTTATTTGAATAGAACCCCATTTGAACAAAAATTTAGATTCATTATTCCTCACATCACTTCTATGGTGTAAGAACCTGTATCATTTTTTCAGGTACATTTTTCCTTTTCTGGCCGTTTTTTAGAAAAAGAGGTAAATCTAGAAATTTTCGGAGTACAAACAGTGTACTTTATAAGTACATGTCGTGTACTTTGATGCAGCATCATGCTGTGTGCTGGCGGTTTCCGGGCCACACACATGGTGGGTAGGGGTGATGTGGAGGCCACTTAAAGGGGAGTACGGAAAGGCCAAGTACAGGTCGTGTACCCCTGAAATAAATGTCGTGTAGTTTCTTTTTTTCATTAAATGGACTGGGGTCACGCCTAATCGACGGAAACACCTTCTTCTCTAGGTTCCTCAACCGAGAGCAACCCGTATGGCCACAAACATCCTACAATCCCCCGTGCCTCCGTATGTTCTCCAAATCTACCATCTTCAATTGTGTTGGTACCACAGTGGTAAGATCTTCCTTCCCCTAGAGCTTTGTTTTTGAATTCCTCCTCTTTTTCAAGTTATCGTAGGTTGAACATTTTGTGCATTTTCATAGATCTATGCCATTATATAGAGAATCAAGCCTTGTGGTCAAAGTATATTGATCACCTAGAATCCATGTATGTGGTTTGTGCCTTACCTTTATAAGTATTTGAGTTTTATGTGCACATTCCACCAATACCCGTGAATGGGGTATTGCATGTTTACAGTTTTTCCCCAGTTGTTTTCCTGCCATGCTTGTGTATTTCTGTATAGTTAAATTGATCATGTTTGTGGATAATTGTTATGCTTGGATGTTTTTCCCATGCCTTGTTCTTGTTACAGCCTTTGGGTCTTGTTAGCCTTCGGCTGTTATACCTGTTTTCCATACCTTGTGACTGTAGGATGGAATGTTTTTCTGGACATGCTTGTTATGTTGTAGACTAGTTAGCCAAGTAGCTCTGTAGGTGTACTTTGGCCTTATAGAATTATTATGAATTGACTGGCATGGGATTGTGGGAACCTGGTGATATAGAATATAAGTGATAGACTGAGTGAGCTTCCCAGAGAGTCTTGGATATTATAGACTACAAGAGGGTAGACTAAGTGAGCTTCCTCCAAAAGTCTTAGACATTATAGACTACAGGGGATAGACCAAGTGAGGCTCCCAGAGAGTCTAGGATATTATAGACTACAGGAGGGTAGACCGATTGAGCTTCCACAGAGAGTCTTTACTTTGTATGAATTTATTAAAAACCTTTCCAGGCTAGATAAGGAATTGACTGAGTGATCTTCCTTAGAGTGTCTGTGATAGACCTAAAACTAAAAGAGTAATTGACCGAGAGAGCTTCCTCAGAGAGTTTCTAGACCTTGGGGATATAAGAGGGGTATATTGTGTGATCTTCCTCAGAGAGTCCCTGACTACCCTAGACTATAAGGGGAATTGACTAAGCGAGCTTCCCCAGAGAGTCTTATAATTTTTGTATGACCAAACCAGAGGGGTTAGGCTGAGTGCACTGCCCAGAGGGTTGTGGGTACTTCTTGGATAGGACCATAGGGGTTGGCTATGAGTAATTCCCAGGGGGGTTCCTATTGTGGTTTGCTGTTTGCTTCACTGCTTCTTGTTGTTCTCTGGACTGATTACATTTGTATATCACCCTGTTACTTCTTACTATTTACTGCATACTGTTTATTGTTTACTGTACTGTTACCTTCCATATACTCACTGACTGTAAGGCACATATATTCAGGTGGTTGCCTACTGGTGTTAGTCTCACACCCTGTTTGGGTCATGTTTTTGGGCCCAAATTGACTATGTTGTTATAGTTATAGACAAGGTAAATCACCCTTCAACTTATGGTAATTGATTTCTTTGGAGCAGGAGAGCATGGAACCAAGCCGAGTCTTGCGAGGCTGAGGAGTTGCTTATTTTCCTTTCTTTTGTACTTTGGTGTAGTATTGTATTCCGCATTTTGGCTTGTTTTTCTGCTTTCCTAGACATATGTATCGTGCATAATTTCATATATACATTTTTTATCTAGTTGTATACGATTTTAGTCTTACGCTTTTTATTTTTGTTGGATATTCACTATTCTGCTATTGTCTGCATTGTTTACTTCCACTGTGTACTCTCCCAATGAGGGAATAGTTTCCCCACTATCACACCCAAGGCCCTTGCTGCTAGTCGACAGCCTCTGGAATTTGGGAAATGTGCTTGAGGCCATGTGACCAACCGGGTACGGGGCGCCTCTGGGTGGATTCTGGAACCGGGACATTACAAAGTGGTATCAAGGGGTTTATTTTCTATTTATTTACTGTTTGGAGCCTTTAGCCAGGGATAGGAGGGATTCGGTACTTGGTAATAAGCTGTGCCCGGGAGTAGCTAACCCATGTACAGGGAAAATCCAACCTACCTCATTTATTGAAGTTTTCTAGTTTTGAGAATTTACGGTAGATATGATTTCACCTAGAGTGATTCACATGCCTTTTGTTGTTATTGTTGTTGCTATTGCTATTCTATTTCTATCGCAACTCGATGAGATAAGGGTATTCCATCTCATGCATCATATATGAACTTATTACAAATCACATACCACACATTCTTGCCATGAAATCTAGGGTGAATTAGCGATTTCATGTTGTTGTGATAGACGTTGTGAATATTATGCATGTTGTTGTTATATATGTTTGATAGAATCCCCGCGTTTTAATAGAGAATTAGTTTGTATCGTATCGTTACATAAATAAACACAAAAATTTCGGTTCTTGAGGTGTTATGGGCCCTCATGAATCAAAACTTGGTAGATAATTGACTTTTGTTCCTTTTATATGATATGTAGGAGAATTCAAGATGTGATTCTTGGGGAGTATGGATCCTCACATATCAGAATTTGGCACCTTCGTGTCTGATTTTCAGTGTTTTCTGGGCTTCGGTGCAGTTTCTGAGCTACTGCCCGGAAAAACCCAAAATACACGGCGTGTACTTGACTACACACCATGTAGTTTTAGTCCGTGTCACTGACTGTGTGGGCATGACACATGGTGGTGAAAACGTTTTTAGGAACACTCCATGTACGGTCGTTACATGTCGTGTAGTAGTGAGCCTTGTACCCGACCGTGTCACTAACAACACGGGTCAGGGATGCTTGTTTCGTAGACACCGTGTTTGTTATGAACACATTGTGTAGCCTTGTTCTAGGTACCCGGCTGTGTCACGAACAGCACGGGTCGGTGTTATCTCTCCCATACACACCGTGTTTGTATGGAACATGTCATGTAAGGGTCATCCATGTAGCCGGCTGTGTAACTAACTACAATGGTCACCGAGGTTTGTCTAGTACACGTCGTGTCCTTAGTGAACACGCTGTGTAGTCTAGGGTTAAATGGATCGTGTGGGTTATCTGTGTAAAGATACTTGGGTAGGGGAATGGAGTTCTCAAGTACACACCGTGTGTGGGGACAACACGCCGTGTAGTCTGGGGTGTTACACGACCAGAGGTGGCAGAGTAATAAGCCCATGTAAATGGCTTTAGAGGACACACCGTGTAGTTTTATACCCGCCGTGTATCTGTGTTGTGTAAAACTTAAATGTTTCTTTCTCCTGTTCATGTCTTATACTCTTATGTTCCCCGTATTTGATATTCCTTCTCCTTGGGGTTCGCCTGTCCTATTTTTGAAGAAGGCATACGACACCCTTAGGATTTGCGTGGTTTATCGTATGTCGAACCAGTTGACGGTCAATAACCGATATCCCTTGATGAGGATCGATGAACTTTTTGATCAGCTTAGAGGATACAGGGTGTTCTTGAAGATCGATTTGAGGTCCGGTTATCAGTAGTTGTGCGTTAGACCATCAAATATACCTCTTACATCCTTCAATAGAATGTATGGTCTATACGAGTATACAGTCGTGCCATTTGGTCTCACGAATGCGCCAACAGTTTTTATGGAATTGATGAACTGAGTGTTCCATCTATACATGGATTCCTTTATGGTGGTTTTTGTGGGAGATATCTTGGTGTATTCTCACACTCGACACGACCATGCTACTCATCTTGAGATCGTTCTGAGTACACTGAGAGAGCATCAGTTATATGCTAAGCTCTCGAAATGCCACTTTTGGATGGATCAGATTCACTTCTTGGGTCACGTTATCTCAGAGACAGGAGTATCTGTAGACCCTAAGAAAGTGAGAGATGTAGTTTCCAAGGAGCAGCCAAATAATGTCTTTCAGGTGTAGATTTTTCTAGGGCTGTCTAGATACTACAAGAATTTCATATAGTACTTCTCAGGACTTAAATCACCGCTGACAGGTCTGGCCAAGAAAGGGGCGAAGTTCTTATGGTCATATTTCTATGAGTCAGTCTTTCAAGAGCTGAAAGGGAGATTGACATCATCACCGATGCTAGTCTTTCCAAAGCCGAGAAAGAGCTATATAGCCTATTTTGATGCTTCTGGTGTTGGATTGCGAGCTGTGCTTATACATGGAGATGGATTCGTTACGTACGGGTCTCCACAATTGAGGCCACACGAGAGGAACTACCGACACACGATCTGGAGTTGGTAGCTATTGTTCATGCCTTACGATGTTGGAGACATTATCTTATGAGAGAGAACATTGTGGTTTTCAACAAACACAAGAGTCCCAAGTACATCTTCACTCAGCGTGATCTGAATCTGAGACAGCGTAGGTGGGTTGAGTATCTTCAGTCCTTTGACTATGAGCTTGCCTATACGTCGGGAAAGGGAAACACAGTGGCTGATGCGTTGAGCAGGAGAACTCAAATTCAGGCAGTTCATGAGACCAGTGGTGAGTGGAAGCTTATGGACCTATTCTCTGAGATGCATTCGGAGGTGCATGAAAAATAGGGGCATACATTTCTTTCATCTGTATCCGTTACCTCTACTCTTCTCGATCGAGTATAGATGAGGCAGCTATCAGACATAGAATGCCTAGTCTGGTGGGAGAGTGTTTTAGGAGAGGATCCTCTTCTTGGATGGAAATTGGTAGGGGATGAGATCTTGAATTTCCATGGACGTTTATGGGTGCCAGTAGACATACGTGATGAGATGATGCGGGATTTTCATTCTTCAGTTAGGGAATTTCATCCTGGAATCACCAATATGTATCATGATCTACACCGCCAGTACTGGTGGCCAAGTATGAAGAGAGATGTCGCTGGGTTCATCATGAGATATTCTACTTTTCAGTAGGTGAAAGAGGAGCATTAGTGACCAGAATTGCATTCATAGAAGTTACCCATTCCTGAGTGGAAATTGAATGATGTTGCGATGGACTTCGTGATCGGGTTACCGAGGTCACCTTGAGGGAACGATGTTGTTTGGCTTGTCGTCGACAGTCTTACGAAGGTTGCTCACTTCTTGCCGATCAAGGAGACCTTTAGTGTTGATGAGATGGGGCAGTTGTACATCCGAGATATTGTACATCTACATGGAGTTCCACACTCCATTGTTTCATATAGTGATGCACGCTTTACTTCTTAGTTTTGGCAGGGGTTTCAGAAGTCTTTGGGTAAATAGGTACTTTTGAGTACTATGACAACCCTGCTTTTTATTACAACTTAATCATGCTTTATTACATAAAACATCACTTGATACAACAAAGAAGATTGAGAGGTTTAGTGTCTTTGGGGCTTAGGGTCATTACATAAAAACTTTAAACTTGAAATACAACATCTTTATTGAAAACTTCCTTTACATGACCACTACATTCCTTCGTACTTAGCATTGCATGGGATAACCTGAGGACATGCATAAGAAAAGGGTGAGCTATAAAGCCCAGTAAGGGAGTACACAATGAATAACATGAGGAGTACAATACATGTTAGGAAATAGGAACATCAATATAGCATTAGAGTAACATGAACATAAAGGCATGATAAAGCATGATAACCATAACATGGAAATGTGGCAACAACACTTACCATTGAATTAGCATGAGCCAAGGCTCATTGCACATGGAGCATGAGTAAACCCTCATTACACTTGAAGCACGAGTAAAACCTTGTTTCACTTGAATTAGCATAAGTCAACACTCATTGCACATGACATATCATGATACTATACTTTACCCAATGCATTGGAGCGCTATAAAGGGTGCACCCTTCTTAAACATTTCATTTCATGCATAAGTGTGCCACATGGATCATAAAACATGGATTCATAAAACATAATAATTTATTCCATGATAAAGGAATTTGGAATTCATACATGAAACATTATAATCAATAAGTAAATGTGCATAAAGGTGAATACCCTTGATGGAGAAATGGGCATGGTATTCACTACACAACGATACTGGCTTAGAAAATCGGTTTGATTTCGGCAGCGTAACGGTGTGACATAAGAATTCATAAAAAAGGTTGATGAGATAGAAAGGGGTTCCTAATAATATTTAAATGTAATGGACAGTAAGGAGGTCATATAGATACATGTCCCAACAATTGAAAAGGAATTTAGATTCATGATACAAAAGTATTTCTTGAATATACAAGAGGAGAAAAAGGTTTCTTTCGGAATTTCGGCATAGTAACGGGTGTACATGGGAGGCTTTTAATGAGAGAGAAAGGGGTCTCCCGTCATTCAAACAATAATAGGGATGTATGGGAGAGGTGCAAAACCATACCCCAACATTCATAATTGAAATTAAAAGGGAAATACAACTTAAAGAAAATTGACAAAAATGAGAAAGGAAGAAAAAACCCTTACTTGGAAGTGTGCTTCCAAAGGATAGAGAGAGGCTTGTGAGAGGATTCTTGGGAGCTTGAGGCACCTTGAGAGGATTCTAGAGAGAGTAGGGCAGAGGTTGGACGAACTCCAAGGTCTTTGAGTGAGGAGGAAGTGGGAGCTTGGGTGGGTTTATATAGGAAAGATGAGAGAATTCTTTATTATTTAGGTTTGGGACCCCTTATATTAAAATAATCCAAACCACAAACCATCCCATGGTATTTGCCCATGGTTTCTGGAAAAGGAAATAGGAAAACAATATTTTACAAGGCCAAGGTCCGAACTTATTAAAAAAATTAGGGTTGCTTATGTGGAGGTGAGTCACACTCCCATGGAAATTAATTAAAAAAGGCAAAGTGTTGAATAAGCCTTGAGGGCTCCATTAATGCTTTGAAAAGTAATTCAAACAAACCCAAAACCTCGTTATTTTAATGATAAAACACATATTGGCCGAACATAAGGATTATGGTATTTTATTACATCACCATTGTGTCATTATGATGTCATAAGACACATTATATATTTAAATGGTATTTAATTTTTACCCAAAAATTTGACTGTCTCAGAAAATTATGAAAAATTCACCGTTGGATAATTTCGACGTCCTGATTCCAAAAATAATATTTATTTTATCTAAATAATTTTCTAAATATGTGAATTGTCACTTTTAAAATAAAAACTGACATTTATAAAAAAATTCACGGGTTTTGACAGAAATGGTTTTCAAACCTTAATAAAAATTTTAATTGCATTCATAAAATTATAAGACCATTTATATTTAATAAAAATTAATTTAATATTAATAATAATTTTTTATTAAAATATTATTTAATTCAAAAATCCTTTAATTTAATAAAATATAATTCTTAATTAAATAATAACTAAAAACACCATTTGTACTTTAAAAACTATTTACAATGTATCAAAAATGACTAGAAATTATATTCATTATTATATACAAAAATAGTGTACATGAACATGGTGCTACTTATTTTTTACATAACCCCTTAAAATAGCCGCATAAGACCTAAGGGTAAGGTGTTCGATGGTGACAGACTCTTGGGGCGGCTCGGATAACTTCGCTTGAGTGGTAATTTCAATCAACTTCCACTTTTCCCGTAGACGATCACGTTCGAGCTTGACTTGATGAAGCTCAGCTTGGGCTTGGTCAAGGGAAAATCACTGAGACGCCACCTCTTTTCTGAGCTCTGACAAATGGGCTTTGTAAGGGGAAATTCTACTGGATGAGGTCATCGCTTCCTTTGTCTGAGTAGAAATAGGTTCGTTAAAGCCTTATATTTATACTACTCAGATGATCATTGTTCAACGACTATAAAAGTAACGGTCACAAATCTTAACATTAAACTAAAGAAGTTGACATCTTATAAAAAAAATTTCATAAAGAAACATTTAACTGGATCAAGAGGGATTTTCTATTAATAAAACTTTGGGTCGTTACAATATTCCCCCCTTATGAAATTTCGCCCTCGAAATTTTCCTTTTCCCACACTAAAACAAATGTGGGTAAATTAGCTGCATCATATCCTCCGACTCCCAAGTTGCTTCTTCAAAATTTGGGTTTCTCCACAACACCTTGACGAGGGTCATTGTCTTAATTCGTAGAACTTTTTCTCTATGATCTAAGATCTTCATTAGTTGCTCCTCATAAGAAAGATCATCTTCTAATTGTACCACCTCGGAAGATAGTACATGTGAAGGGTCTAGTATGTACTTCCTTAAGAGGGATACATGGAAGACATCATGCACCTTGGCCATAGTAGGTGGAAGTGCTAGTCTGTAGGCCACAACCCCAACATGATCAAGAATCTCGAAGGGTTCGATGTACCTTGGACTTAACTTCCCTTTCTTTCCAAACCTCATGACCTTCTTCCACGGAGATATGCGTAAAAACACCATGTCTCCGACTTTAAACTCAAGGTCTCGTCGACGATTCTCTGCATAACTCTTCTATCGACTTTGGGCTGCCTTGATATGATACTGAACGATTTTCACCTTCTCCACCATTTCTTCGACCATTTATGGTCCAAGCAGCTTACGTTTACCGACCTCATCCCAACATGTCGGTGTTCTACACCTTTTCCCATACAGGGCTTCATATGGTGCCATTTGGATTCTCGAGTGGAAACTATTATTATAAGAGAACTCAACTAGAGGAAGATGTTGATCCCATCCTCCTTTAAAGTCCATTGATCACGCTCTCAACATATCCTCAAGTGTTTGGATAGTCCGCTCGGATTGGCCCTCAGTTTGAGGATGATAGGTTGTACTGAAGTTCAGTTCAGTATTCAGAGCATGTTGAAGACTCTTCCAAAACATAGAGGTGAATCTTGGATCTCGGTAAGAAACAATAGATAGTGGTACTCCATGAAACCGTACCACATCCCTGATATATATCCGTGTCAGTTGATCCAAAGAGAAATCCTCTCGAATAGCAATGAAGTGTGCAGTCTTTATAAGACGATCCATAACAACCCAGATTTCATTGTTGCCTTTGGATGTCCTTGGAAGTCCAGTGACAAAGTCCATGGTGATGTTCTCCCATTTCCATTCTGGTATGGGCAATGGTTGCATCATCCCCTTATACTTCTGCCTCTCTGCCTTCACTTGCTGACACACCAGGCACTTTCATGTATATTCAGCGAGCTCCTTCTTCATATTATCCCACCAAAACTTTTCTCGGAGATCTCGATACATCTTTGTGCTCCCTGGGTGAATAGAGAAATTTGAACTATGTGCATCATCCAAAATTTCCTTCTTCATCTCCGAACATGATGGAACACATAGTATTTTCCCAAACCGCACAATTCCTTCTTCATTAACATTAAACTCTGAGTATTTTTCCTTTTTGATAGCTTCCACTTTTTCTTGGATTCTCGCATCATCCTTTTGAGCATCCTTTAACCTTTCCAAAAGAGATGGTTGAGCAATCATTTGTGAAAGGATTGATGATGTTACCTTCTTTATGATTCCCACATCCATCTTCATCAAGTCTAAGAAGATTGGACCCTTTTCAATTCTCATCATAGATAGAATCGCTGGATCCTTTCTACTTAGGTCATATGCCACCTTGTTCGCCTTCCTAGGGTGGTACTGTATTGAACAGTCATAATCCTTGATGAGCTCTATCCATCTTCTCTGGCGCATATTAAGCTCTTTTTGTGTGAATATATATTTAAGACTCTTGTGGTCATTATATATCTCACATTTCTCTCCATAGAGATAATGCCGCCAGATTTTCAAGGCAAAGATCACCGCTGCCAACTCCAGATCATGCATTGGATAGTTTCACTCATGGATTTTCAACTGCCTTGAGGCATAGGATATCACTTTATCATTCTGCATCAGCACACATCCTGAGCCCTTCTTCTAAGCATCACTGAATACCACAAAAATCTTCCCACTTGTGGGTAAAGTGAGCACGGGTGCAGTGATAAGCCTCCTTTTCAACTCCTTGAAGCTTTCTTCGCATTCATCACTCCAAGAAAACTTTACTCCCTTTTGAGTTATCTTGGTAAGAGGGTTGGAAAATCGTGAGAAATTTCTCACAAATCGTCGATAATATCCACCTAACCCCAAGAAGCTACGGATATCAGTTACCGATGTTGGCCTCGGCCATCCCTAAATTGCAGCTGTTTTGGAGGGGTCCACAGATATCCCATTTCTTGTGATGATATGGCCCAAGAATGAGACTTCATTCAACCAAAACTCACACTTGTTGTACTCTGCATAGAGCTTCTCCTTGCGCAAAGTCTCTAGTAAAGTTTTTAAATGCTCCTCATGGTCCTCCTTGGTTTTGGAGTATATTAGAATATCATATATAAAGACTACCACAAATTTGTCAAGGTAATCTCTAAAGACTCTATTCATCAAGTCCATGAATATTGCTGGAGCATTGGTGAGTCCAAAAGGCATTACTATGAATTCATAGTGCACGTACCTTGTACGAAAAGCAGTCTTGGGGATATCTTCCTTCTTCACCCTTACTTGATAATATCCCGACCGCAAGTCCACATTGGAGAATTATTGTGCTCCACGCAGCTGATCAAACAAGTCATCGATTCTTGGGAGAGGATACTTGTTCTTTATCGTTATTTTGTTAAGTTCATGATAATCGATGAAAATCCGCATTGACCCATCCTTCTTCTTGACGAAGAGGACTCGTGCACCCCATGGTGATGCACTTGGGCGTATAAACCCTTTATCCAGATTCTCCTGTAGTTGTTTCTTCATCTCTTCAAGCTCAACAACAGCCATTCTATATGGAGTCTTGGATATTGGTAGCGCCCCAGGTATAAGTTCAATTGAGAAATCAACATCTCTTCTTGGAGGAAGACTAGGAAGTTCCTCGGGAAATACTTCAGTGAATTCCCTCACAATAGGCATTTCTTCAAGGGTGGTTTCTTCCTTGGACTCAATCATCTGGGCCAGATATGCGTGCTCATAAGGTAGTAATATCCATTCTTGAGATGATGAAGCTAAAAGAGATTCATCTTCCTCCTGACACTTGTAAAGAATCGGGGGTCTATTCTCCATATGGAGTGTGATTTCCCTCTCCCGAAAATTTATGTTGGCTCTATATAAGAAAAGCCAATCCATGCCAATAATTGCATCAAATTCCACCAAAGGGAGTATGACGAGGTTCGACAGGAAATTAAATCCACAGATTATAACAGGGGAGGACTTATATTCATGGGATGCAATGATTTCCCCATTTGTCGTACTCACCGACATCTTTACTTCCATGATTTGTGGTGGTGCAGGGATTGTTCTACTAAACTTTTGAGATATAAAAGAATGCATAGAACCTGAATCAAAAAGTACGTTCGCTATTCTTGAATGAATAAATAGCGTACCTGTCACCACTTCGTTGTCGGGGTTCACGTCGGCAGAGGTGATGGAAAAAGTTCTTCCTTGCTGTCTTGGAGGTTGCTGGTTGCCTCCGATAACCCTTGGATTAGGGAACTAATTCGTAAAATGACCCAGTTCTTTGCATTTGTAGCATTGAACAATGCATTGAGGTTCAAATAGAGCGTTCCTCTCCTCTGTCGCAGCTGCGGGTCCTTCTTGCTGAAAGTTAACAGCCAGGTGCCCTTCTCTTCCACACTTGAAGCATTTTCTTGTCCCCCTAAGGCAATTTCCAGGGTACTTCTTTCCGCACTTTTGGCAAGTGGGGTGCTAGAACTTCTTAACACCATTGGATTTATCCATCGGACCACCAGCATTGAAGTCTACCTTCCGCTTCTTGTCCCCATGATACCCATGTGATTCTCTGATCTCCATTTCAACCTTGATGGCACATCGGACAATTTACTCATAGTTGTCGAAGTCACGGATCTCTAATTCTTTCCGCAAGCTAGGCTTCATCCCACCAAAGAAGCGGTCAACCTTGCATTAGGGGGTAACGACAAAGCCGGAAGCGTATCGTGCAAGCCTTGTGAATTTTTCCTCGTACGCTCCCACAGATTCTTCATCTTTCTGTTTGAGGGAAAGGAAGTCCCTTTCCATCTTAAGACGGAGGGTGCGTGGAAAATCTTTATCAAAAAACATCTTCCGGAATTCCTTCCATTCCAAAGCTTCAATCTCCTCCTCAGGCTTTGTATTTTTGATCAACGTCCACCATTGATCAGCTTCACCCTCCATACGATAAGCCTCCAGGAGAACCTTTTCTTTTTCAGAGCATTGGAGGATGGAGAATATCATTTCAATGGAGTTGATCCATTGTTCAGTGATCGTGGGATCGGATGATCCAATAAAAGTAGGAGGCCTTTGTCTCATGAAGCTCTCTATAGCGACTTGTTCTTTCTTAGGGGGGGTTGAACGTTCCTCTTGACCAGTGTTTCTATTCAAAACTTGAGTTAGCTGAGAGAGAAGCATGACAAAGTTCGCAATTCCCGCTCTCATTGGATTGGGCATCTCATTAGTACAATCATCACACTGATCTTCACAACGGTTGTTAGCCCAAGTTCTCCTATTACCGGCCATTGTCTGGAATAAAAGGAAAGTTAGGGGTAACACTTAAAGGGTAATCCAAAGACAAAAGTTGATGACTTATAAATAAACTTTAATCTCTTTAACTCATGAGTCTATAGGATTCAATCCAGGCTTTTCATGATCTTCCTTCTAACATATATTCTAAGGGGAATTTTTCCCTTAATAAGGGTTCATATTATGATTGTGAATTTATCAAAACATATCCCCCGGGAGTGTCGTAACCAAGAGTGAAGCAAGTCCCGTTGTCGTGCACCAGTTCCTGTTCGAGTCTAGCTCAAAGCGGTGTTTTCGGGTTTTACCCCTAGGATACATCTATTCCAGAGCCGCCTCTACCTGCTCGTATCCAGACAGGGATGTATTTGTTTCATAAACCACGTACTTAGTATTTACCAAAACATAGGGATGTTTTTATTATGCTTAGTCTTGTATCTAAGGCTTTACTAGGGTTTCCTAATCCCAAAAATAACTAAACCTATCCTTTGATACCAACTATGACAACCCTAATTTTTGTTACAAATTAAGCATGCTTTATTACATAAAACATGACTTGATACAACAAAGAAGATCGAGAGGTTTAGTGTCTTTGGGGCTTAGGGTCATTACATAAAAACTTTAAACTTGAAATACAACATATTTATTAAAAACTTCCTTTACATGACCACTACATTCTTTCGTACTTAGCATTGCATGGGATAACCTGAGGACATGCATAAGAAAAGGGTGAGCTATAAAGCCCAGTAAGGGAATACACAATGAATAACATGAGGAGTACAATACATGTTAGGAAATAGGAACATCAATAGAGCATTAGAGTAACATGAACATAAAGGCATGATAAAGCATGATAACCATAACATGGAAATGTGGAAACAACACTTAACATTGAATTAGCATGAGCCAAGGCTCATTGCACATGGAGCATGAGTAAACCCTCATTGCACTTGAAGCACGAGTAAACCCTCGTTGCACTTTAATTAGAATGAGTCAACACTCATTGCACATGACGTATCATGATACTATACTTTACCCAATGCATTGGAGCACTATAAAGGGCGCACCCTTCTTAAACATTTCATTTCATGCATAAGTGTGCCACATGGATCATAAAACATGGATTCATAAAACATAATAATTTATTCCACGATAAAGGAATGTCGAATTCATACATGAAACATTATAATAAATAAGTAAATTTTCATAAAGGTGAATACCCTTGATGGATAAATGGGCATGGTATTCACAACACAACGATATTGGCTTAGAAAATCGGTGTGATTTCGGCAGCGTAACGGCGTGACATAAGAATTCATAAAAAAAGGTTGATGAGAGAGAAAGGGGTTCCTCATCATATTTACATGTAATGGACAGTAAGGAGGTCATATAGATACATTTCCCAACAATTGAAAAGGAATTTAGATTCATGATACAAAAGTATTGCTTTAATATAAAAGAGGAGAAAAAGATTTCTTTCGGAATTTCGGCATAGTAACGGGTGTACATTGGAGGCTTTTAATGAGAGAGAAAGGGGTCTCCCATCATTCAAACAATAAGAGGGAAGTATGGGAGAGGTGAAAAACCATACTCCAACATTCATAATTGAAATTAAAAGGGCAATACAACTTAAAGAAAATTGGCAAAAATGAGAAAGGAAGAAAAAACCCTTACTTGGAAGTGTGCTTCCAAAGGCTAGAGAGAGGCTCGTGAGAGGCTTCTTGGGAGATTGGAAAACCTTGAGAGGATTATAGAGAGTGTAGGGCAGAGGTTGGACGAACTCCAAGGGCTTTGAGTGAGGAGTAAGTGGGAGCTTGGGTAGGTTTATATAGGAAAGATGAGAGAATTCTTTATTATTTAGGTTTGGGACCCCTTATATTAAAATAATCCAAACCACAAACCATCCCATGGTATTTTCCCATGGTTTCTAGAAAAGGAAAGAGGGAAAAAATATTTTACAAGGCCAAGGTCCGAACTTATTAAAAAAATTAGGGTTGCTTATGTGGAGGTGAGTCACACTCCCATGGAAATTAATTTAAAAAGGCAAAGTGTTGAATAAGTCTTGAGGACTCCATTAATGCTTTGAAAAGTAAGTCAAACAAACCCAAAACCTCATTATTTTCATGATAAAACACATATTGGCCGAACATAAGTATTATGGTATTTTATTACATCACCATTGTGTCATTATGATGTCATAAAACACATTATATATTTAAATGGTATTTAATTTTTACCCAAAAATTAGACTGTCTCAGAAAATTATGAAAAATTCACCGTTGGATTATTTCGACGTCCTGATTCCAAAAATAATATTTATTTTATCTAAATAATTTTCTAAATATGTGAATTTTCACTTTTAAAATAAAAACCGACATTTATAAAAAAACTCACGGGTTTTGACAGAAATGGTTTTCAAACCTTAATAAAAATTTTAATTGCATTCATAAAATTATAAGATCATTTATATTTAATAAAAATTAATTTAATATTAATAATAATATTTTATTAAAATTTTATTTAATTCAAAAATCCTTTAATTTAATAAAATATAATTCTTAATTAAATAATAACTAAAAACACCATTTGTACTTTAAAAACTATTTACAATGTATCAAAAATGACTAGAAATTATATTCATTATTATATACAAAAATAGTGTACATGAACATGGTGCTACTTATTTGTTACATAACCCCTTAAAATAGCCGCATAAGACCTAAGGGTAAGGTGTGCGATGGTGACAGACTCTTGGGGTGGCTCGGATAACATCACTCGAGTGGTAATTTCAATCAACATCCACTTTTCCCGTAGACGGTCACGTTCGAGCTTGACTTGATGAAGCTCAGCTTGGGATTGGTCAAGGGCAAAGCCCAGAGACACCACCTCTTTTTTGAGCTTTGAAAAATGGGCTTCGTAAGGGGAAATTCTACTGGATGAGGCCATCGCTTCCTTTGTCTGAGTAGAAATGGGTTCGTTAAAGACTTATATTTATACTACTCAGATGATCATTGTTCAACGACTATAAAAGTATCGGTCACAAATCTTAACATAAAACTAAAGAAGTTGTCATCTTATAAAAACATTTTTCATAAAGAAACATTTAACTGGATCAAGAGGGATTTTCTATTAATGAAACATTGGGTCGTTACAAGTACATCATACCATTCTCAGACAGATGGCCAGTCTAATCGTACAATTCAGGTGCTTGAGGATATGCTCCGAGATTTCATTATAGACTTTGTTGGTTCTTGGGATAAGCATATTCCTCTTATGGAGTTTGCCTATAAATACTGTTTTCAGGAGACTATTCAGATGGCACATTATGAGGCTTTGTACGGTAGGCCATTCTGATCACCTTTATGATGGCTGGAGGCACATGTGGTAGATTTGATGGGACCTCATCTTGTTCAGGAGACCTCAAAGTAGATAGAATTGATTCGGAAGAGGATGGATACAGCAGAGTCTCGACAGAAGTCTTATGCTGATCAGTAGAGATGACCTCCGGAGTTCGTGGTCAGGGATCAGGTTTTCCGGAATGTCGCACTGAGGATGGGACAGAAGAGGATTCAGAGATAGAGTAATCCTTCACCGTGGTACGACGGTCCATTTGAGGTGTTGGAGAGAGTTGGCCTGGTTTCCTATCGGTTGCAGTTACCTTATAGGTATCGGTATATGCCCGATGTCTTCCATGTTTCTCAGCTCCGACGTTATTTTTCAGACCCGTCTCATGTCTTTCAACCCGAGGAGGTTGATCTTGAAGAGGATGCGTCATTTGAGGAGCATCCAATCTGAATTTTCGATCATAGCACAATGGTTCTCCATGGAAGATTTGTTCCTCTTGTATGGGTGCTATGGAAGCACGGGTGGGTACAGGATGAGACCTGGGAGAGGGAGGCTGATGCGCAATCACAGTGGCCAAAGCTGTTCGGGGTTTCTTCTTCTATGCCTCGCAAGGGAAATTTGGGGACGAATTTATTTAAGAAGGGATGTTTTTAAGAACCCGAATCTTCATTTCATGTATGTTTTTCTTTTTCTGGTAGTTTTTGAAAAAAAGTGTAAAATATTGAAATTTTCGGAGTACAGGCCCTGTACTTTATAAGTACACACCGTGTACTTTGATGCAGCGCCAGGCCGTGTGTCGGACGTGTCCGGGCCACACACACAGTGTGTAGGGGCATTGTGAAGGCCACATAAAGCGGAGTACAGAAAGGCCAAGTACGAGCCGTGTACCCCTGAAATACACGCCGTGTGGTTTCTTTTTTTCATTAAACGGATTGGGGTCACGCCTAATCGACAAAAACAACTTCTTCTCGAGGTTTCTCGACCAAGAGTGACCCATATGACCGCGGACATCCTCCAAGACCCTGTGCCTCCGCATGTTCTCCAAATCAACCACCTTCGATTGTGTTGGGACCGTAGTAGTATGCTTTTCCTTATCCTAGAGATTTGTTTTCCAATTCCTAATCTTTCTCAAGTTATCGTAGGTTGAACGTTTTGTTCATTTTCATAGATCTACGCCATTATAATGATAATCAATCCTCGTGGTCAAATTATATTGATCACCTAGCATCTAGGTAGGTGGTTTGTGCCTTACCTTTAGAATTCTTTGAGTTTTATGTGCAAATTCCACAAATACCTGTGAACGGGGTATTGCATGTTTATAGTTTTTCCCATGTTGTTTTCCTACCATGATTGAATGCTTTTATAGAAGTAAATTGATCATGTTTGTTGATAATTATTGGTCTTGAATGTTTTTCCCAAGCCTTTTTCTTGTTAAAACCTTCGGGTATTGTTAGAATTTGGCCGTTAAACCTATTTTCCATGCATTGTGACTGTAGGATGGATTGTTTTTCAGGACATGATTTTCATGATGTAGACTGGTTAGCCAAGTAGCTATGTTGGTGAACTTTGTCCTTATAGAATTATTATGCACTGACTGGCATGGGACCATGATAACCTAGTGCTATAGACTATAATTGATAGACCGAGTGAGCTTCCAAGAGAGTCTTGGATTTTATAGACTACATGAGGGTAGACTGAGTGTGCTTCCTCAGAAATTCTTAGACATTATAGACTACACGGGACATACCGAGTGGGATTCCCAGAGATTCTTGGATATTATAGACAACATGAGGTTAGACTGAGTGAGCTTCCTCAGAGAGTCTTTACTTTGAATTTATTTAAAACCTTTCCAGGGTAGAGAAGGAATTGACTGAGCGAGTTTCCTTAGAGAGTCTGTGATAGACTTGAGACTATAGGAGGAACTGACCGAGCGAGCTTCCTCAGAGAGTTTCTAGACCTTGGGGATATAAGAGGGGTGGACTGCATGATCTTCCTCAGAGAGTCTCTAACTACCCTAGAATATAAGTGGAATTGACTGAGTGTGATTCCCCAGAGAGTCTTATAATTTTTGTATGACCAAACCAGAGGGGTTATACTGAGTACACTGCCTAGAGGGTTGTGGGTACTCCTTGGATAGGACCAGAGGGGTTGGTTGCAAGTACATCCCAGGGGGCTTCCTATTATGGTTTTCTGTTTGCTTCACTGCTGCTTGTTGTTCTGTGGAGTGATTACCATTGTATATCATCCTGTTACTGCTTACTGTTTACTACCTACTATTTACTTTTACTATTTACTACTTACTGTACTATTACCTACCATATACTCACTGACTGTAAGGTACAGATCTTCGGGTGGTTGCCTACTGGGAATAGTCTCACACCCTGCTTGGGTCATGTTTTTGGGCACAAACAGACTATGTTGTTGCAGGTATAGACAAGGGAAAGCACCCTTCGACTTTTGGTACTTGATTTCTTTGGAGCAGGAGAGCATGGGACCAAGTTGAGGCTTGCGATGCTGAGGAGTTGATTATTTGTATTTCTTTTGTAATTTGGTTTAGTATTGTATTCAACATTGTGACTTTTTTGGTTGCTTTCCTAGACATATGTATCATGCATCATTTCATATATACATGTGTGCTCCGGTTGTTTACTGTTTTAGTCTTCCATTGTTTATTATTGTTGGATATTTACTACTTCCACTATTGTCATCTTTATTTACTTCCGCTGTGTACTCTGACAATGAGGGAATAGTTTCCCTAGTATCAAACCCAAGGCCCTCACTGCTAGTCGGTAGCCTTTGGAGTTTGAGGAAATGCGCTTGAGGATATGTGACCAACCGGGTACAGGGCGCCTCTAGGTGGCTTCCAAAACCGGGACGTTACATACGAAAATAAGGTTTTTAAAATAAAATGAGTATCCAGTAATAGAGGAAAAACATTCTATAATTTTTGAATAAAATTAAAGATGATAGGCTCTTCTTAATACCCATTATGTAGGGGTAATGATCTATAATTTAATCATATAAAATATATTTTCATTCCTCTCATTACATATTACAATTTTCATGGAAATTTGGTTGCCCAGTCTAATCAATTTAGATACAAAAAATATATTTTTAGAATCAGTGCATGTATACCCAATAAATATACCACATGTAATTAATTTTATCAATTTTTAATAAACTACATGACTTTTTTTTAAAAAAAATTCAAGTTATGCATTTTATATTATGTTTTAATGAAATTTTTTCTACGATAGGGCAGTGTTTAGATATCGTCAAAATAATAGAATGAGGTCAACCCATTAGAATAATAAGCCCATCAAATTTTATATGAGGATAAGTATTATAGTATATATAATAATATTTCACAATCAAATTATTTATAAAAAATTACTTATTGTTCTCATTGTTTCTTCACTATTAAAAAGAATCTAGTTGAAATGATTATACCAATACATATGAATATTAATGAAATATAATTATTTTATAAAATACTAGAATCTATAACGAGGTATTTATGATTATAATTACAATTTCATTTCAAAAAATTATTAACCCATTATTTATTTATATTTTTCCTACATTACTAGGACTATCGGAAATCCACATATTCAAAAGAGGAAATATATTTTTTTATAAACGAATAGGAAGAATACATGGTGTTAGAATGTAAATAGACATCATTAGGATATGACTTCTTACTAATTATTTGATCATTTTATGTTTAGTACTATATGTTTTATATATTTAAATGACTCAAAGTGTGTGTTTTCAACAAAAAATGGAATTTTAGTTAAAAATATGCATGACATAATCAAAACCTACAAGACACTATCATATTGTTTTGAGAATTTAAAAAAAAATCCATAAGTCATTTTCAATGTATATGAACTAGTCATACATCAGTCTAATATATGGTGTGACTAGTATGAATCAAAATGAGTTTTTTCAGTATGAAAATGAAATTTTTAGCGTCACTCACTAAAACCTAAAAAATTATCTTGTTATGTATTGATACATATAGAAAATGATACTGAAGACATTTTTAATCTGTGGGAATCATCCACAAATGAATCTAATGCACGGTGTGACCAGTATGACTCAATGTATATGTTTCTAGATTTAAAATGACAACATTTTTTGAAAGAAACATCATATATTCAAAAAAAAAAGAAATCACATTAAAATTGTTTTAATACTTTAGGAAAAAGTTCCATAATTAATTTATGACATATATGAATCATCCACACCTAAATATTATATACGGTGTGAATAGTATGACTCAAACAATTTGGTCTCAATTTAAAAAAAAAATTTATAAAAAAAGACATGGGACATAATAGAATTTGATAAAACACATTCATATTGTTTTTTTACTTTATAAAAATGATCAACAATTCATTTTAATGAGTAAAAATCAATTTTAAATCAATCTGATATACTATGTGATCAATGTGGCTTGAAATGAGTGTTTTATGTTTAAAAATAACATTTTATTTAATAACATGTTCCACTATTTAAAAACTAAACAAAAATCATTTACTGTCCAGATACTCTAGAAAAATTATGGTTATGTCATTTGTGACATGTAAGAACTAGCCTCACAAAAATCTATTTCATTTTGTTACCGTTATTACTCAATGTGTGTTTTTTTATATAAAATTAAAAATATAGTTCAAATTATATGTAACATACTCAAAACTAACAAAAAATTCATATTATATTGCTATATTATTACAATGATACATAATTCACTTTTGATGTGTAGCAATCAGCCATACCCCAATTTGATAAATGGCGTGCCTAGTGTGACTCAAAATGTGTTTTCTCAGTATAAAATTTTCATTTTAGTTAAAAAGAGGCATAATATACTCAAAATTGAGGAAACCCAATAATATTTTTAAATACTTTAATAAAATAATCCATAAGCCTATTTTGACATATAAGAATCTTCTATAACTCAATCTCAAATAAGGTGCGACTTGTACAACCTGAAATGGTTGTTTTCAATTTTATAAAATGTATTTTAGTTAAAAATATCATCTACTAACTAAAATTAAATAAAACATATCCATATTATCTTGACACTCTAGTAAAATGATCTATATTTCATTTTTGAGATGTAAAAATCAGCTGCACATCAATCTAGCACACACCATTACTAGTACGACAAAAATTGTATGTTTTCAATTTTAATAATATATATTTTTATAAAATAGGTTTCACTCACTAAAAACTTGAAAATAAACCACAACCATTTTTGATACCTTAGGACACCAATCCATATATCATTTTGATGTGTTGGAGTCAACGTTATATTAATTCATCATATAGTGTGACCGGTTTGACTAATAGTTCATGTTTCTATTTAAACATGAAATTTTAGTTTAAAAGATATGTGACATACTCAAAACCATGAAAAAACATTCAAATTGTTTTGATACTTTAATATAATGATCCATAAGTCATTTTTTGAATATATAAATTAACCTCACCTAAATCCAATACGCTTTGTGACTGGTATGTCTTAAAATATGTGACATCAGTTTAAAAATGCCATTTTAGTATAAATGGCATGTGACATATAGAAAATAGTGAAAATACATTTTTTCATTTTAGGTTAATGATCCATAATTAATTTTTTACGTTTATAACTCCTCAAAAACTCAATCTGATACATGGTGTGACATGAGTGAATCGAAATGTATGCTTTATTTTAAAAATGACATTTTAGTAAAAAATGTGTGTTACCACTTGAAATTTTGATAAAGATCTCAAATTTTCTTAATACATTAGTATAATTATCCAAAATTATTTTATGACATATATGAATCACCCACACATCAATCTAAGACATGATACAGTCAATATAACTCGAAGTGCATGCTTTCAATTTTAAACAAACATTTTACTTAATAATGTACTTCACTCACTAAAAACCTAGTAAAAGGAATCATATTTTATTGGTACATTTAGAAAACTATCCTCATGCCATTTGTGACTTGTAGGAATCAACTGCATGTGAATCTGATATATGGTTTGACTGGTATAACTCAAAGTGTTTTCATTATTTAAAATTTACATTCTAGTCAAATGGTGTATGATATACTCAAAACTGAGAAAACATAGTCAAATTAGTTTGATACATTATAACAATGATCCATAATTCATTGTGATATATATGAATCATCCACACCTCAATTTGATACATGGTGTGACTATTATGACTAAAAATGTGTGGTTTCAGTTTAAATGTGTCATTTTGGTTAAAAGGACACATGACATAGTCAAAACTAAGAAGAAACATTCATATTGTTTTTATAAATTAGTAATATGATCCATAAATCATCTGTGATGTGTAGGAAAAACCCAAAAATTAATATAACACATGGTGTTCCATGTATGACGGAAAGTATATTTTTTAGTTTATAATTGACACTTTAGTTTAAACCTCATGTCACATACCTAAAACTGAATAAATGTGATTAGGTTCTCTTGGTACATTAGGTCAATGATCAATAAATCACTTGAGATTTGTAGAAATTAGCCACACATAAATCTGACACATGGTGTTCTCTATATTACATGAAGTGAATGTTTTTTGTTTAAAAGTGAAATTTTATAAATGTATTTTTCATATTTATATTTAATTTAATTAATTATATAATTACTAACACACTTTTTATATATAGAGAAACTCTATTTCACGAGCTAGGGGTGGTTTTTTCGATAATTGGAATCATGATCAGTTTCATTGAATATGGAGTCAGGGGCCAAAGTAAGAGGAATATTGATGTTTTTTAAATTTTGATGTTTGTAAAAAATTGTATGCGCCAATGTAATTGTTCACACCAATGTTTTAAAGGTCTGTACGATAACATTATTTTCCATCTATTTGTTATGTAAATTTATTTTAAATAAAAAAAATTATTTTCTACTTTATTGTGTTTTAATTTTTGCAGCACACTACTGTAGTATGTATTTTATCAGTTCTAAAAAAGTGATCATGAAAGGGGTCCTTTAATTAGTGCTTAAAAATATCTACTGAAGGTCTCACCTGATCAGTTCTAAATTATCACTGATAAAATACCCACATTTTGAGTTTTTTTATTACCGATGAAAGACCCTTTCATAAGTGATATTTTTATCACTGATAAAAGCTGTTATCTTTGGAGGGAGCATACAAACCCAATGCTTTTTTATCATCGATGAAGTCGATCTATAGTACTGCTAAATCCCTTGTTTATAGTGTTGTATAAAATCATGATATGGATTTTTTTTATTTTTTTATCATGATCTTAGTTGAGATTTGATAAAGTATATGTTGAAAATGGGGAGGGTGGAGATGAATATTTTGTTCATAGTGCTATAAAATTATGTGGTTTGTTGAACAACACATTTTGATCTTGTTGAGGGTGTTCGGGGAGAAAAAAGGATATAAACATGGTTGATGGAGGCATCATCATGATTGTTTTTCAATTGAGGTTTTAGGTCAAAGGAAACATGTTAGGTCCTATATGACTACATCATAATCATGTTCAATTCCATTTTTAATCAAGGAAACCACTTGTGAGATTTTTCAAATGGGGACTCTTTTGAAAGTCATGAATTCTAGATTTGTGGTAACTGATCAATGTAACGATGTAGTATAGGTTTAGTACGTAGTGGGGAACTCCATAGACTTTTTACTATAAACATGAGGCATTCCTCTAACTTGGTTCATTGTTTTTTCAGCCAATTAACCCCTACATGTCATGGAAGCTCAGTTTTTGTGATCTTTAATGTCCTTAGTCAATTCATAGAAATTTTCTCACCACTTTCATTATTATTTTCTTATTTCTTCAATCTTGGGGAATCTGTGATAGTGGATGGTTCTTGATTTTGGTAGAGAATAGAAAAATGATTGATGTTTTATGGTTCGGGTTGGAGATCCTTGTAACATTATTGATGTTTGATCCTAGTTTAATTCTCCTATATTATATTTTTATTATTAATGTTTTGTTCAAGGTATGTGATTCATATTATCTTTTTTTTAATATGTTAATGTTTAAGAATCATTATTTAGTTATCTTTAGGTAAAGAGATGACATTATCTTAATGAATTTAACAACTGAATTGAAATTGGAATTGGTAAGTGATTCAATTATGTTTTATATTACTTACTTATTATTGTTATGTTTTTTATTGATTATTATTGGACTAATCATGATGTTATGAATCCGTTTCACCATTGATATGATGAAATTTTTCGAACTTCGTTAAATAAAGGACCTGATTATAATGAGATAATGAATAGAAAAACTATAATTTTTTATTGGTTCGGTTGTATTGAGTAAATGTTTATAATTTAATAAAATGACATCAAAAATTAGAGGGTATTAAAAAATTTATTTTTGAACTATCATTTTACTAGAATTTATAGATTATTGATAGGTTTGTCCTGAATAATTGTTTTAGTAGCTGTAGAGATGTTGGCATATGTTTTTTGTGGCTTGTTGATGTAGTGGTGTGAATTGTTCAGTTGGTTATAATTGTTATAGAAACTTGAGGATATTGTGTATGCTGAATTAAATGAATAAATTAAAGAAAATTTAATGGGGATGGCATGATGTTGAATAAATAATGTAGTGAAATTAGTGAATTGGTGTGGATAAAATGAAATATGTGTAAATTGGATTATGTGAAATGAAATAGGAAGTGGCTAATGCGAAATGGTAGTGCTTTGGAATCATTATCTGGTTAATAAATTAACCTAGTTAAGATATGATGAATAAAGTGGATTAACTGATGAAACTTTTATCAGGATGGATATTTTTTATTATGAAGTTTTATTACTATGTTTAGTGGTATTGGTCGTTGGGTGGTAAAAGGTGGAAATAGTTGTAGTTGTTCTGGAAGTAGCGATATGGAATTGGGTTTTGGTTATAGAGGTATTGTGTTAGGAGGTGGATACAATGTTTGGCTAGTGTGCATCTTATATATAAATTTATGCATTATAATTTTTTTATTTATTACAAAGTACATTTAAGTTAAGTAATACATCGGATGCCCATATATAGTTTTGGGTTTCAGGTGTATTTTTATCACTCAAGATGTGGGGGACACGAAAGGCCACCCCCAGCCAAATTATCTTATAGATATAGAATTTTTATGTGGTTATATAATAGTGATGTAGTGATGATGCAATTAATGGGAGGTGGTTAAGTGGTCATAGTATGTGGTATGTGATTATGCTGTGATATGTTGGGATGTAAAGCCTTGATTAGATCATTAGATGTTCAAGCACTAGAATTTCAAGCATCAGATTTATATTCACTAGAATTTCAATCAATGGTAGGATGCTTTGATTGATGTGAAGGAAGAAGAATTTATTATCTTTAGTTGAAGAATATCTTCTCTAATGATAGTATGTTCATTAGAAGTACACTTCAATCTATGTTTCTATAGAGGAGTGCTCGAAGGTTCAAAATTTTATCTTTCCTGATGGGTCACAAGGTTGGTAACGTAGCTTAGTCATACATGTCTCTTGATTCTAATTTTCTGTGGAGAAATTTTACCTTGTTTGATTAATTTTGAAGTTTCATATGATAATTCTATGGTTTTGAAGTAACAAATGTCCATTTATGGACTAAAGAATGATTCTCATTGTTAGAATATCTAGGTCAAAGATGCAATAAAAGATTTCGGTCTCATCAATAGAGTGAATGATTCTTATGAATACCAGAAGCTTAGTGAGGGCATAGAATTATTTATAATATTGTATATGGATGAAATATTACTTATTTTAAATGATGTCCCAACACTACACCATATGAATATGTGGCTAGGTAAATGAAAATAAATGATATGCATTGGAGAAATGGATTACAATCATGGTATGAGGATATATAGGAAAATAGATTTAATAGGTTTCTTGGACTAAGTCAGAACACATATATTGGTAATGTACTAAAGTGGTTTAGTATGCAACACCCAAAGAAGGTGTCTTTACATATATTGAATGTAATAAATATTAGGATGGTAAATGATCCTTCTAAATATTTAGATAGGATGTATAACTTTACTTATGCATCAGCTATAGGATCTATCATGTGTGACTTGTTCTATAATCAACCTGATGTCAACAATACTATTAGAAAAATATGTATACCAATCCGATTCTAGTGACAGTCACTGGACTATTTTGAAGAACATCCATTTGTATTTGAGAAAGATTAAGGATATATTCTTGATATTTAGAGGATTGGATGAGCTCTTTGTAAAGGGTCACATATAAAATATTTTCAAACATGATAGATATGATATGAAAACTCTATCTAGATTTGTGTTGTTCTAAAATAGTGGAAAATAAAGTTAGGAGAGTTCCAAATAATTCAGCATAATGGACACAACAATATAGGTAGATTATATTACTGTATTAGATGCTACGAGGAAGTTGTTTGGATTTAGAAGATCATTTTAGAATATGGATACTTCCCTAACATCAAGGGATAAATTTAGATATGTTGTTACAAAATATTTTTATTAATTAGGAAAAGTTACCCTAGTCATATCAATGGACCAAACACATCTTTAATAAACACCATCTCATACGGGATGTCATTGGGAGGGGAAATGTAAAGATCAGTTGGGTGGATACATAAAATAATGTATAAGATCCATTGAAAAAAACATTACCAAAAAAGAAACATAAGGGTAATGTAGAATATTTTCATATTTGACACACGAGAGATTAGTTTTGATGGCTTTAAATGTATGAAAATATTATAATAAAATGTAATATCTGATTATAATTCATTCATTTGTGCTACTATTTTATTTAACATGAATAGTCGAAAAACAGTATCCCTACAAATTACAACATTGAGTTACCTCTAACTGATGATCATTATAGATTATTTTGGGTTGTAATGATATGATAAAGTCAGCATAAATATAATATTTTATTATTTCAAAAGTGTTGTATGTGAGATCAAATGAATAGATTTATGAGATAATGCATAGAGACTTATTTTATATATTGACACACTAACTTATATATCATGGAATGTCAATGGTCATAGATATAATTAAGGTTGTATAGTTATTATCAATTCATCTTAACTAAGGTTTGACAGATACCTAGCATGAGAAACTTCATTATTTGATACCCTACTTAAACAATTCAGCATATAAACATACCTAATCAATGGTGGTTGGGTATTCTGCTGATTATTTTGTCAGTTTTGAGTGCATCAAATATAGAATTTATCTACATATATGACAAGAAAAGACATCGATCCCATGATAAAATTAGATTTAGGACTTACATTTCCTTACTTAGGTATTCCACATATATTGTGTTCAAATACTTGGAAAAGTGATACATGATGTGATTATGAGATAGATGAATGACTTTTGATGTATTCATCCCATTGGTCAATCTTTTTCATAGAATCCAGAAATGATTAGTGACCAATACTAGGTTGATGTCTTCCATGTATAGTGGAAACATAATGTCTTGGAGAAAGGGATTATATAAGATACATATGATCTATGCAATCCATATTTTGGTGAATATATTCATATAGAGATATGAAAATGTTTGGGGGAGATCACACCAAGCCCCTTAGTAGATTTAGTATCATTGATTTTTTACTAGAGTTTGTTGTTTTCATACATCTATGAAATATATATTTCATAGTTTTTTTCAATGCTACTAAGTCCTGTAAGATCAAATAGTAAGTCCATTGGATAAGGATAAATTTTTTTGAGAAAGTTTCTATTCAAAATAAAGATATTTTAATAAAAGATTTATCCAAAAGTTTTTGGATGAATTTAGAAAGAGTTTTGATGTTTTTCATAATGTCAATTCGGGATTTTAAGGGAAGTGCGAGGCTGTTGGATATTCAACAAAATGTTCTTTCATGATATGCATATACCCATCAATGAACGATTCATGAGAAACATATATACATACATACATACATACATATATATATATATATATATATTTATAAAAGTGTACATTTAATATGTTTATATGATGCATGTATTATTTCATGATTGTGATGTATTAAATATAAATAATATATATATTTATATATGATATATAAATATTATTCATAGGATATATAATAATAATAAATAAAAATATATACATTAAATATGTGATTATTATTATTTCTCTTGAATGGTTACGTCAATTATAATCCATTCCTGTGTGGACTTAAGACATATATTTAATTAATTGAAAACTTCAAATGAATTATTACTAATAGTATGAAACACATTTGATGTAAGAACCCTTGAGCTTCAACTATAAAATAGGATGGGGTCCTCATCTATTTGTGTGGTGGATAATTAATGTTATATTCCTCCCATAATTATGTTTATCATTTCATAAACAAAGGTGATAACAACCCTTTAACATTTAGGTGTCCTCATTATATAATCAAGGCTCCAAGTTTCCACTGTATTACCTTAGAGGTAAGGTTCTTAAGTTCACTACTTCTAGTGATCTTCTTAAACAATTCTCTATAAGGATACAACCTTAAACATTACTTGAACTTGAGTTTTAGTCAAGAATTTATTTTCTTTCACAATGAGGATCTTCTTAATTTGAGTATTTTAGATTATTAGGCCATAAATCATACTTAAAAAATTATGTAATACAAAGTGGACACTTCCAATTGATATCCATTTTTACCATAATCTAAAAATAATAAAATAAATAATGATCTTTTCTTGGAAAATCCTCATGACTATCCACATGAATTATTCCATTCCCTAACCCATACTTAAACCCTATAAAAACATTTTATAAAACATGGGATGAGTACAATATCTCAGTAAGGGATATAAAAAAAGGAAACTGTTAGTTTAGTAAAACCATTAAAATCCATTAAATATTTATATTTATATCAATGTTATTTGATTGAATCAAATGAAACATTTTAACATTACAATACACACATTTGTTTCTCAAATAAATACTTTAAACCCCATTACAAGAAATTAAAACTCCATATATGTGACTTAAATCATCATATTCGTAAATCCATTAAAAACTCTTTTAATTTTGATAACCATTCAATAGACTTCCAAAATAATCATTACCCAAAGCATTGGAGATCTATAATGAGTATCACCCTTCATATAAGCTATATTGGGCTCACCTATGATCTATAAGGAGGCTCAACCATTTTTATAATCTTTATCGGGCTCACCCATTTTCCATGAGTAATAATGGGGCCCAACCCTTTTATATTCTATGTTGGGATCACCCGTGAGATATATGGGGCTCAACCCTTTGAATAATATGTACTGAGCTCACATGTTTTATATAGTTCAAATTTAAAATATCATGAATAAAAAATCATTAATTATAAAACCCTATAAAAAACTCTTTTTAACCCTTTTGAAAAATACATTCTAAAAAATACCATTTTCTTTTAAAAACCCATTTTCACTAGTAAGAAACCATTTTCATTGAAAAAACAATTTCAGTAAAAATATCAAAAATGTTAAATATGGTCTTTCATTTAGGAAAACATGTATGATTTCAAAGTAATCCATAAATAAAATAATAGTCATGTTGGTGGAAAATTCATTTTCGTCTTGTACTTTAAGAATAGAACATCTATTTTTGTGTTTATCGAAACGTTCCATATAAAACACCTAAAAATATTCCGTTGTGAAAGTCATTGAAATAAAGTTAACACACATAAAATTTACATTATAAATATTTTATTTCCATATAAAACCATTAATAAAATAATTTTTAAAATATGGACATGGAAGAGAAAGAGAGTTTGAGGTAAAAACATTAAAATAACATTTTTAAAGGAAAATCCCTTATCATTTGGAAAAAACTTGAATCATAATCCCCAAGAATGATTGAAAATAATTAGTACATTAAATTTCATTATAATAGATAAATTAATGCTATAACATGTTAAAGGGTCTATATATACACTATCTAACCAAATATATGTTCATAACAAAAAAATGTCTCAATGAATGGAAATTGAGATGAAGTCCCTTGCATTGAGTCTGATTCATCAGGTTTATCTCAATCTTCCTAAATAATAAAAATAAGTTAATTATTTACATTATTTAGAACCTTTTTAAGTTTATTATTATTTTAAATTTACTAATTAAAAATTTATATATAATTTCTTAATCAATTAAGTTTAAGTTGGATGTTTTGACCATATTCGACTTATGTGTCAAAAATTGACTTTGGTCGGTTGAATATGGTAAAATAGGTCATTATTTAAAAATAAAAATTATTATAATCATGGAAAAATTATCATATTTATACAAAAATTATAATTGTAAAATTAATTTTTGATGATTGTTATGAAAAATTAACTAACATTACGATCATGGAGATGCAACGTCGTACATACGCAAGAGTAATGTTTCCATTTTTTTAATGAACATTATGGAAAGAAGGTAAGTAAAATTTATCAGTATAGAATGATAAATATATGATAAATAACATAATATTTAATTATATATATTTATGTAAATCATTCTGGTGATGTGGTGATAAAAAATGGAATCACATCGCTTCGAAGAGGCGGTAGTACACATATCCATGAACAATGTTTTCACTTTTTTAGTAAGTGAAAATTTATGAATAAAAATGTTATATTATAATTAAATAGTTATTAATATGTCATTAATATCATAATATGTCATTTATATCATATTTATTTGTTATCTTTACCCATATTACCTTCCATAAAACACATTAGTGAACAGAGATCAAATTGCTTTGCGATGTGGTAGTCCACTATTCACACGAATGACCTGATCATATCCCTTATGTATTTGAGTATAAAAATGGTATATATTATATAATGAATCAAGAAGTATAATGATGTTATAAATATATATTATAATCTCTATATACCTCATTATTCCCAACTGTGAGAGGTGGTAATAGAAAAAAGAATGACATCATTTCGCAAGGCGATCGTCCTCTGGACACATTAATGATGATTTCGTAACCCATTTTATGGAAGTTTGTGTTAGTGTAGGTCATAATTTTATCATAATAAATATCAATATATTGATTATAGTGTTTATTATATTATAATTATATAATAGTAATTTAATAATTTGGATAATCAAATAAAATAAAGATGCTTGTTGAAGAATATTACATCTTCTTTGTGTATTTTCCAGTAGTTTCCACTAAAACCCTCTCAGGATGGTTTTCTACCCAAAATAATTATTATAGGATGTGGTTATATATTTTTTATAGTTATTTTAATTGGATTTGTATGGTCAAAATGTCTTGAGAATTTTGGAAAAGTTGGGAGAGTGAGTGCCCTTTTATATTGGAGGAGTGACATTCTCATAAATACTCAAAAGTATTCACAATTAGAATGTTGGATTTACGTCAGGAGAATAAAAAATTGAAAAATAATGGATTTTAGGGAAATTATAGTTGTTAATAATTTACAACACAAAATAATTAAATAATTTTTATCATTTTTTCCATAGTATTTATGTTTACTCAATTTTACCATTTTTTGTTTTTTCCACGTTAACTAGTTTTCTAACCTTTGTAATTTATAATTTGATACTAAATTAAATATGGAATAAATATATAAATTATAACCACTAATTTTAAATATGAAATATAATTTATATAAAAAATTCCCATGTGTGTTGGAAATTAATTTTAACAGAAGCTCATGTAACGCGCAAAAACACGACTTTTACCCTAACTGCAGAAATAAAGTTTATTCTATTTAGGGGTAAATATGTTCATTATACAATATAAACTGGTAACTTAAAGGACTATATTTTATATTTATTAATATTTATAAATCACTTTATAGAGGATTGTTTTTTAGTAATTTTAAATCTTTTAACAAAATATCATGCATTATAAAATTACATTAACGTCAATTTTGACATTATATATTAAATTTAAATTTAAAATCACCATGAAAATGAGGTAATTTAATTATATTAATTTAAAAGATATGTAAAATAATATATTAATTTAAAAAATGAATTTAATACAATAATTCATTAAATTTACTTCACTTTTAATAACTTTACTGTCATTTATTTTAGTTAATTATTAACTAAAAAATTACCACATTATCATTTCCTAATAATTTGAAGTAAATAACTAATAAATAAAAATTAAATAAAAATAATTTTAATGATAAAAAATCATTTATCCTTACAAATAATATGTATAAGTAAAATTATTTCCCTCCCTATCCAAAAGAATTATAGATATTGAAATCAAAGAATGTTCTTTTTTTTGTTTTGTTCATGAATTAACTTGTTATATTTTTCACCTTCATAAATTAGTATCCCAATAACTAGTACAAGTTGATCCTAACGTTTTAAGGGTTGAAATATGGCCATAAAACTGGTGTTGGAAAAATTGGAAGCTCATTTTACACCTTATATTCTACGTTTAACCACTAAGTAAACTCATTTTCACATTAATCATTGTAATTAATTTTACCTGTTTTCACAAATAATTATGGTAAAAAACTATTTTTACCTTATTAGATAATATAAATGATTATTATTCAATTTTGATTCCAGTTTTTTCAAATTATATTAGTATAAATGGTATAATTTAATTTAAAATTAACCCCGTAAACAAGACGAGAAAGCAGATTTTTAAAAGTAAAAATTCTTAAATGATTACAATGTTTTTATATAAAAATTTAATATTAAAAGGATTAAAATAACCTAAATTGTATTAATATATGTATAATTTAAATATTTTTACTTTAAAACCAATTTAAAATATTATTTAACAATACAAATTATTTTTATGAATCAGAAGTTTTGGATTAAAATTTAGTATTTTTCATCATTCATCGAAAAATGAAACAACATAAAAAACATAGAAATTCACCCTTAGATAATTTTGAAATTATAATTTTTAAAATGAAGTTTATTTTTTTCAATAAATGTTCTAAAATTTATAACATTAAAATTTTAATTCTTTTTTCATGCACGATTAAACAATCTTTTAGACAAAAAATTTTTTTAGAGAACTTTTCTTTTTATTTTAAAAGATTATTATTTTATTTATAATAAATAGATAACTAATAAAAATTTGAGATACATATAATTTCATAAGTTAGTTAGTCGTATTCATACCATCTATTCTAACACCTAGACGATAACTATAATATTAAACTCTAATATTAATAATATATTGTTGTTTGGTTAAACTTGGACTTGAATATAACACAAGCTATCGAGGAAACTCATTGTTGAATGTAACACAAGACAGGACAATTCTTTTTTATCATTTATGGTATTGAAAATAATTTTTTTCTTTTCAATTCTCAAGGTGTTAATGCCTCCCCCATTAATAAATTACATCGTCACAATGTGAACATTTTCTTAGTAATCAAAGGGTGGATATTTTAAAATACTGTTACATGTAAACCCACACTGTAAAAAGGGTTAATGAAAGATCCACTTAATAGTCGATAATGGTAATTAAAATGTTCATATATAATAACACATAACTAGGTTTCCAAATAGGATAATTTAGGTGGGAATGGATGAAATGCCTAAATAATTATCAAGAGTTATTGAGGTCATTAATCACAAACAAGTGAATGATCAATGAAAATATAAGGGAATAAGAACCATAAATATGTGATGATCTAAAACACCTTATGTTAATGGGAAATTAAGGTACTAGGATAATATTTTTTCAAGATACCATTCCTAAAATTGAGGAATTACTTTCCTTCTAGACTAAGAGAAGAAGGAAATATACTTACCTAATGAGTATAATTTCATCCATTCATCAACTTCCACCACAATATAATATTATTATATAAATGATGAGTATTCATGATAAATATTTTATGCCTAAAACACTAAAATAATTTTTTTATACCGCAAAACCATAAAATGGATAAAAATTTATTCATCTTATCTTTAAACATTAATTGAACCCAAATTGGTTATAATTTGGTAAGATAATTCAAAAATGAATAAACCTTCATACATTCATATTCAAAATTCACTATTTTTGACAAATGTTTAAAGCAAATTATTCCAAAATTATTATCATAAAAATTATTCAATCATTTTTAGACTATGTTCGAAACCCAAAGATTATAAGGAATTGATTATATATCATTTCAAGATAAATCATTAATTATTCCTCAAATAATATCCCATATGTTTCCAAAACAAACTTAATCTTTACCTGTAAATAATTTCATACTGAACAAGAAATCACTTCGGCCAGTGGTAGGCATGAAACTCCTATTCTCCTTTAGTCATGGGTTCAATCTCCATTGCCTTTCTTGATGCGATGGGTCGTCACCTATCATATGGGTTGAAATTTTTTATTTAAACATAGAAATTAATTCTCCCATAAATAACACGTGTATTTGATCCTAGGGGTTATAAATACCTCAAACCCAGAAAATGCCTCCAAAAAATGTCATTAATCACTTAAAAATTACTACTTCAAACCCAAAAATTAGGTGTTTAAAACTTATGATCAAAATTAATAATAAAGACATATGACAGTATCCATAACTATTAAAATAATCTCACATTATAACATATCAATTTCCAATGTTTTTTAAACTTACCATTGATACCTACTATAAAGACTCAATAATACATATTACTTTATCTGAGTTTTAGTCAAGAATTTAATATCTATAACTTTTAGTATCTTTTTAGTTTTATAGTTATATATAATTAGTCTATAACTCATAGATAGAAAACATATATAATAAAATTTTGACCCCTTAGATTAGTATCTATTTTTTAGGAATATAAAACATTTAAAATAAATACCGATTTCATTTCAGGGAAAATATCTATGACTTCTGAATTGATTTCTTCACTTCCATTACCCATCCATAATCCCTATGAAAACATTTTAAAAAAACATGGGATGAGAACAAAATCTTAGTAAGATAAATTGAAATAAAGGAAAATGTTATTGCAATTAAAAAATTTAAACCCATGAAATATTTACCTTTACATCAATATTATATAAGAGAATGAAATTAAAAAATTTCATAAGAAAACACACAAACATTTTTTCCCAAAGAAACTATTTAAGACCCATTACAAGAAACTAAAAACCATTTTTGGTGACTTTGAGTATCAAATTTTAAAAAAAAAACTTTCAAAACCCTTTTAATTAGAATAACCATATTGACAATTTCCAATATAATAATTATGAAATGAATTTGAGATCTATAATGGTGATCAAACATCATATAAGAAATATCAATCTCACCAGTTATCTATGATGAGGATCAACCCTTCATATAAGCTATATCATGCTCACCTATTTCTCATAGGTTATAATGGGACTCTACCCTTTGTATAATCTATATCGGGAACACCTGTGAGCTATAATGGGGCTCATCCATTCATATAAGCTATATCTGGAAAACTTATTTCATATAATTCTCAATTAAAATATCTTGAATAAAAAACCTTCATTATAAAACTCTTTGGAAAAAAACTTATTAACCCATATGAAAAACAATTTTGAACATATACTATTTTTATTTAAAACCCAATTTATTATACCAAAACCTCATTTTATTTGAAAACCCATTTTCAATACCAAAATACCAAAAAAAGGTAAAGAGTGTTTTTCATTATGAAAAAAATGTAAGATTTAAGAGTAATCAATACATCAAACAATAATCACGATGCTGTAAAATTCACTGTTTCCATGTACCTTAAGAATAGAACATCACTTTTATCATATGTCAAAAATGATCTATACAAAACATGTAAAAAGATTCCTTTATGAAAACCATTTAAATAAATTAAATAAACATAAAATTTACTTTATAAATATTTTAAATATATATAAAACAATTAATAAAACCATTATTAAAACACATACATGGAGGATAATTACGGTTTGAGGGAAAAATATTAAAATATGGGGTTTTAAAGAAAAAGTCCCTTATAAATTGGTAATCATTGGAATCATAAGACATATGAATGAATAAAATTTTAAAAAAACATTAACTATAATGATAATAGGTAAATTAATGATATAAAATTTCAAAGGGTTATTAGAAACTCTTTATAATATAATATAGGTGCATAACATCAAAAAATTCCTTAGTAAAAGGAAATTCAGACAATTTCCCTTACCATGAGATTGATTCATCATGTGGGTATTTATCTTCCTAAATAATAAACTTTTGTTTATTATTTAAATTCATTGGAACCATTTTTATATTTATTATTTCTTTTATTTCACTTATTAAGAAGTTATATACAATTACATAATCAATTAATTGTAAGTCAGGTTTTTTGACCATATTTAGTTTATGTGTCCAAAAATGAATTTGGTAAGTTGATTGTGGTCAAAGAGGTCATTATTAAAAATAAATAGAATAATAATATTGACATAATTATCATAATTATACATCAATTATACTTTTAATATAAATCATGGAATATGGTTCGTAAAAATGATCCAACATTATGATCATGGAGATGGTAGGTCGTATGTATATATGAGTAATGATTCTGTTTTTTCAATGATCATTTTGGAAATAAGGTAAGTACAATTTATCATTATATAAAAATAATTATATCATAAATTCCATAATAATTAAATATATATACTTGTATCATTATTTTTATGTGGTGATGAAAAAAAGAAATCATATCGCTTTGAGGAGGTAGTAGTCCTCACATCCATGAACGATGTTATAACTTTTTCAGAGTGTGAAATGGTAAGAAATAAAATGTTATATTATAATTAAATAGTGATATATATGTCATTAGTATCATATTATTTCTTGTATATAAAATATTATCATTATATTTAACTTTATTACCTTCCATGTAATGTGTTAGTGAAAATGAATCACATTGATTCACGAGGTGATAGTCCATTGTACACACAAATGACGTTATCATATTGCTTACATACTGGAATATAAAATGGTTATATATTGTATAATTAATATAAAGGTATAATAATGTTATAAATATAATATATAAACATTATATCCATCATTATTTCCAACCGTTAGAGGTGGTAATGGGAAAATGAATGACATCATTTCACATGGTGGTAGTCTTCCATACACATGAATGATGAGTTGATAACATGTTTGAGGTTGTATGTGTGGGTGTTGGTCAAAACATTAAAATTAAAATATCTAAGTATATTTTGGATACCTATCTTATTATATAATAATGTTATAAGAATAATTTTATTATTTGGAGAAGGAAATAAAATAATGACACTTATTGAATAACATTAACTATTCTTCAAGTATCCTCATTTGGTTTGCACAAAGACCTTCCATGGATCAATTCATACCAAAACTAAGGATTATAGGATGATGAGAGGGAAGTTGGGGAATTATTTTGGTAGGTTTTTCTGGAGGCAAATGTGTTTAGATTTGTGGTGCGTTGGGGATAGTGAGTGCCCTATTAGTGTGGAGGAGGACTATAATTCTTGTAAATACTAAAACATATTCACTATTGGGTGGTCTCCCATACCTCATGTGATTCAAAAAAATAAAATAATTTAGTGTTTTGAAATTATGGTTGATCCACACTTACACAAATAAAAAATAAAACCATTTTTATCATATTGATCCTTAGTCTATATGTTTACTCAATTTTAACCTTTTTGGTTATTTCCATGGTAACTAGTTTTATAACCTATGTAATTTATCAATTATGAAATTTTATTTTTAAAACCTTTTAAAATAAGTTCAAAGAAAATTTAAAATAGATTTAATAAATAAAATTTTGATAAAACAATATTTTTGAAAACATTTTAGAACACATTGATATGGAAGAAAAAGATTCCTAATCTAAAAAAGATAAAATATAAGTATAACATGGGAAAATGTTTTATGATAATTCTTCGATAAATGATAAAGGAAATGGGAATTAAACATGTGAACCAAATTTATAACCTTTGGAGAATAAAATATATGTTGTTTATGAAAATATGATCATATTATTTCCACCTAAAGTAACATTTGCATAAACAATCATGTGAATAAAGGATAATATATCATAAAGCCTTTTTCCACATTGGTAACTCCTCAATCATATGGCCCATGAAATAATAGAATAATTTGAACCTTAAAATATAATGAATATAAGTAGAATAATGATATTACCTATATTTAATGTCCAAAACATGGATTCCACCTCAAAGATCCCCAAACCTGGTTGGCCACATTTCCTTAAGCACATCTCCTGAACTCCAGAGGTTGAAGACTATCTAAGAAGGCTTGGGGTGTGTCCATGAGGAGACTATGACCTCATTACCAAAGTGTAACATAGCGTAATATCAATAAAAATAACTTTTGGAAGAAGATATGCAATCAAGAAAAAAGATAAATAAACAATATATGAATATGTACATAATTCTAGAAGTATCTCATATATAATGATGATCATGAAATTTTCTACAAAACATCCAAAAAAAAGTACACAATAGTAAAATTACATACATGTATCCAAATACCAAAAAACCAAAAATCATTATCTCCTAATGGATTCATGAGCCTTATCTTAGTCTCGTGCTTCCCTACTCTTAAGCATGGAACAAATTCAAGAATCAAACTATATGTTCTTTCCCCAATCCCTAACTGCATTCATTAGGTATTTTTAGGTTCCAAACGGTGGTCCGAATAGGGTGTGAGGTACAATCCAAGTAGGAAACCACCGAATGATCTATAACAAGTCCTGGAAGTGCAATATTACATGCTAAATGAGAGTGAAAAGTAAATAGGTAAGCAGTATAAAAGTAAAGTCCCCATGGAATGTATACTATGAGACAAGTAATACTAATACATTTTACAATGATACCTTTAAAACAAGTTTCAAGCACATATATCAAGGAATATATAAGGTAAAATAATGTAAACACAATGACCATTCCATATACACTATGTCTCATAAAACGTAAGGCCTTTGTGTATAACCAGAAGTGTCAGAACATCCACGACTGATCTGTATAACCAAGAATATCACATTACCCATGGAAATGTCATATAAACAAAAGTATCATACCACAAGGGGATGGATATAAGGTATATAAGACCAAGACATCTTCATCGAGTCCCATGATCATCTCGATGGAAACTCAGTAATGGAACTGGTGGAGTCCAATGGTCATCTCAATAGGGAATTTCCTATACGAGTCCAGATTCCCATATCCAAGGTGTAGAAATTCCCTTGGAATCCTACAAAATTAATATCCAAGGAGAATATAGGTCCAAGTCATCTTCTACAAAAAAATAATTTTCATGGGTGAAATGAACATGGAATCTAAATGAAATCTACATACATGGTATACTAACCAATGCATCCTCTACCATTTCAATTCACATATCATTCCATTCAAAATTTCACAGGCATTAAATTCATACAATGAGTATACCCACTCATTCAACCATTCACATTCAAAATAAACCAATGAGTACACCTACTCATAAAACATATCCAAATTCATTATTTGAACAATTCAACATCATGAACCACATAAAAAAGGAGGAATAAAATCACCTAATCAAGTAATTAAATTCCATTTAATTAAAATTGGGATTATTATAACTTTGAAAGAACTTAATCACACCTATTGGGTGGTTCAGAGTTACGAAATGGAAAAGGTCACACCTCATGGGTGGCCTTGGTTGGGGAAATGACATCAATAAAATCTCAAGGGAATTTAGGGGCATCCACATTATATTCAATTTCATTTAATTAAATTAAACAATTCAATTTCGAGACCTTACTGGAAATTATAGTGGGAATCACAATGAGAACTAGATTAATAAATCACCAAACCTCAATGGAAAATTATGGACCTTTGATTTTAGGTTCATAGTAGATATCTTGTCCAATATTAACTTCTGATTTGACTCAAATTTGGAGAAAATCAAATAATAGATGATGAACCTACAATTAGGGCATATTATCTTGCACCTATATATCACAACTGATAATAAGAAGAGTTAGGAATGACACCGAAGGGATTGAGTAATCACCATTGTGTATCCAAAAAGACTGATGGAACTTAGATCCAATATCATATAGAGGAATGGTAGAAATCCTCAACATGGATATCAAAGAAATATTCTCACATTGGTTCTGTCCAACAAAGAAAGATGAGGAATATATTTCAATTTATAACATTAATTGAGGTATTTTTTAATTTTTCCCAAATTACTGGACCACATGATCTAGCTACATGGATACCAAACCATGTGCCAACTATGTTCCCTTTATAGTAGGATGGGACACCCCGCACAATTAGTGTGCAAAATTTGACAAACCATTCACAATCCATGTCTTAGCTTGCTGTTAAAAACTACTGAGCTATCGCATGGGCATGAAATTAAAATCAAACTATTTTTTATTCTATGAATGGTCTTCTTATTTTCTACACAGGTCTCTCATGGTTATTATTAACCATTCACCTACCGCACATGGTTTCTACTAACTGTTCAATAGGCCTATTTATCCCCAAATGTTGGGTTCTAGGATCTGAGAAAGCCCCAGACACCTCTAATACACCTGTGACCTAAAATATTCTTTATAGTAGCCCACAATGAATCATTTAAAGAAAAATGAAATGGATCTATACCTCACAATTTTCACCTAATTTACTTTTTATTTGTGGTTGAGATTCATTTGAGAATAACTGCAAAAAAATAAACATGTATATTAGCCGCCCCCTCCTAGGTCTCATCATATAAATAATAATGTTATCATATCACCGGTACTAGAGGAACTAACCAGCCTCAATGAACCATCATGATCATATAATCGATAAAAATATGATTCTTCTAAAATGACACATCTATATGTAACTAAAACTCATAGGGACTAAAAAAATGAGATGGGTCCGAATAATAACTACACAGCTAAGATAGATGGAAAATGTTGTGCATGGATCGATACTTATGGGGTAACTATAATTGGTAGGCTACTGACCAAACTCTCTCCAGAATCATGAATGGTTTGACACATCTCAGTGAAATCTTACACTATCTTGTGATCTGTATGTGTCCCAGCCTTTGTGAAACATGAAAAAAGACCTAATCCCTAAACTCAGAATCCAAAGTCCATATACACAAATTGGTGTAAGATTAATGTATTGATTGTGTGGTATCAATTAGATTCCTGATCAATCGTATATACTTAGAAGTCTCATGCACAATATGTGGTCCTAGAAAAGCTATATCACCTTCCTCCAGCTAGCAGAGGGGAGATCGGCATGGGATAATTCACAATGCCTTATAAGGTTGCATCTATGTCATCACCTATAACAATTATTATAAGGCAATAAAACAAGGGATATATTATTCTTCCAAGAGCCCCCAAAATCTTGGATTCATTCCCACAACATGTCCCCAAGAACCCATGTCATACGCTCTGACTAGCCCTCAATCTGAGGGTGGCATGTCATACTCAGAAGAACCTATGTACCCAAGGCCCACTATAAAAACATCCAAATTCTAGATGTAAATCGGGAATCCCTATCTGAAATGATATTACACGGGACCCCATGATGTTTTAATATCCCATAGATATACAAACTCCTAAGATCACTTACATTTAAGGCTTCTTTGATCGGTAGGAAATGTGAATAATTCATAATCCCATAAACAATGACCCACACATCAATGATACATTGAGTTGACCTCAGTAAACTAGTCATGAAATCCATCATGATGTCTTCCAATTTCCACTCAGCAATAGGTAACTACTTTAGAAGTCTTGCTTGTTGCTGATGTTCCACCTTCACCCGCTGATTGGTATAACACCTCATTAAAAAACCAGCTACCTCACATTTCATATCCATCCACTAGTACAGATAGTAGAGGTCACGGTACATCTTGGTGACATTGGGATGAAATTCCCAAAATGAGGCATGAAAATGCCCCCATCCACTCCTCATGTATGTTCCCTATAACCTATATAAGACCACTTATATGTTGGATAACATCCTCTCCTACCATCCAACTAGGAAGTGGTTCCTCACCTTCTATATTCTCCCATAATACTAGGACCTATGAATCTAATAGCTTCATTATCCTCACTCTATTCAGTAAAATAGAGGTCACAAATAAATATGAAAGATAAGTATTCCCCTAACTATCATGAACCTATAGTTAAAACTCATTGAATAAATCCACGAGATTTGACTCACTACTGGAATCTTGAAATACTTGTATATGAGTTCACCTACTCAGTGCATCAGCCACTTCGTTTCCCTTTATAGGAATATAGGCATGCTTGAATTCAAATGAATATAGTTACTGAACCGACATTTGATGTCTCAAATTCAAATCACATTGTCTAAAAATGTACTTGAGGACTTTCTGGTCTATTTACACCAAAAAATGATCTCCTAGTAAGTGATATCTCCAATAGTGCAAAGCATGAACAGCAAAAGCTAACATGAGATCCTATGTTTAATAGTTCATCTTGTGTGGCCTCATCTACCGATAATCATATTCCATGCCTTTATCTCCCTATATATAATCCTATACAAGACCGATACTTGATTTATTATAATAACTAGTTTATCGCATTCCCTACTATGGAAATATCATGATCGGTGAAAAAGTAAATCTCCCTTTCATATCCTGAAAGGATGTCTCCTAGGTATCTAACCATAAAAAATCAAAAAATTATTAGTTGAGCGTGTCAATGGAACTCCTAAACATGAGAATACCTATATAAAATTCGTGTAATATCCAACCATCCCCATGAAACTCAGTATATCATAGACCTTCTTTGTATTGTCTTAGGGAACTAAAGCTCTCACCTTATCTAGTTGTATTGACACTTTTGTCTCTAAGATAATGTGGCTCAAGAAGTGAATTTGACCCACCCATAAGAGGAACTTTGTGAGATTTTCATATAACTCATGCTTTCTCAGTGTATCCAAAATGATCTCAATATGTTTGGAATGGTCATGTGGATTTTTAGAATACACCAAGATATCATCAATAGAAACCCCAACAAATTTATCCAAATATCGTTGGAAGACTTGGTTCATTAGCTCCATGAAAGCCTATATCATGTTTGTGAGACTGAAGGACATAAATCTACACTCGTATATACCATATATTCTAAAAAAATATTTATGAGATATGTCAATAGGTCGAACACATACCAGGTGATATCTCGACCTCAAATAAATTTTGGAGAATACTAAAGCTCTTCGAAGCTGATCAAATAGGTCATCTATCAGTCATAAGGGATACCAGTTCTTAACTATCAGCTAGTTTAATTTTCAATAATCCATGAAAAACCTAAGGGTCCCATCCACCTTCATCACATAGAGGAACCCCATGGAGAAGTATTGGGTTAGAAAAAACCTTTTCCTACCAGTGATATAGCTACCTCTTGAGCTCCTACAACTCCTTCATATACTTCCTATAGAGAGGAATGGATACCGATGCGACTCCTAGAAATAGAACAATGGATAACTCCACCTCTCTCTAAGGAGGTAAACTAAATAATTAATCTGGGTAGTCTTTCTTGAAATGGTCAACCACTAGAGGGAAGATATCTTGACACACTTCTTGGACATCCAGATACAAACTAGAGATCTAGGTTCTCATCCCACCAACACCATGATGTTGTGGTCTAGCTCACCCCCCTTAGACATCCTATTCACCCTAGTGAGTATAAAATGTTACCTCCAAGTTTGTGAAAGTAACCCTCTAATGATATCAATCAAATAAGTCTCGATAAGTCACTAGTTAGTCCATTATGAGTATGACATCAATCCCTGAAATCTATAGTACATAAATTTTCCAGACAATGTGACACCCACCAACCTCAAGGGTGGACTTTGTGATGTCCCAGACCTAGATTCCACTCAACTAGTTCCCCAATAATGGTTTGCCACATGGACTTAATCACATTTACCTGAATGCTAGAGGATTCCAACTAGCAGCAAGGGACTAGTGTGAGTCTGGTGGGATACTATTCCCTCATTACCAAAGTATAACACAATAGGTGAATGTAAATATAGATATATAGTGGAAGAAATATATGTAAATAGAATGTGCAATAGAAAATAGACACAATAGTTACAATAAATGAAACAAATGGAGTAAAATTTAATAACTGATGATATGTCATTTCACTAGAAAACTAGAAATCATGAAAACATGATAGTAGGAATAACATGTTCCCCATGAGTATAAATGCAATAAAATACTATCCCAAGAATCCCACGCTCCGGCTCAGTCATCTGGTATAAGGATCCAAACTAAAATACAAGAAATCAAGTGTTTAAATCTGTAATCTTCCCTTTTTTGACACCTAAAACCATGTAATATACTCCAGGTACCAAATGGTTCCTAGAGAGGGTGTGAGATAAATCTCAATGGGCCACCACCAATGGTGTCTATAACATCCATCCCATGTAATGGAAAAGTAACAGTGAAAAATCATGCATATATAAAGCAGTACAATGTAACAAAATACCTAGGTACCTACATCATCCCTCAACTGGTGTTTGAAATATAACCAGTCCATTAATGTATTATTACCAGCTTATAAATAAGTCACATGTTAAAAATAGTGAAGCTTCGATGTTATAATAAAAAAAATGTATTGATTTTTAATAATGAAGATACAAGGTAATAACCAAGGCATTGTAGACCTCAAGGGTTTTCCAAATTAGTAGTAAGTGTAGCTAAGCTAAGGATAAGAGTGTAATCCAAGCAGAATATTCCAAGGAATTACACAATAATGTGCCTACCGAATCCATGGTGATCATCCAAGGTAATACAGGGCTAAATAGAGATAGGTCCCTATGGGTTGTAACCATGGCACCTACTTTTCAATGTTGGATCCAAGGATTTTATCTGATTCATCATATAGTAATATGGAGGGAACCTACAATTTCATACTAGGCATCCAAGAAGAGATAAGAATCTGAATATTGGTGGGTCTCAACCTAAGAAAGTTGTAACCTTGAATCAGAATGGGTTTCTCTAGTGCTCATGGAATTCTCCGAACTTAATCATTGGTGTGCTCGATTCATTCCATTCCTATTTGATTATGAAGTCATGTAATATTTATTTTGGTTAAATCCTTTCCATTAATTAGTTTGATAAGGTCAAGTAGCATCAAATATTTTGTTCAAGCCTTGCCTTTCATTAGCATGATAAGGTCATGTAGCATGAAACCTTTCATTTAATCCATTTAAAGCATATTCCGTATTCTAGGTTCACTCTACTACCTTCTATTAATGTGGTAAGGAGTGATACAGTTATGAAACCAATATTTCATTTACATTTAAAGTGGTCAAGTCATATCCTTAGTATATTTTCCAATTCACACTTCGCATTTCTTTTTCAAATTCAAGAACTTACCTTAGGTGGGTTAAGTTGTGAATATACATGGTACAGTCCATTATAAAATTCTCATTATAAAAAAATCCATTTAATATAAAAACTCTTACCATTAGGAAGGTTAAAAAGAGGAACATCTGAACGGTGTCTCAAACATGTCAAAACAGTAAAACAACAATTATGGCATAACATCCTACATGGTTTGGATGGAGTTATGGGAGTAACAACCTACAATTAATCACATATATAGAATGATCATATCTATATAGTTTTAATGATTATAATAATGGAATATAAATTCTATAAATGACACATGATGAAATTGGTGGGCCCCACATCACAATTCTAAAATCAACGAACTTGAGGGATGAGTTATAGAACACATAAATTAGAACAATATGAATATCTTCCTTCGGTATTGGCCCTTTATTTGGCTCAGATCAGAATAGATCTATGAAAAGGATAAAAAGTATCATACCCCGATAACTAGGTCGAGAGCAAGAGAGAAGAGGAAAGGCTTAAATCGACTTGATTACTTACCATTGTGCATCCAATGTGATGAACGGAAGATAAAACATATCCTGGATAAAAGAGATCTTTGAATCCCTATCCTTGGCCTTCAAAAAGCTCCAAAATGATAGAGAAATTGGTTAATCACACTATTTCTCGGATTAGGGAAGAGATATGTGGCTTAATTAGATCATTAATTGGAACTATGTAAAATTACCCCGAAAAAAGGAATGTACACAGTTTGAAAAAATGTGCACAAATTGTGCATTGTTTCTTGGGCATAAGGGGAACTTGAATTGTTAGGCTGCATGGTTTTGCGCCAACTGTGTGAAGTGGTTCTATCTAGAAATTAACCATCTGCACAGTTATGAAAACCATGCGCCAATCAAGTGCTAACTGTGTGACATGTCATGTATCCAAAAAAGATGGGTTCCAGGCTTTGAACATTCCCCAGAAACCCTTGAGACCTTTTCTAACTCATTAGGCATCATTATTAGATCCAAAGTAATGATTTAGACCAAAATTTAAAGGATCCATACCTGAGTGAAAAAATTGGTTTCTTAAAATCTTCCCTTATTAAATGAACTCGTCCCAAAGTTCTCCTTCCAATGGTGGAGAACCATTGTCTAAGAAAATCTCTGACCATTGGGAAGGTAATTCATCTTCCATATCCCATGTCTCATCTTGTACTCAACCGTGCTTCCATAGAACACATACCAAAGGGATATACAAGACTCAAACAACCTTCATGCTCCAGTCAATGATGCGTACTATATACTCCACAAAGGTAGAATCATTATCTAACTCATCTTCCTTATGATCAAATGTATGATATGGATCATCATGACACTGAAGAATATTTGAAACATGAAAGACTTAGTGCATGGAACAACTGATTTGAGGTAATACCAACCTATAGGCTACCAACCTGACTCTCTCTAGAACCTCAAATGTCCCTACATAATGAGGAATCAACTTTCCCCTCTTTCATAGCTGTCAGTTCCCTAGATTAGGCTATACCTGAAGAAAATTATGATCCCAGACCTCGAAATCAATAGATCACTGATAGTGATTGACATAAGATTTTTTACTTGACTGAGCAATAGTCACGCACTTTCGGATCACCTGAACCTACTCTGAAGTCTCCTGAATGAGATGAGGGCCTAATAGGGCAGCCTCACCTGCCTTTAGCTAGTATAGAGGTGAACGAAATTCCCTATCATATAAGGCCTCAAACAGATCCATCATATTTGTTTCCATTTTTTTATTATAGGTGAACTCAATGAGAGTGATATGCCTTTATATTGACCATCCGTACGGTTACGTGAACCATGCACCAACCTTATTCTAAATGTGTGACATGTCCTGTTTCCCAAAATTATAGATTCTAGGCTCGGACCATTCCACAGACACCCTTGAGACCTTTTATAACTAATTAGTCATCCTTATTAGGTCCCAAGTAATGATTTAGGCTGAAATTTAAAGGATCTATAACTAAGTGAAAAAACGGGTTCTTACACACTCCCTATACTGACACACATCCTCCATTATAATCTTAAACAGAGTGTTAAGCATCATGATTCCCTCATAAAACTAAATCATGAGCCCGGGGATCTCCACACTAGGTATAGATGTAAAACATTGTGATTCACCTATGTAAAAAAAGTAGATACAAGAGTTGAGGCTACCAAGATCGTACCTCTCATCCTATATGGTCCGACACCATGATCCTCAGAGGTATGCTATACAAAATAGATCTGACCTGTATTGTGGCCCTATGATACAACCTCACTACTTGATGTAGGAGCACTATTTTGTCTTGGTTTAAATAGTTCCCAACTACCTCAACCACAAACACCACTACCTTGTCCTGAAATAATAGTGTTGATCCCACTCCCTACCTGACGTGGAGCTATGAAAACCAATACTTAACCTATTGTCAGGGTTGACCCTTAGAATTATTTGCTGGAGGGAAGGTCCTACGAAAACATTTCCTAAGATTAACACTCAAATGGTTCAAGATCACAATAGTTCTTTATGTGAACACATTTTCTACACTGATGAAAGAATATTGCACTTCCCACACCAGTAGCATGGATGGTTCCTATCTCAATGGAAGCCTCAAAATGATGCCTCTTGCCTTAATATTTAGAACTATTGGGTCAAGAGACTACACTACTCTACTTTGTTCCCCCAACGTCCCTTAGGTCCAATTATATAATTAGGGCATTATTTACCATTTTAGTAATAGTCATTAACCAGCACATGTTTACATGTGATCGAATAGCATGTCATAGGCCTCTATAAAATAATATCAACCTTGACAACTCATCATAAGGTATGTCAGAGAAAAATGATGCAACTCTGTAAAGCATGAAGAGTACTCCATAACTTTCATCATTCCCTACTCCAAATGCATGAGGTCACTAGCCTTCTCTATCCTCATAGTCTCTAGGAAAAATAATTTATAGAAGCTAGTTTCGAAATATCACCAAACCATATCACATAGTGCATCAGCCTTGTTTAGAATATCCTACTGGCGCTTTGGTTCTCCCAAAGCATGTAGTCATGAGCTTCAGTCTCCTATTAGGAGGTGTCTCAATGTAGAAACCCCAAACCTGACATACATGGACATTACATTAATTTTATGGAATACTTAATACATAAAAAATAGACACCAAAGGACCATAATAGTTTAGTGTCCTTGGAAACTTCTAACATAATCTTATAATCTTTATGAAAGATCTTCAAAATATCCGATAAAGATCTTCCCTTTTTTTCTTACCTAAAACCTTTATTTATATCATGGGGAAAAAAACATATAAAGGGTGAGCTCAAATGCTCCATAATGTTAAGCATCAAAAAAATAAAACAAACCATATACATTGGAACTTAAAAAAACATGAACATAATGTTTAAACATAAAAATCTTGAGCAATGACATAAAACATAGCAGTACGTAAAGAATAGATCCTAAAGGAACATCAATCATGATAAAATATCATGGAAATAAAACATTTAATTTTGTAAACCATTAATCATGTGATATGATTTCCATAGTAGCCAAGGTATTGCTTCCAAGACCATCTTAGTGGACAAAGACCCCTTTTGAATTTAGTTCACTCCTCATTCCAGTCCTGTATCATTGAACCAGATTAACTTACCGTTCCAGCCATTTTTATCTCATGAGATATAAATCTTTACCCAATGCATTGGAGGGAGATATAGGTACCACCCATCTCATAACGAAATCATTCTTACTTGTGCCATAAAATAAACATAAATCATTCATCATAACCCAAATAATAAAATTGGTTTCATAAAAATCATCTGATCATAACGTAATCCATATAAAGTAAATGGATATAATTTCATCATAATAAGAATAAAACCATGTAAATAATAGAGAAATCATACTTTAAACATACACATATGAAATAATTTCATCTTATATGGAAAATGGTTTTGATAAAACACTTGAAATGAATTCTTGAGGAAAATATCCTTTCTTCTTCAAAATCATTTTATTTTCAAAAAATGCCATTCAATTTTAAAAGAAAAGGATTTTATTGAAAATAACCATGAAATCTTGTAGAGTAAACATCATGAAGATAAGGCGTTATGAAACCATAAAAATCCGTTCATGCTGTGTAAGTTAAAAAAACATTTTCCTCGTACTTTTGTCAGAAAAGCCAAAAAGTTCCTTGTGTGGTAAAAAAAGTAAGATTCCTTTCATGAAATTTGGTAAATTTCAAAAATGAGTAAAAAGGACATTAAAAATACATGAAAACATTTTTAGAAAACATGGTCATGGATGATAACAATAACCCTAGTAAACACTTACAAATAAACAATCTCAGATAAAAATGAGATTGGAAAAGTTATCCCTTACCTTATGTCTGATATGATTTGTATGTATCTTAACCTCCTATATAATGATTTAAATAATTTCATTGACTTATTACGGATTCATATTCATTGTTATGATATCATATATGGTTCATTTATGACTTTATATTACCCGTTCTTTTGAAAATTCTATCTTAAAGCAGCATTTTTGGTAAAATTGTTTCATTTATCGTACGTGTTTGGACTTGTTGTTCTTGATATTATTATTAATTATATCATGATTTACTAACTTCCATAATGTAAAACATGACTTATATATAATATATATTCGGTATATATATATAATAGATAGATAAATGAAATGAAACACACCGTTCATGGAGACGATTGGTTGTACGTATGCATGAACACCGTTTTCCTTTCCTTATTGACTTGAATGGAAGTAAGTAAATAAAATATACATAAATACAGTAGAATTATTATTTTATTAATACCGTTATTATTCATTATATATACATTATAATCATTCTTTAATGGTTAACATGGAGATTGAAACTAATCGCGTCGTGGAGACGGTAATCCGTGCGTACGCACGAGCGATTATATCATTCCTATAATTATGAAATGGAATTGGAATGGATGATATAATATCTCATAATCAGTATGATGTTATAATATCCATATATAGTTATTCTTTACACCATTATACCCATCCAAGTAAGGTGGTGGTGGAAAACAGATTACACCACTGCGTGGAGACTGTATTCCGTACGTACGCATGCGTGGTGATTTCATTTTCCGTAGGATGGATAGAAGATGAAATAGGGTTGTTTCATATTTATAATAACATATAATTTTATGAGTTATACTGATGTTATTAATTTATGATGAAACAAATAAATAAATAGAAGTATAAGAAGAAATAAATTGGAATGAATCGGTAAAGGATATTACCTCTTCTTTGACACGCCTCTTCTTAACCTCCTCTTAAGGCACTAGAGTTGGTCTTTTGAGGAGACCAGAACCTCTATAATGTTTCTAGGGAAGTTGAGAAGCGAAATGGGTAGAGTTTGGCCGATCTTGAAGGCTCTAAATTGTGTAAAGAGAATAGGGGGGAGGTGTCCTTTTATATGGGAGGAGAGGGACACCTTGGGAATGTGTGAAAATATTATTTTATTATAAACATATCTTTGTTTATAAAATGTCCAAAAATCATTAAAGATGAAGATAAGATGACTAATGGTCGTAATAAAATAATCCAATCAGAATTGGACATGTTTTGGATAATATTTTAGTCATTATAATCTTATTTATTTAAATCATTTATTAATGAGGTAAATACTGCATCATTATTGTGTCATAAATAATTTAATTTATTTGATGTCTAAAAATTATAAAAAATACCATCATGTCAGAAATATTTTTATATTTCCAATGAATATTTATATTTGAAAAGATAATTTATATATCCCCTTATAAAAATTAATTACTAATTTTTTTTGTTAATGTCAATTTTTTCTTTACATTAAATTAATTAATCCAAATTGTCATTATCACTATCAAGTGGCTCAATGTGTTCCCAAAATCGACCCAAGGATTCCCATGGTCAGCCACTACTCATAAAATAAGGTTAGGTCAAGTGTTAAGGAAATTTTGAAATATTATAATATTCTTTTAACCTTGAATTACCCTATTTACCTTTAACCACAGTAAATAAAAGGTAAAAGTTACTATTCACCAAAAATTATTTTCATCATATTGAACCACATTTTACTTCATGATAACAACCATGTATGTAAGATTTTTGAAATTGAATTCACAGAAGTGGTCAAATTTCATTTAAATGAAATAGTCAGTTTTTTAACCACCACTAAGTGGTTTCACTATTCATCAAAAATTGATTTTTTTTAGAAAAATTCCAAAAATTCAGCCTAAGATATATTTGATATTATGAATTCAAAAATGATGTTTATTTTTCCAAATTAAAAACCTAGAAGTGTAATTAATCAATTTTAAAACTAATTCATGTTATCAAAACAAATAGTGTGTTTCTAAGAAACAATAACTATCAAAAGATCGACATTTGTTTATGTCCAATTTCAAAGTGAAATTAATTCCAATGGCCAAAATTGGATTAAATGGTAAAAATATATTATAATTACACTTTAAAACCATTTAAAAAGATAATCTAACCATATAAATTATTTCGATTAAAAAAAGTTGTTTTTAATTAAAATATAGCATGTTTTTACTATTTATTAAAATATGAAAGTTATCAGAATAATATGAAAAATATATCAAAAGTAAATTTTTATATCCTTATTCTATATAAGAATTTTATTTTGTTAAATTTAACTTATAAACATGTCAAAAACTAAATTTAATGTGGGTGCGCCATCAAAAGGCGGCAAAACTGCATTTTTTTACATATACTTATTTTACTCGAAAAACATAATTTCTTATCACATGATGTTGTAGAAAATGTGTAAGATGATAATAATGTTATAAAATTAAAAATGTAGTTAATACTATCCATAAAGGCTATTTCATAATAACATTATAACAATATATCATTGTTTAGCGAATCCCGGTATTGCGTACTACACACACTATCAAGGAAGGTCGCGATTACGTCTGATGCAAGCCAAGTCAGGGCTGCATGTAGTGGAAGCTCCATTTGGTGTTTCATATAACATAATCAAAACTTATTTCATTTATACATTAAAAAATATCTATACTTAATGTCTTGTAGAATAATTCCCACAAAATAAACTCGAAATTTTGTGTAACACTAACCAAGAATAGTGTTGTCTATACTGCAAGCTAATACAATGTTGCGTATAGTACAAGCTAATTTTGGTGTAGCATACAACACAAAACATAAATGAAATTAAAAGAATATTTTTCATAAAATATCGGGGTGTTACATTATTCCCCCTTAAAAATAATTTCTCCCTCGAAATTAATCGGGGTTATAAATGGTTTACTATTTGAATGTTTCTTTCATAGAAACCCACATCGTAAAAAGGAACAGTAAAAATTAATTTTAAAAAGCCAAGTATGAAACATAACTGTTACCCAAATTAACTCATCACTGGGTTTTTATATAGGAGAACATAGGAGAAAATATTCATATGGAAGAGAAAGTTAACCATCAAGTTCTGATGGAGAGTGGTAAAGAACATGGCTATGAAAAATCCAACAATCACAAAGCCATAAATTTGTGATGATATAAGGTACCATCTGACTCATCAGATATAAGAGCACTAGGACAAAATTTTTGGCTTTCAAGATCATTCCCCTAAATTTGAAGAATAATTAAAAGAAATAATTACTTGATTTTGGTACAATCTCACTATTGTTTGTTCCTTGAACAATTTCCACATCATATCTTAAAGAAATGAAGTTGAATTTGTCTTCCGTGAAGTGTTAGCATATCATGCGATAGAATGATGGGTCATTCCATCTGTCTCAAACAAAAGGTTATCAAAATTTATCAAATATACATAAGTCCATCTATGGTGAGGTTAATCGTATATGATTCCAAAAATGGAATTATACTTCATCTATCATAATACTAGTTTCTAATAACCAGGGACTTCCTGTAGGCCGGTTGTAGGTGACAAAGGCCTATCTCACTTTGGTTGTGGGTTCAATTCTGACAGCCTTGTCCGACGTGACAGGTTTTCTCTCATCCTATGGGTTTTCCTTTTTTTAAAACTATACTATTATAACATAACAAAAAGTTCTAGCCTTAAACAATACTATCTGATGTCACACTTAATCTATTCTAGTATTTATGTTTATACAAAATAATTTTATCCAATCTCATAGTATAAATAAAATGATTACTAGAAAGGTCATCTACCATGTATTAAATACAATAATTTATCTCCCGTATATTATAAGATATATATATCTTGTTTTTCACATTCCAAACATGTGAATTCCTTATTCATGTATTCTCTTGAAAAATGAATACCCATTGAACCTTAGTAAATAAATGAATGTTGTCAAAAGTTATCTCTTTCCACATACCAAAATCCCAAAAATCTGTATACTCAAACCATGATATCACATTGTCCTTATACCAGTCACGAGCTCATTAATACTATCAAACATCTCATTATCTACTTATCCTTTCATTATGTACATATCATCTACCTTCCAAAAATATTTGAATAACCTTTCATGGTTACCGGTGCCATTCATCATATACTTTAAAAAACTCAAGGAAAGACACTAGTGTAACAATCCCTATATTTTTCTTTATTCCATAGTACCATACATTATTATTGATAAACATACAACCATTCCACTACCTTCTTAAACCACTGACTGAGATTCATCATTTCTTTCATCTCATATATCATTTGTAGTCTCTTCATCATTATCAACATAAATATTACCGATAAGACCATTCTGATTCTCTTCATGAAATTTTCCCTTAGAGCATTAGTTTTCATAATGCATGTACATTCCACATTTAAAACATTTAACCATTGTTGATGTCTTATCAATACCATTATCTTTGTCCAGGGTGTTAATTGAACCTTTTCCTTTCCAATTACTGGCTTTGGGTCCTTCTTTTCCACACCCAAAGCATCTTCCAGTTCCATTGATACATTCTCCCTGATGCCTCTTACCACATGATTTACATTATGGAAATTGAACTTTCTTTCCTCTAGGATCATCATGAAACTCTATCATTCTCTTATTAGATGAGTCAGGAAACTTAACAAAGTTGAGATTATTTATCATATTATGAGATTGCTGATTAGGAATAATAACGATGTTTGGACTTCCAAATCCCTTTTCATTTGGTTTCTCATGAAGAATATCATTCCATTGTCCATCATATCCTCCATTATCATGAATCTTCCTATTTCCAGTCATTTTCTAAAACCCAAACAGAATAGTGTGAGAGGCAAAAATCATAATCAAGGAAGAATACCTTCAATATCTAAGATCTTAGGTTAAATTCTAAAATCGTTACCATAATTCTAGGACTATAACCTATAATTATACTTAACCTTAGGGACATCCCCATACATACCATAGAAATATCTCTAGGGATCTCACTAAAGTTTTCGCATCCTAGTTTCCAAAGGTTGACTAAACCTTTCCTCTGATACCAATTGTAGAGACCCCAAACTTGACGTACATGGAAATTACATTAATTTTGAGGAATACTTAATACATAAGAAAAAAAGACACCAAAGGACCGTAATAGTTTAGAATATTTATAAACTTGTAACATAATCTTCTAGTCTTTGTGAAAGATCTTGAACATCTCCCATAAAGATCTTCCCTTTTTTTCTTACCTAAAGCCTTTATTTATATCCTGGAGAAAAGAAAACATATAAAGGGTGAGCTCAAATGATCAGTAAGGGTAAGCATGGAGAAAATAAAACAAACCATATACATTTGAACATAAAAACATTAACATAATGTTTAAACATTAAATCATGAGCAATGACATAAAATATGGCAGTATGTAAGGCATAGATCATAAAGGAACATCAATCATGATAAAATATCACGGGAATAAAACATGTAATTGTGGAAACCATTAAGCACATGATATTATTTCTATAGTATCCAAGGCATTTCTCCCAAGACCATCTTAGTGGACAAAGTCCCTTTCTGAATCGAGTTCACTCCCCATTCCAGTCTTGTATCACTGAACCATATTAACTTACCATTCTATCCATGTCTATCTCATGAGATATAAATCTTTACCCAATGCATTTGAGGGAGATATAGGTCCCCCCCATCTCATAATTAAATCATTCTTACTTGTGCCACAAAATAAACATAAATCATTCATCATAACCCAAAGAATAAAATGAGTTTCATAAACATCATCCCATCATAACGTAATCCATATAAAACAAATGGATATCATTTCATCATAAGAAGAATCAAACCATGTAAATAATAGAGACATCATACTTTTAACATACACATATGAAATAATTTCTTCTTAGATGGAAAATGGTTTTGATAAAACACTTTAAATAAATTCTTGAGGAAAATATCCTTTCTTCTTCAAATTCATTTTATTTTTAAAAAATGCAATTCAATTTTAAAATAAAAGGATTTTATTGAAAATAATGATGAAATATTTTACTGTAAAATTCATGTAGATAAGGCGTTATGAAACCATAAAAATTCGTTCTTGTCGTGTAAGTTAAAAAAACATTCTCCTCGTACTTTTGTCAAAAAAGTCAAAAAGTTCCTCATGTGGTAAAAAAAAGTAAGATTCCTTTCATAACAGGTGGTAAATTTCAAAAATGGGTAAAAGTACTTTAAACATACATGAATTTGTTTTAGAAAACATGAGCATGGATGATAAAAATAACCCCAGTAAATACTTAGAAATAAACAATCTCGGATAAAAATATGTTTGGAAACGTTATCCCTTACCTTATGTCTGATGTGCTTCGTATGTATCCAAAACTCATGTATAATGATTTAAATAATGTCATTGAATTATTAAAGAATCATATTAATTGTTATGATATCATATATGGTTCACTTATGACTTTATAATACCCTTTCATTTGTAAATTCCATGTTAAAGCAGCGTTTTCGGTAAAATCGTTTCATTTTTCGTACGTGTTTGGACTTGTTGTTCTTGATATTATTATTACTTATATCATGATTTAATAACTTATATAATGTAACAAATGAAATTTATATAATATATATTCAGTATATATATATATATATATATATATAATAGATAGATAAATGAAATGAAACACACCGTTCATGGAGACGGTAGGCCGTACATACGCAAGAACATTGTTTTCCTTTCCTTATTAACTTGAATGCAAGTAAGTAAATAACATATAAATAAATAAAGTAGAATTATTAAGTTATATATAACATTATTATTCATTATATATACTTTATAATCATTCTTTAATGGTTATCATGGAGATTGAATCTCATCACGTCGTGGAGACGGTAATTCGTACGTACGCACGAGCGATGATATCGTTCCCATAATTATGGAATGGAATCGGAGTGGATGATATAATATCTCATAATCAGTATGATGTTATAATATCAATATATAGTGATTATTTACACCATTATACCTATCCAAGTAAGGTGGTGGTGAGAAATAGATTAAACCACGGCGTGGAGACGGTATTCCGTACGTATGCACGCACGATTATTTCGTTTTCCGTAGGATGAATAGAAGATGAAATAGGGTTGTTTCAAATTTATAAAAAAAAATACCATTATATGAGTGATACTGATGTTATTAATTTATTATGAAACAAATAAAGAAGAATGTGTATAAGAAGAAATAAATTGGAAAGAATCAGTAAAGGATATTACCACTTCTTTGACGCACCTCTTTTTAACCTCCTCTTAAGGCACTAGAGTTGGTCTTTTGAGGATACCAGAACCTTTATAATGTTTCTAGGGATGTTGAGAAGGGAAATGGTCAGGTTTTGGCCGTGCTTGAAAGCTCTAAATTGTGTAAAGAGAAGATGGAGGAGGTGCCCGTTTATAAGGGAGGAGAGGGGCACCTTTGGAAAGTGTGAAAATATTATTTTAGTATAAACTTATCTTCTGTTTCAAAAGGACCACAAATAATTAAAGATGAGTATAAGATGACTCATGGTCGAAATAAAATAATCCAATCAGAATTGGACATGTTTTGTAAAATATTTTAATCATTATAATCTTATTTATTTAATTCATTTATTAATGAGGTAAATACTGCATCATTATTGTGTCATAAATAATTTAATTTATATGATGTTTAAAAATTATAAAAAAATACAATCATGTAGGAAATCGTTTTATATTTCCAATTAATATTTATTTTCTAAATGATAATTTATATATCTTCATATAAAAATAATTAGTAAATGATTTTTGTTAATATCAATTTTGTCTTTACATTAAATTAATCAATCCAAATTGTCATTATCACTACCAAGTGGCTCAATGGGGTCCCAAAATCGACCCAACGATGCCCATGGTCGGCCAATACTCATAAAATAAGGTTATGACAAGTGTTAATGTAATTTTTAATTATTATAATATTCTTTTAACCTTGAATTATCGTATTTACCTTTAACCGCGGTAAATAAAAGTCAAAAGTTACTATTCACCAAAAATCATTTTCATCTTATTGAACTAAATTTTACTTCTTGATAACATCCATTTATGTTGGATTTTTTAAAATCAATTTATAGAAGTGGAAAATTTTCATTAAAATGAAAGAGTCAGTTTTTTAACCACCACTATGTGGTTTCACTATTCATAAAAAATTGATGTTTTTCAGGAAAATACCAAAAATTCAGCCTAAGATATATTTGATATTCCAAATTCCAAAATGATGTCTATTTTTTAAAATTCAAAACATAGAAGTGGAATTAATCATTTTTAAAATTAATTCCCATTATCAAAACAAATAGTTTGTTTTTAATAAACAATAACTATTAAAAGATCGACCCTTGTTTATGTCCAATTTCAAAGTGAAATTATTTCCAATGACCAACATTGGATTAAATGGTAAAAATATATTATAATTACACTTTAAAACCAATTATAAAGATAATCTACCCATATAAATTATTTCGATGAAAAAATTTGTTTTTAATTAAAATATAGCGTGTTTTTACTATTCATTAAAATATGAAAGTTATCAGAATAATATGAAAAATTTATCCAAAGTAAATTTTTATATCCTTATTCCAAATAAGAATTTTATTTTTTCAAATTGAACTTATAAATATTTCAAAAATTAGATTTAAAGTGGGTGAGCCATCAAAAGGCGGCAAAACTGCATTTTAAAAAAAATACTTATTTTACTCGAAAAATATATTTTGTACTCACACGATGTTCTAGAAAATGTGTAAGATGAATAATAATGTTATAGAATTCAAAATGTAGTTAATACTATCCATAACAGCTAGTTCATAATTATATTATAACAATATATATTTGTTTAGTGAATCCCGGTATTGCGTACTACACATGCTATCGAGGAAGGTCTCGATTGCGTGTGATGCAAACCAAGTAAGGGCTGCGTATAGTGGAAGATCCCATTAGTGTTGCGTATAACATAATCAAAACTCATTTCATTTATACATTAAAAAAAATCTATACATAATGTTGCGTAGAATAATTCCCACAAAACAAACATGATCTTGTGTGTAACTCTAGCCAAGAATAGTGTTGCGAATACTGCAAGCTAATACTGTGTTGCGTATATTACAAGATAATTTTGGTGTAGCATACAACACAAAGCATCTATGAAATTAAAATAATATTTTTCATAAAATCTAGGGGTGTTACACTTAGGATGTTTGAAGATCCATAATGTATTCTTAGTTCACAAATCAATAGTCTATGGACCATCATCCCATGAAAATGCATTAAGATGCTATTTTTGGAACACACTCATCAGCTCAGCCATATATAATTCATGTTGTGGTGCTCCAGGAAAAAACTTCATAAAGGGTAAAACCCCTTCACAGAACTGTGCCTCAGCACTTGTGTACAGAAAAAAAGCTAGTGTTTTACTGGTAATATGGGATGATCTACCAGTATCCTATGGTCTAATGCCTCTAGAGTGTGATCGTCACCAACCTCATGGTATACGAATGGAGTTCATCATGGTGGCATGGCTCTATAATTCCAAACACTCATTTCAAAAAATAATGATATCAATGTTCACATATAAAAAGAACAAGACAACTCAAAAACATCCTATAAATAGGTCATACCACACAACCTTCTTCGAGATCTTGGAATATAAAGAGAAATAGTCACAAAAGCCACTAGAGTCACCCCCTCTTGCCCACTCAAAAGTCAGGTCCAGTTGATGTTCTCTATTCATCATTTCAAATTTTCTATTGAAATTAATATTCCTTTCAAACTTCATTTTAAATAGTTGAAAAAAATTGTATGTCACATCCAATTCATAAGGGCCCATACTCCTTATGAATTAGAATACAAAATCCACATAATCCACACCATAACACTTTCATGTCTTTACGAATCATGGTCCATGACTCAACGTACCATGATTTGATAATTAGGGTGTTTGCGGTAACCTAATAAGGAAAAAACATTTTAGGTTATGACAGAGACTCTGAGTACTAGCCATGTTTTTGAATTTCTTATATAGAAGTCAATAACAATAGTATATATATATATATCACAACACCTCTCATGACATCATGAAAACAAGAAATGAATCGTATATGGCTTAGAATAAATCATGACATGTGATTTATAACAAGTGCCTAAAATGATGCATGAGATGGAATTCCCCCATCTCATTGGGTTGAAAAAAATGGATTCCACAATTTTAACAATTATAACATCACAATTCTTGTGAATCACCCAACAGTGGAATCAATTCATATGTCATAGTAAAAATCTAGAAAAAAAAAATTTCCATTCAGTGCAATTTAGCATTCTCCAATATGTGGGTTAGCTATTCCCAGGTTCATCTCATTACCAAATTCATATTCCTTTTTATCATTTTATATTATCTCTAAATAATAATCCACCTAAGAAAGGCTCTAATACCACCTTTTAATGTACTAATCCTGGATAACACTCAACAGTGACAAGATCCTAGTTGGCCATTAGGACACAAGTGCATCTCCCTAAATTTCAGAGGATGCTAACTAGAAGCTAGGGCATGGGGTGTGTGTGGAGAGACTATGCCCTCATTAGAATAGAGTAATACATCAGAATAATAATAAAAATAACTAGAATAAGTAGATATAACATCCAGAAAAAATATAAATAAATAAGAAAAGAATATGTAAATATGGCCAAAAGTATATCATATAAAATGATAATCATGTCAGGTGTCTACAAAACCTAAAAATACGTACACATCAGTACTATACAACACATGTATCAAAACACCATAAAGAACAAAAAACTCTATCTCTAGATAGCATCAATATCCTCAGCTCAGTCCTTTCCTCCCCTGCTCCCAAGTATAGAAAAATGTCAAGAATAAAACTATGGGTGCTTGACCCAATCCCTACCTAGATCCATAAAGTCTTTAAAATATTCCAACATCTTTCCAAATAGAATATGAGATATAATCCTAATTGGAAACTACCCAAGGATATTTAAAAAGTCATAGCTGTGCAATATAACATGGTAAATCAGAGTGCATCATAAAATAGTTAAGTAGTATGAATGTAAATTGCCTATGCCATGTACACTACGAGACCCATGATACTAAACAACCTTACAAGGATCCATGAAAAAAAAAGTGTCAAGATCCTCCAACATGGAATCTATATGCTAAAATAATGTAAACACCACAACCATGCCATGTACACCATGTCTCACATAACCCAAAACATTTCCATCTAACCAGAAGTGTTATAACATCCATGACCGAGTCGTATAACCAAGAACATCACATTCAGCATGGCCATGCCATATAATTAGAATGTTTAGGCTACAAAGGGCTGGATCCAAGGTATTGAATACGTAGGAATCCTCAATGAGTCCATGGATTATCTTGATAGAAACTTGGTAACAACATTATTGGATTCCAAGGTCCATCTCAACATAGCATGTCTAATGCGAGTCCATCAAGACGGATCCAAGGGGTATAAATTCCCTCAGAATCGTACCAAATTAAGATCCAAGGATCATACAGGTCCAATGCATCATTAAACACAAAACAAGATCCATGGGTTAAACAACCATGTATTCTAATTGAAATCAAAATCCAGTGTATACCAACCAAGGCATCCAATTTCATTTCAATTCACATCTCATTCTATTCAATAATTCACAAGAATTTAATTCAAAAATGAGTATAACTACTCATTCAACCATTAAAATTCAAAATCAATCAATGGTTATACCCAATAATATAAAATATAATAATTCCTTAGTTGAAAAATTCGACATCATGTACCAAAAAGTAATAGAGGAATAACATCTTCTAATTAAGAAATTCAATTCCATTTATTTATAATTGGTCTTCCTCTTAATAGGAAAGCTCTAAAACATACCCTATTGGTAGTTCAACATTATGAAAAAGTCCAACGGAAGACCCCATGGGTGGCCTTTGTTGGGGAAAGAACCACAAGAAAATATCAAGGGAAATAAAGTCCATCCCCGTTATATTCGATTTCAATTAATTAAATTAATCTATTTAATTTCAGGACCACACTAAAAATTCATGTGAGTATCACAACACCAACTGGTTTTATAAAGTAAATAATATCAACCAAAAAGTGTTTAACACCTAACATAGGTCCACAGTAGAGTTCTCATATAGTATCTTCTTTTTATTCAAAATAGATTTGGAGAAAATCAAGGAATGGATGAAGGACTTGAAATTAGGTCATATTAGCTTGCACCCAAACAACACATCAGATACTAAGAAGAATAATGAACAGTAAAAAAGGAATTTAGTACTAACTATTTTAGATCCAAAAAGACTGATGAAACTATAATTTTATATTAGATGAATGATAGGTGGAAAAGCATGATTTTTTAAAGGGAGCTTCTCACATTAGTTCTCTCCAAGGATAAGGGAAGTGAAATCGGTTTAAAGTTATAACATTAATTAAGTGAATTTTTATAATTTCACCCAAATTACTGGGTCGTATGGTTTGGTTTAATGGTTGGACAAACTATGTGCCAACAATATTCCCTTTGCAGTAGGAAGGTTAACCTCGCACAGTTAGTGAACATAGTTTTTGAAACCATACAACAACCATGTATTAGCTCACTGTAAAAAATTATAGATCTCTCGTATGGGTGTAAGCCCCAAATTGCATGGTTTGTCAAACCATGCAGGATCCTCAATCTCTCTACTGAGGTATTTCATGGTTAATATTAATTGTGCATCATTCCTACCTGGTTTCCACTAACCATGTTGCATGCCTATTTATCCCCAAAAGTTAGGTTTTTGGATATGAGAAATCCCTAGACACCATTGATACACCCCTGACCTCAAAGGTTTTTTACACTATGACATAATTAATAATTTAGGATAAAAATAAATGGATCCTTACCTATTACAAAAACCCAGGTTCTTACAATATCGATGGCGTAGTAGATACACTTCATAAAAAAATATATGTTTAAAACATAACATGTGTCATAAGGAAGATACTTTGAGATGATCAAACCTTATAATGATCATAACATTGATGTGAAAATTAATCAATGAATCAAATATGTTATACAAATATAAATTGACCTAAAAATGTGTAAATATAACATAACATAATAAAAATTTCTTAAATAAATAACCATATAATACCAAAGGCAACAAAGAAGTAATATAACCTAATGAAATGAAATTGAGTTATGAAATTCTTTACCACATGGTAACTACACAGTCAATTCATTTTGGATTAAATAATTAAAATTGAAACATAAAAAACCATTAAGTATTTTTTATTAATGATATAATATGTTAAAAAGAATGTACATATACCATATAAATTAAATCATGATCATTTCATTAATTTATTCCACAATGAAGGAAAATTGAGATGAAGTAGCCTACCTCTGGTATAGAAATTCCATGTGTATCCTTCAACTCATATATAATAAGATTATATAAATTATTTGATTGTGTAATTATATATTACAGGTTTAATACCTTATACTTAAAATATTTATTTTATTTTTTTGTTAATTAAATATTTAAATACATAATCATTTATTTCCATAACATGTGTTATGAGGAAGTTCAGTTCATTATTTCAAAATGGTTACGGTATGCTTATCATGGTCAAATATTCCTTTCTTCCATCAGCTATAGAATAATAATCCTAAACTAGTTATCTTATTTATACATCAATTGTAATTTTAAAACCAATCAAGAAGGTGGGTTATGAAAAATGAAATACATTATAATCATGGAGATGGTAGGTCGTACATACGCAAGAGTAATGATTCCATTTTTCAACGATCGTTAGGAAAAGAAGTTAAGAACTATTTTATATTTTTATAAGGATAATAATATAAAAAATAATACATCATTTCATTAATTATACTTATATATATGTAATCAATGATATTTGGTGATGAAAGAGGAGTCACATCACTTTGTTGATGGGTAGTCCACATGTATGAATGAACGACATTATAATTTTTCATTGAGTGGAATGGTAATAAAGAGAATGATATATTATATTTTAATAATGATAAAAAATTCATTAATATCATAATTATATCATATTTATAATGTATATATATTAAATTTATCTTTATTACCCTCCATATAAAGTGTGTGAAAAACGAATCACATTTCTTCATGAGGAGGTAGTCCGCTGTAAACATGATCGATGTTATCATATCCCATACAGAATGGAATGCTAGAATGTAGATGTAATATAATAATTATATAAGTATAATTATGTTTAAAATAATATATATATATATGTGTGTGTGTGTGTGTGTGTGTCTATGTGTGTGTGTGTATTTAAAATCCATCAATATAACAATCTATAAGAGGCCGTGATGGAAAATGAATTACATCAATCCGTGAGGTGGTAGTCTGATATACACTAGAATGAAGGTTTCATTTACCATTTGATGGAAGAAGGTGTGGATTTAAGATATTATATTAATTGAATAAAATATCAGTATATGGGATATATTGGTGTCATTATACCAACATTATTTTAGAATATTTAAAGGAGTTTGAAGAATAAATAAAATAAAAACCCCATGTTAAGCAAGATACCTATTTTTAAGACAATGATTATCACCAGTTGCCATCAAAGGATGGATTTATGATGAAATAATGTATTTTGGTATGTATAGGTGGATGTAAGGGAGGTATTATAGAAGGTATTGGATGAAACAAAAGGTTTTGAAGGTGTGAAGTGGAGTAGAGAGGGGGTGGACTATTATAAGTGAGGTGAGTGACACATTAGTATGTTTTGAAAGGAAAAAGTGATACACATGTTTTTCATATGCCACATGGATCCAAAGTGGACCACACACAAGACATATTCATGATAATTTTATGATCCTAGATTTTTCATATAAGTCATGAAACCTTTAAATTTCGATAGACCCTCTTTATATATGTATTTTTGGCATTGACACATAAATCATGCCTTTAGGCCGGTCAGTTTTTTTGTGAACAGGGTAGAAGGAGGTTGATCTTGGGTTCCAAACCAATTTATGATAATAATTTATCTATACAGAACCCATTTGAGACATGAATTGGTTTTTAGCAGAGTGGTGAAAACCCCGAGTTATTCACGACGTGAATCCCATGCCCATTGTGAATTGTTCATGTATTTTTTTAAAGGGGAATAACCCTGTTCTTTTTTGGAAACCTTCCTTCTTCCTCACATTAGCAGTGAACATAGATCTCTTATCCTCCTCATATAATGTTATTATTTCTCACTCATCAAAACTCTAATTGATCCATTTTTTATATCATTGGATTCCTCCCATTACAGTATTTGATACGTTACCTTCTTTTCTCTTCTTATCTCATCTTCTTTGGAGTTATTTTTGTGTAAGATAATATACCCTATTTTTAGGGAGATTTTCTAGTTTTCTGATTTCATTAATTCTTAGACAAATTGGAGTTTGATACCAGATGAGTAATCCTCTACCACCATAAAGTAGGTGGTCTGAAATTATACCTCATGTTTTGTTACTTTGTATTATGAGTCATGATACCACACACTGTATTTTTTGTGTTTTTCCAAAAAAATTCACTTTTAACTTAATTAATTTATGAACCATGATAAATATAACCTTGTTCCTCCTTAATATTTTTGGAATAGGTCCCCCATCAACTAATTTCACCCTTTAAGGTGTGGTTATAGAATTTCACCATGATAGTATAAATTCTTATGTGACCAAACAACCTCCTATGTTGTTTTGTCTCATCATATAGATAAAATGACTATAATGAATTAAATAAAATGTTATTGTTATAACCATGTCACAATTTTTATGTAAAATTTTTTTATGCCCTTGTTTAAGTGGAATATGAATGAACTATAAACCATTTATTGGCTCATAAGAAAGCCTATTTGACTACTTATTTCTTATAATAATCAATAATGATGTCCCGTACAACTATGATACTCTGTAATGGAATCCCTTATGATATGAAAATTGGGTATGGGCTCCCATACACTAGTGACAGTTGAGAATGGAAAACCATACACTAGTTATACTAGAGCATGGAATCTATACTGATATGATATTCATGCATGGTATCCCATACACTAAGGATAATTAGGAAAGGTTTCCTATACATGAGTTATACTTGATCATGGAATCCCATATATCTGTGATACTTGGCAATGGAGACCCTTATGATGTTTGATACTCGATCATGATGTTCTTTACCACTTTATTAAACTCTCAAGACTAGACATGGATGCAGGAGTTATGCCTTAGGTCTTGGATTAGACTATGTATCTATATATATGAATATAAACATCATCACATATATTGTGCATATAAATACATACATTATATATATATATCTATGTGTGTGTTTTTGTGTGTTCATGGTGAAATATTTTTAGAGGATTTATAACATAGGCCAAAGCAGGTAGTGTCATCCTGGGGTCCTTCAGGAACTAGGATCAACCATTTACAATCTACAATACTTCTTTATCATTACTATATCTACAAAATTCTCATTTTATATTAACTAGCTGAATAATTCAAGACACCATTAATGGTGGACTATTGAGTATATCTCGTACCTCGTTCAAGGTACCATTAAGTACATGGAAAGAATTTATGGATGTTGTAAGGGGCAAGGAATAGTTCTCATTCTTATATTCCTAATGGATTATAGCATGGGAGCTTGGGAGATTAGGATTGAGCCTTGAATCATGATGCTATTTCATACCCTTTATGTTATTTTTTTAATTTTTATTTACCTTTATGTACATATTACTACATTTTTTGTAGCTCCATGACCAATTCATAATTTTGATTATATTCCCACATTTGGCTTGATGTATTATTACAGTTTGGATGATTTACTTCCAAAGATATATTTTTATTTATTATGCTTCCAATATTAATTTTTTATCTCTATGTTGTTTCACTCTGATTATGAGTGTATAGTCTCCCCACTATACCACCATGGACCCTCACTACTAGTCGACAACCTCTAGAATATGGGGAGGCATGTTCTGATGCATGGTGATCAATCATGTTTAGTTAATTATGATTGAACTGAATATTTGATTCCAAAATATGACATCAGAGGTTCTTTTCCTTGGAAAATTATTTCATGATGGTATATATGAGACAAGGATATGTTAGTATTTGGTAATGATAATAAGACTGGAAGTAGCTAGGAAATGTAAAAAAAGTGAAATTACTAAGGATGTGGATTTTTTTTGAATCATCTCATTACAGTGTTTTTGTATTTCACCATTGGGTGGAACATATGATATGTGATGTTCATTAATAGTATTATAATTTTTTACATTTTAACCATTTCTTGGTATGGAAAGGATGTGTTGAATCGAATAATCATAGGCACATAGGGATCTAAATTTCATACCATATTTCATGCCTTACAAGTGCATCACATTTCTTGTGATGCCGATGGTTTCTATGAGTTCCGTGACTACTATATATGGAATTTTATTAATAATTAATATAGGGGAATAATAAAGAAAATTGTTCAATTAAAGTTTATGCATCAAACTAACTATGTTTTTCTACATATCTATATGCTAATAGCTTAAGTAGTCAATTATGGAACATTAAGACATGGACCATTGTTTGAATAGTATATAACTTGTTTATGACTATGATTAAATTGATTCCACATTTAAATTTATAAAGTGTACAAGAAATTAAACATTTTAAATGGTGATCTATATTACCCAACTATTTAAAAAATCTATATAAATGAGTAAAAACATAAATGAATTTATATTCTAAAATAAAAAAATCACCATAAAATGGGGATTCCAATTGAAAATTAATGGGTGTTTTCACTGATAACTTGCAACCAACACTTTGTATACCGAGACCCTTGACTTACAACAAGAATCTTGGCCCTGACCCAACCACAATAGTGGGTAGTATGTAGTGTCTCTTTCATTTCATATGATCTATACATCACCCATTCTTGGATTTAGAAGCATGTATAGGAGAGTAACTTTGAAATAGAAATACTTTGTACCTATTCTTCTCTTATACCCATTGCCTATTCCATTACCAAATATTATTCTAAGTTGCATGTTTAAAAATTATAGATCTATTCAACCACAATTTCATAGGTCAAGTAAAAAATGTGGATATGACCATGCTCCAGATATGGTGGGAGCTAACTTTCTAGAAGTTCCACTAGTTAATCCTCCTATTATATCTCACCAGGGTGTTAATGCCCAATTTTGAGAAGGATTTCCGAGGCTCGTGAAAAATATGTCGGGAGCCCCATGTACCAACCCTATTATGGATATGTTGGTGCAAGAATTTTAGTAGCATCATCCACCCTTTTTTTAGGATATGGTGGCCCTCTGGCTAGAGATTCATGGCTGGAGGCCATGTAAACTATCCTCAATATCCATGAAACACCACATAAGATGAGAGTGAATCTTGCAATGTATAATATTTGAGATTCTTACAAGAGATGGTGGTACTTTTTCACCCAGGAAGATGGTCTATAGAGTATGTCTTGGTATATCTTTCTGATAGTCTTCTATTAATATTTCATTCCATAGATGCTGAGAGAAAACCATATATAGAGTATATAAATCTAAAATTGTGTATTATGTCTATGATGGAATATTTTTCTTAGTTTGCAGAGATCCATCACTTCACACTGACTCTTTCTAGTGAAAATTTGGAAAACATTGAGACATTTTGAGGTTTGGTTCATTTACCCTATATGATCTTAGGTTTATGTATTTTAGTTAAACCCCATTTCTGAAATAGTATACGAGGACCTTATCATTGAGTGGATCCTGATGGAAGATGATGGTGTGGGCCCAGGTGGCTTGAACTGAGATAGTGAATTTGTTTAACCAATGTCGAAAAATGTCTCTTTGACACTTTCTGTTGGGGAACCAATAGCTAGATGGAACCCAATGATAATTATATGGTTTTTTACTTATATTGAAATCCTTGGAATAAGAATCCATAATGTCCCAAAGACACCACCAAGTGGTGAGGTATTGGAAGGTAAGAGAATATTCAGAATTTTTTCAAGAGCATGCCTTCTATTCCTAGTGGGAGTGGATGCATAAAAGATTTTCCTTCAGGAGTGGGGTTAGTAGCACCTCACCAACCAGGTAGCTTGAGTACTACCCGATGTTTAGGTAGAGGATATAGTCATGGACTAGGTAGTCAGTCTTGAGATGTATGACGCCATCTGGATGAATGTACCTAGGGAAGTTAGGTTGTATCTTAGTGCTACATATCTAGAAATACCTATGTAGTGAAACCTCTACTATATGATCCAAGTGTAGTACTATCTATAGTTCAATGTACTATTCTTGTAACCTCTAATTTTGTTTTGTCTTTCTTTGACAGTTGTTGTTAACATTTATTCATCTATTTAGAAATCATGAAATGTCTTGGACTTCAAATTATGTACCTTGGTGGGGTGATAACCCATAAAAGTTATTTGGGTATATGTTCAAAGAGTATACCCTAGTGTAAGGAGTTCCCACCTGAGAAAAGAAACCCTCATTTTCAATGGAACATCTTCATCCTTGAGATGGATGGTTTTGACATCATACTCAGGATTAAATGGTTATTTCCGTACCTTTCCCACGTGGAATGCTATCAATGGAGGGTATCCTTAACATCACCATATGGTGGTAATTATATAATTTAAGGATAATATAATTTCTAGGTGATCCTAATTGTACTAGAGCATCTAGGACTACAAAGAGTGATAGTCCATATTACTACCCTTTTTCTTAGGAATCAGGGGGTTCATCATGATGATTTCCATCTTACAGATGATCACTTTAGAGAAAAATTTATTGATGAATTTTTAGTATTACATATTAATAGAAAGGTATATTTCTCTATCAGTCTATTTATAGAAGATGCACCGGTATCCATTCCTCCATACATGATTTCTACTACTTAGTTACAGGATCTCAAGAGGAAGTTAGATGATTTAGATGATAAGGGTTTTATATGCCCAAATTCATCACCATGGGGTTCACATATTCTATTCACCAAGAATACTACAATACCCTTTGGCTTTTTATTACTATCATCAACTGAACAATCATATGTTTAAGAACTACTATCCACTACCTTGTATTAAAGACCTCTTCAACCAACTTAGAGGATCAAGTGTTTTATCTATGATCAATCTGAGGTCAGGATACAATCATGTATGTGAATGACATTTAGGTATTACACATATAGATTTCTAATGCTGATACAGTTTATATGAGTATCTGTTCATGTTGTTCGGTCTCATGAATGTGCATTCAGCCTTTATGGCCTTGATGAATTAGGTTTTCCACCTTTATTTAGATTCATTTGTGGTATTATAAATGGAAAATTACTTGGTTTATTCACATACATGACACAACCATGAAAAAAATCTTTATATATTATTGAATAAACTTATAGGGAACCATAAATATTATAAGATCATTAAATTCCACTTCTGGAATGAAAATCCTCACATTTTGTGTCACATTATCTTAGAGAAAGTAGTATTTGTTAACACAGAGAAGGTGAGTATTTTTTTTCTTTTCATAATCAAAATAATATCTTTGACATAAAATGTTTCTTGGGGTTATATAGCTATTATAGGAACATTATATAATACTTATCATTCCGTTATATACCTCTTACCGACTTGACTAAAAATTGTGTGATGTTCCTATGGTCTGAAGTATACAAGAATGACTTTCAGGTGTTAAAAGGAAGATTTAATTATACACTGATCCTGATTCTTCTATAGTCAAGAAGATTTTATATGTTGTTTTTTGATTTATCGTGTATATGGCTCAAAATAGTTATAGTTATGTGGGATTGAGATATTACATACAAGTCTCATCAGCTGAGGCCTCATGAAGAGAATTACACAACAGATGATCTCAAGATTGTAGTTGTGAATTGTGGATTATGTTGTTGTAGGAATTAAATTTTGGGAAAATGGTTCATGGTGATTACAGACCAAAAAAGCTCAAATATATCATTAAATAACATGAATTGAACCACAGATATAGAATGTGGGTTGAATACCATCAATCCTTTTACTTTGAGATTTCATATATGCATGGGAAGGGAAACATAGTTGTTGATGCTCTAAGCCTAAATACTCATACCCATTCTGTTTAGGAAGTTAGTGATGAATGGATGTTGATATATATATATATATATATATATATATATATATATTTAGATGAATATAGAGGTTCAAATGATTCAAAATCATCCTTTCATTACATCTTTAATGTTAACATCATCACTTTTGGATAGAGTGTAGGGGAGGTAGCCCTCTTATCCCAAGGTATTAGTCCTAAGGGAGAGCATTTTAGGTGGGGATCCACTATGGTGTTGGTTGATAAATGGATATAGGATCATTTTTGTTCAAAGATGTCTCTAGGTTTATATAGACATGTGGGAGGAACCTATTCAAAAAATATCATGATTTATAGTGGTAAGTACACCCATAGATTTATAAGATGTACCGAGGCATGAGAAAATTGTATTGGTGTCAGGGGATGAAATGACAGATTGTTAGTTTTTTAACTAGGTGTTTGACATTTTAGAGTGTAAAGTTGGAGCACCAGTGATATAATGGCAGGATTTAGTCATTAATATTATTTTAATAGAAATGGAATGGTGTTGATATGATTTTTTGATCTGTTTTTTGAGGTCACCTCGAGGTAGTGTTGCAGTTTGGGTAGTCAGGTCTACGTTGATGAAGGTCACCCATTTTCTTCCTATCAGGGTGACCTTATTAGGGGATGATCTTGGGAGGATTTTTTTTCATGTTATTTTACACATAAATAGGGTCCATCGTACCATAATTTCATATAGGTATTCTCATTTTACATTTATGTTTCGGTAGGGGATATAAAAGTCTCTCAGAACATAAGTGTTTCTGATCACAACTTTTCACCCACAGACCAACGACCACTCATAAAATATAATACATGTATTAAAGGTCATGCTTTGGGAATGTATCCTTGATTTTGGAGTTTATTATGATTAAGATACACTTATAATTGTGTTTTCTCACTTTAATATCACATATAGTACTATAAAGATAGTGCCCTATGAGACTCTATACGGTAGGTTTTGCTGTTAAACCTTATACTGGTAAGCAGTAGGAGAGGCAGTGCTACTAGGTAATTGTCTCTTTCAGAAGACATCAGAGTTGGTAAAACTGGTCTGAAAATGGATGGATGTAGCTTAGTCAAGAAAAAAGTCTTATGTTGACCGATGTCACCAACCTTTGGAGTACGAAGTATGCGACTTATTTTTCTTCCATGTTTCTCTTGGACTTGAGTGTACACAGATTCTGAGATTTAGTAAGCTATCACCACGTTATATCGTGTCTTTTGATATATTGGAGAGATTCAGGCCAATATCCTATCAGATAGACCTTCCTCAGAGCTACTAATACAACATGGTGTATACTATATATTACATCTTCAACAATGTCATTCTGACCAATCTAATACTTTTGAACTTGAGGATGTTGAATTGTAGGATGGTGTTTCCATTATGAAGTACCCTATCTATACCATTTATCGTAACACAAATGTATCATCCCAAAACTCATGCTCCCATATCCTATGCCAAAAACCTAATATTTACATTTCTTTATTTGATACCAATAAACGTGACCCAATTTCAACTCTACAGAACATACAAATTTAATTGAAATATCAGATCACTTTCATAATGAATGACCATTTAGGTTTAGTGTTTTAGATAAATATGATAAAATATTACATATAATGGAATAATAAAAAAAATTTAATAAAAATTTATGTCATCAACCAAATTTTCTTCACATCCAGATATCATCCTAGATGTTCTCTTGTTAAAACAATTGATCGTAACCTGGGGAAAGAAAACATAATAAAATGGTGAGCTTAGATGCTCAGTAATGGTAAATAAAGGAGATATTAAAGATTTCATAAGACTAATATGAGAATACGTGAATGAGAACATGAATTTAACATTGGGAAATTATACATTTCATATCACATATCACAATCTTGGTTTATAGAATAAATCTTGGAAATTTATAAGGGATGAATCATAATGAAACATAATCCATAAGGGAATAACCATGGCATAAGTCCCAGAATTTTGGCATACACACCAGAAAAAAAACTTAATTTCCTTAGAATAAAAGGTTTTTTTTATGAAAATAAAAGTGGAATGGGTTAATTTCCCAAACCTTCATAGTAGTCAGGGTTCACTCCTAGGACTATCATAGAAGACAATTTCCCTTAACGAACTGGGTTCACTCCCCATTCCAGTCCAATTTAACTCATAAGATATCATTCTTTACCCAATCCATTAGAGGGAGAAAAATATTATGTAACATGAGAGGATGTCATATTATATATAATATTATGTTTAAAGATCACGTAGAATAATTCTTGGGGAAAAATAAACCTTCCATTTTTAAATAACAATCCTTTAAAACAATACATACACTTATAAGGGAAAAAATATCATTGAAAATAAATATCTAAAATTATTAATTAAGATTAAAATAATTGAGGCTTCATGATAGTGGGAAAATATTATCATGGTGTAGAATTTTTTAAAAAAGTTCCTTCCATATTTTTTTTCAGAAAAGTAACCAAGTACATCATTTGAAAAATGAAAAAAAAATCATTCAATAATTTTTATAAAAATTAAAACATGGGTAAAAATGATTTTAAAATATATTAGGATAATATTAAAAACATTTTATAATTTTTTATCAAAACACAAGGACATGGAATAGAAATATTCCCTAGTTAAGACTTAAACATAAACAATCAAGTTTAATGACAAGATTGGGAAACATACCATAACTGCTTTGGTATCATTTGAATCTAAATCCCTATGAAAGAAAAAACATTATATAGTTATTTATATCCCATAAATTTTATAATAATAATCATAAAATGCATTCATGGGTTGTATATACACCACACAAATGAAACATGTCACTTATAAGACATATATCCTACATAAGTAAAAGTGAGATGAAGAGCCCTTACCTTGAGTCTGAATCATCAAATAAGTTTGTTATATTAATGAATAATAGAATTAGGATAATTTATACTTTATCAAGAAACTTTATCAAGTTTATTATTTCTTTTATATCACTTGTTACCCTATTATAACCATTAATTAATTATTTAAGTTCACGTAGGACATTTTGACAATTTTCGGTTCATAAGTAGAAATTGACTTAGGTCATTTGACAATGTTCAAAGTGGTCATTACTCCAGCATCTCCAGAATAATATTCATGAAATAAGTTTCATTTTTATACATAAATTATAATTTTTAATACAACCATTAATTATGGTTATGAAAAATTAATTATTTTATAATCATGGAGATGGTTGGTCGTACGTACGTCCGAGTAACGATTCCTTTTTTCAATGATAATTATGGAAAGATGGTACGTAGTATTTTATATTTAAATAATGATAATAATATAATAAAAATAATATTAAATATTAAATTATAATTATTTATATCATCCATGTGATGTGTTGAGGAAAAATTAATCACATTTCTTTGTGGAGGTGTCGCTTTACACATACACACTAATGACATTATCATTTTTCTATGAATGGAAATATTAGAGGGTAAAATATATATTTTATTTTAATAATTATAATTATGTCATTAATATCATATATATAAATTAATTCTATCATTATAACCAGTCTTGAGAGATGATTATGGAAAATGAATTACATCAGTTTGCGAGGTTGTAGTCCACCGTACAATTCTATTCGCATTTGATTGAAGAGAAGATAGATGTAGGTTATTAAATTAATATAAAAACATATAATTATATGAATTATAGTGTATTTTTTATTTTAAGGCAGTTGAGGAAGGATTATGGTATGTGGAATAAGAAACAATTCTAAAACATGTTGATAAAAACTATTACACTTTTTTGGAAAACATACTTATCATAACACCTTAAGGCATCAAATATTGGTACTCCTCATAGTACAAGACGTATAAAATGGAATTAAGTATTAATGGATTTGATTTTGGTAGCTATTAGATGAATAAAATTGGTTATTATGTATTAAGTAACGAAAATAAGTAGTTCCCTTTTATAAGAGAGCGGAGGGGCACTCTTGGAATTTCTCAAAAATTTAAATAATGTAAATTAATATTAAAATACAAATTGGCTAAAAGTGATTAATTTATCATATAATATGGTTATAGGTTGAAATAAATTCATCCAATATAATTATAAATGTTTTTAATATATTTCTACCCTTATCTTATGGTTTTAACACTTATTTTACCCCTTTGACTCTTATGATGACAACATGGATATTTACTCTTTGAGGGTTAATATAGTTACTATAAAATGAAAAAAAACCAATAAATGTACCATGTATTATATTTAAAACCTTATCCTAGTCACTTTGTTGAATATAATATTTTTACCAATTTTTCATCATTTATTGAAATATTGTTTACTATAAAATATCCATATTGTAAATTTTTAGAACTATTCATTACATTTAATTAATAATATCAATAAAACATCTAAATTTTTTTAAAATTTTTTTTATTATATCACTAAAATTTTTTGGTAATATAAAAAATTTGTTTATCATATTATTTCACTCAAATTATATATATTTTAATATTTTTTATATCTTTTTTTTCAATAATTGAATAATTTTTACATCAGCATTGTGTAAAAATTTAAGGTAATTATTTCATCACTAAAAATTAAAAATAAATTACCATGTAGAAGATAAATCTTTTAAATTTCAAAATTATATTTATACTCAAACATATTTATAAGATGAAACCAAATTTTAAAAAATTACTTTTTAAAAACAAGAGTGTTACATGTTTAATATTTCTTTGAATAAAATAGTATAATGGTCATAATCTCATCTATGTAGCCCCAAAAGGTATCAATTTAGACTACTGGGATATTATGGTCGATATATATTAATCCAACGTGATCTAGGTAAGTGTTTTGGTCCTTTAATGGATTTTATCATTTTATTTTTTAAAATAAATTACATGAATTACCCTTGACCATGATAATAAAATTACAAAGTTTAATATTCATATTTGAAAAAAATAATAAATAAATAATAAATAAATTTTTAAATACTAGTTATAAATATGGAATCTATATTTCTAAATTCAAATCATTGAAGTTTCAAAATTTAATTCAAAATCAAACTGACATAAAATAATGACAAATGGTTTTCCTAAAAATGCCCTTTTAAAATATAAAATTTTATTATAATAAATTAAAGTATAAGATCCATTTAAAAACCATAATTAAAATAATTTATTTTAAAATAAATTAATTGAAATGTAAAAATTTTCAAAAACACAATTTTTCTTTACAAATACATTGAAATTAAATATAGTTTGCCATAAACATTAGAACTTTTCACTATTGCTTGAAGAATCAATATTTTTCGAAAATTATTAAAAAATTCATCCTCTAATAATGTTCAAATGATTAATTTAAAAGTTAATTTCATTTTTTCAATTTAATATTATAGATGTTTAAAATTGAACTTTTAGATAAATACTTATACAAAATTAGTTTGATAAAAAAAATTCCTTTATTATATTAAGAATTATAAAATATATTTTAAATGAATATTTATATATAATTTAGGAATAATAATAACTATTAAAATGATTTATTATATAATTACATATTTTTTAATAGTCTCTCCATTTTTTTAATAGAATCCTCACAATTTTGAACTCGGAATCGGTAACCAGGGATTGAATTTTCAAAATACCTTTTTTGAAATCCACATAGTAAAAAAGATTAATAAAACATTCACATAATAAGAGAGAAAATTGGATGTTCATAGGTCATTTGGCTTAATAAATACTAGGTTTCTAAGTATGTGAATATAAGGGAAAAGTGAAAAAATGGATATAATGGAGAAAACTAACTTCCAAGGACTGATAGAGAGTGATAGAAAACATTATCATGAGAATGTTAACCATAAAAAACTATAATTTTCTAATGGAAAAAGGATATTCATTTCTTAGTATGAAAAATAAGAATATAACATTATTATTTCAAGATCCTTTTTCATAGATATGAGGAATTAATTTATTTCCTAGTTTAATTACATGGGTAAATATACTTACTTGACAAGAAGAGTTTCATCCTTTAATTAATTTCCCCCACAATCTTAATTTTTTTCTTAATTTAATGATTATTAAAGATGATTTTTCCATACCAGAAGCATTAAAATAAACTTATAAGGGATTTTATAATGAAAAAATAAAAAACAAAATTCCTCCTATATTTATGAAATATAAAAAACCAAAATGGTAAGCACATGATCAGGTGATACACAAAAGTAATAAACATTTATATACGGAAAACTACTTTAATATCCAAATTTCAATAGTAATACTAAAAGAACTACATAGTTCATTCAATAAATAAAAAGCTTAAAATTCCTCAAATTATTCTTGACTATTATTGAAACCCAAAAATAATAAGTATTTGATCACATCATCTTTCAAGATAAATTTTGTATTTATTTCCCAAAATGTACACACACTAGACATATAATCTCTATGATACACTAACCATTTTGACAAATAACCTGAATTACAATAACTCTATAATAAAATCATATATGCCTCTAAAAAATATAAAACCATTATTGCTTATATATAACTCTATAATATTTTATTTACCTTATTTATCTATGGTTCCCAAAATAGTGAACATCTTATGAATTAACATTAATCACTTAAGACCCAATCCATTACCAATCCCATGGTTATCTATATGGTAAAACGTATGTTCTAAAAATGAACATAAATACTATATATCTTATATATTAATTAAATAAAACCAATTTAATTAAAATCGTTACTTTATATGGTCCATTGGTAACAGATGCAACCTTCTCACCATTCATTTTTTGGGTTTGAATCACCTGGCCTTACCAGATGTGATGGGTCATCACCCAACCCGTGGATCATACTTTCACTAAAACAATAATAATATAATTCTAATAATAATCCAAAAATATGATGAAGATCCTCAAAAATGTTAAACCCAAAATTACCTACAAATCAGAGACCATATAAACCTTAAAGGCTTCTGATACCTTTAAATATATCTCCACCCAAAATAATGGAATTCTTCTTCAAATAATACTTTATGATAAAGATAAGGGTTGCATATCCCTATCCGAAAATATCATTAACCTCCTTAAAATTACCTTACTTAAAACCTCAAAAGGGTTGTCTAATGCTATGAACATATATTCAAACTCAATCTTATATACCCATGACGGTATCCATAAATCATAAAATAACTTCTCTTGAAAGCATCATAATCTCAAAAGTTATCTAAACTGTCCTTTGATACTAATTGTAATAGCTCAGAACCAACACACATAAATCCAATTCTAAAAACACAATAATTACAATTATATATTTGATACTAATAAATGTGAACTAATTTCAAAAATATGAAATATAAGAAATGAAAGGAAATATTGGACCAATTTCATTCTAAAATACCTTTTATGTTTATAGTTATAGAGAATTATAAAAAACTTCTAAATTTAGTTGAGAAACAAACAACTAGTTCATAAAATCTATTTCATCCCCCAAAATTTCCTCATGTCTAATTCCCTTCTTATATATATCCAAATTAAAACATTTTTATATAACTTGGGGAATGAAAAAAATAATGAGAGGGTGAAATTAGATGCCTAGTAAAGGTAAACAAGGGAGATATTAATGATTATATTAGCATAACAAGAGTTTAAGGGAATAATAACATGAACTTAATATTTGAAAATTATACATCTAATATCATATATCATAATCATGAGTGATGGAACAGATCTTAGTAGTTCATAATACATGAATCATAAAGGCACATGATTTATGAGAGAATGAAATTGGCATAAGTCATGTAATTGTTCCATACACATAAGCATAGAATATAATTTCATTAAAATTAAATGATTTTTTACAAGACTATTATTATGGAATGGTTTCAATTTTTAATCCATAACAGTATTCATGGTTCACTCCCATGACTATCATAGTATAAAATGTCCCTTAGTGAAGTGGATTCACTCCCCATTTGAGTCCTATTTATCTCATTAGATATAATAATTTACCCAATGAGTTTGAGGGAGATATAGGTACCACACATCACATAATAAAAATCATAATTTTGTGTTACATAGGATCATAAATAATTTATCATATCATAAACCATGTAAATAATTGGGTTTAAAAAACATTTCATCATAGCATAACCCATGGAAAATAAATGGGTTTCATTAATATTTCTTCTTTTTACCATAAATACAAACCACACATAGAAGAAATAAGGATGGTATCATTACTAAATATCCCAATTAAATCATACGTATCATCAAAGGATTTCATCTTAGATAAAAAATTATTTTTAAATATCACTTTAAATAATTCTTGAGGAATAATAACATTTCTATTTTTATTTTTTTTAAATCACACACTTATCAAGTAAAAAACATTATTAGAAAATAAACCTGAAAACATATAAAATAAGCTTCATATAATTTAGGAATTATGAAAATAATAATATCTTCTCATTCTGTATCAGTCAAAAAACAATTATTATGTATTTTTTCATAAATTTCACAAAGTACCTAATTTGGAAAATGAAAAAATATTGTTTTCAAACCAATTTGTTGAAAGTAAACCATGGGTAAAAATTATTATAAACAATTTTTGGATAATAATAAAATGCGTTTTTGAAAACATGGAAATTTATGATAAATATTCCCTTGTTGAGAATTAATCACAAATAATATCTAATAATGATGAAATAATGAAATAAACCGATACCGCTTTGGTATCATCTGCATCATAATCCCCATGAAAGAAATAAATTCAGAAGGATATGTATATAAAATAATTTTCATAATAAGAATCATAAATGTCATTCATGGGTAATATATAAACCCCATAAAATAAACAAGTAGTACATATGACACATGTCATCGAAGTAAAAGTGATAAGAACATCACTTACATTTTGTCTGACTCCTCATGTACGTTATTAATCTTATATTATATTAAACATAGTTTAATTTATAAATTTTTAATAAAAATTTCAAGTTTATTAATCCTTTTATATAATTTATTATTAATTTATAACTACTACTTAATTATTTAAGTTCATATCGGATATTTTTGACGATATTCGGTTTATAAGTCCAAAATGACTTCGGTAATTTGACTATGGTAAAAGTGGTCATTAATGAATAATAAAAAAATGATATTCATTGTATAAATATATTTTTTATAAATAAATCAAACTTATAAATCCATTCATTATATATGATTATGACAAATTAAATATGTTATATTTATGGACATGGTAGGATGCATGTGTGCATGAGTAAAGATTTCATTTTTTCAATGATCATTGTGGTAAAAAGGTAAGTAATTTTTTATATTGAAATAATTATTAGAAAATTAAAAATATAATATTAATTTTTCAAATATACTTATATATATCATCTATGTGAGGTGGTGATGAAAAATGAATTTCATCGCTTCACAAAGGTGGTTTTGCACGCGTAAAAACAATCAATGTTATCATTTTTATATCAATTGAAATGTAAAAAGGTAAATGATATATTATCTGTTCATAATGATAATTTTTTTAATATCATATATAAACATTAATTCCATCATTATTAATATTCTTGGGATATGGTGATGGAAAACAAATTACACCAGTTTGTGGGGAGATAGTCTGTTATTCACACGAATGATGAATTCGATTCTCATTTGATGGAATTTGATATTGTTATAGGTGATTAAATTAATATACTAATGTACCAGTATATTAATTATTCTTTATTTATTATTTTATTATAGTTTAATATTTTTGAAGGGATGTAGAATAAGAAACAAAACTAAAACATGAAAATAAAACCATACCACTTCTTTGGGAAACCTCTTTTTCTTAACACCATAAGACCTGTAAAATTGGTATTCTACCTATTCCACAACCTCTATAATCGTAGGATGGATTACAGTATGTTATTTGGGTAGGGATAAGCTATAAAATGGGTTATTATTCTTGATGTAAAGAGAATAATAGGTTTCTTTTTATAAGAGATGGGAGGATAACTCTTGGAAATTTTCGAAATATTAAATTAATATAAATTAATATTAAATTAAAAATGGAACAAAAAAGAGTTATTTAGAGTTTAAGATTATTTTTCTTCTAAATCCAATGATTTAATATAATTATACATGATTCAAATATATTTCTACCCTTATCTTTTGGTTTTAACCACTATTTATCCCCTTTAACTCTTCTAGTGAAACATGGATTTTTCCTCTTTGAGGGTAAATATATTTACAATAAAATGAAAAAGGAACCATAAATGTATAATGGTTGATATTTAAAATATTATAATAATAAATTTTCAAAATTTAAGGATTTTATGAATTTTATATGATTTAATAAAATATTATTTACTATAAAATATATAAATTGTCACTTTTTAGAAATATTCATTACTTTTACTTTAATAATATAATAAAAAAACAAATATAAGAATAAAATATTTTATTATAACCCTATATTTTAATTTTCACCTATGAATATCATTAATCACATTATTTATCTCAATTTATGCTTATTTTAATATTTTAAATATAATTTATTTTGTTTTTCATTAATTGAATAATTACTGCATCATCATTATGTAAGTGTTTAAAGTGATTATTTCTTCACAAAAAAATTAAAATAAATTAAAATGATCAATATAAATATTTTATCATTCAAAATACTAATTAATTTCTAAATCCTCTGGATTTCACCATATTAAAAATATTATACATATTAAAAAAAGTGTTTGAAAATTGTGTAAATAAAATATTATACTAGTCATAGTATCATCCAAGTGGATCCAAAAGGTAATAAATTTAACCCTTGGTTTTTTATGGTTAAGATAAACTCAAACATTATCATTTATGTAGGTGTTTGAGTCACTTTATTTTTCTTATCTTTTTATTTTTTTAACCTAAATTACTTGATTTACCCTTTACAATGGTAATAAAATTACTAAGATTACTATTCATATTGACAAAAAATAAAAGGGCCATATTTAATAAATTTTGACCCACTTATTAAAATATATAATCTATTTTTCTAAGTTCCAAATAGATATTTTATAAAATTTAATATAAAATTAAACTGGAAAAAATTCAAGGAAAAATATTTTTCCAGAGATATTTGATATTTTAAATATAAAATGTTATTAAAATAAATTAGAGTACTTAATCCATTCAAAAAATAATGATTGGATTATTTTAAATAATAATTAACTAAATAAAATATAAAAATTATTCATAACATAATTTTACATTGTAAGTACATTAAAATAAAGTGTAGTTATTGATCATAGTCAGTATTTTTCATTATTCTATAAGAAATAAATATTTTCAAAAAATTATCAAAAAATATTCCTAAGATAATTTTTACATGTTACATATAAAAATGAAATTATTTTTTAAAAAAATTAAAAAAAATTATATAAAATATCATAAAAACAATTTTAATAAAAAATTGTCCTATTTAATTATATGAATTACCTATTATATTTATAATGAATATAACTACACAATCCAGAAATAGTAATAAATATTAAAATGATTTATTTTATCATTACCATTGTTGTTACAACAAAGGTTCATCGATGCATGTATGTCTCTCTTGTATGGGTTCTTTGGTATCACGTCCATGTATAAGACGAGATGTGGGAGAGAGAGGTCGATGTACATACTCAGTGGTCGGAGTCGTTTTAAGAAAAGGATTTACCACCGTTAGAAGGGAAACTCATAAAAACTTTTGTTAAGGGTAGAAGACTATAATATCCTAGATTTTTCATATGAGTTGTTGATGCTTTAAGTTTTTTAAACCCTCATTATGTTGGTATTTTTGTCCAGCACCTGGAAATCACGTCTTTAACACAACTGGTTTGGTATTTGTAAGAGGTAGTAGGGAACTATATCCTAGCTTCCAAACTAATCCATGATGTGAATTATTGTTTTTATAGGGGAAACCCAAAGTTATTCATGATGTGAATCACATTCACATCATGAATTTTTTATGTACTTTTTAAAGGGATATAGCCACATTTTTTAGGAACCATCATTTTTTCATATAATAGTAGTTCATAGAGAGATAATATCCAAATCAATTAGTATTATTTGTTTCACCCTCATTTGGACTTTGATTAATCCAAAAATTTTCTCACTGAATTCATCCCATTAAAAGCTTCGATATGTTACCTTATTTTCTTTTCTTATATCTCATTCATTAGAGTTATTATATTGGAAGAAAATATGCTCTATTTTAGGTCTTTGGTATGGTTTTCTAAATTAATCCATTATTGGATAAATTTAAAGCTGTTACTAAAATAGTACTCATCTACCACAATAAGTTAGATGATCTAGTTGATATGCCAAAAGTTTTGTTGCTTTATATTTGGCGCCAGGATTCTAACTTCCATATTCTCTAGGAGTTTCCCTAAAAATAAACTTTATCGTCAATTAATTTTTTATACTTGATAGAAATGACCATGTGAATCCATTTTTTATTGGAATATGTCTTAATTGACTAATTCCACCCCTTAAGTTTTGCTTATGAAATTTCACAATGATAAAATATATTCATAGGTGACCAAACAATCTTATAATTGGGTTTGATGTGTCATATAGTTGAAATGATAACAATGAATTAAATGGAAAGTGAGTGGAATGACCACATAACATGATTTTTAATAAATAATGGATAATCCTTTGTCTTTTTGGAATTATAATGAATTATAATCAATTTATGGGCTCATACTAAACCCTTTTTGATTATATATTTCTGGTGATACACAGCCATGGAATCCCATATACCTATGATACTTGGGAATGGTATACCTACTAATATTTTACATATGCATGGGGTCCTATACAAAAATGATACTCACGCATGACATCCCATACACAGTTGATACTCAAGAATGGAATCCCTATTGATATGATACTCAGTCGTGGCATCACATACCCCAGTGATTTTTGGGCTTGGTGTCCCAAACACTAGTGAAACTCGGGAATGCTGACCAATATACCTATAATACTCGATCATGGAAACCCTTATGATGTATTCTACTCTGTCTTAACTTCCCCTACAAACTAATTGGACATTAATGACTATACATAGATGATTGAGTTACACCTCATGCTCTAGATAGCACTAAATATATATATATATATATGTCTATAAAAGTCACCACATATATTTTGAATATATATAAATACATTCATATATATATATATATATATTCATGGTGACATATGTTGAGTGGTTTATCGACACACACTGAGGTAAGTAGTGTTAGTCAGGTGTACTTCCATAACTAGATCTGATCCTTTATAATAAACATTACTAATTCAGCATTACTATATCTGTATATAGCTCATATTATATAAATTTTTAGGGTAATTATAGAAACTATTTGTGTTGGCCTATTATGTATAAATTACACCCTTTTTGGGCACCATTTAGTACCCAGATAGACTTCATGGATGCAGGCAGAGAGATGGGAAAGCACTCATTCATGGATGCTAGATTGATTATAGCATTGGAACATAGGAATGTGGGACTAAGAGTTGACACATGATTAAATTGGATATCTTTTATGGCCTTTAAGCATTTCTATATACTTGTACTTATGTATTCTTTCATTTTTTACAGCATCATGGCATACTCAACATTTTTAATATGGTGCCCCTTTTGGATTGATGTATAATTAATGTCTAGATTATTCACTTCCACTACTCTATTTATCATTTGAATTCTTCTCCTATTAATTCTTTATATAAGAGATTTTCTACTCTGATTTTGAGGATATAGAATCCCCACTGTACAACCATGGACCATCGTTGATAGTCGACATCATCCAGTGAATGGGGAGACATGCTTAAGAGAATGTGATCAACTAACATCAGCTACTTATGAGTGAACTAGGATCATGATGTACCAATAAGGATGATATATTGATAAAAAATATATTTTAGGAATTTTTTGGTAATTTTATCCCCTATGTTTATAGTTTAACACTCTGGTAAATTTTTTCTTACCTTAAACATGGTAAAATATTTTTACTATTTTCACTATCCATGATGAGAAAAAATAATGTTTCCCTAATTAGATAATATAAATTATTTTGATTCAAAATATGAAATTCATTTTTACAAATTACATTCATAGAAGTGGTATAATTTAATTTTTAATTAAATAATAGGATGCGATGAAAAATATGGTATTCAGAAAGTGTATTTTTTAACAAAAAATGATTTTATATTAATTCTGTCTCATATAAGAATCACTATATTAATTTTAAATAATAATTATATATATATAATATATAAATTTAATTCAAATCACTCTTCATTAGGGTTTTTTAATTAATTGAATTGGAGAAACAATATGCAATTTTAAATAGTTTTAATAAACTCATTTTTAAACCAAAAAATTTACTTATATTAAAATAAAATATACAGATGATTCAAATGTAAATAAATGTATAAAATATAAGTAAATTAATATTTTTGTTAGATAAAATCATATTCATAACATAATTCTACTTTTAAAAATACCAATTTTATTAAAAATAACTGATATTTTTACAAAAACAGTATTTTCACTATTTATTTAAAAAGACCATATTTTTTGAAAAATACAAAAACTCTACCCTATGTTAATTTTGATAAGTTGAATTAAAAAATTAACTCCATTTTGTAAAATAAATTTTATTGAAGTGGTAAAAATGAATTTTAATGTACATGCACAAAGCCTGATGAAACTTCCTTTTAGAAAAAAACATTTTTTCAGAAAACATTTCATTTTCTTTAAAATGAATCTCATTTTGTTTATAATCAATATATAACTATTGAATTTAATTTATTCATGTGTAAATGATATTGATTTCATAATTTATTAATTCTTATTCATACCTTCCAATTTAGCGACTAGGTTGTAACTATATACTATATTATAGTTCATTTATACTCAAGGCTGCATATATCATAAGTTATTTAAAGAAATATATATCACATATAATTTAAGTTTAGTGTTGAGTGCTGAATATTATATCAAAAATAGCATATTTTTTTTAAAATATTCTTCGGGGTGTTACAATGTTCCTTTATATTTCTTGTGTGTCGATAATAATTTTAATTTATTTTTAAATTTAATGTAAAGGAATTGATGATACAATAATGTTATAATTAAATAAATGAATATGATATAATAATGTAATGGATTGGATACATTGTTTTAGACACACAACAAAATAAAAAAACCACTATTTCATTAATGTAGAAAATTAAAATATAAAATTAAATTCATTATAAGATAGGAATAAAATTTTAAAAAATATTCACCCATGACACTGTAGCAGTACTGTAGTAGGGGAAGAATTGTAGCACAAGTGGCACTATAGATTTGGTGGGAACATAGTTACATCGTGTGAAATATTCACCCATCACATCATTTAACCTTTCACAACATGAAACCATTCATGACTTTTATACAACAACTCTTACACATCGTGTAACTTAGTTACATGTTGTGAAATCCTCCTGTTTCTTGTAAAAAATACCTTTCAATGCTTAGAGTTCAACAAAACTTTGAATTCGCCATTATAGGTGTCCTCTCAATTCCTACTCATCCTTATAGAGACAATGAGAAAAGGAATATAATGTTGAGGTTAAAGATATACATGAGAGATTGGTAACAGGATGTTACACCAATTCTTTATTTCTTCTTATGGGATTCCATTATAAAATGTAAAGAATCAATTTTTCTTCCATGGTCCAATCAGGATTTATATATGGATAATTTCATGTGAAACAAATATGTGTGGTTTTTTGTTACAGAAAACTGGGTCTGATATAAACATCAAATGCATTGAGGGATTATTTATATCTCTTGAGATGATGATGTTACGCATAAACATGGTTATGGTTAGTTGTGTTCATAATTCTATATATGGAAAGTATTACTGTTAGATATGATCAATGTTCTATGTGTGGAAATGATTATGGTTATCTATTTTCAAAACATTATTCATAAAAATGATTTCATTCAGTTATGTTAAAAACTTATTTTATGGATATGATGTGACTAGCTATGTTCACAATTTTATGATTTTCTATGCTTATGCTTGTGCCACATTACTATTTTTTCTATATGTATCACAATTAATCTCTGTTATTTTTACATTATTATGCCATTGTATATATAATGATTTTATAATTATTTCATTGAGGTTATATTTTATTTATTCTATGATATAGGTTAATCTATCATGATTTATGACCAGATCTTATGATTACATGTCCATTTTGACCAAGTATTTGTCACATGTTCCTATTTAATCACATTATTGTGGCATAATCCCTTATGTCCCATTGATATGTTATTCCATTACTGAGCATTGGGATCACTCGTTCGTATGTTTACAGTTTCCCAAGGAAAATACATATAGGAATATGTCTATGACGAAGTTATGTGCGGATTTTTTTTTTTGATATTATAAATAAATAGTGATTATTTTAAAAATTATATGAGACGTAAAATATATGTATGTTCTTATCAATTCATCACAACATGAGTTTCAAAATTATCAGTACCATATCACAATCTATGTCAAAAAAGTTAACAATATTCATCATAAGAAAAGTGATGAGGTAATTTCTTCCTCATAATGTATTCACACTCACATGTATTTTGGCTATTTTGGTCATTACAATATAATATATGAAAAAAAGAAATCAATTAACTGTGAAAAAAATTATTCAAACACCAAAGAATCAGAATTTGATACACTATGGAAGTGGAATCATTATCCATTAAAATAACTTTCAATTAAAATATATGATAGGGATCTTGATGATTCTTATTCAAATAAGATATGTGGAATAAATTATAATTAAATTTAAACTAAGGAGTTAATGCTATATGATATTATACCTCTCAAAACTAATCAACAACCTCTAATGGATCAAAATATAATGATATAATCGTATCTAGGGTCCAATTTCTCTAATTTCTTAGTTAATGGGAGACCTTAAAAACACTTAATCACTTCAAAAAAATCTAAAGGTTGAAGGCATTGACCAAAATATAATTTCTAATGACATTAATATATTACTAATCTCTTCTAAATAAAATAGATCTTATGAGTATTCTCTTTCACTATACTGGGTCTTAACAATGAAGACTTACCTATTTCACTACAATACAAAGGAGACAGACATGGGTGACCATATAATGTCTTAAAATTAAACATTTAATGAGATGTAAAATAACTCTTAATATAAGAGTATTCAATTATGGATAAATGGTTCCCTCCAAAACCTCTAAACTTCTAGTTGTAAACAAAATGAACAACATCAATATTTAGAATTGCTCTCTATGAATGACCATCCGTTTATGGATATTATGTAATGTTATATGTTTTAATCATAATTTTATAGTTTCCTGAATAAAATTATTTTAATGAGAAGTTAAATAGAGATATTTTACAAAAACAAATATAATTTTCCTTATTTTATATATCACATTATCTTATTATTATAATTTTCAATGATCATTCACTTTAAAACACCCTATAATGTAAAGGAAATGATCTAATTTAATCAATATTTTTATGATCACCCGTATAACACTAATATATTGATGATATTAAATAAATATAATAAAAAAATACATGGAATCAAAATCTCATTTTTTGGAAGTGATACAGTGGGGTTGTAATGAACCATTGGAATTTTGATGCATAGATTTCAATTTTTATCCTGTGTGGTAATGAGAAAAGAATTCATAACATCATTTTTCATCCTAGGAAACCAATACTATTTCTTGATACCATAATACAACGTCATAGATTTTTAAAATATAGAATAAATAGAATGGTGTCTTTCTTTTATCACCTCCCACATCAAGGAATGAGTAATCACAGGTCATTTACTGAAATAAATTATACAATTATGAGAATGAGATCACTCAATTTTGGACTAGTTACTATTTAAAATTATCTCTATCCATTAACTTTTAAAAAAAATATATTCTCTAGATTAGTTCTACTAACTAAAGAAAGAGTGTGTTTTAGACTTTTTATAAACCAATTTAGAGTTAATGGTGTTGTATTTTTTTAACCAAAAAAAGTATGTTTTGATTTATTTGCAACCATCGAGTTATTATAAACTATTGATTTATTGTCAATAACATTGAAAATATGGAATGCAAATATTTATATAGATAAATGCTTTCATAATTTTCTTTAAATAGTGGTGTATATCATTTAAAATACTCATAATATCAATAGGTAACGATCAAGTAAATCATGGATATATTAGAGGAATATTGAATTGATTTTATGAACGAAGAACTGATATCACATTGTTACATGTGGTGTCCCATCAAAACATTTATTTCATATAATTTAATGTTTATTGAATGGTTTTTATAATTTCACTACGATGGAGATGTAAAAACTATAATAGAGTTATATATGAATGAAATTTTATGAAGTGTGGTATGAAGAAAGAGTACAAACCATAGTAGAGAACCCAATATATTTCAGTTCAACACTGTTAAAAGACAGAAGGGAGATTTCACTATAAGAAACAAGATAAATGATTAAATATATCTATGTAAGATTAAATTTTTATAGATTTATTGGATGTTTTCCATATAAGTGAATCCCCAAGGTTTTGTTTTTATATTTAAAAGTGAATATTTCATTATAAAGTATGGAATTATCTATAGATGCATGGTAAAAAGTTTATCCCTAACAGTTATCTATGTATTGCATATAATAGTCTAAGATGTGATTCTATGTGGTGAATGTAATTTCCCCATAATAATGTTTATCACATTGTTGTAATGTCAAAATTGGCCTAAGATTGATTTTGAGTAATCAGATTGTGATAGGTATTGTTTTGTCATGTAATAGATCATTCCACAATAGGGTTGAGTCAAATATACTTCAAAAAATTAAAAGTTTATCTCTATTATGGATTTTATTATTTTCAAATTGATTGTTTCTAAATCAATATTTTTAGAGTACTTTGAAGAACAAAGTATGGGTGACCCATGGTGATATTTATTGAAGAAACATGGTGAAATTTTTAAGAAAGCTAGATGTAATATTTTTGAATGAATTTTCATTAATAATACGAAACATTTTATTTCTTTTGACTATTGTCAAACATTGAACATTATAAACCATTGAATATGGTGGAATATATAACATTATGGTGAATTAACATGGTGTGAAAAGGAATATAAAAATATAGTTTCATACATTATACATATACCTTTAATAAAGATTTATTTGGTCAGTTATGGAATTTCATGGATATTTATTGTCATGTAATTAATGTTTTACTATAGCATATTGATATTTTCATACCTAAATCTTACATCAATTTAGATGAATTTTCAATACATTACAATATGATCTGCACTTGAATAGTAAAGGTTTAGAGTCTTTTGAGACTTGATATACAATATTTTTATTTTGTGAATGATGTTACATATATCCCATAATGATCTTACATAATAGTACTCTTCATATTAATACCCTAAAAAAAACATTTTCATAACCTAGGGAAAGGAAACATAAAAAAATTGTGATCTCAGATGCTCATCAAGGGTAAACATGGGGTTATCATTCAATGATCATATGAATGAATCAGATAAGAATAAGTGTATGAGAACATATTGGTAATGTAAAATGTTCAGTCCCAATAGGAAAAATATCATAAACCTGAGTTATATCATGAAACATTAGAATTTTAAAATACATGATTCATAATTATGAGAACTCATCGTAACCAATCATGAACCATAGGTTCTTATCAAAAATGTATGGTAGAACTTCCATATGTATAAAAAACATTTAACATGACACGCTTAACATCCAAGACCACCGAATTAGGAATAAACACCTATTTACCATAAATATCAATCACATCCACTTGTTTCCCATAATAGATTAAGCATTTCAACTTTTCTCCTATAACAGACCAAGAAAATCAATTTGTTTCCCATGACTATCTCATGAGATATAATAAATTACCCAATACCTTAGAGGTAAATATAGTTCCAAATAATCACATAATGAAAATAATACATATTTACTCCATAGTATCTTAAATAATTGATTATATCTGAACCTATGAAAATTAATCAGTTTTATAAACATTTCATCATAGCATATCCCATGGAAAAGAAATGGTTTCACAAACATTTCCTTGTTTTATTATAAATAAAAACCATCCAGATAAAGAATATGGATGGTATCCTTGGAAAATATCCCTATTATATTTTAATCAACATCAATTAATTTCATCTTATATGAAAAATGATTTTTAAAGATCACTTGGAAAAATTATATAGGAAAATTTGTTTCCATTTTTAAATCAATTAATGTTTTTCTATTGTTATGGAAATATAATGGAAAAATTTCACATTGAAATGTTCCATTAAAACATGTATAATAATATTAAAATATAATAATATTCATGATTGTAGGAAAATCCATTCATTCAAAATAAAATAAAAACAATCCATTCATAAAGTCAAAAAGTACCTCCTTTGGAAGATGAAAAAATGATTCCTTTTTTGAAAAAAAAATGTTAAAAATGAATTTAAAAATAATTGGAGAATATTAAAATATTATTTATTTTTTATATAAAATAAGGATATGGAATAAAAATATAAAATAGTTTTCTCAAAGGAGACTTAAATGTAAAAAATCCTGAATATTGATGAAATTTTTAAATAAAACCTTTTATTAAAATTTACCTTGATTTGAAAGCATTATAACCTCTTGTATAATAAATTTAAATTATTTATAATTATATATTGGAACTTTTTTCAAAATTATAAAATCATATAGGATGCATTTTAAACATTTTTACACCCTTTTTATCAATAATACCTTATTAAAATCATTATTTCCTGGTGTTATGCGTTTCATTTATCATGAGTATTTCAGTTCAGTTGTTCCAATACTTTTATATATACTTATGTTTCATTACTTCTAAAATATTAATCATGATATAAATACCATATATATTAGTTATATAAAAATTAATGTTCATACATTAATGTATGAGATAAAATAATGAATAAAACTATCCATGTAGATGGTTGGTCGTACGTATGCTTGAACGTTGTTTGAATTTCTCGAATGATGGAATGAAAGAGAGGTATATCATAATTTACCTTTAAAAAATAATTATTATATAATATATATTAATCATTTTCATACCCATTCAAATCCATGTAATCTATAAATGAAAAATTAATAACATTATGTCACTGATGTGGTAGTCCATACGTACAGAAGAATTACATTATCTTTTCCAAAAGAATTAGAAAATAAGAAGGTAGAAATGATATTATCTGTCCGAATTTGTTATTATTACATAAATATCATAAATACACATTAAACCCATTATAACAACCATTCATTAATGATGGTCAAGAAAAATGTATTGTATCTCTATGTGGAGACGATAAGATGTACATGTGCAGAAGAAAAACATTCACTTCTAATTCGATGAGAAAGACGATGTATAATGGTGTTTTAATAATCGTAATAACAATTAAGAATATTTATTATACATAATTTATTAATTTATAAAAAATACCATATATTTAGATGAGGTAAAGAATATTATAAAATAAAGTGATTAGTTAAGGCGATTACCTCTTCTTGGAAAGAACTTTGATCAATCTCCCCTTAAGAACCCTGAAGATGGTCTTCAGAGAAGACCAGAACCTATATAATTTGGATAGGGATGTGTATAAGGTTATTTTTAAGGGTTTGGTCAGTCTATAAGGGTCAAATTGCTATGAATAAGATAAAAGAGAGTTATCCTTTTATATGAGAGGGGTGGAACACTCTTGGAATTTATTAAAAGAATAAAATATAATTAATTCAATCTCAAGAAAAATGGTTCCAAAAGACCTATAAATGGGAAAGTAAAAACATCATCAACATTATATTATCCAATTTTCCCTATTTCATGATTTTTTTGATTTAATAAAATATATTTCTCATAAAAAATCATTATTATCAATTTAGATACTATTCACATAATTTGAATTAAAAGACATAAATACAAAGTTGTAATTTGAATATAATCTAATAAAACAACATTGTTATTATATATTCACTTATAAAATTAGTGGAGTATAATATATCACCCAAATTAGATTTATTTTAAATTTTTTTAAATAATTTGTTATATTTAATAATTAATTAGAGAAATATTTCATCAGTATTGCATATGAAATTAGTTTCATTATATAATTACTAAATTTTTTTTAAAAATAAATCATTTATATTTTTTTATTAAGCTCTATATATACACTTATGTTATTTCAAAACATACTTTTGTTCCTATGTGTAAATATAATAGATATTAAAAAAAGAGATTTACATTTTGTAACTTTATTTGGCTTTAGTAATTTATAATTAATTTTCATGGAAAAGTGTCCATTAATCAAATAAAAATCAATCCTAATGATACAGGGGCCGAATAACCATCATAAAATAATAATTATGAATACAACTATGTACTTATCACTAATTTTTAATCTAGGTTTACTAGATTTACCCTTTATTGAGGTGACATATTTTACCATGGTTACGATTTATATTGGCCAAAAATAGAAGGGTCGAATTTACAAATTTTAAACATCCTGATACTAAATACATTATTAATTTCATCTAATTAAGTGTATATTGATAGGGTAAATTAATTTCAATGTAAATGTGAAAAATTTGATAAAAATTACTTTTAAAAAATACTTTTTTCAGCATAAAAATAGATTTATTCTTAACTTATGGTTTGAAAAATACATTTTGAATTTTTAATACGTTTGACCCAGAAAAATATATATATTTCATTAAATTTATTCACCCATAGGGATTAATGTAGTTTAACGATATAAAATACATTTCACTCATAAAAATAAATTTTCAGAAAAGAAATTTTTTTTATTTTCAAATCATTTTTGTTTTTAATTATACGAATTTTATTATGAATATGTATAAATATTTTGAACATATACTTTTTATAATTTATTTTTTACTGTTAATACCTTCCAATCATATGTCTAGGAGATAAAATTTTAATAATTTTATGTAGTTCGTCTAAACTTTCTATTGTGTGTACCAAAAGCTATCAAATAAATCAAATTATATAAATAGAAATATTTCATAAAAATATAAGGGTGTTAGATTGTACCCGCATTAAATTAATTTCACCATAAAAATTCATCTCTCTGATACAAATAGATAATGATACTTTTACATCATCATATCCTTAGGATCCCATGTAGCTTCCTCAAACTCGTAGTTTCACAATGTAACATTGACCAGGTGAGTGGAATTATTCCATAACACTATATATATATGATATATAATGTAAAATAGTTATTATTCATAGGAAAGAAAATTTTCTAGTTGTATGACCCCTGAATTTACTCTATGTGAAGGATCAAGTATACACCTATATAAGAGAGATACTTAGAACACACCATGACCTTGAGAGACTTCAATCGGCTGCGCCCTTGGCTTCCAGATATTATCTTCGAAAACTAGATCACCTTCGTGTCCAAGAGACTGATAGTATTATACCATTAAATCTTATCACTTACAAAAATCATAACTGAGTATGTTGATTAAGAGATAAATATTCCTTAATGGAAATAATGTATGATAACATAATAATGCTATATACTACATACTATATAAAATTTTTCCCATTAGATGTTTTGGTGAGTAAAAAAATGGTGTCTATGGTAATGTTTTCAGATTTACATTATGGTATGGATACATGTTATATCATATGATAAGAATTTGGACTCTTAACCATAACTGTATGACATAAGAATAATTGAGGAACATACTCTACAATATCTATTTTTATTCTATCATACCAGAAATATTCTTTCACATATCTAAATATCTTCATACTTACAAGATTAATATATAATGAACTATTATATGATTCATCCATCATATCCTTATTCAAATATAATATCAAAGGGACTCATACATAGTTCTTGAACATTATTATTATTTTACAATTAAGGATGAACTCATGAAAATTTCATCCCTTTTTTGAGGTATACATATTTCATTTGTGCCCCTTAATATTCACTAGTGTAAATCGTTAAATATTCATTAGGGAAATATAATATTTCTTACATTCCTTCAATATTACAAGTATTATCCTTCAAAAGTGTGTAAATATTGGATCTTTTGTGATCTTAATTATAGATATGCTAGCATAATCCTTTCAACATAGAGAATATACCTCCTTATTCTCTTTCACAGGTCAGCGATGTTTTGAGTAACCATTATATATAATAAGTTATAATTATATTATTTGGTGTATGTTAAACTCTATTGGAGTGAGAATATACTATAAATTTTTTTGATAAATATATATGTCACACCTTTCTCTATAGAGATAATTCCTCCATATATTTAATGAGAAAATGAAATTAGTTAACCACAAATAATGAGTTGAGTAATTTTTCACATGGATCTTCAATTGCCATGATGATTATTCTATAATAATATCATTTTGTAGGAATTTGCATCCCAATCACTTTTTTGATGCATTACTATGGATTATAAACCCTTATCCAATTCAGGGTAGTATATGCACATGTGCGTTGATTAGCCTTTACATTATTTCCTTAAAACATTCATCATATTAATATTTATAAAGGAACTTAGATCCCTTATGAGTTAACATAGTGATTGTATTTGATAGTAGTGTATTATCCATAAAGAATCAATAATATACATCCAAACAAAGAAATTATCAAATTTTAGTTACTATGGTTGGTCTAGGCCATTTCATAAAAACTTATGTATTTGAAGGATCTATTGATATACCCACACATGAGATTATATAACCCAAGAGTGATACTTTTTAAAGAGAAAATGTACAATTGTTAAATTTGTTTAAATATTATCCTTCAGTAGGGTATTTAGCACAATCACAAAGTGATTTTCATGGTCTTCCTTTCACATTTAATCTACATGAATATCATCTATGAAGAATAACAAAAACTAATAAATGTAATATCTAATGAATCTACTCACTAAATCCATGAATTTTAAATGTGAATTAGTAATACCAAAATACAACACCTTTTGTTCAATGTGTGCATATATAGTGTGGAATTATGTCCTGGGTATATCATTTTTTTGACCCACAATTAATGATATCCATAATGAAGGTCAATATTAGAAAAGTATTTTTCTCCATGTAGTTGATCAAATAATTCATCAATACAAGGTAGATGATACTTTTTTTAAATGTGATGTTCTTATGTTCTCGAAAATTAATTTCAAGCTGCATTTATCCATATTTCTTTATAAAAAAAACTAGTACACCCTAGGTGATGAACTGAGGCATATGAATCCCTTATCAAGAGTCACCTGGAGTTTCTTCTTCAATTCATGCAACTCAATCAGGGAAATTATATAAGGAGTCATTAAAATAGTTATAACACTAGGTATGATTTCAATTGACAACACAAATTCATGGTATTGTGGATGACCAGGAAACTCCTTAGGAGGAACTTCAAAAAAATCATTAATAATAGGTTTATCCCTATCGTTGAGTTTAACCCAAACAATATGAGATAGTTAACATTCATGTATAGGAATTAGGACCCACAAAATGGAAGCAATTTCCATTAGAAGTTCTTATTCAACATCACATTTATAAATGACCACAGGTTCATTCTAAATATGAAATGTGACTTCCCATCCTCAAATTTTGATATGAGATCCATATAAAGAAAGCCTATGCTTTCCTAAAGTCATATCAAATTCTACAAATGGGAGAATAAAAATATTTGTAGGAATCAATTTCACACAAACATCAATTAGAGAAGAACTGTAGACTTGTGATGAGACCATCATACCATTAGTATTTTTTAAGGTAACTCAACATCTAATCATTGAGCTAATATAGTGATACCCTTATCAAATTTTTAATAAATAAATGAGTGGTTAGATCCAGAATCAAATAAGTCATTATATATTGTAGAGTAGTTGAAAATTGTACCTTTTACCATGTAATTATTATAACCTACTTCAACCAGAATTATTGTATAATATTTCCCTTTTTTATTTTGATTAAGAGGATGTTGATTATAATCATCAAAAAACATTATATTCAAGAACTTTATGGAATAATTCCCATATTCCTTTTACTTGAGGCATTGGAGTGGGGGTGGTTCATTAGTTGGAATATTATTTTACTCAATTAAATTATCCATCTTATGCCTCACTTTTGAAAATTCATTTGAATTTTAAACTTTATTTACCCATTTAGAGAACCTCCTGGTTCAAACAAAAACCTTCACATAATATGTATTCCCACATTTCTGGCACATACCATCATGTGATATATTTGAGTTTTCATGATACTCAACATTTATTTTTCTATAAGAACCATGGGAATAGTGGGATTATATAATTTATATTTCTAATTTGAGTGAACATAAAACTATTTATTCATAGAAAATGAAGTCTTTTAAAGCTAATTCCATTTGGATACATGGTTTTAGACCACCAAAGAATTGATCAATTTTACTTTTTTGGGATAATAATTAAACTAAAGGCCTACCTTGAAAGCCATGTAAAATCCTCATCATTGGTAAAAAGTTATTTATTATCATTTTCTCCATCTCAATAAATTCCTTTTCCATATTTTTACATTGAATACGAGGAAATTAATTACTAAATAATATCCCATTAAACTCATCTCATTCATTATATTCAATTTTATCTTCTTACCTCATATTCCTAAAAATATTCCATCATTGATATATTTCACCTTCATTATGATAATGATCTAGGATAGCCTTTTCATGTACAATGAATTGGGTAAAATATCCTATAACTAGAACTCACAGATCTAGTGATAAATTCATAAATATTATATATTCATATATGATAACGAAGAATGTGAACAAAGTTTTTCCAATCAAAACATAAAACCTAAAAAAGAAATATTAGTTTAGTTACATACCCATGGAAATTTTATTTTTAGAGTTACAAAGAATTAGAACCAACTCATATCAACCTGAATTAATAGAGAACTAGTTCCTAAAGATGAAAATAATCCCCTATTATATGCATCTTTCCTTATTTCAAATTAGGTCGTCAACATCATCCATATAAAATACATTATAGACATACATCATCCAACCCCATTATTTATAACCTGAGGAAGAGGGAAAAATAAGAAGGGTGAGCTCAAATTCTCTATAAGGGTAAACATAAGCATTAAAAATTAAATTTCATCAATGTGCATAAAAATTGGTTAAGTGTTTGATGACAAAATCATAGTGAATGAGCGAGTCCTAAAAAAACACATACCCATTAATACATAAATAATAAAATATAAAAACATGGTAATGGAAAGAGTCAATAGAATCAATAATCAGGTTATATGTGATATCAATCTTGATATTAAGAAACATTATAAACCCATAGAAATAATTGAAAAGCTTTTTCTGGTAACTGAGAGAATTATATTCAGAAACCCCATTCAACTTTTCTGTTGTAATAACTATATGGAAAACATAAAAAACAATAATTATTCAATTCATTGGAGGGTTATATAGATGAACCCATTGTATAAGATATAATGGGATCACTCAGGGATATCCAGTCCATCCAATCATAAAAGTTGTAATGGGCTCACCTAGCGCTATCTAGGACACCCCATCGTATAAGATGTAATGGGATCACCCGATGCTATTTGGAAAACCCCATAGTATAAGATATAATAGGTTATTATGATGAAATATGTTTCATCTCGTCATTGAAGATGTCCAAGAACCCCTACAGGAATAAATTACATTGATCTTTAATAATAAAACTCATAAATTGATCATTATTCTTTTATAACCGAAATAATATAGGGGAAATAAATTGGTTTCAGGTTAATCTTTTTAAAAAATGATTACCCAAATTAAATAGAATGTTTTATATAAAACTATACTTGAAACATGATTTACCCCAAGAAAAAGAAATGTGTTTCATTAAAATCTATTTGAAATATAATTAACCTGTAGAAAATAAATAGGTTCCATAAGAATCTCTTTGAAATAATCTTACTCCATCCAGAAAAGAATGAGGATGGTATCATTAAAAAATATCCACAGTGGATGATAATTTATAGTAAGGGTTTTTGACATTGATGAATATAAATATCATTAAAATAACATTAAAAACATTCTTGAGCAAAATATCCTTTTCATTTTTGAAAATCACTTTTTTTAGAAAAAATATTTAAGATCCTTTTATTTGAAAATAATTTTTAAAATTAAAAAATTTATAAAATATTAAGGAAACTTTTTCTTTAAAAATATCCTTGTATACTTTTAAATTAATCTTAAACGAAACTACTTTCATGTTTGATGGTAATTCTGTACATATTGTAAAGAACATTCCTTTTAAACGATAAAAAGCTTAAAAAAATTCCTTGATCAAAAATGACTAAAAGATTCCATTGATTTTTTTAAAAAATACAAAATGGCTAAAAATTTATTTAATAAATAATCTTAAAACGGATAAAATCATTTTTTTGAAACATATGTTTAAAACATGGTTTTGAAAAAAAAACAGATTTTCAACTGAAGAGAGACATAAAGTCATATTTTCTTAAAAATAATTTTCAATTATTACTAGTAACAATGTGAGTAAAAATGTGTAATATTATATAGAAATATCATGAATAAAAATAGGATAATATAATTAATTAGAATTATAATATTTAAACATCATAGACTTAAACATACACATTCTCGATAAATAATGAGATTGTAACATAAGATTCATACCGCTTTGGTAACATTGAATCGTAATCCCCGTGAATGAATGAAATTAAATGAAAAATAAAATATTATGTAAATAAGTATATTCATGTTATAACATGTAAAAAATTAATTATATACACCTCATGAAATAAGATATGTGTGTAACATAAAAGATGTCTCGAAGAAGGAAAATTGTGAAAAAGATCCCATGCTGCTTTGGTAACTTTGAAACCGTAAACTCAATGAAAATGAGATCATAAAATGGATATGTAAATCCCCATAATGATAAGTATAATAATAATAAAATACATTAATGGGAATTATATACACCAAAAAATAATAATATATGGTGAATATTACATATATCTCACAGAAATACAAGTGAGAGGAGAAAAACCCTTACCACGAGTCTGATTAGTCATGTGTGTATTTATCTTCCTTAATAATAAACTTATCTTAATTTTTTTATTTATTTAAAAAAAAATTAGAGTTTATTAAAAATTTAACTTCACTTATTATCCAGTTATATAAATTTACTTAATTTATTATTTCTATGTTAGATGTTTTGACCATATTCCACTTATGTGCCAAAAATTACTTTGGTGGGTTGACTATGGTAAAAAGGAAACTATTTAAACATATAAAGAATAATAATAATTAAATAATAATCATATTTATATATAAATTGTAAATTTTTAAACCCATTATGATAGATGGTTATGAGAAATGAACTCATGTTATGATCATGGTGATGGTAGGCCATACATACGCATGAGTAATATCCCAATTTTTTCAATGATAATTATATAAAGAGGGTAATTAATATTTTATCGTAATATAATGATAATGATATCATAAATAAAATATTATTTAATTATATATACTTATATAGATCATTATTTTGATGAGGTGGTGAAAAAAATAATCACATCTCTTCGAGGGGTGGTAGTTTACACGTCCACTTATGACACTATCATTTTTTTCAGTTAGTTAAAAGGTAAAAAAGATATATTATACTTAAATAATAATAAATATGTCATTAATATCATAAATATATATCATATATATTTATTATTTTTACACATATTACCTTCCATGTAACACATTAGATAAAAATGAATCGTGTCGCTTCGTGAGGCGGTAGTCTATCGTAGACACGAGAAACGTTATCATAACATGTATGAAATGGAATGAAAATAGTTATAAATGATATAATTACTCCAAAGGTATAATTATGTTATAAAAATAAAATATAAAAATTATATACATCATTTTTCCAAATGCTGGGAGGTGTTAAGTTAAAAAAGAATTTCATCGGTTTGTAAGGAAAAAGTTAACGATACACACGAATGATGATTTCATAACTCATTTAATGGAAATTTGTGAGGTTTTACCTTTTAACATTAAAAAAACAACATTTAGGTATATTGATAATACATAAGTTATTATATAATAATGGTATATGAATAATTTATGGGGGTGGAGAAGGAAATAAAATAAAAATGCACGTCAATAAATGTTACCTCTTCTTCAGGTAACTCATTTTGGTTTTTAGAAAAGGACTTCCTTGGATGTACTTATACAAAATTTATGTCCTATAAGATGAGGTAAGGGGATTTTGGTAATTATTTTATAGGGTATTGGACAAAAAAATTTCTTGAGTTGTGTGAAGGGAGGTAGAGAAGTGGTGGCCTTTTATAAGTGAGGTGAGTGGTGTAATTGAATTTTTTTGAAAGAGTGACTTCCACCAATGTTTATTTATTTTCACCAGGACAAAATAATACACAAAAATCCATTATATTAGGTATCAGGTAGAAATATGTCCAACCATTGGGTTTTTGAAAAATGTATACATTATTTTCCCATTTATGTCTAATGTTTAATAACTAAGTAAAATAATTTTTACCTTCATAATTGTAAGTAATTTTTATTGTTTTCACTAATCACATTGGTCAAAAATTTATTTTGATATCTTTAAAGTTATAAATTATTTAGATTCTATATATGGAATCAATTTTTATTAATTAGATTCACATAAGTGAATTATTTTAATTTAATATTAATCCCACAGATATGACGAGACAAAGGGGTTTTGTGATGTTTTTTAAAGAAGATGATTCTATATAAACTATATGGCTAATAATAATATTTTTTATGTAAAAAATAATTTTTATTGATATATATTCAATAAATTTCATTTAAAACATTCCAAATTTGGGATTATTTTAATTAATTAAAAAGGATAATCATTATTCATTTTAGAACATTTTTTAGAAAATCCCATTTTTAAACACAAAAAATATATACTAAAAACCATGATTAAGGTATTTCAAAGTAATTAAGAGGATTAAATATAACATTGGTATTTTGAAAAAAAATATTCAAAAAATATTTTTAATTTTAAATTAAACAAGTTATTGAAAATAAAATACATTTAAACAAAAATCAACATCTTTCAGTATTTGCTGAAAATTTTATATTTTCTGAGAAATAACAAAAATTTCACCTAAATTAAATTTTTATATTATACTACCAAAAATTAAATTTATTTTGTGAAATAAATTTTTAAAATCTGTTATAAATTATTTTTAAAATAAGTGTGCTATAAATAAGAGACAAAAGTCTTCTTTTTTGAAATATATATATATATATATTTAAAGGAAAATTGTATTTATTTTTATATCACGAATAAAAAACAAATAAGAATAATGTTAAAAATAAGATTGAATATATTATATATAAATTTAATTAATATAATCCCAAATGTCTGATATTTTTAATATATTTTTATAATACATACATGTGATAATTACAATATTTTTTCAGAAAATTATTTCCTTTTATTTCAAAAAGGGTTTTATTTTCATTTTTAATTAATTAGTCCGAGAAGAATTAATTGAATACACAAGTGTAATCTATATATTTTTAATTTATTTAATCTTATTAATAAACACCATTCTAATGGATAATTTATGATTGTAATATATATAATTAGTCATTTAAGTTTGGTGTTTCATGCTTAATACACTAATAATTATAATAATCTCAGGGTTGCATGTAATGAAAGAAAAAATGGTTGTTTCATGTAAGGAAATCTATTAAAGAAACTCATTATTTTTTATATCATAAGATAAAATATCTATTCTCATCCCTTTATACTATAGAATATAATTTTCATCATTTAAAAAAATCAGGGGGTTACATCCTCTCTATTCTAATAAATTGTATCCTCGAAAATTGAAATTTATCTCGGTAATCAAAGTTTAGTCATTGGAAATAATTTGGTAGTAAACACACATAATAAATAGGGATATAAAAAATACTATTAATAATAGTGAAAATGATCGATTATGGTCATTCAATATTACACATAACTAGGTTTCTAAATAGGAAGACATAGGTAGGAATGGAGGAAAAGTGTAAATAATTATAGAAAGTGATTGAGTTCATTGATCACAATAAAGTGAATGAACAATGGAAACTTAAGGGACCCAAAAACTATAAATATGTGATGATCTAAAAGACCATTAGTTCAATATAATTGAATTTACTAGGATAAAATTTTTGTTTCAATATCGTTTTCCTTGAGTTGATGAATTCTCTTAATATGTAAACTAAAATAATATCAAAATATACTTACAAAAGGAGTAACCTTTCATATTTTAATCAATTTCCACAACAATAACATATTTTTCTCCAAAAAATTTGTATTTAATATGATTTTTTCATTCTTGAAGCATCAAAAAGATTTAAAGACCATATAACTATAAAAGGGATAACAATCTATTCCTCCTATCTTTAAATATCAAACAAAACAAAAATGGTTAGTTCATGGTAAGATAATTATCAAAATTAATAAAACATCATACATTAATATCCAAATGTAAATAGTAAAAACAAAATTTCAAACCCAATCATTATTTAAATTACTATTCTTTAAATTCTTTAATCATTTCATAATTATGTTTGAAACACAACGATTAGAAGGATTTGATCATATATTCATTGAAGATAAATCAACCACCTTTCCGGAAATAAAATCACATAGGATTAGAAAATAAATGTATTATTTACCTAAAAAAATTTCATACTAACAATGACATCCCATAGTCCAGTGTTATGCACGAAATACTTTTCGTCCTTTGGTCATGGGTTCATGCCCCAATGTTATACTAGATATGAGAGGTTATCACCCATTATACAGGTTTTCACATTTTTTTCTTTAAATAAGATAAATAATTCCTCCCAAAATAACACTTCCTTTTGATACTATGGGTTATGAATACTTAAACCCAATAAAACATCTTACAAAATTTCATTAATAACTTTAATATATCATCTCTTAAACATTCAATGGGGTGTCCAATTCTTTGAACATATGAACATCATAATGATTATAAACCTATGAAAGTATCCAAGACTATTAACATAAACACACATGAATAAAATAATAATAACCATTGTAATATAAACCCTATACTATTACCAACTACAACAACCAAGAACCTAGACACTCGTATCTAGTATTAAATTTATATCCTTTTCATTTTTGTCTTTGACATCGAAATAGGTGAACTAAAATTTTGCAATCAAAACATAAAACATAAAAATGAAATATTGGTTCACATAAATAAACATAAAAATTTTATTTTTAGAGTTTTATAAAATTAGGACCAACTCATATCAACATTGATTCATAAACAACTGGTTCATAATATTGAAAATCATATCCGGTTATACCATGATTTAATTATTTCACATTGGGTCATTAACATCATCCATATTAAATCCCTTTTAGAAATAACTCATCCAACCAAATTCTTTATAACATGAGGAAGGGGGAAAAAGTAATAATGATTTCAAATTATCATTAAGGGTAAACATAAGTCTTAACAATTTAAAGTCACCAATTAGCATAAAAGGTGCATAAGGTTATATGAAATGATAATAGTGCATGAGGAAATCATAAAAGAATGAATACCCATCAAGAAAAGGAATATAAAATATGAAAATATTGAAAATTAAAGAGTCATTCGAATCAATAATCATGTGCCCTGTAATACCAATATTGATTATAAGAAACATTATAAACCCAAATCAGGTAATTAAAACTATATTTCGGTGACATAGATCATTATATTCATAAAAACATTTCAAAAACATTTTAATTAGAGTAACCATTTGGGTGAGTTATAATATAATCATTACCCAATTCATTGGAGTGATATCTGGGTGCACCCACTGTATAACCTATAACGGGATCAACCAGAGCTATCTAGGCCACCTTATCATATATATTGTAATAAGAAAACCTATCACTAGAATGGCCACTAATTATCCAATAAAAATACATATTTTAATTACATTTTAATGGTATTCAATTTTAATTTTTTATCTTATGGTCCAGAGTTAGTGGATTTTAATTTTGAACATCCATTCTCATCATTCGTACACTTCATGCCTAATGTACACCAATTTTGGCCCAATAATTCATCTGATTTTAAGGAAAGTAATTATCCATATTTTAATTTTATATTTTGGGAAATTTCTGTACACATTAATATGAACATTTTTCATTTAGGTATCAATGGAGGATTCATAAATAAAGATGGGTATATTTGGTGATGAAAGGAAACAATTCTAGAGAAGGCAGATTGGACATCATCCCACGGATGGGACTATGGGGCCCAACATACAGACCCAATGAATCCAAAATTTCTTGGGCTACTAGAAGATATTTATAGGAACAAATAATTCTTTATTATCCAGTGCTAATTCTTCCTCTATGGTAGTTATTAAGGCATACTAATTTGGAGATAAAATTTGGGCCAGATTCTGTGGCCCAGAAAACATCCTACCAATATAATCATATCTCGAAATACACAACTCCAAATGTGCCCAAATTTTACAGGATATTAGGAGATATCCGGTGATATATTTTCTTCTTCTGTGGACCACTATAATTATTCCATCTAGAATTCCTTTCAATCATGTATGTTCAGTGGTTTCATGTTGGCTGCCACCTGAGGTCAAGAGTGGAAAAGTCCAAGTTACACAAGCTTTCCACCACCCTAGTCCTACTATAATCAACTGGGATGATTTGTACTATTGGAGGCTCGACCCAAGGATCCCAAAATGCCTATTTAATTCAGTGGTGATGGAGTAGTTTTTCATCATTGGTGCTTTGTTCAATTGTAATTTTAGGCTGTGATTTTGTTGTCTTAAGTTTGTCTTTCACATGTAAGTTGTTCAATTAACATTAGTTTCTTAATATAAGTTCTTATTTTCCTCTTATTCTATTTTTCATATTATCATTTTGATACCGTTGGTTTATGTTGTGAATTTATTCACACCAAACCTTGTGAAATTATTCACACAATGGTGGAGTGATCATTTTCTTTTTATTGTTTTCTTTACTTCTTCAAGTCCTCCCTAATGAGTCTACTTCCCGCTTCCATTGAAACCATAGAATCAATAGAGGGATAACCCACTTATAGGTTGATCCAAGGGAGTATAAAGGTGCTAGATTGTATGTTATTTATCACTCCATTAATGTCTAATCACTTCTTTAATTGAGATTTTTATTTGATGATTTTTAAACTTCATCGTTCTTGTTGAATTTTAGGTCACACACTTCAAGTGCTAGTACAAACCTTTACCCTGAATTTCTCAAATCCTTGATCCTTCAAGTGTATATCCGATTATTATTAAAGGGTGTAGGTATTAAACTAGTAAGTGATGATGTTGTTCGATCTTTTTAAATAAACCCAGCTCAAATATAAGAAATTGAAATCATTGAAAATGAAATACGTCTAATTCACCCCAAGTGATTAACTAGGATCAACTCACTCTTTTAAATTGAATTAAATTTAGTCTCTTAGAGTTCATTTAAAACAATACTAAATCAACCCAATTTTTCCACTTCATATCCAAAAACAATCCATATAATGTACGTGTCTGTAAGTTAATTCTTAGGTCTCCAATGATTCGATAACCCAAGCTAAACTACAAGAACAGTTCTACCTTTTTCTCTTTGGTAAATTTGAGAGTGAATCATATTTTGGTGCCATTTTCGGGGACCCAAGTAAGTAATCTCAAAATCCATTATATTCTCCCCCATTTCTTCTATTTTCACCCAATATCTCTTATCTTGTCCCTTTCTCGTTTTTTTCTTTTGGCGCATGTCTGCCGAGACCTGCGTTCAATCAAACTGTCTAGTTAGGGTGGATTGTCCTGGGGTTGGGGAGTCATTTACACTAAGGTAAATCTTTCCTTTAGATCCCAATATTTTTAATACTCCAGAGTAAAAAATTGAGCGTATTTTAATGGAAGGTATTCAAAGAAAAAAACTCATAAACCCAGGTGGGAACCAAAATGGAAAGCCAAATGAGGCAGCCCCAAACATGTGGAATGCGGTTGATCAAACCATGAATGACTACCTTACACCTACCTGGATAAATTCCCCTCATGCATTAGACACAAATCTCTAAGATATTCCAACAAGATATTTAAACCCCATGTCCTAAACCACCTTCCCACATTCCATGGAATGGAGTCCGAGATGCCCTACCTTCATATTAAAGAGTACAATGACATTGTAGAAACCATGTGTCCCCCAGATCAACTAGAATCTTCTAAGATGAGGGTATTTCGTTTTTTATTAAAGGATCGAGTAAAAAAATGGCTAAACAATTTGAGACCATCATCCATAAACTCTTGGGACCAACTACAAAGAGAATTCTACAAAAAATAATTTCCCCACCACAAAACAATTGCATTTAAAAAGAGAATCCAAAACATTTTTGAAAAGGAGGGAGAGTCATTCTATGAAACATGGGAGTGGTTTGAAGACACTCTAAACATGGTTCCACACCCTGGTTTTTCTATTCCTGAACAAGTGAAAATTTTCTATGAAGGTTTGGGTCCGGGGAACACACAATTCATTGACAAGATGTGTAATGGAACCTTTTAAAACAATGCCCTAAATGATTCTTACGAGTATCTAGAAATCCTTTATGAAAAAAACCAGACATGGGGAACTTCACCTAATTCTGAAAAGACAAAATGAACTACTGTAATTCATACGATTAGTGAAGAGTAATACCTTAGGGCTAAACTCGCAGCACTCTCTAGGATGGTTGAAGAGATAGACCTTAGGAAAGTCCATGAAATCCAAACTGTAGACCCTATTTGCAAAATTTGTGAAAAACATGACATAAGATAGACAACATCCCAACCATTCCATCCATCAAGGATGTTATTTTAGGAGGACCCCAAGCGGATATAAATGATTTTAACTTTCAAAATCCTCAATACCAAAAAAACTTCAACCCAAGGTATAATAACCAACCAGTCTTCCACTGGAAAGATAACCAATAACCTAGCCAACTATAGGGACAAAATCTTTACCCCCATCAGAACTACCATACCCATAACCAGTTCCAAACCCAAACTATCCAATACTAACTTCCACCAGTCAATTTTCAACAAACCATCCAACCTCTAAAATATTCCCCTGGGATAAACCAATCTTTTCAAGCACCAACCCAAACTGTTCCACAAATCCTACTAGAAAAACTGTGCAAACAAATGGAAAGGATGAACTCGGAAGTCTCTTCCCTTAAATAAGAACTTCAAACCACCAAAACTGGAAAAGGCACCCATGACTTCTCAGGTGGTACCATCATCAACTTCAAGGGGAGAGTCAATTTTCACTCAAAAAACTCATGAAAAACTAAAGGCTGTGACTATTTTAGGAAGTGGAAAATCAATTGAGAAACCTGAACAAATAAGTCAGAAACCATGTGAAGCTTCAAAATCTAATGAAAATTCAAATGAACCATAAGATCAAACTGAGGAAGATGATAAGAATGTGAAAGATAAAACTCTTCAACAAACAACCCCACAACCTAAACCATTTCCTCAATGAATCAGGGAGAAAACCAAGCCTGAATTGAGTAAAAATTTGAGGGAAATCTTCTCACAAGTCAAATCGAACATTACCCTTCTCGATGCCATCCAAAACATACCTTCCTAATCAAAGTACCTTAAGTACTTGTTCACTTTTAAAAGAAAACTTTCACATAAAAGCCATGTCCTTTTGGCTACTAATGTGAGTACGACCATTCCAGGGACCATTCCTCCTAAGTTAAAAGACCTAGGTTGCCCTTACATCAATGTTGAACTAGGAGAGAGAAAAGTTGTCAAGGCCTTGTGTGACCTACATACTAGTGTAAATATCATAACCTACGATGTGTACTACCAGTTAGGCCTAGAAGATCTCCAACCCACATCTTTCACACTTCAACTTCCTGATCATAACATTAGGGTTCCAAAGGGGATTTTAAAGGACATTCTAGTAAAGGTTGAAAACTTCATCTACCCTGCTATCTTCATTATCATTGACAACAATCCAAACATAGTAAATAAGGAACAAAACCCAATCATCCTTGGTCATACTTTCTTTGAAAAAATCAACATTGTTATCCGAGTCTAAAATGAGAACATGACCACCACCTTTGGAAACATGAGTCTAGAATTGAACATCTATAATGTAATCTCATAAATAGGGGAGATTGAGGATATTCATGAAGTAAATATGATAAGAAGCATTGATAATTAATCCATTGAACATCAAGGAATATTTGATAGATGTTTATGTCAGGATGAGATTGATTTCCTTTGTTCACATGAAGGAAGTTTATCTCCTTTGATTGAATCATTTTCAAATTTCTCTTATGATGGAGTCTTAGGTCCAAAAATCAGTGAAACATTTCAGGAAACCACATACAAGGAGACCACTCCAACTTCCTTCCCTAAATCGGATCAAGCCAATCTTGTATCTGAACCTTATACATGTCGGGAATCAATCCTATCTGAAACTCTAAAAAATAAATTGATATTGATCCAATTTCCCAATATTCTTCTACAATTCTTGAACCAACCTAAAATTGAATCGAAGGAACTTCTCACTGCACTCAAGTACACCTTCCTAGGAGACAATAAAACACATCATATTGTCATTTCATCTTCTCTTGAAGCCAATCATGAGAGGACGCTTCTAGATGTCCTTAGGAAACATAAGATATCCATTTTTTGGACCCTATCTGATATTCTTGGGATTAGCCCACTTATCAGAACTCATAGGATTGTTCGTGAATCTGTTTCAAAGCCATGTCATCAACCTCAATGATGACTCAATCCTAATGTCATGTAAGTAGTGGGAAAAGAACTTCTGAAATTGTTAAAAGATGGTATCATATAACCCATAGCTGAGAGTGAGTGGGTCAACCCAATCCATTTGGTTCCGAAGAAGGATGGAATCACAGTGATAACCAATAAGGATGGATAGATTCTTCCAACTAGGGTGAGTAATGGATTGAGGGTCTACATTGACTATAGGAAGCTAAACACATTCACTAAGAAGGACCATTTCCCCTTACCATTCATTGACTATGTCTTTGAGAGAGTGGGAGTTCATACCTTCTATTATTTCTTAGATGGGTACTCAGGGTATAATCAAATTGAGGTCTCCCTAGAGGATCAATGGAAGAATACATTCACATTTACGTTCATAACCTCTTCTTTCAAACACATGTCTTTCAGGTTATCCAATTCCCCTAGAACTTTACAGCAGTGTATGATGGGAATCTTCTTACACATGGTAGGGGATTTTCTTGAGGTCTTCATGGATGACTTCTCTGTATTTGGGGATACATTTGAGGGATGTCTGCAGAATGTAGAGAGAGTCTTTTCAAGATGTGAAGAAAAGAATCTGGTCCTAAACTAAGAAAAATGTCATTTCATGGTTAAAGAGGGACTAGTTCTAGGCCATTTGGTCTCAGGTAGGGGGATTGAAGTTGATAAAGCTAAGGTTGACATCATTTTTCACCTTCCATCACCCAAAACTGTCAAGGAAGTGAGGTCTTTCTTATGATATGCTGGTTTCTATTAAAGATTCATCAAGGACTTTAGTTCAATCTCCTGTCCCCTTTGTGCTCTCCTAGTAAAGGATGCTCCATTTGTTTGGACATAAAGCTGTGAGGGTTCATTCTCACCCCTCAAATCCTCTCTCACCTCTCCTCCCATCATGAAATATCCAAATTAGAACCTTCCTTTTAAACTTATGTGTGATTCCAGTGACTTTGCTGTTGGAGATGTGTTAGGAAAACATTGTGATAAAACTTCTTATGTCATTGCTTATTCAAGAAAATCCTTAAATGATGCCCTAATCAACTAACCAACCTCTAAAAAGAAGTTACTTTCTATTGTGTTTTTCTTAGAGAAGATTAGGTCCTAAATCTTAGGATCCCCCATCACCATGTTGACTGGCCATTCTGCACTAAAATAACTCTTCCAAAAACAATATTCCAAAGCTAGACTGATTTGGTGGGTCCTTCTATTTCAAGAATCTGACCTCACAATCAAGGGAAAAAAGGGTGATGAAAATGTTGTAGCTGATTACCTCTCTAGGATGGAATTCAAAGACAACACAAATCACATTTCTGTGTCAGATTCATTTTCTGATGAACACATATACTCTGTGAGTGACTTCCCTTAGTATGCTGACATAGTCAACTTCTTAGTTACAGGAGTAATTCCAAAATTCTTAGGGACTCAATCTTGAAGGAAATTCCTTTTTAATGTTAGACACTATGTGTTTGATAATCCATACCTCTATAAGTTCTGCCCTAACCAAGTAATTAGGAGGTGTGTCCTAGAATCTAAACAAGAGTCCATCCTTAAATTCTATCATAGTGAGGCATGTAGAGGTCACTTTTCCTCTAAGAGAACATCTAATAAGATTATTCAGTGTCGTATCTTCTGGACCACCCTCTCAAGGGACTCCTACACATTTTTCCATGGTTGTCCTAAGTGTCAACAAGTAGGGTCAATCACAAAAAGGAATCAAATCAAACTCACTCCCATCTTAGTGATTGAAATCTTTGACTGTTGGGGAATTGATTTCATGGGTTCCTTACCAAACTCTATGGGATACCTCCACATCCTCGTAGATTTTGATTATGTCTCAAAATGGGTTGAATCCATCCCCACCATGTATAATTACAATCATGTTGTGATCCAATTTCTGAAAGAGCACATATTTTCACAATTTGGAATTCCTAGGGCTATAATCAGTGATCGAGGAACCCATTTCTGCAACAATTCATTCTCTTCACTCATGTCTAAGTATGGGATTTCTCATAAAGTTTCCACTACATACCATACTCAAACCAACGGTCAAGCTGAGTTAGAAAATAGGGAGATTAAGAATATTATTGAAAATACTGTTAATCCTTCTAGGAATGATTGGTCTAAGAAAATATCGGATGCTCTTTGGGAAGATCGTACATCATAAAAAACCATCCTAGGAATTTCATCATATAGGATGGTTTATGTAAAAGAATTCCATTTTCCTATAAAAATTGAGCATAAGGATTTTTGGGCAATTAATAAAATATATTATGACCTCTCATTGGCTGGAACAAAAAGGAAATTAGATCTCAATGAACTTATGGAACTAAGGATGGAGGCTTATGAAAATTCAAGGATCAATAAAGACGGAGTTCAAGCCTACCAATATATGAATATCAAAGTCAAACATTTTGAACTAGGGAAATTTGTGCTCTTGTATAGTTCCAAACATCCTTTAGACCCGGGAATGTTAAGGTCTAGATTGTCAGGTCCTTTCATAGTGCATCATGTGTACCCCCTTGGGGCAGTAGAGATTCAAGATCCCACAAATGGTTATATCATAAAGGTTATTGGTCAAAGGTTAAAACCATTAATTGAATACTTAAATAAACAGTAAATAGAGGTGGAGTAAATTGACCCAACCTATGAACCCGGAAAAAATTGATAGATTTAGGATCCATGTCGGGCTAACGATGTTAAACAAAGCACTGTATGGGAGGAAACCCATGGTTTTCATGTTTCAAATATTTTTGGCATCATCTTTATTTTTCGAATAGGATTAATTAATCATTTTGATATTTAAAAATAAATAAAAAATTGACTGTTGATCTGTTATTCTATTATGAGTATGGATGGATATGAAAGAGGAGCGCCATATTCATCTATGTCACGTGGTGTGATCCTTGAGTAATACCTTACCCAAGAAATTTAAAAAGAAGATAATGTATCATCAGTTCATTTTTTATGTGTTTGTAGGTTAAAATAAAAATTAAAAAATTTTATAAAAAATATTAATAAATAAAAAAGGGCACATCGTAGGTTGTGGGTCAAACCCCATTATAATCGGGAAAGCTGCGAGGAATCGAACCCGAGGCCGAAGGGAGATAGGGGTGCGCTCTTACCACTAACCTACATATTTTTGTGCTTTCTTATTCTATAATTTATATATAAATACTTATATTTTAATTTCTTTATATAAATATATATATATTGTTTTGTTTTTTTTTGTTTTTTCCTTTTTTTCCTTTTTCTACTAGGGAACTCTGCAAGTAACATGGATATCAAAGAACTAAATTGGAGCAACAAGAACTTCCACTTCAACCACCAGGTGACTTCATTCCATGATCCTCATATTTCAATTTTCTATTGGAACTTCCATTATCTGCCCTACTCCTTCTAAATATTCATGTCTTTAAACACTGGGTACATTATTATTTTATGTTGGCGGGGGGGAGATGAAATAAAAAAAAATTCTTTTGTGAAAAAAATGATGATTTAAAAAAATGTGTGTAAATGGAAGGAAAATTTCCTTTTAACTTTGAACATGGTAATACACATTGCACACTTTGAAATGGAATATCAAATTATTTATCATGCCCTGATTCTGATTTTAAACCTTGTATAATTTCATGAGCATAGATTTTGGAAATTGTGGCTGCCCAATGTGATATTTCGTCGTTTATATTTTCATCCAAAAAAAAGATCACAATGCACATCCTTTGGATAGTGGGGGTATTATTTTGAGTTCATGGGGTCCCCCAAATAAATATCATAGGTTTGGTGATCATTTTAGTTTTAATATGAGTATTCAATAACAAAATTAAAAAAAACAATAAATTTGCGCGTAGAGAAATGAAAGGACCCAATGTGTGGCTTTCGGCACATGGGGTTCATGACTCCATAGTTTTCTGGCCCATAGTTTGTAATTTTACCTCTATTATTGATAAATTGAATTTCTTTTGACTATGTTAACTTGATATGATGCCTGATTATGTTGGTTTCACTTGGTGCCCTAAGGTCTTTGAGCCTGGGAGTCATCGGCAGAGTTTCGCTATAGGGGTTGACTCTTTTGAGTGCTATTTCAATTACCATGGAAAAATTAAAAAAACAAAATAAAAAATAAAAAAATAAAAAAATTGAATACTCATCTTAATATTTAAATATGATTCCCCCTAGAGCTTTCATCATTTCCCCCTTGAATAAAGATGGACCCCCATGTCTATTATGATACACAACACATCCTCAATCTTAAATGATATTGGATGAAATATGGAAATGGATTTGAACAAAGGAATGAGCTTGGGACTGGGATCTGCTTATGAAACTATCATGTATTAATATATATTGATGGGTTTCATGATTTTTTGGTATAAGGGTTTTTGGTGATCATTGTGTATTAAAATTTTCTTGGAATGGGGAATTTGAATTTCATATTATTGAGATATATTTTGCTTGGGACTAGAAAATATCAAGTTGGGGGTGTGATTAGACAATAAAAATACATATTTTAATTAAATTTTAATGGTATTAGATGTTCATTTTTTATCTTATGGGCCTGAGTTAGTGGATTTTAATTTTGAACATCCATTCTCATCATTCATGCACTTCATGCCTAATGTACACCAATTTAGGACCAATGATACATCTGATTTTATGGAATACAATTATCCATATTTTAATTTGATATTTTGGTAAATTTATCTACACTTCAATATGAACATCTTCTTTTAGGGTATGATCTTTTATTGGTTGTAGTGTGGTGAGTGTGTGTCCCTTGAGGTTTTTTATGATCTACCCTTTCTGTGATCTGCATTGATTATGGGGTGTGATTCTAAGACTTGGGAATTAATATTAGGGCCGCTATTGTTGACCTTGTGTTCCTTTGTGGTTGGTGGATCCTATTGTGGGTGTGTGCGACCCAATTTTGTGGGAGTTGGTTCCATATTTATCCTATGTTCTATGAACTATATTACTCAATTTTTTTATATTTTTTATAATTTTATTATAAATGAAATGGAATGATTTGTACTGGGGTTTGTGTACATGGAATGAGTTTTTGAGAAAATATGGTTTTCCCTTTTGTGATGGTTAAAGAAAAATTATTTTTAAATCATTGTGATATGAATTAATTAAAAGCATTTCAAAAAATATTTTTGATGAAATGGTGTAGAAAATGTATCATATGGGAATCCCTAGGTACATTAGTGGAAGATACAGTAATAGAAGCCATATATTTATTAGGGGCTTCACTCAGGGGGTACTTCTTTACTCCATGGGCCTATTGTTATAGGAATATGATATAAATATTGATGGGTTCACTACATGGGGTGTTACGTTTCTATCTAAATTCAATGAATATATTTAGAGACTTGATATGTGTGATTGTATATGTTTATGTATGAGTACCCAAGTTATCTTGACCTCTCGTGATCCTTGGCGTGATGTTACCTATACTTTGGCTTATACTATTTTAGCATGTACTACCACATATTTGATATGATATATGATAAATTATTTTCTCTAGTTTTACTTCTTTGATGTAAGTGATTTTTTTTGATATTTTGTTCCAGGAATATTTTGGAAATTTGGAAAAAGGAGGATTTAAATGTTTTACCATGCTTTTAATATAAAAACTATTTATCTATTTATCATACCTTGTTTTATTTAAATATGGTATTGTTTTGATTATTATACATATTATTCATATGGAAATCCTATGAGGGATTTTACTCAGCTTATTTAGATCACACCATGTGTACCCCTTTAATGATATGTAGAACATTGTTTGTCTTTTTATACATGGAAAGGAAAGTAATTTCCTTGAGGTTGTGTTGTTTCTATCAGATGAGTTTTGGTATCCGATGGTGAGGTGGTGTGAGTTCCCCATGCTATCACCTGCAGTATTTGGTATGGTTTTTGTTTTCCCCTACTATTTTACTTTTCTCTTAGAGATTGTTGGGTTACTTCTGAGTTGTATCGCTTCTGTTATTTTCTTTTTACATTACCAATATTTTAGTTTTATTCTTCTGTTGTTTTATCCCATAGTGTATATATATACAGTTTTTTTCTATACATTATTTTGTGATAAATTATTCCCTCTTGTTTTTATTGATTTATTGGTGATAGTTTTCATCCTATGGGGATCAATAATTACCTTAGGGTATGTGATGGTTTGGGTCAGTTACTGATTTGAGAGGGTATATGGGTTGATTTCATCATTATTTAGTATTATAGGTCTAGTTTGTGGTTTGATTTGGGAATTTGGGAGACTAGATATATATATTTTTTGTACTTGAGAAGTTGGTTGCATTGAGTGTCTGTCCAACTCTTATTGTGATAAGACTCATGTTACTATTGGATGTTGGGATGTGTGTCTCCTATTCCGAGTTCTTGATCTTATTCTTTGTTTTTTATTATGGTTTTTCTATTTGAACTAAGATTATCACATTGTTTGGTAATTTCCATTATTTCAATGTGGAATAGTATACCTCCAAGTCATCTTCTACAGGTTCCTCGGGAGGGTTAATCAGATTCTCCTATAGGGAATCCACCATTTGAACAAAATATTATAAAGGTTTTCATGTGGGAAGTTCATGCTATCAACCAAAATTTACCGTATGTCCAAAATGCAGTAGTCATGGTATAGTTACGAGTATCATAAGAAAGGGATAGATCAATAGAGTTCATACAGAGGAATCCACCATCCCTTAGTGGTATGAATAATCCTCAATAGGTGGGGGAATAGATAGAAAATATTGATCATAGATTTTAATTCTTTAATACATCTAAAAGTATTATATTGAAGTTTAAAATTTTTAGACTTGAGGGACCTAGTAAGCGATGGCAGTAATTCATAGTACAAGTAGACTGGCATGTAGGCTTGAACTAAAATGGTTTCAAGACTCACTTACTCTAGTAGTTCTATCCATATTTGCTGATGATAGTGTAGTATCTGGAGTTCCTATCCTTGTATTCTGGAGAGAATTCATTATTGGTGTACACCAATTGGTTTGTATATTAGGTTAATTTTTTCCAAAGGTAGAAAAGAATGTGTAGTTGAAGGCTACAATATACCCATGTGGTTTGTGATAGGATATCAGATTATAGATATTTATGATTCTATTTTTGAATTATATGGATATGGTAGAAACGAAAATGATGAAAGAGATTAAAATGGAAGGTAGAGTTTTTTATTCTTCCCCTTCTCTATCACTCAGTAGAATATTCAGTGTCATGCTAGGGAGAGAGAGTAAGTAGCATGATCAACGTAGCTGTGTTGGGGGTGTTTCTCAGTAGTAGTCCTCCTCTTCACTATTATTCACTACTAGTAGTGTTCCCCTAAATTTATATCATTATGGTTCGGTTGGTAACACCTGAAATTATTCTTATGAACCTATGAAGATGTGTAATAGTTATTGGAAAAATTTTCATCTATAGTGATTCTTTTAGTCTATGCTTGTGCCTTGCAAATTCATGGATTGTTGGATCCAAAGGATATTACGGCATATTCGAATCATTCAAAGACTACAAGGATCTTCCTATAGGCCTTAGGAGTCAAAACACCTTCATATAGTATATGATTTTCTAATGGGGGTAGATTCGGGTTCAGTGATACTGGGAGGCGCTATCTTTGTTGCATCTTCAGTAGAACCTATTTTATTAGATATATGTGCCTCCCACTTTTTTATATTTTCCAATTTTGTTTATAATCTTAAATTTACTATAGAGATCGTGTCCTTTGTTATAAATATGGTGAAACCTATTGGGAAGAGAAAAGAAAAGGGGTTTTAGTTTCCTTCTTATTTTCTATCGATAGCTGATGCAGATTAAGTAATGGATTTCCTCATTCTTGATTTTTATTTGTTTGACTTAATCATCATGATGTATTGTTTCGTATCTCATCATTCTAAAGTTGAACTTTTATCTTCTTTGTGTCTCATTTTTTGTGGTTTATGGGAGATCTTGGATTTTTTAGGGATAATGGGATCTGGGATATAGTCATGCAACACATTCTTATAAGAGAAAAAGAGTTTTTTTCTACATTTTTAATTAATGTCAATAAAACTTATTCTATTTCTGATATTACCACTAATATATGGATATTTACTACCGTTAATGTTAATTATTTCTCTAGTATTCCACTAAGGTGAAAGGTAGAGTTTACAATTGTATGGTTCTAGGTACACATCTGGTTTTGATACCCTCTAACAATATAGAACCAGTGAACTTGAAAGTGATCACTCCAAAGTTTGACAACATGATGGAAAAAGGTTTTGTTTTCTCTACTATATCACCTTGGGAAACCCCTATTATCTTTTCTATGAAATCATATGGTTCACTCTAATTGTGTGTGGAATATCATTATTTAAACTGGGTGATGGTAAAGAATAATTATCCTTTACCCCATGTTTATGATTTTTTTGATTAGTTAAAAGGGTAAAAGTGGATTTCAAAGAATGATCTTTGGTCATGTTTTCAATAGATTACTGTTCATGAGTCTGATATACTGAAGAAGTATTTAAATATTAAGTATGGGCATTACAAATATCATGTAATGCCATTTTTGGACTAACACTCCTATAGTTTTCAAGGAATTGATGAACTTGATATTACATTAGTATCTCAACACTTTTGTGGCCATGTTCATGAATGGTATTTTGTTTTATTCAATATTTGAGTGCCAACATGAGAATGAATTTAGTTTGGTTTGGGATATACTGAGGAGTTAAAATATCTATTGACATATTTCAAAATTTAGTTTTTGGATCCATGAAGTGATGTTCTTAGGAGAAGTGATTTTTGAGAATGATTATCAGTTGATCCTAAGAAGACAAAGGTTGTATTGTCATGGGAAGAGACATGGAACATCTTTTAGGTTCAAAGATTCCTTGATCTTGATGGATACTACTGAACGTTCATCAAATATTTTTCAAATTTGGAAACACATTCGACTGTACATACTATTAAAGTGGTTAATTTCATATGTGATGAAAAGTTTCAGTCTTATTGTGGTGATTTGAAATGAATTCTAACATTAAAATCTATTAAGATCTTACCTAATCCTAATAAGAGGTATATTCATTTTAATGATGATTATAATGATTGTTTCGGTTTCATGTTTTTGAAGTTGTATCATGTGGTGTCTTACATATCTCATCAATTTTGATCCCAATAGAAGAATTACCCATCACATGATTTAGAGCTTTCTACGGTTTTGCATGTCCTTAACTATTAGTATTACTATATTTTTTTGGGTGTGGTTCATGGAATTATTTAACCAAAAGATTCTAAGCTAAATTTTTTAATATAAATAAATTAATCTTAGATAGAGGTGGTTGTTGGATTACCCTCAGACATTGGAATTTGGCATCGCCTACATCACAGGGAAGGTAAATGTCATTTAATATTCTCTCATCAGGAAAGTTTCATTGTAGAATGTTTTGGAATAAAAGGGAGAGTGGAACCTTATGGTTCTCTTTGAGCAGTTTCACCTGGATGTTCAGGAGGATTTTTTCGGTATGGTTCTGATGAGTGTTTTGTTATCATCATCTCTCCTAATGTCAATTCTGAAGAGTCATCACCTGGATGATGAGTTTAGTGGAATTTGAGAGATTATTAATGGTGGGGAGATTGTTTCTAATGGGTATCTCTCTTCATATGGTATTCTCCATTTTGGAAATCATTTTATCATCCCAACATATATGAGGATTGTATATTTTTTAAAATATTGTTTCTCTTTAGGGAATATTTATTTGGGCACTATGATGATGAATTATAACATGAGACGATGATTATTTTGGCTGGGTATGAAGTGTGACATTTCACATTATGTGGAATGTCGTTACACCTACCTATAGATAAATTAAGTTCTTCTAAAACCTTATCATTTTGTCTATCCTCTTTCAGAGTCAGTTTTGAAATGGTACATGGTGTTCATGTACTTTTTTTGATGGATTACCATGGACTCTCTTAGGTAGAAATTCAATATAGGTGGTGATTGATGTATTGACCAAGTAAACACACTTCATTCCAATCAGGGATACCACTAATGTTTATGATCTAAGTAATCTATATATAGAAGATATCATGAGGTTACATGGGGTTCCTTTTTCTATTGTTTTATATTGGGATTCTTGGTTCACATCAGGGTTATAGAGGAGTATCCAAGAGGAATTATTGGCTTATGTTAGGTTGAGTACAACATACCATCTGAACACAAATGACCAGAAAAATCATTCTATTAAGATCCTAGAAGTTATGATCTATTCCTGTGTCTTTGATTTTAGTGGATCATGGGATAGCCATCTAGTATGGGTTGAGTTTTATTATAATAATAGTTACTTGTAATCGATAAGAATGGATCCATTTAAGGTTTTGTACGTTCACCCATGTAGATAACCTCTTTTTTAGGAAGAGGTGGGGGAGGCCTCTCTTATAGGTCCGATTCTAGTTCAGGATACATTAATAAAGATTCAAGAAATACGTTTTTTTTTATATCTTAGATTTGGAAGAATTCATATTTCTATTTTCAGAGTCTTCCTTTAGATTTTTATGTAGGTAAATGGGTTTTCTCATAGGTTTATCCTTGGTTGGGTCACCATCGTCTTGGAAAATTGGAAATGAAGGATAAAAGATATGGGTATCTATTTAAGGTCACCGAGTGGCTAGGAAATGTTTCTTATCAGTTGGCATTTTCAGTTCAGTTAATGGGTGTTCATGATTTTTTACACATATCACAGCTCAAGAAATACCATTTTGATCCCTCTCACATTCTGAGTTGGGATTAGATCAAGCTGCATCAAGAATATTTGGTTCTAGATCATCTAGTGAAGATCATTTACTCTCAGGTAAAATTATTGCATGGGAAGTAGATTTCATTTGTTAGAGTGTTATGGTGATATAAATCAGATTATCACAATATATGGTAGGGTGAGTTGTTGATATGAGAGAAATGGATTGATTGCTTTCTGGACATCATTTTTTCAAATGACTTATCAGGGGTTGAATGTATTATGGTGATGATTTTTTAACATCCAGTTACCCTCTTTCTCGTATTACTCCTATCTCTTTTCATTTCCATCTTTTGATGGATACTTTTCAAGAATTATGTGGGCAGGAATCCTTTGGTTGAGAAAATAACCTAATGTTTGGGGATATATGTTTATTATAATTAATGGAGTCTAGGTATAAACATGTCATAGGGTTTTTTTTGTTCCCCCATGTTTGGATAACACCGATGCTGGGTTGTTTTTTTATGAGAACCTGGAATTTGTGTTGTCTGTATGAGAAATACATTCCATTAACCATTTACACATCAATTATTGGTCACTGGGTAGTTTTCATGATTTTGGATTAGTGGGTTAAAATATTACACCCTATAAAATGTTTACACACCATAAAATGGTCAAGATCAGTATATTAATATGATGCAATGTGATTTTCAAAGGGAAATTTTAATTGGGAATTATAGGATATTTAGGGTTTAGAGGGAATGTTTTGATCAGGGAAATAAATTTTTAAATCATTGCATGAAATATTTTATTTATTATTCTGTAAGTTCCTATTCTATCCTAAACAAAGAGATCTACCAGGTGATTTTGGGGGATCTCTACTCCTTCAATATCACATCGTTTAGAGAATGATCATCAGGTTTGTTTCATTGCATCTCTCTAGGTATGTGATCTACATATTTCATCAATTAAATTGATTATAATGCCACTGTTGCAATGACTTTTCATATCCTTTTATATTGTGGTGTTTTTCCTTCTAGATCCACTAGGTGGTCTTCTTCAGGGGTTAATCCTTTATTGTTTATAGTGTGGTAGGTTCATGTTCTTTGAGGTTTGTCGTAATCTACAATTTTTTCCATCATCTTTGTTTTTGGGATGTAATTCTAAGACATGGGAATCAATCTCAGGGACCCAACTCTATAATAAAAATATATAAAAATAGTCTATATATTACATTGGTGGCTTTAAAAGTCCACTCAAGATGTTCCTCCAAAAAATCATCTTGAAAATTGGAAGAATCATTCCAATGATTTAATGTACACTCAAAAAAAATTGACTTATTACCTATTCCAAAATTAAATGAAATTACAAATGAACCAAAGAACACTAAATAAATCATTTCGTAAGTATAGTAATGTAATAATAATTAAACCTATCATGGAATATGCTCCAACACCCACTCACCCACTAATCTAGTCTCCATCACATCCCAACGACACACATCCAGGTGTTATCAACCCATCTATATGCAGATATCATAGATATAATTTAACATAAAATCTGCAACTATTTTCAGCATCACATAAAAAACCATATAACCTATTGGGGTGCCAACACAGAACTATGAAAAAATTATCTTTTTTATTATGATAAAACCATATTTTGTATGATAAAAATACCACTAGATTCTCTTACACCGATTAACATAGTGGAAAACCGAACCTTTGGAATATATCTTCTCCTGAGACTATGTGTATCATAATTAGTTAGTCAATGAACCTTACTCATGTCACAAATTATTCCTCCCAAAAACAAAATTTTTAAAAAAAAAGAATAATAATAAATAAATTCAAGGAGAAAATATGCAATGGAAATTTATAAATCATGAAGGAACACAAATATTTGTGTTCTTCAGACTGTGTCTTTTACGCATGGGGAAAAATGCTACAACATTTCTTATAACTCTATGATTTCATGTGAATAAAAGATATTACAAATACATGTAATCCACACCAACATCTCATATATCCAATAAATTCTCAGTAGAACTACCATTTCCACTCACTACTTACATTACTATATACTTATATACTAATCACAATTAGTCAAACAATTTAAAATTGCTCCCCCAAAATTCTAGATCAAGAGACATGATTGGATGAGCTAGTTTGCAGACTTACTGACCCATCTTCTTAGCTAAACTTCTAGACCACTCAAAGCTCACCCATATAACCATTGATAAAAACAAACATCTGATAGAACTACTAGTGTTAGAGAAGATCATATATCATTGAAGAGAATATCATATATTGTATTCACATTGATCCCAATATAATACCATTGACCGAAATATTAACGAAATATAATTTTATGCTCAGACTTCCATTTCTCCAAACATCTGTTGATATGAATATAGATTCAAATCCCACCAATATCCCACTTAACGACTTATACCCAGTAAAACATCAATAACCCTCCAATGCTAAGCATTCAGAAGCATTCAATTTTTATTCCTTACTTCATCCAAGAGCTAATAAGTATCAATGTTGTCTTAGAATTTCCTAAAGTACCTCCTTGGTAAATATATCTTATTAATTTTGTCTTCCAGATATCTTTTATTTCTCTACCTCCCTTCCATAAAGAAATTTTTTATAAAATGATACTTATGGATGATATGACTCCTAAGATCATGGAACACCATATTTTTAGCCATGTAAATAGAAAATTAGATGTCATTATAATGAGATTCTTCCAATTTAACCATTCATAGATCCTCCATAAATTTCTTTATCCATACCATTTCCTTCCCACATTCTATTTTAGTAATATAATATTATTCAATTCATCATAGAGTATTAGGAATTAAAAATTTTAACAATCATAAGACATTTACTCTAGTAATATAAAATAGAAAAATGGTTTTACTTCTCCTTGAATACATGTCACCTCAAAAAACCTATATGCACAAATAAAAGAAATTGTTCATCTATTCCATAAAACATAGATTATGTTTCGGAAATTTCCAAATAAAAAATAATACACATTAATACTTCCCAATTTACATTACCTTGATTTTTCATATACTTATACAGTACTCCAACTGTATTGGAATTGTTTGTCCGAGTGAAAACCATTCCACAAATCATACTTCTGAACATAGTTACATATGTAAAATTCTCTATGTATGTGGCCTCAAGTTCTTTGTCTAGTTCCTATGAGTTGGATAATGTGAAGTGATATATAAGTGGGTGTGAGGCTGGATAACATTGGGTCATCCAAAAGCTTTCCATAATATATTGTATATAATTTATTGAGATGGAACAGATGTTATAAATTTCATATCTATCTTGATTTTCATCCCCAAAATCTTAATTTCATATCCAAGATCATTCATCTAAAATATTTCCTAAAAATAAAACATTATATTTCATAATTTTTGAGCATCCATTCCAGTAATCATCATATCATACACATAAAAAATGTAAAATGATTCATTTCAAATCTTCCCATGACATCTGATTATAAAAATAAACTACATTGCATTTGTTGAAACCTTCCCCTAACATGAATGAATCAAAATTATGATTCCAATATCATGCGTCTTTCTTCATCTTGTATAGTATTGTTTAATCCACAATCCAAATTATGATTCCCTACTACCAGTAACCTATGAGATGTTTCATATATATCTCCTCCTCCAACTCACCATGTTAGAAAGTTGTCTTGAAATTTAATTTATATAAATATTGATCTTGCAATGAAACCATAATTATAATGATTTTAATGGTATAATGTTTAACTAGTTGGAAGAATATATCTAATAAATCTACGACATCTTTATCTTAAAACCATTTCACCAATAGTCATTTTTTATATATTTTCTTTCCCTCATCTTCTTCCTAGATTTAGTAAGTCCGCTTATTCTCAGTTATCTTTTTACCCCTTTGTATTTCAACCATATCTAATGTTCTATTGAACATTTCTGAATCCATATACATATCATGGTTGAATTCCACATCTTAGACACACTATAAAAGGTTGTTTCCTCTAGATTTTTTGGTTTTCTATATCTGTTAGAAAGAGAAAGTTAATATCAACATCATTCCTCTAAAATAATATTTTAATTCAAATTGATCTCTTAAAATGAACTCAACAAACTATGTTTCCTATTCCTCATCTCTCTTATAATAATTGACCTTATTATACTCGTACATGAAAGGAACATAAATCTAGTTCTCCCACTTGCGAATAATCTACCCTTAAACATTTTTCTATTTTTAATGTTCTTACATGTGGTCTTCCAGTTACTCCCACACCAATGTTTGAGTTCTTTGGTTTTTATTAACTATTGGTACTCTAATTAACCTTGATTTCAATAATTTAATCTCCATATACGTCTTGATACTCAATGTTCTAAACCTTTTATAAAAAATGTTGACCAAAAACAACATCCCTTATTTTTTGATCTTCTTTACTTCATCATATTATAAGAGGTATCAAAAATTATCATCTCCATAGCCAAGAGAATAACATTTTTTGGATTTTGATTGATGTTTATCATGGTCCTTAGAATTTATAGGTACATGTGTGAAAATACTGAAGAATTTGAGATGATGAACATGTGATTGTGTTCCACACCACATCTCCACTTGAACCTCATATCCAACTATCAATTCTAGAATTCGGTTTGAATGATAAGTTTTCATGTTGGGTGGATCAACCCAAATCACCTTAGGTATTCCTGAGTAAATCCTCATACTTCAATGTTTCTACTTTATATCCCTGTTAATTATTTAAACCACTTGATTATTTTGTGGAGTTATATGAATAGTATTATAATGCCTATTTTATTCCTTCTAGTAGAAATTCTAGAAGTTTTCTCTTATGTACTCGCCACTATTTACCATTCAGATGCGCTTACACTCATGGTCTCACTCCCTTTTTTCAAATTCTTTCCACTGAATAAAAACCTAAAATACATCATACTAATCCTTTAAGAAGTAAATACACATTTTTTTCAATCATCATGAATGAGTGTAATAATCTGAAGAAACAAACCATATCACTAAACAAGGGAAGTTCCAAAAACATCTGAGTGTACATGCTTAAATTTTGAATCCCATGGATTTTTGAACTTCATTATTGAAAGATACTTTTTTATGATTTCCTAGAACAAATCATTCACATTTTAATTTTTCCCTTTTGATCAAGACTAAGTAGGTATTTATACTTTAAAAACACTATGTTCTTCCCATTGAGGAGGACAACCCAACATTTATATAGATTCAGGTCACCATAATTGGAACTTATAATCATTGATGTTTTGTTTGAATTTTTATTCAAGTGAAGGGTCTCATCGTTTACTCCTTTTTAAATCACCATGGATCCACAAGTCCCTTTCTAGAACCCATTTTCAAATGTAGTGCCAAAATCATCATCATTTAACATTCCCATGGAAATAAGATTCTTCCATAGACAAGGAATGTGAATGACTATCAATATCTTAAAGAAGGAAAAATTCTTTATCCATATGTTCACCTTTTCTTTTATAATAACTTAAGGGGCATCATTGTCCACCAAATGGAATTTTCCAAACATTAATAATACATAATTATCTATGAATCACTGATTAGTAGTTGAATATTAGGATCCTTTAGAGTCAATAACCCAATATTCTACTCGAGTAGAAGTGCATAAAAAGTATGTCTTCTTATCTTCTATTATATTAATGGAATATGAACTACAAATAATTGATATTTTTCTAATGATATCATTAATTTTTTATAATAATTCTTAATATTTATTTTTATTCACACTTTTATAATAGGTTGGAATATGACCATCCAACTATCCTCATCTCTTATCTCATTGCATTTATTGAGAATTATCTACCAGTGGGTTCTTTCGATATATTTTCTTCCTTTGAGGTAAAAATCATCATCCATTTTTATCAAAGAAACTAATGGTTGGAACATAAACATCACTTCACTAAATTTACTAATTGAGTATTAGATTCCATAAATCATTAAACACAAAGCCCATTTTCCACTGAATTTTATAACATAAATAACCACCACATCGCATTTCCCTATAAGTAAATATTAATATGGAAATTCGCATACAATATCAGAAAAAGTTACCATTACTAATTATACCTTTCCATGAGTCATGTTGAATTCCTTAAAATTATTTTCCATTTTTTTCTATCCACCAACCATAATATGAAAAATCATTTAAATATGAATAATTTCTAAAGGTTCATCAATTTTTCAGAGATGCTCACCAAGGCCATCATAGCATCTGTTGTTGTCTTCTTCTCTCACACATTAAATAAAAAATTACTTGCAATACACATTATTACAAGAGATAGTGACATTCTACTGAAGAAATCACATTCACCTTTATCCATTAAAACTAAATTCACCCTTACATGGGAACCCCATGTCTTTTTGAATCTGGCATTTTTCAATCTCAATTCCCTAGACATCAAAATATAGTCTATAGAATTTATCAATCCAAATATTTCCTTCATCTGATTCCATAATTGATCACCTCCCAGTGTGAAACCCTTGAACATAGAACCAATCACTATGATACCACTTTTTGTGGAATATACCCATTGCAGTGGATAATCAATCTCCATTATTCTGATAAAGATACCAAACTTACTATAAAAATGCCACTAGAAATTCCTATACAAATGAACACAATGAAAAATAGAACCCCCAGAACATATATTACCCTATGAAAAATTGTACCTAAATTAGTTACTCATTTCTCCCTAATAAAAACCCAAATTCACCCCCACGCCTAAGTACAATCAAACCAAGTACTAGAAATACAATCAATGCAAAAAATTATAACGTAAATACAAAAAGTATAAAATAACATGAAGTCTAAGATGCTTCAAACTAGGTCTTATTTGCATTGAGAAAACACACTACGACTACGTTTATTATAATTAAAATATCATAGTTAAATAAAATATAATTAAAATAAAACTAATCCTTATCCACTTCTATGATCTCCAATAAATGCTCAGTTGAACCACTGTTTTCCACTTAATTTACACTAAATGTCTCTGATAATTATATACCAAGAACAATTGGTCAAAAAAATTAAACCTAATCCCTTGAAAACATCTATCAAGATACATGAAATCATAATGTGTCTTACTGAATTAGTCTCCCCTCAAGATATAAAAACATTCATACCTCCACGAAATCCACTGTAGAGCCTTCGGTAGAAGAAAACATCTGATGTACTTATTGTTGTTTGAGAAAATATATTTCCTCTTAAGAGAAGAACAATTTTGATGTCACGTCGATCCTATCCTCCTAGTACTAAAAAAATTAAGGTGAACACAAATATAAGATCAGAATTATTGTTCTCTTAATTTAAGATGATTTGAATAAGGCATCACATCACAATATTTTAAAGAAAAATCACATACAACATACCACAACCGCATAACCCCAAACAAAAAAGTGCATCACTTCCACATCACTACTACATCACAACACAGTCATACCATATCGGTAAGAGAGTAGAGGATGGGGGAGTGGGGTGTGGGGGTTGGGGTGGGGGTTAGCCTTTTGTATCACCCATATATTGAATTCTAAGGGAATTTTTATTCCCCAAAACCTTATACATCCATAAATTATGTTACTGAAATTGAGTTTTTTCTGTATGAAATAACAAAATAAAAATGGATATATTTATAAGACACACACTTTCCCAAATTAGGGTCTACCCATTACCACAACACCTCTATAACCCCGAACCAATGTTATATCGCTACTCCCACAATAACTATAACAGTTTCCACCTCTAAACACACACAAAACACTACTAAAAATAATACTACATCATAATAAAACATACCCATATCAATTCAAATTCCTTCACAAAATCCAATTTATTTATCATTTAATAACCTTGTGAATTCATTAACCTCATAATGATTCCAAACCACTACCATTTCACATTAGCCACTTCCTCTTTCCTATCACACAATACAATTTCCACATATTTTATTTTACCCAAAATAATTTACTAATTACAGAACAAAATTTATGCAACATCTACTCATTACCATTCTATTGAATTTGATTTTTTCATTTAATTCAGTATGATCCATATCTTCGGGTATCTATTACAATAACCACATCAAAAAATTCTCAATAATGCATCTACAAGACATCAAAAGCCCATGTAAATATATTAACCATTAATATAACAAGTAATCCAAAAAATCCTATCAATAATGTATCGATTATAGTAAAATGAATAATGCATAATAAATTTTAAACCACCCTATGATTTTTCCATATAATTTTATCAAATTAGAACTTTATACAAAATAAAAAAACAAAGAAATTTATAGTTTTCATCTTCATTATCCCATTACTATCTTGAAATTAATTTAACCATATTATAACAAGTTTCATCACATCATTGAAGAAATGGATCCATAACACCATTATTAGCACAATAATAAAAAATAAAAAACTCAACAATAATAGAGAAATCATGTAAAACAAAATTGAATCATATCTCAATTACAATTTCAAAAGAATTGGTGTATTCATTAGGTTTATCTCATCTTTTTACCCAAAAAATAAATATTAATTAATCAAAATTTAAATTCCAAATAAAATATAGAATCTAAATTATCAGCCTTAAATGATACATTAACAAAATAATTCTAAGAGATGAGAGTGAAATGAGATCAAATACCAAAAAAACCATAAGGATATCCCACCAGATTCATATAACACTAATACGTCATCAATAAACCACAAAAATCAACCATCATCTACTATCACAGCCTCTTTAAGTATTAAGAAACAATAAAGGAAAAAAGAAAGTGGTGGAATGCTCTTTGAATCACAAGGAATCAATTACATTAAGAAATGGAATCAACGATCACCAAAATGGATCATCCATGACATCTAGTGGTTAAAAGGATGAAAAAATGAACCAACGTAGTGGTATGATTCAATTTTATAGTATATAATGTGTCAAAATACACCCTGATATGATGATACTACACTATGTCATGGTGTATCTCCATAAATTGAGATATGGAATTCATGACCTTCAAAATGGAACCCCTTCCTAAACTCTACCCAATAATTTCCTTTATTAAAAATAATATTGACTAAGGAAATGACATATACAACTAGGAAATTACATATTGCATTTGACCTCCACCCTCAAACCAAAAACCACTTTAATAAAGAATCTATCAAACATTCTATTTTACTATATTATCCAAAAACCTCCTTGAAAAAATACTAATGTGGTGTTTATAAAACCATGTTGTTTTATACAATGATGAAGAAAATATGCATCTTAAACCTCCCAATTATAGACATATAGTTCATCAAAATTCATCTTATATCATCACCATAAAAACATGAAACTCCACCAGGTGATTTTATACAGTAAAATAGATATGGGATTTAACAGTTCTAGAAATAGCCTACATCAGAACTAAAAAGTCATTAATGTTGTAATCACCCTTAAAAGTAGAGAGTTTTTATCAATGATAAAAATGTAATTCATAAAAGTTCCCTTCATGTGTTCTAAAAAATAATTAATAAAGGGGGTCCTTTGCCAGTTCTAGTTCAGTGCTGAAAAAGTGGGACCTTTATCAGCACTGTTTCAGGGTGGATAAAGGACCTACTTTATCAGATAACTTTTATTATTGATGACGGTCCATTTTTTTAGTGCTATAAATAACACGGATAAAAGCCATGATCGAGCAATGTGTTGCTAAAATTACAGCACACTGCTATTGTAAATACAATATTTAATTGAAATTAAATTTATATCATAAATACATGACAAAAAAATGTATTACAATAATTTGAAACATTGGTTTGTAAAATTACATTGGTAATAAAAATTTATACCAAGAAGCAAAAAATTAAAAAGTATCAATGTTCTGTTGTCTTTGGTCCCCAACCACCTCTCAAAAGAGCCTAATAATGCGGCCAACAACCAAAAAACCACCTCATCTCAAGAAGAAGAGTTCACCTATATAGGAAAAAAATAAATAGGTATATCACATTTTTACTGAAAACATACACTTCGAGTCATATCGAGCACACTGAGTGTCATATTAATTTTTCGTAGATCTATACATGTCAAAAATTATTTAGGGATCTTTTTACTAAAGTATCGAGTTAATATAGGAACATTTTTTCTATTTTTAATATGCATTTTTTTGAACAAAAGGGATAATTTTAAATTAAAAATATACACATTGGGTCATAATGGGCACACCATGTGACATATTATTGTGGGGTCTATTCCTACACATCACAAATTATTTGTGGATAATTTTAATAATGTATCATCATAGTACAAAAAAAATGTATTGGTTTTAATTATGTGATTTATACTTTCAACTAAAAGGTTAATTTTACAAAAAAAAGATTTAAGTCACACTGATCTCATCATTTGTTGGACTATTGGGCAGTTGATTCCAAAACATCAGAAATGACATAAGTAACATTCAGGAAATCATAGTGTGTTTACAAGGTTTTTCGTGAGTGATAGAATTTTTAACTAAAATGTAATTTTTAAATATAAATAATTAATTTGATTCATACTAATCACACTATGTTTTGTATGGACATGTTGTTGATTATTATATGTTACAAATGAATTATGAATCTTTTTCCCCATGTATCATGAAAATTATTGTGTATTTTCTATTTTTTCAGTGCCTGCCACATGTTTTTAACCTAAATATCATTTTTAAATAGAAATAACCCATTTTAAGTCATACAGGTCACACACTTTATCATAATGAGGCACCACTGATTTCTAGAAGTCACAAATGACTTATTGAATTTTTTATTAAAGTATCAAAACAATATGACTGTGTTTGCTATATTTTAATAATGCCATGTTGCCTTTTAACTAAAATGTAATTTTAAAACTAATGGAACAAATTTTGAGTCATACAGGTCACTCTGTGTATCAAATTGAGATGAAGCTAACTTCTACACATCGAAAAATACTTATGGATCATTTTCCAAAAATATAAAAATGACATGATTTTGTATCAATTTTTAGTATGTCACAAATATTTTTTTCTTAAATGTTGATTATATATTATAACTAAAAATTTGAGTCATATAGGTCAAAATATGTCCTATTAATGTTTTTCTATTCATACACAAAAAAACATAAGGATCGTTTTTATGAAATACCAAGACAATAAGAGTGTGTTTTCTATAATTTTAGATTGTGATGCATGTTTATATAAAAATGTATTTTATAAATTGAAATCAAACACATTGAGTAATATTAGTTACATCATGTGTTCAATTGAAATTAAACTACTTATTATATGTTACAAATGGATTATAGATCATTTTTCTAAAGTATCAACACAATTCATGATCATTTTATCAGTTTTTAGTGAGTGCCATATATTTTTAAATAAAATGTAAATTTTCAACTGAAAAAACACATTTCGAGTCATTTCAGTTGAACTACACATCATATCAAGGTATGGACAATTCCTACCCATCATGAATGACCTAGGAATAATTTTCCTAAATTATCAAAACAATCTGAATGTGTATGATCCATTTTTATAATTCCATGAGTCTTTTTTACTAAAGTGTCATTTTTAAAAGGAAACCACACATTAAAAGTCATACTGATGACACCATGTATCATATTTAGGTTCAGATGACTCTAAAACTAACAATTTAATTATGGAACATTGCCATAAAGTATAAAAAATTATGTTTTCTCTTATATTTTAGTATATCGCACATCTTTTGAACAAAAATTTCAATTTTAAATAAAAACATACACTTTACATCATACTTGTTACACTGTGTGTCACATTAACATGCAATTGATTCCTACACTTGAAAATTGAAATTGGATTCATTTTCCTAAATTATCAACACAATACAAGGGTGTTTTATAAATTTTTAATGAGTGAAATATTTTTTTGAACAAAAATGTCATTTTTAAACTGAAAACGAGAAATTTGAGTCATCATAGTCAAATAATTTGTCAAATTAACATGTGGCTAATTATTCAAATAAAAATTGAATAATGGATCATATTATTAAATTTTCATGACAATAGAGTGTGTTTTATTAGTATTTAGTGAGTGAAAAACATTTTTAAATAAAATGAAGTTATAAACTAAAAACATCCATTTTGAGTCATATGGGTCACACCAGGTTTCAGATTGTGGTATGGATGATTTCACCCTTTTATATTTTAATTTTGGATCATAGAAATAATGTATAAAAACTATCTAAATGTTCTTTCTTAGTTTTGAGTATTTCACAAATATTTTTAACTAAAATTTTATTTTAAAATATAAAAACTCGTATATCAAGTCATACAAGACAGACTATATATTAGAATTATGTTTAGCTAATGTCTACATATAACAAATGACTTATGAATCATTTTCTTAAAGTATCAAAAAAATATTATTTCATTTTTCTAGTTTTGATTATGTGATATATGTTTTAAACCAATTTTCAATTTTAAATAAAATCACACACATTGATTCATATAGTCTCACCGCGAATTGGATTAATGTGTAGTTGATTCTCACACATAAAAAATATATTAAGTATTTTTTTAAAAGTATATTAATAAAATAAATTATTTTTTTCTCAGTTTTTAGTTAGTGACAAATGTTTTTTTTTAAATTTCATTTTTTAACTATAACACTCATTTCGATTCATATCGGTCACACCATTTATCATATTGAGGAATGACTGATTCATACAAGTCACAAATGACATATGGATCACTTTACTGATGTATCAAAACAATAAAATGTGTTTTCTCAACATGTATTATGTCACATGTCTCATTTACTAAAATTCCATTTTTAAACTAAAACCACATAGTTTGAGTCATACCAGTCACACCATGTATTAGATTGAGGTGTGGCTGATTCCTATACATTAAGAATGATACACACATCATTTTAATTATGCATCATAAAAAATATGAATTTTTTTTCTTGATATCAATTATTTCATGAGTCTTTTGACTAATATTTCAATTTAAATAGGAAACACAAACTTTGAGTCATACCCATCACACCGTGCATCTGATTGACGTGTAGTAGATTCCTACACATAAAAAATGGATTAAGGGTAGGTTTATTAATGTGCCAGAACAATAAATCCAAGTTTTCATTGGGTATCAATGAGAGACACATGTTTTCAACTAAAATTTCATTTTTTAACTAAAAACTCTAATTTTGAGTCATACCGATCACACCGTGTATCATATTTCGGTACCAAAAAATCATACTAAACAAAACTAACTTTAGGATCAATTTTTTATGGTATCCAAAAAATCATACCGTGTTTGATATGTTTTGAATATTTAACCCATATTTTTAACTAAAATGTCAATTTAAACTAAAAACACGCACTTTGACTCATAAATAAATTGAAATCACATAGTACTGAAAAAATAAGATCATATATGTTGTAATAAATAACATATTAATTATGTATATATATACAATTTTCCACCATGTATTTTGTTTATTTGTCTCTAAATCAATTTATTTCTTATTTTTAGTACAATGACTACTAACAGTATAGGGAGTACTGGTATAAATATATAAATAAATGATAAATAGGTTTTTAAATGAAATTGTTATTATCATTGGAAATACCTCATTGGGGATGCAATTTTTTTATGAAATATGATATATTTCATAAATATTCATACATAATATCCACAATATTTTCTACTAGATTTTTTCAAATGCTTAAAAATCATTGATAAAATAATAATTTATCTTTTTATTTGTTTTTATATTGAAATATTATTATCTATTCCATAATTATTATACACTTTTAGATTATGATGGGATTCTTTTTCTCATGGACTATCCCCATGTTGTGATTTTTATGACTGTTAAACACTACTCTAACATTATTTATTCATTAAAATATGATATAAAATATATAAATTTAAGTCTATTTTTAATATTTTTTATTTAGTGTATTAAAAATTAATAGACATCATCTTATATTGTTGGTTTTTTTGGTATCTATTCTTTGGATAAAAATATAATTAATTGGAGTATCTAAATTATTAACAATCATCATCCAATGCTTCCTAAAAAAAGAATAAGTAATGAAATGAATGAAAATATACTTGATATGATTAAATTATAGTTTTTTACCATTGAATCAGCGATATTGAGAAGAGTTATTCATCTGTAATTTTTATCAAATATTATGGACAGTTTGTACACAATTAATGAATATTCCTCTTCTTCCAATTACCTTATTATTTTATAAGTTATATGAGGAATAATGTGTCAATTTTTTTTAATGGGGTTTACCTTCAAATAGAACTAATATATATGCAAACAAAAATATATGAATAGTATTTACATATAATTAATATACTAGATCAGCTATTGGAAAAATATATTATGAAAATTTACCTCATGTATACATTTATAATCGAGACTCTAGGTTACCCGTCTATGAGGATATCATTTAAAATCTCATGAATAATAAAGTCTATAGTGGACTCTTTGTCCATTTTTTCTTCAAAATCAATTATGGTTTTATCACCATTTTTGAACATTTTAGTCAAAAGAACATGTAATATTAGTAATTGTAGAGGTTAAATGGTGGGGTAAATGTAAATTTTGTTGGTATTATTGATCGATTGGTTGATCCATTAGATTCTTTTGACTCTGCCTTCCATCTCCCTTTCCCATAATTTATCTATAATAACATTAATTGGTTTATGACTTTTCTAATTCATTGGTAATGGTTTTTTTTTAAATTAAATTATAAAGGAAGAAAATCTTTTAAATAAATATTTTTACAAAATCAAATGAACATTCTATGAAAGTTCAACTAGTATGTTCAAACAAGTGAACATCCAAATCATCTAGGGGAATAGGTACCTCAATGCTCTTCTTGTAAGCTACATGAATTATTACTCTCACATTAACTTTTTGAAGTTGTTTGTTAGGTAGAATATCTCCTTGGGTATTTTACACTATACCCCTCACAATAAGGTGATGGATGGGTGTCGATAGATATAAATCATAAACATTTTCACCCTATTGAATATCAATATTGGAAATGTATCAATGTATTCATGAATCACATTTCACAAAATCAGTTATGAAAAAAATTTATTACCTCAGGTAAGGTATACCATTAAGGGGAGTAGATTTCCTTAAAAATGGGGGATCAACTTGAAATGGTTGTGGTTGTGTTGTTTCCTCTATTCGATTCCATCACAAAATTTTCATAAGTTACTTAGATTTCCAATTATGTTTTTCTCATATAGAAGTTATTCATGTTTTATTCTCCTCTATTTTCTTATCTTTATCCCCTTGTGAATTTCATTGTAGATAATATGTTTTAGGAGGCACACTATAACCTAGAAAATTAATACAACCATATTATTCTAGCAGCTTCAAGGACACTAAATATAATTATTCATCAGGTTGAACTGATGATTAATCTCCATTCTAACCAGATAACAAATATATGAAAATTAGTAATAATCATTATATAATACCTATTTAAAGATGAAATAAATATTATGTAATACATAAACACGATTCCTAATGTTTTTATGTGTTTTCATTTATTAGTATTATGTATTTATTTACATTATCTACCTTCCACAACACATGTAATTTGTTAGAATTGGCTATGTATCTTGATTCATAAACAGAAATATAAATAAAAGACAATAATTATGTTGTTGTTTCATGCCACATATAATTATTACTATAAATAATTTCATTTGTATAGTAATTTAATAATCATTAAACCTATCATAGAATATGCTCAAACACCAACTAATCCACTAATCTAGTCTCCCTCACATCCCAAAGACACACATCCAGGTGTTATCAACCCATCTATATCTAGATATCGTAGCTTTAATTTAACATAAAATCCACAACTATTTTCTACATCACATAAAAAACCATATAACCTATTGGGGTGACAACACACAACTATGAAAAAATGATCTTTTTGATTCTGATAAAACCATATTTTTTATGATAAAAAGACCACTAGATGCTCCTACAATGATTAACATAGTGTAAAACCGAACCTTTGGAATATCTATTCCCCTGAGACTATGTGTATCTTAAGTAGTTAATCAATTAACCTTACTCATCTCACAAATTATTCCTCCCACAAACAAAATTTTAAAAACAAAAAAATTACATTAAGTAAATTCAAGGGTAAAATATGAAATTGAAATATATAAATAAATAAGGAACACAAATATTTATGTTCTTCAGACTGTGTCTTATATGTATGGGAAACAAATGCTACAACATTTCTTGTAAATGTATGATTTCATGTGAATAAAAGATATTAAAATACAAGTAATCCACACCAACATCTCATATATACAATAAATTCTTATTAGAACTACCTTTTCCACTCACATTACACTTAAATTCTATATACTTATATACTAATCACAATTATTTAAACAATTTAAAACTTCTCCACCAAAAATCTAGACCAAGAGACATGATTGGCTGAGCCAGGTTGCAGACTTAGTGACCCATCTTCTTAGCTAAACTTCTAGACCACTCAGAGCTCACCCCTAGAACCATTGATAGAAACAAACATCTGATAGACCTACTGGTGTTAGATAATATCTTATATCATTGAAGAGAATATCATATATTCTATTCACATTGATCCCAATCTAATACCATTGAATGAAATATTGATGAAAGATAATTTTATGCCCAGAATTCCATTTCTCCAAACATCTGTTGATATGAATATAGATTCACATCCCACCAATATCCCACTAGACGACTTATACCCAGTAATACATCAATAACCCTCCAACACTAAGCATTCAGAATCATTCCCTTTATATTCTTTCCTTCATCCAAGAGCTACAAAGGATCAATATTGTCTCAGAATTTCCTGAAACTACCACCTTGGTAAATATATCTTCTTAATTTTGGATTCCAAATATCTTCTATTTCTCTACCTCCATGTCCATAAAGAATTTTTTGATGAAATGATACTTCTGGTTGATATGACTCGTAAGATCATGGAATGCCATGTTTTTAGCCATGTAAACAGAACATTGGATGTCATTATAATGAAATTATTCCAATTTAACCATTAATAGATCCTCCACAAATTTCTTTATCCATACCATTTCCTTCCCACATTCTATTTCAGTACTATAATATTATTCCCTTTAACATAGTGTAATAGGATTTTATAATTTTAACAATCATAAGAAATTTAATCTATTAATAGAAAATAGAAAAATTGTTTTACTTTTCCTAGTATACATGTCACCCCAAAAAACCTATGTCCACAAATCAAGTTAATTGTTCATCTATTCCATAAAACATGGATTGAGTTTCTGAACATTTCAAATAAAAAATAATCCATATTAATACTTCCCAATTTACTTTCCCTTGATTTTTCATATACTTATTCACTACTCCAACTGTATTGGAAATTTTTGTCTGAGTGAAAACCATTCCACAAATCAAACTTCTGAACACAGTTACATATGTAATATTCTCTATGTACGTAGCCTCAACTTCTTTTTCTAGTGCATATGAGTTGGATATTGTGAAGTGATCTATAAGAGGGTGTGATGATGGATAACATTGGGTCATCCAAAACCATTCCACAATATATTGTATATAATTTTTTTAGATGGAACCAATGTCATAAATTTTATATCTATCTTTATTTTCATCCTGAAAATATTACATTAATATCCATGATCATTCATCTAAAATATTTCGTAAAAATAAAACATTTTATTTCTTAATTTTTGAGCATCCATTCTAGTAATCATCATATCATACACATAAAAAAGTAATATGATTCGTTTTAAAACTTCCCATGACATCTGATAATAGAAATGAACTACATTGCATTTGTTGAACCCTTCCACTAACCCAAATGAGTCAAAATTATGATTCCAACATCATGATTCTTTCTTCAACTTGAAGAGTATTTTTCAGTCCACAATCCAAATTATGATTCCCTTCTACCAGTAACCTATGAGATGTTTCATATATATCTCATCCTCCAACTCACCATGTTAGAAAGTTGTCTTGAAATTGAATTTATATAAATATAGATCTTGTAATGAAGCCATACTTATAATGATTTTAAGGTTATAATGTTTAACTAATTAGGAGAATATATCTAATAAATCTAAGACATCCTTATGTTAAAACCATTTCACTTCTCATCATTTTGTATATATTTTATTTCCCCCATATTCTTCCTAGATCTGGTAAGTCCAATTATTCTCAATTATCTTTTTACCCTTTTGTAGTTCAACCATATCCCATGTTCTCTTGAACATTAATGAATCTTTATACATATCATTGTTCACTCCCACTTCTTAGACTCACTAAAAAAGGTTGCTTCCTCCAGATTTTTTGGTTTTCTACATCTGTTAGAAGGAAAAAGTTCATATCAACCTCATTCCTCTGAAATAATCTTTTAATTAAAATTGATATCTTAAATTGAACTCAAAGAATTGTGTTTCTTATCCCTGATCTCTCTTATAATACCTGAACATATTATACTCATACATAAAAGTCACATAAATCTTGTTCTCCCACTTGAGCATCATCTACCCTTAAACATTTTTCTATTTTTTATGTTCTTACATATGGTATTCCAGTTACTCCCACAACAACGTTTCAGTTATTTGGTTTTTATTAACTATTGGTACTTTTATTAACCTTGATACCAACAATTGAATCTCCATCGACTTCTTGATCCTCTATGTTCTAATCCTTTCATAAAAAATGTTGACCAAAAACAACATCCCTTATTCTGATGATCTTCTTTCCTTCATCATCTTATAACAGGTATCAAAAATTATCATCTCCATAGCCAATAAAATTTTATTTTTTGGATTTTGATTTAATTTTATCATGGTCCTTATAATTTATAGGTATATATGTGAAAATACTGAAGAATATGAGATGATGAACATCTGGGGCGTCCACGTTGGATGGAGTCATCGGAGTTTGTCGGTCCAAGATCGTTGTCACCCAAGCTTCCATCCTCCGCCAGTGGATGTTGGTGCAGGACATCTCCAGAGTTTCCTTGCTTTAAAATTCATGCCAAAACCCCATCCCAAGCTCCATTTAAACAAGAGGGGGAAAGGTGAGTAGCATATTGAGGAATTAATGGGATTTATTAAATGAATTAATGAACCTCTTTAAATTCATAATTGTAGAGTTATGAAGTTGATGAGTAAATCCAATAAATGTCTTGACAAGTCACCAGTCCCACCACAACCACTTATCCGTTGGATAAAAACAAAACAAAATAACAATTACATTTTATTTTACATTTCTTTAAAATCTCAAAAAAAACAAATTTTTCTCCTGACCTTCTACGGTCGATGTGAATCTTCCCTTAAGAGAATCTCAGTGTTTTGGATTCAATGGTTCCCTCAGATATTTAATCTGAGTAATGGTATTAAAGATAGAAAACACCGCTCACGTGTAAACTAAATGTACCTTAAAAAAAGTTTAGTAATTCATTTCGGGCACACTGTACCTGGGAATCATGCGCCATAAATTTTTTCAGACTCATAATAATACTAATTAATTTTTAAAAAAATCATGGAATTCCTTAGTCTTTACATTCTCCCCACCTTAGGTCTTTTCGTCCTGGAAAGATACAACAAAACCAAGGGGATTAAATGGGGGTACTAATCACGCATCTTATCCTCCCACTCCCAAGTGCTCTCTTGGATATTCTCATGCTCCCAATGAAATCACACCAGAAGAATTTACCACCCACGAAGGAACCACTCTTGTCAATCCAATATATCCATTGAGAACTCTGCAAATGTATCCCCATCATTGATGTCCAGCTCTCCATAGTCGATAACATGTGACGGATCATGCACGTATCTCCTTATCTACAACATGTGGAAAACATTATGCACCTGGTGAATCTGTGGGGGAAGTTCTAGATGGTATGAAACCTCGCCTACTCTACTAAGGACCAAAAAATGTCTGATGAACCTCAGAGATATCTTCCCACCCTGGCTAAACCTATGTAATCATCTTCGGGGTGAGACCCATAGAAATACATGGTCTCCCTCTTCAAACTCCAAGGGTCTCCATATCCTATTGGAATAAGACTTCTATAAGCTCTGTGCATTCTTCATCTACTCATGTATGATATGAACCTTCTCTATGGTAGCCTGTACCAACTCTGGGCCCATAAGTGCTGACTCCCCTAGGTCTGCCTAGCAAAGAGGTGATCTGCATGGTTTCCTGTACAAAGCCTCAAATACGGCCATGCCGATGGTGCAGTGATAGCTATTGTTGTATGAAAACTCCACCAGGGGCAGGTGGTCCTCCCAAATATAGCCATAATTGTGGACACAATCATGGATCATGTCCTTGAGTGTTTGTATGGTCTGCTCCGTCTGACCATCTATTTGAGGATGAAAGGTGGCGCTCAAGCGTAGCTGATTTCTGAAGGCCTCCTGCAATCTCTTCTACAATCAAGATGTAAAACGTGCATCGTGATTTGAGATGATCGTTGACATCACTCCATGAAGTCGCACTATCTCTTGCATTTAGAGGCATCCCAAGCCCTCTACTGATCCCTTCTCTTGAATCGGTAGGATGTTGGCCGACTTGGTGAGTCGGTCAATAATCACCCTGATGGAATCGTGGCCCCTGAATGTATGTGGTAGCCCTGTCACAAAGTACATGGAGATACCATCTCACTTCCACTCAAGTACCTCAAGTGGCTGATCTAAGCCTGCTGGTACCTGAGGCTTGGCCTTCACTCTCTGACAAGTGAGGAATCAAAAAACAAACTCTGCCACTTCTCTCTTCATCCCTAGCCACCAGTTCTAATGTAAGAGGTCTTGGTACATCTTCATCACTTCAAGATGTACCACTAAATTAGATGTATGAAAATCCCTCGACACCACCTCTCGTAGCATCACTGGTACCATGGTGCGTCCTCTAAAAAGAATGACATGCTTCCCACATTCAGAAAATCCATTTGGATGCTGTCCTACATATATTTGAGCACGTCGGGCCTCGCAGTCAATGTCCACAGGTTGTACCTCCCTAAATCACGGTAGAAGTAGGGGAGTGACATTCATATATTGGAGGTAAGACTATCCTTCTATATCCATGAAGAATATCTACAATGCGGCTAGCTTCTCTGTCACCTCACTCAGCAACTATAGGTTAGACCTCCTACTGTGTGTTTCTGGTACTACGTTCCCCTTCCCAGGAGTGTAGACTATCTCAAAGTCATAGTCCTGGAAGACACTATCCATCTTCGCTATATCAGGTTCAGGTCCTTCAGTGAGAAAATATACTTGAGACTCTTTTGATCAGAGTAAATGGTAAATTGTTCACCCATGATGTAGTGTTGCCATATCTTCAACTCAAAGGCCACTGCTGCTAATTCCAGGTCATCGGTAGCGTAGTTCTTCTCGTGTTGTCTAAACTGTCATATCCCATAGGCGATCACCACTCTCTCCTATATCCGAGAAAAACCTAATCATGTCCCTGATGTGTCACAATAGGCTACATACCCAAATCCATCTTCTAGTAGCATCAAGATGGGGGCACTCATCAATATCTGACTCAGCTCTTGGGAACAATGCTAGAAAATCTCTGTTCAAAATAATTGTTTCCCCTTCTTCATCAAGGCTGAAAAGGGTGCCGCTACCCAGGAGATGTTAGGTAAAAATATCTGGTAGTACCCAACCAATCCTAGGAAACTCCACTCCTTGATCACACTCCTGGGTGGATCCCAAGAAAGAACTGCCTCTAGCTTTTCCGGATCCACTGTGACTCCAGCCTCCTTGAGAACGTGCGCTAAGAAGTGGACTTCCCATATCCATCAATGGAAATTCGAGAGCATTCCATAATGTTGGTTCTCTCAGATTGTATCTAGAACTATCTTTAGGATCATGGTGTGCTCCTCCTCCGACGCTGAGTATATCAAGATTTCATCAATGAATACCACCACGAAGCGATTGAGTTATGGTTGGAAGATCTTATTCATCATACCCATGAACACTGATGGAGCATTGGTAACACCGAATGGTATCGGCAAGAACTCGTAATGGCCATACCAACATCTGAAGGTTGTCTTCAATACATCCTCATCTCATACCATGAGCTTTTGATAGCATGATATGAGGTTTATATTTGAAAACCAACGATCACCCTTCAACTGATCGAAGAAATCATCTATCATCTATAGAGGATACTTTTTCTTCACATTCACTCGGTTTAGGAACTGATAATCCACACAAATCCTTATACTCTCATCTACCTTCTTGGTGAACAAGATCGGGGATTCCCATGGAGAAACATAGGTCCTTATGAACCCCTTTCATTGCAAGTACACCAAATGTACCCTCAACTCATGAAGCTCCATAGGAGCTATCTGATATGCAGGTGTAGATATCGGTGACGTCCCAGGGTACAGGTCGATGTAAAAGTCTTCCTATCTATGTGGAGGTAGTCCCAGAACATCATCAAGAAAGATATCAACATACTAGTCTTCCACTACATGATAACTCGGACTCCTCACGTAAACTGCTCTGAGGGTAAGGATAGACAACTAATGAGTAATCATCTGAACCCTCCTTTGAGATTGTCCATATTGTGCTGAAAAGATTTCTTTCTCACCGGTGAAGGTAAAACTGGTCCCATACTTGTGAACACACCTCACTTTGTGCCTAAAATAGTTGATCTGAGCAAGGACTATGGATAGCCATTTCATACCCAAGATTATTTTTTAAGGCCTCAATGATGCTACTAGAAGATCCCAATCGAAGCTCTCACCTCCTATAGTGAGCTCACACTGCCTGGACCAGTGTGTAATCATCGAATCATCCCCCGTAGGTGTCTCTAATTGTAAGGATCGAGCGAAAGACTCCATTGAAATATCCATGCTCTGAATGTGTGTCATGGAAATGAAAGAGTGATTGGAACCTATGCCTATAAGTACTACAGCTAGACTGGAATAGACATAGATCATACCTATAATCATTTTTGGAGCATCATGGTCATAGGCCTCTACTTCCTGTAGCTGTGCTCGTACCTGTCTACTTTCTCCCTGTGGTCAAGGTGGATCTCTTGGTGGTGGTGGCAGTAGAACCTCAAATCCTCGCCCACCGCCTACTACACTTCCTACTCCTCTGCCTCGTCTGCCACCCTATGGAACTCCTCTCTCAAATCCCATCCTCTGCTTCGGTGGTCCCTCGACCATCCACGGACCGTCGGTACAGATGGTCGGGTAGTTGAAATCGATGTGGCCCTTCCCACCGCATGTTAAGAACATTCTTCCTCGCAATTAACCTTCTCTGTCTTGCAAGTTCTGAACCTCCAACCCTGCGTCTCAGGGTCATCCACCGATGGGTCTGGCCCTCTTGGACCTCTACATCATCTGTGTACTACCTCCTAAAAATGACTCAGCTACCTGTCATCTGGTGGTGGCTCTCAACGTTGGTTCCTTCTTAGTTATGAAGCTCTCCACCAATAGTGCTCTCTCGAGCAGTCCAGCCTACATTGAGATATTTAGCGATATCGTCAATTCTCTGATCTCTTGCCGGAGACCCTGCTCAACATTCTAGTCCCTGAATAATGGGACGCATACCATGTTAGTGGAGTAGTGGGAGAGGTTAGTGAATGATGCTGAGTACTGGGATATGGTCTGGATGCCCTGCTGTAAGTATAGGGGCTCTTGAATACACACAGAGCATAGTGTCGCTGGAACGGACACCACCCTGAATAGGATCTAAAATTTTTTCAAGGTGAGGGTTTCCTCGTCATGTGTCTAGAGAATTAGGCTCCACCATCTCCCTATTATGCCCTGGAAAAGGCTAGCAGCTAGGATAACCATCTGCTCTTCTTGTGTCTCAACCAAGCAAAAAACTCTAGCCACAGCCTCCAGCCAGTCATCAGCTGCATGGGGATCTATCTCACCTTAAAACATTAGAGGCCTATGTCTCTGGAATTCATGAAACTTGTTCTGTCGGCGTTCATGGTCTACTAGTGAGGCTGGTGGCATCTGCTACCTCACAAGTGGTGGTGCTGCTGGTGCACCACCAAAAGTTTCTACCACAGTACAAGGGCCCTACACTAAAGCCTCATCGCTTGGTGGGCCATCATTGTGTACTCTCTCAAGAATCCTAGATGGATTTCTAAGAGGAAACACCCTGAAAAAAAACATGTTCACCACATTCAATAAGTTATTACTGGTGATCTGACTCAAAATATATGAAAGTAAAAACATTTCCAAAACCCATGCAATCAGTTTTTTCATGCATCGAGTCAGAAATTAGAATTCATGGTTCTGGTTTATGGATACATTTTCCCCCACACAAAGACTAGACTCCCCAAACTGAAAACCATACTCAAATAACTTAACACTATTGCTCCATTAAAAAAATATCAGAGTCATAGTACTTAGGTAGAACTGACTCCTATAATACCACCTTTTCATGACACAGTCCCCCAGGGCCCATGTCGTGACAACCCCAAGCCCTCCTTCCATAGGCTCGGGGTTGGAGACTAGCACCCAAAAAGTGTATCCCTAAAAAAAGAAGGAATTTCCTTTAAAATTGTACAAACACACATCCCAAGAACACAATAAGGTGAATCCACAATGTAAAACTAAATTACTAAAAGTGTGTACTGAATTTAAGGGGCCAAAAGACAAGCCCAACTGAAAGTTACAACTACAACTGAAAAATAGAAAACAACTCCTAGAATCATCCACTAAGGATCCTACATGAAGGGTAGGTACAACTCATCCCCACTACTCTCCACATCATCCAATCTCTTCTATGTATCTCTTGGTCCTGGCTCCCTCAAGTCTCAGCCAAGCTGCTCATCATCTGCACAAGACACAACAAGGTGTGGGCAAAGCCCGTGCAAGGGTGAGTATAAAAATACCCAGTAGGGACCCCAAGTCCCTCGAAGGTCTCTTATAATTCCACAATGGAAAACCAAAAAGAATGATCTCAATCTGAAATCACAAAGAAAAAGACTCAACTATTACTAGGTATAAGTAAATCATAAAATTACAGATCATTTGTCGAGAATCTAGATCATCTTATTCTATCATGAGGCATTTCTGCTGACCATACGGAGTCTGACCCACTCGGGATCGGTTGGTACTAACACCCTGCAAGACCCACATAGGAGCCAACCCACCCAAAGTCGATAGGTACTAACCCCCGCTGACTCACATAGGATCTGACCCACAAAAGATCGGTATGCGCTGACCTACATAGGGTCGCTGAGTGATGACCCAAACAGGATCTGACCCATACAAGATCAGTATGTCACTGATCCATGATGGTCTTCTCTAAGGATGTTCCTCATCGAGTCGTGTACTGCTGTTCCACACAGGATCTCTAGGTGCTGATCCACATCGGATCGCTCAGTGGTGATCCACACAGTACTGCTATGTGTTGACCCATAGGATCGCTCGGTACTAACCTCCATATGATTTGTCTTCAACCTCTGCCTCACTACCATCCACTAGAATTTTGATCATACTACGTTGGATTATGTGAGAACTGCTCCACAAGATATCAGTCATATTTCAACCAGCACGAAGTTCCACGGAGAAGTAAATAGGGGATTTGTTACGTCGTAAGGGTTCTAATGCAATAAACGGCGCATCAACTGGACGCTCGGTCTGTAAGTTATTGGCATTTTAGTGTCGAGGACCCAGTTGGATTAAGAATCGATCCAACCCGTCCGTAATCCAAAATTATCCAAAACTCTCATGGAGTATCTCAAATTGACCATCTCACTCCAATAATCCCAACGTCGTAAAAGGTTAGTCGAACATATGTCCAGTTTGCGAGATATGGTCACTTAACCGTTTCTAGGCCTGAGAGGGGTCTGAGTCCGGTCTGACCTAGTCGGACCGACTCGGCCTGACCCGATCTGGGCCACCCAACCTGGCTCGGTTGGGCCAGGCTAGGGAATGGCTAGGCTCGCTCAGCTGGGCAGGGCTGTCACGGGCCTAGTCTGCTGGGCCGCGGACCAGGCCGGCCCGCCGGGCGACACGGCCCAACTTTCTGGCGTGCCCACGTGGGGTGCACAGTCCCCCTACCAAATGAATCAAAGGAGTTGTTCATCCCCCTTCAATCATTATCTCCACGTGGTGTCATGGCATTTTCTATGGGACCCACAGGACATGGGTCCCCCTTGACTTTGTCACAACTTCCTTCAACACGGCACGTGATGGTGCACCACCTCCGCCTCCGTGGCCAGCTAAGGGTTGACCGCCTTTTGTAACCGCTACAGCATGATGTCATGAATGCCCTCCGTGGCGTGTGATGGCGTGCCTCATGTTGCTGCCGCAGTTAGAGGATCATCCTCGAGGCTCCAGCGATGCTCCGGAGCTCTGTTTCCACTCTCTTCTATGCCTACGGGTCTCCTGGGATGCCGCTGTCATAACATGACCCACTCTCTCACGTTGCCGTCAAATTGGGAAAACTATCCCTGAAGAACACAATGATAAACGAAGCAGTGGAGGGTCCGAGCCTTGTTTATTTTTCCTGTTCATTACAAATTATCATTATAACAATTGAGAGAATATTTATCTAACATTATAGATTAAATAAAATCCTTTAAAACAAAAACCCTACCTCGATATATGTTGGAGGTGTCGCGGTTATGGCGGGAGGAGCGTCCATGTTGGATGGAGTCATCATCATTTGTCGATCCTGGATTGTTGCCACTCGATCTTCCATCCTCTAGTGGTGGATCTTGCCACCAGACTTTGCCAGAGATTCCTCACTTAATTATTTCATGCCAAATCCCCACCCTAAGAACCATTTATATAGGAGGGGGAAAGGTGAGTAGCGCATTGAGGAATTAATGAGGTTCATTAAATGAATTGATGAACCAATTTTAATTCACAATGGTAGAGTTACAAAGTCGGTGAGTCAATCCATTAAATGGATTGAAAATTCACCCGTCCCACCACCTCCACTCATACATTGGAGAAAAATAAAATAAAATAAAAATTACATGTGATTTTACTTTTCCTTAAAATGTCCAAAAACTGACATTTTCTCCTAACCATCTTGGGTTGAAGTGAAGCTTCCCTTAAGTGAATCCTGGTGTTGTGGATTCAGCAGTGCCCTCATATTTTTAATTCGAGCACCAGTTCAAAGGATATAAAATGCCGCTAGCGCATTTACTAAATGTACCTTAGAAAAAGTTCAGTAATTCATTCCGGGAACACCAGACCTCGATATCATGCACCATATATTTTCACAAACTCTTAATAATCCAAATTAATTTTAAAAAAATCATGGAATTTCCATGTCTTTATAGCTAACCTTTGTACAAAATCTTTATCAGAGAGTGGCTCATTATTGTCACCAAATAGTGACTTACCATATTTAGTGACTAGAAACCAATATCTATATAGTTCTATTACCTCTCCTGTGCACCTATGAAATACTTTTATTTGAGGTAAAACTTATTCCATGGAGCCCTATAGAATCTATTCATGTACCAAATATTGTGTTGATTGAGACTTAACATTTTCATAGTCAATCTTGCTACCACATTACTTCTTGATGATGAGATCCATCTCAAGAAATATGGCTTGTATAACAACAATAACTTTCTTGTATGAGGGGTTTTGTATTTAGTATCCATTTTTTACTTAGGATTCCCTGTAATGATACACATTGTTCTCCAGGGTGATGGTTGTTTTCAGGATAAGGCCCTAAAAACTTCCTCACAACACAATAAACATGTATGTGACCAAATAGGCTTCTATCCACTCTATAATTAAAAGGGAATTTCATTTTCCACTTTATTTTGTACACAGTTTAGTTTGTACTTCATAGTTTGTAATTCATGTCCCAAAAATGATAATGGATGATCTGTATAGATCATCATTGACCATACCAAGTCCAACAAGGTAATGTTCCTCCTTTCACTAATATCATTCCACTATGGTTTTTAAGGTTGAGTGATTTGAGATAGAATCCGAAACTACCATAAAAATTCCATAAACTCTTTGTTAAGATATTTTCCACCTTGATCTGATCAATGTTTCTTTTTCTTCTTTTCAAGATGATTCTCTATTATGTCCTTGAATTTCTCGAAGGACATAGACTTGTACATAATCATGTATACATATTGATATCAACACAAGTCATTATTAAAAGTTATGAAGTAATAATAACTACCTCTAGCTTCTACTAGAAATGTTCCACACACATTAGTGCATACTAATCCAAGTAGAAAAACATCTTCCATAATTTTATGGTTCTTGTTGTAGCATACTTCTTGTCCACCTATATATCTCTCTTGGATTTGAATCTCCTTGGTTACAAACATGAACAACCTCCACTAGTTTGGGGGCACTATCAATTACATATTATTTTACTAACTCATGGGTGAGGGGACCCAAAGGGTTGGTGAAGTGGTATACATAAAAGAAACTATTGTTTCACATGCACATATATAATGAGAGGAGGGATGACAAACATATCATAAATTTAATTTAATAATAAATTAAAAGGATACGAATAATACACAAAGATCTGATGTATGCTAATGATCATCCACATACATGAAACAAATTAAACATTTTAAAAATTAGTATTTAATTCTAATAGAACTTATTTAAGACAAATCATGATTGAATAAATTTATCATATTATTTAATGATTCAATTATTTTATCTTAATTCTGATCTGTCTTTTTGGAGATTCTCATCCAACATAATTTAATAAAATTGAATAAATTTATATAAAATTAACTATGTATATTCCATATACATTGGATGCAACATGGTGAGTACCCTCCTTATCCACCTATTATATATTATATTCATATAATTTTTACTCATGATACATGTGTAATACAAAACCTATCACATAAAATCATGTTTTATACCATAAAATTAATGAATTCACTGAACACATGGTACTTACATAGCATTTTTTATTTCAATGCGCATAGAGTAATGAATGTATTACGAATTATACCCAATATGTAGTTATGAAAATTAAGAAAAATTTAATTATACATTTAATATATATATATATATATAAAAATTACAAAGTGTGTACTATCAACTTAATTGCCACATGGAAAACATGTTGATAAGTTTTTTGTAGTATAATAAATTAATTATTAATTCTACGTTTAATATACACAACGTGTACTATCCAGATACACGATGGGTATATTCTTCACTATCTATCCACGACACACACCTTGAGACTTAGTGTGTATCCATGTCACAAAAATAACAGTGTACATGGCATGTGCATGGTCCACATGGGTTCTGGTCTCTAAGTAACATATTCACCAGTCATGTAGGTCATGTATTTAAATACATGGCTCTACTTTGAATAAGTAATTACACATCATATACTGATGTTACAATCCATATTTTCTAGATAAATGTGCACCATCCAAGCTTGGTCAACATACTATGTATTAAATACACACAACATTAATAAATTCAGATGGATTGAATTAATTCCAAACTAATTCTTGGTGCACTGAACACAACTACATGAAATGTACCAATTTGATACATGGCATGTAATCTTGTTCCAACTCGAAATAATATTTAGAGCCTTTTTATGAGTTTTTAAAATGTATATATTTCATAAAACTAACAAATATGGTTATATTTGTGAGGAAAAAGAGGAATACGAGAAGGTATCGTTATTCATATAAAATATTGATTAAAGTGGAATTGAAAACTAATGACAAATGTACAAATAAATCAATGATATTTAAACAATTATAAATAGTTATGAAATTATTTTGATACCACTTGATGGTTTTGGGAACAACGAAATAGCTAGATGGTGAATGACCAACTGAAATTTATTTGGTAATCAATGATAAATAATAGTTGTGCATCAATGATAAACATTACGATCAACATAATTTAATCCAAGATTAATTAAAGAGATAACACTAAACCAAAGAAAATGAAAATAACATATTTTTTATAATTATTTTAAAAAATTAAATAATTACCTTGGAATGTATTATTTCTTCATGGATGAATTTGAAAACATATCTAAGTCATACCATTATTTCATTATAGGAATCAGGAGTGGATTTCCTTCATTGGTGATCCACAAGTGCTCCACATATCATTGAATGTTTCTATAGGAATCTATGGGTGCTAACATGGTAAATCCCAATACCTACATCATCCTCCTTTTATCTCCACAAGAATCTATTCAAGGAAGGGTTTTCTTTGATCTCTATAGATTTGAGAGTGGTGGTGGAGGATGATCTATCCCCATTCATGAGATCATTATTGGAGAGGGATCACACTAGGTATTTAACATAATTCTCTACTGGTTTCATTGTAAAAAATAAGTGAAAGTCACAACCCTAATAAAATAATATAATTGGTTTTATATACTTATAGGGATACAAAATAATAATTTAACTTTCTCCCTTATTATTTATTTAATCCCTTCATAACCCTATGTCTATAATAATATTATTATTATTTTTTCTTGACCTGCACAAAGCTCATGAATTAATTATTTATTAATCGAAATAATATTCAGTATATATTATTTCTTACTAGACCATTATACTCATTATATTATTTTTCCATACTATTTATTAGACCTTGAATAAAGAAAATATCTTTAATAAATAAATATCACTACATTATTTTCCAATAAATAAAAAAATATTAGATTCATTAAATAAATAATATTTATTTATTTAATAGTCTTCTCATAAAATATTCGCTCGAATAACTAGTGATTGAACATATTTAATCACGAAAACATGAATATTTATTAAAAAAATGGGGGAAATAAAATTTATTAAACATATTAAATAATAAATAATAATAATATTTAATTGATGTTCTTGAGAAACATAGTTTGGGACCGTATTGGCCTCTTTCTCAGTGGCAATAGACAAACAACCCAAAGTGCATGGTTAATATCTAGCAACGTGCTAAGGCACCTATAGAGAAAGAGGTTTATTTCACAATGACATGAAACCTCATATGGATGATTACTTCATAATATAATCACTTTATCTTGATATCTTTAATAAAGTAGGTTTCATACTAGTGTCACCAACCCATGTGATTTATACCCCTTTCTTCAACTTTTTAGAAATATTAAATGCATACAGAACTCTATGTCCATTTATTTATTTAGGCGACATCATTTCCATCAATGGGATTGAGATATAAGCTTCTATTAAAGAATAGAAATATCATTTCTATCATAATTAATTATATAAATATTACTCATGATGCACCCATCATTTATTAATCCTCTATAAATAAATAAATTCATTGTTTTCATCAAAACATTAAAGTACACAACTTGTGAAAAAGTGGCATATCCCCCAAGTAACATTCTACAGACATCGATTCCTATTATATGGAGAGGTTGTAAAATGACACAGTAGACCTATATTGTTCTTTCATAATAATTTTTTTATAATATTTCACAACTCTATGTGAAATTTAAATAAATCCTAGAAAATATAAACCAAAAAAAATTAAATTTAAAAAAATGATAAATACACTATAAAACTACATAAAATTTGTGAGAAAACAATTTATAGAAACTCCCCCATTCTTAAACCTCTACACTCATGGGAAAATTCAATAAAAACATAAACTCTCAAGTTTGTATTAAACTTTAAAAGATACAACTCCAAAAAAAATATAGATTCGTTCAAAAAAAATTACCACACCTCATTTTAAAAATAAAATATTCAAAAAAATAAAACATCCTATATTTATTTTCTTCTCGAAAATAGATACCTTAATCCATGTGTTTGTGTTCCCTACCTCGTGGTCAATCCTCTCTCTCAAAAATAAAAAATTTTATAATCTATTCTAAATTTTAATAAAAAAGGATGTTTTCCATATTCTTGAAATGTAAATCAATTCTAAAATAATAAAAATTAAAAGACTACATAAATTAGTGAGTTCAAGTTAGAAACTCAAAGAATTTACTAAGATGGTGGGTGGTGGATTTATTATTATTATTATTATTATTAGTATTGAAAGTCATAACTTTCAAATTAATCTTTAGGAATAAATTATTCCATCAAAACACACTCCCCCACACATAAATCTTTATTTCCCCCAATAAATACATAATCCCATTAACTGATCCTATCAAAATAAATAAATTTAAAAGGTACCTCATGGATAGTGATAATTCACTATGTGGGGAGGTGAATGAGTGAGTTCAATGAATTTTACATTTATCCTTCAAAAAATTCTTTGACACCTATTAATATTCATGAAAATACCACTATAAAACCCACACACACTTTATGGTGAAAGAATAGTAGGTAAAAAATTTATAAGGTTCTCTATTTATATTGAGTAGTTATATCATTTACATGATCTAGTAAAACCCATGATCACATATTACACTCGAATCCACATGTTGTTCACAAATCAGTATGGATTATCCTTATTCCTTTGATACACAATGTGTAACACTCAAAAACTAGTAACCCAGTTTTAGTGGTTGTTTTATTACAAAGGTATAGAATACATAAATCAAATGATCCAATATATTAGTAGTATAAAAAAACTAGATACATAAATGAAAATTAATATACATTTAATGCCTAAGATACATAATTTTAAAACATGAAGTCATTATTATTTCTCCTTGAAAATACATATGTCAGACATTTTTATATTCATGGTTTCATAGGAAAATAGGAAATAATATAAAAGGGTGATCTCAAACACTCAGTAAGGGGTTGCATACAATGAAATCTAATATAAAAAAATCATAGAATACATAATATAGAAGTAATAAAAAATAAAATGAAATACATATGAATGATAAAATGAGAATAATATATCCATGGTTAACATAATAGTTAAAATAAATAAAACATATGGAAAACAATATCTATTAGTGATGGAATGCATAATATCAAACATTATAAACATACCACCAAGGCCTCATTCTGAGTCTTCTAACATAAATGGGTAATATATAAAAAAATTACAAACTATATTACTTCATGAGACCTACTAATGCATCGAGTGTCTATATGAGTCTTAACCCCACTCATCAAATAATATGTCTATTGTATCCATCATATGAAGATAACTAATAAAAAATACATATCATAATGTTACATAAGGAACAACATACATAATCATGTATAAGTAATCAATAGTTTTCCATATATAAATAATCGATATATATAATATCAATATTTACTCACGAAATTGAATAATATGGGTATTGAGGTGAATATCCAATACTAAACATTGAAACTATAGGATGATTATAATTCAAAGGAAATTACCCTTAATAATGTAGTAATAGTGTGTAATACCATCCTATGACAAGGATATAAAGTATAAATAATCATAAAATACAATATTTTCTAATGTTAGGAAAAAAATTATTGGAAAACCCTTCAAAAAAATAGAAATATATCTCGGAAATATTTTCTACGGATTAGGGATACAATATTTCATTAAGGAAATACTTCCAGATCAAAATGCATTGATGGAAAATGAGTAATAGTGCTAAATTTGAGTATAATCTACTTGTGATCAGATATAAGCTCCAACAACTACAATTCTGTAATCCATCCATGGAAAAATTCCACCAATTAGAAATAATACATCTATAGTACTACAAATAAATGGAATATATAGGGCTTTGGGTAATTGTGGTTATAACTATGGTAATTTTTATGCATTTTAATGTCTTATTAAGGTGGTATAATTATATATAATATACATATATCATTAAAAATTTATTTTTTAATTTATAACAAAGAACCATAATAACATTTCAAATATGAATGAAAACGAATAAGAAAGGATTTCACAGATAAAGGAAGATAATAGATTATGAAACCTTATATTGAAAAGTAGCTTCCTAAAGCTTAAAAAACACATTTGAACCATATATACTCATTGTAGGGACTATTGGGAGAGAAATGGAATGGAAAATTATTCTCAGGAATAAATGAGTGGAGAGGAATCAGTGGAAAGGTGTTATTTAAAGTGAATAATGGATAATTATTTATTAATTTCTAAACATGATCCTTTAAAATCTTGGTTGTTGAAAATTAAAAACCATTAGACATCCCAATGTTTTATCACATTTTTTTTTGAAATTATTATTTTTGAGAACATAACTTCATTATTTTATAATATTTTTCCATAGAAATATCATTTCTCCCCAAAATATTGTTTTTAAAAACATAATTTCAATTTTAGGAATTGGAAGGTTATTTATAGGTTTGTAATTTCCTTTTAATTAATTAAACTACTATATATTAATAATATTACTTATTCACAGTTGTGAATTTACTTATTGTAATTATTAAATCATTTATATATAATAATTGTGTTATAATACATTCAGTATATTCTTACCGTATTTCTGTATTTATTGAAAATTTTGACTACGCTGGGAAACTATAAAAAATTAACCATTAGATAATTTATATGTGTTGATTACATATTTAAATTCCTTTTTATGAAAATAATTTTCTATATGTTAAAATTGTAATTTCAAAAATAAATTTTCAGTAATTTCAAAATCGTTTGTTTTGCGCCAAAAATATAAAAACTATTTCTTCTTGTAAATATTATTTTTATTCTAAGAAATATGTGTGTAATTATATCACAATTCATTTATTAATATAAATTATTATATATTATTAATTATATTATTATCAAATTACTTTATTTAATTTGTTGGGAACTTTCAAGATTAAAATCCTCTTGGTTCTCCTCAGAATCATTTCTCAAGGGGAATTTGTGGACCCTTAATAAGTTTGGGAAAAAATTAAAGGGGTAATGAGGCATAATAGAACAAGGAACCATAAGATCCTGAATCGACTATGTGATACGATTATTGAAATAATTGTTCCAATTATAGTCTTTTTCATCAGTTAATGATAGGAATATGGGCCTCTAATTCAAGTATAACACCCAAGGTGGTTCCGATTTGTGATAACCTGAACAATAGTAGGATTCCCACATATGGAAGATACGGTATCCCTCGTAGATTAATCCCCTAGTCTTTATTGAATGATTTTATACTCCCCCTACCATTATATACATTTTTACCAACCTAAATATATGAATACGGGAGGATGGGAATCTCTTTCAAGTATATAAACCTAGATGGTTCCCATTGGTAATACCATCAATGATCCAAGGATAAAAAAAAGGAAGCCCTTAGTTCATAATCCTCATTCAAATCGTATTGCGCACACTTATATAATTTTCTCGATCGTTCATTATCACTTCTTTCTCACACAAAGAATGAATCACATGTTCTTATAGATATGATTTTATCATATCCTTTGAAAAATTAAAAATCCTTATAATATGTGCATTCCCTAACATTATCCCAAATGGAATCCTCATATGTGTAAGCCCCACTCAATATTCTATTTTCACATATTTCTAGACACACATATCCCCTTGATATGATAATAATCTATGTAGCCCATATCCTGGTCACATGATGTAAAGCTACATGACAATTTCCTTCCCATAAGATGATAAACTACATGGTATGATCCCTCATGGTATGATCTAGGATGCTAACTGTTTTAGTAGATGTTTTGAATGTAATTTTATGGTTTTGTGTATTCCTACTATGTGTGGAACCATTATGATGAAATGATAGAATTTTCACTATAAAATAATTTTTTTGATGAAGTGTTTATTGTTTATAGTTGAATATTGTGTCTTATACCCGCCAAATAAATAATTTCAGCCCTGAAATTTATTGTATATATTAGTTTATAAACAAATGTGGGTAATTCTTCATCATTTCATACTAAAAAATCCATTTTTCTTCCACTAACATATATTTCCTCTAATGTACTTTAACTGGTCAGGTTTTCTAATTCTATTACACCTTTTCTCTAGAGTCAAGAATATAGATAGGATATTAATTTTATGACCAGTCAGCATTTGACTCTATTTCATCATTGGTGATTATGTCCATTGGTTCTGGAATTTAATTCCTCAATAGTGATATGTGTAAGATATTATGTAAATTAAAAAGGTTGGGGGGATCTAATTGATAATTAACTTCTCAAATTCTATCCAAAACATCAAATAACCCAATGTACCTATAAATATTCTTCCCCTTATTTTTGAACTTTATAACTCCCCTCCTTGATGATATTTTAAAGAACTGATCAACCATGCCTACTGCCACCACCAACTCTAGAACGTGACAGGAAACTCTCTGTCACCAGTGCTTGCTCTCACACCCCAACATATGTGTAGATGCCCAAGGGTACTATGACAGCATGAATCTCTCGGCGGAGACCCTGCTCAAACTTCGGTGCTCGGAAGTTATCATCATGGACCAAGTCCGGGTAAAAGCATGCACATTCTGCGAAACTAGCCGCGTACTCAGCCACCATCAACCCTCCCTGCTGAAACTGCAGGAGCTCCTGAATCTGAACGGAGTGCAAGCAGGAGAGGGAAAGCTCCTCATGAAACAACAACTAAAAGTCACCCCACAAAAGTGACGACTCGTCAAGAAACCGAGTCACCAGACTCCACCAACACCAAGCTACTCCATGAAAATGGTTGGCTGCCAAAGTCACTCTCTGATCTTCTGGCGTCTGCACAAGTCTGAAAAGGAGAAACTGAGTCACCAGACTCCACCACTTTTGTTTGTGAGGAAGACCCTGAAAAGGCGAACAACTGTCTCTAGCCAAACCTCTGCTACCTGAGGGTCTAGCTCACCACTGAACCTCAGCGGTCGCTGTCGCTGGAACTCATAGAGCGCGCTCAACCCGCGCTCAAGCTCAGTCTGCTCTACTAGAGCTGTCTGCTGCTCAACAGGTGGGGGTGCTGCTACCGACCCACCCAGATAAAGGGGCCCACATGATGGGTCCTGGACTGTGGCCTCGTAGTTCACAGGGTCTTCATCACGAACCAAAGCCAGTATCCTGGCTGGGTTTCTTCACGGAGACATCCTGAATATTATCAAGGAGTGTCGCGGTCAGATTATCATATTTGTATATACCAATAACAATGATGGGGAGCTGAATCATGAAATACAATAAAAGACTCAATCCTATGTGATTCACAAACCAATTTTCCCTACAACGAGTGTCTCAACATGCCGAGTCGACAAGCAGTTTATCAGGGTCCTAGTGAATGGATACATCGGCCGTCGCACCATCACTGGACTCCATGGACAAAGATCCGCTCTCGAGACACGTTAACAATATTTCCTTAAATCCAAACCAATTCCTTTTTAGGTACATCCGCACAACGTCCCAAGGAACGAACCACCTTTTATACCACTTTGTCATGACCCGACCATACCCAGGCTCGAGCCGCAACTACCCCAAGCCCGCCTCCACAGGCCAGGGGCTAGCGAAAAGCGCCGAAGGCTAAACAACTCGGGGATGCCTTTTCCTAAGTACCCGTACACAGACACACGCAACACACTCAAAGAAAAAGTGCAGAGTAAAATAAAAGACAAGTGAAGAAAAGAGAAACTGCTATATATAAACCACAAATGTGCATCAACCTCTAAATAGTAAAAGTAGAAGATATAGGTACACTGAAAAGAAAAGGGAAAAAACACGTGCCCAACCAGAAAAGCTCCACAACCCAGCAACAAGTGAAAAAAAAGTAAACAGATGGAAGGGCCCCCACCTAGAACCCGACTCTGACCACCGCACGTGGTCCACACTCTTGAACTCCTAAGCTCCACTGATGTCACAACCAACCTTTCTGTCATCTGCAAGGGCACACCAAGTGAAGGCAAATCCCATGCAGGGGTGAGTATAAAAATACTCAGAAGGATACCCTGAAGGCTTGAGGAAGAAACAAAGGAGGTACCGAACGGTGAGCAGTAGATTGTATAGGGGAAAGTATAGGAGTAAAACTGAAAGTGTAGTAAGGAGTATAATAAAGAGTCCAACTCAACCCAATAGGAGGAAAGAAGGTAGACTCATCTAGACACAAGGAGCTGGAAACGGTGAGAAGAGGAACTTCCCGTCGAGTCTTATCTACCTATAGCAGGAGAGTAGATTTGTCCAACCACGAGAATCTAAACACGGAAAGCACGTGGCATACCCTGTGCGCCTTCGCCTCTCCTGGAAGGAGAGTAACCAAACCCAGGAAGTGGGTACCGGAACAAGGTATATACAAATACATATTCTCTATCAAGTTGCCCAAAGAAGACTGTAATGGGATCTCCATCCCATAGCTCAGCCTAAGAAATGTGAGTCGCCAATAGTCCCAGAAGTAAACACCATCGATGCCCAGCATCCCGCACATCTGCCCTGAACTGTAAGTCAAGGGGGGTAAAATCACCGCACCTCAAAACTATCCGCTTTGCACAGAACTGACTCGCCTGCATAGTTTTAGATCGTGTTGCAAGGATGCGTCTTGGTGGGGAAAGCACCCCTCGTACTTGAGGGTTCTGGGGGAACGTCAAGCCACACCTCGTCATTTCCCCGCAGTCGAGAGATCTCCTCAAAGTCAAAGCTATCACATCACTGACCCATACAAACGAGGGTGCCACTTTGGTAGTCATGGAGTAAAGCCACAGACTATCCTAGTAGAAAGGACATAGTCTGAAATGTCAACAGGTGACCCACTGCCTAGCCCTACTGGAGGGTAAACCCTAATTAGATATCGGGTGACACACTGCCCAGTCCTGCTGGAGGGTAAACCCTAATACATCGTCAGGAGAACCACTGCCCCACCCTGCGGGAGGGTAAACCCTAATACATCATCAGGCGACCCACTGCCCAGCCTTGTTTGAGTGTAGACCTGGAACTAGAAGACGAGCAACCCACTACCCAGCCCTGCTGGAGGGTAGACCCTAAGAGGTCGTTGTGTGACCCACTACCCAGTCTCTTCTGGAGGGTAAACCCTAGAAGTTAGTGTGTAACCCACTGCCCAGTCTCTATTGGAGGGTAAACCTGATGAATTCAATGAGCAACCCACTGCCCAGCCCCGCTGGAGGGTATGCCCGGAACTGCTCTGGCCATCTCCACTGGATGGTACAACACTGGACAACAGAACTCGGAGTGGGTATCGTGCAACCACCCAACTCCAGAAAAAAACCAGGGGAAACCACACAACCCTGCTGGTCTAAACCATCGAGAATAGAGGGACCCTCTACGTCGCGAGAGGTCAAAGGTGCGTAAAGTAGAAGACGACACACACATGGGGCCCACATGACGTGTGGCCCCAAGTCGACCCCAATCAAGTGCACAAATGTTCTCGGGTACAAAAAACCACATGTACCTCCAATAGTTCTCACATACTCCCAGAGTATGCCACGTCTCCAGCTAAAAATGCTAACGTGCACATGGCACCCATCGTCAACGTGAAGGCGTAAAGGTAACAACTCCAACTTTCCACCTCAACGGATGAGGCATGACCAAACTCATCTCTTTAATCACCAACATCACTCTCCCAGGAGAGTACGTGACCATACGCCAAAGGTCCGCTAAAAACACTGTAGAAGAACCGCCACCGAGGCACCTTTCCTATTTCCACATTTAATAAGATCGCGTATGAGGTTCCGCTCGCCTGAACAGATTTCACCGTTGTAACCCTCATGGAAAAAAATGTGAGATAGACTACTTACTCACCAGAAATGGTCAACCAGTGAATAAGGTACTATTCACCGTAACTAAGTCGGGTGGGACCCACACCACATCTCCGAAAAAGGTTTGGCGAACTGCGTTATCGCAATGATCTCAGAAAAACATTTCAAAAGAACTACACACTTGAGTGGAACGAATATCTAGAGAAAAAGATGCATTTTGGCGCACCGCACACGAGCGGTGCTTCGTGGGACCCGGAACCTGGTCCCGAAAGACAACGAACGGATCACACCGTTGCGATCCTCTTGAAAACATACACAAATTCGACTAATCACTTGTCCAAAATGGACACCCGGTGATAATGTTGGGAATCACCATCAACTCCCTAAACAGCCCTCACGGGGCCCACACCAGCATGAAGAATTAGAGTGGTCAGACTGCGCCAATGCGATGCCCTCAGAAAAACACCCAACATCAACTACTCGCACACCCCGAACGGACACCCGATGAAAACGTTACAGAACGCTGCTCATAGCTCAACAAACGGGCCGCGAGGCCCATGTCTCAACTCCGGATTCAATGCCTGAAACCACACTGGAAAGCTTCGCCCCGGCTCAAGGGTCCCAATTCCACTGACGGTGCTCAAAATGGATATCGAACGCGTCCACGCCGTCAAAAACAAGATCCCCCGAAAAAACATCAAACCACTTAACATCGTGTCTCGCCTTCGAGACCACTTGTTTCAGGAATTAAAAATTCCCAAAACCATCTCAAAAAGTCCGTCTCAACGATACAGATCCACAGCCACAGACATCATGAAAAACAGACTCTCATAGTGGAAAATACAGGCGTCTGAAAACTAAGGGGGGCAAAGCCCCTTGGGCTGGACCGGCCTGGACCGGCCGGTCCGCCCGACATGGGCCGGCCCGCGGTTCGGCCGCACGGGGCGACCGTGGATCCGTTGTCCACATTCTTGCCGACCGTCCTGAAGGCCGGTCACTTCTCACACGGATACCCACATTTGGCGGGTCGTGGTCTAGCTGCGGGGTCGCAAAGCGCGGCCCCGGTCTCCGCTCCATGCCGTGGAGCACCTCTGGAGGCAGGCGCCTGCTCAGCCTCACGCCGACGACCACCGACCGCCCTGCCGAGGAGCCCGGTCACCCTCGTCCGCCTGACTGCCTCCGCTGGCCTCTCGCTCGACCGAGTCGCCATCCACCTCCATGGAAGGGTGCCGCGCCGCCGCCCCGAGAAGGCCGGAATCTCGTCGGACCACCGTCCCCGCTCGCCGGAGAACCCAAACGACCTCCAAATCCCGCAACTTTTGTCGGACGATTGCGAACACGTCGGAACTCATATTTAAAATCTGAAACAAGCATCGGAAAGAGAAGAAAAACTACTACGCATTCATGGGCTTCGATCGGTGTTTAAGCAGCAATTCGGTGCATCAAATTGAAATCAAAGTAGGTTCAGGAATTAAAAACGAAATGATAAACAAGATCCTACCTCGTTGGGCTTTGCCCGACGCTTCCCACACGATCTGTCGCCACTGCAACGCACCACCTTGATCGGAGGAAGAGGAGGAGGATGAGAGTAGGTGGTTTTCTCCAGGGGGGTTCAATGGGAAGGAAGGGGATGAGGAGAGAGTTTAAATAAATAAACTCTTTAATTAAAAGACTCAACCCCTGAAAACACCCGCTTCCAAAACCTCCAGCGCGGTCACGATTAAGCTCCTCCTAGGGTAAACACCACCTCCCAAGCACAAAAAAGGTCTCTGAATTTTAATATGATACCCCGTTCAAATGTTATAAAACTGAACGCCCAAAGCCGCCAAATTATGAAAATGCCCCTGAGGCCATTTTTCACAGACGGGTCATGCCCGCGAAATTTACACCTCTCATAGGGTAAATGACACCTTCCAAAATCAACAGTGCCCTCAGTTTTCCAATCTGAGCGACTGTTTAAGTGATACATGAGTTAAGTATTAAACGAATAAATTAATTAATTAATTCATCTTTTCCATGCTCCGGAAGCGAGCGAGGGGTCCAAACGTCCTGCGCCGACATGTTTTATGTCGTTCCTAGGGTAAACACCCCATTCCGGAGCTATCCGTACACTCAGATCTTTGATCAGAAAAACCATTTAGGAGTTATCACATTTATTTGGTGTGTCAAATGTGAAAGCACTAAAAATTTAATTCTAGCCACTCCGGGGCTCGGAATTGCACGTCGTCTGAAGGCGCTTCTCTGGAATAACGTCAAGAATCTTCCAAAGTCTTTCGCAAAAAAAAACTGGGTTCTTACATGCGCCTTCATAGCGCTCTAATTCATTGGGTAATGAATTAATATCTAGAGATGAAAAGTTTCACGATACCTCGGTGAGTAACCATGGTAATTTTTATGACACCTTGGGGATGAACCTTGGTGATATGTTCATGAATGTCTAAATGAAATTTTTTAGCCAAATATTCAAGTTATGATTCATGTTTCTTTTATCATGATATGCTATTCTTCCATTTCTCATGTCTTTATGATTTTTATCATGTTCTTATTATTATTTCTCAAGACCACATGTCAACTGTTTCACTTATTTACCCTTACTGGGACTTCAGCTCACCCTTTCCATTGATTTATGTCTCCAAGTTATGAGATACAGTAATTGTACATAGTGTTAACTTATGATAAAGCCTTAAATGTGTATTAGAGGGATGTTTTATGTTGTTTTCATGTATAATGTTCCTAATTTCCAAGACACTAAATCCAAAATATCTTACTATATGTTAAATTTTTATAATGTAAAGAAAAGTTATTTAACAAAAAGGAAGGGTGTCATAATTGGTATAAGCGGATGGTTTAGTTATTTGTAGAAATTAGGATATAAAAATTTTCGGAAGAACCCTATAGAAATGTTTAAATATAGGAAAACTTCCTAGTATTTTCATTAGTATTGAGTAAGTGGTTTATCAAGAAAATACATCCCTGACTGGATACGAGAAGGTAGAGGCGGCTCTGGAACAGAGAGAACTAGGAGTGAAAAATCCGTCAAGGAGTTTCAGGCTGGACCCATGGTATCCTAGTACACATTAATGGGCCTTACTGCACTCTTGGTTACGACACTCCCGGGGAATATGTTGGGTTAACCGTAAGCTTTTTATGAATCACTATGAAATATTTATAGGAAATTAAATTTTTATTAAAGAATAATATTTGTTTTAAGTGTGATTTTTAATACATTAAATTACTTTATAATTATACGATTCATAATAGTAATAAATTTCTAATAAGAGAAAATTGCAAGGATGCAATTTCTTTAATGGGGGAAGAATGTAAAGACCCGAAAAATGTACTTATTTTATTTATGGATCTCTTTTCTCCTAATAAATTTTTATTATGTTTTACAATAAAAGCACATCAAATTAATTCAGATACAAAATTTATTTTTCAAAAATGATATAATTATTATAACAAATTAATCTATATAGATTAAGGATTATTTTAATTAAATAGTATGATCAAAAACACCTATTTTTAAATTTAAATGATAAAATAATTTTAATTTTCTTATGTTATAAGTTTCACTTTGCAATTTCACTATTCATTTTCTATCCACTATTATTTTTAATAACTAAGTATTTTCATATTTAAAAGTCAAATTTCTCATACATAGATAATTATTATGGTTAAATAAACATCATTTTTGAATTTCAAATGTCAAAATTAACCTAGGATGAATTTTTTGAAATTTTCTAAGAAGTTTCAATTTTATGAGTAGTATTTGATGAATAGTTTTTTGTGAATTGAATAAAAATATTTTGTTTTTAAATAAATTTATTGTGAAATGATTTTTTAAAAATATTCTTCTATAGTTGTGATCAGTAAGTAATTTAGAGTCTAATAATATCAACTTGATCTTCGGTGAATAGTAAAGTATGAATAGTAATTTACCATTAAGAACAGTAATGAATAGTAAATTTTCCAAAAAAAATATAAACTTCACCCATGAATGTATAAATACAATTTAAAAATCTTAAAAGTGAAAAAACGATCATAGTTTATGTTTTGGTACTTTTGTATGCCATAAATATTGTATTTACAATTTTATAGTTAATTTAATAATTTAAAATGGAAATTTATTTTCATAAAATGTAATCATATATTGTTACTTTATTGTCTTACGATTATACAATAATTTTATGGGACCTTGATTACTTTCTTAATGTGTTACAAAATGAGTTGTAGTTTTAAAGTTGTATTTTTCAAATAAATTATGATTTTATATAAAAATTAAATTAAAAATGTTTAGAAAATTATTTTCATAAAATGGAGTTCATTTTTTAATTCAGAGCATCGATATTAGGTTAGAGTGAATCTTTGTTATTTTTCTGAAACAATTGATTTTTCAGTGAATAGTAAAAATACAGTTTTGAGTTCTGGGTGTTTAATGACATCATTGATGATGTAATCTTGATGTAAATAATCTGGTAGTATTTTGAATAGTAATATATGTTATGAGGTGTCCCAAGTGGCCAATACCATGTGAATATACCGTGGGCAAGACCATGGTTTTGCAAATACCACCGATGAGGTGTCCCTTGGAAATTAAAAATTTATTCCCTCAATTTTCCTATAAATACCAAGCCATTCCCTCATCCATTCCATTCCAAAATCCTCTTAAATTAATATCTATTATCTTTACCTCCCAAGAAGTCCTCCTAAGGTTCCCTTAAGCCTCCCAAGGTCCCGATCATCAAGCTTTCGAAGATACATTTCAATGTAAGGGAATCTTTCACCCTCCTCTTTTAAGTCATGACTTCCTTTATGTTATGTCTTATAGTTCCATTTTATTATATAGGGGCTTGTTATTCTATATCTTTAATACTTTACATTTAATGTCCAAATTATGATATACCCTTTCTTATCTCATCAATTTATTTTCTGAATTTTTAAGTGACGACATTCAGTTGCAAAATTTTTTATAAAAGAAATCACATCTTCTCTTTCCTTTCCAGTTTCCTTTTCATGTGGTATAAAATTAAAATATCCATAACATGCTCTTATATCCATGTTATTATTAATTTATACTGTTTTATGAATTATTTATTATGGGTTTACCCTTGTACCCTCTCTTTTTAATTTTTTCTAAAAGGTTTCTATGTAGTCGTTATGCTGTAGAATTTTCATTTCAAAATTTCTCTCTCTTTCTCTCTTGAAATTATCTTATTTATTCATGTGAAAACCCTGACCTATTTCATTTATATGGGTGTTCATAAATACAAAAAAATGATATATTTGGTTCTGTAATTGACATTCATATAACCCTCACTCCCTTTCCATGGGTTATAAATGACATAATGATCATATTTTTAAGAATTTTTAAAACGTCAGGATTTTGAAATAAAACCATTTCTTTTATTATCAATGGGTTATTTATGAAATGATTGATTATGATATATTTGGATCACATTAAATTAATGAAATAATTAGGTTGTTCCCTGATAGCACTCCAACTCATTGGGTAAAGTATTAATCTCTATAGATGACAAGTTTCATTATTCCTCGGTGAGTAACCATGCTAATTTTTATGACACCTTGGGGATGAACCTTGGTGATATTTTCATGAATGTCTAAATGAAATGTTGTAGCCACATATTCAAGTTATGATTATTTTTATTTTTATCATGATATTCATATACTTTCACTTCTCTTGTCTTTATGATTTTTATCATGTTCTTATTAATATTCCTCAAGACCACATGTCAACTATTTCACTTGATTACCCTTAATGGGCCTTCAGATCACCATTTCTTTTGATGTATGTCTCTAGGTTATGATATGTAGTAATTGTACTTAGGATGAAATTATGATTAACCCTTAAAAGTTTATTAGAAGGATGTTTTATGTTTTTTCAAGTATTATGTTCCTAATTTCCAAGACACTAATCCCAAAAGATCTTCTGATATGTAAAATTTGTATTATGTAAAGAAAAGTTATGTAATAAAAATGTGGGATGCCATAATAGGTATCATAGAATGGTATAGTTATTTGTGGAAATTAGGATATAAAAATTTTAGGAACAACCCTATAGAAAATGTTAAATATAGGAAAACCTCTTGGTATTTTGATGAGTATTGAGTAAGTGGTTTATCAAGAAAATACATCCATTTATGGATACGAGTAAGTAGAGGCGGCTCTGGAACAGAGGTACCTAGGAGTGAAAACTCTCACAATGAGTTTTGGGCTTGACCTAGGGTATCCTGGTACACGATAATGGGTCTTGCTGCACTCTTGGTTACGACACTCCTGAGGGATATGTTTTGTTAACCATAATCTTTTTATGAATCATTATGAAGGATTTATAAACAATTAAATTGTTATTAAAGAATAATATTTTTTTAAGTATGATTTCTATTACATTAAATTACTTTATAATTATAATATTCCTAATAGTAACAAATTTCTAATAACATAAAATTGTGAGGACACAATTTCTATAATGGGGGAAGAATGTAACCACCCAAAAAATGTACTTCTTTTATTTATGGATCTCTTTTCTCCTAATAAATTTTTATTTTGTTTTACAATAAAATCACATCAAATTATATCAGACCCAAATTGTAGTTTTCAAAAATAATCTAATTATTATAACAAAATAAGGTATATAGAAAAATGATTATTTTAATTAAATAATTTGATTTAAAACACCTGTTTTTAAACTTATTTGAGACAATAAATTTACTTTTTTTATGTTATAAATTTCCATTTTAAATTTCACTATTCATTTTCTATCTACTATTATTTTTAATAACTAAGTAATTTCATATTTAAGTCAAATTTCTCATAATTAGATAATTATTATTGTTATATAAACATCATTTTTGAATTAAAAATGTCAAAATTAACCAAGGATGAATTTTTAGAAATTTTCTTAAAAGTTTAAATTTGATGAATAATTTTTGATGAATAATTTTTTTTATTAGTAGTATAAAAATATTTTATTGTTAAATAACTTTTTTGGGAAATTATTTTAAAAAAAATGGCCTTCTACAGTTGTGATCGGTAAGAAATTTTGAGTCTAATATGATCAACTTGATTTATGGTGAATAGTAAAGTATGAATACTAATATACCATTATGAATAGTAATGAATAGTAAATTGGCCAGAAAATATAAACTTCACCCATGAATGTAAAAATACAATTTAGACATCTTAAAAGTGAAAAAATGATCATATTTTATGTTTTGGTAGTTTTGTATGTCATATATATTTTATTTAAAATTTAAAATTAATTTAATTATTTAAAATGGAAATTTATTTTCATAGAATGTATTCATATATTGTTACTTTATTGTCTTATGGTTATATGATAATTTTTTGGGACCTTAATTACTTTCTTAAGGTGTTACAAAATGAGTTATAGTTTTAAAGATGTATTTTTGGAATAAATAATGATTTTATATAAAAATTAAATTTAAATTATATAGAAAATTATTTTTATAAAATGGAGTTAATTTTTTAATTCAGAGCATCAATATTATATTAGAGTGAATTTTGGGGATTTTTCTGAAACATTTCATTTTTTGGTGAATAATAAAAATACAGTTTTGAGTTACGGGTGTTTAATGACATCATTGATGATGTAATCATGAAGTAAATAATCTGGTAGTCCTGTTAATAGTAATATATTTTATTAGGTGGCCTAGGTGGCCAATACCATGGGAAAATACCATGGGAAAGCTCATGGTTTTGCAAATATCAGTGATGAGGTGTCCCTTGGAAATTAATAAATTATTCCCACACTTTTCCTATAAAAACCCAGCCATTAATTCATCCATTCCATTCCAAAATCCTCCGAAACAAATATCTAGTCTCTTTAACTCCCAAGGGGTCCTCACAAGGTGCCCTTAGGCCTCCCATGTTCCCGACCTTCAATCTTTCGAAGTTACTTTTGAAGGTAAGGGAACCTTTCACTATCCTCTTTTAAGTCATGACTTCCTTTATATTATATCTTATAGTTCCATTTTATTATGTGTGGGATTGTTATTCTATATCATTAAAAATTTCCATTTCCTGTCCAAATAATGATATACTATTTATTCTCTCATCAATTTATATTCTAAATTTTTAAGTGATTCCATCAGGCTGCCAAATGTTTTTAAAAGAAATCACATCTTCTCTTTCCTTTCAAGTTTCCTTTTCATGTGGTATGAAATTAAAATATCCATACCTTGTGATTATATCCTTTTTATTATTCATTTATAATTTATTATGAATTATTTATGAGTGAGTTACCCTTTTACCCTCTCTTTTTAATGTTTTATAAAAGGATGATATGTAGCCATTATGCTGCAGAATTTGCATCTCAAATTTTTTCTCTCTTTCTCTCTTAAAATTCTCTTGTTTATTTATGTGAATAACCAGAACTATTTAATTTCTATGGGTTTTCATAAATACACAAAATTGATATATTTGATTATGTAATTGACAAACAAATAACCCTCACTCCCTTACCATGGGTTATAAATGACATAATGATCCTATTTTTATGAACTTTTAAAACGTCATGATTTTGAAATGAACCCATTTCTGTTATTATATATGGGTTATTTATGAAATGTTTTATTATGATCTATGTGTCTCACATAAAATTAAATAAATATTTAGGGTGCTCCCTGATATTTCTCCAATGCATTGGGTAAAGAATTAATCTCTAGAGATGACAAGTTTCACGATACCATGGTGAATAACCTTGGTAATTTTTATGACACCTTGAGGATGAACCTTAGTGATATGTTCATTAATGTATAAATGAAATTTTTTATCCACATATTCAAGTCATGATTCGTGTTATTTTTATTATGATAATACTATTCTTACATTTCTCATGTCTTTATTATTTTTATCACGTTCTTATTATTATTTCTCAAGACCACATGTTGACTGTTTCACTTGTTTACCCATAATGGGCCTTTAGCTCACCCTTTCCATTGAAGTATGTCTCCAGGTTATGAAATGAAATATTGTTACTTAGTATGAACGTATGATGAAGCCTTACAAGTGTATTAGACGAATGTTTAATGTTATTTTCATGTATTATGTTCCTAATTTCCAAAACACTAATCCCAAAAGATCTTCTGATATGTTAAATTTGTATTATGTAAAGAAAAGTTATATAATTAAAAGGCGGGATGCCATAATTGTTATCATTGGTTGGTTTAGTTATTTTTGGAAATTAGGATACAAAAATTTTAGGAAGAACCATTTAGAAAAGTTTAAATATAGGAAAAATTCATGGTATTTTGATGAATATTGAGTAAGTGGTTTATCAAGCAAATACATCCCTGTCTGGATACAAGCAAGTAGAGGTGGCTGTCGCACAGAGGTACCTAGTAGTGAAAACACCGATAATGATTTTTTGAGCTTGTCCGGGGGTATCCTAGTACATGATAATAGGTGTTGTTGTACTCTTGGTTATGACAATCCTGGGGGATATGTTTGGTTAATCATAAGATTTTTATGAATCATTATGAAGGATTTATAGAAAATAAAATTATTATTAAAGTATAATATATGATTTAAGTATAATTTTTAATACATTAAATTGCTTTATAAATATAAGATTCATATTAGTAAAAAATTTATAATAAGAGAAAATTACGAGGACGTAATTTCTTTAAGGAGGAAGAATGTAATGACCCGTAAAATGTACTTCTTTTATTTATGGATCTCTTTTCTCATAATAAATTTTTATTATGTTTTACAATAAAAGTACATCAAATTACTTCGGACCCAAATTGTAGTTTTTAAAAATGAAATAATTATTATAACAAATTAAGGTATATGGAATAATGATTATTATAATTAAATAGTATGATTAAAAACACATGTTTTTAAATTTGAATGATAAAATAATTTTACGTTTTTTTATGTTATAAAATTCACATTAAAATATCATAATTAATTTTCTATCCACTATTATTTTTAATAACTAAGTATTTTCATATTTAACAGTCAAATTTCTCATACTTAGATAATTATTAGGGTTAAATAAACATCATTTTTGAATTCCAAATGTCAAAATTAACCTAGGATGAATTTTTAGAAATTTTATAAGGAGTTTCAATTTGATGAATAGTATTTGATGAATAGTGTTTTTATGAATAGTATTCAAATATTTTATTGTTGAATAACTTTTTTGTGAAATGATTTTCAGAAAATGGTCTTCTACAGTTGTGATCAGTAAGAAATTTAGGGCCTAATAAGATCAACTTGATTTTCCCTGAATAGTAAATTATGAATAATAACATACCATTATAAATAGTAACTAATAGTAAATTGGCCAAAAAAATAGAAACTTCACCCATTAATGTATAAATACAATTTAGACATCTTAAAAGTGAAAAATGATCATAGTTTAAGTTTTGGTACTTTTGTTTGTCATAAATATTTTATTTACAATTTTATAGTTAATTTAATAATTTAAAATGGGAATTTATTTTCATAAAATTTAATCATATATTGTTACGTTATTTTCTTATGGTTATATTATAATTTTACGGGACCTTGATTACTTTCTTAAGGTGTTACAAAATGAGTTATAGTTTTAAAGTTGTATTTTTCGAATATATAATGATTTTATTTAAAATTTAAATTTAAATTATTTAGAAAATTATTTTCATAAAATTTAGTTCATTTTTGGATTCAGAACATCAATATAAGATTAGAGTTAATTTTTGGGATTTTTCTAAAACATTTGATTTTTCGGTGAATAGTAAAAATACAGTTTTGAGTTCTGAGTGTTTAAGGACATCATTGATGATGTAATCATAATGTATATAATCTGATAGGATTTTTAATAGTAATATATGTAATGAGGTTTCCCAAGTGTCCAATACCATTGGAAAATATATTGGGAAAGCCCATGGTTTTGCAAATACCACCGATGAGGTGTCCCTTGGAAATTAATAATTTATTCCCTCGCTTTTCCTATAAATACCTAGACATTCCCTCATCCATTCCATTCCAAAATCCTCATCAACGAAGATCTGGTATTTTTACCTCCCAAGGATTCCTCCCAAGGTTCCCTCAAGCCTCCCAAGGTCCCGAACTTCAATATTTTGAAGTTACATTTCAAGGTAACGGATCCTTTCACCCTCCTCTTTTAAGTCATGACCTCCTTTATGTTATGTCTTATAGTTCAATTTTATTATGTGGGGGCTTGTTATTTTATTTCTTTATTACTTTCCATTTCATTTCCAAATTATGAGATACCCTTTCTTCTCTCATCAATTGATTTTCTAAATTTTTAAGTGATGTTGTTAGGCTGCCGAATTTTTTGTAAATGAAATCACTTCTTCTCTTTCTTTCAAGTTTCCTTTTCATGTGGTATGATATTAAAATATCCACACCATGTTATTATATCCATTTTATTCTTCCTTTATACTGTATTATGAATTATTTATGAGTGGGTTACCCTTGTACCCTCTCTTTTTATTATTTTCAAAAAGGATGTTATATAGCCGTTATGCGACAGAATTTTCATCTCAAAATTTCTCTCCCTTTCTCTCTTGAAATTATATTGTTTATTTATGTGAATAACCAGACCTATTTCATTTCTATGGGTGTTCATAAATACACAAAAATGATATATTTGATTCTGGAATTGACATACATATAACCCTCACTCCCTTTCCATGGGTTATAAATGACATAAGGATCCTATTTTTAATAACTTTTAAAATGTCACGATTTTGAAATGAACCCATTTATTTTATTATCTATGGGTTATTTATGAAATATTTTATTATGATCTTTGTGGCTAAAATGAAAGTAACGACATATTTAGGGTATGCCCTGATAGCTCTCCAATTTATTGGGTAAAAAATTAATCTATAGAGATAACAAGTTTCACGATACCTTGGTGAATAACCTTGGTAATGTTTATGACACATTGGGGATGAACCTTGGTGATATGTTCATGAATGTTTAAATGAAATGTTGTAGCCACATATTCAAGTTATAATTACTGTTCATTTTATCATGATATTTATATTCCTCCATTTCTTATGTCCTTATGATTTTTATCATGTTCTTATTGTTATTTCTCAAGACCACATGTCAACTATTTGATTTGTTTACCCTTACTGGGCCTTCAGCTCACCCATTCCATTGATGTATGTATCCAGGTTATGAGATGCAGCAATTGTACTTAGTATGAACTTATGATGAAGCCTTACAAGTGTATTATAAGGATTTTTTATGTTTTTTTCATGTATTATGTTCTTAATTTCCAGAACACTAAACCCAAAAGATCTTCCGAAATGTTAAATTTGTATTATGTAAAGAAAAGTTATTTAACAAAACGGCAGGATGCCATAATTGATATTAGAGGATGTTTTAGTTATTTGTGGACAATTAGGATATACAAATTTTAATAATAACCCTATAGAAAAGTTTAAATATTGGAAAACTTCCAGGTATTTTTATGAGTATTGAGTAAGTTGTTTAGCAAGAATATAAATACTTGTATGGATACGAGCAGGTAGAGGCAACTCTGGCACATAGGTACCTAGGAGTGAAAACTCCGACAAGGAGTTTCTGGCTTAACCTGGGGTATCCTGGAGTTTCAGGCTTGACCTAGGGTATCCTGGTACTTGGGGTATCCTATTATAAGATTCATTATAGTAACAAATTTCTAATAAGAGAAAATTTCAAGGACACAATTTATTTAAGGGGGGAAGAATGTAAAGACATGAAAAATTTACTTCTTTTATTTATCTATCTCTATTCTCCTAAAAAATATTTATTATGATTTACAATAAAATCACATCAAATTACTTCGGACCCAAATTGTATTTTAAAAAATGATCTAATTATTATATCAAATTAAGGTATTTTTCACAACCTAACACTACCGGTCTCAAGCCTCAACTACCCCAAGCTCGCCTCTATAGACCAGGGGCTGGCGACAAACACCAAAGGAGTAACAACCTTGGGGAGGCCTTTTCCTAAGAACGTGTACACACACACAACCCACTCAATGTAGAAGTGCAGAGTAAAAAACAAAACGAAAGGAAAAAAAACTATAACCCAACCACAGTCATGCATCAACCTCTCAATTGAAAAAAAGTAATGTGCTGAAAAGTAAGGACAAGATACTGAACCGAAAAAGGGAAAAACATGTACCCAACTCGAAAGGATCCACAACCCGACAATATGTAAACAAAAGTAAACAGGTGGTGAGTCTCACAACTAAAAGACATACTTTGACCACTAAAGACAGCCCAAGCTCATGTATCCTCTACGCTCCTCAGTAGTCTTGATCGACCTATCTGTCATCTACAAGGGCACAACATGTGCGGGAAAAGACCATACATGGGTCAGTATAAAGATACTCAGTAGGTTTCCCAAAAATCTTGAGGGAGCAACAAAGGAGGTACTAAAAAAGTGAGCATTAGATAGAACAAAGAACAGTGTAAGAGTACAATAAAGAGAGTGTAGCTCAACCCAACAAAAGATAGGAAGTAGACTCATCCCAACCAAGAGGAGCTAGACACGGAAAGCACGCGACATACCTCGCATGTCATTGCCCCTCCTAGAAGGAGATTAAATGAACCCAAGGAGTGGGAACAAAAGTAGGGTGGATATATATATATTCTCAACAAGAAACCCTAACGAGTGCGTAAGGGGATCTCCATCTTCATGCTCAGCCTAGGATAAGTCACCAATAGTTCTATGGATATCCACCATTGATGTCAAAAAGTCTCGCACGTCAAAGCTGTCTCATCGCTGAATCGTGCAACCAAGGATCTCGCTCTGGTAACCATGGAGAAAAGTCACTCACTAGCCCCATAGAAAGGGGCTATGTCTGAAAGAAGTCATCGGGTAACCCACTGCCTAGCCCAAATGGAGGGTAAACCCCAAAAGTTCGTCAGGTGACCCACTGCTCAGCCCTATCAGAGGGTAAACCCTAAAAGGTCATCGGGAAACCCACTACCCAGCCCATTGGAGGGTAAACCGTAATGTCAATGGGTAACCCACTGCCCAGCCCTGCTGGAGGGTAAACCCTAAGGTCAACGGGTAACCCACTTCCCAGCCTCGCTGGACGGTAAACACTTATACGCCAGTGCGTAACCCACTGCCCAGCCCCGCTGGAGGGTAAACCCTGAACTGGTCCGATAATTCTGCACTGCCTAAACCGTCTCTAGGTGTTGCTAACATCGCGACCATGCATTGGTTCAGACTGCATCAAAGGATCCTCTGACCAATTCCCCTCCATGTTTACACATTTAATGAGATCTCTAAAGAGGCTCTGCACACCCAAACAGATTACACTGTAGTAATCCTTGTGAAAAAACACACGAGATAGACTACTTACTCACTGGAAAAGGACTCCGACAAAAAAGTTATTCAACACCGCTTTATGCCCATACGGTGTCTCATGGGTCCCACACCTCAGTCATGAAATAGGTCAGGAAAACAATGCAATCGCGATGCTCTCGAAAAAACGCGCCAAAATAACTACTCATTCGCCCCGGACGGACGTTTGATGAAATAGTCGCAATATGCTGCTCACGGATTAAAAGATGGCATGTAGGGCCCACGTCTCAACTTCGGCTTCAATGCTTGAAACCACCTTGGACAACTCCTTCTCAAATCTCGGGTAACAATGTCACTGAAGACACCTTAAACGGACTCTGGATGTGTCCGCGCCATCCAAAAGAAGAATCCCGGTGAGGTACTTAACGAGCATGTCGCGCCACCAATCCCCCGTCTCAGGAATTAAAATACCATGAGACCATCTCAAAATCTCCATATCGAGCCTAGGATTGCACTTCCACAGTCGGCATGCAAAACAGACACCTGTAGTGGTAGTTACGGGTGTCGTAAGATAGGGGGCCAACCCCTTTGGGCTGGACCGGCCCGGTCCAGTCGGTCCAGTCAGCCTGGGCCGGCCAACACCGGCCGACCCGGCCCGCAGCGCCGGCCCACAGCCCTTCCGTGTGGCCTGGCCGCTGAACCCCCGTTCTACCCGCACTGACCTGCCCTCATGGTCAGTCGTTTTCCCAAGCGAAGACCCACTGAAGGCGGGTCTCGATCTCCCGCACGGGGTCGCGCGCCACGACCACCATCGCTCCCCGCACCGGCAACCTCTGCCCGCCCCCACCTCCTTGGACCACCGCCGCACGACCTGGGTCTGTCGCCGCACCTCTTGGGTCTGACACGCCACCACTCGGGGAGCCGCCACGCCGCAGACTGGGAGCCGCGACGCCGCCGGCCACCGTCCTGGACCGCCTGAAGCCCGCTGGAAACCCTTAGAACCACCAGAAAAAGGGAAAGGTGGCCGGAAAACTTCCCGGGGTCATCCTAGACACACTGGGTCTAGAAAATTCGATATGAAAGAATCGTTGGGATGCTCGAATCGAGCCCTACGCAAATATGGCCTTTGCTCGAGAATTAAACAGCATATCGATGCTAGAATTTGAGTTCAAAGGTATATGCAGAATTTAAAAATGAAAACGCAAACTCTTACCTTGTTGGGCATAGCCCGTAACTTCACGAACGGTCCACTAGAGCCACCACCGCCTTGACAGAGAAGAGGAGAAGCTTGATGGAGGTTTCTCCTTAGTTGAGAGAGCTTCCAGCAGGGAGAAATGAAGGGGAAGAAGAAGGGTGGGGGTGGATGTGTTTAAGTAGAAAAACACTTAAATCCTCGCCACTAGGCCCCATACACGAACATTCGGCGAGGTCGGGGTTAATCCACCTCTAGGGTAAAATCCACGTTCTGAGTGCAACGATAGTCTCTAAATTTTAATCCAATTCTCCATTCAGAAGATGTAAAGTTCACGCCTTAGGACGCTAAATTATGAAAATGCCCCTGGTGGCGTTTTCCACAGAAGGGCCGCACCTGCGAAAGTTACACCCCTCCTAGGGTAAACGACATGCTCTAGACTCAACAGTACCCTCTTTTTTCCCATCCAACCAACTGTTTAAGAGTTATTCTATTTATTTGGCATGTCTAGTGTGAACGCACATAAAAATTTAATTCCGACCACATTGGGGTTTGGAATCACACATTGTCTGAACGCCCTGCTCTGGAATAATGTCAAGAAAATTTCAAAGTCTTACAGGCTCAAATACCAAGTTCTTACATCATTCCCTCCTTCATGTTTTTCGTACCCAAAAAAAACTACAAAAACAACTCAGGATACTGAGCCTGAATCTAGCTCTCACATTCCTAGGTGCTCTCATGCACCATCCCGTACTACCATAGCACACGAACCAAAGGGATGGTCCACCCACACAGTGTCCACTCCTGCTGGTCCTCAATCGCCACCGGGTTTTCCGCAAAGGTGGATCCATCCTCGATGTCTAGCTCTCCCCAATCGATAACGTGTGTGGGGTCATGCATGTATTTCCTCAATTGTGATATATGGAAGGCGTCATGCACCTTCTCTAGCTGTGGGGGTAGCACAAGACGGTAGGTGACCTCACCAACCCTGCAAACAATCTCAAAGGGCCCAATTAACCTCGAGGACAGCTTCCCACCCCGGCCAAACCTCTGTGTACCACAGTGCGGAGAGAATCTCAAAAAGACATGGTCCCCCCGCTCGAACTCCAAAGGCCTATGACGACAGTCTACGTAAGACTTCTGTTTGCTCTGGGTCGTCCCCATCCATTCACGAATGACCTGCACCTTATCCGTCATCGACCGTACCAACTCTATTCCCACGAGGGATGTCTCCCCAACCTCCATCCAGTACAACGGTGACCTGCAAGGTCTCCCGTAGAGGGTCTCAAAAGGTGAAATTCCAATAGTAGAGTGGTAACTGTTGTTGTATGTGAACTCCACCAAGGGCAGGTGATCCTCCCAACTCAGGAAAAAGTCTAACACACACACACCCTGAGCATATCCTCCAACACCTAGATAGTGTGATCGGTATGCCCATCCATCTGGGGATGAAAATATGTACTCATCTGCAGCCGAGTCCCGAATGCCTCCTGCAATCCTCACCACAAACGCGATGTAAACCATGCATCGCGGTCGGAGACGATCGTCGACGGTACTCCATAAAGGAGAACGATATCCCGAACATACAGCTGCCCTAGACCCTCCACTGAGCTCTGCTCCCTGATGGCAAGGAAGTGCACCGACTTTGTGAGTCGGTCCACTATCACCCAAATGGAATCATGGCCCTTCGCTGTGTGCGGAAGCTCTGTGATGATGTCCATAGATATGAAATCCGACTTCCACTCTAGGATATCAAGGGGTTGCAACAACCCTGCCAGAACCTGGTGCTCTACCTTCACCTGCTGACAGGTAAGACACTGAGAAACGAACTCAGCTATGCTCTGCTTCATGCCAGATCACCCAAAATTCCTATGAAGGTCTCTGTACATTTTCCCCACATCGGGATGTATAGCCAAGGGGGAAGTGTGGAACTCCCACATCACCTACTACCACATCTCCACTGGTACTACAGCTCTCCCCTGGAACAGGATCTCAAGATTCCCTCCTTCAAAATATCCATCGGGTGCATCGCCCGTGGATATATGATCAGGCAGTACCTAGCTGTTGACATCCCTAGCTGCGACTCTCTCACATACTCAAGGAGCGAAGGAGTCAACCCCATCGACTACCGAAAAGTTGTACCCTCCTGCTCCACTAAAGTCAGCCGTAGGGAATACAAATTTTCTGAAGCTTCCCGCACTAAACTAGCATGGGACTTCCTACTAAGGGTATATGCTACTACGTTTCCCTTCCCTGGAGTGTAGACTATCTCGAAATCATAGTCCTGTAAAAACTCTAGCCAGCACCTCTGCCTCAGATTCAAATCCCTATGGGTGAAGATGTATTTGAGGCTCTGGTGGTCTGAGTAGACCAAAAAATTCTCACCCATAAGGTAGTGTCTCCATAGACTAAAGGGGAAGACCCCCGCTTCTTGATCCAAACCATGAGTTGCATAATTCTACTCATGGGGCCTCAAATTCCTCTACCCATATGCAATCACTACCTGCTGCTTCATCAGCATGCACCCAAGCCCAGCTTTAGAAGCGTCGCAGCACACAATGAACTCAACACCCTCCTCCGGCTGCCTCAACACTAGAGCACTAGTGTAAGAACCCGGTTCTTATCTTTGAGGCACGGGTTTGTTCTTTTATCCCTTCCTTACATGTTTTTAAGAATGTACAGAAAATGGGGAAAAAGCCTATTTTTTGGAAAGTACACACTGTGTAATTCTGGCCGTGTGGAATGAGTACATAGGGAGTGTGGCCATGCCGGCGATGAAGGGTGTAGGAACCAACTACACGCCGTGTAGTGGTCCTTTACACGCTGTGTAGTCAGTCGGCAGTCAAATAGTATGGCGGTGGTCAGTTGTGGGGCATCACATGCCATGTACTCATGAAGAAAGGTCGTGTAGTCATGTCGGAAGGTGAACAGTGTCGTGATGGTGGGAAGCCACCAGAGGAATAGTTTAAAAATAGGAATTACACGACGTGTACTCGGAATTACACATTGTGTACTCGGAAGTACACGTAGTGTACTTTGTTTTTTCGCTTAAAATGGGCAGTATCCTCCCCTATTCACAGGGAAGGATTAGAAATAGAAGAAGGAGTGGGAGGGGATGGCTGAACTTTTGAGGATATGTCGATCGAAAACCGGGATTCCGTTTCCACCTCAGATGATCGCGTTAGAACCGCACGTGTAAGCCCTCCGCTCTCATTAAGTTGTTATTACCAATTCTTTTCTGAGAGAAAGTTATTTACGTTTGAACGGGTTTTCTTCTTCATCAGATCTATGTCATTCTTAGGCATTTCTAGAATCGATGTACACATATATTGATCATTGGCATTTAAGGTAGGTGGTATGGTGTTTATTTTCCAACTATCGTGTGTTTTTGTGTGTTTTTGATCTACGAACCCATATTGGGGTGTTCTACGGCTGAGTCCATGGATATTTTAATACCTAGAATTGTATAGGTGATTAAATAAAGTTGTAAAATCGTTGTTTAGGATTAGTTCTTGGATCCAGGACCACCTCGGGGGTGCGTTCCTCTGTTTATCCGCTTGGCAAGGATACCCGAGGGTATGCCATATTTAAATTATTCATTACATTTCCTTGAGAGGAATTGTATGTGAATTCCATGTTTATATATTGGGAATGGCCCAGTAACCTATTTATCCTGAGGGCAGCATTGTGATTGTCCTGTGGGCACTACACTACTTAGCCTATGGGTAACTTCTTCCGTGCCTATGGGTAGTTGATTTTGTTCCTGTGGGCGACACTTATGCATGTGGGCAATATCCATATGCCTGTGGAAAGACTCTTGTGTTGGGTTCACTTTAACCGAGGGTAGGAGTTGTACGTGTCTGAGGACATTGGCTATTTTCTTAGAATATTCACTGTGGTGATATTTTAAATTAAATGAATAAATGGATATTAAAATGGAAATATAACTGGTTATGTTAGTTACTTTCAGTACTGCTTACTTTATTTCTTTTTACTATTGCACACTATTGTTGCATGCTTTCACACAGTTGGGCACATGCCTTTGGTGGGTGCCTACTGGGAATTCATTTCTCATACCCTATTTGGGTCATGCTTTTCGGCCCAAAAAGATTACGTTTCTGTAGGTGCGGATAAGGGAAAGGGTCCCTATACAGGTACTTGATTGACGCTGGGGTGTAGGAGAGCATGGGACCGAGCATGGGCTCGGGATGCTGCGGGCTGTTATGTTCTGTTTTCTGTAACTGTATTTCAGTTGTAATGTATTTTATTGCAGTGTAACATGTTCTAGCTATTTTGTAGAATAGTGACATGATACATCTTAATATATATATATGACTGCTAGTTTCCCTTTTTTTTATCAGTTATCCATTTCAGTTATATATACTGTTACTTCTTCTGCTGTTGTTGTATGATTTATTTCATTCCGCTGCACTACACTTTGAAAAATGAGGGCATAGTTTCCCTACTATCAGACCTAGGCCCTCGCTGCTAGTCATAATCCTTTGGCGTTTGGGTAAATGTGCTTGAGGTCATGTGGAAAACCGGCTTCGAGGTACCCGTTGAGTGGAACCCAGAACCGGGACATTACAAAGTGGTATCAAAGGGGTTCTTTTCTTTGACTTACTATTTGGAGCCATAGTCAGGGATAGGAAGAAAGGTAGTTGGTAACAATCTGTTCTTGGGCATAGCTAACCCATGTACAGGGAAAATCCAATTTACCTCGTATTGCACTTTTACTGATTTTGTAATTTATAGTTTATTTGATTTCACCGTTGGGTGACACACTTGTGATTGTGCTGTTTATATTTTATCCTTGGGTTCTATTTAGTTGAAACCAGATGAGATGAGTGTATACCATCTCATGCATCATTTAGGAACATGTTATAAATCGCATGTCATGCATAGTTTCCATGCCATGTAGGTGCATTAGAAATTGAATGTTGTTGTGATAGTTGTTGTGTTAGTAAAGCATGATGTTGTGATAGCTTCATGATAAATACCTGCTTTATGATAGGGTATTTTCTTGTGTGAGCCAATTAGGAGAATGGATTCCAAACTTTGGTTTTTGGGGAGTATGGGCCCCCATTGACCAAAATTTGGTGTATCATTTTCTATTTATTTAGATATAACATAGATAAGATGTCAAACATTTAATCGTGGGGAGTATGGGCCCTCATGGATCAGAATTAGACACTTAGGTGTTGTTTTTTGGTATTTATTGGGTTCTAGGGAAGTTTCTGAGGCATAGTGTCCGGAAACCCAGTATATACGCCGTGTATGGCCTTCTGTTCAGGAAGAAAAACTGATCTATTTGGGTACTTGCCGTGTACCCAGAGTACACGCTGTGTAGTCTCTTCCCGTGTCACAAACCATGTTGGCGGCGACACGGGGAAGGGAAGATCTTGGGGAGAACACGCCATGTAGCTTCTGTACACACCGTGTAGTCGCTTCCCATGTCACAAACTATGTGGTTGGTGACACGGGGTACAGAAAGGATTGGGAAAAACACGCCCTGTACCTGATGTACACGTCATGTAGTGTTGACCTGGAGTCCGACCGTGTAACTAACAACATGGGTCAGTGAAATATTTTCTTGAAAACACCATGTCAATGATGGACACCCCATGTAGTGTGACCCGGGGACTCGGCCGTGTTACTAACAACACGGGTCAGTGTCACCTCTCCATGAACATGTCGTGTACCTGTGGGACACGTTGTGTAGTATTTTCTAAGGATAGACCGTGTGGAGTTAGCCGTGTGACTGGGAAACAAGGTTGTTGACACGCCGTGTGCAGGTGTAACACGCCATGTAGTGTCAATCCGAGTAGTTGGACGTGTCACAGACGACACGGGCAGTTGGAAAATTTCACCATACATGCCGTGTAGATGTTATACACGCCGTGTAGTTTTTGTTCAATGGGAGCCATATGGATTAGCCGTGTAGAAGGACCCGGGCAGGGAGGGGAAGTCATGTACACACTGTGTAGTCGGTATACACGTCATGTAGTCTTGTTTTTCAAATTTTAAATTCCTTCTTTCTCCTGCTCCCTTTTTGGTTTCTTCATTTTCGGAATTTAATAATCTTGTTCTGAGGCGTGCATTTTACCTTGTAGTGTCATGCTAATGAGACGACCACACGTTGTTCGCCAGGAGAGAGACGACGAGTATACTCCAGATATGGTGGGCCATGGGCTACTAGTGGATCCTCTAGAAGAGCCAGATGCGGCGCAAGGTGTTATACCAGACACATGCATAGATGCACAATTCCTTGAAGGCTTCATGCGGTTAATGTAGACCTTTGAGGGAGCACCGCAGTCTGCCACATCTATGGCGGAGCTGAATCATATCTTTCAGCAGCAGAATCCGCCTACATTTTTGAGGGATGAAGGACCACAGGCTGCAGAGTCTTGGCTCGGATTGATGCAGACTATTTTCGAGCATCTTGAGAGGCCTCTAGGGAGGAGGGTTATGCTCGCGACATACATGCTGCGTGATTCTTCCAAGAGGTGGTGGGATGTTACCACCCAGTCAAAGCATCACAGAGACATGGAATGGGAGGATTTTCAGGTAGTCTTCTATGACTTCTTCTTCCCAGAGACGATGAGGGAAGATAGAGCATGAGAGTTCATGAATCTGCAGCAGGGTTCTATGTCGGTGATGGACTATTTTGCTCGTTTTACCGAGCTTCAGCATTTTGCACCCGTTCTGGTGGGTGATGAGACATTGAGAGACATAAATTTTGAGGATGGTCTTCGTTATGAAATCCAAGCACTGGTGAATGTTTTCAGGTTGCCTACTGTACATGCTATTGTGAACCAGGCGCTGATTACCGAGAGGAACCTGCGGGAATCTTGCGGTGTAGGCCAGGGCGGTTCAGCACTAGTTACTGGTACAATCTCTACTGGAAAGAGGAAGAGATAGATTGAATTCTCTCAGGGTTGTAGTACTAGTTAGAAGAAGGCTTCAGGTGGCCAGGTCATGTGCTACTAGTGTGGTAGAGAGGGGCACAAGAGACCTCAGTTTCTACAAGACCTAGTGGAGTGCCGATCTTGCGGCATGATGGGTCATCTGCAGTGCTTTTTCCAGGAGTTTCCACCGATGGATAGTGAGAGAGATTCGGTATAGACTCCGCATGCGGGAGATGGAACAAAATCTTCTTACCAGTCAGGGAACGGGAATACGTCAAAGCGTGCAGGCAGAGATGGTCATCATGGTCGTGGTAGCCAGACACCAGGATCTCAAAGGTAGTAGGGCGGGAAAACTCAGGGTAGCCATGCTGTGTCACAGGGTCGCGACACTGGGCAGGCATATGTAGTACAACAGACCCAGCAGGAGCAGGATCCCTGACCTTCTACAGTAAGAGGTACTATTCTAGTAGCTTCTGTCTTATCTTTAGTACTTTTCGATATGGGTTCTACACATAGTTTCATATCTGTACTATCTATGGAGAGCCTTGGGCTCTGAGTTTCTACTTCTTATGCTACCATGATGCTAGACACTCCGTTGGGGACTAGAACGGCTGGTGTGTGTCAGTGTAAAGAGTGCCCCCTTGATGTTGGTGGGTGTCACTTTCTTTGCGTCCTCTATGTCTTAGAGATGACAGCTTATGACGTCATTCTCGGGATGGACTGGTTGGTTCCCTTTTGATCCTTTGTAGACTGCTATCATCGTTGGGTGCATTTCACGTCACTAGAGGGTAGAGAGTTTCTATACAAGGGCGAATGGAATGTTCAGGCGAGTCGAGCTAGACTAGAGCATCATGGGTGAGGTGGAGTCACAGCACAGATTATGAGTTTATATCAAGATGACCAGGGGACTTGTCAGACGGATTTCCCTCCAGTGGTTGAACAATTCAGGGATGTCTTCCCGGATGACTTTTTAGGTCTACCTATAGAGCAGGAGGTGGATTTCTCTATTTTTCTTGTGCCAGGAGGAGCACCGGTGTCCATTCCTCCTTATAGGATGGCTACGCCTGAGCTGTAGGAGCTCAAGAGGCAGTTAGAGGAGATACAGGCAAAGGGTTTTATCAGACCCAATACTTTTCTATGGGGTTCGTCGGTTCTGTTTGCGAAGAATGCGGACGGTACCCTCAAGAATCTGTGTGGATTATCGGAAGCTGAACAAGTTGACGGTTAATAACCGATATCCCTTACCGGGGATTGAAGGTCTTTTTGATCAACTTCTTGGAGCACAAGTGTTCTCGAAGATTAACTTGAGTTCTGGATATCATCAGTTGTGAGTTAGACCATCTGATATTCCTCTCACAGATTTCAATAGCAGGTATGGTCTATATGAGTATACGGTTATGTCGTTCGGACTCACGAACACACTAGCAGTTTTCATGGCACTGAGGAATTGTGTGTTCCAACATTATCTGGACTCTTTTGTGGTAGTATTCATAGACGACATCTTGGTGTACTCTCACAGTCGACACGACCATGCCACCCATCTTGAAATCGTATTGAGTACACTGAGAGAGCATCGGATATATGCTAAGCTCTCAAAGTGACACTTTTGGATGGACCAGATTCACTTCCTAGGTCATATCATCTCAGAGGCAGGAGTTGTCGTGGACCCGAAGAAGCTAAGAGTAGTAGTTTCCTGGGAGTAGCCTAAGAAAGTGTTTGAGATACGAAGTTTCCTAGGGCTGGCTGGTTACTACAGACGTTTCATACAGGACTTCTCCCGCTTAGCAGTGCCGTTGACGTGTTTGACTAATAAGGGTGTGAAGTTCGTTTGGTCAAAAGCTTGTGAGAAATCCTTTCATGAGCTGAAAGGAAGGTTGACATCAGTATCGTTCCTGATACTCCCAGAGCAGGGGAAGAGCTATACAGTTTACTGTGATTCATCCGGTATTGGTTTGGGAGTATTGTTGATGTAGGGTGATCGAGTTGTTGCGTACGATTCTCGGCAGTTGAGGCCACATGAGAGGAATTACTTGACGCATGATCTCAAGTTGGCTGCAGTTGTGCATGCGTTGCGCTATTGAAGACATTATCTCTTGGGAGAACATTTTTTGGTTTTCACCAACCACAAAAGTCTCAAGTATATCTTTACTCAGTGTGACTTGAATCTGAGGCATCGAAGGTGGGTCAAATACCTACAGTCCTTCGATTTTAAGCTTCCCTACACACCTAGTAAAGTTAATGCAGTAGCTGATGCATTGAGAAGGAAGACTCAGATACAGGCTGTGTGGGAGGCCAGTGGTGAGTCGCAGCTTATGGATTTGTTATCTAATATGCATCTAGAGGTGCACAACAGTCAGGGGCAGACCTATCTTTCATCTTTAGTTGTGACCTCTACCCTCCTGGATAGAGTGAGGATGAGACAACTATCTGATTAGGAAGGCCTAGTTCTACGGGAGTTAGTGGAAAGTGAGGACCCTCCTCCTGGGTGGATGATAGGTGATGATGAGGTAATGCATTTCCATGGACAAGTGTGGGTTCCAGGGGATATACGCGAGGAGATGATGCGGGAGTTTCATGCTTCAGCTTGGGAAGTTCATCCCAAGGTTACCAAGATATATCGTGACTTGAGACATCAGTACTTGTGGCCGGGCATGAAGAGAGATGTAGCTGGTTTTGTTACGAGGTGTTCCACCTGTCAGTAGGTGAAGGCAGAACATTAGAGGCCAGCCGGACTGTTACAGCAGTTACCCATCCCGGATTGGAAATGGGATGATGTCGTGATAGACTTCGTGACTGGGTTGCCAAGGTCACCTCGAGGCAATGATGTCGTTTGGGTTGTTGTAGACAGACTCACAAATGTAGCTCACTTTTTTCCGATCAAAGAGACCTTCGGTGTTGACGATCTCGGAAGGTTGTATATCCGAGAGATCGTACGTCTTCATGGGGTACCTCGTCCTATCGTTTCAGATAGGGATGCCCATTTTACATCTCGTTTCTGGCAGAGTTTTCAGAGGGAAATGGGTAGACAAGTGCTTCTGAGCACAGCTTACCACCCTCAGACCGATGGTCAGTCAGAGCGTACGATACAGGTGCATGAGGACATGCAGCGTGCATACGTCCTAGACTTTGGGGGCTCTTGGGAGAAGCATATACCCCTATTAGAGTTTCCCAATAACAATAGTTTCCAGGTGACTATTGAGATGGAACCTTATGAGGCCCTATATGGTAGGCCATGTCGATCACCTTTGTGCTGGTGAGAGGCTGGTGAGGCAGCTTTACTGGGACCATGTCTCGTGCAGGAGACTTCCGAGCAGGCCCAGTTGATTCAGAAGTGGATGGATACTACACAGTATCGTCAGAAATCATATGCTGATCGCCACAGACAACCTTTGGAGTTTGTGGTTGGGGATCAGGTTTTCTTGCGTGTTTCACCGAGGCTGGGACATAGGTGGATCAGTAGATAGGGTAAACTCTCACTGAGGTATGTGGGGCCATTTAAGATTCTGGAGATAGTCGGGCTGGTTGCCTATCGGTTTCATTTACCGCAGCCATATCGAGCCATGAATGACGTCTTCCATGTATCTTAGTTTCCCTGCTATCATTCATACCCATCTCACACCTTTCAGCCCGAGGAGGTTGAGCTTGAGTTAGATGCGTCCTTTGAGGAGCATCTGATTCGTATCATTCACAGGAGCATGAAGGTTGTCCGAGGCCGGTCAGTTCCTCTCGTACACGTGCTATGGCAGCATGGTCGAGTACAGGACGAAACCTTGGACTGGGAGACCGACGTACGTGCTTAGTGGCCAGAGTTATTCTCAGATTTATCATCACTACCCTTAGAAGGGAAATTTGGGGATGAATTGCTTTAAGGGGGCATGTTTGTAAGAACCCAGTTCTTATCATTGAGGTATGGGTTTATTCTTTTCTCCTTTCCTTACGTGTTTTTAAGAAAGTAAGGAAAATGTGGAAAATCCTATCTTTTGGAAAGTACACGCCGTGTAGTTTTCCACAGGCTGTGTACTTCTGGCCGTGTGGAATGAGTACACAGGGCGTGTGGCCATGCCGATAACGAAGGGTGTAAGAACCAACTACATGCCGTGTAGTGGTCTTTTACACACCGTGTAGTCAGTCGGCAGGCGAATAGTAAGGCGGTGGCCAGCTATGGGGCAGCACACGCCGTGTACTCATGAAGCCATGCCATGTAGTCATGTTGGCAGGTGAACAGTGCTGCGCTGGCGGGAAGCCGCTAGAGGTACAGTTTAAAAATGGGAAGTACATGCCGTGTACTCGGAATTACATGCCGTGTAATTTGTTTTTTTCTCTTAAAATGGTAAGTATCCTCCCCTATTCACAGGGAAATCTTAGAACCGGAGGATGGAGCGGGAGGGGATGGACAAAACTTTGAGGATTCGTTGATCGCAAATCAGGAATCTGTTTCTGCCTCACATGATCTCGTTGGAACCACATGGGTAAGCCCTCCGCTCTCCTTAAGTCGTTCTTATCAATTCTTTCCCGAGGGAATGTTATTTATGTTTGAATGGGTTTTCTTCTTCTTCAGATCTACGTCGTTATTGGGCATTTCTGGAATCAATGTTCACATATATTGATCGCTGGCGTTTAAGGTTGGTTGCTTGGTGTTTATTTTCAAACTGCCGTGCGTTTTTGTGTATTTTTGAGCTACGAACCCATATTGGGGTTTCGTACGGCTGATGCCATGGCTATTTTAATACCTAGAATTGTATAGATGATTAAATAAAGTTTTAAAACTATTTTTTTGGATCTGTGCTCGGATCCAGGACCACCCCGGGGGTGCGTTCATCTGTTTAGCCGTTTGGCCAGGATACCCGTGGGTATGCCTTGTTTAAATTATGCATTAATTTTTCTTGAGAGGAATTGTATTTGAATTGCATGTTTATATGTTGGGCATGGCCCGGTTACCTATTTAGCCTGAGGGAAGCGTTTTGATTGGGCTGTGGGCACTACACTACATAGCCTGTGGGAAACTTCTTTCGTTCCTATGGGCAGTGGATTCTATGCCTGTGGGAAACACTTCTTACGCCTGTGGGAAATATCTGTATGCCTGTGGGTAGATTCTTGTGTTGGATTCTCTTTACCCGAGGGTAGGAGTTGTACGTGTCTAAGGACAATGGCTATTTTCTTAGAATATTCATTATGGTGATATTTTAAATTAAATGAATAAATGGATATTAAAATGGCAATATAACTGGTTAAGTTAGTTACTTTCAGTACTTCTTACTTTATTGATTTTTACTACTGCACACTATTGTTGCATGCTTTCACACAGTTGGTCACGAGCCTTTGGTGGGTGCCTACTGGGAATTTATTTCTCACACCCTGTTTGGGTCATTCTTTTCAGCCCAAAAAAATTACGTTTATGCAGGTGTGGATAAGGGAAAGGGTCCTTATACAGGTACATGATTATTGTTGGGGTGTAGGAGAGCATGGGACCGAGCATGGGCTCGTGATGCTACGGGTTTTTTTGTTCTATTTTCTATACTTGTATTTCAGTTGTAATTTATTGTATTGTAGTGTAACATGTTCTGGTTGTTTTGTAGAATAGTGAAATGCTAAATATTCATATATATATGACTGCTGGTATCCCTTTTTTTATCAGTTATCCATTTCAGTTATATATACTGTTTCTGCTTCCTCTTTTGTTGAATGATTTATTTCATTCCGTTGCGCTACACTTTGACAAATGAGGGCATAGTTTCCTCACTATCAGACCTGGGCCATCGCTGCTAGTCGGTAGCCTCTGGAATTTGGGGAAATTCTCTTGAGGTCATGTGGAGAACCGGGATCAGGGCACCCATTGAGTGGCAACTGGAATCGGTACGTTACAACTAGTCAGCCTCTACCTCAAATCCTCGAAGGCCTTCTGGAACTGATCAGTCCAGGTGAACGGTCATCCCTTCTGCATCAATGTAGTAAAATGGGAAGCAATCTTGGATAAATCTTCCAAAAACCTCATGTAGTACCCTACCTAACCAAGGAAGCTCCACACCTCTGATGCATTCTTGGGTGGCTCCCAAGAAATAACTACCTCTATATTTGCAGGATCTATAGCCAATCCCTGCTCCGTAATGACATGCTCCAGAAAGTGAACCTCATGAATCTAGAAATGACACTTCGAGAGCTTCCCATTCAGTTGTTGCTCCTAGGGTAAGTCTAGGACCATCCTCAAATGCTCAGTGTGCTCCTCCTCTGTTGTAGAGTAAATGAGTATGTCGTCAATAAAGACAACCACAAACTAGTCTAAGTAAGGCTGGAAGATCTGGTTCATAAAAGCCATGAAAATTGCAGGGGAATTCATCACGCCAATGGGAATCACCAGAAACTCGTAATTACCATATTGAAAATGGAATTCCAACTTCGTGATGCTAGCCTCATGAACCCGCAACTCCCATCTTCCTTTTTCAGGTGACAATAATCCACACAAAGCTTCAGACTCCCATCTTCCTTTTTCAGAAAAAAAACTGGAGCTGCCCCAGGGGACACACTGGGCCTGATGAATCCCTTATCATGAAGGTCGTCCAGCTTAGGTCGTAGCTCCCAAATACCTATGGGTTCTATCCGATAAGCCACACATGATATTGGGGGAGTCCCCAGCTGCAATTCAATGCAGAACTTCATCTCTCTCCTTGGAGGTAGTCCCAGGACATCCTTGGGAAAGACGTCCCTGTTGTCCTCTACAACGGTAGGGATCCAGGTTCCTGTAGAGTATGTTACTCCGAGAGCCATTCTTTCCAATTGGTTATAAAAAGTTCGTGGCCTCCTGCTCAGAGTACCCATCTGCTCTGCCACAAGGTCTCGTTCACTGAGGATGTTGAACCTCGTCCCATCAGAAAACATGCCTCTGACATGTCTGTGATGATAGTCGATCTAGCCGTGAACCATAGAAATCCAATCCATGCCCAGAATGACGTCGTAAGGTTCCATCGTGATGACATGTAGGTCCCACTTGAACCTCCCTCCTCCAAATGACGGTTTGCATTGTCTGCAGATAATGGTCACCAACGAGGCACTTCCCATAGGAACCTCGAGCCTAAGTGCAGATTTCAGCGCCTCTACTAGAAGATCAAACTCCCCTACCAAAAGGAGAGATATAAAGTAGTGGATGGTGCCTATGTCTACTAGTATCAAAGCAAGCGTATATTAAACACAAATCATACCTCGGACCATCTCATGTGCTGAGGGGTCACGAACACCCATAGCCTGAAGCTGCCCACGGCCCCTACCGCCAGCTCCCTGATCCTGACATGGGCCGCCCGATGGTGGCGGTGAAAGGACCTCGAAACGTCATCCTCCACCTATAGGTCATGCTGCTCTGCCTGTGCCGCCTTACTGAGGGTCATCCTATCCTCACCTGGGGGATCCCTGATCACAGAGCTTCCTCTACCGCTGCGGTGCACCCACTGCCTCTCATGGCTACTCGGTACGCCTAGTCGTGCAGTCCCGTTCTAGGTGACTCTGTCACTCACAAGCATAGGACCGACTCTCTCCTGATAGCCCCAGTGCTCTACGATTCCACTATGGTGTACGACCCCACCCCTGAGTCTGCTCACAGAAGGGTCTCCTCGACTGAGGCTCTACTCTCTGCCGCCTGCCTACTACCGAAGTCTCTACTCTGTAGTGGCCACTGCTAGTCCCTGATAGCCGGTGTCCCTCAACCAAGAGGCTCTCTGTCACGAGCACCCGCTCTATCACCCTAGAATAAGTAGGGATGCATAGGTGTACTACACTAGCACATATCTCCCTGTAAAGAACCTGCTCAGACTTCCTCGCCTGGAAGTAACTATCACGGATCATATCCTACGAGTAGCATGTCAGATCGGTAAACCGGGGCAGGTAATGTGCCACGGTCATCCCCCCTGCTTCATCTCCAGATACTCCTGAATCCGAATGGAGCATAAACAATAGGGGGAGTACTCCTCCCGTAAGAGCTTGTAGAAGCTATCCCACGTGAGAGACGACTCATCGTTGGTCTTTGTAACCAACCCCCACCAAAAACCGGCGATACCGAGGAAAAGGATAGCGGCTAGGGCTAACATCTAGTTTGTTGGTGTCTGTACCAGCCTAAAAAGTCAGTCCACAGACTCTAGCCTGTCTTCCGCTGCCTGGGGATCCGGATCCTCGTGGAACTTCTACGGCCGCTGATGTTGGAAGTCTCGGAGCACACTCAGCTTCCCCTCAACCTCGTAATGTGATGCCGATACTAACTACCACTCTACAGGTGGAGGGGCTACTGCTGAAGCAATGGGTGGAACGGGATCACATGAGGGTCCCTGAAATGACGCCTTGTCGCTCATCAGGTCATCATCACAAACTTGAGAGGGTAACTTGGCTGGATGCTGTCGTGGGGGCTTCCTAAAAATTATCAAGGATTACCGTGATTAGATGAACACACACACACACACACACACACATATATATATATATATTAGTAATAAAAAAGGGATACTCACTCAACAAGGTCAGTCGGAGACTCAATCCTACCGGATGCATGTTCTAAAGTTCCCTGCAACAAATGTCTCAGCATGTCGAGTTGACAAACAGGTTATCAGGGTCCTAGTGAATGGATACGTCGGCTGCCCGTACCATCACTGGACTCCCTAGACTGAGAGCCGCACTTGGGACACGTCGACAATTTTTCCCTAAATCCCAACCAATTACTTTTTAGGGACATCCAAACAAAGCCCCAAGGAACGAACTAGCCCTGATACAACTTTTTCACAACCCGACCCTACCGGTCTTGAGCCGCAACTACCCCAAGACCGCCTCTATAGGCTAGCGGCTGGCGAAAAGCACTGAAGGCATAGAAATCTCCGGGATTCCATTTCCTAAGTACATGTACACACACATAGCCCACTCAATTAAGAAGTGTAGAATAAAAAGAAAACCAAAGGAAATACAACTATAACCCAACCACATTCATGCATAATCCTATAAATATAAAAAAGGTAAAGTGATGAAAAGTACTGACAAGATACTAGACAAAAAAAAGGGAAAAACATGTGCCCAATCCCCAAGGTGCCACAACCAAACAACAGGTAAACAAAAGTAAACAGTTGGTGAGTATCACACTTGAAAGTCCTACTACAACCACTGAACAGAGCCCAAGATCCTATGTCCATCACATTAATTAGTAGTCTCAATCGACCTGTCCATTGTCTGCAAGGTCACACCAAGTGGGGAAAAATCCCAAGAAGGGGTGAGTATAAAGATACTCAGTAGGATTCCCCGAAAGCTCGAGGGAGAAACAAAGGAGGTACAAAAACAGTGAGCAGTAGACAGAAAATAGAACAATGTAAGCGTACAATAGAGAGAGTACACCTCAACCAAAAAAAGAAAGGAAGTAGACTCGTCCCAACCAAGAGGAGCTAGACATGGAAAGCACATGTCATACCCCACGTGTCTTCGCCCCTCCTAGAAGGAGAGTAATTTAACCTAAGGAGTGGGAACAAAAGTAGGGTGTATATATATATATATGATTAACAAGAAACCCGAACGAGTGCATAAGGGGATCTCCATCTCAAAGATCATCCCAGGATAAGTCACCAATAGTTCGAAGGATATCCATCACTGATGCCCAAACGTCCATCACATCAAAGTTGTCTCATCGCTGAATCGTGCAACCAAGGATCCTGATCTGGTAACCATGGAGAAAAGTCACTGACTAGCCCCATAGAAAGGGGTTAAGTCTGATTGAAGTCATCGGTTAACCCACTGCCCAGCCTAACTGGAGGGTAAACCCCAAAAGGTCATCGGGTGACCCACTACCCAGCCCTGCCAGAGGGAAAACCCAAAAAGGTCTTCGGGTAACCCTCTGCCCAGCCCCGCCAGAGGGTAAACCCTAATGTCAATGGGTAACCCACTTCCCAGCCCCGTTAGAGGTTAAACCCTATGGTCAATGGGTAACCCACTTCCCAGCCTCACTGGAGGGTAAACCCTGATATTCCAATGGGTAACCCACTGCCCAGCCCCGCTGGAGGGTAAACCCTGAACTGGTCCGATAGCTCCGCACTGCCCGAAGAATCTCTAGACTTAGCTAACATCGCAACTGTGTGTTGGGTCAGAGTGCGTCAAAGGAACCTCCAACCAATGTACCTTCATGTTTCCACATTTAATGAGTTCTCGAAAGAGCCTCTGCATGCACAAATAGATTACATCGTTGTAATCCTCGTGAAAAAACACGTGAGATAGACTACTTACTCGCTGGAAACTGGATTCTGATGAAAAAGTTATTCAACACCGCTTTATGCCCATATGGCGTCACGCGGGTCCCACAACTCAGTCCAAAAAAGGTCGGGTGAACTAAACCATTGCGATTCTCTCGAAAAAACATGCTAAAAAAACTGCTCATTTACCTTGGACCGATGTCTAGAGAAAAAGTCCCAAAACGCTGCTCACAGCTTAAAAGACGGCCCATGGGGCCCATGTCTCAACTCCGTCTTCAATGCCAGAAACCACCTTGGACAACTCCGTCTCAATGCTAGGGTCACAACGCCACTGACGGCGCCTTAAATGGACTCCGAATGTGTTCAAGCCACCATAATGAATAATCCCGGCGAGGTACTTAACGAGCGTGTCACGCCACCGAGCCCCCATCTCTGGAATTAAAAATCCCCAAGACCATATGAAAATCCCCATATCGAGCCAAGGATTGTGCTTCCCAAGATGGCACAAAAAATAGACACCCTTAGTGGATGTTACGAGTGTCCTAAGACGGGGGGGGGGGGGGGGCTAACCCCTTTGGGCTGGACCGGCCCAGTCCAGCTGGTCCAGCCGGTTTGGGCTGGCTCGCGGTCCTTCCGCACGGCCCAGACGCTGAACTCCTAGTCCACCGGTGCCAACCAGCCATCATGTCCAGTCGATGTCCCGCTCGGAGACCTGTTGGAGGTGGGTCTCAGCCTCCCGCACGGGGTCGCGTGTCGTGACCCCTGTCAAGCCCTGCACCAGCGACATCCGCTTTCCGTCGTTGCCTTGGACCACTGTCGTGCCGCTTTGGTCTACCACAGCACCACCTGGGTCCACCATGCCACTGCCTGGGGAGCCGCCACACCACTTCCTAGGAGTCGCGCCGCCGCCGGACACTATCCCAGACCGCCTGAAGCCCTCCAGAATCCCCTCAAGCACCGGAAAATAGGGAAAAGTGGCCGGAAAACATCTCGGGGTCACCCTGAACACCCCGAGTCTCAAAAATTTGATCCGAAAAAATTGTTGTGAAGATCAAATCGATCCTTAGGAAAATATGGCCTTCAATCGATAATTAAACAGCATATCAACACAATAATTTGAGTTCAAAGGTATAGTCCAAATTTAAAAACGAAAATGCAAACTCCTACCTCGTTAGGCGTAGCCCGTAGCTTCACGAACTGTCTGCCGGAGCCACCACCGCCTTGTTGGAAAGGAGGAGAAGCTTGAGGGAGGTTTCTCCTTATTTGAGAGAGCTTCTTATATGGAGAAATTAAGGGTAAGAAGAAGGGTGGGGGTGTATTTTTTTAAGTAGAAAACACTTAAACCCTCGCTAGTAGGCCCCGTACCCGAACTTTCGGTGGGGTCGGTGTTAAGCTGCCTCTGGGGGAAAATCCATGTTCTGAGCATAAGGACAGTCTCGGAATTTTAATCAAGCCTCTATTCAGAACTTCTAAATTTCACGCCTGAGGCCGCTAAATTACGAAGACTCCCATGGTGGATTTTTCCATAAAAGGGAAATGCCCGTGAAAGTTACACCCCTCTTAGGGTAAACAGTAAGCTCTAGACTCAACGGTGCCCTCATATTTCTCATCAGAACAACCGTTTAAGAGTTATTATATTTATTTGGCATGTATAGTGTGAATACACTTAAAATTTAATTCCAGCCACACTGGGGTTCAGAATCACACGCCATCTGAACACCCTGCTCTGTAATAACATCAAGAAAATTTCAAAGTCTTACAGGCTCGAAACCCTGGTTTTTATAGTATATGTGTTAATGATTATTTTAAGTAAATAGTATTATTAAAAAATCATATTTTTAAATTTAAATGATAAAATAATTTTACTTTTTTTTTATTTTATAAATTTCACTTTTCAATTTCAATATTAATTTTCCATTTACTAATATTTTTAATAACTAAGGATTTTCAAATTAAAAAGTCAAATTTCTCATACTTAGACAATTATTATGGTTAAACAGACATCATTTTTTAATTCCAAATGTCTAAATTAACCTAGGATGAATTTGTAGAAATTTTCTAAGAAGCTTCAATTTTATGAATAGTATTTGATGAATAGTGTTTTTTATGACTAGTATAAAAAAAATTTATTATTAAATAACTTTTTTGTGAAATGATTTTAAAAAAAGGGTCTTCTAGATTTGTGATCAGTGAGAAATTTAGAGTCTAATAAGATCAACATGATTTTCCATGAATAGTAATGTATGAGTATTAATATACCATTATGAATAGTAATTAATAGTAAACTGGCCAAAAAAAATAGAAACTTCACCCATGAGTGTATAAATACAATTTAGACATCTTAAAAGTGAAAAAAAGATCATAGTTTAAGTTTTGGTACTTTTGTATGTCATAAATATTTTATTTAAAATTTTATAGTTAATTTATTAATTAAAAATGGAAATATATTTTCATAAAATGTAACCTTATATTGTTACTTTATTGTCTTCTGTTCATACGATAATTTTATGGGACCTTGATTACTTTCTTAAGGTGTTCCAAAATGAGTTAATGTTTTAATGTTTTATTTTTGGAATAAATAATGATTTTATTTAAAAATTAAATTAAAAATATTCAGAAAATTATTTTCATAAAATGGAGTTCATTTTTTAGTTCAGAGCATCGATGTTATGTTAGAGTGAGTTTTTTGTATTTTTTTGAAACAATTGATTTATCAGTGAATAGTAAAAATACAATTTTGAGTTCTGGGTGTTTAATGACATCATTGTTTATTTAATCATCATGTAAATAATCTTGTAGTCTTTTGAATAGTAATTTATGTTATAAGGTGTCCGAAGTTGTCAATTCCATGGGAATATACCATGGGAATGCCCATGGTTTTGCAAATATCACCGATGTGGTGTCCCTTGGAAATTAATAATTTATTGCCTCACTTTTCCTATAAATACCAAGTCATTACCTCATACATTCCATTCCAAAATACTTCTCAACGAAGATATGGTCTTTTTAACTCCCAAGAGTCCTCCCAATGTTCCCTCAATCCTCCCAAGGTCCCGACCGTCAAGATTTCGAAGTTAATTTCAAGGTAAGATAACCTTTCACCCTTCTCTTTTAAGTCATGACTTCCTTTACGTTTTGTCTTATAATTCCATATTATTATGTGGGGGATTGTTATTATATATCTTTAATATTTTCCATATTATTTCCAAATTATGAGATACCCTTTCTTCACTCATAAATTGATTTTTTGAATTTTTAAGTGACGCTGTTAAGCTGCCGAATGTTTTGTAAAATAAATCGCATCTTCTCTTTCCTTTCAGGTTTCCTTTTCATTTGTATGAAATTCAAATATCCATACCATTTTATTATATCCATGTTATTATTAATTTATAATATATTATAAATTATTTATTAGTGGGTTACCCTTGTACCCACTCTTTTGAATTTTTTTCGAAAAGGATGTTATGTAGCTGTTATGCTGCCGAATATTCTTCTCAAAATTTCTCTCTCTTTCTCTCTTGAAATTATCTTGTTTATTTATGTGAATACCCAGACCTATTTCATTTCTATGGGTGTTCATAAATACAAAAAAAATGGTATATTTGATTCTATAATTTACATACATATAACACTCACTCCCTTTCCACTGGTTATAAATGACATAATGATCCTATTTTTAAGAACTTATAAAACGTCACGATTTTGAAATGAACCCATTTCTTTTATTATCTATGGGTTATTTATGAAATGTTTGATTATGATATATGTGGCTCACATGAAATTAACGTCTTATTTAGAGTGATCCCTGATAGCGCTTCAATGCATTGGGTAATGAATTAATCTTTAGAGATGACAACTTTCACGATACATTGGCGAATAACCTTGTTAATTTTTATGACACCTTGGGGATGAACCTTGGTGATATGTTCATGAATGTCTAAATGAAATTTTGTAGCCACATATTCAAGTTATGATTCATGTTACTTTTATCATGATATTCCTATTATTCCATTTATCATTTCTTTATGATTTTTATCATTTTCTTATTATTATTACTCAAGACCACATGTCAACTTTTTCACTTGTTTACCCTTTCTGGGCCTTCAGCTCTCCCTTTCCATTTATGTATGTCTCCAGGTTATGAGATGAAGTAATTTTACTTAGGATGAAATTATGATGAAGAATTACAAGTGTATTAGAAGGATGTTTTATGTTTTTTTCTTGTATTATGTTTCTAATTTCTAAGACACTAAACCCAAAATATCTTCAGATATGTTAAATTTTTATTATGTAAAGAAAGGTTATGTAATAAAAAGGTGGGATGCCATAAATTAAGTGTCTTATAATGTAATAAAGTCATATAAAAAATTTAAATTCTTTGGATTTATTATATTAGATTTAAAATTCCATTAAGCATCATTACCGTTGATAATATAGTCATTGACCAATAATCACATGATTAGTATAAATATAGGGTTTTAACTAATCCAATGGACACAGACAAAGGAAGTTATAGCCTCAACTAGTAGGATCATACCCTATACACCCCATTTATCAGAGATTCCCATGGATATAGCATCATTGGTATTTTCCCTTGAATAATCCCAAGATGAGATCCAACAACTTAAATATGATCAAAACCGTTTATAAGAAAAGTTCAGGCTCATCAATATCACAACCCAAACTATATTTTCCAAACCACCCCATGAAAGTCTCATCGTCACACAACTTACTCTTAGGGAGTTTTTTGGTGTATTGGAGTGATATGAATCAATACCCTCTCAATATGAGTATGTAAATTACTTTTTAAATAATAATTAATATATTTTTATCCTATTATAGTTACTTTATAAATGTTTTTCATTTTGATATAAAAAATCAAAAAATGTATTTTTTCTAATATTCGAATTTGAATTAATGAATTTATTTTGATGATTTATTGTTTTTTTAATATATCAAATTTTAATAAAAATTTAATTATTAAATAATTTTTATTAAATATAAATGATCATATAATTTTTGTGAAGTCAAATGTAATTTTTATAACGGTTCGAAAAGTGTTATTATCTAAAATCCCTCATTTCTCAATAATTGTTGATTCATATTTTAAAAGTGAAAATTATTTAGATTAAATGAATATTATTTTTGGAATAATAATGTCAAAAGTATCTAATATAGATTATTTCCTAATTTTTTGAGATAGTCTTAAATACTGTATAAAAATACGATGTCTACTACGAAATCATAATGACCCAAAAGTGATTTAATAAATACTATAAAGGGTATCCATGACCAAATATATTTTTTCCCATTATAATAATTTTATTTTATGTTTATTTGATTAATTTTATAATGCTTTTATGAATCCTCCAAAACCATTAATATATTTTAATGTTTTAAAATCATTTCTTTAAGAGTATGAATCACTTCCACATTATAGAGTGTATAAGTTTATTACATTAGGTCATTATAGATAAAAAATAATGAAAACCTCTCTTCTTTGGAAGAAACCCTGGGAAAAAACATGATAAGGTTTATAGTTTTGGTTATTTTATTATATAGAGTCTAAAAAGTATGTTTCAGAAATAATAAATAATTCCCCAAACATTTCCAATATAAACCCACCTAAGATAACATTTATCTTCACTAAAAAACCTTTGAGTATTTAATTACTCTTACCTTCCCTCTCTATATTCCTCCCATGGTTCCTCTATCCTCTCATTAATCTTCAACAAAGCATTTAGAGTCCCACACTCAAGTAAGAGATCCTCCCATTACCCTATTTATTAAAGATTCTATATTATCTTATGCCTTCTATATTCCAATTATAATTGTAGGATATGTGTTTACATGTACCTATTAATTAAAATTTATTTACAAATTATTATAGACCACTTTCTCTCTCACTAAACCATTTTATGAATTTTTATGTGATTCTGTTATACTACTAAAATTTCTCCACGATTTTTCATGCCAAAACTATTGTGTGGTGAATACCATACCCATTATCTATCAAGGGGTTTCACATTTATACACATATAATTATTTGATTTGTGAATTACATGTATTTATTCCACACTCCTTGATAATTTAATAAAATATTATGATGAATGAATCCAAGTTCTTGGATATATATAGCACACATAAGCATGAGAATGAAATGAAAGTAAGGGTGCCCCAAAAATTTTATAGTCCTCCAATGCATTGGGTAATATTTAGTCACATGAGATGTCAAGTTGGGATAGGGAGTGAGCCCGGTTCCTTTATGGTACTTTTTCTATCATTTTTTCATGGTTGTTATCCTTGAACCATGTTATAATGCAGTGTTTTATGTTGTATCTACATTTTACATGTTTCCATTTATGATTATCATGATATATCATGCCTCATTGTTCATGTTTATGATTCTAACTCCTTTTATACCCTATTGATATGTATATTGTTTAACTTGTATTATTTTATTCATGTTATTCCATGTTTATTCCATTACTAGGATTTATAGCTCACCCCTTTATTATGTATGTCCCCAGGTTATCCCATGCAGGTTTAAGTGCAAGTATGTTAAGAATTTTTTTCGAGAACAATGATGTTGTATTATTTTAAATTGATATGTAATGTACATAATTCCCAAATACACTATTCTTATAGATCTTATAGGTTGTATTAAGTGTATTAAATATAAGGCTTATTATATGAAAATCACTAGGAATAACTACAATATCTGTGGAATGGTTTCCCCATGGAACAAAATTGTGACCCATCCATGAAATGGGATGGATACAATAGGATCATCATAACCAACTTGTATAAATAAACATACTAAAAAATAGGTATAATAAAAATATATACCATAAAAAACAACATCATATACTATAATCCCACAAAAGGCCATATACAGACATAGTATCTCGACTCAAACCCATAACTCAAAAGAGTGGGTACATGAGTAATAATTTTCTATACGTAACTCTCAGTGGATAAAATATCCAAAAAAAACTCCAAAAGACCCACATACCTACCAAACCACATCTCCAACACAAAATAATATGCATTTTTAATCATGAAGAGACACTCGAGTACATAGTACCCTTTCCATTACCCTTCCACAGAAAAATTAAATCTACATATGGACAAAGGTATATATAGGGTGTGAGGAAAAAATCATAGTAGTATACCACCATGAATTTATTTATGTTTTTACCCATGAAAACTAATAAGTTAGTTTGGAAACACTTTTTAAAACTAAAGCACTCTTAAAACATATAATATTCAAATAACCCTTGGAAATCCCTTTAGTTTTCCATTTTAATGAAAACTGATTTTCCAAAAAAAATCCAAAAATGGCTCAAATAAATAAACAAGGCCTAAGTAATTAAATTTTAATCATTTCAAAAAAGTCATAACAAGAGTGATCATAAACATTAATAAGATATAACTATATAAATGGAACAAAATGGGAATAATATAACTCATCACATCAAATGGAACTAATCAAATAAATAAATTATATAAACCAAACCATCATCAGAAATGTGCACATAGGGATCTACCCATCAGACATATCATGAGTGAGTACAAAATTATGTGTGATTTATATGAAATAATGAGAGATTTCATGGTCTTCCCAAAGCCCAATTTCGAGATATCTCACTATCTTTTGAAAACCAATCAAGGATACTATCTCAGTCTTTCTACCCAATGGCTATCACAGTCCCTTGGAAGCTAAAATAGAGGCTCACATAGTCTTCCCTCTCAAGTATGACATGGTCTATCAAACAAACCCCTCGCTCACACCCTAGTTAACCAATGTGCTACTCTATGCCAACATAATCACAACAAGTTCCCATATCAAACAATCCAATTTTATAAAAAACACCATTTTATAAAAAAAATATTTAAAAAGTAAAGACCATTTATAAAAATATTTTACAAATCCATTTTGAGTTATAAAATTTCATTTAAACATTTTATCAAACACATGGGGTGCATGCAAGGAAAATCCAATTGGAAATCCTTCTTTAAACACCAAAATTGCCAAAAAAAAATCATGAATCACACAAAAAATGAAAAAAAAGAATCATAAAACATTAATTTGGAAAATTAATGATCAAAAACTAAATTAAATTCATAATTCCATGGTAATTCATGGAAGAAACCCTTAAATAGAGACACTTACCACATAAATTGTTCCAACCTCGTCACCTTTGATGAAAACCACTAAGAATAAAAAGATGAGAGCTTTAGAAAACTAATCAAGAAAAAAATAATCCAAATCCCCCATAAAAACCCTTGGTTCAACCAACCCCACAATCCTAGGATAAACATGAACATAGAAATAGAGTAAAAAAGATGAATAAGGGGGAAGGAAGAATAAACCAAGAATAAATTAACTTATTTTAAGCCAAACCACCATGAATCCAAAAAGAAATCACCACCATGGGAGTAGGAGGGATTCGAGTACATGGATGAAGAGTTTCACGTGATATGGGGATGAAAATTAAGGCCAAAGGCTATAAATTCAATAGGGGAAAATAAAAAATTACCAATTTTTATGTGACCGGGTTATGCTGCCTGATTTGGCTATACTATTATGAAAACCATGTGGATACCATGCATGGCTACTATCTCCCCAAGCATCTTATCACCACAGTTACTCTTAGGTGTCACATGTTATAGAAACCCATGATAAAACAACGAAAATACCTACTATCACCCTATACATCACCCTCACATGGTAACCTGTATGGTTAAACAAACTATGTACCAACCAAGAACTTGGTCTGTTTCTCCCAAAACCTCCCTTTTTAAAATCATTTCACCCAATAATTGAAAGAATAAACCAAAAGGAAAATCAAAATCAAAATTACATGTACTAGTGACCCATAGGATGTCACAATCTCACTACCATGGCACTTGTTTCCCCTAGAAAATCCCGAATAATCCTCAGAATAAAATAGGTGAGGCCATTATTCCCTTAGAAAAGATTCCCTCTTCCAAGTATCAAGGATATCTCTTTCTCACTGCTAGATAACACTAACCAAAGATATAAAATTCCCAGAGATCACCTTTTTCTGATGATCCAAGATATGGAATGACTGATCCAAAATGGTGGAATCAAGCTCAAGATAAAAAATTTCCCACTATAACACATGAGATGGGTCTAGTCAATATATCTTTAACTAAGACACATGAAAGACAAAATGGATCAAGGTTAGTTGTGTTGAAAACTCTAAATGATAATCTTACTTCCAAAGAGGCTCCACAACATCGAATGATATAACATAACGTGATTCCAACTTCCCATGCTTTCTTAAGTGATAGCGTCCCAGTGAAACTATACCTATAAAAATACCAGATCACCAACCCAAAACTATAAAGGATGATGAAGATAGTCAAAATATGATTTTGGGAGACTCTAATCTATCACTAACCAATTATAAATCTACCAAATTGTCTTGTTCATCTCTTGGATGAGGAAAAATCATACCAAGGAACACTCAACCAGATTAGCCCACCATAAAGGTGATTAGAATGGCCATCTATAAAATTCCACAAATAGGGCCATCCTGAAAAAGAAATGATAACTATTTTTAAAAGAAAATTAGTTGATGGTAGGTTACTTTCCCATAAAACCCCGAAATCAAAAACACATGCCTGTAACATATCATTAATAGTCTGGATGGTTTACTTGGTCTAACCATCCATTTATAGGTGATATACTTTTATCAATCTCAACTAGGTTACCAAGGCCTCATGGAGTCCCTTCTATAATGAATAAGTAAAATGGGAATCCTCAATTAAGATTATCGCTGAGGGAACTCCATGAAGCTGAACATCATATTGAACATACAATAATCTAAGGTTATCAACCTTTGTCGACTCCTTGAAGGGAATAAAATTGGGTTGATTCCATTATCCAATCAATAATCACCCAAATGGAATCCTTCCCAATCAAAAAATAAGTAGTTCAATCACAAAAATAAATAGATACTTTATCCCACTTCTACACTAGTAAGGAAAGTGGCTACAAAAACACGAATGTTCTTAGATGCTCTGCCTTTATCATCATCCAGGTAAAGCATCTTGAAATAAAGTCTGGAATTGCATATCTCATCCCAATCCACCAATATGGGTCTCTTAAGGTATAAGACATCTTGTTCACCCTGGGGTTAACAAACCAAGTTGAATGTTGAACATCATATATAACCTCTTTCCTCAAGTACATAGAAACCACCAGCCACTTTCTATGGAGAATAAAATCTATGGGAGACTAAGACCCATCACTAGAGGTCTCCCCACCATTTATGGAACTAATAACTTTCTAACACTTGGAAAAAGATACCTACTATATCCTTACCATATAGATAAGAGAGGGTGTGACCTATACACTAGCCATGAAAAATTGATCTCCATCCCCATTCACCTCTAGGATCTGATCATCAAACAAGCCCAGCAGACCACACTAATTAATTGATTCTTGGACAACCTACACTAGAAGCATATTGATTAAAGTATTTGTGACCACATTTCCCATTTTGGGTGTATAAGAAATCTTGAAATTAATTTTTTGTAGATAATCCTCCCAATGTCTCTACCTAATTTTTAGTTCCCTCTTAGTGAAAATATACTTATGACTCTTATGATCATAATACACTAAGAAATACTTCATGAAGAGGAAATGTTTCCACTTATTCATTTTATTCATCACTACTATCAACTCTAGGTTGTGGGTGTGTTAATTCATATCATGTGGGAATAGATTCCTTGACCTATATTCCACCACTAGATTATCATACATTACCACACATCCCAACCCCAACCTAAGAGAATCAAAATATACTACATAATCTCTCCCTAGATAAAGAATAATAATTACTATACAGATTTCAAATGGGCTTGACTCTACTCAAAAACACTATGGAAATTCTCATACCACATAAAATTCAACCCTTTCCTGGTCAGAGCTATTAAGGGACAATATAACCTGGATTATTTGTGAACGAGATACCTATAATACATGGTCAAGCTTAGAAATTTTCAGGTCTTTAACATGTTCCTGGGCTCCTACCAAGATATGATCTCTTATACCTTCTCTGGATCAACTAAAACTCATACCTCAGATGTCATGTGGCCCAAAACTTTTACTTCCTTAATCCAAAAATAGACTTTGTGGAACATATTGTATAGATGATGTCCTATCATGACACAAAAAAACAACCTCTATATGGTCAGCATGACCATACTTTTTCTTAAAATTCTCCAATATATCATCTACAAAAAAACAAAAAAGGAGTCCAAAAAGTAGTGGAAGGCCTAGATCATAAATTCCATAAATATTTCAGGTGCATTGGTAAGCCCAAATGGAATAACCAAATACTCAAAATGTGAATACTATATTAAAATGGTTGTCTTTTAAATGTAATTTTCCTGAAACCTCAACTGGTGGTACCTAGACCTAACGTATATATTTGAGAACCAACAAGCTTCCCTAAGATAATTAAAAATGTCATCAATTTGGGGTAAGGAGTATTTATTCTTCAAGGTCACCTGGTTAAGCTCATGATATTCTATAAGAGTCAAAGGCTCCCATCCACCATATTTAAAAATATCACTTATGAAGCCCATAATGAAATTATCGGATAGATAAACCCAATACCCTTAATGTACTATAATCAAACCATCAATTATTTTATCTAAGACATATATATCTAGTATGATAGAAAGGAAATCAAGATTCTCCTACAGAGTAGATTGATAGTAAACTCTACCTATTGCTGGAACAGTAATCCTAAAAATACACCAAAAAATCCTCTAGAAACCCATCCAAGATCACTAGAAGTTGTACCACTGAACTTCTCTCAACTAAATTGAAAAAAAACCTAGAGAACTAGCATGAAATCAACCCCATCTCTAAATAAATTGGTTCTTCCCTCCTTGATTTTGGATCCCACTGACCCTGAATGATGTGTGTACTCCTATCAGGAGAAAGTAACTGGACCCTGAGGTGATAACAATAGACTATAAACTTGAAGCGAAACAACCAATACATGATGATATTAAGTTTGAGAACATATAGGTCTAAAATAACGAAGTCTTACATGACTTCTACATCAGGAAAAAAACATTGCACTCAGGGAACATGAAAACATTATCCCTCTTCTTTCCAAATGGGGTTATAAAATCAATAACATAAGTCATAAACTCCGGACACATACCCAAAGAATAAATCAATTTCAATGAAATATTATAATGGTATGTTCCAGTTTAAAAAATAATAGATTCTATAGAATATGTAATAAACACTATACCTCTAATGGTGGATAGCCCAAAATCTGAGTTCTCTAGAATAACCTCTACTACATAGAGACACCCTATATTAGAACCACCATGTGTATTCTTCACTTGCTGAGAATATACCTTACCCTAATGGTGAGATACACCACCCTTACAAGCCTATGAATTCACCTAATATCCCTTTGAAATGGTGGATCACACACTACACCTTGGAGAAACAAACTAACAGAATTACTAGAGATGCCCAAACTTCCCACACCTATGGAATATCCTCAAAGACTCTGAGAAATGAGTTTTATTGTGTCCATCCTTACATAACTAATAATAGACAACTATATTACACCCCAAATAATCAAAATGTTTTAAACATAATAACTTCTAGACACTATTTCCATAACCCCAATGAGGCTCATCTTTCCTTTTCTTCTACCCTGGTGAACAACTCTCGTTTCCTATTATATAAGGAACACCATTATGACCTATCATTCAAATAAAATCTTCCGCTTCCATATATTTCGTATTAAACACATCTAAATAAGTTGGTTGATAGAGAAGAATGATTATTTATCTAATCTCTGTCCTCAAGCCCATCTCGAAATTTCCATCCTTATGGTATTTGTTTTCAAGAAGATCCAGAGAAAAACGCACCAAATCGGGAAAATGAGTATCATACTACATCATTGAAAAATTCATAATATCCAAATTCAATAACTCATAGTCCTTAAACTCCTTCATGGTCTCTGGGCAGAACTGTTGATTAAAATCCACCATGAAAGTGGTATAGGTGAGATCCCATTCCTTCTCAAGAGAACCATCGACTCCAAACACTTTTATCTTAGACCTTTCATCACATACTTGGTGAATCATACATCAGAGGTCTCATGGATCTTCAATAACTAAAAGATCCACTCAATACCATCCAACCACTCATCGGGCTCACCAGGTCCCTTTTTTCCATGCAACACCGGCGAGGTTTTCCTTGAAAACTAATAATCACGGTACACCTTCCATGTCTACTAATGACCACCAACTGGACGAAAGTATTGGATCATATTAATCATAAGCTCCACTAAAGAAAAATCAATAGGAGGGTTTTCCTACAGGATATTCTCCAAAATACCCTCTCATTTCTTAGATGAGGTTTCTTTATGAGGCATTGTCTACAAGACACAAAAAAACTTCATCAAGAACAATTCAATATTAAACCTTATCAAAATAACCAAAACAAACCCCTATAATCGGTATCAACAATAAATATTAAAATCAAAATAAAATGCAAATAAAAAGGGAAAAAAATTTAAGCATATCCTACTGTGAACAGTTTGGCCACACAGTTAGGAAAACAATGCTCCAACCATGAAGGTGTCACTAGAGTTGGAAGGTAAGGTTCCAAACGTTGTGCACAATTACTATAATCCATGCGACTCCTCCATACCTCCTTGTTTGACCCAAAAACCTCAAAAAAATTAATGTGATTCACTTAACATGTGACAAAAAATGTTAAACAATTCATATTCTCATAAAAAAAACTCATAAACATGATCAAAATTTCACCACAATCCTAGACCAGCTATGGAAACTTCAGGTTCGACATAAAGAAGTGTTGGGAATGCGCTCCCTTGTTCCAACCTATTGAGTACTGATGGTCCAAGATTTAGTATACCAATAAATTATAAATAACTAACCTCCTATAATACAATTTTTTAATTAACCAACCCGAGTTGACCTAAAATATCACTTGATCCTATAACACATTTAGTTTTTATGAATTATTATTTTTGAATAAATTAAAATTCTTGGATTACGTTGCACAATACACCAAGTTATGCTTACCTCATATGAAAAACAAAAGGTTAATATTGTGCTATATGAAACACATAGATTAGCTTGCAGTATATGAAACACTATGTTTGTATTGTGTTAAACATAATGGAGAGTTTCATCGATAGGTTGTGTTACACACAAGAATAAGTTTTACCGAACTACAATATACTATTAAAATTATTAAATTTTTATTAGATTTATTGTCTTGCTATTCGAGTGTCATTTATGAATAAGATTTAATAAATTTTTAAAATATTGTTTACACATATATATATATAAAATGAATTATTTTGTAACCAATTAAAAAGAAATGAAATTAAGAACTATTTGAAAATAAATAAATTCCTTTTCTGTAAAAAACTAATTATCTATGCAAAAATATGATTTATCTCAATAAATTAAACAAACCTATTTTGATGAATTTTTTTAATTAAATTTAAATATTATATATTTTAGCAATTTTTTTACATTCATCCAATATATTTTATAGGCCTAAGATAATAATAAATCCAATTTTATGAATAAGAGGAATTTTTTTCTAAAAAGTAGTTTTACAACCTTTTAATAGAACCCTTATTTTATAAATAATTTTGGAAACATTTATAAACTAAATTTTAAAAATAAACATCATTTTTGAATTAAAAATTTAAAAAAGTATCTTAGGGTAGATTTTTTGTATTTTTGGGAGAAGTTGAATTTTTGAATGAATACTGAAAAATACAAAATTTTAATTGAAAACTAATTTTTCATATTTTTATTTATATATATATAAAAATAATATATTTATCTCATTTTAAAGTATATTTACATCAATTTTAAATATATTAATCCAAATTAGGTAATTAGAAACAATTTTACAATGAAATCATATATAAAATCATTTCAAACATTTGAACATTTTTCACTTTTAGAACTCATTATTTCATCATGTTTTCTTGATTAATTTGAAATTAATTTCCTAAAATTACGTTATTTTAATTTGTAAAAATGTATTAAATATTTTGAATAATCAAAATCTATAATTTCTAATCTGTTCAAATTAATTTTTTTCTAGAATGATAAATGAATATTGTTAAAATTAATCACAATGGTTAAGCGGAAAACGAGTTTACGAAGAAAATAAACTCTACACTTCATGTAAAAAATGACCTATAACCTTTTCCAAAAACCATTTTAATTTAATATTTAAACCATATCCCCTATTTTATATAAAATTGTTTGTTATTGGAGGAGAATTATGTAAATGAGGCCTCCCAATAGTGTTTACCTTTTGGTATTTACATAAATGCCACTCCACCTTCATTATAAAATGGAATTCACTATCCCCAATTATTCACATGTATCAAGACATTTGTCTCCGAAAATCCCTATTATAATATCTCCCACCTTCCATCATATAAACCTAGAAGCCTAAATTTGGGAATAAATTAAACATAGTAAGTCCTTTGGTGAAAACCAAAAGGAGTTACTCGAAGAAGTGGAAACGTTCATCAATGTTCATTTTTGTTTTGTTTCCTTCTTCACCCCATTCAAATATTCTTACAACATGATAATATAATAACCTGTGTATAATAAATAAAATTATATAATTTTATTTTATGGTTACAACATATAACTTCACACACTTCAATCGAATGGGATATAAAATCATCATTCGTGTTTACAGTGGACTACCGACTCATGAACTAATTTCATTCATTCTTCAATTACCACCATTCAAGGTTGGGAATAATGATTTATATATAGTTTATATATGATATATCTTATATTTTATTATGTATTTATTCTGATTTAATTATTATACAACACATACCATTATTGTTTCAATTTTGTGGGAATACGATAACATCGTTCGTGTGTAAGACAGACTACCACCTTATAAAATGATGTGATTCAGTCATGATTTACATGGAATGTATTAAGGATGGGTTTAATAGTAATGTTATATATGAACAAATAATTATACTGAAATGATAATTTATATATAAATATAAATTTATATTCTTTACTTTTAATTTGTTCAATATGATAATATCATTGAAACATTGTTTACGCATATAAACGACCTTCCATTTCCATGAATGATGTAATTCATTTACGATTTATATAATTTATAGATTATTATAAATACCTATATACTGAATATATATTATATTTATATCATTTATTACATTATTTAAATAATTAAATCATGAAATAATTAATAGGACCAAAAAAAAGTCAAAACATGTACGAAAAGAAATAAGTTACTACTTGAAACAAAACATTAACATGGAATTGTAAATAAAAAAGTAATATAAATTCATAAGTAAATCATATATGGTATTATATATATGAATATGGTTATTTTATATATTTATAATAAACTAATATTTATTATAAAGTAGGTTTTAATGAGTAAATTGAGAGTCAAAACATAAGGTAAGGTGAAATCAATTCTCGATTTTATTTTTGTGAGACTTATGTTGTATTCACCACTCATTTATTTTGTGTAGTGTATATAATTACTAAGAAATGTTATGTAAAAAATTTAATTTAATTCATTAAATTAAATGTTTCATTGATGTAATTCTTTCATGGATATCATGATTTAAAAGTTACTCAAGTTTTAAGGTATTTCCATCTCACTTTTTACTTATATGAGACACACGCTAAATTTACCACATATTTCTGCTATATGGTTTATATAATGACTAGGAAATTTTTTATTATAATTATAATAAAAAATATTTTTTATTTACATATCCATTTTAGGATCTCTCTTTCATGGGGGTTTATGGTTCAAAAGTAATCAAATTAGTAAGGGAATTTTGTCTCTATTTTCTTTATTTGAGACATATGTTTTGTTGTGAACCTATATTGTTTTAGGAGATGTATATACCACCCCTTTGAAATTTTATATCTTGAATATACTTATTTAAAACATATTTTAACCTTTATTTAATGTTATTATTATTTGGATATTACAGTTCAAAGTTACCAAAGTGGTAAGAGTCATTGTTACAATCTCATCGTCTATCAGGATTGTTTATGTTGATGCTTCCATTGATGAATTTGATTTATCCATATCTCAATAATTATCATGAATTTTATTCACCTATAGTTATTCATGTTATCTTATAGTAATGTTACCATTTTAACACTCTTTTTTTACTTAATATAAATAATAAAATTTTTTGATGAAAATAAGACTTTATTTCTCTCTTCGATCGTAAATCTGTTTTATTTAAAAACCATATTTTCTAAAAGCATTTTAAAATATTTTTTTAAATTATATTTTAATTTAATTTTAAGGTAATATTATTTTGAATATTTTTTATGTTTTAATATGTTTTGAAAATGGTATTCAAATTTTCCTTTATAAGTTTTTGAGGATATTTAAAAAAGGTTTTCCAATTATTTTATGATTTAAAAAGTGTTTTCAAAATAGGAATGTATATTTTACTCGAGAATGTTTTTTAATTATTTTTAAAGATTAATTATTATGTTTTCAAAGTGGTTTTAAAATAAAAGTATTATGAAAATTTTTTATGTATTAAAAAATCATTTTAAAAAAAAGTTTATTTTCCTTAGGAAATGAGAAAAGTGAAATTTAAAAATCCTTCTCCAAATAAAATGAAACCCTTTGATATAGTTTATGATTTACCGGGGATATGATACAAGGATACAATTATTACTCTTTCTTTTAATAGTTTCTTTGTATGATGAAATGACTTTTATGAGACTTCTTTATCTTCCACATATTACACCATAATAAAATCATTATGAATCACATTTCCTTTCATGGGATATTCTATGATGAAATGATTATAAAACCAATCTATTTTACATAGGTTATGATATGATGAAATGTGAATGATACACATTTCATTTCATGGATTTCAATATGATTTTTATGAAACCCATATCTCTTTATGGGTCATGATATGATGAATATTTTATTATCATGTGAAACACATAGGTATGATTTCATTATTTTACAGGTGGGACCTATATCTCCCTCAAATTAATGGGTTAAAGATTTATATAGAATGAGACATACATGTCTAGAATGGGGAGGGAACCCAGTTTAATAGGGGACTTTTTTACTAAGATGGTCGTGGGAATGAACCATGACTACTAAGATAGTCTTGGGAGTGAACCTTTACTCCTAAGATAGTTTGGGTAGTGAACCCATTCCAATAATATATCCTCTATAATGATCCTTGAATACTATATAACTCATCATATATGTTTGTGTGTCTTTAATAATTCAATGTCTTATTCCTATATTATGCTCTCATGGTTCATGCTATTGATACCATTATGATTCGAATATTATGTTATGCTAATATTTACACCACGACTCATGGGTATGATCATTGATATATAGGTTATGACCTTAAAATGTTATTATTATGTTCTCATACCCTTATTTTCATGTTATGAATACATATATCCCTTATTTTACATTATTAAGCATCCGAGCTGACCCTTTCTTATGTTTCATTTTCATAGGTTATGAAGAACATTTTTAAGTATAAGTAATAAAAGGGATGGTCTTTGTGGGGAACATTTATGATCATTCACTAAATTATATTATTACATTCTAGGTTTCCAAATACCCTAAATTATTATTTTCCTCAGGCATTTACTTTGGCAATGTACTGAATATTCATCCAAAAAGATGTAATATCCATATATTAGAATCCTAGGTCACTATAGTTGGTATTAATGGAAAGGTTCATTAATCCTTTAAAAACTAATATGATATTTGTTTAGTGAGTTACCTAGGGATATTTATAAGGATATGTCTATGGATGTCTCTAAAGATAAGTCTATATTAGTTGTGTCAATGTTTTAGAAAATGTCATGGAATTTTTATAAAGGATTGAGAGAGTGGTTTCTAAGAAATTACATATCTGTTTTGGATACTATATGTGGATTTGTCTTTATAATAGATATACACTGGGGTAATAACCAAAAAAACACTATATTGATCTAGAATCGATCAAGAATTGGTGTATGAAAACTGGACTTACTGCAAATTTGGTTTGACACACCTAGGGGATATGATTTTGGAAATTTGTAAACTATCTATGAAACACCATGATGGATTTAAATATATTATGAATATGAATAACCTAGGATGATCCTTTTGTTTCCTAGATTAAAAATAAGGTGTTATTATTTAATCACAGTATAATATATTTTTCATGATTATGCCATTTTCACTATGATTAGTGTTACTCACACCATAATTTTGGTTTTATTTGATGGATATAAATAGAAGGAATCATGTCAACACTTAAAATGAGGGAAAATTGAGTGATTATGAGGAACCAAATCGGATGATGAATAGAGAAAAAGATATTGCGATTATGCCTAATCATCTATCTTGATATATGTTGAACAACATGAAATTCAGTGAGATTCCTAAAAAATCAAATAAGAGAAACATTGGATTTTATGATAGTTCATGTGGTAAATAACATTGAGGAAATAAGACTTGTCTTACTACATATTAATAAGGAGGGAATAAAACCCTAAAGGAATATCTCAAATTGAGGGGAAGATGTTATCTATGTGAAAAAAAGGATCATAAAGTCAAAAATTGTCAAGGAGTTCAATGGATTATCTATGGAGAACATAGAAATGTCCCAAATCAATTACCTAACCAAATAATTTACATAAACATTAAATAATTACCTATTCTATTCCAGTTTTTGAAGTGGAAGGATTTTTGAATTTATGTATTTGAATTCAAATATAGTATTATCTAAATTATGAAATATATAAGGATTTTTATGTATAAGTATTTCATTAAGGATCATAAAGAATATGTTGAATTGTACTTATGACTTAGAGATGTGATTTAATGTAATGGTTAGGGAAAACATGTGATTAATGGAAGGTACCCTTAATATGTTCTAGATGTTGAGAAAATGGTGGTTACTTTGGATAATGAGATGTTGGATAGGAATAACGAAAATTCGATAATATTGATGACCTTGGAAATAGATTAATGATTTTATAACAATGTGGTTTATTATATCATGGATGGAGTTTACAATATATTAAGATTTAATGAATATATCAAAAAAATCATTAGAATAAGAAAGAATACATGTTTTATATAAGGATTTATGATAATTCAAATTATTACCATGTTTCAAGAGAATACATGATGAATGTATTCACATGTTTGGTATGTGATAACCAAGAGCTAGATTATGGTATAGGGGGGATCAATACTAAGCCGATTTTGAGAAATTTGGTTCCCTTCTTCCTAATGTTTTGGATTTTTCATCTTTTGGAAGGGTTAAAAGGTTAACCATTTATAGAATGGTATATGTTAAACATCATATGTGGTTTTATAGATTAAATTATTATATCTACATATGAATATTTATGCAAATTGGATAACATGTGCTAACCATTTTTTTGGGATGACAACTAAAGATTGATTAAATGACTAAACATCCTTTATGGATCTTATGATCTATTAGTGATTCAGAAATAACAAATTCGCCTTCATTTTTTTTATTAGGAGATGAAGTGTAAAACATGTCAAGGCACAAACAAAGGGTAAAATTGTGCATATAAAATGGAATGAAATAATGTAAGTATATCTCATTTTGAAAATTATACGACTTTAGTTACAGAATCTTGAAATAAAATAATGCCCTATTATTGTCATTTTTTATGATACCAATGACCTATTAATGCCTAATTGGGTTATGGTTTCATGAAAACAAACCTTCTCTAGATCAACCACTTTCTTATGATCATTATCTTTATCACTCTCTATAATTATTTACCCTTTTCTTATATGTCAAAATCTTCACTCAATTTCTCATATATGGTAACCTAGTTATGATTTACTATAGGTAATCTTTATTTTTCCAACATTTATTTTGTAAAATAAGTTTTAGTATTCATTTTTTCAATGTGGGTTCCTATTAAAGGACCATTTTCATGTTAAATATTTAATGACCTAGATGAATTTTGGGGCAGAAATTCATTTTACAATCAGAGGAATGTAACACCCTAAATTTTTATGAATTATTTTTTTCTTTGAATAAATTAAAAATATTTGATGGCTTACGTTGCACGCTACACCATGTTATGCTTGCTCCATACAAAACATGAAGCTAATATTTCACTATATGAAAACTTAGATTTTCTTGTGGTACAAGAAAAACTATGTTTTTCTTGTGTTACACATAATTCCAAGTTCCTTCAATAGATTTTGTTATATGCAAGACTGAGTGTTACTAAACTATATTGTCCTATTAATATTATTAAAATATTATTATTGTTATCACCTAGCCATTGGAATGGAAGTTATGAATAATATTGAATAAATTAATAAAATATGGTCTGTAAATATATATAATTAATTCTTTAGTGACAAAATTTTTTTAAAATAAAGTATGAACTATTTGAAAATGAAGAGATTAATTTTCTAAAAAAACTATTTTTATATCCACAAACACGTTTTATCTCAATAAATTATGCGAACCACATTTGATGAATGTTTTTAATGAAATATATATTTTATATATTCAATAAAATATTTTTACATTCATCCAATATATTTGATATACATAAGATAAGAATGATTCCGTTTTTATGAATAAAAATATGTATTTTTCTAAAAGGCAGTTTTACCACTTTTTAATGGATCACTTATTTTAAAAATATTTTAGAAAACTTTTATAAATTATATTTGTAAAAATAAAAATCTTTTTTAAAATTTGAATTTTAAAATAATATTAGGTTGAATATTTGGTATTTTTCTAAGCCGTTTCATTTTTGGATGAATAGTGAAAATACTAAATTTTAATTGAATATAGCTTTTTCATTTAATTTAGTTATACAGATAAATTATTAGTTTTATTTAATTTTAAAGTATGTTTCGATAAAATATAGATATTTTAATACAATATAGGTCCTTTAATTAATTTCGTATTGAAATTGGTTATAAAAACATTTCAATCTTTTGAACATCATTTACTTTAAAAACTCGTTGTTTGGTCTCATCTGTAGGATAAATTTTAAATTAATTTTTGACACTTATATGATTATAATTTTGAAAATTTTATTCCATATTTTTAATCAGAAAAATTTATAATTTCTAATAAGTACTAAATAATTTTTTACCATAATAATTAGTGAAAAAAAATTAATCACGATGATTAATTTAAAAATGAGTTTATTAAGGGACTAAACATTAAACATAGGGAAAAAATGACCCATAAACTAGTAAAAAACCCATTGTATGGAAATATTTAGACCATATAACTTGTTTTATAAATAATGGTTCATTTTTTTAGGAAATCTATGTAAGGGATACCTCCCAATAGTGATTACCTTTTGGTATTTACAATAATGCCACTCCTCCCCATTATAAAAGGGAATTCACTCTCCCAAGTTCTTAAAACCTCCCAAAACCATTGTATTAGACAAGAGATATCCAAATATATAAAAACATTCCCTCATATAAACCTTGAATCATCACTTTGGGAATTAATACAACCAGGGACTTCTTCTAGGGTAAACCAAAATGAGTTTTCAAAGAAGAGGTAATGTTCATCAACATTCATTTTTATTTTTTTCCTTCTTAAAACCATTAAATTATTATTATAAAATGATTATATAATAACCCAAGTATAATAAATATACTTATATTTTGTTATGGTAAGGTTATTAAATAAAACATCACTCACTTCCATTATATGTGATACACAATCAACATTTTGTGTACGACATACTACCGCCATGCAAACTGATGTTGTTCGTTCTTCCATTACCACCTTTAAAGGTTAGAAAAAGGATATATTCATAGTTTATATATGATATTTGTGATATTTTTTATGTATATATTCTTATATACTTAATATATAACACATACCTTCAGAATTTACATTTTGTGAGAATATGATAATGTCATTTGTGTGTACGATGGACTACCGCCTCGTGAGGTAGTGTGATTCACTCACACATTGCATGGAATTTATTAATCACGAATTTAATAGATAAATGTGTTATATGTGAAATAATAATGATATTGTAATGATAATATATATATATATATTTATATCATTTACTTTTCTTTCGTTCAATATGACAAGAAAATGTAAAGAACGTTCATGCGTATGTACAACCTACGGTCTCCATGAGTGGTTTATTTCATTTCCTGTTTCAATATTTTACAGATTATTAAAAGTACATATATAATGAATATTATTAAATTAACATCATGGTTTACATTATATAAATAATTATAACATGATTTAAGTAATAGGGCCATTAATAACAACTCAAAACATGTACAAAAAACAAGGAAGTTATTAACTGAAACATAATGTTAAGATGTAATTCTTAATAAAAAAGTAATATAAATTCATATTTAAAACAAATATTTTATTCTATATATTAATATTTTTCTCTTATATATGTATAATAAAGTAATATTTATTATATATGAGGTTTGAATGAGTATGACGAGAGTCAAGACTTAAGGTTAGGGGATTTCCAGTCTCACTTTTATTTCTATGGTACTTATGCCATATTCACCATTAATTTTTTTTAGTGGTGTATATACTACCCTATAAAATTTTATATCATGAATTTATTTTATTTAATTATATCTAAATTTTTAATTTATGTTATTCTTTCAAATATCTCATGATTCAAATGTTACTAAAGTAGTAAGGGATTTCTGTCTCACTTTTTACTTTTCTGAGACACATGTTATATTCCGCACCTATTTATTATATTTGGTGTATATAATTCAAATTAATTTATTTTATGATGAATATCCTAAAATTTATTTTTATTTTAATATCATTTTTATAATCTCTCTATTATGGGAGTTTACGGTTCAAAAGTTACAAAATCTTTTAGGTAATTTTGTCTCAAATTTCATTCTTTGAGATACATGTTATGTTATGCACCTATATTCTATTACAAGGTGTATATACTTCCCCTTTGACATGTTATATCATGAATCTCTTTATTTTAATGATATTTTAATATTAATATAATTTTATTATTTTATGGGGATTATGATCCAAAGTTACCAATGTGATAAGAGTTATTGTTACAATCTTATCGTCGGTTGGGATTTTTTATAATGATACTTCAATCGATGAAATTTTTTATCCATATATCAATAATTATCATGAATTTTTGACTCAATTGTTTATTCATGATATATTTATGTAATGGTATATTTTTTCCACAACCTTTTTACTTCAGATAATAAGTAAATATTTTTTATGAAAATCTCACTTTATTTATATATTTAGACTGAAATCTATAATATTAAAATGAAATGTTTTTTAAAAATGCGTTCAAAAACAATTATATGATATTTTAAGATAATTTTCAAGTAAAAGTATTTTAAAAATGATTTATGTTTTTAAAATTATTGATTTTTTTCAAAGATTCATTTATTAGTTTAAAAGGTTATTTTCAAAGAAAAATTCATTCAAAATGTTTAATGATTTATAAAGAGTTTTCAAAGAGGAAAGGATATTTTATTCAATAAATGTTTTAAATTAAATTTAAATATTAATTCATAAGATTTGAATTTTTTTCAAAGAAAAGAATTTTGTAAATGTTTTATTCCTTAAGATATGAGTTTTAATGAAATTTTATTTTCCATAATATACATTGCAGGTGATTTTTAAAAATCATTCTCAATATAACATGAAATAATTTGATACAGTATCTTCTTTACTAGGGATATGATCCAAAAACACCATTATTTTTATTCTTTTGTTGGTTTATGTTAAAGAGGGAATGTTGTTAGGAAACCTGTTTCTCTTCCAAGGGTTATACCTTGATAAAACCATTATGAAACCAACTTCCTTTCATGGATTATTCAATGATAAAATAATTATGAAATGTATTTCTTTTACAAAAGTTATGATATGATTAATTTTAACGATACACATTTCATTTATAGGTTATGATATTAAGTTTATGAAACCCATATATTTTTATGGTCCATGATATAATGAATGTTGTATTATCTTTTGGATCATGTAGGTATGATTTAATTATGTGATGGGTGAGACCAATATATCCCTCTAATGCATGCGGTAAGGATTTCTATCTCATGAGATAGAAAAGGGTGGAATGGGGAGTGAACCTAGTTCAGTAATGGACTTTGTCCTCTAAGATGGTCTTGAGAGTTATCCTTGACTACTAATATGGTCTTTTGAGTGAACCTTGAGCACTAAGATGGTCATGGGAGTGAACCTTGACTATTGATATGGTTTCAGGAGTGAACCAATTCCTCTAAGAAAGCCTTGGCAGCGATCTGTGACTATTATAGAACTAATTTTATGTGTTTATATATATTCCACAATTATATATCATATTCCTATTTTATTATCTCTTGGATTATTTTGTTGATTCCCTTATGATTTATATATTATATTCTTCTAATATTTATTCCATGACTCATGTGTATGATCTTTGATATGTAGGGTATGATCATAAAATGTTAATCTTATGTTCTCACACCCCTATGTTCATGTTATGATTATTTATCTCAATTATAAAACCATACTGAGTATCTGAGATAACCATTTCTAATGTTTCATTACCCCAAGTTATGAAGAAGGGTTTTAAGTAGGTGTACTAAATGGGAATTCCATTGTGGAAAAAATTAAATATATTTCACTAGGTTAAATGATTATGGTCCATGTTTCCAGTCTCACTAAAATATTAGAGTCCTCAGGAATTTTATTTTATAACATAAATAATATTCATCAAAAAATAAGTAATATCCATTTTTGAGAATCCTATGTCACTAGAGATATATACCACCACACGGCCTGATGTGTGTTCCCAATCACCATAGGCCGGTGACAAGTACCATACATAACTAGAAATCTATTGGGAATGATTTCAATATGGAAAATGTTATGAACCTTCCATGAATTGTTATGAAAAAACCAATATCATCTAATTCTACATGCATAAATGATCATCTGGATAAATTCTACATAAGAAAAATAGATACCATTATAAAAACCAACATCATATATAAGAATTCCACCAAAGTACATGAACATACATGACATCTCCAGTCAAAAACAAAACTCAAAAGTGTGGGAACATGAACATGTATGTTATATACATACATCCCAATGGATAAAAAATCCCAAAGTGACTATACAAGAGCCATATCCCTTTGATAAAATTTCTTCTCCACAAAACAATGGACATCATTAATCAATAAGAGCCACCTGGGTACATGGTTCCCTTACATTTACCTATGTCCTATTAAATTAAATCTACATATTCTCCAAGGAATATGTAGGGTGTGTGGCACAAATAAAATTATGATAAAACCATGCATCTATTAAAAGATTTTACCCATTAAAAAAATTACTTTGAAAATAATTTTCAAAAACAAACCACTTTCGAAACACATCATTTTGAAATAAACCTTTTAAACCCCTTTGTTTTTCCATTTCAAACAAAAATGGTTTCCAAAAAATGACCAAACCTGGATAAAATAATCAAACAATACCTAGGCCTAACATGCATAACATATTAAAAAATTCATAACATGATAGAGAATAAACATAAATAACATATAACTTTATATATAGAATGTAATGGGCATATCATAACTCATCACAACAAATTGAACTAATCTAATGCATAGAGCATATAAACAAACCTAGTTTGAGTAATGTGAACCTAGGTCACTAACCATTAGGAAAGTCTTTAGTAATTACAAATTTATACTAGCTAGATAAGAAGTAATGGAAGAACTCATGATATTCCATAGGCTGAACCCTATATGATCTTATAGTCTCTTGGTAACTGATCATATAAGATATCATGGTCTCACTACCCAGAGGCTCTCATGGTCCCTTGGAAAAAATATAAGCTCGCATGTTCTTCCATCTGGAGGCCCATATGGTCCCTCAAACAAACCCCTCACTCACACCTTGGTTAACCCATTTTCTACTCCATGCCTACATAATAACAACAATTTACCATATCAAACTGGCCAATTTCATAATCAAACATAACCATTTTATCAAAACACTTTTAAAAGGGTAAAACAATTTCTAAAATAATATTAGAAATATATTTGAAGTCATAAAACCACTTTTATCCATTTTATCAAACACTTGGTGTGCATGCAAGCCACGCCCATTTGGAAAACCCTCTCTAAACACATGAATTGCCAAAAAATACATGAATCACACAAAACCTGAAAAAAACCATAAAAACATTTATTTGGTAATTAAATTGACATAAAGAAAAGGAAATTAGTTATTAAAGTGTATTACATGGGAGAAAACCTTAAATAGGGACACATACCTTGAAAATAGTTCCAACCACATCACATTTGATAAAAACCACCCATAATAAGAATATCAAGGCCACACACACATAGGATATATGAAAATAATCCAAATACACCATAAAAAACTAGTTTTTTCTAACCCAATCTTCTAGTGTTACACATATCTATGGAAATGTAGGAATAAGTATGAAGAAGGTGGAAGAAATAATATACGAATAAAAAATTTGCATACCTCCAACCAAAGCACATTAAATCCAAGGAGAAATCACCACAAAGGGAGAGGTATAACTTCAATTCAAAGGATAGAGAAGTGAATATGATAAAGGAAAATGGTAATTTACACATTTTTATGTGATCTGGAAAAGACCACATGGTTTGAAGTCATAGTTAGGAAACGTGTGCACCAACTATGTGGGGTTACAGTCTCTCTAGAAACATGATCCCCATGGTTAATCCTAAGTGTCACATGGTTTGAAAAACCATGAAAAAAACCATTTAAAACGCTATTTTCACCCTATACACCTCCTTGCATAGTTATCCACATGGTATAGAAAACCATGCACCAACTTTGTTCCTGAGCTGTTTCTCCCAAGAACTACCATTTCCACCCCAACACCCAGAAACTCTAATAACAAACCAAAAGGAATATAAAACTCAAAATTAAAAGTACTAGTTTCTTAGTGGTAATCACATAGACTTTACTCAAGAAATATTATAACAAATCATAGATAATTTTCATTATGATATTTCCACCTTGATAGTAGAACATATTTATAAACTGATTAAGATTTTGAGATTTAGCAAAGGCTTAGGCTCAACATTCACTCAATTTCTGATGCTCATCCATGAATACATATGAGCTTAAGTCATATGATCTTCAATATAATTCCATAATCTATATTAGAACCTCTTCCACCAATCATAGGTAATTATAAATATATTAAAATTATCTAAAAAACTACAAAAAAACTATTACTTCACCACTATAAAATATTGATGTTCTCTTGAGAGAGTCCCTCCTTGTGTTCTCTTTAGTTGATTCCTCCTTCTTAACATAATTTAAACTAAAGTTCCAATAGTTGGTCACCTTAAAATTTAAAAACTCTCTCATTATTGGAAATTATGTTCAATATAAAGAGAAAAACAAAACTATTCCCACTTAATCAAATATTGTTAATAAAAAAACATCACAAAGATTTCAACACCATATAGTGCAAGGGGGTTTTGATAGTAAAACCAATATGGATGGTAGTCTATACCTATAAAACTCACATTTTGAAAAATATGTATAAAATAATTCCTTGTATTGATTATGAAAATATATTTTCATTAGTAGCAATGATAAATCATATTTGGACATTTCTTTCCATAACAATTCAATTCAATTATGTGATACAAAAAATGAATGTCAAAACCACTTTCTATAATGTGGATTTAGTCATAGACATGTATATAGTATAACCCAAAGATTTTTAATTTTCAATTGATGATTTTATGGTATATAAGTTGAAATGATCTATTCATGGATTAATATAAGATTATTAGATAACTAGTTTGATGATGAAATCCAAGAGTTTAGATTTATCTAGTATGCGGAATAACTTCAAATATAAAATAAGGTTAATTTAAGTACTAGAGTAATTATGATGTTGTATATAGATGACATACTACCCATTGAAAATTATATCCCAAATTTTTATTCAATAAAGGTAATGTAACACCCCTAGATTTTGGAATATATTTGTCTCAAAATTAATGTTTTGTTTGATAGCATGTTTTATACTCAACACCAAACTAAAATGAGCGAAGAAATATTTTATAAACATTATAAAAAATTATAATAATAATAAAATCTCTAAAAAATAAAAGGATATAAACTAATTAATAACGGTAAAATTTAGAATATATATATTTAATATGATTTAAAAGGATTGTAAATTCTCAAATTACTCTTTAAAGTACTAATAAATTAAGTACACAACATTTTAATGATTATTATGATAATATATAATTTTTAAATATATTAACTAATATATTAACATTATTAATACTATAAATTATTATGAAATAATATTGAGTACACATAATGTTTAAAAACATAATTTTCTTTAAAATAATTTTTTACTATAGTTTGAATTTTCATAAAAAAGATATATTTATAAATTTTAGAAATTTAATATCATAAATTAAATGTTATTTTTTTATATAGAAAAAAATTAACAGAGTATTAATTTTTGGGGTTTTGCTGAGATAATTTATTTTTAGGTGAACGGTGAAAAAACATATTTTACCCAAATTGTGATTTTTATTACTTGATAATAATAAAATAAAAACCTAGAAGTTTATAAAAAAATTTAATCCATAAAATAGGTAATTTATAAGTTAACCTTTAAATTTTATAAATATTATATTTAATTTAGAATACTTATATTTAACATTTTTAAAATTAAGCAATATTTTTATAATTATTTTTTAGTATTTCTCTTTCCATTAATTTTTCTCAAGGTAAAATGAGGTTTTGGATTTATTTTAAATTCAAAGAGATATTCCTTAGTTAATAATAAACTAATAAATTTCATTAAAATAAATAACATTGATAATTTTATCTTAAAAATAACATTTATTCTTAAAAATAAATTTTTTATAGAAATATATTTTTGTGCATTACATGTTGTTATTTTAAAATTAATTTTTATTACACATATAAATTTTTTAGGATAGAATTGATTTCAGATTTGGAATCAGTAGATCCAAATTATTTAATGAAATTAATTTTATTTTTGTGTATTAAAAGTGTAACACCAAGATATTTTAAATCTTATTTATTTTAAATAAATTTAATATCTTTTATATTTTGAGGTAAATGAAACTATATGATTTTAAAATAAGAATACTGTGTTCGATAGTGTATATGACATGTGACACCGAGTTTAAATAACTAGTGAAATATATTATTTAACCATGAATGTTAAAATATAACCATTGAATTGGAATGTATTAATAGGATTAACTGAATTATAATATATATATATATATATATGTTAATCACTAACAATTTCTTGATAAATTATCAGTAATGATCACTCAAATTTTTAGTGATGTCATTTTACACTTTAAAATACATTTACATAAAAAATGATTTTATTTTGTATAATATGTTTGGGAATTATAATTAATTAATATAATTTTTTTATAAAATATTTTATTCAAATCAAAATTTTCTTAGGGTGGAAATTTGGTATTTTTTAAAAAAATTGATTTTTTAGCAAATAGTGAAAAATATTGATTTTTCAAATACTGTTATTTCATTTCATTAAATTAATTAATTTTAAAGTCCCATTATCATTTGAATTTTATTTAAAATTAACAAAAGTATTATTTTTTGGATTTAAATTAATTAATTACATTTGAATCCTCTTTATTCCTAATTCTGATATAAGTTTATTTTTTTGCTTAAAAATGAAATTTTCTTGAAACTCTTTTTAAATGAATAATGTTCCTCCATTTTAATGAATTAAAATATTATTTAATGAGGTAAGACATTAAAAGAAATTTAAATATTATATATCTAATTATATGAATTTTAATCTATTCCATGATGATTACTAGTCATATAGTTAATATAAGGAAATCTTATTCTTGAAAAATGCATTCTTGAAATCCCATTTTTTAAAACATTTTATGAGATTATATTTAAATTCAATTTTTAAAATTTTGAGAATTGAATTTGGTAATATATATTTCATATTTTAAATTTTAAGAATTAATATTACATAATAAGTTCAACTTAATTTTTGGTCTTAGTGAATAGTAAAATACGTAAAAATCAATTACTACAGTCAAGTTAAAAATGGGTTTATTAGGGTATTAGTATATAATGATAAGAGTTAAAATGACCTAAATACTGTATAATAAAACTTTTATGGATATATTTTGACCTTATCACATATATTTTTTAATAATGATACATTTTTTGGTCTTGTCTCATGTGAAAAAAATGTGTATTATTTATTTCTTTACAAAATTTCATCTGTGTCCTCTTCCACAATTATAACAACGAACTCTCTCCATTCAACCATTCACTCCTATGAGGACATTTTGATTGAAAAAAAACTATAGAAATATCTCTCAAAAATCCTTATCCAAATTCATTAGGTGATAGTATTTTGAAAATAAAAAACCCCAGGGTTTTTAATAAGTGATCGAAAGGAGGTTCTTCTAAGTGAAGGTAATTATCTTCACAAAGATATTTCATTTTAAATATTCTTTTCCACCTTCAATTAAGTATTAAAAATATCAATATAATAACACAGGTATATATCAAATACTGAGATGTTATTATGTTTGTGGAATAATATATATATATATATATATATATATCCTCCTCCATTAAAAGGGAATCAAAGACATCACTTGTGTGCATGAGAGAATACTGCCTTGTGAACCGATGTACTTTGCTTTCCATCACCAACTCACATGAGAAGTAATATTGGTGGAATTTATTAATATATATAAATATTATACATATGAAATGATATTAATTTTTTAAAATTAATATACCATCCACTTCCTTACCCCTTTCATCATTAAGGGAATGATATCATCGCTCATGCGTAAGTATGACCTATCATCTCCATGAAGTTATACGACTCATTTTCTTTGTAAATATTTAAATAATGGTTTCAAAAATGAATATAAGAAGTAAATATTATATTTATAACATTAATTTAATTCTATATTTATTATTTAATTATACCCTATATGGAATAATTAAAACTTTTATGACAAAACACACATGAGATAACAAGGCAATTAAGACCCGAAACAAGGGTTAAAATAAAATATTATAAAATAAATGGGGAAAAGATGTTATAAAATATTCATATATGATATTATAAATATTAATATGGTTTTGGTATAAATAATTTAATTGTTTAAAACCATATATAAAAGGTTAAATGATATTCAACTAATCATAAATGTTATGTTTGTGATTTTTTCTAAATTTCCTTTCATTAAGGCATATTGTAATGTTATGCACCTAATTTCATGTATATGATATATATACTACTAATTTATATGTAATATCATTAATAATTCACAATTCATGTTATTTTATATTTTAATTTGAATTATGATAACAAAGTTGATTTGGCTTGAAAATTACCATGTGGTGAAAATTTTCATAACTCAATTTATTTTAATTTGGTTATTTTACTTACCAATTGTCTATTATATTATAATAATTTGTGTGTAATGACTTTTGATTATCTTATCTTGTATATACACTTATTTTATGTGGAATTAAATTTGATACACATAATCAATTCAGTGATTTATTCCCACTTCAACGTTACGATCAATATAAGGGTTTCTCTTCTAAAAGTATCTTCTTTGGGATATATGTTTTGTTATATGTCAATATTTTTTTATGTTATATATCTAATAAAAATTTGATATTTTTAATTAAAATATTTATATTTATGGAATTTAATTTTTCATTAAATGTTATTCCATTCATGGAGCTTATGATTCCAAAGTTACCCAAGTTATAAGAGATTTTTGATTCAATCACATTTTATTTGGGATTGTGTAAACATGAATTTAAATTGAACGAACTTATTATATAATTTTATTTTAAAAAAATAAATTTCATTCTCCTATAGTTATTCATTATGTTTTAATGCAATAGTATAATTTCCCTATCTTTGGTACTTAAATGATTGGGAATTTTTTTCATAAAATTTGATATTATTTCACACTTAAGTTGAAAATCCTATTTTTTTTAAACACATGATTTCTAATAATGTGTAATTTTATTACTATGGTTGTTTAAATTATTTTTACCCATAATTGGGTTTTTAGGAATTTTTTTTGAAAGGAATATTCTTATAATTTTGCAAAAAAATTAATTTTTACTTTTCTTAAAAAAAGTAAATGCAATATTTTTTTAACATACACATCATGAGAAAAACCGTCCAACCATAATGACCAATAATTTATTATAAGGTCCATTTAAATTATATAAGTATATTTTTATTAAAAAAATGGTTTCCCTAATTTTCTTGAAATTCTTACTTTTTAAAGGTTTCTTTCAAATTGAAAAGTGTATTTTCCTCAATATTTTTTTATGATATTGTTATGGTATTTATATTTATCAATGATAAAGAAAAATTATTTTATATATACTTTATTGGGTATGAGTTATAATAATACCATCCTTATTCTTTATCAAGATGGGTTATGATCAATTTTACCAGGGAAAATATTGAAATTCTATATCTTGATTAAATTTTGTAATCATTCACTTTCCCTTGAAATATTCACATTGTTGTGATCATTATACAAACATTTACTCTAAATATCCATATTATTTATTGAGGATATGGTTATTTCATAAACCAGATATCATTTTTACATGTGTTTTTTTAATTAGAAAGTTATTTGTTAAATGGGGAAATATTGATATTTTATAATCATTATTCAATATAGACATTTATTAATAAGGAATATAATTCATTAATTAAATCTATCATTCTATATTTGAATAATTCATTCGACATGCAGTGATAGATAGAGCCCATAATTAAATAGACAATTGATTCATCAATATCTTCATGAGGAGAATTAGTAAGCTAGGATTAAATGGTGGTTTACCCATAGTTTGAAACATATTGTGAAAGGTATTGATGATATAGATACAATGATTTCTTAGATTATAACATCCAATATTTATAATTTCTATCATTATGAATTTAGTTATTATTATCCATGATATTTTTACATTGATATTAGCCATTGATTCATTTTATGCTCAACTTATTTATTAAATAAAATGGGTGTTCAGTTATTTATCTTTCTATATTGATTTTAATTTGTTAATTAATTATATATTTCACTTTATATAACTCTTATTGAGTATTAGATATCACCCTTATTTTGTTTCATTTTTGTAGGATATGAAGAGGTAATTTTTGAATGATTTCATAGATGAAACATTATTTTCTTTATCAATGTTGCATTTAAAATTTTCAAATGTAATATGAGATTCAATTATGTATATAGTTTACCGAGACTAATAAAAAAATATGTTCATTTGGGTTGAATTATCTTATATCTAGAACCAATTTAGTAAGGCAACCCCATCCTATGGGCTACTGGGTTTGGGGGAATTATAGTTGGTATCAAAGAAAGATTAGTAGAAACCATGGGAATTTGATTTACGGAAAAATATATTAGGGAACATAACCCTATTGTAGACATTGAGGATATGTATAGGATAATGTTATAATGTTTTCGTAAGGAATAGAATATGTGGTTCTTCCAAGAAATATATACATGTCTCGATACATGAAGTGGATAAGGTTTTATAATAGTTACACCTAGGGTTGATAACTCTGAAAAGGGTACATTGGTCTTTAACTCAATCATCTACTGATGCATGACAACATGCCTTACTATGATATTGGTTTTGTACTATTGGGGGATATACATAAGATAAATCATTTTATTTATGAACCATCATAAAAGGCTCATATAGATGATGAAAATTAATGACCTAGGATAAACCTAAGGTGTCTTAGATTGAAAAATAGGTGTCATGATTTATACTTATTATAAATTATTATATTATTTTCCTATAATAATTATATTTTCTCACACCATGATTTTTGGTTTTAGTCAATGGATGGAATTTGATGGAATATTGTAAACATTTAATAGTATAGAAAATGATATAATTAATATAAACCGAAGGGGATAATTACATGAGTAAAATATATCATGTTTTTTCCTAATCATTTATCATGACATATGATTAAAAACCTACAAATTAACCAACCCTTAGTCTCACCAAATAAGAGAAGGATGGATTTATCTATGATCTTAATTTTTGAAGACTATATAAGAAAAAATGCCTCGATTACCTTCATGTTAGAAATGAGGAAAGATATAACAAATAGAATATCTCACTGGAGAAGGACAATGTTTTTTCTGTGGAAAATAAGGGAATAATTCCATATACTACCAAAGAAAAGTGAGGAGTTTAGTGGAGAGAAATAAATTACATCTTAGAAATTCAATTATAGATGGTTATATTGAAATTGGGGAACCTAGGTATTATATGATCCAATTAAACCTTTTAAAGGTTAAACCATAGACCAAGGAAAGAACTATGTTGATGTAAATGGGTTGAAGTATATATGTATTGGGATTCAAGGACTGTATTATTGAAGTATTTTTATGAAGGATATTTTGGTTATAAAAATATTAAATCATTTATGGATTGTGTTAATTTTGTAAGAATATATATCTTTATATAATATTAACTTAAGATTTATATATATCGTTTTGGGTTTATGAGTTTATGTTTGATCATAAGTTTAATTTGTTAAACACCCCTTCATTGGAGGTTTTATGTGATTGGACTTTTTCAATGTTAACTATGTTTTGGGGACATTTATGGAAATACAACTTATTATTATAGTATATGAAAAATATAATTAATGACTAATGTCATTACATTTTGTTGAAATAAAACCAAGGGTATTGTTGATCTTTAGGATTTTTCTTATATTTAATGTTGTTCTAATTATGGGTCATCAAAATTTGGAAATTTTATATAAATTATATTAATATATTTTTTCAAAAAGAATTAACCACGTGATTGTAGACAACTCATCACATCGGGCGAGGCTGCGGCGCTTGAACTCAGGAACAAAGATCAATAAGGGAAAAATGTCTGCCACAAACCTACATGAATTTCTGGTTAATATTTCACTTATTTTAGTCAAATGATTTTATGGATAAATATAAATTTTTTACTAGTGGTTTTACTATTGAGTTTTATAGATTTATGTATTATATTGTATAACTTTTTGAAACCATATTTGTTTTTGAAAATATTTTGAGATAGACAGAAATACTTATAACTAATTTATGGATCTTATAATCTATTAAAATTTAATTTCAATTATTTATTCATAAAAAATTCATATCTTAAATTCATTTATATTATTAAGAGGTGAAGTTATAATTGATAAAAAAACAACCAAAGGATGAAATTAGTCTTATGAAAATAGAAATATTTCAAGTAAGTATATTTTATTGTGTTCTATATCTTGATAGTAAAATAATCCATAAACTCTAGGAAAAAGATATTAAACTAATAATTTTATCCTATTACCCTAATATTATATGAATAATTGGTCATTTAACTAATCAAATGTTTATGGTTTTGTGGTCATTAAATTTCTCTTGATCATTGACTTTCTTGTGATTAAGGATCTCTAATATGTCCATAATTATTTATGCTTTTCATCTATGTTAATATTTTTACATCCCACTATTGTTATCCTACTCTGAAACATTTATATGTGTTATACCAAATGGCCTTAATATTTTTCTTTATTTTTGGAGGATGTTTTGTTAATACATTTTATGATGTGGATTTTAAACAAAGGAATTTCCAAATATTAAACCCTTGATATTTGAGTTCATGTTGAGATTACAAGAATGAAATTTATTGAAGTTGGGGATAATGTAAAACCCAAATATTTTGGAATAGATTTATTTTAAATAAATTTATTCACTTATATATATATATATTTTTTTACATGAAACTATAACATTTTAAAAGAATAAAATTATGTTTGATAACGGCCATGACACACAACACCGATTTTAAAGGACCCGTGAAATATATTATTTAAATATGATCATTATAACCTAGCCATTAAATTTAAAGGTATGAATAATATTATTATAATTAAAAAATATATATATTTTTTGTAAAAAATTCAAATTTATTGATCAATTATGAGAAATTAATAACTCAAATTTTTAGTGAAGTCATTTTATACTTCAAAATACATTTTCATCAAAAATAGATTTATTTTTCATTTACTATTCTGGAATTAAGATTAATGTATAAAAGAATTTGAAATTTTATTTTATAATAATAATCCCATTATTGATATAATCATATACAAATTTTCTTATAGATAAATTATGGGATTTTTTTGAAAAAGAGTGACTTTTTAGTAAATATTGAAAAATAACGATTTTTCATGTTTTATAATTTATTATCATAAAATTAAGTAATTTTAATGTCCCATTATGATTTGAAATTGATATAAAATTTAAAAAATTATTATTTATTTGGATTTAATATTATTAATTACATTTTATTCAGTTTTATACCTGATTTTGATATATGTTTTTTTGCATAGAAGCACAATTTTCTAAAAACTGTTTTAAATGAAAAATGTTTCACAATATTAATTTATTAAAATAATCTTTATGGATGATTTATTTAAATTAAATGAAGAGATTATATATCTAACTCATTTATTTTTAACACATTTCAAGATAATTTATAGTCATATATTTACTGTATGATCATCTTATGCTTTAAAAACACATTTCTTGAAAACCAGTTTTTCGACACATTTTTTGGGTTTATCATTATATTAAAATTTTCAAATTATTTGAATTTACTTAAGTAAAATTGATTCCATATTTTGAATCATAGAAATTAATAAAATATAATAAGGTTAACTTATGTTTTGGTCATAATGAATAGTTAAAACAAAAAAAATTAATTACCACAATTATGGTAAAAAATAGGTTTACAGGGTGTTAATCTATAAATACAAGGGTTAAAATGACCTAACACATATCAAATTACAATTTTATAGAAATATATAGACATTATAACATCAAATTTTTAATAATGTTAAATGTTTTATCATTTTCTCCTGTGAAAAAGTTGGTTATGATTTATTCTTTTAAAAACATCTAGGTGTTTCCCCCTCCTCAATTATAAAGGGGATCTCTCTCCAATCACTTATTCACACCTATCAAGAAAAGTTTTATAAAAAAAACTGAAAAAATATCTCCCAAAAATTTGTAAATTTTTTTATGGTCTTGTCTTCCCAAAATACCAGCCCTATGGTTCTTAATTACAGATCCAAAGAAGTTCATCTAAGTAAAGGTAATTGTCTTCACTAAGCTCTTTATTTTTAATTATTATTTTTCAAAATTCAATTATGTATTAAAAATTAAAATATAGTAAAACCAATATATCTCATATAGTGATATTTTATTATGTTTTTTGGAATGATATATACTGATCTCATCCTCCATCAAATTAGAAACAAAGCTATTTCCTATGTTTACGACTGACTACCACCTTGTGAACTGATGTAATTTGTTTTCCATAACCAAATCAAATGGAAAGTACCAATTATAGATATAATGAATATATATAATAAATATTATTTTATATTAATTCGAAAAAATTAATATACCACCATCTTTCATACCCTTTCTCCCATTAAGGTAATGATACTATCAGTCATGTGTGTGTATGACCTACCATATCCACAAAGATATGCGACTCATTTTCCATGTACAACATTAAATTATTTTTTAAAAATTAATTAAATAATTAAATATTATTTTGAGAAAATAAATAAAATTAAATATATTATGTAATAATATCTTATACACAGTAACCAGAACTTTCATGACAAAAAACGTATGAGAATATAAGGTAATTAACACCCAAAAGAAGGAAACAATGAAATATTAATAACAAACATGTATTAAGATGTTATAAAATTATAATATATAAAATTATAAATACAAAAAAGGATCTATTATAAACTAATTAATTGTTTAAAACCCATATACATGATGGTAAAATACATTCAACTAATGGGAAACATGAGGTAATAAATTTTGTCTTAATTTACATTCACTACGGCATATTGTAATTTTATTTGCCTAATTTATTTTATATAGCGTGTATAATGATAATATTACATTTAATATAATTAATTTAGGATCGAAATTAAGATTTAGATGCTTAATTATAGGAGGGTGGTGAATTATAGGTTTCAAAACATTCATTTTTATCCTTAAGAAAATCTATGTTTAACCATGTTAAACAAGATGGACTCAAGAAACCTTTTTAGTTATTAACTAAGAAACTAATTTGGTTTGGATCTTATAATTTGGATCCAATAAGGATACTTAAGAAAAGTTTACTTAGGAAAATATTCTACCATAAAGTGTATATAATCTTAATTCTTATAGTATACAAGTATAAGAACATATTGGAATGATAAACTTTCATTCTTTAACAAAATGCAGCAAAAATAAAAAACTTGTAACAATGACAAGTAAACAAGTATGAAATATTTTAACATAAAAATAAGGGTATCCAAAAAAGTTGGATAAATTACCCTTGATTTTTACTTTTAATAAATTATATCTTACCCACAAAAGGGTAAGCCCTTGATAAGAATATTGGAAACTGTCTTTATATCCTTGTAAGACCTTGATCTCTAAGGTGATCAGTACCTATGTATTCCTATACCTGTAATCCCTTGAATGATCAATGTTACTTGATTCACATATAGGAATATCTTTCTTGTATTTTGATCTAGTAAATCATTCAAGAGTCTTGTATTTCATATGATTTGATCTAATAGTGAAATAAAAACTGTCGTTACCATTATTTTTGCTTATTTATCTCTACATATCTCTTTATTTTTGTTTTATGATGGAGAAGTGTTCCAAATAACTCATCAAGAGTGATGTTAGATACTTTATTATTCTCTTCAATAGATGTTATATTATATTCCCAATCATTTGGCATAATATCTATTGTCTTATCCACAAGTATTTAATCCTCATGTCTTTTTCTCCCATAGACTGAAGGCTTTTGAAAATAGTCATAAATATTTATTGAAATTTTCTAATAGGTTCTCTATAAAGAAACATAAAACCATGATATTAAACTCTTAACATAAATCTTTTTGTTTCTATCACTTCTGAAGTTCTAACTTGTGTAACTTCAAGTTTCTTAAAGATTATATTGGTAACTTCACAAGAGGATATTTGGTTGTAGAAATTCATGGTCATAGAGCATAATAGAGTATTATGTACCTTGTAATTTAGTTGATGTTCTATTTTTTCCTGATTTGTAAATGTTCTGATTTCTATTTCTGGTATCCTTTAATCTCTAGTGAGCATTACAAAGTTGTCTAATCCAGTGTTAATAACAAAGGTCTTCATCCATTATCTCCTGTATTCGTAATCATTCTTGTCAAATATTGGGGATCTGGTAGGATTTATATTTCCTATAGAACCAAAGTTCATTCCTACCATTCTATTTGAAAATACAAGAGATCTTTTCCAAAAAACATATTAGTAGAAAAAATTATAAACAATGAAAAACTTGAACATGCAATGTTGAGAAAGTAATGTTGAGTAAGAAAACTTATATGTAACTATAAGTATTCCAGATACCTCCTATGATACCAATTTTAGGATCAAAATTAAGATGTATATATTCAATTACAAGAGGGGGTGAATTGTTAGTTTAAAAACAATCATTTTTATCCTTAAGAAAATATAGGTTTAACAATGTTAAACAAGATGTATTCACAAACATTATGTAGTTCTTAACTAGGAAACTAACTTTCTTAGAATCTAATAATATGGATCTGATAAGGAAACTTATGAAAAGTTTACTTAGGGAAATATTCTACCTTAAAGTTTATAGAATCTTATTTATCGTAGTATAAAATAATAAGTAAATTTAAGAATGTCATACTCATTTCATTAAAAAATGAAATGGAAATAAAGACCCTTAACAAAGACATATAAACAAGAAGAAAATATTTTAACACAAAGATAATGGTATCAAAAAACCTTGGATAAAGGTCCCTTGATTTATACTTTCAAGAAATTATGTCTTACCCACACCAGGGTAAGTCCTTGATAAAAATATCTGAAACTGTGTTGTTATCCCCGAAAGCCCTCAATATCTAAGATTATTGGTACCTATATCTTATAATCTCTAAAATACCTAGATTGATCAAAAAATCATAATATCACTAAGCAGGCTGAATAATATGTTCACATCTTGAATAAGTTTCTCACAGCATTCACACACGGTAGGTTTGAGAAGATCTCCCATAGCACAAATTATCTCTCTATAATTTTGCACATTCTTCACTTCTCAATGTTTTAAACTCTTCAAATGGATGGGGTATTTATATTCAAAGTTTCTAATGGTCAGCTCCCTCCTCTAAAGGTCATGTTTTTCCTTAAATTTTAGAGGTACCTGTACAGGTGTCACTTAGCAAATAGTTAGTTAAAATAGATTGTACAATATCGTTTCATATAAGAAAACATGAGAAACATTATCATGATTAAGTAACATTAACAATTTTTTGATCTGATAAAATGAAACATTACTTTATGAAAATGAGATAATTTTAAGAGAAACATGTAATAAAATTATTACGGAAGTGAAAATACGAGTATATAAATATTAACAATCTGATTCTAAAATATAAAAAAATTGATGTCTAAAATCTGAGGAATTCAGAATTTGATTTATGATGAATTCAGAATCTGATTTCTGAAGAAATTAGAGCTTGATTTTAGGATAAATAGGATTATTATTTCAAAAAATATTATATTTTTATTTAAAATAAATCGAAGTTTGATTTTAGGTGAAATCAGAGTCAGATTTCAAAAGAAATCAGAGTATGATTTTAGGAGAATCCAGAGACTAAATTCAGGAGAAATTGGATTCTAGTTTTAGTGGAAATTAGTGTATAATTTTGGATGAAATCAGAGATTGATTTCAAGAAAATTTTGAGTCCAATTTTAGGATAAATTGGAGTCTGATTTTACGAGAAATTGGAGTTGGATTTCAGAAGAAATCAGATTCATAATTTTGGAGAAATCAAATTCTAAGGAACTGTAAGGTTCTATCTTAGGTAAGGAACCAATATTTGGAAATAAAAAAAATATTTATCCTTGGTTTAATAAATAACTAGATAAGAAAATAAAAATTTATAGGTATGTTAAAAACGTTTTTAGAGAATGAACATTTTCTTTAAGAAAATATTTCATAGAGAAAGATAATTTTCTTTAAGAAAATGTGTTTGTTATTTTCAAAACATAAAGGAATGGAAAATTCATAATGGATCTTATTGAAGAAAAATTAATAATTAATAATTAATGTTATTTTATGTTTTATTTTGAATTACATAATGTCATGAGATTTGACTTCAAAATTTCCAAGTGGTGGATAATTTTATAAATCAATTTCTTTTCTTTGGGTTATAATAATTCTTCATTGTATTTGAAATTATATGATCATGTTTTTAATAAATTTTTGTTATGTTATGTTTTATTTATACATTTATTATGTGTATTTACATTTGATACACACAATATATTCATTGACTAATTTTCACTTCAATCTTATGATCATTGTACGGGTTTATCATCTCAAATTTTCTTCATTGGGACAAATGTTATGTGATACTCCTATATAATTTTTTAAGGTGTATATAATACACATTTTATATGTTATATCTTGAATGTAATTATACTAATGGTATTTAATATTTAATTTTATGTTATTCCTTTCATGTTTATTTTGATTAAAAAATAACCTAAGTGGAAAGATATTTATGTTTCAATCCCAATTTAATTGGGATTGTTTGTAATTGAATTTTCATTGAAGGTAATTATTTGATTATTATCTAATAAAACCCCTAAATTTTATTACCCACTATTTATCCATGAATGTTTCTTATAATAGTGAAATTTTCGTCTATTTGGTACTTGAAATAACTAAGACTATTTTAATCAAAGTTGACATCATTTCTCTCTTCGACTAAAAATTATTTTACTTCTAATTGCATAGATTCTAAATTTTTTTTAAAAAAATGTTTTAATATGGTAGTTTAATGTAATTTTACCCATAATTTTATTTTAATTTTTTTAAAGGAATCCTCCTATAATTTTCTAGACAATGAAATTTTGAATGTTATTACAAAATGTGAAAGGAATATTTGTTTTAGGATACTCAGAATAAATAAAACGATCCCACCAACCTGACCAATCATGTTTTGAAGCTTCCTTTACATGTTTAAATATTTATTTTTAAATAAAATTATTTTCCTAATATTTTAGAAATTCTTATTTTTTTAAGGCGACATTAAAAGTGAAAAGGGTATTATCCAACATTTTTTAAAGATCCTCTTATGGTATTTATTTTCACCAATGAAAACAACCCTTTATTTTACATATAATCCAATGAGGATATATTATAATGATAAAATATTTATTTTTTCCCTATATGGTTTATGATTAGTTGATTAAAGAAAAATAATGACATTATATTTGTTGATTTTTTTAATAATTAACTTTCCCTCGAAATATTAACATTCTTGTGACCATTGAATATATATTTCCCCTAAATATCAATATTATTTATTATGGATATTCATATTTCTTAAACCATATATCATTTATAAATACACTATTTTCTTTAAATTTCATTTGATTGATTAGGGAAATATTGATATTCCATATTAATTATTCAACATAGACATTTTTTTGATAACGCATATTGTTCAGGAATTAAATCAATAATTCAATATATGAGGAATGAGTTGGATATATAATTAATGGTGGGGCCCAAAATTATATATCCCATTGAAACATAAATAGTTTCATGAGGTAACTCAGTATACTAGAATTAAATGGGGTTTTGCCCATGGTTTTAAACTGTCATGTGAAAGGTATTGACTTTATAGATATCACGATGTATGAGATATTGAAATAAAATATTAATAATTTCCTTCATTGAGAATTCATTTATTATTATAAATTAGATTATTGTATTTAAATGATCTATTGATAGATTTTATTCTCAACTTAATGATTAAATAGTAAGTATGTTCAGTTATTTACCTTTCCATATTGATTATGAATTTTGATTATGATGTATTAATTATTGATAGATTCTACTTTAATTGAATCTTAATGATCATATTATATCACCATTATTTTGTTTCATTTACATATGATATAAAAAATTAATCTTTTAATTAGTTTAAAGGTACATAATTTTTAATTTCAATCTAATGTATTTCATGTTTTCAAAGATAATATGATTTTGAATTATCAATCAACTTTATAAATACTACGGATCTATTAGGTCATTTGGTATGTGATTAATTTTATCTAGCACCAATTTAGTAATTTAAAAACTATCTCTGGGCTGTTCAGGTTCTGGTCTTCAAAAAATGTAAATGTCTTAGGTAAAGATTAATTACCAGGGTAAAAACCAAAAATGTTAAAAGTGAAAAATATAAGATCAAAATACAGAAAAACATGTTTAGAACATATGTTAAAATTAATTTTCAAGGGATGTACTTAAATCATCCCCAAGTCAATTATTTTTCACTCTAGATATAATTTTTATGTGAATCATGCGCTCTCTGTATATTAAAAATTTATATTTATAAATATTCTATTTTTTTCACCGATAAAAGGAGCTCACCTATACCCCATTTATACACACTTTATAATGAATTAGATTGAAAAAAAGTATGATATTTTCTCTCCTTAATTCTATCACCATGTAATAAAATCCTTATTCTCTCCAAAAGACTTTGGTAAGAAGCGTTAAATTATTACACAAGGGAGAACATCTAAAGGGAGAGGTAATGTTCTCAACTCAGGTCTCTTGGTAATTTTTTCTTTTTTACAACACAAAGCATATTATATCCATGAAATTTTGATAAAATTAATATTATTAATATAAATTAATTTAATTATGACCAGGTAATATCCATTTTATGCCATCCTCTAAAACAACTTGAAAAATGAAGACGTCTTCATGCATACGTGCAGATGACCATCTACATGAATGATTTGCATGATTTTTCATCACCACCTTACCTGGATAATCATCGAAGTGTATTTAGTATATTAATATAATATTTATAAAATTATTAATATTCTTAATATATAAACCATTCACTATATTCTTAATATTCTATGGAAAACTAACGTGTCACCCGTGTTTATCTGCTGACAACCACCTTGATGAAAGTGACATATTTCTTTTTTCATCTAGTATTTAATTATATATAAAAATATATAAAAATATTATTGAACACCATAATAAAATCTAAATAATTTAATTATTCGCATTTAATAATTATATTATTCCAAAATAATCACATTCTTAACCATACTCACACATCAATTATAACATGTTTTTGTTTGGGTCAGTTTAATCACCGATATGAAAAAATTCTATAAACTTATTTCAAATATGTCTATGGAAACATAAATACAATAATTAATATAAATTTATAAGGATATAATTATTTGTTTTTAACTATTAATATATAATTTTAATATTTATCTCAATATTAATATACCACCCTTGTGTCCTTTAAAATTACCGAAACAATCTTGTCATTGACTTCATTATCACTAATCATAACTAATATAACTATGAAGTAAACATATTAAATTATACATCATCATGAAACATATATTAAATTTACTTTATTTATATTTTATTGATGAAATTTTAATTTATATAAAGTAATTGACATTTCTATTATGGAACTAGTACTACAAAATAATAAAAACATATAAAAACAATGATTAATATAAATTACAAATAACTAATATATTTATAATAAATTAATATAAATTAAGTTTATAAACGATTTATATCTATTAATAATGTTCTTAAATAAGTAATTAAGAGTTTTATTTTTGTTATACTAGAGACTCAAGAACATTCATGTTTGTCTCAATTTTCAAATCTATGAGACATATTTGATACAATGCACAATGTATTATTTTTTATTTTGTATTCACTATCCTAATGATTTAATGATTTATAAATATCTTCAATTTTATTATATTTTAATAAAAATTTCTTGATCTCCCTTTAATTTTTTTATTCTTATATAACCAATATCGTGAGTGTGTTTCGTCTCAAATTTCTTTCTTTGTGACATGTTTTGTTTTATGAATCTTGTTGAATTTATATGGTTTGAACATAAACCATTTGATATATTATTTCATTAATTATATTTAATTCATTATCTCTTATGTCTAATTTTAATATCTCTATTTAAATTGGTTTTAATTAAAATTTTACTCAAATCATTTGGGTTTTATCTCCAATATCATTTTTAAATCGAAGTTTCTTTTGAAAGATAATCCATCTCAGAAATTTGTATAATTTTCACTCTAAAAACTTTATAATTTTATTATACTATATTTATTCCTGGGTTTTTACTTTTATTTTCATTATTTCATCACCACTTGGATCATAGTTTATCTATTATATGAGAAACAGACCCCACCTTTTCTTTTCGGTCATGTATATTTCCATTTTATATTCATATTCATTATATGCTTTGATAGATGTAATTATATATGAATAAATAATTACTTATGGAAATTTATATTATTTTTAATTTATTAAAATGTTTTTGAAATAAATTTTAATGTTTTCCATTTGGGTTATTTATGATAAAATGTGAAAATAATCTCTTTTAGAAGTTTCTATATGAACACATCATTAAAATTTTTCCTTTTTCTATGTAATGTGTGCTCTAAATTTTCATGGATTCTAAAATAAATCCTTATTATTAAGGATTTATAAAATATTTCTATATATATAAATTATTTCAAAAGATAATGATTTTTTATTAATTTTAATGAAATTTTTCTAATGGTCCTAATTTTTTCATCTATATCTACATATTTTGACATATTTTGTTTCTTGATCAAGGATATTCATAAAATGATACCATCCACCTTCTTTATTAGGATGACTTTTGAAATGTTATTTTCTATCAAAGGAATGATAAATTATTGGTTTTTTTTCTTTCATAATCATCCAATGTTTATAAAAATGTTTTTATTTCAAGGTATATCCTAAATGAAAACCCCATACTAAATTTCCTTTTTTGAATGGTGTTAACTTAGATACACATAGATCAATTCACTGGGGAAATTATTTACTAAACCATATATATCTTATTTATATATTTAAAATACCAAAAACCTCATTATCTTAATAGAGGGGTATTTACATAGAATGTTTGTAAATATCATTTGATACCCATTTATTTTCCATTTGTTTATCATGTTATGATTACTGGTAGAATTATAAATGATTTCTTTATGTAAATTAATTTGAAAAGGATATTAAACACATTTTACTTCCATGCTTCCTTTATGATATGATGAATGATTTATTTTAAGTTGAAATAATTTCTAATTATAATTATGGGTGGGGTTCTATATATAACTCCAAGGCATTAGTTAAAAGTATTTATCTCATGAGACATGTCTACAAAAAGAAAAATTTATTTGATTACTAGTGTATGTGAAAGTGTGTGAAGAATGATGGAGATGTTAACAAATGAAAATTTTTATGACACATTTCCATGTTATCCTAAAGTTTCACTCTCAGGGGTACTTTTTAATAAGTAATGTTTCCACACTATATTGACTAATGTATAATGTTATGCTAATCCTTTTTCCATGACTCGTGATTTTTAAACAATGATTTTTAGTGTATAATTCTCTTATATTATTTCCATACACCATGATTATTCCCATATGATCATCTTATGATAACTTATGATATTTTATTATTTTTTCTAATGTTTAATATTATTGAACATTTGAGATCACCCCTTCTTATGTTTTCTATTTCCCTAATTTATGAATGAAATTAATATGAATGATATATCTAGAGGATCTTCTAGTGTGGAGAATTTATGGGAGATGTTGAAGATGCATTATGTATTTAGTGGTTATTCCTATAAAGTTAAAAATAACCATTATTTGAAAAATCTATTGGCATTTATTTTCCTTAAATCATTAGAACTATAAACATAAATGATTTTGGGAATTTATGTAATGAATTTTTTTTATAAATCATGTAATTATAGGATGGTTACATTGTGAGATTATATAGTTGGTATTAGGGAAGGGTTAGATAATTGTAGAGGTTAGTATGTTATCAATTGAGTATAATTTAAGTGTTATAAATGTCATAAAGGGTTGATAAGTTAAATTTGATTACAATTTCAAAGGTTTAGATAACCCTGTAGTTAGTAGATGTAATATTGAATAGTTTATATTGTTTAGTAATTGGGATAAGTGAACTTTAAAGGAAACCCTAGGGATAAGTTTAAGTATTGGATGCCATCCCAAAGTTTTGGTAAAATAGAGATTGTGTGGTTTCTATGAAATTAAATCTGATTATGGATACTTGAAAGTGGATGTAGTTGTCACATAGATGTACCTAGGAGTATTAAACTTGAAAAGGTTAGCTGAGTATTAATTCAATCTATACAAGATGTATTATCAGTGGGCCTAAGACTGCATGCATGTCTATACACTCTCATGGGATATTCTTTGGTTAATCACATTCTCTTTAAAATTCATTATGAATGATTTATTATATTTTGGAATCATGATAAGGAATAGGAGAGAACTTACCCTAATGAAACAGTAATTGAAATGAGATTGATTTAGGTTAAACGGAATTCCAATGTAATGGTTTTTAAGAGTAAGAAATTTTGAAGTTTATTTTTTCATGTAGTTATCTTACAATAAATACTTTATGGTTTAAAATATTAAACAATCATGTTAAATCCATTTTTTTTTGTAGTGGATGGATCTTAAAATAATCAAGTAAACGATGGATTCTATGAAAAATATGGAGATTTTCCAAATGACAAACTTAGTGTGATAAGAGTTTGTGTGAGAAATATTATGACTATAAAAAATATGACACCATTAATCATGAAAAGAAATGTGAATATATTTGAATTCCCAAACACAATAAATAGAATTAGGATAAAGTCTCATAGTAGTTTGAGTTACAAATAATATGAAGGAAATGAATATTCAATTTTCTATATTCCAAAAGAATTAGAGGAAACACCCAAGAAAATGTCTTAAAATAACTAAGAGATATTTTATATGTGAAAAAGGAGGTTTTAAAAAAACTAATTTCCAAATTAAAATGATGAGTTCAGTGTGCCTAAGGAGTGGAAAAATATTTCATCTAAATATACTATAGATAGTTTACTTTATTAAATGGGGGAAACTTAGGAATTATCCAAGTCAATGCCTAAATCCAAGGGCCAACAAGGATGATAGTAACCATAAAATTCTATGAAATAATAAATACCACACAATAAAAACAATAAAAGTGGGTTTTAGAAATGATGTGAAAAGAGGAATATTGATCACCAACTCAACATTAGTGAGTGTTACATTCTTATATTTTTCATTCTACTCCTATATACTAATAATGTTTGATAAGATCATAAAATACACACCCTGATAACTAGATATATAATTATTAATAAAAATTTATAATGGTATGATTATTGTATCCCTTGTATATAACTCTTAAATAATATATTTTTTTAGGAATGTACTTCCCATAAATCCTATTATGCTTACTTTAGCTAAATTTTATATGATATTAGGCATGCATTGAATATCTTGACATAGAGGCCTTTATAATTTAAATGAAACAAAAATAACATCTAAAATCCAAAAATTACTCATGATTACCAATTAATACAAGTTTGACTACAAATTGTCTATGAAAAATTAATCCCATTATATTTGGGTATTTATCACACATGGTTAAAGTAAAAAAACATTTGTTATATTTATATTATGAAAGAAAATTTTAGTTCTCTAGTCAAACCAATGATAGTGAGGATGTTTTCTCATTGGAAACTTAATATCCATTCATTGATAAAAATAATTTTTTTATGTGAGTAAAAATTAAAATCATGAGTATAAAATTTATTTAAGGAGGGTAAAATGCATCACCGTGAGATTTTGTAATATATTTTTCTCTAAATTATTCCTATGTTCAATATCTTATTCCACATGAAACTGAAAACTAAAACCATTTGGGAAATATTTTGCAAAAATAATTAAGAATTTATATAAATAATAAAACCTATACAAAATTTAAAAAATATTAACCACTTCAAAATTCTTACAGTTAAAAGATACAGAATTAATTACATTTAAATTTATTTTTAATTACAAAATAACATTTTAAAGTATTTATAAATTAAATAGAAACATTTTGATTGATTATTAGGATAATATATAATATATTAATATATTAATAAACATATTAACATTTATTAAACTAGAAATTAGTTTGAAATAATATTAGGAACACATAATATTTAAAATAGAAAGTTTTTAATAAAAAAAGATAATTTTTCTTTTGAATTTTCATATAAATGATAAATGTTTAAATTTCATAATTTTAATTTTATAACATGAATTTATTTCTGAAATTTATATAAAAATTATTATATTAGGATGAATTTTTGGGTTTAATCTGAGATAATTGATTTTTAGGTGAATAATGGAAAAACATTTTTTACCAAAACTGTGCATTTTATGACTTAATCCTAATATAAGAAATTCCTTAAAGTTATAAAAAAATTTAATTTATAAAATTTATAGTTAATAAGGTAAATTATACATTTAAAAATTGTATTTAGAATTTATAAATTCTATGTTTATCATTTTTTAAATTAAGTAATTGTTGACGCCTATCAAATGAGAAATAAAAAATACACAAAGAAAGAAATACATTAATTTGGGTATTATTTATCCCGAAAAAGAAATGGTAGGATAAAGTTTCCAAGATCTGGGGATTGTGAAATAGTTTAAGGGATTTCTGATAATGTGACCATCATAAGGTCATTAAGAATGACCTTGTGCAGAGCATAGCCTACAGCGGATCCTGTGGATCCTATTTTGAAAAGTCCTCTCTCTCTTGTGAAGGACCTACCAAACAATTAATGACTACACAGTGGTACCTGAATAGGTTCCCTAAATCCATGTAGTTCTTCATGGGCGAGCACCTGACAACCCATCTGAAAATCCTTTGAAAATTGGAGGGGGGTTTCAAAAAGGTGGCTGATTCTTGAAATCTAAAGGGTCACACGATGTAGCATCGATGGGAAAGGAAATAATCCTTGACCATATCCAAAAAAATCTAAAGATCCCTGATATTTGTAAAAGAAAATAAATGTGATAAAAATGAAGGTGGTGAGATCTATTTTGGTCATAGAAAGATATGTGGCACACCACTGGCGATCCGCAAGACACCGCGAGTCTCTGGCGACATGTCTACCTCATCTCGCAAAACCCCTTTTTCATTCCATCCTTAACATGTGAAGCACCGTAGGTATTTCCATGCATCTTTTCACTTCCCCTATGTTTCTGCAATGATAAATTAATATAATTGTTCAAAAAAATCTTACGCACCCCCATCTGACACAAAATTGTCACACAACACATTATCAAAAAATAGTGTACTTTTCCTTGACATTACTCATTAAATTTCACATGAATCCCATCCATTTACACATGAAATTAAAGGAAATAAATGGGGATTAGTCAGGATATATTTTGGTCATAAAATTCTTGCAATGTGTTCAGAAAGTCTACAATGACCTTGCGAGACTCCTAGACAAGTCACCCGAGATCATGTAAGGCCCTTCCATCTGGCATCTGGATCTCAAAATGTCCCTTGGACATATAAAAATTAAAATATGTAAGTCCTTAGGCATACTCACATGATTCAATAAGTACTCATTATTTTTAAATAATCTAATAAATTTTGGGTTAATATAGGGACTCGCGGTTGCTGAAAATTAGGTTATTCCCTCGGAGCGATCCATGAAAATGGCTCATAAAGACACATGGTGGCAAACCCCTTCGTTGACTCCATCCTTGATCTTTTCTACATATCCCATATAAACTAGTGAACAATCGGGGTGGTTATGCCTCAAAATTCCCCACCCCAACATGAAGAAATGTCTCGACAGTTGAACTATGGACTCTCCGGAACAAGGTCTAGAGGAGACTTTTGGGAGTAGTTGATCTCTCGACCGACAAGTCTTCTATCAGGAAATATACTAGTGAACATCTAGAGAAATCATGTTCAATATGTTATGTACATCACATGATCTTTCATAGTTCATGTGAAGGACCCCTGGTAATATGAATGAAGAACATATCACATGTCTGCCAAATCAAGCTAGACTCAGGGTGGACTGATACTGAAAAAACCTATGGGATTCACAATACAAGGGCTAGAACAAAGATTAAAAGTGAAAGAACTAGGAATAATACATTCTTTATATACCTAATGTGATTCATATTAGTAATAAAAATACATTAGACATCACCATCACATGTATCATATATCTCACAATGCTCCTTCATCAGGATATTTGGGACATGAGAAATCATCTGGACCAGTTAGAGTAGGCCACACTATCCCCCTAGGAAAACCACTTTGGTCTTGTGAACCCATATGGGCCTATCACCCAAGCCTTGTGATGTCCTTTAGATATATCACATGACTCATATGACATTGAAAATCATGATAGTAAAGTTTCATGGCTACATCTAGGATAACAAATAATCTCTTATGACACCCTATGGGAATGACAGTTGAGACCTGCGTCACCCTCTAGACTTGTCAACCAGGTCTTGTGATGACCTCTAGGGATGTTATCCAAGATACACAATATCATTTGAATATTATAATAGTAAATATTTTGAAAACATCCATATATGTCAAGAAAAAACATGATAATGACACCATGGCACATCAGCTGGATCATGTGACACCTTCTAGGAAATACAACTAGGACATGCAATGGCTTCCAGAAAAAACCATCCAGATCATGAAATGTCATACGGAATAATCAAATGAATCACGCGACACCCTCCAGAAAAGAGGGCCAGGTCATAAGGGAATCCTAGGAATTTATAATATTTTTCATCCTTGTCATGTAATCCATGATCAATAGGGAAGCCTCAGTGCGTAAGCACCAATATTAAGGGAAATATGATAACAGTAATTCTTACCATATTCAGGATACATAGTCCACCTCTCTATGAGGTTCAAGCTCTATATTAATCCTTGAAGGTTATCTCAGCATTTATGACCCTTATTCAATGAAATGAAATTTATTACATTATATCATTTGTTTCTGAAAAAGATCATGGATCACGTGGGATTAAAAAGTTTTAATGATCATAACATTTTAACTATAATCCTCTAAATAAGTAAGGGAAACCTTATCATGTGAGCCCTAATAATCTAAACTATGATGAATTTGATTCCTTTAATAAGTAGGATATGTAGGAAAACTCCCTAAGGAATATTTTCAATAATATATCATCTTAGGGAAGTCCTACTATATAAGTCCCATAACATGAGCAATGAAAATGATAATTTGTCATCTCTTATTTCACACACTAAGCATAGCTCACATGGGCTTAGAGAATTTCAATAATCATTTAATTTGTGGCATGAGTGTAATTCCCCAACCCCAGTTACCCAGAGATGGTGAATTATTTTATTAATTTGGAATGATCATAAGAAATAAAATCCAAAAGGACTGATCAGTTTAGTAGCCTTGAAAAAACTAAATAGAAACATAAGTTGACATTACATCTTGAAATGAAAAATTACAATTTATTCCGTTTGAAAACACTCATATCCCTTATACTATCCCTGTAGGTATGTAATAATATACTTCTTCGCATATTGTGGAAAATAAAACATAACAAATGGGTGAGAATAGATGATTAGTAAGGTTAAAAATTAATGCAGAAACTATTATAAATACGCATAAACTACTAAGTCAAGGTATAAAACAAAAACACAAGCCTTTTAGACATAATATTCAGTATAAAATGGAATTAATAAATCAAAAAACTCCATTCAAACCTTCACATGGATAATCTAATAGTCGAATAATCACAAGTAATATCATTAACTAATCTCATAATGAGGGAATACATAATGTTAGACATCATAACAACTTTTTCAAGGCATCGTGCCAAGACCATGCTTATGCGGGTAATACATTAGTCAAAAACAAAAATAATTTGTCTCATGAGAACCATTGATGCATCATGGGGATTTAATTAACTATTCCCCAACCCGTAGGGATTTAATTAAGAGGTACCAAACCTTTAAATTACTAATTAGAATGAATTACTCATAAGAAAAGGGTGAAATATTACCAACATTAACACTCGTATTAAAACAAGCATACGAAATGTTAATTCTTTAACCATAAAAAAAGAATGGTATCAGAGTATCACATTCACAAAAAAATATCATAGACCTTTCAATAAAATATAGAAGATTGTATCATAATAAATCAACCTTAATTAATATTAAAATCCAAGAAAAGATGTTTCCATATATGAAAATAATCTAATAAAATCATTAAAACTCTTTGAAAGAGATATCCCATTTTTGCATTCAAATCATTTAAAATTTGAAAAATAAAAGAAAAAAATTCTTTTAAAAATATCCTTATAATATTTTAAGGTATGATTCAAAATTTTAAGGCATCATAATGGTGGATAATAGCCTCTCTCTCTATATATGTTAATGAAAACATTCATTCCTTAATTTTTCGAAAAGGCCCTAAAGTGCATCGTTTGGAAAATGATGGAAATATTCATTTCAAATCATTTTAAAAAAATTAAAAATTGGTTAAAAATGACTCTAAAAAATTTTTGGTAATATTTTTCAATAAATTTTAAGAAACATTGACATGGATGATAAAGATTTCCCAGAAGATACTTATATATAAACAACCTCGGGTAATAATGTGATTGTGAAATTAAACCTTACCTTGTACTTTCCTTTAGTCAAGGGTGAATTAACCTTCTCTATAGTTGTTAGATCATGTTATTATATTATATTAGACCACATCCATTTTTTCAATATCATATATGATCATATTATATCCTTTTGGTAATAATATTTTTTTATTACCATTGTTTTGGGTGTTAACTACTCTATTTTCCCATTCCTATTTCATCATGTAAGTCATGTTTGTTATGAAAATGATGTATTTTATTCATATATAGAATAATATTATGTTCATAAAAATTATATTTAATAATCATAAAATTTGATAATCATTATTGAATGGTTAACGTGGATAATTAATCACATTGCACTGTGGAGACGGTAGACTGTACGTATGTACGAGGGACGATATCATTCCCTTGATGGTTAAATGGTATAGAATTGGATGGTATATTAATTATAAAAAATAATTATCTTGTTATATTCATTATTTATATACCTTATACTCATCACTATACCCATATAATAAAAGTATTTTTGAATAAAAAATCACACCATAATGTGGATACAGTAAGTTGTACGTATTCACACACGGTGATATCATTATTTATATGATGAATAACATGAGGAATATGGTTGAACCATGATTATAATAACATATCAGTATATGGATGATACTGGAGTTATTATTTTGATATGCAAACAACATATAAATTTGAATTATAAGAAGAAAAGAACTATAAAAGAAGTGATAAAACAATTACCTCTTTTTTGGGTATCTCTTATTGGATTGCACAAAAGGACTCCATAGAATGAATTTCTACCCAATGTATGGCTTCTAAGATGAAGTGAGGGAAGATGGTATGATAAATTGTCATGGGTTGTCTGAATTGAATGGCGTTATATGTGTGAATCAAAGATATGGAAGAGTTCCCTTTTATAAGAGAGGTGAGGGCATTGTTGGAAGATCTTAAAATATTAATTAATTTTAAATTGTTTTTTTTGTTTAAAATGTCTCAAAAGTGATTTAATTAGAGTATATTATGATTATGGGTCTAAATACTCTTATAAAATGATTTATAGACAAGTTTAGTTTACAATTATTAACCTTATCTTTTGGATTTAACCCAGAGTTAAACAATTTAACTCTTACCATGTTTACCTATCCTTTTATAAAATAGGGTTAATATAGTTACTATAAAATGAAAAAAGAACCCCAATTGGATCACTTATGAAATTTTTAATATTTCACTAGTTAGTTGTTAGAGCCTAATATTTTTATTAATTTTTTATCATTTAATTAAATATTATTTTTTTAAAGCATTATTTATGTCAATTTTGATACTATTCAAAATTTTCATGTTTAATAAATATCATCCGAATAGAGTTGTAGGTACATCAGATCATGATAATTATTGAATGAAAATTCTATCCAAGGTAAGTACTAACCCCACATACCGTGATATTCAAGTGAGTAATATCTCAACAAGACTTCTAAGGTTTTAATTGTCCTTTCTAATTGTCCATCAATTTGATGGAGGTAGGTAGTGCTCAAACGAATCTCAATATCTAGGGTCTTCTGATGAATTTTCCAGAATTATGATGTAAAATGGGGATCATGATCAAAACAATTTACAGGGGTACACCATGATGTCTTACATGTCATTAATATATTGTCTTTCTAAAATTTCAAGTGGAAAATATTATCTTTTTGAAAAAAAAATATGCTGATTTGGTAAGATGATAAAAAATTGACCCATATTGCATCATTTCTTCTAGGATTCATTGGTAGATTCATGAAACATTCCGTAAAAATATTATCCCATTCCCACACAGGTATATGAAGAGGATACATGAATCATATAGGATGTTGACTTCTAGCCTTCACCTATTGAAAAACTAAACATCTCGACATATAATCACCAATCTCCCACTTAATGCAGTCCAACCAAAAATATTATTTCAAATATTTGTACATCATAGTACCGCCAGGGTGTATAGTGAAATTAGAGTTATGAGAATCATCGAATAATTTCCTTTTTAGCTTAGGTATATCCAAAACACAAAGCCTCTTCCCAAATTTCAAAATAACATCATCAAATACAAATCCAATTAGTTTCTTATAATTTAGGGATTTAATTTTCTTTTGAAACACCTCATCATCAGACTGAGAACATTTTATCCTTTACAGTAAATAAGGTTTGGAAAGCATTTGAAAATTTAGTGACATTTCAACTTCCTTGATAATTCCCATGTCAATATTTACTTAATCCATGAACATAGGATCCTTTTCAACAATACTTTTTTTAGGACTCCATGGTCCTTTCTACTCAAATCATCCACCACCTTATTTTCCTTCTGTGTATGGTAGTGTATTGTGAAATCATAATCCTTGAGAAGCTCAAGCCGTCTCTTTTGTCACCGGTTGAGTTCTTTATACGAGGAGATATATTTAAAACTCTTATAATCTGTATATATCTCACATATTTCAACATAGATATAGTTTCTCCATATCATCAGAGAAAATATTACCACTTATAAATCAAGATCATGAGTTGGATAATTTTTTTTCAGGAATTTTTAATTGCTGTGATTCATAATCAATAACCCTATCATTCGGCATAAGGACACAACCAAGTGCTTTCCTTGATGAAACACTATAAATCAAAAACCCATCATTCCAAGATGGTAAATTCATGATTGAATCATTTACTAATATTCTCTTATTTTATTCAAAACATTCTTCATACTCTTTTTTCTAAACCAATTTAACACCTTTACATGTGAGCTTGGATAACAGGTTTTCTAATCAGGAAAAATTATCGACGAAACATCAATAGTAACCTACTAAACCAATAAAATAGTGTACCTGAATTATACTCATTGGTGTTACCCATTCTTGGATTTCCTTTTTCTTTTGCTGGATCAATAGAAATTCAATCCTTGGAGACAATATTTCCTAGAAATTAAATTTACTAAATCCAGAATTCACACTTTCGAAACTTCCCATGTAGTCAATTTATTTTAAGAGTCTTGAGAATAATATGCATGTGGTTTTCATGGTCTTAGTAACTTTTTGAGTATACCATGATATCATGAATAAATACTTTGAAAAAAATAATTATATTCCTTAAACACTATGTTCATTAGATCTATTTAAATTGAGGGTGTATTAATCAATCCAAATGGAATTACTGTAAATTTTTAATGACCCTACCATGTTCAGAATGTTGTCTTTAGAATATCTTCCCTTTTTACACACAATTTATGATATCTGGAACAATGGATAACCATTGAAAAATAATGATCTCAATGAAGTTTTTCAAATAAATCATCAATGTGAGGTGGAGGATAGTTCTTCCTTGTTTTAATAACATTGATTTCTATATAGTCAATGCACATCCTCGTTGATCCATCATTCTTCATAACAAAAAGAACTAGGGATACCCATAGAGAAACACTAGGGAGAATAAATCCCTTATTACTCAATTGCTCTAGTTGTTTCTTCAGTTCTATTAATTCTATAGTGTCCATCCTATAGGTAGTTTTTGATATTGGCCTTGCATCAAGGATTAAATCAATAGTAAAGTCAACTTCCCACTCTAGAGGATGTCCAAGTAAATCCTCAAAAAATATATTAATATATTCTCATACAATAGGTAAATGATAAATTTGAATATATATTTATTTATCCCTAGATTTTATTTTTTCTTCCTCCCAAGAATTTCATTCAGTAAAGCTATTTGGGTGGATTTTGATAAGAATCAAGTGATGATGTTTCGACTCTAAAGATAATGGATTCTACATCTTCCCCACAAATCACAACATAATTATTATTGTAATAAAATTTCACATCATATTTTGATAGCCAATCCATACTTATGATTATATCAAATTCAATCATTGGTATGATGATAAATTTAGTAGATAAAGATTGTTTAGATGCCATAATGGGAATTTCATGACACATTTTTTTTTCAACGAGACTTCCCTTTGGGGTTTTGATAGACAACTCCATTATCAATGTGAATTGGAAATATATAATTTTTAAATAAAATTGGGAAGATATAAAAAAGTGATAGGATAAATAATCAAATAAATATTTGGATAAATTTTAGGAAATGATTAAAGTACCTTCCCCCACATCATTTGGAACTTCAACCTCAGTAGTAGTGATCTCAAAATATTGGCCTTGCTACCTTGGACTTTTTGGGGGAAATATTCCTTGATTCTTATTACAATCAATTATATAATGTCTAATATCATTACAATGGTAGAACTGAACATTGATATCTTCTTTCTTCTCATTTTAATCAAGATATTTTTTTCTTTTTTCTCCATACTTGAAACAAACTCCCATCCCCTTTAATAAAGTTTCCGGGTGTTTCTTCCCACAATTACTGCAGGGTGGAATGTCAGCTTTTCCCTTTACCCCCTTATTTATTTTTCCAGAGTATTCAACATCTCTCTTCTTCTCATACTATAATTTACAATTATAAGACTTAGAGAATTCCATTTCTGTCTTGATAGAACATGACATTTTATCATTGTATGATGAGAAAGATTATGATACTAGTGCTTATAGGAAGAATGGTTTTAACCCATTAAATAATCAATCAATCTTACTTCATGGATTATGTATGTAGTTCGAAGAAAGCATTTATAACCTCGTGAAGTTAGCTTCATACTTCTCAAAATTCTCATCCTCCTTCTACCTCATAATCATAAATTTCTTCTCCATATCTTCTCCTAGATCACAAGGAAAGAATTTTTCATTCAAGAGTTATTTAAATTCCCTACATTCCATATTTTTGACCTCTTCGTCATCCTTCATGTTTTGGATTAATGACCACCATTGATCTGCATCTACTGATAGAAGATAGACTACCATAACAACTTTTTCCCTTTCATTACTCCCCAAATAAAGAAATAATTTCTCTATGAAACTTATCCATTTATCATATACAAATTTATTTGTTGTCCCATTGAATTATGGAGGATGTTATCTCATGATGTAGTCTAACAATGATCCTCCATGTTTTGGATCAGGTAGATCCATATGGGTAAGGGTATTTTTCATAACATGACTCAGTTTTCCCATTATGGTTATATATTATTAAGCACCAGTTATATCACAAGATCCACTATCATTATCTTGTATAGGAGAGAGATACCTACTTGGATTACGTATTTTGATATAGCTTCCATTCCTTCCACTAGCCGTCATTTCTAAATAATGACATACACTAGATTAGGTTATGAACCATAATTCATAATTCCAAACTAGTAAAATAATTAACTAAAATTGAAACATTCGTGCATATCTAATCTATAATAATAAAAATGGTTTTTGGGGACATATTTATTCATAAATACTTCATAATGGGTTTTAAAGAAAATGTTAGTTATCCTAAACATATCCCTCCTGAGTGTCAAACTAGGTATATAGTGAGTCCCATTGTTGTGTACCAGGTTATCCCAAGTCAATCACATAACACCTTGTTAGATTTATTACTCCAAGGTACATCTATTCCAAAACTACATCCACTTATAGTATCCATAGATGGATGTATTTTCTAGGAATACCCACATAATTTGTACATTACCAAATTTATAGGATATATTCTATACTTATCCTCAAAGTCTATCTTAGGGTAATGTTCCCTAATCAAGGTTTTTCTAAATCAAGTTTCCAAGGTTTTTACTAAAATTCCACTCATACCAACTATAAAGCCTCGACCAAAGTTACCCAGATTTGGTGAATTATTTTATTACATTGGAATGATCACAAAAAATCAAATCCTAAAGGATCGATCAGTTTAATAGCCTTGGAAAAAATAGATAGAAACATATGTTTTACATTACATATTTAGATTAAAAAACAAAATATTATTCTCTTTGAAAACTCTCATATCCATTAGATTATACCTGCAGTTCAATCATAACAAACTTATTCACATCCTAGGGAAAAATTAAACATAATAAAGGGGTGATCTAAGATGCTCAGAATGGTTAAAAAATAGAGCAGAAGCTATCATAAATAAGCATAAACTTTTAAGTCAATGTATAAAACTAAAACACAAGATTTTTAAACATAATCATCAGCATAAAGTGGAAATAATAAATCAAATAATTTCATTTAAAAATTCTCATGGATATTCTACTAGTCAAATATTCACATCTAATATCATTAACAAATCTCATAATGATGGAATACATAATGACATATAACATAACCACTTTGTCAAGGCCTCGTTCCAAGACCACACTTATGCGGCTAAGATGTTAGTCAAAACCAAAAATAATGTGTCTTGTGAGAACTATCGATGCATCATGGGGATTTCATTAGACAGTACCCAAACATTAGGGATTTTATTAATCAGTCCCCAAATGATTACGTACTAAGTCCAATTCATTCCTCACATGAAATGGGTGAAACATTACCAACATAAGTACTCATATTAAAACTATCAATCAAAATGTTAATACTTTAACCATAAACAATGAATGGTATCAAAATAGAACATCTATAGTAAAAAATATCATAGAACCTTAAATTCAATATGGAATATTATTTCATAATAAATAAACCTCAATGATGATTAAAATGTAATAAAGGATTTTATGATAGATGAAAATAATCTAATAAAATATTTAAAAATCTTAGAGAGAGATATCCATTTTTTACTTTGAAATCTTTTAAAACAGACACAATGAAAGAAAAAATTTAATTTAAAAATAACCTTGTATGCTTGTAAGGGTAGGCTAAGAATCCTAAGGTGTCATAACAGTAGAGAATAACCATTCACATTGTATAAGTAAAAAAACAGTCATTCTATATTTTTAAAAAAGGCCATAAAGTACATCATTTGGAAATTGATGGAAAGATTACTTTAAAAAAATATTATAAAAAGACAAACATGTGTGAAAATGAATTTAAACAATTATTAGTAAAATTTTGAAGTAAATTTTATGAAACCTAGACCTGGATGATAATGATTTCCTAATAGATACTTACGTATAAAAAATCTTGGGTAATAATGAGATTATGAAATTAACCCTTACCATGTACTTTCCTTTAGTCAAAGGTGAATTAACCTCGTTTTTAATGGTTAAATAATGTTATTAAATTATACCAGGACCTTATTCATATTTATGATATCATATATGATCCTCTTATATCCTTTTGGTAATAATATTTCAGTATTAACATTGTTTTGGGTGTTAATTGCTTAGTTTTCCCATTCCTATTTCATCATGTAAGTCATGTTTGTTATAAATAAGATGTATTTTATACATATATAGAATTATATTAAGTTCATAAACATTATATTTACTCGTCATTGGAATTTTATAATCATTCTTGAATGGTTAAAATGGAGAATGAATCTCATCACGTCGTGGAGACGGTATGTTGTACATACGCACGAGTGATGATATCATTCCCTTTATGGTTAAATGGAATGTAATTAGATGGTATATTAATTATAAATAATATTTGTCATATTATATTAGACATTTATATCTATTATACTCATCATTATACCCATCCAATTAAAGTAGTCTTGAATAAAAAATCACACCACGATGTGGAGATGGTAAGTTGTATGTATGCACGCATGGTGATATCTCATCTCATATGATGGATAAAATGATGAATTTGGTTTTATAATGATTATAATAACATCTAAGTATATTTATGATACTTAATTTATTATTTTTATGTGGAAATAAAATAATAAGAGTAATTATAATAATAAAAGATCTTTGAATGAGTTGATAAAACAATTACCTCTTTTTCAGGTCTCTCCTTTTGGTTTGCCCAAAAGGACTCCATAGAATGAATTTCGGCCCAAAGTATGGCCTCTAGGATGAAGTGAGGTAATTTGGGAGGAGAACTAGGTAGGTTTTGGAAAAACTAAAGGGCCTTATATTTTTTAATCAAAGAGAGGGAATGGTTCCATTTTATAAGAGAGGTGAGGGGCACTTTTGGAAGATCTTAAAATATTAATATTTTTTGTTTAAAATAGATACAAAGTGATTTATTTAGAGAATAATATGAGTATGGGTCTAAATCCTCTCATTAAATTATTTTTAGGCAATTTTAGTCAATAAAATAAACCTTATCTTTTTGATTTAACACATAGTTAAACAGTTTAACTCTTACCATGTTTACCTGTCCTTTTATAATATAGGGTTAATATAGTTACTATAAAATACCAAATGAACAACAATTTTATAATTTATGAAAATTTTAACATTATCCTAGTTATTTGGATGAATCTGATATTTTTATGAATTTTATTTTATTTAATTAAATATTTTTAAAGTATCATTTATGTCAATTTTGATATTATTCAAAATTTTCATTTTTAGAAAATATCTAACCAACAAAATAACTTTGAACTAATAATTAAAATATGTCACTAACATGTAAATGTTATATATAAATTTCTTGGATTTCATTATTTATGTAAAATTATATTTATTTTAATATCATTTAGTTGATATCTCAATTAATTAAACAATTACCGCATCATCATTGTGTCACCATTTAATTTATTTAATTAACGACTAAAAATTATAAATAAATTATCATGATGATTTTAAATTTCTTAGATTTATAAATACTATTTATAGTAAACCATATCACTTATATAACTTCATATTAAAAATAAAATAGTTTTGTATATGACTTTATTAACTCTTCTATAAATAAAATATAATAAAAGTACTAATCAAACAAAAGTGGCTTAAAAAGGATCAAATTTTCTACATAAGGATTATTTTGGTGTAAAAATAATTATATAATGAAATTCGGGAAAATATCAGGGAAATTTTATGTTATTATAACATAATTTTTACCTTTAATTACCTGATTTATCGTTAACCGTGGTATATAAAATTCCAAAGTTACAACTTAACAAAAATTATTTTTATTCAGTTATAAAAAATATTATATATTGATTACAACCATGTCTTTCATATTTTCGTAATTCAATTCATAGAAATGGTAAAATTATGTTTAATGAAGATTTGTAAATGTGGCTAGAGGGCGAGTAAAAAGGCGTTGAGAAAGTTCAATGAATTTTTATATCTAGTTATATAATAAAATTGATTCATATGTCCTACATTGAACTAATATAATTATTATGTATCAATTGTGAATATAAAATAAATTTAATTTAAAATAAATATTGAAATGAAAATTTCAGGTTTTTAACAATAATTACATATTTTTCACTATCCTAAAAAAATTGAATCTTTTTAGAAAAATACCAAAAATTCATCATAAGTTAATTTTGATATTCCAAATTCAAAAATAAAGTCTATTTTGAGAAATAAAATTTATAAATTTCATAATTTGGTTAATACTAATCATTAACATTCTTTAAACGGCTTGTTTTATAGGTCATGGTGTTCTTGAACTCGATGTTGCGTGCATTGCAAGATATTGAATTATTTAAAAGGTAGCATACCATGGGATCTTGGTGTGTTAAAATGAGTCTCTATAATGAGTAGGTAAATATTAGTGTGTAGGACCTAAAAATGATATATGGAAACTTTCATTCTTTCTATACTTAGGATATTTAGGATATCCCTCTAGGACTCGAGCGTGAATAATTTGTATCTCATAGCACTGGTAAAAGTCATCTTAACATGATGAAAAATTGCATGTGTCCCATGATCTATATGGGTTTAGATTACTACAATAACAAGAATACATAGAAAAAATCATAATGGCTCAATCCCCTCCTTGGAATATTAACTGCCTCCTGGCGTGGTAGCACATTCCGAACCACTTGGTTTTATGTCTTTAGCATATAATTAGTCTCACATTACTAAAAAAGGATGGATAACCTCAGATATATAAATATGGATTCACTAAAGAGACACCAGTCTTTTGTACATTAAAAAGAATTAACCTATAGTCATTTTGTTAAGGTAATCGGTCCCATATTAGGATTAAGTAGATGTTTATAAAAATATCTAAAATCTATAAGAGAGTCCCAAAATATACAACAATTCCCCCCAAAAGGGTGTGATTATCCCAACCACACATTCTCTTGAATAATGTGAGTCCCCAAGTGTCATTGGTCCTAAAAACCCAGGTGACCACCAGCCATTGGAAAGCAGGTCTGTAACCAATTATGGATGAGGAATCCATTGGGAGTTCCCAGTAAGAGTGGTAATGGCAGCCCAATGTTCATGATTGTGAACAACAGAAACCCCCCAAAATTATACCTATTGGGTGTATCACATCCGCATCCTTGGACCCCAGTGGAAAAAAATGGTGAACATGACATGAATCTATCTAACAAAAAATTATTGGTTACCATCCGTCAGACTATTTTTTTCCCATTATATGAAAAAAGATGTTGAACGCGATGTGAATCTCTCTAACAAAAAAAACAATTTGTTAGCATCTGTCACACGATTTTGTTTTTCTAATATATTAAAATAAAAATTTTAAACCCAATGTGAATCTCTGAAATAAAAAATGATTGGGTTATAATCCATCGATCCATTTTTTTCACCCCATATGCAAAAAACACTGAAAAGATCAACATGAATCTATTATGCCACAATGTTTTCAAAACCAAATACAAAAAAACAATAAGACTGGAATGATCATACATATGATCATCTGTAGTCAAGGTTCTCATAAGTCTATCCTCATTTTGAAAAGTCCAAACTAGCGGAATGGATGAATTGAGAATATCATGATAATTGTGTTAACCATACATATCAGATTGAGCATATTATTCCTAAGATACTTCACTAATTGGTTATGTTGATCCTTGTTGTCTGTGTGAATGCAGATATTTACAGCATCCCGATTCAAGAAAATGACTTATCTTCTAGCGTTTTCTTTGGTAAATCACCTGCAGCTACAACCCCCATGGGTTGAAAACTAATATAACCTACTAAACAAGTCCAGTGGTAGGTGGAAAATATTATTTCCTTAGAGTACCACTGACATGATACAATCCCAACCATAGATGCTGCTTATAAGGATCTCTAATCAGAGTAGCCAGTGAGTCCCCATCACATAGAGAAAACTACTTCTAAGCTAGTTGCACTTATTTCTACAACCAATATCTTTAGAAGCTTATCCCTGAAGCATTTCAATGGCCACCTTCCATATCTGATGATGGTAGACCATAAAGCCAAATATGGATCCCCTTCGGTTTAGGTGTGTCAAAGAGGTAACATGTCAACCGTTGTTACTAGCATCATCCTACTCATACCCACCAGTCACTTGTTAAGGGTAACACCTAACACACTACTACCTTTGACACCCATTCACATATAGAAAGGAAGGCTCATTGGGGGAGGAAGGTGATGGACACCTAGGAGAGGACTCATATCCCCACTCATGCTGATGATTCCTACCGACATATTCCAACAGGAATCAACAAGCAGGATCATATCCCCACTGACTCATAACATGTCTATCGGAATACTCCCACAACAGGAATGGAGATACACATATCCCTACCCCTTTTTATTAGGCCCATCGACATAATTCGAGGGCACATAAAAGAAAAATGTGGGTGCATATACTCCCTTCAATCGATGACATCTACTAGTTTACAATGGAGACGAAAAATGTGCATACATATATCCCTACACACACTTGGATAAAATGACAATATATCCTAGAAATAGCAGAAGGGATCCACCGAAATATTCAAAAACTACTGCAGATAAAGGTATAGGTGCATACTTCTATCGCTATAGTCAGGGAAACTCAAAAATCTAGTCATTGTGAACAAGTGTTTGTACCATAGAAAGAACATTCTATTTCTCACATACCAAAGGATTATTTGAATATTCTAGTAAAGGAAGAGGCATGAGACTGAGATCATACCCTCATTCCAACTGGTTCTCTCCAAGTGAGAGTGTAAAATGACTTGGTATAGTGGCACATGCTTGTTGAAAATGTCCATCGGCATTTTCCAAAGTCATAGGGTCAGGCTTATATCCCCGTTCTTGTCGAGGCTGACCAAGTGAGAATGGAAAAATCCTCAGGGAAGACCCATATTCCTATTAGTGAATATTTCTAGCATATTCCAGTAGATCATGAAAGCAAAGAACATATTCCTACTTCAACTGATGAATGATTGTGCCATCATCATTCCAAGGAAATACAAGAGGAGGCGCATATTACTTCTCTCATTCGAAATGTACATTTTCATATTCCACTAGGTAATGCATACTTGAACGTGGAAAATATTCCTATTCCAACTATGGATCACCAGGTATGAGTAGCACATGCCTTGGGGCAGGCTCATACTCCTTCAAAGAATGACTAGAGGCATATCCCTGAAGGTTCTGGGCACAGCAAAAGCATGTCGGTGGATGTGCCCCCCAGGGATTTTTGTCATTAGCAATGATAAATCTGGGATCAATATGACGATAAATGTCAGTCTCCATGGATCGAATCACATAAAAATACAAAGAAGAAGGTTTGTCCTGGAACCACAAATAAGGATTGTTACAGGTTGATTATAATTAATTTAATTAATTATAAAGAAATACCATTTGGGTGTTCTTTATTCATTGATGTTCTTGATCACGTTGTCGATGTGATCCGTCATTGCGTCGCAGAAGCCAAGTGTAGACTCCCTCTAGCGGTGACCCACATGTGTACCTCGAATCTCTAGATGTCACCATAGGATTCGCCAGGTGCTTGCGTGGAGAAGCCTTTTCTTTCATTTTCGGCCTTAGATCATCTTGATCCGATGGAAGAGGATCTCTCTCAGTCTTGATAGCGTTCTTGGAGGATGAGGTTCTTTCGGCCTTAAAAGAATTCTCCAGAATTATTGTGTCTCGCATGGGGTAGGAAAAGAGTTGGGGTTATGAGGATATTTATAATCAGGTTTGATGTTATAGAGTTATGACAATAAATAAATGCGTTGCACATTTTATTTATTTTATTGACTCTTATTTAAAACCCCCATGTCTAATAATTAATTCCTTGACATGTGCCCACTCTGATTATAATAAATATCATTTAAAAAATATTATATCCTCAAAATCCCGACTGGAAAAACTACATGGCGTGTATTAATAAATACATGGAGTGTACTTTTTTTCATTAAAAACTACACGGTGGGTACATTCAATGTACACGGCATGTATATCTTGTTTTTCATTTCATTTCCATAAATAAAACTACATGGCGTGTACTTATTTTCCATGAAAAAATACACGGCGTGTAATCTTTAATACACGGCGTGTATATCTTGTTTTTCATTTCCTTCTTCCTCCATCATTAAAACGATTTAGGATTCCTTGAATAATTATTAAACCACATATTGGAATAATCGTTATTCTACTTGAGATAAATGAATACACTTAGTGTGTGACCCTCTAGGCCATTTTCTCATTGGCATTAGGCGAGCTTTCCTAAAGTCCCAGATTACTGTCTAGCAATAGGTCAAGGTACCCAAGAGAAAGATGTTGACGACGCATTGACGTATCACCTCATATAAACACTTACTGTGTAATTTAATCCCTTTGTATCGATATCTCATCAAGAAGGTTTCATGGCAGTGTCATAAACCTATATGATTGATCCATCGTTCTTTGACTACCTGAAATAAACTCGTCATTCACACCATGGCCATGGAATTTAATGCAATAGTTCTATTTCAATAAAAGGGCCGAGATATCAACTTCCATAAATGGAAGGGACAAATCCTTCCTCGACTTATCCATTAACAACATGTCACTTGTGATGCACCCAACGTACCCTACTTCCCGCCAACTATCTGCGTGACGGTTTTCGTCAGTAAATCTAAGTGTGCAAGGCATGACATGAGTTAATGATAATCTTCTAGTCTAAGGACCATTACACACGCTCGTAGATAGAAATTTCCAATGACACCAAGACATGCATAATTTCTATTGTCGGGTCTCTTCTCATAATATCCCATCTTGGAGATTACCAAGTGTGAACTCCATGAGAGAGAATCTCGTCTTATTACGATTACTCGCACATGACGGTTTGTATACTATTTGTCCTATCATAGTATGTCATCCAACCGTAGAACTTTATTTAAGAATATTGTTACAGAATTTCAAGGTTCTCATCACAGTGGGGATCTGCCATGACCTTATCAATGCAAAAAATATTCCGAAACATTATTATATTATAGTTATGCAGAACAATGAACAATATATAATAAGTGAACATTCATGTAATCAAATTACAAAATAGTTGGTTCTTAGGACACCAACCCTTACAAAATCCCACTTGTACTAGAGCCAACTGTCTACGACTTTTAGTCCGCTAGACCTCACATGATGATCATGTTTCTTCGGAGTCAAGGCTTTAGTCAAGGGTTCCACCATGTTGTCTTCCATGGAAATACTTCTCACTGCAACTTCACCTCTCTGAGAAAAATCCCTCAAGAGATGATACTTCTAAAGTATGTGCTTTGTCCGCTGATGTGACCATGGCTCTATTGCAAGTTCCACCACTGCAGTATTATCACAATAGAGTGTGATAGGATCCTTACTGCTCGGTACTACCTCCAGCTCTTGGATGAAGCTTCGCATCCATACATCTTCTTTAGCTTCCTCAGAAGCTGCGATATACTCAGACTCTGCTGTAGAATCTTCCACCACACTTTTCTTTGAGCTCTTCCAGCTCACTGCACCTCCATTCAAACTAAAGATGTATCCAGTCTACGAATTCATGTCATCTTGATCATTCTGGAAAATAGCATCTACATGTCCTCTGATGACTAGTTCCTCATCTCCTCCATAAACAAGGAACTTATCCTTAGTACGCTGCAGATACTTAAGGATAGTCTTGACTGCCATCCAATGGTGGTCTCCTGGATTAGCTTGATATCTGCCTACCACACTTAATGCATAAGAAATATCTAGCCTCATTCATAGCATAACATACAATACTGACCCAATCGTGGATGCGTAAGGGATCATTTCCATTCTCTTTCTTTCCTCATGTGTCTGATGACACATTTTCTTGGAAAGATGAATGCCATGTGACACTGGTAACAATTCCCTCTTGGATTGTTCCATACTGAATCTCTTCAGTATCTTTTCAATGTATGTACCTTGACTTAGGACTAGAATTCTCTTGGATCTATCACGATGGATCTTGATCCCAAGAATATATGTTGCCTTGCCCAAGTCTTTCATGGATAAGAATTTATGCAACCATGCCTTAACTAACTGTAAGACAGGTACTTCATTTCCAATTAGTAATATGTCATCAACATATACTATTAGGAAAACGACTGCACTCCCACTAAACCTCTTGTGGATATAAGGCTCGCATTCATTCTTAACAAATCCGAATTCTGTTACATCTTCATCAAAACGAATGTTTCATGATCTTGATTCTTGTTTTAATCCATAAATGGATTTCTACAACTTCCATACCTTTTTGGCATCCTTTGGAGTCACAAACCCTTCCGGTTGTGTCATGTAGACATCTTCCTGGAGGTTCCCGTTAAGGAATGTTGTTTTCACATCCATTTTCAAAATTTCATAGTCATGGTAATCAGCAATGGCCAATAGGATTCTGATGGATTTCAGCATCCCAACTAGTGAAAAGGTTTCATCATAGTCAATTCATTGATGTTGTCTAAAAACCTTTTCAACCAGTCGTGCCTTTTAGGTGCTGACTTGCCCCTCCATGTCCAGTTTCTTCTTGAATACCCATTTATTACCAAAAGTATTTACATCAACTGGAGGATCTACCAAAATCCATACTTGGTTTTGGTACATGGAATCCATTTCAGAATTCATGGCTTCTTTCCACTTGGAAACATTTGTGACTTCAACTACTTCCTTGTAGGTAAGAGGATCATCATTGTCAACCAATAATGAGTCACCATACTCGGTGACAAGAAAACCATATCGTTCTGGTTCTCTCACCTCTCTCATTATCCTACGCAGTTCTTGTGTCTCTGGAATAGATTGTTCTTCCACGGGGATTTGTGGAATCTGTTCTTGTACCAACTCATGTGTATCTTGAGCCTCAACTTCATCGAATTCTATCTCTCTCCCAATATCTCTTGTGGAGATGTGCTCCCTCTCAAGGAATATGGTCTGTCATGCCACTGTAACCTTTTTTTCTGAGGGTTTGTATAGGTAATATCCCCTTGTTTCCTTGGGATATCCTATAAAGATACAATTTGTGCCTCGGGGTGCAAGTTTGTTACCTGAAGATACCTTAACAAATGCTTCGCTACCCCACACATGTAAATTTGATAACATGGATTTGCGTCCACTCCATAACTCGTATGGAATACCATTTATCGATTTAGTTGGTACTTGGTTTAGTATGTGCACTGATGTTTGTAATTCATATCCCCAAAAGGATAATGGAAGACTCGCAGGACTCATCATTGATCTCACTATGTCCAACACGGTGCGGTTCCTCCTTTATCTTACACCATTCTATTGTGGCGTGTAAGGAGGAGTGAGTTGAGATAGAATCCCAAACTCCTGTAATAAATCAATGAAGTCCTGAGTAAGATATTCTCCTCCTCGGTCTGAGCAGAGTTTCTTAATCTTCTTACCAAGAAGGTTCTCAACTTCATTATTGTATTCTTTGAACCGATCAAAATAATATGACTTATACCTCATTGAGTAGATATATCCATATCTACTAAAATCATCAGTAAAAGTTATGAAATACGAGAATCCACCCCTTGCTTCAACTGGAAATGGTCCACACACATCTGTGTGAACTAATTCTAGAAGCTCTTTAGCTCTTTCACCTTTCCCACTAAATGGGGATTTGGTCATTTTTCATTGTAGACACACATGACATACACCAAGTGGTTTTAGTTCTAAAGAATCTAAATACCCATCTTGATGTAATTTTGTCAAACGTTTCTCATTGACATGACCTAGACAGTGATGCCAAAGTTGGGTGTGGTATGAGTCATGTGATTTAACTTTGTTATTGATTTCCATTACTTGGTTTGTGTAGTCTAAAACATAAAGTCCGTTATATAAATGTGCCCTTCCAAAACAAATTCTATCTTTATAAAAGTATCAACATTCATTTCCAAACATGAATATGAATCCATCAGTATCTAATCTGGATATTGAAATAATTTTTTTAGTAACATAAGGCACGTAATAAAAACCTTTTTAAACCAAGACCATCCCAGTAGGCAATGTGAGGTGGTAGTCTCCGATAGCTATAGTAGTGAGTCTAGCTCCGTTGGCTTCTCATAGATCCTCCTCACCTCGATCAATCGTTTTGAATCTATATGGTTCTTGTATTTGGATACAGATGTGAGAACCACAAGCAATATATAATACCCAATTAGTAGAAACAAATAGATTGAATTCGATAACAAATTCACCTAAAGCTTCCCCTTGCTTCCTTGGATGGGTGCAGTTTTTCTTCCAGTGGCCCTTCTTTCCACATGTAAAACAAACAACATCCTATTCATTCCCCCCCTTGGATCTTCCTTTTATTGGAAGGCCATGAAGAAGCTTTGGGCTTAAATCTCTTCGCCTTCCATTCCCTTTTATTCACCATAAAGACAGAAGGCTTTTCACGCTTCATGTCATTATCTACTTGGCGAATAAGGTAAGAAGATCAGATAGAGACTTCTCAATGTTGTTCATGTTGAAATTAACAACAAAGTTCGAGAAGCTCTGGGGGAGTGATGCAATAATGAGATTGCTACCCAGTTCTTCAGGGAGTTTAAAACCTAGAACCTCCAAGCGCTCAATGTATCCAATGATCTTGACTAAATGAGGCCCAGCTAGGGCACCCTCTCCAAGATTTCTCTGAAATAGAGCCTTGGAGATCTCAAACCTTTCATGTCTTGCTCTCTACTTGTATAGACCACGGAGTTGCTCGTGCATGCTATAGGAATCCATGTCTTCATGAGACCTCATGAGCTCAGTAGACATCGATGATAGCATGAAACATTGAATGTCGAGAGAATCGTTAAAATGTTGATCATAGACCAGGAAATCATCATCACTCACCCCTGGGGCAGGAGAATCAGGATGTGAGGACTCCAGCACATAAAACATTCGTTCATGGAATAGGATAACCCAAAAGTGCCTAAACCATTCCTAAAAGTTACTACCGGTGAGGATATTGTCTTTATCCAGTATTGATCACAGAGAAAATTTGGTTGATGTGTTTGTTATCTTGATTCTACAATTTAAAAGAGAAGATTTATTAGTACTTTCTTGATTACAATTTATGAGAAATAATGAATTAATTAATTAATTCTCCCACTATTTTATCAAGTCCCAAATGGCCCTCATCATTGAACTCGGAATGTCCAGTTTCATTGACATTATAGTTGCAAGGATCCATATTTCCCTTCGCATTACCCCAACAAGGGTTTTTTAATCTATTTGAAGATATTTAGGTAGGCAGGTCTTTGCCAACTGTGAGCTTACAGTTCTTTGATCTGTTCAGTGAACTCCCCAATCCTGAAATCCTGACTTGGATTTCCTCAACTCTTGCCTCCAATATTACATCAAGTTTATCAAGGGCTACTTCTCTTGATATAAAATGGTTAAGTCAACCTGAAACCTTTCATAAGGGCTTCCTTTATAAAATTAAGTGTCCCAACAAGGGTTGGTCAAACACATAGTTTTATTGAGTCTTGACCTTAATCAAGTAAAAGAAGGAATGGTATAACTTAATATAGTATTGAGGGATTTTAGTCTTTATGAATAGTTTTGCATTATCACATGATTTTTAATATTAAGTGATGATTTATTAAGTGATTAACCATGTTCTGATAATGTTTACGCATAGTCTGGTTTTTATTTTATTCCATCTTTTCATGCTTGTTCATTTTATTAATTATGTGATCACAACAACACATAAATAATAAATAAACCATGCAATCAGACAGAAATAAAATAAGATGGAATGATAATGAGATTCTATTGGTTAGCTTATTTAGCGGTTTTGATAAGCTAACCCTGACCTAAGGAAAACACCTTGAACCTGTTGGTTCGTGTTTTGTTGCTCCCACCTATCCACCTTTGTATCTTCTTACATCGGTTTCACCTCGGATTCGGGATTTGAACTGTCTCTTCTAGCTGGGAGATCCTCCATTACATGGTTTTACATTAATGAAACCATGGGCACGCAGGCCCTACATTTTATTAGAAGGAGGCTCGCATGCCAACAAATTTAAATTAAATAAATTTAAATGAAACCATAAACATACAAAGGGTATTTGGTCTACCTCATGATCATCCATTGTATGCAACGACATTTACGCATATTTAGAATTCAAATTCTTTTAATCATTCTTTTATTTAAGATAAGATGCACTCGAATTCAATTAATTATGATCTTATAATTAATCAATTCTTTATCTTAAATTCCTTTCAGAATTTCCTTGAGATTCTTCTCATCCATATTCCTTGTATGGGTCTTTGTACATTGGAGGAAACCTGGTGAAATTCCATTTCTGGAAAGTACACGGCGTGTAGTTTATAATTACACGGCGTGTATTTTTATTTTCACCCTTCATCCAAAGAACACGTTGGGGCTTTGGCGTGTTTTCTTTACTTTGGAAATTTTGGAGTACACGGCGTGTAGATGAATCATACATGGCGTGTACTACCTTGTTATGTGGTAACCAGCCTAGCGAACCCGTGTACTTGGTACGCGGCTTATCTTTGTACACGGTTTCACCTGAGCTGGAATAGACTACACGGCGTCTTGCTCCAACATACACGCCGTGTTTTCCTGTTTCCATGCACTGTTCAATTCTGGTCAACATGACGTGATTAAAACTTAGGCATAATAAATTCACATGGCGTGGTTTGGCGGACCAGTGCTGGTTCGTTGAACCTAAGTACATGGCGTGTAGTTTTAAGTACACGCCATGTAATCCCATGTTGTACAAACAGAAAGAGCGGCTCCTCCGGATGAGTTCCTTGTTTTTATTTTAATCAAAATTAAAATTAAAAGGCCGTTTCTGTGATATGAATCGAGAAAAAAAGGAGGAAGAATAGATCTCCTTTATTCATATTTATAGAAAGATTTATTTCGAATTGAATCAAATATAAATTCATAAATTATCAATGAAAATTAAATAACTATAATCAACGTTGTAACCTCGCTCTGATACCATTTGAAGGTTTCGGGCGCAGTGGAAGCGCGTGGGTGGATGTGCCCACTTGGATTTTTTTCATTAGCAATGATCAATTCGGGATCAATACAACGATAAATGCCAGTCTCCACGGATCGAATCACAGAAAAAGACAAAGAAGAAGGTTTGTCTCGGAACCACAAACAAGGATCGTTACAGGTTGATTAAAATTAATTTAATTAATTATATATAAATACCTTTTGGGTGTTCTTTCTTCATTGATGTTCTTGATCACGTTGTTGATGTGATCCGTTATTGCATCTCAGAAGCCAAGTGTAGACTCCCTCTAGCGGTGATCCACACATGTACCTTGTATCTCTAGACGTCGCCAAAGGATTATCCGGGTGCTAGTGTGGAGAATCCTTTACTTGCGTTGTCCGCCTTAGATCATCTTGATATGATGGAAGAGTATCTCTCTCGGTCTTGAGAGCATTCTTGGAGGAAGAGGTTCTTTCGGCCTTGAATTAATACTCCAGAATTGTTGTGTCTCACACGGGATAGGAAAAGAGTTGGGGTTGTGAGGATATTTATAATCAGGTTTGAGGTTGTAGAGTTATGACAATAAATAAATGCCTGATGCATTTTATTTATTTCATTGACTCTTATTTAAAACCCCCATGTCAAATAATTAATTCCTTTACATGCGCCCACACTGCTTATAACAAATATCATTTAAAACAATATTATATCCTCAAAATCCCGAATGAAAAAACTACACAGCGTGTATTAATAAATACACGGCGTGTACTTGTTTTTCATTGAAAACTACACGGCATGTACATTCATTATACATGGCATGTATATCTTGTTTTTCATTTCCTTTCCATAAAGAAAACTACTTGGCGTGTAATTATTAATACATGGCGTGCACTTGTTTTCCATGAAAAACTATACGGCGTGTAATCTTTAATACACGGTGTGTATATCTTGTTTTTAATTTCCTTCTTCCAACATCATTAAAATGATTTAGGCTTCCTTGAATAATTATTAAACCATGTATGGGAAAAATATTTATTCTAATTGAGATACATGAATACACTTAGTGTGTGACCCTCTAGGCCTCTTTTTCATTGGCATTAGGCAAGCTTGCCTAAAGTCCAATATTACTGTCTAGCAACGGGTCAAGGCACCCAAGAGAAAGAAGTTGACGACACATTGACGTATCACCTCATACGAACGCTTACTGTGTAATTTAATCCCTTTGTCTTGATATCTCATCAAGCAGGTTTCATGGAAGTGTCATAAACCTATATACTTGATCTGTCGTTCTTTGACTACCTAAAATAAACTCACCATTCACACCATGGCCATGGAATTTAATGTGACAGTTCTATTTCAATCAAAGGGCCGAGATATCAACTTCCATAAATGGAAGGGAGAAATCCTTCCTCGACTTATCCATTAACAACATGTCACTCGTGACGCAACCAATGTATCCTACTTCCCGCCAACTCTCTGCGTGATGGTTTTCGTCAGTAAATCTAAGTGTGTGAGTCATGACATGAGTTAATGATAATCTTCCAGTCTAAGGACCATTACACATGCTCGTAGATAGAAATGTCTGATGACACCAAGACATGTTGAATTGCTATTGGCGGGTCTATTCTCATAATCTCTCATCTTGGAGATTACCAAGTGCGAACTCCATGAGAGAGAGTCTCGTCTTCTTACGAGTACTCGCACATGACAGTCTATATACTATGTGTCCTATCATAGTATGTCATCCAACCGTAGAACTTTAATTAAGAATATTGTTATAGCATTTCAAGGTTCTCATCATAGAGGGGATCTTTCATGACCTTATGAATGCAACAAATATTCTGGGACATTATTATATTATAGTTATGCAGAACAATGAACAATATATAATAAGTGAACATTCATGTAATCAAAGTACAAAATAGTTGGTTCTCAGGACACCAACCCTTACAATCCCAAAGGCTCAATATTATTCTCATACACCAATATTGACAGGGGTTCACTAAGTGAGAATAGAACAAGACTCAGGATATGATCTTATTCCTTTTAATAATTTGAATTCTTATTCGCATATTCTTACAGCTTCTAAGAAGTGGGCTCATACACCCACAACACCATACAGTTGTATACAAGTTCAAAAAATCATCATACAATAGGACCATATCCCTAAAAAATCCCAAAAGGAAGGTCAAAATATTTTGACCATGACATAGAACATGACCCATCTTCCTAATATGCTCTATAAGAGTGTCCTTGAGGTTTTTCGAGACACATTATCAACACCATGAGGGTCCATCGACTCCTCTATCAAAGGGGAAGCAGAAGATGTTCATTACAATGATATTCCTCCTAGCAGTAGTGTGTAGATGGATCGCAGGGACTCTACACCTAAATTCCATAGTAGTCAACCTCACCATGGTGATATCTCCCACTGATAAAGAAATCCTCCCCATACCCAAACACATATATATTTAGAGGTGTTAAAAACCTTGAAAATTTCTTATAGAGAGGTGCTCGATACATTGGGGTCAACTATATCTGGATCCCCCATTATGTTTTACCCGCACTCCACTCTTGTCAGCAGGTGACCATAAAATCTATCTTCTATGGTATGATCGGATAGAGGTATGTATGTTCTATGTGTATGAGTCCAAAATTGACATATGGATAGTGTTAGTAAAAAAACCTCCAATAATATTATGAAACCTTGCTAATTCTAGATATTAGATCCCATATGAGTTAAAAAAGGAGAAAATTCTTTATATATGAAAAAATATGTAGTTTACGCATCCGTTCATGAAGGATCAATATCTCCCTTATCCAGGATATGAGTGTCACATTCCTAAAATTAAGACACTACATTGTTAGCTCGACCTGGCTACTATCTCTATGGCATGAGAACTAAAACCTAAAAAAGAATAGTGCATATATGAAACATGCTTACCATCATTCCATTGTGACACTTTTCTAGCTGATCTCTAAAGCAACATCATGTATCCATGTTCAAGGGTGGGGATATTATGAAGCATTACATTTTCCCACAACTTCGGAACAAAAGAACCCCTCATATTCGATGTTCTGTAATATTATTGCCTCCACAGAAATCAAGGAATAGAGTAATGATCGAGCCAGTTGGTCACTAAAATGGAATGACTCCACTTCAACGATGCCTAAAAATCTTGAATGGAGGAATATGATAGAAAAAACATCAAACTATGACCCTTTTAGAAATGATAACATGTTTCAGAGATAGAGAATGAAGTTTCAATCATCCTGAAAAGTTCTTGTAAAGAATGGTTCTCATAAAGGTATGTCGTTGCACCCAGCTCCCACATGATCATAGACGCAACACATCAAACAAGCCACAATAACTACTACCATCGCATCCATCTAGTAGGGGACTTTTCCACATGGTCTAGGAGAATATCTACCACCACCTCCACCCCTCAGATCATAAATTCCCAAGAGGATTCGAGATATATCCTTGAAACCTATAGGTTAACCCCATCCAACTAGGCTAGTGGAATTTATATCTCAATCACTGTCTCCATGTTCATCATCCCCTAAGAGGGTTCTAGAAGAATCCTTAGTGATTATAGACCACCCCAAACCCATGGGGTTGGAGGCATTTATATCTTCATGGTTTTCCCATAAATCCTCAATTCCCGAACTCGAGTCAATAGATCCTTAATAAAAGGAAAAATCAATTCCAATGGTGTCCCCAAATGACCCTCACCTCATAGATCTATGGGAATTTTCACCATCGGTATCACCATAAATAGAATCAATCTTCTCGAGGTTATGAGGTAAAAATAAATAGTCGGTATCCCACCTGTTCCTCCCACCACAAGACAAACCTATGATGGTCAAGTCCCATATAGAAACGACAATTAGAAACTCCCTCAAAGTCACTATTCATAAGAAAAGATACAAGGGGAATACATGAAATGAGATCTATCCCCATTGAATTTGTAATACAAAATGAACCAATGTGGTCAAGGGTTCAAATAACAACCCTAATGAACGATGTATAGAATCAACCTACTATATCAAAAGTAATGGCATAACCAGCATTGCTAGATATGACTATTTGAATTTAATCTCTATCAAAATGACATAAATTGATCACGACGTAGATGTAGGGGGTTGTTACATGGAAGATTTACCCTAGGAGGAAGGTGATAAGGATGGACCAAATTGGGTTGTGTGCACCCAGAACCAAATAAGGCTTCAAAATTTGGCACTACCAAATAAAATGTTTCCACCTCCTCCGTGAAACACTACCAAACGAAAAGGGAAAGGCGTGGCTATATTTTAGTTTCTATCCAAAAGATTTTATATTAATTCCATGGATTAATATTTTTCATGATATGAGAGTGAAATACAAACTCCCCAACAAATCAACAAGGATCTACTCATGGGAAACATTCCCGTTATGTATCATCTTCCAACAGAGACGAACATTCTCCCTCCCATAACCTCTCTGCCTGTAAGAGAGATATCTGTACATAAAATTGGATCCAGATCTAGATAGCCAGTCCACATAAATGGGGAAGTTGGAAATGAACAAGACTTCCCTCCATTACGGGGAAAACCTCTCCCTCATCAGGGAAATAATTCAATCATATGATTAATTGTAAATCAGAGGGTAATGAAAGTGGTAAAACCTCATTAGCCTTCACTCGATCCCTATGATCGGGAGGTGGCTCAATCATTAGTGCCCCCAGAGTTAAATAACTTCATCAAGTCATTGGATACTTGAATGGAAGCTTTATAAAGGTGACATAAACATGTGTTGTCTGAATGGAATATATTTTATGAATGGGTGGATGATACTCTTCCTCCAAACAACTTTGGTAACCTTACTTTATATACTATTGATGGAATAGGTGTCCATAAACAACATCTCACGCACTTTTTATCCCAATGTAATCCAATGATGGGAACTCGAGATCCACAGGAAGCAACAAAGCTAAGGTTTATTGTAAAAACATTGACAGGGCCATCATTTTTTTGGTATAATACCCTACTAGAAGGATCTATTGTTAGATGTGAAAATATTCATCCCTAGTTCCTTTATCATTTCTAATCTATGTAGAGAAAAAATTATTATCAACATAAAAAACTAAAGACAACATAAGAACAAGAGGGTGTATAATTTCATAGTAAGGTGGAAAGGTTTGACCTACTCACTCAGCATCCCTCTCTCATAGGATTAGTTATTGTAACTCTATACTAAAAATATCAGTGGTGAGTTTTCGATGCCTTTAATCCCCATTAAATATCCAGGTGGGTTCAGAGAGTTAACTGAAATGGTACAACGTCTTATGGAGGATATTCAGCGAACCCAATCCAAATCTCGGCTAATGACCATAACACAGGGGAAAATCCAAGTAGATCAGAAGTTGTAACTGTCACCCTCAAGATAGATTAATTCCCCATCTAGGAACCTAGGTAGGATCCAAATCACCTAATTCCTCCTTTTGAGTGGTGACAACCAGGAATCCCCCATGTGCAGAAGCACACAGAAATCACGGTCAACCGATATTTGAGGAACAGATGTACAAAATATACTCCTTATGAAATTAAAAAATCCCTAGTTATTTTTTAAAATTAATGAATAGTAACCTTCTCAAGATTCCACAACCTAGAAGGCCTGATGAAGTCATCCTCCCCAACCATCCCAATTAATGCCCTTAACATACAAGGATGGGTCATAATATCCAGGATTGCTTCATCTTCTAAGAAGCCCTTAAAGTCATTTTTGACTCTAACCAGGTGATGTTATAAAACTCCCCAGGTCAGATGTCTTACGTAACCATCTTTTGGTCATAAGAAGAGGATGGTAGGATGAATGTTCCGGCTAGATGTGCTCAAAAGTTTGGCAACTGGATGACTCGAAAAACATTTTATCACACTCATTCCACCCTAAATGTATAGTTGTATAGAATCACAATATCTCCACTATACACGAAGGATAAATCAAATTTTCCTCTCAAAGGTGGTCATTTCCACTGGAAGAAGGATGAAATAGATGAGGAAGAGTCATGTTCTACTCCAAAGTAACCCTAAACTATTACAGATTTCTTACCTAAAACATTTGCAGCACAATAACCATCCCACCAAATGGAACCCTCGTCATATGAAGAGATAATGTTTAGTTATTTCCATGCGATACACTTGGAAGTCCCCTTCTTCAATGATTAATATGCCCCTGAATATGAATTTCCCCCATATAAACAAGGAACGAGAGGCTGTATGCACTGGAACTGATGATACAAGGGATAGCGCGGATTTGGTCAGACCCAATATTCCAATCAGGTCCCCATTGATAACACATATGTAGAAGATAACCATGTTAAATAACTCCAATTGTCCCAAAAACAGTAGGTAGGTTCCATAGAACCCTCCAACAGTCGTCCACACCCAATTATCTTGCATGACTGTATTGCAGGGGTTCAATTATCGGATCAACCTAGATAATGGGGAAGACCAGTAAGATCTATACCATTGGAAACAAATAATCCATCTACATATTCACAAGAAACATCACCATCCTACTCAAATTCCTCATCTACAGAATTGAATGCTTTGGGGAAACCCCATATCGGAAAGTGCCGACTTTGGCACAAAATTAAGACATTCTAAATTAGATGTCTGTTATCCCATCCAACTTCTAAATCCTTAATGTACTCTATATTTCAATATAACTTAGGGAGGCACTTTTTGAAGCCCTCTAGATCCCACATGAGTTTGATATAGGAGTATTTTCAGTCGAAGTCTGTCAAGTGGACACTATGCCATTTGAATTCCATGTTTGTATCTCATTCACTGACCAAGATCATGAAGAGGTCATCCAAGAGAATTTAATCCCCCTATACGTTTCAAGCAAACTCAATAATTTAAATTTCTAAAGGGTGATGATTGATAATGGGTCTATGATCAAACTAATCCCAGTTCAAACCCTCCAACGTTTGGGATATAGGGAAGGGGATTTGTCTCCCATAAAGATAACCATTTAAGGGTATGATAAATGTGATAAAATACCTCTTGGGAATATCACACTCAAATCCTAGTTGGGGATACGAAATCTGATGTTGAGTTCATGGTTATATAATAAGACATTTCATATAATGTCTTTCATGAGAGGCCCTGGCTCCACAGACACTTCATGATACCTTCAACATTCTATCAGTGTCTGAAGTACCCCATAAATGAGAAAGGTTAGAAAACTTCATGGTGATAATTCCACATTAGAAACTTATGGATCCACATTTGAAGAATCATATTTCTACAAGAGGTATGAAAACAAATGATGGAAGATGATGATATATAGATGGAAGCTCCCAATGGATTGGGGATCGCCCTCATGAATCCTTGGAGTATGGTCGATAGTGACTATATGCCCCCCATAAATATGGTCGATTTTGAGGGTCTAATCCCAGAGATCCAAACCCCTACTAACCATAGTGAATGTGTAAAATAAAATCATCTTTGACATCACTCTATAATGAATCAGATAGAAATGAATGATGATGTTCCTTCTAGTAGACTCCCTATCCTTGATGGTGACAAAAAATCCATTAGATTTCCGTTTTCACCTGAAAATCTCTCCACAAACTCATTGATGGAAGAGGATAAAGATAACCACAGGAATGCCCCTCTAGTATTCAAGGATGGTGTCTACACTACTATAGATAAAATAAAGAAAATAATTATGGGAATCAAAGAAGACTTGTGACCTACTCTAATTAGTGTTTTTGTTCCCCTCAATGAGCAATAGATGTACATTTCATTAGTAAAACACCACCGATATGTGTTCTCTTGGAACTATACAAAAGTGACTGTACTTAATCTAGATGTGTCTACACACCATATCAGACTACCTAATGATCATCAAGGCATCAAGAAATAATCTAGGAAGATGAACCCCTATCAAGCCACCAATATAGAGGCCAATGTAGATAATATGATCAAATCCAAATTCTTCCAAGAAGTGAAAAACCCAAGACAGATTGTCAGCATCATCCTTGTCCAGAAAATGAATAGGTGAATTAGGGTTTTCATTGATTTAAGAGACCTTGATATGAATTTACCAAATAATTATTTCCCAATGTCAATCACTGAACTCTTGATTGATGCAACTTCTGCCTTGTAAGACCTTTCCTTCATGGATAGGTAATTGGGGTACAATCAGATCAAGATGGCCCCCAATGATGAATAATCCATCACCGTCAATGTTCCCCAAGGGATCTTATGCTATCATTTCATTTAGTTTGGACTAAATATTTTTTGTTCCACATACCATTACACCATGCATCTTATCTTAAATCCTTTTATGGGAAGGATAAATGATTACTATGTTGATGACCTGGTTGTTAAATCCTGATAAAAATGTGATCACTTCTTGGATCACTAAATGATCTTTGACAAGCTTTTAAATAATGGTTTAATGTTTAATCTACTAAAATGTGCCTTTTCGGTAACTTCAATACATTTTTTTCTTTTTGGTATGGCACAGTGTCATCGAGGCCGACCTAAAAAAGACTAGTTCTATCTTAGAAATCTTTTTCCACAAAAATATCAAATAACTGAGGGGAATCCAAGGGAACCTCACCTACATTAGTTTTTTTATAGCCAATTTGTCCAGAAAAACTCTCCCCTCCACTAGGATAACAAAGAAATAAATCAACTACCAATGGGAAGATGATTGTCAAAAAGCCTTCGAAAGTCTCAATAATAACATGATACACCCACCGGTTTTGATTCCCCCGATTGAAGGAAGGAAACTCATATTATATGTAGTAGCTATGGAATTCTGATTGGGTTCCCTCCTTCCAAAAAAATGATGTTTGAATTGAGAACATTATCTACTACCTTATACTGACCATGCTTGGTACCAAGACCAGGTATTCTAATGTCTAGAAGAACTACTATGCACTCACATTTGTGGTGAAAAAGGATAGGCATTACTTGAAACACTAAGAGGTCTATTTGGTCTCTCATATTGATCTACTCAAGTAAATCCTTGTCCTTCCTATGTTGACTAGGTCCTTGGTGTGATGGGTGGTCATTTTGAAGCAATATGACATTTATTTCATATCATAGAAGTTAGTGAAAGGGAAATCCTTGAATGATTTCCTCGCAACAAATCCTTCCTCATAAAATACACCAGAAGACACCGAGGTCCTAGATGAATAGTTTATATATTCATATGATACACCAAGGACATGGGAGATATACTTTGATGGAACCTCATAGAGTTCTGTCTTCACAAGAATGGAAAACTCAAAGCTTAAATAGTTTGTATAGGTATTATATTTGTCTCTCCATAGAAATAAGTTTTTACCTACTCTTTCTCACTATCTGAATGGTGAAGAAGTAATGAGGATGAATACCAAGCCTTGATCATTTGATTAGAACTAGCCATATAGTTGCGCATAGCCTACCTAAATATCATAGGGGTGATAAACCAGATCAATGGTGAATATTCCCTTATAAAGGATGAACTGGACCCTCTCATTGGATATATCATGGGATTGATGGCAGAACTCCCTTTTGAGCCCACCTTACATCATGTTCCCCAACCACAGCCTGCTCACGCCGACACACTAGCTATTTTATCTGCCATCCTAGCTGACTTAGATTAGAAAGAGGAAATATTTTGTATCCTACATTGAAAAATGGTCTCATCAATCATCATATGTGATATGGAAGAAATGAATTAGGTCAGAACCACCCCATATCATGATGAACCAATGACCACTCCTAGTTAGATGGATCCCATAATTGGTTATCTCCAAAAGGATTCTCCTAACAGGTCATTCCAGAAGTGAACAGATTCATTACCAGGTAGTAAACTTCACACTTTTGGATGGTCCAAATGAGATAAAATTCTTCTAAAAACATGGATTTGATATTATCCTCCTCAGATTTATAGTAGAAGAAAAATTCCCTCCATCATGGAAGAAGTCAATGAAGACTCATGTGTCACCCATCAAGATGGAACCAGGATGTACCCTAAAATTAGGATATGGAATATTACAAGAAAACCATGATACAAGATTGTTTGGAATTCACAAATAAATTTATTTCATGTCAGATTCATGAAAACTTCATCCATTATCCCCTGGAATTGCTACACATAGCTGAATATTCCTGGAAACTTTTCTTATAGGGGATTGATGTTGTGGGGACATATCCCACATCCACTGATATGAAGTTCAAGAACAATCTTACTAATACTGGATTATTTTCCAAATGGGATGAGGTAATACCCCTCATGGAAGTCAAGATGAAGAATATCATCAACTTCATGAAGTCCCATATCATCACTAGGTTTGGAGTCCCTCACACAATATTAGAGGACAATGACACCAATATCAATTCTACATATTTGAATAAGTTATACCATGAGTAAAATATCAATTCTAATCACTCATCTCTCTATCATGAAATAGAAAATGGATAGATAAAGGCATTCAATAAGACTCTATAAAATATATTCTAGAAGATGGTGAACTAATATAAGAAGTCTTTTTCAAATAAACTCCTCCATGATTTACGGGCCTACCATACCCCCATGCCTACTACCACAAGAAAACTCCATACTCACTGGTTCACAAGGCCAAAAAGTGTTACATATAGAGGTTGAGCTTCCTTTACTCTGAATATCCATTAATGTGATGCTCTCATAGGATGAACCATTAAAAAAGAAGTTAGAAGATTTTGAATAGCTAGACGAGAGAATATTATACAAATTTCAAAACCTGGAGGTCCATTAGAATTAAATATCACGGTCCCTTAATAAAAATTATCACCTTCATTCATTCCTCCAAGGATAACTCATGCTGGCTCTCAAAACCACAATGATACTGTGAAATAAGCTCCAAAATTGGAACCCATGTGGGAAGGAACTTATGTAATAAATAAGGTTTATCATAATGGAGCCTATGAATTAGCCACCCTAGATGGGAAGCCTGTCACACCACACATAAATGCAATATTTCTCATGAAATACATTACATAAGATATCATCATCAATGGAATCCACATCGGTGTAATCCCCATTGTTTTTCGTATGGACATGACGTTAAACTGTATAAATTTTTTCTGCCCACATGATGATAAACTATAAAAATTTATTCTGTTATTTATGATAATAAACTACAATGTTTATTAGTAACTACATATTTATTTATTATGATCATTACATTATACGTAGTGACTCCCAAATCACTATTCTTTGGAACATCCATATGATTACTTTCCTTTCATGTTGAGTGATCCAATTTTGAAACCGCATGACGTAAAAATACATGGATTTGTAACTTCCCATTTCTATCACATTAGGTGATCTACGTCCTTACCAAATGATGTAAAATTACATGGATACATAAAATTCATTCACTTCAAGTAACTTACATCTTTACCACATGGCGATAAACTACATTGAAGCACATCCTTTCTTCCTGATGTTAAACTGCATGGGTTTCCTAGAACTATTTAAGGCATGATTCTAAATTTCATTGAGATATATAAGGACACCTCAAATCTAAATCTGGTTTCAACCACCACATGATACAAATCCACCTATCATGCTCTTAAATTCCTTTTCATGGTGATAAAAACTCTTCCCATTCCTTATTTCTCACACTGAGAATTTCTCATGAGGGCTTAAGATTCTCGATAAGGGTTTCCCCCCCCCAAGAGGCTTAACATCTTTCAACAGCCCCATATAGACCCTGAATGAGAGACCCTAAAAGGATTATCATCCATCCTCAATACATGATGTTTAACTATATAGTAATTTCCTTACCACATGATATTAAACAACACTATCCTTTAAGAATTATATTTTTCTTGATTCTCATTTTATTTTATGTGATACATAGTGACGCCCAAACATCTGTCCTCAGGCCCAGCCACATCATCACACCTTTTCCACATCATTCCATTTTTTTCCTTTCAACATGACATTAAACTACATGGTTCCTTGATAACTATGTGTATCTTGATTCATATTATTACACATATATAGTGACACCTAAATATCTAATCCTACACCCAATTACAAAAATCAGTGAAAAAATTTCCCACCTATCTACATGGTATAGACCAGTGAAGAGAGAGTTTTTCATTCAAGAACATCATGTTGTTTGATTCTCATTCTCATGAGATATGTAGTGACGCTAGATATTCCATCCTTAGGCCTAACCACAACATTTCTATCTTCTTACATCATTTATTTTGTCCTTACATAATGACGATAAACTATTGGAATCAAGTCCTTACAACATGATATTAAACTTAAAGGAAAATGACTCGGTCGCATGACATTAATATTAAATGACATATATGTCTTTACCACATGGCGATAAACTGTATGAAACTTTTCATTACCATATGATGTTAAAATTAATGGAAGATTTCCCCACAACATGATGATAAATCTTGCAAGAAATCACCCATAATCGTCCCTTATCAAAGTACCACAAGAATCTTACTCCGGTCAACAAGAGTATAGGGTTCTTCTGCCATCTTTTAAAAGAACCACAATCCATATACCATACTTCATGTCTTGAGCTTCTCATGTCTCCATTAACCTTCCATGGCCCTTATAAAGGATATCTGACTTCAATGTACCATTTTCTGGACTATTCATACATGCCTATGGAACCAACATATGTGCATATATTGATCAAATAAAATTTTCACTTTGTAAAAAGGAAATTCCAATCCTTATGAGCCCTTACAACACTGTGGAAGAACTCAACACCTCAGTGTGTCTAAAATGCTCCTGATATGACTATCCTATATCATTAATCATGATGTGAGAAACTGGAACCATGATTTTCAACATCTACACCCCCTTTATGAGATGACGTTGGAGTGCCCTTGACCCATTGTATCCTAATTAGGATCTTGTGTAACATCTCCCATATTAGGTCCATGTGGGTCATGACACTAAATTGACTACACTTTGGAAAAAAAAATTCATACATAAAATCAAGCCTATAATGGTCCAAATATCAAGACCATAATCTGTTAATAAAAGAGACAAAAAAATTATCTGGTCAAAACCTCGTAAAGGGAAACCTGAGAAAAAGGCAAGTATTCATCCACTAAAATCTTCATCCACAGAGTTTAGGAAAAACTAGGGCACAAACAAATAAGGTATAAAGATAATATGGTCAATAATATAACCAAATTAAAATCCAAGCTATTATCACTAGAACTCATGGTCTAGGAAAAAGTTAGAGAAATGATTGTCACATATCGCCACCATGAAGAATAAGATCTCTAGGAAGTGACACAACTTTTAGGGTGCTTGAACCCTTCATGGATATTACACTTTTTCAAATCAAACTTCAGGATTTGGGTACCTCAGATCACTATAAACCTTTCATGGCCCATAGAAAAGATATCTATCTTTAAGGGAACTTTTTCTTGACTTGGAAGAGATGATCGTGGCTCCTGCATAAGAAAATACAGTCATCAACCAAATGCGTCACACTACAAAAAGGACATTCCCATCCTTCTAATCCCTGATATCATCATGATAGCACTAAAAACATCGATGTGTCCAAACAAATCCCAATATTATTGTGACATATAATCCTCCTAATCTTTGTGCTTTGGACCATGATTTTGGATATCCATACCAAACTATCTAAGCGGATTTGACATCCTTGATGTTATGTCATCATGTTTTTTACCATTTTCAAGGTCAGAATATGACACTCCATTCTTAAAACTTTTATGGCCCACACCTCATGATTTCAAACCACATGCCATAGAGCTCAAGATTCAAATTAAGAGCTAAACCACCCAGGGGGATATAACCCTTTCTGGATAACTATATTTCCTTAACCGACATCATCATAAAGATGTTTGAGTCATTGCAGATATTTCATAGCCCTCATAAAGAAGTGGGAATCATCTTTTCTTGTCAATTTTACCAACAATAAGGGCCCTAACTCTCCATGTAAATTCATCTCCCCCTTATCAGAATGAATCTTTATTTCATGAAATCTATTGCAACACCGTGGAGAAACCCGATACCTTAGAGTGTTATGGGTCATCCCTGACATGTTTTCTCCATCCCATATCTATATACTCATTCTTTTGGGTTATAATTTACATAATCTGTACTCCAACATTCCAGGAGGACCTAGTATCACTAGTATTGTGCCCTTAAAAAATATTGCCTCCATAAATCTTCCACAACCCTAGGAAAAGATACCCTGATTCAAGAGACCCTTTTCTTGACTATGCATGCATTTATATGGCTCCTTCATATGCTCATATGGTCATAAAAAATGCATATCTTTGAAAAGGGTAATTTTGATCCTCATGAGCCTCAGCAATACCACAGAATAACCTAGCACCTCTGTAGAGCCCCGAAGCTTGACGTACATGGACATTACATTACTTTAGTGGAATACTTAATACATAACAAAAATAGACACACAAGGACCGTAATAGTTTAGTGTCTTTGGAAACATAGAACGTAATCTTCTAATCATGGTGAAAGATATTCAACATCTCCCATAAATAACTTCCCCCTTTTTTTACCTAAAACCTTTCTTTATATCCTGGGGAAAAGAAAACATAAAAAGGGTGAGCTCAAATGCTCAGTAAGGGTAAGCATGGATAAAATAAAACATACCATATACATTTTAACTTAAAAACATTAACATAATGTTTTAACATCAAAACCTTGAGAAATGACATAAAACATGGAAGTACGTAAGGAATAGATCATAAAGAAACATTAAGAATGACAAAATAGAATGGGAATAAAACATGTAATTGTGGAAACCATTAAGCACATGAAATGATTTCCGTAGTAGCCAAGGCATTGCTGCCAAGACCATCTTAGTGGACAAAGTCCCTTTCTGAATCGAGTTCACTCCTCGTTCCAGTCCTGTAATACTGAACCAGATCAACTTACCGTTCCATCCATGTCTATCTCATGAGATATAAATCTTTACCCAATTCATTGGAGGGAGATATTGGTCCCACCAATCTCATAATGAAATCATTCTTACTTGTGCCACATTATAAACATACATCATTCATAATAACCCAACGAATAAAATGGGTTTCATAAACATCATCCCATCATCACATAATCCATATAAAAGAAATGGATATAATTTCATAATAATAAAAGTGAAAACATGTAAATCATATAGGCATTACACTTGAAACATACACATATGAAATAATTTCATCTTAGATGGAAAATGGTTTTGATAAAACACTTGTAATGAATTCTTGAGGAAAATATCATTTCTTCTTCAAAATCAATTTCTTTTCACAAAATTTCATGAAATTTTAAAAGAAAGAGATTTTGTTGAAAATAGTCATGAAATATTTTGGAGGAAGATTCAGGAAAATAAGGCTTTATAAAACCCTAAAAATCTGTTCGTGCCGTTTAAGTTAAAAGAAAAACATTTTTTTTGTACTTTTGCTGGAAAAGACAAAAAGTAACTCATAACATAAACAAAAGAAAGATTCCTTAAATACCATGTAGTAAAAGTAAAAAATGGGTAAAAAGGACTTTAAACATACATGAAAAAACTTTTATAAAACATTGACATTGATGATAGAAATAACCCCAGTAAATACTTACGAATAAGCAATCTCGGATAAAAATGAGATTTGCAGAATTATCCCTTACCTTAGGTCTAATTTGCTTTGTAAGTGTCCGAACCTCCTGTATAATGATTTAAATAATGTTATTTACTTATTAAATAATCATATTAATTTTTATTATATCTTATATGGTTCACTTATGACTTTATATTACCCGTTCTTTTGTAAATTCCATGTTAAAGAGTGTTTTGGTTAAAATCGTTTTATTTGTCGTCCGTGTTTTGACTTGTAATTATTCATATGATTACATAGATCATGATTACTTAATTCTAGAATATAAAACATGATTTATATATAATATATATTCATAATATACATATATATAATATATCGATAAATGGAAATAAATACACCGTTGATGGAGACAGTAGGCCGTACGTACGCATGAACGCTATTTTCGTTTCCTCATTGAATTGAATGAAATTAATTGGATGACATATATATATATATACATAAATCCAGTATCATTATTATGTCATATATTTCATTATTAATTATTATATATAATTTATAATCATTTTTGAATGGTTAATCATTGAGAATGAATCTCATCTCGTCGTGGAGACAGTATTCCTTACGTACGCACGAGCGATGATATCGTTCCCATGATCATGGAATTTTATTGGAGTGTATGTATACTATTACAGAATCAATATTACTTTATAATAATCATATATAGTTATTATTTACACCATTATACCCATCCAAGTAAGGTGGTGGTGGGAAATAGATTACACCACGGCGTGGAGACGGTATTTCGTACGTACGCACGCGCGGTGATTTCATTTTCCGTATGATGGATAGATGGTGAAATAGGGTTGTTTCATACTTATAATAACATATCAGTATATGAGTGATACTGATGTTATTACTTCATAATGGAACAACTAAAGAATAAGAAGTAGAAGAAGAAATAATGTTGAAAGAATCGGTAACGAACATTACCTCTTCTTTGAAGCGCCTCTTTGAGACCTCCTCATAGGGCACTAATATTGGTCTTTGAAGAAGAACAGGACCTCTAGGATGTTTCTAGGGAAGTGGAGAAGAGAATTGGGCAGGTTTTGTTAGATATTGAAAGCTCAAAGTGGTGTGAGGAAGAGAGGGAGGAGGTTCCCATTTATAAGGGAGGAGAGGGGCACCTTTGGAAATCTGAAAAATATTAATTTATAATAAATCTAACCCCACTTAAGAACCTCCAAAAATGACTCATAGTTGAATATTATATTCGATAGGGTTGTAATCTCATCAAACAATCAAATTTAGACATGTTAGGAATTTATTTTAAACATTATCAACTTGATTTATCCTTATTTAATCAATTTAATTTTATTTATGTTAATAACATTCTAAATTTTAAATTATAACAAAAAAGTACTTATTTGTTGTGAATTGTCAATAATTGGATACTTTAAAACATTTTATACCATATAAATTTATATTTATAATTTTTAAATATTTTTGTGATTTTTAAACTATTTTATAATATGTTATATTTATAAAATAACAATAGTCTCAATTTTGACACTATTCATCTATTTGAATTTAAATAAAATATATACAGAATATATGTTCGAACTAAAATCTTTAATAGATTCATCAAAATTCATATGTATCTATAAAATTAGTGGATCACATTAAATAGCTCATATAATATTTATTTTATTATTTTTAAAACCATTTATTTGGTTTATCTCTTAATAAAATAATTACTACAACATTATTGTATAATTATTTAATATACTTATTTGTTGCATAAAAATTAAAAATAAAATCTTATGATGAAGCTAAATCTATTAAATTTCACAATAATACTTTTACTCGAATTTATCGTCTAAAAATCACAATATTTAAATTGTTATATATATTAAATTATGAAGGTGACAACTTTGGCATCATCTAAAATAAAATAATATAAGTGTTATACTCACTTTTATAGGGGTCCAAAAGGTTATATATTAGGTAATTAGATGATTAAGGTGTAGATATACACTACCAATAAGTTTGTTTCAGGTTTGTGGGCCTTTTATTGGGTATTATTATTTCAATAAAAACTATATTACTTATTTTCCACTTAATAAATAATTTATGTATCATTAATGTATCACCATTAATGACAATTATTTAATCCCTAAAAATTCTAAATAAATTATCATGATGTAGATTATTTTATTATCTTTCTGGAGACTATTCATGTTTGAAGTTTTATGATGTTTATGACTAATGTAAAATTATTATACTTATAAGATTTAAGAGAGTGACATGCTGTCACTTTCTTTGGTTTTAATAATAATTAAATTATTTTCATGGTCAAAAGTCCATTAAATGATTCTAATCTGACCCTTAGGTGATATGGGTCTACTTTTAGTAATCCAATAGGATTTTAGAAGATGTTAGAGTAATTTTATAATCTTATATTTACCCTTAATTACCTGATTTACCTTTAACTATGGTAAATAAAATTTACCATAGTTACTATTCATAATGCCCAAAAATAAAAAGTAGTCTATTAATATAATTTGGACCCACTGATTCCAAATATGGAATCCATTTTTCCAAATTCTATACACATAAGTTTCAGAAATTAAATTAAAATTAGTCTCGTTGTCGAAATAAAACGGGTTTTTGTTTAAAACATTTCAAAAGATTGAATTGATTTAACCTACAAATTCAAGGTAAAATCAATGCTAATGACATACATTATATTAAATGGTAAAAATATATTCTATTTATACTTTAAAACTATTCAATATTATAATTTAACCATATAAATTATTGCGATGAAAAAAGTTGTTTTTAATTAAAATATAGCGTGTTTTTACTATTCATCAAAATATGAAAGTTACCAGAATAATATGAAAAATGTATCCAAAGTAAATTTTAATTTCCTAATTCCAAAGAAGAATTTTATTTTTTCAAATTGAACTTATAAACATGTCAAAAACCAGATTTAAAGTGGGTGCGCCATCAAAAGGCGGCAAAACTGCATTTTTTGAAAAATACTTATTTTACCCAAAAAGTTTATTTTGTTCTTATACCATGTTCTAGAAAATGTGTAAGATGAATAATAATGTTATAAAATTCCAAATTTAGTTACTACTATTCATAACGGCTAGTTCATAATAATATTATAATAATATATCGTTGTTTAGTAAAACCCGGTATTGCGTACAACACACGCTATCGAGGAAGGTCGTGATTGCGTGTAATGCAAGCCAAGTCAGGTTTGCGTGTTGTGCATGAATCCTTCGTTGTTTCGTATAACAGAATCCAACCATATTTCATTTATACATTGAATATATATATATATACTCAATGTTGCGTAGAATAACTATTATCAAAATTGTGTGTAACACGATCCAAGAATAGTGTTGCGTATACTGCAAGCTAATACGGTGTTGCGTATTGCGCAAGGTAATCTTGGTGTAGCATAAAACACAAGACATTAATGAAATTAAAAGAATATAAAATCTCGGGGTGTTACATTCTACCCCCCATAAAATGAATTTCTCCCTCGAAATTCGTCAGGGTTATAAATGGTTTACTACTCTAAAGTTCTTTAATAGAAACCGACATCGTAAAAAGGAATACCAAAAACAATCTTTAAAAAGAAATGTATAAAATGTAACGGTTACCCAAATAAACAACTTACTGGGTTTCCACATAGGTGAAAATATGGATATGGAAGAGAAATCTAACCATCATGTTCTGATGGAGAGTGGTAGAGAACATGGCTATGAAAAAGCCATCAATCACAAAGCCATAGATTTGTGACGATCTAAGGTACCAGTAGATTCATCGGATATAAGGGAACTAGGACAACATTTTTGGTTTTCAAGATCATTTCCCTAAAGATGATGCAATTGGAATTAGAAGAAATACTTTCGTTATTTTGGTACAGTCTCACCATTAGTCATTTTTTTTGGACAATTTCCACTTCATCTCTTAAGGAAATGAAGTTGAATTTTTCATTTGTGAAGTGTTATCAGATCATGTGATAGAATGATGGGTCATTCCATCTGTCTTAAACAAAAGGTTAGAAAATTAATCAAAAAAATACATAAGTCCATCTATAGTGAGATTAATCATATATGGTTCCTAAAATGGAATTATACTTCAATATCATACTGCTTAATATTATAAAACTAGTTTCTACAAAATAGGGACTTCCTGTAGGCCAGTGGTAAGCGATAAAGGCCAGTCGCACTTCGGTTGTGGGTTCGATTCCCACAGCCTTGTCCGACGCGATGGGTTGTCTCCCGTCCTGCAAGTTGTCCTTTTTCTAAAACTACATTTCTATAACATCCCATCAATAATATCAAAAAAAGTTCTTTCTTTAAACAATACTAACTTATGTCCAAAGTAATCCATTCCAATCTTTATGCTTATCTAAAATACTTCGGTCCAAGCTCATAGTATAAGGAAAACGATTACTTGAAATGTCATCAACCAAGCATCATTTATCCCCCATTATCTTGTTGGTCACATTCCAATCATGTGAATACCTAAATCATGTATTCTATGGAAAAATGAATACCCATTAAACATTAGTGAAAACATGAATGCTGTCAAAAGTTAACTCTTTCCACATACCAAAATCCAAAAATTCTATATACTCAAACCATGATATAACCTTCTCCTTATATCAGTCATGAGCTCGTGAATACTATCAGACATTTAATTTTCTCCTTATCCCTTCATTATGCGCATATCATCTACATTCCAAAAATATCTGAATAACCTTTCATGGATACTGGTACCATTAATCATACAGTTTCAAAACTCAAGGAAAGACAATAGTGTAACAATCCTTAGATGTCTCTTTATTCCATAGTACCATGATATAACTTATACAACATTACACTTGATAAACATGTAATCATTCTACTACCTTCTTAAACTATTGACCGAGCTTCAACAAAATCTTTCATCTCACATATCATTTATAGTCTCTTCATCATCATCAACATAAATACTACCCATACGACCGTACTGATTCTCTTCATGAGACTTTCCCTTAGGGCATTGGTTTGCATAATGCCCGTACATTCCACATTTAAAACATTTTACCATTGTTGATGTCGTAGCAATACCATTATACTCATCCATGGTGTTAACTGAACCTTTTCCTTTGCACTTACTGGCTTTGTGTCCTTCTTTTCCACACCCAAAGCATCTTCCAGTTCCTTTGAAACATTCTCCCTGATGCCTCTTCCCACATGATTTACATAGGGGAAATTTAACTTTCTTTCCTCTATGATCATCAAGAAACTCCATCTCTCTCTTATTAGCCGAGTCAGGAAACTTACCAAATTTGAGTTTATTGATCATATTATGAGATTGCTGATTTGGAATAATTATGATTTTTGGACTTCCAAATCCCATTTCATTTGGTTTCTCATGAATAATATCATTCCATTGTCCATCATATCCTCCATTATCGTGAATCATCTTGTTTCCAGCCATTTTCTAAAACCCAAAAAGAATAGTGTGAGAGGAAAAAATCATGGTAGAGAAAATAACATAGTAAAGGAGAAGCACCCTGAATATATAACATCTTAGGTTAAATTCTACGATCGTTACCGTAGTTCTAGGACTATATCCTATATGTATACTTATCCTTAGGGACATCCCTAGACATACCATAGAAATATATCTAGGGATATCACTAAAGTTCTCGCATCCTAGTTTCCAAAGGTTGACTAAACCATTCCTCTGATACCAACTGTAGAGACCCGAAGCTTGACGTACATGGACATTACATTACTTAAGCGGAATAATTAATACATAACAAAAACAGACACACATGGACCGTAATAGTTTAGTGTCTTTGGAAACTTGGAACGTAATCTTCTAATCGTGGTGAAAGATCTTCAACATCTCCCATAAAGATCTTCCCCCTTTTTTTCTTACCTAAAACATTTCTTTATATCCTAGGGAAAGGAAAACATAAAAAGGGTGAGCTCAAATACTCAGTAATAGTATGCATGGATAAAATAAAACATACCATATATATTTGAACTTAAAAACATGAACATAATGTTTAAACATCAAAACCTTGAGAAATGACATAAAACATGGAAGTACGTAAGGCATAGATCATAAAGAAACATTAAGAATAATAAAATTGCATGGGAATAAAACATGTAATTGTGGAAACCATTAAGCACATGAAATGATTTCCATAGTATCCAAGGAATTGCTGCCAAGACCATCTTAGTGGACAAAGTCCCTTTCTGAATCGAGTTCACTCCTCGTTCCAGTCCTGTAATACTGAACCGGATTAACTTAACGTTCCATCCAGGTCTATCTCATGAGATATAAATATTTACCCAATGCATTGGAGGGAGATATAGGTCCCACCCATCTCATAATGAAATCATTCTTACTTGTGCCACAAAATAAACATACATCATTCATAATAACCCAACGAATAAAATGGGATTCATAAACATCATCCAATCATCACATAATCCATATAAAAGAAATGGATATCACTTCATAATAAGAAAAGTGAAACCATTTCAATAATATAGACATTACACTTGAAACATACACATATGAAATAATTTCATCTTATATGGAAAATGGTTTTGATAAAACACTTGTAATGAATTCTTGAGGAAAATATCATTTCTTCTTCAAAATCAATTTCTTTTCACAAAATGTCATGAAATTTTAAAAGAAAGAGATTTTGTTGAAAATAGTCATGAAATATTTTGGAGGAAGCTTCATGAAAATAAGGATTTATAAAACCGTAAAAATCCGTTCGTGCCGTATAAGTTAAAAGAAAAACATTCTTTTCGTACTTTTGCCGGAAAAGTCATAAAGTACCTCGTAATGTAAACAAAAGAAAGATTCCTTACATACCATGTAGTAAATGTCAAAAATGGGTAAAAAGTACATTAAACATAAATGAAAACACTTTTATAAAACATGGACATGGATGATAGAAATAACCCCAGTAAATACTTACGAATAAGCAATCTCGGATAAAAATGAGATTTGCAGAATTATCCCTTACCTTAGATCTGATTTGCTTCGTAAGTGTCTGAACCTCCTATATAATGATTTAAATAATGTTATTGACTTATTACATAATCATATTCATTGTTATTATATCTTATATGGTTCACTTATGACTTTATATTACCCGTTCTTTTGTAAATTCCATGTTATAGAGTGTTATTGTTAAAATCGTTTCATTTGTCGTCCGTGTTTTGACTTGTAATTATTCATATGATTACATAGATCATGATTACTTAATTCCAGAATATAAAACATGATTTATATATAATATATATTAATAATATACATATATATAATATATCGATAAATGGAATGAAATACACCGTTCATGGTGACAGTGGGCCGTACGTACACATGAACGCTGTTTTCGTTTCCTCATTGAATTGAATGGAATTAATTGGATGACATACATACATATATATATATATATACATAAATACAGTATCATTATTATGTCATATATTTCATTATTACTTATTATATATAATTTATAATCATTTATGAATGGTTAATCATTGAGAATGAATCTCATCGCGTCGTGGAGACGGTATTCCGTACGTACGCACGAGCGATGATATCGTTCCCATAATCGTTGAATTTTATTGGAGTGTATGTATACTATTACAGAATCAATATCACTTTATAATAATCATATATAGTTATTATTTACACCATTATACCCATCCAAGTAAGGTGGTGGTGGAAAATATATTACACCACGGCGTGGAGACGGTATTCCGTACGTACGCACACGCGGTGATTTAGTTTTCCGTAGGATGGATAGATGGTGAAATAGGGTTGTTTCATACTTATAATAACATATCAGTATATGAGTGATACTGATGTTATTACTTCATAATGAAACAACTAAAGAAGAAGAAGTAGAAGAAGAAATAAAGTTGAAAGAATCGGTAACGAACATTACCTCTTCTTTGAAGTGCCTTTTTGAGACCTCCTCTTAGGGCACTAAAATTGGTCTTTGAAGAAGATCAGGACCTCTAGGATGTTTCTAAAGAAGTTTAGAAGATAATTGGGTAGGTTTTGGCCGATATTGAAAGCTCAAAGTTGTGTGAGGAAGAGAGGGAGGAGGTGCCCTTTTATAAGGGAGGAGAGGGGAACCTTTGGAAATCTTAAAAATATTAATTTATAATAAATCTAACCCCACATAAAAACCTCCTAAAATGACTCATATTCGAATATTAGATGTGATAGGGTTGTAATATCATCAAATAATCAAATTTAGACATGTTAGGAATTTATTTTAAACATTATCAACTTGATTTGTCCTTATTTAATCAATTTAATTTTATTTATTGTAATAACATTCTAAATTTTAAATTATGACAAACAATTACTTATTTGTTGTTAATTGTCTATAATTGGATACTTTACAACATTTTCTACCATATAAATTTAAATTTATAATTTTTAAATATTTTTGTGATTTTTAAACAATTTTATAATATTTTATTTTTATAAAATAACAATAGTGTCAATTTTGACACTATTCATTTATTTGAAATTAAATAAAATATATACAGAGGATATTTTCGAACTAAAATCTTTAATAGATTAATAAAAATTAATATGTATCTATAAAATTAGTGGATCACATTAAATAGTTCATATAATATTTATTTTATTATTTTTAAAACCGTTTATTTGGTTTATCTCTTAATAAAATAATTACTACAACATTTTTGTATAATTATTTAATATATACTGATTTGTTGAATAAAAATTAAAAATAAAATACTATGATGAAGCTAAATCTATTAAATTTCACAATAATACTTTTAATATAATTTATCATCTTAAAATTACAATATTTAAATTGTTATATTTATTAAATTATGAAGGTGACAACTTTGGCATCATTTAAAATAAAATAATATAAGTGTCATAATCACTTTTATAGGGCGCCAAACGGTTATTTATTAGGTCATTGGATGACTAAGGTGTAGATATACACTAGAAATAAGTTTTTTTCAGGTTTGTGGGCCTTTTAATGGGTATTATTATTTCAATAAAAACTATATTACTTATTTTTCACTTAATAAATAATTTCTATATCATTAATGTATCACCATTAATGACAATTATTTAATCCTTAAAAATTCTAAATAAATTATCATGATCTAGATAATTTTATTATCTTTCTGGATACTATTCATTTTCTATGTTTTATGATGTTTATCACTAAATTAAAATTATTATACTTATAAGATTTAAGAGAGTGACATGTTGTCACTTTCTTTGGTTTTAATAATAATTAAATTATTTTCATGGTCAAAACTCCATTAAATGATTCTAATATGACCCTTAGATGATATGGGTCGACTTTTAGTCATCCAATAGGATTTTGGTAGATGTTAGGGTAACTGTATAATCTTATATTTACCCTTAATTACCTGATTTACCTTTAACTATAGTAAATAAAATTTACCATAGTTACTATTCATAATGCCCAAAAATAACAAGTAGTCTATTAATATAATTTGGACCCACTTATTCCAAATATGGAATCCATTTTTCCAAATTCTATACACATAAGTTGAAAAAATTAAATTAAAATTAATCCCGTTGTCGAAATAAAACGGGTTTTTGTTTAAAACATTTCAAAAGATTGAATTGATTTAACATACGAATTCAAGGTAAAATCAATGCTAATGACATAAATTATATTAAATGGTAAAAATATATTCTATTTATACTTTAAAACCATTCAATATTATAATTTAACCATATAAATTATTGCAATGAAAAAATATTTTTTTAATTAAAATATAGTGTGTTTTTACTATTCATCAAAATATGAAAGTTACCATAATAATATGAAAAATTTATCCAAAGTAAATTTTTATTTCATGATTCCAAAGAAGAATTTTATTTTTTCAAATTGAACTTATAAACATGTCAAAAACTAGATTTAATGTGGGTGCGCCATCAAAAGGCGGCAAAACTGCATTTTTTTAAAAATACTTATTTTACCTGAAAAATTTATTTTGTTCTTATACCATGTTCTAGAAAATGTGTAAGATGAATAATAATGTTATAAAATTCCAAATTTAGTTAATACTATTCATAACGGCTTGTTCATAAAAATATTATAATAATATATCGTTGTTTAGTAAAACCAGGTATTGCGTACAACACACGCTATCGAGGAAGGTCGCGATTGCGTGTAATGCAAGCCATGTTAGGGTTGCGTGTTGTGCAAGAATCCTTTGTTGTTTCATATAACAGAATCCAACCATATTTCATATATACATTGAATATATATATATATATATACTCAATGTTGCATAGAATAACTATTATCAAAATTGTGTGTAACAGGATCCAAGAATAGTATTGCGTATACTGCAAGCTAATACGGTGTTGCGTATAGTGCAAGGTAATCTTGGTGTAGCATACAACACAAGACATTAATGAAATTAAAAGAATATAAAATCTCGGGGTGTTACAACCTCAGAGTGTTTTAGGACATTCTGGGAATCTCTACACTATATCCCATTATCGAACAAAAGGACTGAGCTAAAATACCTTTAAATAAAGTTATATAAGGTCTGAGCTAAAAGAACTTAAACTAAAGGGATAGAATTTAGAAGCTAAAATTCCTTAAAATAAAGTGATATAATGTCTATGATAAAAGTCCTTAAACTAAATTGATAGAACGTATGAGTTAAAAGAACTTAAATTTAAGTGATAGAAGGTCTGAGCTAAAAGAACTTAAACTAATTAGATAAAAGGTCCAAGCTAAAAGGCCTTAAACTAAAGTAATATAAGGTGCATGCTAAAAGACCTTACAAAAAAGTGATAGACGTTATAAGATAAAATACCTTAAACTAAATCGATAGAGGGGCTTATCTAAAAGACCTTAAAATAAAGTGATAAAAGGTCTGAGCTAAAAGAACATAAAACAAATTGATAGAAGGTCCAAGCTAAAAGACCTTAAACTAAAGAGATACAAGGTCTGAGCTAAAAAACCATAAAAAGTTATGGAAGGTCCAAGCTAAAATACCTTAAAGTAAAGAGATATAAGGTCTAAGATCAAAGACCCCAAACTAAAGTAATATCAGGTCTGACCTAAAAGACCCTAAACTAAATAGATTAAAAATTATTTAGCCTATGAAATCCTATAAATCCCAATATACATCCCTAGAATGATCTAGCATCTCTATCCAAGCTTATCACCTTCGGATAAATAAAAAGAACCCCCCTTTAAGAAATATAACCTACATATCCAATCCCTCTATAAATCAAGTGATTTTAAGATAGTTGGAACATATTATGAATTGAGAATCCAGTGTTGGTGGGAAATTACAACCATCTCTCAAACGGAATATGTTATAATTTAAACATTCAATTCCTAACGTCCATGTTTATTTAATTTAAATGATGTATGCCTATCATAAAAAATTTATTATATGTTATAGAAACAAGATATCATCCACATCATGATGGAAAGAAATTTTAATAGTAGTATAGAAGGTTTAGAAAATTCATCCATTCACAATATGAAAATGTGGGAGAAATATCTGCATTTTGGAGTCCCTCTGAGGACCCCTAAAAATGGAATGCATTACAAAAGTTGAATCATGATAAATGGTGGTCAGTTATGCTAGTAATATTAGAAAGTGTTCTTTGAGAAGCATCAATTGAATTTTTGAGTGTCACTCTCCCTGCTTCTTAAACTTCTACCCTAGGATGGAAATCTTCAACCAGAGTTGTCAGCTCTTTAACCCTCTTCTGGGAAGTAGCCAATGAGTATGATGATGTCAAATGATCAGACCTCATATAAATAATCATCTCCTCATATCATTATATTTGACCAGTCCAAGCAACCATTTGAGCTTATAGTTTATATAAAAACTGATGAACCTACTCTAATGCCTCTATCATCTCCCTCATCTACTTAGTAACAAGAGTCTCAGTTACAAGATAATTAAAATCCCTTTCATTAATGGATGGATATTTTTGGCTTAAGATTATTTTCTGCCTAATTTCATACAAAGGATACAAGTCAAAACCACCTTACCCCAAGTCATGAAATGACTTATGAAGAAATTCCCCATGGTTATAGAATATTTCCAAGGGTTCCCAGTGATCAAGTCATGAATTTGTTCCTAGACCATCCAACATTATGTCTGAGCCTCTATGACCAATGATTTGTCCAAGAATATAGGATGTCTAACAAGTTTAACCAACATGAAAGTAATAGAGGAATCCCTATATGCCCTTATCTCAATAGGCGTATCAAACATATCTTGGGTTAGATGATTAACTTCCTCAACAAAATTTATTTCACCATCAAAATAATCACCAATATAATGAGGTCTCTTTATCGAAGGCATGCCAAGATCTTTGATAAATTCCATCGTTTCTTATGAAAAGGGGTTGGCAAGGTGAAAGGCTTGTCCACGTGATGTAAGATTTGGCCTATCACACCATCTAGATAAGATGCTACCTAGGATTGATCATAGTTTTAGGTAAGGAAGGCAAGAGCATCAAAAATTGGAGGAATGATCTCATCCCTATCATCTTCACACACAAGAATCATCCAAATCTAACAAATCATCCTAGGGTGTCATTATCCTCTTCCGCTAGCCAAGGGGAGTAGGGAGACCCTTTGGATGCAACCAAACTGATGAGTAAATCAATATGGTGTATGAGGATTGTTGATTATTAGCACATCCAATATGTCTTTGAGAACCCCATGTTAAAGGGAGATCATATAGGACCTTTCATCGATGGAACCACTTCCATTCTCAGTAATCGACTCAGAAGGTGCATGGTAAGGGGTAAAATCAAATCTATCCGAGTGACTCTACATGCTGGTAACCTAATAAAGGTCTATGGACATGGATCCAACTCAATATAGGTTAATAAATCTAGGATGGAATGAGGTATTATGGATGATGGTAGTGTTGTAATAATTAATAACCATTGAAATGATCTCCTATCTAGCCGAATAAAAAATGGAGGGGTCCACTGATCCTGTAAGGTGTGTTTACCTATTGGATATGAACCATGAGCTAGTTAAGGAGTGTGAGGACTAGTACCACCATATTGAGGTGTTTTCCCTCTTCTCGTCTCACTACCATAACAATCATTCTAATATGGATTCTTGAACATGTATCCCTAAATGGAAAGATCCACCCATTATAGAACATGGTTAGAAAACCATATAGTCTTAGGCTCAGAGAAATCTCTGAGTTCACACAATTTACCTAAGAGGTATAATATCAAGCCTCTAGGAGGGACTAATATGATCCATCACAATCAAAGACTTACTGGGAAGGGTACTGATGAGGGAAAATATCAATTTTGTCTAAATCCATAGCTACGGAGAAAAATATTGATACAATCCTTGATAGAAGTAAGTGAGCTCTTTCTTCAATTTATCATTTACAATAATATCCATGTCTCTTTCCAATTTTGGTTTCTACAAAGGATCATCTGATACATATTTAGATGTAAGGAACTCATAGTACTATTATCTATGCGGTGGAATCCCACACCACTAATAGATGTCCCATAGGCTGATGCACACTTCACCATGGAAAAAATGAAATGTGTTGGTTCCATAACACCAATGGATAATCCTATCTTGAAATAGGTCAGGAATGAAATATATATTTAATTGAGATATCCACATAGATTCATAAATATTAACACTATATAAATCATTAGCATTCTCCAAATTTCTTTGTATGACATAGAAGGGCCACACCCACTCATCAGAGAAATTTCTGCTAGGATATATACCCCATTTCGAGTTCCATCCACTACCAAGATTATATAGAAAATATGAATGTATGCTTGAATATCTCTGAGAAATATGTTGTTGGGAAAATTCATGGCTATCTGGTCCTAGAGGAGAGTTATCCAATAGATAAGACAAAAAATAGAATCGAGTTGTATCCTACGGACCATCCTCAATAATTGTTTTCTAATGCAGTCAAGAGAATTAGGCACCCAAAGGGATAGAAGATTAAATTGTAGAGGAGGAATGATAGCATTATCTAGAAAAAATATCATGTAGAGGAAGTAGATTAAATAAGGGATAATTTTTCATTTCAGGTGGGATAAACCACTTTGGGGTTTCTTTACTAGTATGCATTTATTATCAGGGATCGACGCTGCGATTTCTGGAAATTATGTCTCTTTGATTGGCCATAGCTGAGGAACCTTGATAAGAACTGTAATCCATATGAAGATAAGTAACTACCACATGTGAGGCAAGGAGAATATAAAATCTTGATAAAATTAAAGTCATGAATGTTTGGGCAGCATCATGTGTATCACATGAATCAACAAGGAACTTCGAAATCACATAAAGAGTTTGAAAATAGCCTAATATCTAAAGGAATATTGGGTCACATAACCGTTGTAGGGCATCACGCAATCACATGACCCATCTGGAGAGTCGTGATCGCATGACCGGGACATGGTCATGTGAATTAGTCGAACCAGAATCATCTAGATATAAGAACATGCAAACCCCGAAGATAATCATAGTGCCTCATGGTCAAAGTTCAAAAAGAATTGCCAAAGTATGGTTCATATTTGGACTAGACAAGGGCTTGAGCGAAAACTATCTTATGGGATAAATCTCACGACAAGGCCTCATAATGGGGTATCATGATTAGGATTCTCGAAATTATCATGCAGAAAGAGTATGAAATATAGGTAGAGTGAGAGAGCTCTAGAGAGATAGTAGATTGTGGTAAAATACACCCTACGCCTCTCTATATATAGGGTGTTATGTGGAATACCATGTGTCACCCAATAGAACAAATTTCACCTGAGACACCAATTCATGACACCGCTAATGAATCTGGAAGACATTTACTTTCCTCAGAACCAAGAACTTGTCCCTTTGAACATCGCTCTAGAGGGGGGAATTTGTTAATTACCACCAAATGAGAATCAGGAAATTCACAAACAATGAAATACCTGAATATAGGTATTATTTCCCCCAAAAAATAATAGATAGGATAATGTATCCAAGATATATGGATTATGAAATCCTTTAAGGGACTCATGAACATGTGACCATCATCAGGTCACGCAAAAATACCATGTATAGTGCATTTCCAAAAACAAATCCCACCAAGCCCCTTTTGACAAGTCCTCCTGCTCTTGTAAAGACCCTACCAGACAATCGGTGACTGCACGATGGCCGCTTAATAGGTTCCCTAGGGAAATGTGGTTTGTTAGGGGAGAGGGCCTGACAACCAATTTGAAAATCTATTACAAATATGAAGGGAATGTTTCTAAGGTAACGTCATCTCAGAAATCGAAAGGGTCATGTGATGTAGCGTCGATGGGAAGGTAAATAATCTTGACCATATCCAAAATAAATAAAAAGATCCCTAACCTTTTTAAAATAAAATAAATGGGAAAAAATGGGAGGAGGTTAGAGATCTTATAGTCACTAAAAGAAATTCATCACACCTCTAGAGATCCATAAGACATTGTGAGTCCCTATTGACATGCATGTCTTGTCTCGCAAAATCCATTCGGCGTGTCATCCTCTCCAAGAAAATCACCATGGGTATTTCTAGGTAGCTTCATGCTCCCCCTTTGTATCTCTAAGAACAAATGAATATAATTATCCACAAAATGCTTGTGCACCCCCATGTGACCTATATTGTTCATGCGATGCATCACAAAAAATAGAGTAATTATCCTTGAACATACTCATGAAATCTCACATGACTCCCAAACATTGTCACATGAAATAAAGGAAATATAACAGGATGAGTTAGGAGTTTTTCCAATCATAAAACACTTGTGATGCATACATGAAGTTAGAATCTCAGTCTAACATGACTCTTGTACAAGTAACCCAAGAACATGGTGGTTCATTCAAATAGGAATCATGGATCTCATAGGGGAACTTGGACTTTTCAAAATGAAAATAGGGAATTTATTAAGCATACCGACATGATTCGATGAGCCCTCATTAATTGTAAATACTCTAATAATGGGAGAATTGATGGAGGAACTCACAGTCAATGAAAATTAGGTGACACCCTCAGAGCGATCCATGATAAAAGCTCATAAAGACACATGATGCTAAACCCCATCACCAAATATATCTTGGATCCACTCCAGATATGTCGCAAAAAATTGGTGAACAATCGAGGTGGAGGTGCTTTTAAATTCCACACCCCAATAGGAATAAAGGGTTTGAATCTTGACCTATGGATTCTCGGGTGAAAGGGCTAGAGTAGACTTCCTAGAGAGGTTAATCTCCCAACTAGAATGTCTTATGTCACATAATATACTGAAAATAAACTGAATCAATCATGCACCATACCTGAGGAACTTCATGTGAGAATTCATAGATCATGTGAAGGACCCCTGGAGAGACATGCGAAGAAATTATCACATGTCTTCCAGATCACATGAGACCCAAGATAGATTGATAATGAAAAAACCTAAGGCATTCACAATAGAAGAGACATAACCATGATTAAAAGTGGAAGAAATAGGAAAAACAATCTTTTTGGAACTCATGATCTTCGCGTTAGTAATCTAAAGACTCATGAAAGAGCCTGAACATGTATCCAAGATCTCAGGATGCTCCTTCAGCATGCTATTTGGGACATGAGAAATCATTTGGACCTATTAGAGAAGGTCACATGGTCCCCCTGGGCCCAATACCTTGGTCTCACAGAACCCTATGGGTCTATCACCCAAGCCATGAGACATAATTTATATACAACACATGTCTCATATAATGGCACCATATAATGTTAGTCAAGTCTCGCAGCTATATTTGGGCATGACAATTAAGCTCTCAAGACACCATTTGGGAAAATCACCTGAGACCCAAAATTCCCTCTATACATGTTAGTAATTCCTCATAATGACCTCCAGGGATGTTATCCAAGATATGTGACAACCTTGGAACCATATTATACAAACTCTTGCGACAACCACCATAAATCTCATGCCAACTCTTGAGAATGACACCATGTCACATCAGTTGGATCATGCTGAACTTTCAGGAAAAGCTGATTCCAGAACAAACCATCTAGATCATTTGAGGTCCTCCGAACAAGCTAACTAGTTCATATGACACCATCAAGACAACCAATCTAGGTCACAAGGGAATCCTAGGACTTGATTATATTGTCCCTTCTTAGCATGTTTTCCATTATCAATAAGAATCCTCAGTTTATTACCCAAATATATAGGTAACTATGACGACTCTAATTATTTCTATATTTATGATATGTATCATAACTCTCCCTGAGATTCAAGATCCATATTGATCATCTAGGGTGATATCAGCATTTATGTCCCTTATACAAAGAAATGAAATTGATTAATTTTTTTCCTTGTTTCTCACAATGATCATGGTTTACGTGGGCTTAGGGAGTTTCAATGATCATAACATTTTTCACTATAAACCTCTCTATAAGTAAGGGAATCCTCAACCTGTGAGCCCCAATAAACTGAACTATAATATCTATTATTTCTTCTATAACTAGGATACGTTGGATGCCTCCCTAAGGTCTGAGTTCAAAAATAATCCATCTTATGGATCTCCTAGAATATAAGTCCCATGTCATGAGTAATGAAAATGATCATTTTTAATCCTTTGTTTCTCACACTGAGCATAGCTCACATGGACTTAGGGAATTTCAATAATCATGTCATCTGCAACATCAGTCTCTATAATGACAAGGAAAATATTAGTGTAGGCCCCAAAAAATTAACTATGGAAACTTTGAATTTTTCTATACTCAAGATATACAGGATATCCCTCTAGGACTCTAGCTTGATTACTTGGTATCATTTATCACTGGTAAAAGTTCTTTCCATATGATTATAACATTCATGGTTCCAATAAACTATGTGGGTTTTGATTCCTAAAATAACTAGGATATGTATGATGACTCATAATGGCTCAATACCCTCCTCATTATATTAAAAACCTCTTTGTGTGGTAGCACATTCATAAGCACTTGGTTATATAGATTCATAATATCTGAAATCTACCATTACCAAAAAAAATATATAGAACCATAGATATATAAATATGGATTCACTAAATAGACCACAATCTTTTACACATGAAATATAATTAACATATAGTCATTTTGTTAGGGTAACCAGTCTCGTATCGGGATTAGTAAGAGGTTCATAAACACATCTTAAATCTATAAGAGAGTCCTAGAATATAAAACAACCCCCCACCCCAAATGGTGTGATGATCCCGGCCTCCAATTCTCTCGACCAATGCAAGTCCCCAAGAGTTGCTCGGCCTAAAAACCTAGGTGACCACCTGCCTTTGAAAATCAGGTATGTAACCAGTTATGGATGAAGAAACCATTGGGAGTTCATGGTAAGTGTGAAAATGGTATCCCAGGGATCGTGATTTTCACAATAGAAAAACCTAAAATCAGACCCATCAGCCAGACCCCATATACATCCTTGGATCTTGACAGAACAAAAATAGCTTTCTAATAAAAACTAATTTCAATCTTTCTCTTTTAATTAAGTTTTTAGAAAGTAAAATTAGGTTTTTTATTTCTTTAAATGTCACATAACTCTAATTTTGTAAATAAAAAGCCAATTTAATTAATTCTAATCGGTAAAATTGATAATTTGTTTCTAAATATAACATCTTATGCTTAAAAAAGCACTTTTTATAAAAATGAGTTTTTATGCATTACATGCGATTTTGATAAAATTAATTTTTATTGAAGATATAAATTTTGGTTTATAAAATATATTTTATTTTTGAAATCATTATGTAAAAATTACATAATAAGGCCAATTTTAGTTTTAGTAATTATAATAAAACTACTTAGGAATGAATTAGTTAACGTGGTAAAAACCAAAAATGATAAAAGTGAAAAATGTATCAGTGAATGACATAAAAACATTTTTAAAACATGTGTTAAAATAAATGGTTTAGGTATTATCAAAATTAACTCATCAACCACTCCATTATTTTCCAAATTGGATCCACTTTCCATATAGAACATGTTCTCTCACTGAATATAAAACTTATATTTACAAAAATGGAATTCCCTTGACCTATAAAAGGAGATCACTTCTACCCCATTTAGCCACTCGTTATGAAGAATTATATAGAAAAATAAACTTCCATATTCTCTCATAAACACCCTACCAATATTATATAATCCCTTTTATTTATAAAATACCATACTAAGGATCCTTAATATATTTCCCATTGGAGAACATCTAAAGGGATATGTAATGATCTCATCTGAGGTCACTTAATAATTTTCAACTTCTACCACATTAAAAATGTTATATATATTAAATTATTATAAAATTATTATTAATAATATTATGAAATTTTATTATACTAATTGAATATCAATTTTTTTATTTACTCCAAAACCATTTGAAAATCAAAGTTGTTGTTATGCATACGTGCAAACTACCTCCTCCATGAATGGTGTGCTTGATTTTTCTTCACTAACTTACATGGATGGTTATAAAATTATATTTAATATAATAATTTAATATTTATAATATTAATAATATTAATAAATTAAAAATCATTCCCCATATTCCTCTGGTTTTATGGAAAATGAATGTGCTACTTGTATGTACTTATGACCACTTCCTCTATGAAAGTGACATATTTCATTTTTTATTTAGTACTTTAATCTTTATAAAAATATATAAAAATATAATTTATCACCTTAATAACATATAAATATTTTCATTATTCTTATTTAATAATGATATTTTTATGAAATAATTAGTTTCTTAACCATACTTACCCATCGATTATAGTATGACATTGGTTGGGTCGGTTTATCCACCTACATGGACAATGCTACAAATTTAAATCATGGATGACTATGTAACCATAAAAAATAGTATTATTAGAAACTAATGATGATTTAATGTTTTTTATAGTTATTTAAATTTTATATTAATATTTAGCTTATTATTAATATACAACTCATTTATCTTTTAAAATAACTAAAACAAGCTAAACACCGACTTTGCTATCACAGATAGTTACTAAAAAAATAATTAAATTAAATTAGATCACTGAATATCATAGTGATACATATAATATAGTACATTTAATGAAATTTTAATTATTTACTTTGACTCTGTAAATAAGAATCAACACCACCATTAGAAAACTAGTAATAAATAAACAATCGAAACGTTTAACAACCGATAATGAAAATAAAATAAAAATAACTAATATATTTATAATAAATAAATATAAATTAATTTAATAAAATTTTATATCTATGAATAAGGTTCTTAAATAAGTAATTAAGATATTTTGTTTATTCTCATTTATATACAATCACTTTTATGGATGTCTCAATTTTCAAATCCATGAGAAATTTTTGATATTGTGCATGAGGTTTTATTTAATATGGTGCATTCACTACACTATTTCATTAAATAATGATAAATATTACCAATTTTATAAGATTTTATAATAAATTTCTTGATATCACACTCATTTTATTTTTATTCTTATGTTACAAATGTTTCAAGGGTGTTTTGTCTCAGATTTACTGCTTTGAGACACGTTTTGTTATATGTAACTATTTATATTTATATAGAGTAAAAAAACCCATTAGATATGTTATTTCATGACTTATATTTAATTAATGGTCTTTTAATTTATATTTAAATCTCTCTGTATAAAAGGGATCTGATTAAAATGATACTCAAATCATAATGGTTTCATAAAAAATATCATTTTCAATTTGAGTTTTCTTTTGAATGATAATCTATTCGGGGAATTTGTACACTTTTCTATCTAAAACCCCCATTAGTTTATTTTAATCTAGAAATTATTGGAGTTTTACATGTCTTATAACTATTTAATTTTCTCCTTGGATCATATTCTACCCATTATAAGAGAATCGAACCCCACATTTTCTTTTCAGTCGAGTGTCTTTCTCTTCCATGTTTATATTCATTGGTTTATTTTATAGATATCTTTATTTATGAATAAATAATTTATTAGGGTAATTTTATACTATATTTAATTTCATGTAATCAATTTTAAAGTAATTTTTTCTGATTTCCAAATGGTCTATTTTTTAAAAAGTGTGAAAAAATCCATTTTAAACATTTCTATGTGAACACATCTTTCCAGTGTTTTGTATCATTCTATAAAACATCCTCTAATTTTATTGATAGTTTCTATAAGATATACTTATACTATTAGTTTTATAACATATTTATATTTATATAAATACTTTCAATAGTTCATGATTCATTATTATTTCTCTATAAATTTTTATATTTCCCCAAATATTATTTTGTATCCATGTCAACACCTTTTGACATATTTTAGGCTTGATGAAGGATATCTTAAAATGATACCAACCACCATATTTATCATGATGAATTTATAAATGTTATTTTCTATCAGAGGAATGATTTACCACACCATTCATATTACCTAGTCATACAATTTTTAGAAACTAGATTTTCTTCTAATTCCTTTAATATGTAAATAGACTACATTACATTTCCTTATTTTAAGGGTGATCACTTAGATACCCATACATCAGTTGATTGGGAAAATTATTAACTAAACCATAAACATTTTATTTGTATGGTTTAAATACCATATAATTCATCAACTTAATTAAAATATATTCACATAGAAAGTTACTTAAAATATTTTGATACATGTTTATTTTCCATGGTTTTGTCATGTTATGATTATTGATGGAGTTATGAATTATTTTTTTATGTGAATGTATTTTAAAAGGATATAAAACCCATTTTTTCCATGGGTTCATTATGATGTGATGAATGATTAATTTAAAGTTACACTCATATGTATGGTTAATAATGAGTGGTTTCAAATATATCAGTATATTCCATTGGTTAAAATATTATATCTCATGAGACATGTACAAGCTTGCACAATTTAATTTCATGAAAGCTTGGGTACAAGCGTGTGACTCATGAAGGTGATTTTTCCCTAAGCTAATATTTTTTCACATTTATAAGGTATTATAATATTATGATCATATGGTTAATGTTTATTAACTAATGATGCCACACTTTTTTGATTCATGTCTTATGTTACTCCAAGCATTATTCTATGACTCATGATATTTGATATATTGTTTTTTGGGTATGATTCTCTATGTTATTACCATGTAACTTGATTATACCCATATTTTCATCTTATGATCACTTATGATCTTTATTTTTTATCACTTATTATTACCCTTACTGATCATTTAACTTCACCCCTTATTTTTTTGTTTCCCTAGGCTATGAATGAAATTAATAGGAATGATATGTATAAAAGATTTTTCGGTGCGTATAATTTATAGGAGATGATGAATACATATTATGGATTGACTGGTTCTTTGTATAAATGAAAAAAATTATATTAGTAGAAAAATAAATATAATTTTATTTTTACAAATTCTTTATAATTATAAAACAAATAATTTTTTGGAATGTACGGAATGAGTTATCTTATTAATCATGTAGTCGTAGGATTGTTACATTACATGATTCTATATTCGGTGTTAGAGAAGGGTTTAGATAACTTTATAGGTTATTATATTATTGGATGAGGATAATTTAAGAGTTAGAAATTTCCTCAAGGGTTGATACATTAAGGTTGATCATAATTTTAAAGGTATAGATAACCCTTTAGGTTAGTAAAGGTAGTATTAAATATTCTATATTTTTTGGTAATTAGAATGAGATAACATTATATAAAACACAAGGGTTACATTTAAGTATACAATAAAACCTTGATATTTTAGTAATGTAGAGATTGTATGGATTCCTAGCAATTAAATCTCTTTCTAGATACTAGAAAATGGATTCAGTTGTGGAGTAAATTCACCTTGGGGTGATAAACATGGAAAAGTACGGTTGAGTATTATCTTTCTCTTATCTCGATGCCCGATGAGTTGACCTAAAACTTTACACATGGAATGAGGATTCCAGGGTATATTCTTTGTTTAGTCACATCCAATTTATTGTTCATTATGAAGAATTTATTATTTTATTGAATTAGGTTAATGATTATGATATATACCAACATAAGGAAACATATATTGAACTAAAAGTGTGCTAGGTTGAACTAAAAGTGTATGTGATGATTTCAAAGAGTAATTTTGAGGTTTAATTTTTCATGTAAATACCTTAAAATAATTCCCTTATGTTTTTAATTTTTATCACTAATGTTAACTCTTTTTGGTTTTAGTAATGTCTTGATCCTGAAGGAATCAAGCTAATGATGGGTGCCATGGAAAAATGTAAATACTATCCTAATGAGCTTCCTAGTAAGATAAGAGTATGAGTGAGATATCTTATGATTATTCTAAAAATATATCATGAATCCTGATAAACAATTTTAACATATTTAAATTTCCGAACACATCAAATATGAGAAATGTAGATTCTCACAAAATTTTAGATGACAATGATGATGAAGGAAAAGAATTTTCAATTTACCACATCTCAAAAATATTGGAAGAATGACCCAATAAAATATATCCAATGAATTTGGAAAATTTTTATTTGTGAAAAATGAGGTTAAATAGAAACTAATTACTAATGAAAAAAGAAGAGTTAATTTTACACAGTTAAAGGAAAGAAGAGTTCATCCTAATGTAACCCTAATAGTTAACCATCTTAAATGTGAGAAACTTGGTCATTATCCATGTCAATTCCCTAATATTTGGTCCAAAAAGAATGACATGCACTAAAATATTCTAAGAGAAGGAAAATCCTTCCCAAATAAAAAAAATTGGGATCAAAAAATGTTGTGGCATGAGGAACACTAATCACCAACTCAAGAGCAGTGAGTGTTGTAATCGTTTTTTAAACTTGCTCCTTCATACCACGTGCAACGAACCAACCTTAGTTACCCTCTATCATAGAACCCTCCCCATTTCTTCACATTCTCGAAGGGAAATATTGATCCCCATAGGCTAGCAACAAGAAAATTGTCAAGGAATCAATAAACCAAAGGGAACTATTTCTCCCAACTAGAACAAACACATGTAATTTATATACACAGATCAAGAAGAAACAATAGAAAGATAATAAATATATTACATAAATTTAATAATACAGTGTAAAAAATAGCTATAAAAGTATCCCAAAACTCTAAGAGATGAGTCGGATTGTAATGGAATAAAGATAAATAGCTACTCATTGTGATATCATGTATGAACTCCCACCATCTCACCACCAGCTACCCAACTCAGATGACGTTAAACATTGGTTCTTCACTATGGCCCCTTTCCATTCACTATATTGGAAGTCATAAATAGGAATTCGCCCCACCGAATAGGTGGGTGTGAGAGAAAATAATCAATAGGTTCCCACCAAGGTGTTCCATAAAAAGCCTATGTATAACAATTCATGTATGTTCATTTCAAATAAAACAAGGAATGATATGAAATGAAGCAGTTTTTATAAAAAACATGGTAAACATTTCCATTTTTCATAGTTCTATAAAATGAAGATATGTCAATTTCAAAGAACAATTTTCATTTCATTTAACACAAGAATTAATATGTGTATCAATCCTAAAACATCAAATATATGCAACAAAAAATAGAAGCACAAGTATCAACCCCAAGGATCACTATAGGTCATACTAGTAGACTAGAAATACCACAATCAATCAAATGCACATTAAAGTTCCTAGAACACATTTTTAGGATGTAGAGGAGTACCCCATGAGAACCCCCCCCCCCCTCCCCCCCCATTAATATGAATATTAGTCCCCTAGAACAATGGGCCTAGGAAACAGAGGAAATACCCATAAGAAAACCCCCTGATAATCTTAAAAAATATATGATTGACCCTTTCTAAAACTTCCATCTAAGTACCTAAGGTAACCTATGTGCTCATTTTCATAATTAATTCTAATAATTTGAAAAACCCATTTCAAAACCATTTCAAAAATTCATTTCAATGTTTTGAAAATACCCATTTTGTTTCCATTTATCAACAATGACGGAAAAAACATTTTTCATTGAAAACTCTTTTCAACACAAAAAAAAATAGTATTAACAATTCCATGTATAAATCAGTTTATAAAATATAAAAAAATAGGTTCATCACTATAAGTTAGAGATGGAACAACATACCTTGAAACTCGGGTCACCCACACCCACAATGGGATCCACCAACAATGAAAACTCGATGACATCAATAAAGGACCTCAAAAACGAACACATGTTGCACCAAAACAAATTAAGAAACGTCCTCCAGAATAAGATCACACAAAAGATGTGGAAAAAGACAAGAGGAAACACTATTTCAAACCAACTAATCTGATACCACAATGAAAGGGCTCTACTTTGATCAATGACAACATATAAAAAGAAAAATCACTCACTCGGAGAGACACACCATAATCACAACAAATATAAAATGCCGAACAGATCCATCAGGAAAGAATGGAGTCTCCCAAAATTCCCAGAGAAGAACCCTCAATTGAGAGAAAATTATAATTGATAACAAAATGGTCACCCAAACCCTTTACAATTCCATAAAATTCCCTTCTTGTGGAATTGGACGATGTGTAATACCTTTACAAGTTATGAAATCAAAAATGACCAAAATTGATGAAAAACCCATCACCTCGGATTAAAATTCTATCTTAAATTAAATCACGATGTGTAAAAAATAATCACACCATGTAAATTTTCACAACATGAATCCTTCTTGTGAAATTCACCCAACAACCATTACACATTGTGTAACCTAGTTACATGATGTATAAATATCCAGAATCCTGAAAAAAAATCCTAAAATCAACATCTAAAACTCTATGCTAAAAAAAGAACTCAGATAAAGATAAAAGATTACTCGATCAAGGAAACAAGATGTTTCAAACTCCTTACCATAAAGACCATCCATCCTCTGGAAGTCTTGTGGAAGATGTAACCCCAAGAAAAAAGACTAGGCTACTACCCCTATCAATGACTTGTGTTCCCAAGTTTCATAAAAATATGGTCTTTGTTTAATAAAACTCTAACTAATGAGACAAAATTCCCATATAATACTTTCACTTGAGATTCAATATCCTCAACTAGTTTCTCCAACATAGAAACTTTTGGCTCTAACTCAATTTCCTCCCAACTCAGAACATGAACAGGATCTGGATGTTCCTTTTTCAGCTGGGATATGTGGAAAACATCATGAATACTTATCAGCTGAAATGAAAATTCTAACCAATAAGAAAACTTCCCAAGATGATTAATGATCTCAAATAGTCCAATATATCTTGTATCCAACTTTACTTATTTTCCAAGAATATGGTGACCCAACTGAGGAGAAAATTTCATGAAAACCCAGTCACCAATGAAAAATTCCAAAGGATGATGTCGTCTCTCTACATACAATTTCTATTAACTCTGGGATGTAACAAGATTTCAATATAAATATTGAATCATATATAATTTTTCCTGAACCAAACTTGTTCCAACCAAAGATAAATTTCCCACATCATCCCAATAGAGAGGTTATCTGCACGGGTGACCATACAACGACTCAAAGGGATCCATTCTGATCAATGACTAATAACTATTGTTATAATAAAACTCAACCATCCCAGATGGGTATCCCATGAACTAATGAAATCTAAGACATAAGCATGAAGCATATCCTTTAGGATTTAAATCACATGCTCTGTTTGACCATTTGTTTGTGGATGGAAGGTTGTGCTCAACTTGAACTGAGTTCCCATAACCTATTAAAGACTCCTCTAGATCCCCGAGGTAAACCTATGATATATATTTGAAACAATAATAGAAGTAATCACATGTAATCTCATAATATAATTTACATAAAACAAAACTATATCTTCAATCTTAGTGGTATCCTCAATTAGAATGAATTGATAATACCTCTTCAACCGATAAAAATCTACCCGGATAGCAATCTTCACCCTGGGAGTCTTTGGTAATCAAAAAAAATCCACGGATACATCATCCCATTTCCAAACTAACATCAGAATAGGCTAAAGAAAACAAGAGGGTTTCAAGTGCTCTTCTTTTATCCATTGGTAGGTGTAACAATGGGACACATAATCTTCAATGTCACATGTTATACCTAGCCACTAGAATCATCACCTCATGTCATAGTAAACCTTCATAGTGATCATATGACTGTACCATGAAGAGATATTATAATTAAACAAGGATAAACTCCTCATAGATGTTGATACAACAACCCACTTCCCAAAGTGGAGAAAACCATTTGAAGAGAGAGAGAGAGAGAGACTAACCAAAAATGATCTACCCGCCATAAATCCTTTCTCAATTTTCACTAAACTAATAATCAGTCTGCTGACTCTAAAAAATAGTCTCTAGGAGAGATGATGATAAATGAGCACTGGAAATAACTATATCTGAAACATTTTCTAAGAATCTAAGTGAAAATGAGTGAAAATAACCATAAGGTTCCACACCTCCTTCGATTCTAGAATAGCCTATAGAGGTATTTTCCTTCTATGAGAACCCACAATGGCATTAACCTTTCCCAAGGTGTAGGTGATGTCAAAGATAAACATATGAAGGTATTCTACCCATAATCTCTATCTACGATTCATGTATTTTTGAGAAATGATATATCTCAAACTCTTATGATCAGAAAAGGATGTGAATAATTCCCTAAAAAGATAGTGCAACCAACAGTTAATCACATGCATAACTACAACAATATCTAAATCATGTATTGTGTAATTATTATCATGTGACCGAAGCTGATGAGATCTGTAAGATACCAAATGTTCATCCTACATAATCACACATCACAAACTATCACTAGAATCATCACAACACACCAAGTACTCCTTATTAGGCTTTGGTAAGATCTGAATAGGAGTCGATGTCAGAAGTCATTTTAGTTCATCAAAAGAATACTAACACTTCGTATCCCATGTAAAATTCATTGCTTTCTTGGTAAGATTAGTCAAAGGTGACACCAGATTAGAGAAATCCTTAACATACTATCAGTAGTATCTAGAAAGACCAAGGAAGATCTGTATCTCAAGGACATTCTATGGTTTGATCCATGAAAAGACAACATTCAGCTTATCAAGATCAACTTATAATCCTTGTTTAGAAATATCATTCACTAAGAACATCACTTCTCAAATCTAGAAACTACATTTTGAAAGCATTCCATTCAAATGATTACTTCTCATAATTAACGTAATATAACTCAAATGGTGCTCATGCTCATGCTCTAATTTCAAATGAACTTGAATATCAACTATAAACACTACCATAAATGTCACAAAATATTGATGGAATATCTGATTCATGAAATAGATAAAAAAAATTCGGAGTGCTAGTCAAACCAAAAGGAATTAGAAGATACTCATAATGGCCATACCTGCTCTGTAAATCTATCATCGTTATATCAAACTCTCGAACTCTGAGATTATGATAAAATGACTTAATATCAATATTATAAAACCACCTTTTCACTTTAACTTATCAAAAAAGACAACCACATGGGGAAATAGATATTTGTTCTTAAATATTACCCCACTCAACATTTGATATTCCATGCAAAACCAAAGTGAAACATTTGTCATCTTGGAAAAAAGAATAGAGGCTTCCCAATGTGAAACACTTGGGAGAACAAAAACATTTTCCAATAGGCAATTCAACTAAATCCTGATCTCTTTCATCTCCACTGGTTCCATACGATAATAAGGAATTGATATCAGCTACGTACCTAGCACCAGGTCAATCATAAACTCTACCTATCTCTCTCAAGGAAGAATAGATATTTCTTCTAGAAAAACATTAGAAAAGTCCCAATAAATAATAGGAATATCAACAATGGAATAAATTTCATTGGTATCCATCATAACTGAAGACAAAAAACTCATGATATTCCAGTGGAATGGTTCTATGTGAACATACCTCAGGTCCCACTCCCCATGAAACACAAGAGAGATCCCATAAGTTGCAAGAAACGAAACATTATAATTATAATAATCCAAATATTCATGATGAGTGATATGTCAATCCATACTGATGATTAAGTAAAAGAGAACCAAATCAAGAACAAGAAAATCCAAGACCAACTTCGTATCAGCTGTGGTAAACAAACAAAAAGGAAACTGAAACCCCTTCCCCTTCCTCATATAAAGAAGAGTTGTTAACTCCATTAAAAAGGAATATGTTCCATTGGATGTTTAATAATGTAAATAAAATTTTCCGATATAAATTATTGGGAAGTACGAGTATCAAATAAAGAAATCGCTATGGAAGATGCAATAAAGATAGTACCTCTCACTATTGCTGGACCTGAATCAAACTCCCTTGGAAACTCATATACTACATGAATGTTCTTCACTCTTAATGCATATGGTTGGGTCCCTTTAGTCCTTGAAGCATCTGATTACCCTATAGTAGCCATTAGAGACGATGAATCTTGATTATAACAAGGCTTATTCATAGCCTGACAAAAGCATTGCAGTGACCAACACATACATATCTATTGTAGTATTTAGATGAATAGTACAAGAATGTCTTCTGTGTCTAACCTTGGAACACTGATAGAAAGTCAGAGGTACACTTATAGCTTTAGTTGATGGTGTGGGGGAGGATTGTTGCTGAGTCCCAGCTCCACCACTCTTGATATGATACATCGACTTCATCTTATTCCCATGAGCAACACTAATGTTTCTATTGTATGGAAGAGAAGTGGTGGAAAATCAAACCTTTTCTACCATTTTAATCTCTACCATCTTTGATTTGTCTACTGTCTCCACATTGGTAGAAAGATTTAACATATATACCTACGATCTGATATCTGTTCACAAATCCTGCAGGTACTTCTAAGCCTTTCTCTCATCATTCTATTCCACATCCGGAGAAAAACAGACAAGCTCAACAAACCGGTTGGTGTACATAGACATTTAATGCTATCCATACTGCAACAATAGGAACTCCAGAGACTTTTCCAACATCAGTTACTCTGGAAAAAAATATTGGAATAATTGGGTTTTGAAACCCTTCCAATCTAAGTCCACATATGTATCTTCTTAGACTATGGAATCCCAGAATCGATTACCAGAACCCTCAAGTCTGAACGCTACACATTTTACCTAGATATTATCAATATTCTACAAGAAGTGGAAGATTTGATCGATCCTATCTAGATAATACTCAAACACTTTAGGTTCATTCAGTCTTTTAATGAATGATGGCTTCTCGTGAAAGAATTATTGAGATAGATTTCTCTCTCCCCTACCCTCGGTTGCTCCTCAATAGATATGTTCTGAACCCTTGGTACGTTTTGATCAACATCCCAAAATACTTTCTATATATCCTTAATGAGATTATGATCTATAAGTAGATTTATTTTAGGATCATCGACAACACCCTCTTAAGGAAATCGATGAAGACGTCTCAGTGGTATACAACTATACACTGAAACATAATAATGATCAGACCATAGAATAAATTTCAGTTTAAACCAGAAAACTGATAAGCATAAAATAAGATTATAAAAACCCAACAATAGAAACACATATCCTAATGTCCCCTGGAAACATGAGTATTGTAACGATAAAATCTGGCTATGAACTTATCGAAAAAAACCTCTTAATTCCCAATAATCCTATATCTAGTCTAACAGATGTCCCAAGACAAGTAATCATGCGGATATACATGTGATCTGATAAAATTTTCTAATGAACCAACCCATGTAACCCTAAAACCAAGTGCATGACCCATTACTTCACATACCTAAAGGGCATTCCCGATCCCACAGGCTGGAGACAAGAACCCAAGAATTGAAAAAACAAACCAAATGGAATGATTTCACCCATCCTAAACAATCACATTGAATATATATACATGGAGTAGGAAAGAAAAATGGAAGGGTAAAAATATATTCCATAAGTAAAAATAGACAATAGAAAAAATAGCAATAAAAGTACCCAAAAACTCTAATAGACAAGTCCAAATACAAAGAAAAAAATCCAAATATCTACTCCATGTTATAGCATGGACGAACTCCACCATATCACCACCAGCTACCCAATATATATGACATGAAACCTCAATGCCTCACTATGAAGAATTTCCATTCCCTAAATTAGGAGACATACATAGGCCTTCACACCACAGAAGAGGTGCACAGGGTGTGAGATAACAAGTTCAATAGGATCCCACCTAGGTGTTACATAATAATTCTTTTTATAATGATTCATGTATGATCATTTCAAATAAAACATTGCATAATAAACAGTAAAGTGGTTTTTATCAAAAACATGGAAAACATTTCTCTTTTCACAGTTATAAAACAAAGGCACGTATGTGAATTTCAAATAACAATTTTGATTTCATTTATCACCAGAATAAAGATGTGTATCAAGGATAAAACAAAAATTCCCTTCCTCAAAAAACAGAAGCACAAGTATCAGACCCAAGGACCACTATAGGTCATACTAGTAGACTAATCATACCATAATCAATCAAGTTCACAATCTGGTTCCTAGGACACAACCCTAGGAAGAATAGGAATTCCCCATGAGTTAATACCCTAAAAAATGTTAATATCATTTTCCTAGAACAACAAGCCTAGGAAACAGAGGAAATACCCATGATAAAACATCATGAAAATCACAAAAAAATAGATTATGGACATAAGCTAAACCTTCCACCTATATACCCAAGGTAACCCATGTGCTCATTTTTATAATTCCTTGAAATTATTTGAAAAAACACCATTTCAAAACCATTTCACAAATCCATTTTAATTCTTTGAAAATACCCATTTTCTTTCAATTTATCAACAACCGTGGAAACCTATTTTTCTTTAAAAAACTATTTAAAAAACACAAAAATAATCATTCCAATTGTATGTATAAATATTTTTAAAAAATATGAACAATAAGGTTCATCAACATAGTCTAGAGATGGAACCACCTACCTTGAAACTTAGGTTGCACGTTCCCACAAAGGGATACACCAACAATGAAAGATCAACAATGTTAATGAAGTACCTCATGAATGAACACTCTCTGCACCACAACCAACAAAGGAAAGGACCTTGGAACAAGGCCACACAATAGATCTGGAATAAGACAAGAAGAAACACCATTTTAGACCAACGAATCTAATAACTAAATCACTAATAAAAAATATTTATTTATCAGAGCTAAAAAAGAGCTAATAATCGAGGCACTATTAAAGGGGGGTCCCTTTTATTAGCACTCAAAAAATCATAGATAAAGGCCCCTTTTATCAACTCTGAAAAAATAACTGATAAAAGTAAAAAAATTATATATTTTTTAAATCATATAATATACACACCCCCTTTTAATAGTTCTTGTCCCCTTTTAAACATCTCCATAAATCCCCTCCTGTGCATGCCACCACCACCGCTTTAGTAATGCCAGGCGCAGCCCCTAATAGTACTAAACCCCTGCACATGCTCGCGCACCCCTTCCACCGCTTGGATTTGAAATTGAGACATATCCCTTGTGTTCCTGCACCTTTACCACTCATCCATATTGATTCATTCTCCCTTTAATGATATATTTAGTTATTTATATATGTATTTAATTGTATTTAATTGTATATTAATATAGATTTATATTAATATATATATATATATATATTTATTTATTTATTTATTCATATGTTAATATATATATAGTTATATTTTTATCCATATATTTATTCATATATGAATATATATTAATAAAATTTGTTTTAAATACATTTATAAAATATTTTTTTTATGTGTGTTTATAAATAAATAAATAAATGAATACATATATACAACACAAACACACACACATATTATATATATGTGTACCTGTAAGTATAATTATACATGTTTATATATATTAATATATATTTACATATATTATATATTAATATGTATATTCATATGTTAGAATACATAGACAATATATATCAGTTTTTTTTATATAGACACACACTAATATGTATATATAGACACACACACATTATATAGGTATATAAATATTCATATATTTTAATTTTAAATAAAATGGATATTAGTTGTTATTTAGATAAGTATTATATATTGATAAATATATTTTATATGTAAATATGATTAATTAATTATTTATAAAAATAAATTTTTATGTGTGAAGATAAAAAATATATATATTATTATAAATTTGATTATAGATTAATGTACATTGTGAAAAATGATAAAATTTGAAATCCATTCTATTAATATGAATATATATTCCTAGTAAAAAATTCATTCCCCACTGAAAAGTGAAGAAAAGACCCCCTTAAACGAGGAATAAATTCCATATAATGTTTAAAAATTTGGGTATCTCGACTAAAAACACAGTTTTGGAAGCCTTATGGAACTGTTTTGGCCTCGAAAAACGTGAAAAAGGGTTTTACCCTATTATAATTTCATAGAGATAATCACAGGATTTGATTGGATATGTGGTAGATCTTAAGAAGACATCCGGATCAAAAGTTAGGGATGTTTGAGTTTGAGTTACTTTTTAACTTATTTTAGATCTTTTTATTAATTTTATGATTTTTTTGTGTTCAAATTGTTATTAAATGATTATTAATCCATAATAATTACGATTGAATAATTAATAATATTTTTTAGAATATTTCTTTAATGCATTTCCACTGAATATCATATATATTATGTTCAAATGTCTATTTATGCTTATCTAAAACATATTTTAAAAATATATATTATATTTATATCAATATAAATATATAAATATATTTATATGTTAATATATTATTTTAATGTTTATTTTGAAATACACAGTTTTTTAGTGCTAGTAAAGAAGCACTAATAAAGATCCCCCTTTATCAGTGCTACTAAAAAAAGTGATTATAAAGGGGGTCCCTTTAACATTGCTAGAAAAAGCACTAATAAAGGGGGTAAATTTATCAGCACATTTTTTAGCAATATTAAAGGGTGGAACTGTGAAAACATGTTTTTGTTATAGTGAATGCAAGAGAACTTCCACGATCAATGGAAATGAAGAAATAGAATGGTCACTCACATGGAGAGACGTACTAATATCACTATGAAGATCGAATGCCAAACAAATCAATCAGGAAGGAACAAATTCTCCCAAGATTGCTAGAGAAGAACCCTCTATTGAGAGAAAAGGAGAAACGAAAGCCAAATTTGAACTTAAACCCCATATGACACCCTAAAATTACCTTCTTGGGGAATTACATATCATGTAATAACTTTACCCATCTTGAAATCCACTATGCCCAAAAATGCTAAAAAACCCATTCCCTTGGAATAAAATTTTATCTTCAATTAACTCAAGACATGTGAAAACATAACACACCATGTAACCTTTCATAGCGTGAATCCTTCTCACGAAATGCACCCATCAACTATAACACGTCATATAACCTAGTTACATGGTGTTTAAATCTATTACAGCCTATGAAAAATTCTGAAATCAACATGTGAAACTCCATACCAAAAAAATGAACTTGGATAGAGGAAAATACATACCTCATCAAGGTAACGAAATATTACACCTATAATGTTTGAAAATAACATAAAATCACCACCTTTATGAAGAGATGTTGAATTATTAATAAAAAACTTCTAGTGGTATTATTATTTTATCTAGAGTACATGACCACTCAGTAATATATGTTTATAGGAATGTTATACAACAAATCCTCTTATCCCTATTTTAGTTAAATTTAATGTGATATTAGGTATAGATTGGATCCATCATCGTAGAGGCCATGATAATTTAAATGATTGGAAAGTAACATAAAAATTTCAAACTCTTACCAAGATAACCTATTAATATGAGTCTTGTTATAAACTCCTTGTGAAAAATTACACCCATTATATTGGGGAATTTAGCATAAACATTTGGAGAAATACTCAATATTATATATATTCTTATTATGAGGGGAAATAAAAGTTCACTAGTCATAAAAAAGATAGTGAGGATAAAGACACATTGGAAAATAAATCTTTATTCATTAACACCCTCAACTTTTTTAAGTGAGTAATAATTAAAATCATGAGGATGCAATTTATTTAAAAGGGTCGAATGTAACACCTTATGATTTAGGAACTTGTTTCTCTCTAAATTAATGATATGTTTGATATATTTTTTAACATTAAACACTAAACTAAAATGATTCACTACATATTTTAACAAAATTATTAAAAATTTGAAATAAAAATAAACCCTTTACATGATAAAAATATGTTAACCAATTAAAAATGCATAAATTTTTAAGATACACAATTAACACGATTTAAAGGGATTTTTTATTCTCAAATAAATTTTTAAAGTACTAATAAATTAAATCAACCAATTTTTAATGATTATTATAATAATATATAATATTTAAATATATTAACTAACATATTAACTTTCACTAGACTAGTAATTTGTGTCAAATAATATTGGGAACACATAATTCTTATAATAATCTATTTTTTAATAAAATTGGTTTTCGATATATTTTAGATTTTAGATTTAAATTAAATTTTTTATATTTTAACATTTTAATTTTATAAAATGATCTTAAATTTTTATTTATAATAACAATATTATCTTAGGATGAATTATTGGGTTTTTTTGAGAAAATTATTGTTGACCTCACCTGTTTTGATAATCTCAATCATGTATTCATTTGTGTTGAAAATCCCAATTATGTCTTCATTCTATGTGATATTTTTAAGTATCATTGATCTATACTTTAATTCTTTCAAATCTATGATCAAACCAATAATAATCTTTAAAATAGTCTTTGAAATATGTTAATCCTCATTTATCCATGTTTATACAAGTTATAAATTGATTCTAACACAATCAGATGTGTTCTGCATAAAACAGATAAGTAATCTGTCTATAGCTACTGATAAAGAGCTACCGGTAACCAGTCTACCGATAGACTTAGTCTACCGACAGACAGCTACTGATGGACTTAACACAGAGCTACCGATGTACTTATATATATAAGCTACTGACTTACAGACAGCTACCGATACAAACGTAGAGCTACCGGTGTAAGTATAAATAGCTACCGATGGAATAAGAGTCACCGATGGACGAAGCTACCGATACAGACTCACAGCTACCGACGCATGGACCTACCGATGCATAGGAGCTACCGATGCATGTACCTACCGATGCATAGGAGCTACCGATGCATGTACCTACCGACGCATGGAGCTACCGATAAACAAAGTCACTGATACAAGCATGTACCAACCGACGCATAGAGCCACCGATAGAGTCAAAGCAACTAATGACATCAAGCTACCGATGTTCAAGCTACCGATGTTCAAGCTACCGATGTTCAAGCTACCGATGCCGATTACCTACTGATCACTCAACTCACTGTTTGAATTTCTTTATTTCCTATATTTAATCTATCTAACGGTCATATCGTACATTTTAATGATTTTTCAAATATCTGATAAAGGTTGTCGGATGTCAGGAACCCGTACCTCGTACCTGCTGAAAAGAAATCTTTTCTGTCCCCTGATGGGAGATAAATACGAGAAGACTACATACCAGAAAAAGGAGAACGTGTGAAGGAAAAATAAAACAAGAAGCGAACCAGAAAAGTGTGGTGCATCCAATATACCAAAAAACGACACAAGCACAAGAAGAACACAGAGAATCTCATAGACAATCAAGCATACTCGAGAAGTGTTCTGTGCATACAAGAAGAACTTCATCGACTACATTCTCACTACCTGTGAACCTGGAGCATACGACACTCTGTTTCTCAAATAGAAACGAGAAGAGGACTCAAACTCACTTGCGGTCGAATCTGAAGAAGTCCAGAGCTATACTGCAATCACCAGAACCATCTCTAAACTCTACATCTCTTGTTCTGTGATTTATTACCATTCTTTTCGAGCTGTGTGTGTTATCTGCTGTATCTAACACATACATTGTCTCCTGTACTCAAACTAAAGGATTTGTAAATCCTTACCAAACTCTTTCATTCTTTGTTTCCCACGAATAACAGTGGTAGAGGTCGTGTGTGACCTAGACAGCTGGTTGCTGTTGTACTGTTTCCCATGAAGAACAGTGGTAGAGGTCTTGGACCTGGACAGTTGTAAACTGTTGAACCCCGATCCAGGGTGTGGATCATTTTTTACATAAACTTTTGAGAGGACTAAGTCTCGGCTTGAGACTGAACCTCTTGGTTACATTGTTGTGCCATCTCCTTCAAAGTTTTATTCCGCTTCTAATCACTTTAAAACCAATACTGTTTTTTTAAAGTTACTTTGATAATTAAATTAGCAAGTGTTTATGTTAAGTGTGGATTAGTAAGTTAGTTTCAAAAGATAATCACACACTCCTGTGTTGATTAACTGGGAATTAATCAATCCCTTGAGAATCTGACAGAACCTCTACTTTAATATAAATTCACTACAGTTTAATTTATTATTTGGGGGTCTTTAAGACACTGTTTTTAATTATAGAAATTTTAATTGGTACTCAATTCACCCCCCTCTTGAGTAAACCACTCCGACCAACACTTGGTATCAGAGGTTGAAAATACTTTCTAAAAGTACTCTGCTTTTGAACTGTGATTTTAGTTGTATTTTAAAGTTCTTAAAATTTCTGTTATTTCTAAATTTTTATCTCTTTAAAATTTTCTCGTCATGGACAATAGACTTGAGGGTGCTGCTACTAACCGGCCACCTTTCTTAAATGGATCTAATTATGCTCAGTGGAAACTGAAAATAAAAATTCATCTAGAAAGCATAGGTTTTGATATTTGGACTGCCATTGCAGCTGAATACAAAATTCCTACTACTGCTAGATCTACCTGGGATGAACCTACAAAGACTTCTTACAATAACAATTGTAAAGCTATGAATGCCTTGTACTGTGCTCTAGGAGATGAAGAGTTTAATAGAATTTCTGCATGTAAAACTGCTTTTGAAATCTGGGATACCTTAGCTGTTTCTCATGAAGGAACAACAAATGTTAAGGAGATGAGATTGAATACCTATACTATCAAGTATGATAATTTTAAAATGAAGCCTGACGAACCCATTTCTGACATGTATCTCAGGTTCAATGAAATTTTCAACACAATGACTTCTCTGGGAAAGGATGTTCCAGCGAAGGAACAAATTATGAGAATTTTGAGGTGTCTACCTGATAGATGGAGAGGCACATCTGTCTCAATCAGAGAATCATGTGACATTGTTGCTCTACCTATCAAGGAACTAATTGGAAAGCTGATAATGTATGAAGAAGAGCTTAAAGTGAACAAAGAGGAAGAAAATGAACCTGCAAGAAAGTCTGTCGCTTTCAAATCCTCAACTTCAAAGAATAAGGACAAAGAAAAGCTTCAAGCTATAGTTGAAAGTTCAAGCTGTGAAGACAGTGGAAGTGATTCTGACAGTGATGCTGAGATGGCTCACATTGCTAGAAGATTTAAGAAATTTTATAGGAAAAATAAGTTCTTCAGAAAAACAAACTATAAGGGTAAGTATGATCACCAAGGCAAATGGAAAAAGGATTGGAAGAAGAATGACAAGTCAGATGATGTTGTCTGCTATGAGTGCAAGAGAAAAGGACACATTAAAGCCGACTGTCCAAAGCTGAAGTATAAAAAGAAATATGAATATAAGGACAATAAGTTTAAGAAAGCCATGAAGGCTTCATGGAGTGCTTCAGAAGACATCACAAGTGAATCTGAATCTTCAGACTCTGAAAGGAATCGAGCCAACATGTGTTTTATGACAAACACTTATGAGGTAACTGCTGAAACTCCTGCTTTTAATTCATACTATTCTAGAGAAGATTCTGACTCAGAAAACATGTCAAAATCTGAATTGTTTGAATACTGTGACATGTTAGAAGAAACATGTAATGAGCTTAAAGATAAATATAAAGGTCTAAAGAAACAGTATGCTTTAAGTGTTAAGCATAAATCTGATCTTGATATAGAAAAGGAAAAGAATGCTCAACTACTTAAGGAAAATACAGAACTGAAACTGTCAAATGAGCAACTTAGAAAAGACTTAGAGAAGTTCACCAATGGTAAGAATACTCTAACACAGATGCTAGGAAAGCAAGTAGCACCTAAATATACTACTGGTATAGGATACCAACCTGGACAAAGGAAAATTGCTAAAACTAGATTCATTTCTAAATCTGGACAGAATGAAGGAAATTCTGGAACTTCTTATGCTTCAACCAGTTATATACATAGCTATGGATCTAATAAAGTTTATCTTTCAAATCATGTCAATTCTAAAAATTATATGAGACCCATTAGACAAATATGGGTACCTAAAGTGTTATTGGCTAACCTGTCTGGACCCAAGAAGATCTGGGTACCAAAATCATCTTCCATCTAAATCTGTTTTGTAGGGAACTTGCTTAAAGAGCTCCTGTAAAGAGACGTGGTATTTTGACAGTGGATGTTCAAGACATATGTCAGGAGACTTCTCTTGTTTCAAGAGTTTAATAAAAGTTGATGGAGGCTTTGTCACCTTTGGTGATAACTCAAAAGGGAAAATCATCGGCCTAGGCCAGATTGGTAACACTGATTCAATTTTGATTTCTAAAGTTTTATTTGTTGATGGCCTTAAATACAATCTATTAAGTATCTCTCAGTTATGTGATGATGGTTTTCATGTTAAATTTGAAAATGATTCATGCAAAGTTTTTAATTCTAAGAATGTTTTGGTATTTTCTGCCTTAAGAAATGAAAATGTTTATGCTGTTAATCTGAATTCTTTAGCTAAGCAGAATATTACGTGTTTGAATGCTTTTCATAAAGAATCTTGGCTATGGCACAGAAGATTAGGACATTGCAACATTCACTCACTTAGAAAACTTTCTAGGAAAAACCTAGTTAGAGACCTACCTAAGTTAGAATTCCCAAATGATAGAGTGTGTAACCCCTGTCAAAAGGGAAAACAACACAAAGTTTCTTTTAAATCAAAGAAAGAAGTTTCAACTTCTCAACCACTTGAATTGGTTCACATGGATTTGTTTGGACCATCAAGAGTTTCTAGTTTAAATGGGAAGCACTATGTTTATGTTCTTGTAGATGACTTTTCTAGATATACTTGGGTATATTTTCTAGCTCACAAAAGTGAAGCTTGTTCTTACTTTGTCAAATACTCCAAGTCTGTAGAGAACCTTAGTGGACTTAAGATTAAAACTTTGAGGAGTGATCATGGTCGTGAGTTTGAAAATCAAGATTTTGAATCTTATTGCTCACACAATGGCTATACTCATAACTTCTCTGCCCCTAGAACACCCCAACAGAATGGTGTAGTAGAAAGAAGAAACAGAACCCTGCAAGAAATTGCTAGAACCATGCTCAATGAATACGATCTGCCTATTTATTTTTGGGCTGAAGCTGTAAATACATCTTGTTATGTCATTAATAGAGTCTTAATCAGACCTGTTCTTAAGAAAACCCCTTATGAATTGTGGAACAATAGAAAGCCTAAGGTTAATTACTTTAAAGTTTTTGGTTGCAAAGTATTTATTCTGAATACCAAAGATAATCTGGATAAGTTTGCTTCCAAAAGTGATGAAGGAATTTTTCTGGGTTACTCTATTTCAAGTAAAGCCTATAGAGTATTCAATAAGAAAACCAAATGTGTGGAAGAATCTGTTCACATCAAGTTTGATGAAACTGATCCACATGAGCCTAAAACCTCTCTTGAAAATCTTGAAGAAGACTTATCTGTTCTGGACATTAATGATAAATCTAAAGAACCTGTTATAAAAACATCCAGTTCTGGACTTTTTCCAGAATCTGCTTCTGTTGAACCCGAACCTATAGATGAACCTGAAATTTCTAGTCCAACCTTTACCAGATCAACAAGGATTCTAAAGAATCATCCTTTAGAAGCTGTTGTCGGTAATCTTGATAGAGGAACACAAACTAGAGCTTCTCTAAGAAACCAGGTTGAACATCAAGCCTTTCTTTCACAGCTGGAACCCAAAAATATCAATGATTCTATCAATGATGAATTCTGGGTAATGGCTATGCAAGAAGAATTAAATCAGTTTGAAAGAAACAAAGTCTGGGAATTAGTTGACAGACCTAAGGACACTTTGACAATAGGCACAAAATGGGTTTTTAGAAATAAAGTAGATGAATCTGGAAATATAGTTAGAAACAAATCTAGACTAGTTGCACAAGGATATAGTCAAGAAGAAGGCATAGACTATGAGGAAACTTTTGCACCTGTAGCTAGACTAGAAGCCATTAGGATCTTACTTGCATATGCTGCACATCTGGATTTCAAGTTATATCAAATGGATGTGAAAAGTGCATTTCTAAATGGTTTTATAATTGAAGATGTTTTTGTAGAACAACCACCTGGATTTACTAACCCTCATTTTCCAAATCAAGTTTTTAAACTTTCTAAAGCTTTGTATGGTTTAAAACAAGCTCCAAGAGCTTGGTATGATAGACTTAGCAATTTCCTTATTTCAAAAGGTTTTACTAAAGGGATTGCTGATCCAACTCTTTTCATTAAAAGAATTTCCAAAGATGTTTTAGTTGTACAAATATATGTTGATGATATTATTTTTGGATCTTCTAAACACTCTTTATGTACTGATTTTTCAAAAAGTATGCAAAATGAATTTGAAATGAGCTTAATGGGAGAGCTTAAGTACTTTATTGGATTTCAAGTATTTCAAAATGAAAATGGTATTATTTTGAATCAAAGTAAATATACAAAGGATCTTTTAAAACGTTTTGGTCTGGATAGTATCAAGGGAAGTGAAACTCCTATGAGTACTACCTGTAAATTGGATGCAGATGAAACTGGGAAACCAGTTGATCAAACAAATTACAGAGGTATGATTGGTAGTTTACTTTATCTTACTGCTAGTCGACCTGATATTATGTTTAGTGTGTGTATGTGTGCTAGTGGTTCACGCCCAAATTTACCCAAGAGAAGAAGGGTAGAACGGTCCTTGTAGTGTAGCTTGGGTTGTCGATTCCACAGAGACCTAAGAAAATACCTAAGATACACAACCTAAAGGATAGATTTTTGGCTATGAAGTGGCCAACTTGGATTGATTTTGTATGGGTTTTAAAGATATCTAAAAGGTTTAAGTGGATTCAATTTAAAAGAATGAGTTGATCCTAGGTTATCACTCGGGGTGGATTGGACGTATTTTCTTTTTAATGATTTCAATTTCTTAAATTTGAGATGGGTTCATTTAAGGAGATAAAACAACATCATCACTTACTGGTTTAATTCCTACACCCTCTAATACTAATCACCTATACACTTGAAGGATCAAAGTTTTGAGCACTTCAAGGTAAAGGATCGTATTAGTACTTGAAGTGTGTGGCCTTAAATTCAACAAGGACGATGGAGTTTAAAAATCATCAAATAAAAATCCCAATTAAAGAAGTGATTATACATTAATTAGGTGATAAATAACATCCAATCCAGCCCCTTGCTACTCCCTTGGATCAACCCATAAGTAGTTTAGCCCTCCATTGATCTCATGGTTTCAATGGAAGCGGAAAGTAGACTCATAAGGGAGGAAGTGGAGAAGTAAAGAAAACAACAAAAATAAAATGATCACTCCACCGTTGTGTGAATAATTTCACAAGGGTTGGTGTGAATAAATTCACACCTTGATCCAACGGTATCAAAGTGATATTAAGAACAATAGAATAAGAGTAGAAGAAGAACTTTTATTAAGAAACTAAAGTGAATTGAACAACTTACATGTGAAAGACAAAATTGAGGCGACAAAAATGCAGCATAACATTACAACTAAACAAAACATCCAAGATCTTCAACTCCTTCACCACCACTGCCTTAAATAGGCATTTTGGGAGCCTTGGGTCGAGCCTTCAACAGTACAAGTCATCCCACTTGAGTATGGTAGGCCTAGGGTGGTGGAAAGTTTGTGGAATTTGGAATTTTCCACATTTGACCCGAGGTGGCAGCCAGATTTCATCCACCGAACCGACGCGTTTGGATGACCTTCTAGATGGCCGAATCAGGGTGGGCCATAGAAGAAGAAAATGGAGATCCGGATGTCTGCTAACCGCATGTAAAATTTGGGCCCATTTGGAGTTGTGTATCCCGAGATATGATCAACATGGTGGACTGTGTTTCTGGGCCGCAGAATCTGGCCCAGAATTTTATCTCTAACTTGGGCCGCCTAAATGACCAACATGGAGGCCGAATTAGCATTAACTCCTGAAGAGTGATTTGTTCCTGTACATGTCTTCTATCATACCACGAAATTTGGGATTAATTGGGCCTGTATGTTGGGCCCCACAGTCTCATCAGTGGGCTGGTGTCCAATCTGCCTTTTCCAGAATTGCTTCCTTTCATTGCCAAATATCTCCATCATCCTCCATGAATTCTCCATTGATCCCTGAATCAAACATGTTCATATTTAAGTGTAGATCAATTTCCAAAAATATCAAATTAAAATATGTAAAATTAAATTCCTTAAAATCAGATGAATCATTGGGTACTTTAAATGATGTTCAAAAATGTACCACATAATAGTGCATTTTAAGAAGGTATTACAATCATAATGTGAAATGGTGCTCAAAGTGTAAAATGCACTAAAATGGTGTTTATGAATAACAAAGAACATGAAAATTAAGTATATTAACAATGAATATTAGCCTCATTTAGTGGCTAATCACACCCCCCAACTTGAGTTTTGCTAGTCCCGAGCAAAATATATCTCATCAAAAATGAAATTCGAATTCCCTTTTCCAAAAACATTTTAATACACAATGATCACCAAAAAACCTTATACCAAACAATCATGAAACCCATCAAAATATTTTAATACGAGATAGTTTCATAAGCAGATCCCAATCCCAAGCCCATTCCTTTGATCAAATCCATCATCATACTTCATCCAACTCAATTAGGTGTAATGATGTGTTGTGAACACAATAGATATGGGGGTTCATTTTCATTCAAGGGGGAAATCATGGAAGCGCTAGGTGGAATCACATTTAATCCTAATATGAGTATTCTTCATTCATCTTTTTTTTTTGATTTTTTTTTTTTTTGCAATATTGCTATAGTAATTGAGATTGCAATTAATCAAATTAACCCATGTAGCAAGACTTTGCCGATGACTCCCAGACTCAAAGGCCTTAGGGCACCAAGTGAAGCCCACATACTCGGGCATCGTCTCGAGTTAACTTAATCAAAAACAAAGTCATATTACCATAAATAGAGATAGATTGAAAAACTCAGGGCTAGACAACTCTGGAGTCACGATCCCCAAGTGCCGAAAGCCTCGCATTTTATCAATCCATTGCTCTACACGCAAATTTTTATTTTTATTTTTTATTTTTTTATTTTTTTAATAATTTTTTTTAAAATTTTTTTTTTTTTTGAATACTCATATTATTCATAAAAATAAAACCATCCTATGCTATTTATTATGGGACCCCAAAAATTCAAATTAGTACCCCACAGTCTAGAGGACGTGCATTGTGGCATTTTTTTTTAATTTGGATGAAAATATAAATGATGACATATCACATTGGACAGCCACACTTTCCAAAATCTATGCTCATGAAATTATACAAGGATTAAAATTAGAATTAGGGTATGCTAAATTATTTGATATTCAGTTTCAAAGTGTGCAATGCATATTACCATGTTCAAAGTTAAAGGAATTTTTCCTTCCATTTAATTATTTTTTCAAATCATTCAATTTTTGTTTTTGACACAAAAGCATTTTTTATTTTATCTCTCCCCCCAACTTAAAACAACACTGTCCCCAGTGTTTGAAGAAATAACAATTTAGAAGGAGTAGAGGAAGATAATGGAAGTTAAGAAAAAGAAATTGAAAATGGGGGTTAAGGAATGAAGTCACCTGGTGGTTGAAGTTTGAAGTTCTTGTTGCTCCCTTTTAGTCCTTTGATATCAATGTCGCTTGCAAAGTTCCCTAGTGGAAAAAGGAAAAACAAAACAAACAAAACAAACAAAAAACAATATATATATATATATATATATATTATATAATAAAGGAAGTAAAATATAAGTATATATATAAAAATTATAGAATAAGGAAGCACAAGCAGCCGTAGGCCAGTGGTAAGTGCGCGCCCCTGTCTCCCTTCGGTCCCGGGTTCGAGTCCCCGCGGCTTCGCCGGTTGTGACGGGGTTTGCCCCACGGCCTATGGCGTGGACTTTTTTTTTTTTTTGTATTATTATATTTTTTTTATCCCATTGAATAATAAACTGATGATACATTGTCTTCTTTTTAAATTTCTGGGTAAGGTATTACTCAAGGATCACACCACGTGACACGGATGAATATGGTGCTCCTCTTTCGTACCCATCCATACTCATAATAGAAGAACAGGTCAAAAGTCTATTTTTTTTTATTTTTAACTATAAAAATGATTAAGTAATCTTATTTGAAAAATAAAGATGATTCAGAAATATTAGAAACATAAAAACCACGGGTTGCCTCCCGTGCAGCGCTTTGTTTAACGTCGTTAGCTCGACTTAAACCCCTTATTGATTAATTGTTGTTTTTTTTCATCAAAGGTAGGTTCACTCAGGTCTTCATCAACTTCATGTTTTTGGAATGGTTCTATGAATGGTTTGACTCTATGACCATTAACTTTAAATATTTGACCATTGGTGGGATCTTGAATTTCAACAGCCCCATGGGGGTACACCTTATGCACTATGTATGGACCGGACCATCTAGACCTCAACTTTCCTGGGTGCAAATGAAGTTTAGAACTATACAAAAGCACAGGTTTCCCTGGTTCAATGTGTTTAGTTTTAAGATTCCTAGACTGGTAGGCTTGAACTCTAGCTTTATTGATCCTTGAATTTTCATAAGCCTCCATCCTAAGTTCCTCAAGCTCGTTTAGATCCAATTTCCTCTTTATTCCGGCCAAAGAAATGTCAAAGTTCATTTTTTTGATTGCCCAAAATGCCTTATGCTCAATCTCCACTGGCAAATGGCATGCTTTACCATAAACCAACCTATATGGGGACATTCCTAGGATAGTTTTAAATGCTGTTCGATATGCCCAAAGAGCATCTAAGAGTTTGCTCGACCAATCTTTCCTAGATGGATTAACAGTTTTCTCAAGAATTTGTTTGATTTCTCGATTGGCTAACTCAGCTTGACCATTGGTTTGTGGGTGGTAAGCGGTGGACACTTTGTGAGAAATTCCATACTTCTCCATGAGCGATGAGAATGGGCGATTGCAGAAATGAGTTCCACGATCACTAATGATAGCCCTAGGAATCCCAAATCTAGAGAAGATGTTTTCTTTAAGGAATCTAATCACAGTTTGATGGTCATTGGATTTTGTAGGAATGGCCTCAACCCATTTTGAGACATAATCAACAGCCAAGATAATGTAAAGATATCCCCTAGAGTTTGGGAAGGGACCCATGAAATCAATTCCCCAACAGTCAAAGATTTCAACCACTAATATTGGAGTGAGAGGCATTTGATTCCTTTTTGTGATGGACCCTACTTGTTGACACCTAGGACAGCTTTGACAAAATGTGTAGGAGTCCCTTGAGAGGGTGGGCCAAAAGAGACCACATTGAAGAACCTTGGCAGAAGTTTTCTTAGAGGAAAAGTGACCTCCACAAGCCTCACTATGACAGAACATTAGTATGGACTCTTGTTCAGATTCTGGCACACACCTCCTAATAACTTGGTCAGGACAGAACTTATATAGGTATGGATCATCAAACACATAATGCTTGACATCAGAAAGAAATTTTCTTCTAGCTTGGGTCCCTAAGAATTTTGGAATGACCCCTGAAACTAAGAAGTTGGCTATGTCAGCATACCAAGGGCAATCACTCACAGAATAGAGGTTCTCATCGGGAAATGAATCAGACACAGAAAGGTGATGTGATTTGTCCTTGAAGTCCAACCTAGAGAGGTGATCTGCTACAACATTCTCGACACCTTTTTTATCCTTAATGGTTAAATCGAACTCTTGAAGAAGAAGGACCCACCTAATCAATCTAGCCTTTGCATCTTGTTTTTGGAAGAGATATTTTAGAGCTGAATGGTCGGTGAATACAATGATGGGTGATCCTAAGAGGTAGGACCTGAATTTCTCTAAGGCAAACACAACAGCAAGTAACTCCTTTTCAGTGGTGGTGTAATTGATTTGGGCATCATTTAAGGATTTGCTTGCATAAGAAATGACATATGGAGTTTTATCACACCGTTGTCCTAACACAGCTCCTACAGCAAAGTCACTGGCATCACACATGAGTTCGAAAGGAAGGTCCCAGTTTGGAGATTTCATAATGGGAGGAGAGGTGAGAGCGGATTTAAGGGTTGAAAATGAACCCTCACAGCTTTCTGTCCAAACAAATGGAGCATCCTTTACTAGGAGAGCACAAAGAGGGCGAGAGATTGAACTAAAGTCCTTAATGAATCTTCTATAGAAACCAGCATGTCCTAAGAAGGACCTCACTTCCTTAACAGTTCTGGGTGATGGAAGGTGACGAATGATGTCAACCTTTGCTTTATCAACTTCAATTCCCCTACCCGAGACTATATGGCCAAGGACTAACCCCTCTTTTACCATGAAATGGCATTTTTCCCAGTTTAGGACCAGATTCTTTTCTTCACATCTTGACAAAACTCTCTCCACATTCCTAAGACATCCCTCAAATGTATCCCCAAAGACAGAGAAGTCATCCATGAAGACCTCTAGAAAATCCCCTACCATATCTGAGAAGATTCCCATCATGCACCGCTGGAAGGTTCCAGGGGCATTGGATAACCCGAACGGCATGCGTTTAAAGGCAAAGGTACCGAAAGGACATGTGAATGTAGTCTTCCCTTGATCCTCTAGGGAGACCTCAATTTGATTGTAACCTGAGTACCCATCTAGGAAGCAATAGAATTGATGACCCGCCACTCGCTCGAGGACTTGATCAATAAAGGGCAAGGGAAAATGGTCCTTCTTGGTACAAGAGTTGAGCTTCCTATAGTCAATACAGACTCTCCAGCCACTACTCACCCTAGTTGGAAGAATTTCCCCATCCTTATTAGTGATCACAGTGATTCCAGCTTTCTTTGGGACAACTTGAATTGGGCTTACCCACTCACTCTCAGCTATGGGGTAGATGATACCAGCTTTCAACAACTTAAGAAGTTCTTTCCTTACCACATCCATAAGATTTGGATTGAGTCTCCTCTGAGGTTGACGACATGGTTTGGATTCAGATTCAAGAGTAATCCTATGAGTTCCAATAAGTGGGCTAATCCCAGGAATATCAGACAGGGTCCAACCAATGGCTTTCTTGTGTTTCCTAAGGACATCTAGAAGCATCCCCTCCTGATTGGCTTCAAGAGAAGAAGATATGACTATAGGATGTGTTTGATTTTCCCCTAGGAAGGCATACTTGAGGGAAGTAGTAAGTTCCTTCAATTCAAGATCTGGTTGGTTCAGAATTTCAGCAGAATATTGGGGCATTGAATCAAGATCAAATTTGTTTCCTAGATTTTCAGATTGAATTGATTCCCCATGTGTAGAAGTTTCAGCCACAAGATTGTATTGACCTAGGTTAGGGAAGGGAGTTTGAGTTGTCTCCATGAATGTGTTTTCCTGAAAGGTTTCACTGATTGTTGGTCCTAAGACATCATTATAGGAGCAATTTGAAAATGATTCGAGCCAAGGAGATAAACTTCCTTCATGTGAACAAAGGAAATCAATCTCATTCTGACTTAAACATTCATCAAATATTCCTTGATGTTCCATGGATTAATTATCAATTCTTCCTATCATGTTTACTTCATGAATATCCTCGTCATCCCCTATTTGTGAGCTTGCATTATAGATGTTCAAGTCTAGACTCATGTTCCCAAAGGTGATGGTCATGTTCCCATTTCGGACTCGGATAACAGAGTTGATTGTTGCAAGGAAAGGACGACCAAGGATGATTGGGGTTTGTTCCTTATTTCCTAAATTTGGATGGTTGTCAAGGACAATGAAATCAGCAGGGTAGATGAAGTTTTCAACCTTTACCAGAACGTCCTTTAAAATCCCCTTTGGAACCCTAATGCTACGATCAGCAAGTTGAAGTGTGACAGATGTGGGTTGGAGTTCTTCTAGGCCTAACTGGCAGTACACAGCATATGGGATGAGATTGACACTAGCACCTAGGTCACACAAGGCTTTGACAACTTTGCTTTCTCCTAGTTCAACATTGATGTAAGGGCAACCTGGGTCTTTCAACTTAGGAGGAATTGTACCTTGAATGGTGGTACTCACATTAGCAGCCAAAAGGACTTGGTTTTTATGTGAAAATTTTCTTTTAAAAGTGCACAAGTCCTTAAGGTACTTTGAGTAGGCAGGTATGGTTTGGATTGCATCGAGAAGGGGTATGTTCAACTTGACTTGTGAAAATATTTCCCTCAACGTTTCACTCAGTTCAGGTTTGGTTTTCCCCCTCATGCGTTGAGGAAATGGTGCAGGTTGTGGGGTTGTTTGTTGAAGAGTTGTTTCTTTCACATTGTTATCAGTTTCTTCAGTTTGATCTTGTGTTTCATTTAAATTTTCATCCAAGTTTGAATCTTCAGGTGGGTTCTGAATTAGTTGTTCAGGTTTCTCAATTGATTTCCCACTTCTTAAAACAGTCACAGCCTTTAGTTGTTCATGATTTGTTTGAGCACAACTTGACTCTCCCCTTGAAGTTGAGGACGGCACCGCCTGAGTAGGCATGGGTGCCTTTCCTGTTTTGATGGTTTGAAGTTCTTGTTTTAGGGAAGAGACTTCTGAGTTCATCCTCTCCATTTGTTTGCACAATTGTTCTAGTAGGCTTTGTGGAACAGTTTGGGTTGGTGCTTGAGTAGGTTGGTTTATCCCAGGGGGATATTTTGGAGGTGGGATGGTTTGTTGAAAATGGACCGGTGGTTGTTGGTATTGGATAGGTTGGGTTTGGAACTGGTTATGGGTTTGGTAGTTCTGATGGGGGTAAGGATTTTGTCCCTGTGGTTGGCTAGGTTGTTGGTTATCTTTCCAGCGGAAGCCTGGGTGGTCGTTATACCTTGGGTTGAAGGTGTTTTGGTATTGAGGCTTTTGAAAGTTTAGGGCATTGACTTCCGCTGGGGGTCCTCCTAGAAGAACATCCTTGATGGATGGAATGGTTGGGCAGTTGTCTGTTTTATGGTCATGTTTGTCACAAATTGTGCAAACAAGGTCTACATTTTGGATTTCATGGACTTTCCTAAGGTCTATCTCTTCAACCTTCCTAGAGAGTGCTGCGAGTTTAGCCCTAAGGCTTTCCTCTTCTCTAAGTGTATGAATTCCAGTGGTTCTTTGTGGCTTTTCAGAATAGGGTGAAGTTCCCCAAGTTTGGTTTTGTTCAGCCAGACTTTCCAGATACTCGTAAGCATCATTTGGGGCCTTGTTTTTAAAGGTTCCATTACACATCATGTCAATGAACTGTTTGTTCCCCGGACCCAACCCTTCATAGAAAATTCTCACTTGTTCAGGTATGGAAAACCCATGGTGTGGAACCATGTTTAGGGTGTCTTTGAACCTCTCCCATGTTTCATAGAATGACTCTCCCTCTTTTTCAAAAAAGTTTTGGATGCTCTTTTTAAGTGCAATTGTTTTGTGATGAGGGAAGTATTTTTTGTAGAATTCTCTTTGCAGTTGGTCCCAAGAGTGGATTGATGCAGGTCTCAAGTTGTTTAGCCAATTTTTAGCTCTATCCTTTAATGAAAAAGGAAATAGCCTCATCTTAGAGGATTCTAGTTGATGTGGGGGACACATGGTTTCAACAATGTCGTTGAACTCTTTGACATGAAGGTATGGCATTTCTGACTCCATCCCATGAAAGGTTGGAAGGTGGTTTAGGACATGGGGTTTGAATATGTAGTTGGTGTCTCCTATGGAATTGTGTCTAATGCATGAGGGGGCATTGGTCCAAGCTGGAGTGAGGTAGTCGTTCATGGTTTGATCAACTACATTCCCTAAGTTTAGAGCTTCTTGGTTTTGGATTCCCATTTGATTCCCCCCAGGGTTTACAATTTGATTTTGTGGATGACCCTCCATTGGACTTGTTTCAAGTTCTGACTTTGGGGTTTCAAGAATATTTGAATCTGATTTAAACAATCCCTTAGGTGCACTTGACTCCCCTATCCTAGGACTTTCCACCCTAACTAGTCTGTTTGAGAAATCGCGGGCGTAGGCGGACATGCGCCAAAAAAAAAAGCGAGAAAGGGACAAGATAAGAGATCTTGGGTGAGAATAGAAGAATGGAGGTGAGGAAAGAAGGTTTTTTTTTGGATCTAAGGTACTTACTTGGTCCCCGGCAACGGCGCCAAAATTTGGTTCACGCCCAAATTTACCCAAGAGAAGAAGGGTAGAACGGTCCTTGTAGTGTAGCTTGGGTTGTCGATTCCACAGAGACCTAAGAAAATACCTAAGATACACAACCTAAAGGATAGATTTTTGGCTATGAAGTGGCCAACTTGGATTGATTTTGTATGGGTTTTAAAGATATCTAAAAGGTTTAAGTGGATTCAATTTAAAAGAATGAGTTGATCCTAGGTTATCACTCGGGGTGGATTGGACGTATTTTCTTTTTAATGATTTCAATTTCTTAAATTTGAGATGGGTTCATTTAAGGAGATAAAACAACATCATCACTTACTGGTTTAATTCCTACACCCTCTAATACTAATCACCTATACACTTGAAGGATCAAAGTTTTGAGCACTTCAAGGTAAAGGATCGTATTAGTACTTGAAGTGTGTGGCCTTAAATTCAACAAGGACGATGGAGTTTAAAAATCATCAAATAAAAATCCCAATTAAAGAAGTGATTATACATTAATTAGGTGATAAATAACATCCAATCCAGCCCCTTTCTACTCCCTTGGATCAACCCATAAGTAGGTTAGCCCTCCATTGATCTCATGGTTTCAATGGAAGTGGAAAGTAGACTCATAAGGGAGGAAGTGGAGAAGTAAAGAAAACAACAAAAATAAAATGATCACTCCACCGTTGTGTGAATAATTTCACAAGGGTTGGTGTGAATAAATTCACACCTTGATCCAACGGTATCAAAGTGATATTAAGAACAATAGAATAAGAGTAGAAGAAGAACTTTTATTAAGAAACTAAAGTGAATTGAACAACTTACATGTGAAAGACAAAATTGAGGCGACAAAAATGCAGCATAACATTACAACTAAACAAAACATCCAAGATCTTCAACTCCTTCACCACCACTGCCTTAAATAGGCATTTTGGGAGCCTTGGGTCGAGCCTTCAACAGTACAAGTCATCCCACTTGAGTATGGTAGGCCTAGGGTGGTGGAAAGTTTGTGGAATTTGGAATTTTCCACATTTGACCCGAGGTGGCAGCCAGATTTCATCCATCGAACCGACGCGTTTGGATGACCTTCTAGATGGCCGAATCAGGGTGGGCAATAGAATAAGAAAATGGAGATCCGGATGTCTGCTAACCGCCTGTAAAATTTGGGCCCATTTGGAGTTGTGTATCCCGAGATATGATCAACATGGTGGACTGTGTTTCTGGGCCGCAGAATCTGGCCCAGAATTTTATCTCTAACTTGGGCCGCCTAAATGACCAACATGGAGGCCGAATTAGCATTAACTCCTGAAGAGTGATTTGTTCCTGTACATGTCTTCTATCATCCCACGGAATTTGGGATTAATTGGGCCTGTATGTTGGGCCCCACAGTCTCATCAGTGGGCTGGTGTCCAATCTGCCTTTTCCAGAATTGCTTCCTTTCATTGCCAAATATCTCCATCATCCTCCATGAATTCTCCATTGATCCCTGAATCAAACATGTTCATATTTAAGTGTAGATCAATTTCCAAAAATATCAAATTAAAATATGTAAAATTAAATTCCTTAAAATCAGATGAATCATTGGGTACTTTAAATGATGTTCAAAAATGTACCACATAATAGTGCATTTTAAGAAGGTATTACAATCATAATGTGAAATGGTGCTCAAAGTGTAAAATGCACTAAAATGGTGTTTATGAATAACAAAGAACATGAAAATTAAGTATATTAACAATGAATATTAGCCTCATTTAGTGGCTAATCAGCTAGATTTCAAGCTAACCCAAAAGAATCTCATTTGCTTGCTGTTAAAAGAATTTTTAAATATCTCAAACACACGGTTAACTTAGGTTTGTTTTACCCAAAAGGACAATCCTTTGAGTTAATGAGTTATTCAGATGCTGACTTTGCTGGTTGTAAGTTAGATAGAAAAAGCACATCAGGAACATGTCATTTGCTTGGAAAATCCTTAGTTTCTTGGTGTAGTAAGAAACAGAACTCAGTTGCATTATCTACTGCCGAAGCAGAATATATAGCTGCTGGTAGTTGTTGTGCACAAATTCTGTGAATGAAACACACTCTTTTGGACTATGGATACGTTTTTAAACATGTTTCAATCAACTGTGATAACACCAGTGCAATAAACATCTCTAAAAATCCTATATCTCACTCTAGAACCAAACACATAGATGTAAGACACCATTTCCTAAGAGATCACTATCAAAAAGGTGATATTTCTCTTGAATTTATTGGTACTGAACATCAATTGGCTGATATTTTCACTAAACCTTTAAGTTTGGATAGGCTAAGTTACATAAGACATGAACTGGGAATGTTTAATCACAACCGGTGTGAAAATTCTCACTAATGTGAAATTCTCACCGATGTGAAATTCTCACCGATGTGAAATTCTCACTGATGTGAAAATTCTCACCGATGTAACTTTCTCACCGACGTAGAAATTCTCACCGATTTGTTTTTCTCACCGATGATTAACTCACCGATGCAAGGTTTTAAAACTTCTGTCTGCCGCCAAGAATACGAATCGTTTTATTTTATTTTATTACTCTATTTTAGTCGTTTATTTGGAATTCCTAAATGATAAAACTCAGTCTAAGCCACTTCTTACCTCACCGAGCTCAAAACCTCTCACCTTCGAACCCTACCTCCAAATCGGCCAAGAACCCTAAACCCGCGATGGCAAAAACCAAGCTTCCTATCGTCAGAGATGAAAGTGTAGAACCAAATGCTAAAAAGAAAAAGACACAGCATAAAGCCAGTGTTAGTGAAGTCAAAACTAGATCGGGAAGGCGACCAGTGAATCCTCACTTGCAGAATAGAGACATAGTAATCGAGAAGGAACTGTGCGTGGAATGGCTACTGCCTAGCAAATCCTTAGTACTCGAGATTCTGGAAGACCAGAAATGGGTGGATTGTTTCTCGAATAACAATGGCCCATACTACCCGAAGTTGGTAAAGCAATTCTATGAGTTTGTAACTTTCGAGAAGTCTGAGAATGAGAATCGCGTTAGCTCTTTTGTAAATGGAAAAGAGATGTCTTTTTCTTCAGTAGAGTGGGCTGAGAGTTTGAAAGTACCACATGAAGGTGTCTCTGGGTATGTATCAAGAGAAATTCCACCTAGTAGTGACATTTTTTATTATGAGACCGCCTTACAAGAGCTGACTGGGAATGGAAATCAAAGGCAAGTGGTAGCTGCTGAAATGGATGGAGAGAATCGACTGCTTTTCAAGTTTGTTCAGCATGTGTTGATACCGAGGAGAGGAGATTTTGCAAATCTGAGATATCAAGATATTTATCTTCTTCATTTGCTAAGACATGGTGTAAAAATCAATCTGTGCAGATTGTTGATGCTTCAAATGGAAGACATGATTAGACTAAAGTCAAAAACCAATGCTTTGTTCTTTACCAAGCTGATTTCAGTGATGATAAAAGTGAAAGAAATAGCTGAGTCTCAGGATGAGACAGTTGTAGTCAAGAACAATTTTTGTATCACCTCGACTGTTTGCAAGTATATGAAAATTAACTGGAACCCATGGAAGGGAGAATGGGTCAGTGATGATCAGAAGATCTATGATAGGTTTAATCATGTGGATCATCCCTCAAGACCAAAGGATATGAGAGATCCGAGTCTGAGACCTGATGAAGAGGAACCTGTTTATAATGATGAAACAGAAGAAGAAGAAGAAGAAGAAGAAACTCCTATGGATGTTGGAGGAGATCCAGACTTTCCCCCAAGTCCTGTTGCAGAATTGGTCTATTCTAGGAAAGGAAAGGTAGAGGAAATTGTATCTACTCATGAGGAAGACCAGTCTGTACCTCACCAAGAAGAAGAAAAGGAAAATGTATCTGAATTTTCTGCTTCTGGTAGTTTAAGTATGAGCCCTTTGATTGGGAACTCAGCTATGCCTGCTGATGAAGTAGAAAAAGTTACAGAAGAAGTTGTACCTGTTTCAGAAAACCTCATTACTGCTGCTGAGATGGAAGTTGTTGTGGAAGATTCTGATGAAGAAAGACCAGCAAAAAAGGCTGTTGTGGTACATGAGAATGCACCCATTGAGGGGGAGCATCAGTCTGTGCTTGGAAAAGTTACAGTAGCTGTTGAGCTTGGAGACTGGGTAGAAGACCCAGGGTTTATAGTCTGTGGATTGGATTATCCAGATTCAGATGATGAGGTGTCTGTGGATAGACCGAAGATCAATTATGATCTTGCCTCTGAGATGTTTCCAGATGATGTGGTCAGATTTCATGATCTGAATAGGCTGAAAGAGGACCTCAAATCCAGTTTTGTTGAAGAAGTGAAGTTAATGGAAACCTCTCTTGCATCCTCAATTAATTCAATAATGACTACTTCTGTAGTTAATTTGGCCTCAGCAAGGGGATCTGATGCAGTTATCCCAAATGAGTTTGTCTCTAAATCAGATCTTGAATCCATGATGAATGAGCTGAAAGAATCATTCAGTGCATCAGTCGCTGAAATGAAGGAAAGCTTTTATGAAGAAATGAAAATGCTAGAGAGATACTTCGAGCTATCTTTGGCTTGTAATTTATCTTCCTTTGTGTCTGAGCTTGTGGAAGAAGTGAAAGAGTGCCAGACTCAGTCTTCAAGAATCGAAGCAGATCTGGAAGCTCTCAAGATATCAGTTGTTGCTTTGGATTCCTATATGAGCTCCAAGTCTCAAGCTGACAAGGACCTAGCTTATGTGAAGAGTGTAGTAAGCCAGTTTGTCTCAGTGTTTGAAAGTTTCAAAACCTCAGTGAAGGATCATGTTCAATTGCAAGACTCTCAAGTTCAAAGTCTAATCAGTGGTTTATCTAAGAGTTTTAAAGAAACTGTTTCCTTCTCTCTTGGCCCTCTCACATCCAAACTATCAGTTGACCTAAATCAAGTTTGCGCAATGTTAAAGGAGGAGATTGGATCTATTTCTACCAGTGGCTCTGTGGACTCATCAGAGTTAAGCCGAGTGGTGCTTTCTACAAGAGATTCTGCCAGAGAAATCATGAAGATTGTTCAAGACTTTATGAGAGAAGCCTCTGCCTCTCAGGACGCCATAAAAAGCAAAGTGGACTACTACTTCTCCAAAATTTTCACCAAGCATCAACTCGAACACCACTTCAAGCTAATGTTGGAACACATGAAGCTTCCTCCAGTCACTCAAGCTTTCAGAGAACAAGTGAGCAAGCTACGAGAACTGACTCCTTCCTTAGAGAAATTCATGGAAAACAAAGATGATTTCATCTCTGCTATGGAAAGAGGAGGAGGAATTATTATGGATTTTCGAAATCTGCTGCTGCCCTTCTTGCATGTTGATGCCAGACCAGTCATCATCCCTCCTGCTTTTCCTGCTTCTGCCTCAGCTGCTTCCACAGTCCAACTGACTCCTGTTCAAGCCATTTGAAGCCTCACACCAATGATCACCCAAAAATCTTCAACCTACAGGCCTGACTCTATGTCAGTGGCCCAGCCTCCTTTGATCTTTTCTGGCATTCCCAAACCTTCACCTGAATCCTCACCACCCGAGCCTCCTTCTGATCCTAAAGGAAAATCTCTCGTTGCAGATGAGGATTGAATCAGTGGCCAGGATTTTTGATAGGAATTCCTTTGTATTCTGTTTTTGTACTTTTTGCCTACTCTAATACAGAACTCCTTTTACTTCTCATGTGTTATTTGTCTCCTATATATATATCTATATGCTTTCCCACTTTTTGATTATCACAAAGGGGGAGAATAATAAGGAGAATAATAGGGAGAACATAATGAGAGCATAAGGGGGAGACCAAGGAGAATGAAAAATATTTTCAATGGAGAAAAATAAGGAATAAGGGGAGACACTTTACCCTTCTTTTCATTTTTCCCTCTGATACTTTATGTCTATTTAGTACCTTATGATTGTTACCTCTGATAACTTATGTCTATATCATACTATTTCTATTATCTCTGAGGCTGTTTTCTCTAAGAAAATTGAATTCAACTCTTTACTATTATATTTTCACTATGTTAAATGCCCATATCATAAATTGTGATTATCAAAAAGGGGGAGATTGTTGACCTCACCTGTTTTGATAATCTCAATCATGTATTCATTTGTGTTGAAAATCCCAATTATGTCTTCATTCTATGTGATATTTTTAAGTATCATTGATCTATACTTTAATTCTTTCAAATCTATGATCAAACCAATAATAATCTTTAAAATAGTCTTTGAAATATGTTAATCCTCATTTATCCATGTTTATACAAGTTATAAATTGATTCTAACACAATCAGATGTGTTCTGCATAAAACAGATAAGTAATATGTCTATAGCTACTGATAAAGAGCTACCGGTAACCAGTCTACCGATAGACTTAGTCTACCGATAGACAGCTACCGATAGACTTAACACAGAGCTACCGATGTACTTATATATATAAGCTACTGACTTACAGATAGCTACCGATACAAACGTAGAGCTACCGGTGTAAGTATAAATAGATACCGATGGAATAAGAGTCACCGATGGACGAAGCTACCGATACAGACTCACAGCTACCGACGCATGGACCTACCGATGCATAGGAGCTACCGATGCATGTACCTACCGATGCATAGGAGCTACTGATGCATGTACCTACCGACGCATGGAGCTACCGATAAACAAAGTCACTGATACAAGCATGTACCAACCGACGCATAGAGCCACCGATAGAGTCAAAGCAACTAATGACATCAAGCTACCGATGTTCAAGCTACCGATGTTCAAGCTACCGATGTTCAAGCTACCGATGCTGATTACTTACCGATCACTCAACTCACTGTTTGAATTTATTTATTTCCTATATTTAATCTATCTAACGGTCATATCGTACATTTTAATGATTTGTCAAATATCTGATAAAGGTTTTCGGATGTCAGGAACCCGTACCTCGTACCTGCTGAAAAGAAATCTTTTCTGTCCCCTGATGGGAGATAAATACGAGAAGACTACATACCAGAAAAAGGCGAACGTGTGAAGGAAAAATAAAACAAGAAGCGAACCAGAAAAGTGTGGTGCATCCAATATACCAAAAAAAGACACAAGCACGAGAAGAACACAGAGAATCTCATAGACAATCAAGCATACTCGAGAAGTGTTCTGTGCATACAAGAAGAACTTCATCGACTACATTCTCACTACCTGTGAACCTGGAGCATACGACACTCTGTTTCTCAAATAGAAATGAGAAGAGGACTCAAACTCACTTGCGGTCGAATCTGAAGAAGTCCAGAGCTATACTGCAATCACCAGAACCATCTCTAAACTCTACATCTCTTGTTCTGTGATTTATTACCATTCTTTTCGAGCAGTGTGTGTTATCTGCTGTATCTAACACATACACTGTCTCCTGTACTCAAACTAAAGGATTTGTAAATCCTTACCAAACTCTTTCATTCTTTGTTTCCCACGAATAACAGTGGTAGAGGTCGTGTGTGACCTGGACAGCTAGTTGTTGTTGTACTGTTTCCCACGAAGAACAGTGGTAGAGGTCTTGGACCTGGACAGGTGTAAACTGTTGAACCCCGATCCAAGGTGTGGATCATTTTTTACATAAACTTTTGAGAGGACTAAGTCTCGGCTTGAGACTGAACCTCTTGGTTACATTGTTGTGCCATCTCCTTCAAAGTTTTATTCCGCTGCTAATCACTTTAAAACCAATACTGTTTTTTTAAAGTTACTTTGATAATTAAATTAGCAAGTTTTTATGTTAAGTGTGGATTAGTAAGTTAGTTTCAAAAGATAATCACACACTCATGTGTTGATTAACTGGGAATTAATCAATCCCTTGAGAATCTGACAGAACCTCTACTTTAATATAAATTCACTACAGTTTAATTTATTATTTGGGGGTCTTTAAGACACTGTTTTTAATTACAGAAATTTTAATTGGTACTCAATTCACCCCCCTCTTGAGTAAACCACTCCGACCAACAATTATTTTATAGGTTAATAGTGAAAAACTATTTTTTACCAAAACTATGAATTTTATGAATTAATAACAATATAATAATTACCAAAAAGTTAATAAAACATTTTAATTCATCAATGATTTATTTAATAAGAAAAAATATTCATTTTAAAAAAACTATGATGAATTTCGAGTGCCCATGTTTAACATTTTAAAAATCAAGAAATATTTTTCTATTAAAAACTATTTTTAATATTTCTATTTTAATTATGATTTTTCTGGGAGAAATTAATTTTTCTTATTTATTTCAATGTTATATAAATATAATTTTTTTAATAATAATTAAATTAATATCATTAAAATTAGTAACATTTATAATGTTTCCAAAACATAACATTTATGTATAAAAATGCACTTTGTTTCCAAAAACTGGGTTTTATGCTTACATATGGTAATATTAAAATTATTTTTTCATAAAAAATGAAATGTTATTTGAAAAAAATATTCAATATTTAATATAATTAGCCCAAATTTTTTTTGATAATATCCATTTTAGTTTTATGCATCATAAGAAAAATACATGGGTAAAAATTAATTACCATAATAGAAACCAAAATTGGTTAAATTAAAAATACTATGTGACAAATAAATAAATAAATATGTGTAAAATGTGTGAAAATTAATTAATTTCGGATTATTTTTCTAAATCATTCCTAAATCAATTATTTTCCAATTTTTCTCCACTTTCAATCTGAAACATGTTGTCTCATTATGTTAAAAAGTTATATTTACAAAAATGGAATCCCATAACATTTAAAAGTAGCTCACCTCAACTCCACTTTTCCACTAATAATAAAGATGTATCTTGAACAAAACATCTAACAATTATATAATAAAGACTCTATTAATTTCCTATAATCCATTTTATTTCTAAAAGACCATGCTAAGGCTCCTTAATGTATTACCCATGGAGAACATCCAAAGGGAGTGGTAATGTTATCAACTGATCTCTCTTAAAACATCATATTCTATACCATAAAAACTATTATATACATGAATGTTTGATAATATATGTATTATTAATATTTTAATTTTTTTATATTAATTTAATATTCATTTTCCGCCATCCTCCAAACTAATTAGAAAAATGAAGTCATCATCATGCATACGTGCAGAATACAACGTCCATGAATGACGGGATTGAATTTTTATCACCATATTACATAAATGGTTCTAAAATTTTATTTAATAGATTAATAAAATATTTATGATATTATTATGATTATGAAATATTAAATTATTCCCAATTTTCCACTCATTCAATGGAAAACAAATGTGTCTCCCATGCGTACGTGCAGACTACCACCTCCACGGAAGTGACATATTTCATTTTTAATCTAGTATTTTATAATTTATAAAGATCTCTTAAAATATGATTAAACATTTTAAAAACGTCTAAATAATTTCATTATTCTTATGTAATAAAGACATTATGACAAAATAATTACTTTATTAACCATACACACCCATTGATTATTATAAGGACCCAACCTTCTTACATTTTATAATCTTGATTTTTAGTCAAGAAATAATTTCATTTAAAATTGTGGATATTTTAATGTCTAGTGTCTTATAGAATCTTGATATAATACATACATAACATTCCATATTTATATAGAGCAGATACCACAAAAACAAAATCCATTTCTTCTAAAATATAAAACATTTCAAATAAAACGTGATTTCTTTGAAAAATATTCATAACATTTAACTTGGATTCCTTATTTTTATTACAAATACTTATAACTTGTGAAAATAATTTAAAAATGTGGGATGTGCACAAAATTATTAGTAAGGGATATAAAAAAAAGGAAATAATACATTATCACATGAGTACTTGTAACATATGAAATCATTTTCAAAACAATACATACTTGTACATATATATACTTACTCTGTGAAACATGTGATTTCCATGATATTTAAAAAAAACATATATAACATAAATAGGACCATAAATGTATCTTCTTTCATTACTTACATAATCTTGTAACCCTCTTGGCTACCTTATAATTTGTTACCCTCACGGCTACCTTACAATTTGTGTAACCATCACAATTACACTAGGAATAACCATACTGAAAACCTAAAAATTACACCTACACAATGAATTAGAGGAAGATATAGGTCCCAAACTTAATAATAATCAATTACATAGAACCATAATACAATCATACAACATGAATAATTTCATAAAACTATTGCTTTTGAAATTCATAAAACGGAATTTTTAAAGATGTTTTCAAAAGAAACATCCCTTATAAATATATTATAATTGAATAAATACTTAATAGAGTGGATGGAATATGTATATAAATAGTAAATAAACATAATTAATCACAATATAAACAAATTTCATTACACAAATAATTTTAATAGCACAAAAATAATGACGTAGAAGGTTAACCCAAAGAATTGAAATCGGGTTTAGAATTACCTTACCTCGTGTTCATCATACATCAAAATAGTGTAAACCTCTTGTATAATAGTTGAAAGAGTGTTATAAATATCTTAAAGAAAAAATTTCATGTTTATAATACCTTATATAATTATTTCAGTACATCATATATCCCTTTAATTGTTATTATTTTGTTCCCTCCATTGTTTTTCATGCATTCTTTACATGATTTCCATGATTGGTTCATGATGGATATTCTTTTCGATTGGAAATGAAAATCCAAAATTTTAATGTAGTGGTATTTATATATTTCTAAAACCATAAATTATACCTTTTATCTTTTTTAATTCTAAAATGATGATGAATCATAAGTTAAAACATTATTGATATTTGTTTAGGTCATTTTGGAGATTCTTTGATCGTAAAGAACCCATTTTGTTCTAGAAATTAATAAAATGTGTACCAAATGATTATATAACTTTATTTAAGATACAATACATAAATTATATTCTGATTAAACCATGAATATTTTTCATGTCTAGTCTTGATGAAAGTAAAATAAATTGAAATCACATTGTCCACAATGTCGGTAAATCGACAAGTCCCAGACGATGTTTTAATTTCTTGAATAAGTGGGAGTAGATAACAATTATAATGGAAAATCTTCCATAAACATGATGAAATACATAATATGTATGATACCAGATCATTCATTCCTCTTTAATATGTGTAGGTGAGGAAAGAGGATGAATATAACATAAAATGAAAAGAAAATAAATGAGGATGTTTACCTCTTGATCTCTTCTCCTTGAAATCCTTCTTAAGGACCTTGGTTTTTTCATTTTGGTGAGAGAAGTAGGTCTTGGAAGTGGGAAAGTGTTTGTGGAGGAGTATTTGGCAGAACATAGAAAATGACCATGGTTTTAGAGGTTTGGCTGGAAGAGGGGAATGAGGGCAGTACTTATAATGGATGAGAAAATATATTTTTCATTATTTTAATCATTTTTATATGATCATTGATAAAAAATATGAATAGTATTAATTCATGTGACCCTAAATAGTAATAATGTAATTTGATGTCAATAAATGTTGGATTACATCACTTATTATTTCATAAATAGTGTATTTAACCGATAATTAAAATATACGGTATTTTACTATATTTCACTATTCATAAAACATTCATGAATTTCAGAAAAATCCCAAAAAATAACCCTACCAATTTTTCGATGTGTAGAACTCAAAAATGAACACCATTTTTTGAAAATAATTTTCTAAATATTATGAATTTAATTTTTATATAAAATCATAATTTATTAAAAAAAAATTAAATCTAGAACTCATTTTTTGATACCTTGAAAAATTAATCAGGTTGTCATTATATTAAATACTTAAGAAAATAAAATAATAAAAAAAAATTACTATTCATTAGGGTCACATTTCTGTTTATATTTCTATTCTTAAGGGTATGCTACTATTCACTAAAAATCAAGTTGGTTCCATTAGACTTAAAATAACATACTTGTCATAATTATAGATGACTGTTATTCAAAATAAGAAACAGAGAAGTGGAAAATGTATGTTGAAAGGATAGTTATAGATATCTTATTAAAAAAAGTTTCATGTATTTCAATTTATTTTAAAAAACTTGGGTTGTTACATTATACCCACAGTCTGGAAATTGTGTCCTCACAAATTTATTTACTTATTAAACAAGTGAGGGTACTATTCCCTCATAGGATTTTAAGACTCCCATGTTGCTTCTTCAACCATGTGGTTTCTCCGTAAAACCTTACCTTGTGAATTACCTAATTCCTGAATACATGTTCCCCTTGATCAAGAATGTGAACTAGTTTAACTTCATAAGAAATTTTCTCTTCCAACCGAACTTCTTTTGGGATAAAGGCATGAGATGAATTTGGAACATACTTTCTCAACATAGAAACATGAAAAACATTTTGTACCTGAGACAAACTCAGAAGAAAAGTTACTATGTAGGCAACTGGTCCAATCTTCTCTGTAATTTTATATGTTCCAATGAATCATGGACTTATCATTCCTTTCATATCAAAATGCATAACACTTTTCCATGGTGTGATTTTAAGAAAAACATGATCACCCACCTCAAAAGGAAAGTCTTTCCTCCTATTTTCTGCAGAAATATTCTACCTAAATAGAGATATCCTCATCTATTGCTCGATAATATTCACTTTCTTAGCAAATTCCTCTACTAATTTTGGCCCCATAAACTTCCTTTCCCCAACTTCATCCCAAAATTTTGGAGTTCTACACCGTTTCCCATAAAATTCCTTGAAAGGTGTCATCTATATACTAGAATGAAAACTGTTATTATAAGTAAACTAAACTAAATAAATATTTTGATCCCAACATCGCTCGTAGTATATTGAACAAGATCTAAGAATATCCTCCAAAGTCTGAATCATTCATTCTAACTTCCCATCTAATTGAGGATGAAAAGTTGTACTGGAATTTAATTTTGTACCCAACAACTTCTAAAGGCCCTTCCAAAAATTAGAAGTGAACCTGGGATCTCAGTCAGATATAATGGAAAGTGGAACTCCATGGAACCTAAAAATATATTTGATTTATAGTCAAGAAATCTTATCCAAATACATTTTTTCTAGAATACAATGAAAATGTATAGATTTAGTTATTTGATCAATAATAACCCAAATCACATTGTTATCTCGAGAATTCTTAGGTAGTCCCACCAAAAAATCCATGAATACATTCTCTGATTTCCACTCTAGTACTGAAAATGGATGAAAAAACCCCTTTGGTTAGTGTCACTCTGCTTTAACATGTTGACATGTCAAACATTTCACGGTAAAATCACCAATATCTCTTTTCATTCCATCGCACAAATAATAATCTTGAAGGTCTCTATATATCTTAGTACTGTCAGGATGAACTAAAAATGGAGAAATATGAGATTAACAAAACAAATATTTCATCAATTGGAAATCAAAAGGCACACACAACCATTTACAAAATCTTAAAACACAATATTTATCAAGGATAAATTCTGGAAACTAACCCATTTTTACCAATTATACCTTTTTCTATTGCTCATGGTCTTCCTTCTACGCTTGTATAATTCTGTCTGATAATGATGACTTCACTAAAACATGAAACAAAACAGAGGAATTTCATCCACCAACAAATTATATGCCAAAATTCATCAAATCATTAATCAAGGGATCATATTCCAAATGTAAAATGGTTTAATATGCATGATGATTTCGACTCAAGGCATCCTGCACTTTGTTTTCTTTTCTTGGATGGCAATTGATCATGTAGTTATAATCTTTTATCATTATAAGACATCTTATATGTCTCATGTTAAACTCCTTTTGAGTGAATATATACTTTATAATTTTATTGTTATTATATATTTTACATTTGGCTCTTTACAAATGATGCCTCTAAAATTTCAAAGAAAAAAACCCAGCTGCCAATTTCAAATCATTTGTGGGATAATTTAACTTATGAGGTTTTAGTTTTCTTGAAGCATAAGAAATTACATAATCATTATGCATCATAACACAACAAATTCCCTTCAATAAAGCATCATTGTAGATGAAAAACACACATTTTCGAGAAGGCAAGGCCAAAACCAGATAATTGCCTAATCTCTTCTTAAATTTTCGAAAACAAACATCACATTATTCTATCCAATTAAATTTAACCTCTTTTGTGCGAGCATAGTGGGCATGATAACCATGCAAATTTTTTAAAAAATCGTCAGTAATAAACTTCTAATACAATAAAACTATGAATCTCCATACTATTTTTGGGTCTTGGCCATTCATCAACCACTTTTGTTTTGGTAGGATCAACTATTATTCCATCATTATCTACAATGTTCCCAAAAAAAGAAATATTTTGTAACAAAAAATCCAGATTTTTGAATTTTCCATACTGTTTCTTTTCCATTATGTTTTGAAAAACCACCCTTATATGTTTTTCATGCTCTTCTTTAATCTTATAAAGTACCAGAATGTCATCAATAAACACAACCAAATATTTATACAAGAACTCATGAAATATTCTATTCATAAGATTCAATAATACAACATGTGCATTAGTTAACCCAAATATCATAACAAAAAATTCAAAATTCCCATTCTAGAATGAAAATATGTTTTTGGGATGTCATCTTACTTCACCTTCAGCTGATGGTTTCTGGATCACATCTCAATCTTGGAAAAGTACTGATATCCCTAGAGCTGATCAAACAATTCATCTATATGTGGAAAAGGATAGTTATTTTTGAAAATTATGTTATTAAAGGATATATATAATCTATGAAAATTCCCATGGAGCCATCTTTATTTTTAACAAAAAAAATAGAGACACCCCCTGGTGAAGTGCTAGGTAGAATTAATCCATTGTCAGGAAAATCCTGCAACTGATTTTTCAATTCAATAAGTTCCATTTTAGATATTCTATTTGGGGAATTTGAAATTGAATTAGTGTCAAGAACTAATTAAATTGTGAATCCAAATTCATGATTAGGTATAAAACTAGGTAACTCATTAGGAAAAACATCAAGGTATTATTTTTTTCTCGCACATCATTAATTTTAATAGTTCCCTTGTTTTCAAAAATGTGAGAAAGGCCAAATTCATTTCCGTATTCCAACAGTTTTTTAGCTTCCTAATATGTTTTCAATTTTATGGGTTCATTCATGTATACAAACTGAAACACTTTTTGAAAAACAACTTCTTAAGCTCTATAGTAGATCTTAGCATGATGGGAAAAACCCAATCCATTCCAGAACGACATCAAACTCTACTAAAGGAAAAAAAATGTTTGCAGGTAAAGTATTTCCATAGACCATAATAGAACGATTCTTATAATTCCTCTTTCCTATAATATCTCCCCATAGTGTTTTAATAATATGTTCTGGTCTCATTTTTTGAGGTGATATTTCCAATTTACCATAAAATTCCTCAAAAAGAAAGGAATGTGTAGACCCCAAGTGAAACAAAACATTAGAAAAATCTGAGTAAACAAACAAGGTACCTAATAAAGCTTATTTGGATGGTCTGACATCTGCTGATGGAGTTGCAAAGAATCTCATTGCACCTTTCGTCTTATAGTATGGATTCTTTGTGCTATTTGGATCTCTCTTGGGGTAGACATTTTCAGAATGACCCATCTCTCTACATTTATAAAACATTACAATTTTCTTATCAGGATTATTCTTAGAATAATTTTCATTAAAATATTGGTCTATTTTCCCAAACATACCTCATCGAAAACACTTCCCAGTTTCTGTAAGGCATTCGCCAGGGTGCTTCTTTCTACACTATTTACAAACTAACAACTGGATTTTCATACCATCAGATTTCATTGGTTGATTCTTACCCATCGCTTGCCATCTGGAACTCTTCTTATCCTTGTTGTAAAAACGCGTGCGATCATCAACAATCTCTATCTCTACCCTCTTAGCACATCATAAAAGTTTCTCATAACTTTTGAATTCATGGGAGACAAATTCCCTTCAATACATTGGATTTATTCTTGAGTAAAAGTGGTTTATTTGTCAATAAAGATCTTGAATAATATTTGGAGCATACCTCTCCAGTCGGGTGAAGTTTTCTCCATACATGGCCACTGAATCTTTCTCCTTTTTCTTCAATTCAAGGAATTTATTCTCCATCATAAGTCTCACCACCATAGTAAAATATTTTTCAAAGAAAATAATTTAAAAGTCATCCCACTCTAAGGAATCAATATCCTCTCTCTCCGTGGTATTTTTGACCATTGACCACCACTGATAATATTCACCTTCAAAATGATAAATGGAAAGACTTAAATTTTTATTATTTTAATAGACCATACCATGAAATATCTTTTAATGGTATTTAATCCATCCTTTAGCTGCTACTGGGTCAGAATACCCATTGAAAGCAGGAGGGGGTTGCCTCATAAAATGTTCCACTATAATCATGTTTCTTTTTGGTACCTCTAGTTTTTATCTTTCATGGATTCCACCAAAATTTATTTCCTATGTTAGCTGATACATTACTATCACAAACTACTGAGTTCCAATCCTTACCATTCCGAGCTACAGATTCGAAAGGAGATCATTCTGTATGTGCCTCTCATATTCTGATTCCCTATTTTTCTACAGAATAACATTTTGAAAAAACATGTCTTAGTCAAAGTAACATGGTATTATTTAAATACTATAACATTTCAAATTATAAATAAAGTAAAAAAACATTTATTTCATTCTATTGACATTATCCTAACCCCTAAAGTAATATAAACCATCCTCTAATACCAACTATAAGGACCCAACCTTATTACATTACATAATCTTGAATTTTATTCAAGATATAATTTCATTTAAAATTGAGTGTCTTTTCATTTTTATAGTTTAATTACATGGTATATAATACATACATAACATTTCACATTTATATAGAATATATACCACAAAAACAAAATCCATTTCCGCAAAAATATAAAACTTTTCAAATAAAAATGATTTCTTTGAAAAATATTCATATCATTTAACTTGGATTACTTCTTTGTCTTATACATCCTTATAACCTGTGAAAATAATTTAAAAACTTGGGATGATCACAAAATTCTTAGTAAGGTATATAAAAATAAGGAATGAACACATTAGTCCATTAATACTTGTAACGTATGAAATCATTTTCAAAAAACAATTGTACACATATAAACATAATTTGTGAAACTAAATATTTACATGAGATTTATAAAAAACATATAATGTATAAATAGAACCATAAAGGTATCTTGGGGATTTACTTACAAAATTTTGTGACCCTCTCGGCTATGTTATAATTTTAAACCCTCACAGCTACCTTATAATTTGTGTAACCATCGCAGTTATGCATGGAGTAACCATATGGCCGACCTCCAACATACACTTACCCAATGAATTGGAGAGAGATATAGGTCCCACCCTTCACCATAACCAATTCCCATGAACCGTAGCATAATCATAAAAAATGAATAATTTCATAAAAACATTGCTTTTAAATTTTGTAAAACATTATTTTAAAAGACGTTTTCTAAAGAAATATCCCTTATAAATATCATTTAATTTAAGAGATACTTAATAGAGTGGATTTAATATGTATATAAAATGAAAATAAACACAATTAAATATAATATAAACAAATTTCATCAAAAAAAAATTTAATACCACATAAATAATTACATAGAAGGTTAAAGAAAAGACTGCAAATTGGGTTAAGAATTTCCTTACATCATGTTTTCCTTACTTAAAAAAATTTAAATCGCCTATATAATGTTTAAAATAGTTTTATTATTTTATTAAAGAAAAATATTCATTTTTATAATAAATTTTATGAATATTTAATTACATCATTTGTCCCTTTAATTGTTAGTATTTTGTTCCTTCCATTATTTTGGGTGTATTCTTTACATGATTTCTATGATCGGTTCACGAAGGATATTATTGTTGATTGGAAGTGAAAATACAGAATTGGAATGGAGTGGTATTTACATATTTCTAGAACCACAATTTATGCCATTTATCGTATTGAATTCTGGAACATGTATGACTCATAATTTAAAACATTATTGATATTTTCTTAGGTCATTTTGGCCATTATTCGATTGTAAAGAACACATTTTTTCTTATAAATCAATAACATGTGTAACAAATGATTGCAGAACCTAATACAATATATAATAAATAAATTATATTCTCGTTCAACCATGAAAATTGTTTCATGACAAGTCTTGGAGGAATTAAACTAAATTGAAATCACATTGTCCCCGATGTTGGTAAATCGACATATCGCTGACGGTGTTTTAATTTCTTGAATAATTTGGAGAGGAGAAGAAGTATAATGGTGAGTCTTCAATAAACATGATGAAATCCAGAATATGTAAGATACTAGATCATTAATTCCTCTTGGATTAGGGGAGTTTATTAAAGAATAATAATAGAAAAGAAAATGAAAAGAAAATAAAGAAAACAAAAGAGGATGTTTACCTCTTGGTCTCTTCTCCTTGAGATCCTTCTTAGGTCCCTTGGTTTTCGAATTCTGGTGAGACAACCAGGTCTGAGATTTAGGTAATGATCTTAAGAGAAGTATTGGGAAGAACGTAGTTAATGATCAAGGCTTGAGAGGTGTGGGAGGAAGAGGGGAATGAGGGTGGTATTTATTGTGGAGGAGAGGATGGATTTTTCAATATTTTAATCATTATTATAATATTTTTGCTCAAGACTATGAATAGTCTCAATTAATGTGACCCTAAATAGTAATAATGGCATGTGAGTTTTAACCAAGTGGGCTACATCACTTATGATGTCATAAATAGTGTATTTAACTGATAATTTGAATATACTGTATTTTACAGCATTTCACTATTCATAAAAAAATTAAAGAATTTCTGAAAAATAAAAAAAATTTCCCTAACCATTTTTCTATGAATAGAATTCAAAACTGAACTCTATTTTTTTGAAAATAATTTTTTTAATTATTATTAAAATAATTTTTAAATAAAATCATAATTTATTCAAAAATAACAATGTTAAATATATATCTTATTTTTTAACACCCTGAAAAATTAATCAAGTTGACATTATCTTAAATCATTAAGAAAATAAAATAATAATACAATTTACTATTCATTAGCGGCATATTACTGTTCATATTACTATTCATAAGGGTATGTTACTGTTTAAAAATAAATAAATTTGGTTCTATTAGACTACAAATAACATACTGATCACAATTGTAGATGACCATTATTCAAAATTCAAAACATAGAATTGAAAACATTATGTTTAATGCTAGTTATAAATATGTACTTAAAACAATGTTTCATGCATTCAAATTTATTTTAAAAAACTTTTGTTGTTACAATTATACCATATTCCTCTTTGGTTATATTTAACCACCTTTATAAAATATTCTATAAATTTCTACTAAGGATATAATTGATTTTAACATTTATTACAATTCTATAACAATATTTAACTAACTGTTAATATACCACCCTTTTGTTTGTTAAAATTACCGAAACAATCTCATCTTGAACTTTTTCTTCATGAATCACAACTAAAATACTTATGAAATGAGCATATCAAATTAAATATATGAATAAAAAACAATTATACAACATTTAATGACCTTAGGATGATGAAATTTGAATATATAATCATGAATTGACACTACCATTATGAAACTATCACTAATCAAAAAATAAAAATATATAATAATCAATTATAAAATATAACTAACTAATATATTTTTAATTAATCAATGTAAATGAAATTTATAAAAGGTTATATGTGTTGATATTTTTATAGAATATGTAATTATGATATTTATTTTTATTATATAGTATATTTAAGTGCTTTCATGGAAGTTAAGAATTATGTTAAGGGTTTCATTGTCTCAATCTCCAAATCCAAGATAATTTTTTGATATTGTGCACAATTTTTTATTTTATATGTTTTATTAATTACCATATTTTTTTAATAAATCATAAAAATATTCTATTTCATGATATTTTATTATTCATTTCACGATATCCTTCTCATGTTTTTTTGATTCATACATTACCAATGTTGTAAGGGTACTTCATCTCAAATTTCATTCTTAGAGACATGTTTTGTTTTATTTTCCAAATTTTAATTCTATAGTATGTACATCGACCATTTTAATTATTATTTCATGAATTATATTTCATTCATTTACATTTAATTAAAATTCATTCTCTCTCTTTAAACAAGATTTGATTAAAATTTTACTAATATCATAAGGGTCTTGTTGCAAATCTAATTTCCAAATAGATGTTTCTTTTCAATGATAACTCATCTAGGTAATTTTTTGAACTTTTCTCTATAATACACCATTAATTTTTCCCCTTTTATCATTCTAGTGATTTTACATGTCTTCTAACCATTTAATTTTCCACTTTTCACATAATTTACCCATTGTAAGATAAACTGACCATAGCTTTTCTTTTCAGTAGGGGATCCTTCTATTCCATTTTCATATTCATTGGATGATTTTATGGATGTTATTATCTTGATTCAATAATTAGTTAATGTCAATTTACACTTATTTTTATTTTTTTATGTGTTTAAAGGAATTTTTAATGTAATTCCATTACTTAGGTGCTATTAAACTGGATCCCTGAGTCAGTATGACACATTTCCTCAAATGCACATCCAAAAATGCTAAAGGCTACCGAATAATAATGATTTTCTAATAAGTCATGTGTGGAGACTATAAACTATTTAATATAGTGGAATAATAGTTTATAACAAAATTAAAACTAACCAAAGAATTAATAATAAATAACCATGCATAACGTAATTATTCCTAAAACTATTTAAATGTCCACAAACCAATACAATAAATAGGTCATGTCACAACAATGTCATGTGCCTAATGAAACCTACAATAAATAATCATTAAAAATCCCCAATGTGGGACATGTTATAATATTGGTTCCCTCATTCATGCTACATCCCAAAATACCAACTCATTCATCTATCATAAGGCATTTTCCCTTGTCCTAACATGCAACCATGAAATCTGCTCAGGTACCATGGGAAGCCCGAGCAGTGTGTGGGTAAAACCTAGTAGGATAACACCAATGATTTACAAATAAATATATAGTATAACAATATTGTATTCATATGTATAAATGAAAAATTTCAAAGAATTTAGATAAATAGGTTTCATAATTAAACATTTTTCAACTATCCCCATGGCCTTTCGGGTTACCTAACAATACCTGACTCCCAAACCAACATTGTCCCATGTCGGAAATCTCAACAATAGACCCTAAGGGGTTAATAATTTTATGTCATAAGGGAATTAATTAATATATTTCTTATTGAACCTTTTATGTTAGAGCCTCGGTCTAGGTTTTCATACCATGTCAAACTGTAAGAGCTTGGATTATTAGTCTGGTATGTAACCATGCAATGTATTAGTGGGGCCTGGAGAATCAGTATATCCAAAACCCTAAAATACATCAAGGGTTCCTAAATAATCTGTCTAGCCCAAAATAGGTATGAGTATCCTCAATCCAACACCTAAACCATACCATTAATTCACATTTTCCTATGTTCATCATCAATGACCTTTTCACTAATCAATACCAACAAGGGTATACCTTTTCATTTGTCATCATATTCATGGTTCATTACAGTCAACACCTTGAATTAAATTTCCATGACGATCCCTCCTTACAATTTATTCATAACTACATCCATTATATATTATATTAATTAATTTAGCAACACAAGCATTCCATTCAACTGTTTATCACCTTTTCCCTCAATTATCTCATATCCCATTACATTTTCCAAGTTAAATCAAAAAAACTCATATATCATTCTAGCATACCGAACATTAAGTGAAAATAGTTTACATCAATAAACCCTCTAATTCCTCAATTAAAAACACATTCCACCATTTTATGATGATTAATACAGCCCATGGGTGGCCTTAGGATTAGTATTATAATCATCAACAGACATGATGGGGGTCCCTGAAGGGTCTGACACATCAATTCAAGGATCAATTAAATTTTATTAATCAAGGAATAAAACAGAATACATAATAATATTTTCATAACCACATAAACACATATAACATCAATACCAGGGGAGAAAAAAAGTAGAACAAATAACTCAAGCTCATAGATAAGAAATCACCCAAAACGAAACCTTGATTCAAACTAAAAAACAAATAACACCAAAGATAATGATTATAAAAAAAATAGGGGTTAGGATATTTGGAATAATATGAAAAACCACACAAAGATGATTATAGAAAATATCAGAATGTAGACTCATAAACTCACATGCAGCTTCAATTCACACATAACATCAAATTAAACACCGAACAATCAAAGAAGATTAATTATTGTAAGAGATGGGAGCTATTGGTCCGCACCCCTTGCTACTGTAAAATAATTCTAGTGAAAAATAATTTAAGATTCATTTAAGTTCAGGTGAGAAAATAAATATTTTTCCACTTTTATTGGGGTTCATGGTTTAACCACACTGTTTTCCTAACAGTGCACCAACCATATGGTTTCCTCTATCCAAGAGAAAATGTGGAACCATGTTTTTTAGGGACCCCATTCAGTTTGGAAAACCATGTGTATTTCATACAGTTGTATCTATCCAATCTTACTTGGTTTCTAGGACCCTTTCATGTTTTATAAATTATGCATCTCCCTCCTCCATGTCGCACGGCTGTGATGCCCTTTTCTCCAAACCATGAACCAACAATGATCCTTGCATTGTGTTGCTCTTCTACCACTATTTCATTTCCCAAACCCTCAAGACACCCCTGATACATCTCCTACTCTAGGGAACCATTCCATTAACCATTTTAATGTTAATTTATCCAAACTATTACCTAAAAACAGACATCATAAATGTTTTCCATCTTACCACCTCCCAACTTATAACAGCTTATCCTCAAGATGGACTCCCAATAATCCCTAAGCCTCCAAGGTAAAAAAGATATATTTTAAAAACCATCTAAGGGACTTGGAGTTTGATGTTGGGGAAAAGGTGTATCTTTTAATTTCACATTGGAAGAGATTCATGGGGTTTGGGATGAAATGGAAGAATAGCCCTAGCTACATTAGCCCCAATGAAATCCTTTATTGAATGGGAGCAGTGGCCTATCGGATTTCACTTCCTCCAAATATATAACACATTCATGTTGTCTTCCACATATCCCTCTTGAGGAAGTACAGGCCTGACCCTTCACATGTACTAAATCCAGAGGTGGTACAAAGGGAACATGACATATCTTATGAGGAGCAGCCGGTGGAGATCTTGTATCGTAGAGACAAGGTACTACGCTATAAGACTATCCACCTTGTTATGGTGTTGTGGAGGAACCAAAAATGCGAATAAGACACATGGGAACCAGAGGAGTCTATGAGGCCCAAGTACCGACACCTTTTCTCTTCTGAGGGTACGAGTTAAAATTTCGGGGATGAAATTTTCGTATGGGGGGAAGAATGTAACGACCCAGACCTTTGAATAATTTTCGTTTCCTAAATTTGTGTGTTATTTTATACTCAAAAAAACTATATATTTAATTAATGAAGTGTGTATAATTAAATTATACCATTGGGTTTTGACTGTTATATAACTATTGGTCAATATGACCATTGGAAACTAAACTCTTAATGTTATAATTATTGTTTATAAATACAAGTGATCTTGGTTAATTAATAGAGAAAGAAGAGTCGATGGCCTCATCCAATAGACTCTGGCTGTACAAAGCCCATATTTCAGAGCATGGGAAGGAGGTATCATCTCTAGTCTTTTCTCTGGACCAAGCCCATGCTGAGATTCAACATGTGAAGCTTGAAGCGAATCGCATAAGGGAGCAATTCATGCTGATTGAAATCACCACTCAAGAAATGTTTTTCGAGACGCCCTAAGATTCTGTCACCATAGCACACCTTACACTTAGGTCCTATGAAGGTGTTATAAGGGGCTATGTAACGCGACCTTAGTTACTAAGTAAACATTTTGTATAAGTAAAATTGTTATTTATAATTATTGAAAATTTGGCGAATTTCAAATATCTGGATAAATGTAGGATGAATTTATAGTTCTATTTTACAAATGAATTTGGAAAAATGTTATTTTAAAATATTAATGTGATATTTAAAAAATTACTAATGTGAAATGATTTTCAAAAAATGGCCTTCTATAGTTCTGATGAGTAAAAATATTAAAGTCTAATAAGATCAACTTGATTTTTAGTGAATAGTAAAGTATGAATAGTAATATATCCTTATTAATACTAATGCATTTTAATGAATAGTAAAACAACCAAAAAAAATATAAACTTCACACATGAATGTATAAATAAAATTTAAACATCTTAAAAGTAAAAAAATGATCATGGTATAAATTTTGTAAATTTTGTAGGTCATAAATATTTTATTTACATTTTTATAATTAATTTAATTGTTTAAAATGAAAATATATTTTCATAAAATGTAATCATAAATTGTTACTTTATTGTCTTATGGTTATACGATAATTTTATGGGACCTTGATTACTTTTTCAATGAGTTACAAAACATGTTATAGTTGTTTTTTTGGAATAAATAATGATTTTATTTAAAAATTAAATTAAAAATATTTAGAAAATTATTTTCAAAAAATGGAGTTCATTTTTGAATTCAGAGAATTGATATTAGGTTAGGGTGAATTTATGATATTTTTAGAAAATGTTTTGTTTTTCGGTGAATAGTGAAAATACAGTTTTGCGTTTCGGGTGTTTAATGACAACATTAATGGTGTAATGATGATGTAATCATTCTAGTCAACTTTTAAATAGTAAAATATTCTATGAGGTGTTCCAAGTGACTAATACCATGGGAAAATACCAAGGCAAATCCCATGGTTTTTCAAATACCACCGATGTGGAGTCCCTTAGAAATTAATTAAATATTCCCTCACTTTTCCTATAAATACCAAGCCATTACCTCATTAATTTCATTCCAAAGTCCTATTCAATTAAGCTATGGTCTTTTTTCCTCCCAATGTTCCTTCAATCCCCCAAGTTCCTAACCTTTGATCATTCGAAGTCACTCTTTAAGATAAGGGAACCTTTCACCCTCCTATTTTAAGTCATGACTTCCTTTATGTTATGTCTTCTAGTTTCCATCTTATTATGTTGGGGTATGTTCTTATATATCTTTATTACTCTTAATTTCATTTACAAATGATCAGATACCCTCTCCACTCTCACCAATAGATTTTCTAAATTTTTAAGTGATGTCGTTAGGCTACCAAATTTTCATAAATGAAATTGCATCTTCTCTTTTCATTCATGTTTCCTTTCTATGTGGTATGTAATTAAAATATTCATACCATGTTCCTATTAATATTTTATTGTGTATCTATAATTTATTATAAGTTATTTTTGAGTGTTTTACCCTTGTCATCTCTCTTTTTATTATTTTCTAAAACCATGTTATATAACTGTTATGCAGTAGAAATTTCGTCCCAAAATTTCCCCCTCATTCTCTCAATAAAGTCTCTTATATTATTTATGTGAATACCCATACCTATTTCATCTGTATGGGTGTTCATAAATAAAAACAAATATTTTTTATTCTTTAATTGACATACATGTAACCCTCACTCCCTTTCCATGGGTTATAAATGACATAATGTTATTATTTTTAATCTCTTTTAAAACATCACAATTTTGAAGTGAAACCCATTTCTTTAACTATCTTTGGGTTATTTATGAAATGTATGATTATTATCTATGTGGATCACAAGAAAATAAAAAAATATTATGGTTTCACCCGGATAGCACTCCAATGCATTGGGTAAAGAATTTAATCTCTAGAGACGACAAGTTTCATGATACATTGGTTAATAACCTTGGTAATTTTTATGACACCATGGTGATGAACCTTGGTGATATGTTCATTAATGTATAAATTAAATGTTATAGCCATATATTCAACTTATGATTCACGTTATTTTTATTATGATATGCCTGTTTTTCCATTGACCATGTCTTAACGTTTTTTATCAAGTTCTTATTGATATCACAAGTAAACGGATTCCCTTGTTTACCCTTACTAGGCCTTTAGCTCACCCTTTACTTTGACGTATGTCTCCAGGTTATGAGATGCAGTAATTGTACATAGGATGAACTTTTAAAGAATCTTTTAGAGGTAATATAAAAGTGTGTTTCATGTTTTCATTTTTTATTGTTCCTGATTCCCAAGAGACTATACTTTAAAGATCCTATGTTTTAAAATGTAATGAAAGGTTATGTAATAAAATGGAGGGATGCTAGAATCGGTATCAAATTATTGTTTAGTTATTTATGGAAATTAGGCTATGAAAACATTATGAAGAACTCTATGGAAAATTTTTAATATAGGAAAACTTCAAAGTATTTTTGTGAGTATTGAGAAAGTGGTTTATCAAGAAAATGCATTGCTTTCTAGATATGAACAGGTAGAGGCAGCTTTGAAACAGATGTACCTAGGAGTGAAAAATATTACAAGGAGTTTAAAACTTGACCCGGGGTATCCTGGTACTCGACAACAGGCCTTGCTGCACTCTTTGTTACGACACTCTTAGGGGGAAATGTTTGGTTAATCATAAGATTTTTATGAATCATTATGAAGGATTTATAGATAAATGTAATTATTTAAATTGTGAATTTTTAAGACATAAATTCTTTTATAGTTAAAAGATTAATAAATGGAATAATCTTCTCACTAAGATTTTATTCTTTTAGAAAATGGCGGGAAATATGAGGAACCGTTAAAATGGTGACTATAATAGACCATGTGCAGGAGGCCCTCTGATGGAAGGTTGAATGTAAACATTCATGCGACTGATGAACCAACAGACTCAAGTTATAGGAAATAACATGAATCAAACTGAGAGACCAATCTCATCGTGAAGGGAACAAATTTCTGTTGAATCCTTTATGCATCAATGACCACTAACCTTCAGTGAATCTACCGACCCATTGATTGCTAAATAGTGTATCAGCTCTATCAAGAAGATCTTTTTTGTGCTCTGCTGTTCTGAACAAGACAAGGTCACTATAGCTGTTTATCACTTAGAGGGAGAAGCTAATCAGTGGTGGGAACTGATTAAAACACAAGGATAAGAGTGGAAGTTGAAGATATGATGTGGGAACAGTTCATGGGGATATTAATCAACAAGTATATCCCTCGATCGATGAGAGAAAGAATGGAAAAGGATTTTATCAAGAAAAAGAAGAAGGAGAATGAATCTGTGTGAATCTACGAGATGAACTTCACAAGGATTTCACCTTACACCTATATCTTTTTTCATGGATCCTAATGGTATGGTTGATAGAGTCTTTGGTGGTCTAAGACCTCAATTACGAAAGAATTTAACCCACTGAGATTATGATAGCTATGAGGAGATCATGCGAAGTGCGATGAAAGTAGAAATGGAGTTTAGTGAGACGCAATGGTCTCATAAATCCAATGAAAATAAAAGATCAATAGAGCCAAGCTTAGGTAGGAGATTCGATCTGGGAAGAGGAGGCAAGAAATTAAAATGTCCCACGTGTAATAAATATGGGAAGAAGCATTCGGGGAACTGCCTGCTTGGGAGAGGGAAGTGCTACAAGTGTGGTATAGATGGCCACATTGTGTGGAATTGTTATAGTGAGGTAAATCCATAACTTCCTGACACTAACAACAAGGGGAAGATGGTGCAAGCCTTACCTGATTTCTAATTCTATAAGTGTGGATAACTTGCGAACATTTCCAATCACTATCCAAATCCAAGGGAAGTGGAGGGGAATCACCATTAGCCTCAACAACAGCCAAGGGAACAAGATCAGACTTTTTCAATCACTACAGCTGAAGTTGAAGCACCAAATTATGTGGTGGAAGGTACTCATATTGTTATATCAAAGCAAGAAAGTACATTTTTTGATTCTAGTTCTATGAATTCCTTCATTTCCTCCAAGTTTTCAAAGAATTTATAATCAACACATGATTTTGTAAAAGTAGAGTTATCAGTCAGGACTCTTGGTCAGATTATCCAAGAATCATCAGTGTTTAGAAACTCTAGTATTTACTTTAGTGAGAACAATCCTATCACAAAACTAGTAGTCATTCCCATGCTATAATTCATCATTATACTAGGTATGGACTATCTCTCAATGTATAATGCTAAGATCAAATGCAGAAGCAAGGAAACCTCAGTAGTCTTGAATGGAAAACGAACAGTTATCTTCCAAGGAGAGATATCTCAACCTCATCTTTTTCTAGAAGAACCTCTTATATCATTCTTTATAGAGTTGATCAGTGAAGAAGATGAATGAAATGAGAGTTTGACGAAAGAAAATGTCTCTATTGTGAAAAAATACATTTACATATTTCCTGAAAAGTTACCTGGACCTCCCCCAGAAAAAGAGGTAGAGTTCTGCATTGAACTCGTACCCGGATCCCATCTGATATCAAAGACCCTGTATAGGATGGAAAATGTGGGGTTGGAGGATATAAAGAAAAAACTCTACGATCTTTTGAAGAATTTTTTATCCGACCGAGTGTGTATCCTTGGGGAGTACATATTCTCTCTATGAAGAATAAGGATAGATCAATGCAGCTACGCATCGATTATAGAGAACTGAACAAGATCAAAGTGAAGAACAAATACCCTCTTCCAAGAATTAATGAATTATTTGACCAACTTCATGGGACTCAATTCTTCTCTAATATTGATCTTTGATATGGTTATCATTAATTGAGGGTGAATAAAGAAGATATTCCAAAAACTTCCATCCAATCAAGATATGAGCATTATGAGTTTTTTTTTATTCCCTTCAGACTAACTAATGAACCTGCTATTTTTATAGATTTGATGAATTGATTCTTTAAGGACTACCTTGATAACTTTGTGGTAGTTTTTATTGATGATATTCAGATATATTAAAAATGTCGTGAGGAGAATGAAGATAATATAATGGTTGTTTTTAAAACTATATGGAAGGAGAGGGTTTTTGGAAGGTTCAGAAAATGTGAATTCTGGTTACAACATGTTGCATTCATGGGGCACATTGTAACCAATAAAGGAATCACAGTTGACCCTGAAAATACAAAATTTGTAGTGGAGTGGCCTCATCCTACAACAATAATTGAGATTCATAGTTTCCATATATTAGAGGGATATTATAGGAGGTTTGTGAAAACAATTTAACAACCTTCTAATCCTTTAACCTAGTTAACTCGAAAAGGGGCCATGTTCATCTGGATAAAGGAGTGTGAATAAATTTTCCAAGAGTTGAAGAAGAGATTGGTTACTGCACCCTTGTTAACTTTTCCCTCAAGGGGAGAACGATTCATTATTTTTAACGATGCATCTATAAAAGGGATTCGGTGTGTCCACATTCAAAATTAAAAGGTCATTGCTTATTCATCTCGAAGTTGAAGACTCATGAGCAGAACTATCCTATACATGATCTGGAGTTGGGTGCGGTTATTTTTTCACTAAAGATATAGAGGCACTATATTTATGGAGATAAATGTGATATAAACATAGACCCTCAATGTTTGAAGTACATTTTCACATAATAAGAATTAAACATGTGACAAAGGAGATGGTTGGAACATCTTAAAGACTATGATTATTCAATTAATTATCACCTCAGAAGAGAAAACAAAGTCACTGATGCATTAAGAAGGAAAGACCTAGTTGATCTTTCCATGATGAAGATTAAAAGAGATCATTTGATCAATGACCTAGTAAGGCTGGACATGGGAATTATAAGGGAAGGGACATCATCAACCCTACCCAAATGAATTCTAAACCATCATTACTAGAAAAGTTAAAGAAATCTCCGAAAGAAAATCCATTGTTATAGAAGAAGTTTGAGGTTGTGAAATATGGGAGTTTCTTCAGTTAAATATTGATCAACAAGGTTTACTAAAATTTCATACAAGACTATGTGTTCCATATATTCTGGAAATAAAGAGGGAGCTTATTGATGAATCTCATAGCTATACTTTCTCTATACATCCTGGAATCACAAAAAATATATTGGGACCTTCATGATCATTATTGGTGGGTTAATATGAAAAGGGATATTGATGACTATACTTCAAGTTTCCTAGTATATTAGCAAGTGAAGGTAGAGTGACAAATTCTTAAAGGGGTATTCCAACCACTACCCATAATAGCATGGAAGTGGGAAAATATCACTATGGACTTCGTCACTGGTCTCCCAAGAAATTCGAAAGGAAACAATGTGATATGAGTTATTGTGGACCATCTCACCAAGACTGTCCATTTTATCTCTATTCCGGAAGATTTCTCTCTTGATCAACATGTCGGGATTTACATGAAGAAAGTGGAGAGGTTGCATGGTGTTCCACTTTCTATCATATCTGATCGTGATCCAAGGTCCACATCAAAATTCTAGAGAAGTGTTCAACATGCTCTGAGTACCTAATTGAATTTCAGTATGACCTATAACATCCAAACTAATGTCCAATATGAAGGACTTTTCAAACACTCAAGGACATGCTAAGAAAATTCTCAATGGAATTTAAGGGTGGATGGGATCAACATCTCCATTTAGTTGTGTTATCTTACTAAAACATCTTCCACTCAAGCATTCAAATGGAACCCTATGAAGCTCTATATGGTAAGTGATGTAGAACTCTTACTTTTTTACATGAAGATGGTGAGAGAAATCTTCTTGAGCCTAATCTTGAGATAGAGATGATAGAAGATGTCCATTCCATCAAGAAAAAAATTAAGGCTGCTCAGGGTTGGAAAAAGAGCTATGCCAACAACCATCAAAGGGACTTGGAGTTTGATGTTGGTGACAAGGTGTTTTTTTAAATTTCACCTTGGAAGAGATTCATGAGGTTTGTGAAGAAAGGGAAGCTTATCCCTAGGTACATTGGCCCCAATGAAATCCTTTATTCTATGGGACCAGTGCCCTATCGGATTTCACTTACTCTAAATCTATAACACGTTCATGTTGTCTTCCACATATCCCTCTTGAGGAAGTACATACCTAACCCTTCACATGTACTAAATCCAAAGGTGGTACAACTGGAACATGAACTCTCTTATGAGGAGTAGCCAGTAGAGATCTTGGATCATAGAGACAAGGTTCTACGTAACAAGACTAACCACATTGTCATGGTGTTGTGGAGGAAACTCAAATGTGAAGAAGCCACATGGGGACTAGAGGAGTCTATGAGGCCGAAGTACCCGCACCTTTTCCCTTTTGAGGGTACAAGTTAAAATTTCGGGGATTAAATTTTCTTAAGGGGAGAAGAATGTAACGACCCAAACTTTTGAATAATTTTTGTTTTCTAAATTTGTGTGTTATTTTATACTCAATAAAACTATATCCTTTAATTAATGAAGTGTGTATAATTAAATGAGATCGTTGGGTTTCGACTGTTATATGACCATTGGTCAATAAGACCATTGGAAGCTAAACTTTTAACATTATAATTATTGTTTATAAATACAAGTGATCTTGGTTAATTAATACAGAAAGACAATTCGATGGACCAATCCAATAGACTCAGGTCGTACGAAGCCCATCTATCAGAGTTTGGAAAGGGGGTATCATCTCTGGGCTTTGCTCAAGACCATGCCCAAGCTGAGCTACAACATATGAAGCTTCAACGGAATTTCTTAAGGGAGAAGTTCAAGCTAATTGAAATAACCACTCAGGAAATGTTGTCTGAGCCACCCCAAGATTCTATCACCATAGAACACCTTACACTTAGGTCCTATGGAGGTGTTATAAGGGGCTATGTAACGCGACCTTAGTTACTTGTGTAAACCATTTGTATAAGTAAAACTGTTAATTATTATTATGGAAAAGTTGGAGAATTTAAAATATTTGGATAAATGTTGGATGAATTTATAGTTCCATATTACAAATTATTTTTTTAACACCCCAAGATTTAATAGTACGTTATCTCATTAAAATAATTCAATAGCTTTCACTACACGCAACCCCAAGTTTGAGCGCACCACAACATACCAAACTAGCCGTTCAAAAAGTGATTATTAATAGTAATAACTGAATTTTGAATCTTATATACTCTATAATTTTAACATCCATCTTATGTGTTTCTTAGACATAATATAAAAAAAAATTCATTTCTTTAGATAAAAGAAGTATTTTTAAAAAAATGAAATTTTACCTCCTTTAAAGGGATAACACTTTTTAAAACCAATATTTGACACTTTTATATATTCAATTTAAAGAAATTAAATTATTCATTAGAATTGGGACAAGAAAATTTAGTTTGGTTAAATTTTTGGTACTTTTCTAATAACTTTCATATTTTAACGAATAGTGAAAAATACTATATTTTAATTGAAAACAACTTTTTTAATCGCAATAATTTATAGTGTTAAATTATGAATTTGAAAGGTTTTGAAGTATAATTATATTATATTTTTATCATTTAATACAAAATATGTTTTTATAAGTAATTTCACATTTAAATTTGACATAAACACATGTCAATATTTTGATAGTTTTTACTTTTTAGAAACATGCTTTTTGGTGTTGATAATGGGAATTAATTTTATATTGATAAATGCAACTCCTATGTTTTTAATTTGGTAAAATAGACATCATTTTTTAATTTTTAATATCAAAATTCTCTTTGGGTGAATTTTTGGTATTTTTCTGAAAATTTCAATTATTGATTAATAATGAAAAACACTGCGTTATTATTTAAAACCGAATTTTTATTCAAATAATTATTTATTTTATTTAATTTTTTTACGTCAAAATAGATATATAATACCTATATAAGTTCAACGTAATTCATTGGAGTCATTTTATAAAAAAAATAGATTTATAAAATTTCGTTGAACTTTTTAACCACTTTTACCCACCATCTAGGTTCATTAGCAAATTTGCATAAAACATATTTTACCACTTCTGCGAGTTGAATTTCAAAAGTCCGATATACACAGTTGAAACTAGTAAGTAAAATGTGGATCAATAAGATGAAAATAATTTTTGGTGAATAGTAAATTTTGACTTTTATTTACCATGGTTAAAAGTAAATAGGGTAATTAAAGGTAAAAATGATATTATAGTTACCAAAAAACATATACTAATTCTATTGTAGAAATGTATTTCGACCAAAAAATACCTTAGGAATAAAATATGATCCTTTAGGTCCACTTGGATTAGATTAGGACATTTATTATTATTTTATTTAAAGAAAAGTTAAAAGTGTGAAATTCAAAGTTTGATAACTAAAACATTTTTAATATAGGGTTACACACAATATAAATTTGAATATCAATATTCATTAGAAATCTAAAAAGTTTTCCTAAATAATGGTATTTTATTTATAATTTTTATAAATTAAATAATTTAATTTATTTATGACCCAATGATGATGTAGTAAATACCATATTAATCAAAGAATCAAATAAATGTTATTATAAATATTAAAATAAATATAATATCAAAGTTTTAGGACATCAAATAATTTTCTAGATGAATCTGTCATTTTAGGGTTTATTCAATGTATCTAGTTTAAAGTAATCATGTTATGATGACTTTCCAAAAAACCAAAAACCAAATAATGTCAAAATTGACATAAATTAATTTTTAAAACAAATACTATATTATTGGTTGATATAATACTCTTAAAAATATAAGATTTGGAAAACGGGCTTAAATAATATTATATATTTCATTAATGAACCACTTTAGGTTCTCTTGGAAGTTTAATGTATGTTTATTAACCATATAGTGTAAGAATACAAAAAGACAAGGTAAAAGTTAAAATATATAACTAAGAGTTAAATCTAAAAGATAAGGTTAATATGGTGACCTAAACCTATCTAAAACCAGTTGGTTGTGTGTTTTTCGACCCATAAATACCTTATATTAGAAATAAATCATTTTTTAACAATTATAACCCTAAAATAATTTTATTATTAAATAATATTTGAAGCTTTTCCTAAACTGACCCTCAACTCTCTTATAAAAGTGTACTTCCCCTTCTCTCAAAATAAAACCTCAAAATCTATTTTTATTGGCCAAAACCTACCCAAATATCCTCCAAAATTACTTAAAATAAACCTAGAGTCCTTAAATTGATCAGAAATCTAACATAGGGTTCCATTTTAATCAAATCAAAAGGAAACACCCAAAGAAGAGGTAATAATCTCACCACCCTCTTTCCAGTTCATTTCATCTTCCACTTCCTCATTATTTATTATTTCCATACCAAAATAATAACTCCAGTACCTAATACATATAGTGATGTTATTATAAATATGGTACAACCATATTCATTATTCTATTCATCCTCTAAATGACAAAGTCACCATACGTGTGTACGTACGGTTTACCGTCTCCGCGTCGTGGGGTAGTTTGTTATTTGAACACTTCATTATTGGGATGGTTATAATAATGAGTAAAACTAATGTAAATAATAAATATAACATGTTAATTATTCTTTATATATGATATATCATCCAATTAAATATTATTTCACCATCAATATAATGATATTGTCGCTCGGGCGTACGTATGGATTACCGTCTCCACGACGCGATGAGATTCATTCCAACGTTCACCATTCAATGATGATTATAAAAAAATATATTATTAATAAGTATGTAATATATGAAATAATAATGATAATTTATATATATATATGTATGTATGTACTTACATATATCGTATTCACATACTTCTGTTCAATATGATATAAAAATGGAAACAGCGTTTATGCGTAAGTACGACATACCGTCTCCATAAACGGTGCCTTCCATTTCAGATATCTATCTATCATAAATTTTTATATTATAAATATATATTATATATAAATAAAATTTTATATATGGAAGTATTTAAATCCTGATCTAAATGATATGATCAAGATTAACAAGTTAAAACACGTGTGATAAGGAAACTGATTGTTACCCAAAATGTTAATTTAACAAGGAAATCATTATTAAATGGGTAGTATAAAGGAATAAGTGAATCCTTTATGATATAATAAATATGAATATGGTTCTTGTATAATTAAATAACATACTATGGTCATTATACAGGAGGTTAAACATAGCCTTGACCAAAGGAAAGTGCAAGGTAAGGGTTAATTTCACAATCTCTTTATTATCCGGGGTTGTTTTTACATAAGTATCTACTAGTAAATATTTATTATCCATGTCCAAGTTTAATAAAGGTGTGTTAAAATGGATTATGTTTAAGGTAATTTTTACTAAAACATCATTTTAAATGTTTTAAATATTTATTCTTCAAAATATTTCTCATTAATGTCCATGTTTTCAAAATGGTTTTAAGGATTTATTTATATAAACATGAATGTTTTAAAATGTTAATTACTTTCAAAAGTTTCAAAGTGGTATGGGACACTTTGATTCAAAACTATATTTTAAATTACTTTCTTTATAAGAATTTTATATTATTTCATGAAAAAGGGATATTTCTATCAATGATTTTTACAGATCATTTTCAACAATGTCAACATCCATTACAAGATATTATTCTTGATTGAGGTTTATTTATTATGATAAAAATATTCTATATTGTATTGAAGGTTTTTTTTTATGTTTGACGGTGGATGGGTTATTTTTATACCATCAATGGTTTATCGAAAAAGTATTGAAATTTTGTATGCTAGTTTAAATGTGAATTTTTTTGTTGTATTTAAACCTTTTCATATGAGGAATACATTGGACTTATTAAGTGATGAGTGGATCCCGCTATAGCTCCTCAATGCATCGGTAGGTCTCATGAAACAAACTAGTTTCTTGGAACATGTCCTCAACAAATTCTTATTTTTATTCTTGGAACAAGGCCTTGACTATGAGTTTATGAAGTCTGGCATTATGCATTCCATCGTTATAAAATTAGCTATTGATATTACATGTTATTATTCGACTAGTAAAATTTCCATGTGAATAATTAAATGGCATTATTTGATTTATCAATGTCATATTATGCTGAAGTTTAAGTTTAAAAGGTTTTTTTAGTTTTATACATTGCCTTAAATATTTATGCTTATTTATGAAAGTTTTTGCTATATTGTTATCCTTACTGGGCATCTGAGCTCACACCTTTCAATATTTTATTTTTTCCAGGATGAAAAGAAGTATATTATGACTGACCTTCAAGGATAGTATAAGGGATATGAATGTGGTAAACAGAGACACTGTTGTTTTTTTTCATTTTAAAATGTAATGTAATGTTTATACATGTAATCTATTTTCCAAGACTACTAAATTGATCGATACATCAAAACATGATTCCATGTAATCATACCAATGTATTAAAAAAATGCACTGATTCTAGGTAACTGGGGTTGGGGATTTATAATTGGTATCAGAGGGAGGTTTAGAAATAACCATGGAAAAAAGATTTATAGAAACTCTGATTAGAGAAAATTACCCAAAATAGACTTTGAGGATTAGTATAGAAGAACATCCTAGAATTTTGGTAACGTAGAGATTTTGTGAATTTTCCAAGAAATACATCCATGTCTGGATACGTGCAGTTAAAGATGGCTATGGAACAGATGTACCTAGAAGTGAAAACTCTGATAAGGTGTTTCAGGCTTGACCTGAGGTATCCCGATACATGACAATGGGCCTTGCCGCACTCTGGGTTATTACACTCCCAGGGGATATACTTAGGATAATTCAAATTTTCATTAAAATCCATTATGAAAGATTTAGGAGTAAATACTTTCTTAAAGAAAACATTTTATGATTATATATTATATGCATAATATTTTCAATTTATGTTAGGTATTTTACAAGTTTGGAATTATGCATTTTGATTCATAAACTAACTTAGTGTATGCCATTGTTTAGAAATGGTGCCTAGTAGAAGGAATGAGAATTCCAGCAATACACATGATCGAAAGATTAGGAATAATCATATATTTCATGGTATTATGCCAATTTTTAAAAGGAAAATTGTCTCCCATGTATTCTCATCATATAAAAAATAGTATCATGTGTTAATAAGGTAAGTAAATAATTCTCTGAGTCCTATGGATTTGAAAGGAACCAAGAGAAGAAAAATATGGAAGAGAGAAAGATGGATAAAGGGAAGAGGGGAAAGAAGGATTTTCCCATATGTGATAACTATGGAAAGAATCACCTTGGTAAATGCTTCAAAGGAATTGGAGTTTGTTATAAGTGTGGAGAAAAAGGACACCAAGTACGTGATTTCAAGGGTAAGAAAAAGGTTTCAAATATACAATGCTTAATCTGCAAGGAGTTGGGACACTACACGAATCAATATCCAAATCATCATAGTATACCCCAATTGTTGCTATTGGATAATAATCAAGTTATGATACTACCAAAGATGAAGGGTAATGATTATATTTATTATGTTTTCATTAAATTATTTTGTCATTTGAGTATTGTATTAATGATGTACATGTTATAATAATTATAGAGTATAAAAGGATTGTACAACTGTTCTATTTCATTAAGGACATGAGACTGTGTGGAACCAAGAAAAGTGACTCAATAGCAGGTTAATTTTTTTGGAAAATATATGGTTGAGAAAAAGATAATCCCTAATATTTTACTGATATAGAGGTAGTGATTTTGGAATAATATATGATTTATTTGAATAAATTATATTGGATATTCTTGACTACTTTGAAACTGATTAATGATTTGTATATTCCATCATTATTGGAGTTTAAAACATTTTTGGATAGAAGGAGTATATACAGTATTCTATAAAGATTAAGGGAGCATGAATGCAATCAATAAGTTTTTATATTAATTTAGGTTTTTATAGTGTTTTAAATGAGTAAATTATTAATGTATTCCCATGTTATTATGTGGAAAAAAGGATCTTAATTGTGTTTACCTTCCTTATAAATTTTAGAAAGTGAGTTTGGACCGAAGTATTTTGGATAATTCTAATGGTTGGAATCAATTAATTTTGATGTTGGATGCTATTGTTAAGGTTAAATCATTTCTTGAGATTTTTTTTATTTTCATAAAAAGGACAAACCGGAGGTCAGGTGACAACCCGTCGCGTCCGACAAGGCTGCGAGACTTGAACCCGAAACTGAAGGGTGACAAGGGTGGATCACCTACCACTAGCATGCGTGATTTCCTGGTTTGTATAATGTAGTTTTTTCAAATAGTCTTACAAATGAATTATAAATTCATTATTTTTTAACCCTATACAATTAGGATAAATAGAATATTTTTGAATTCTATTATCTTTTGGAGTGAAAGGTGAGTTTGTGGTAGAAATTAGTTGAAGGATGAAACTCTACTTGTCATGTATATTTTTTTCCTCTTATTCAATGAATAAATTAATTCTTAAACTTTAGGGAAGGGATCATAAAACCAGAAATGTGTTATCCTAATACCTTATGTTTTTTTGAACTAACGATATTTTAAATCATCATAGATTGATGGCTTGGAGTCCCTAAATTTCACACTTGTTTGTGATTGATGACCTCAATCACTCCCTATAAATATTTACATTTTTTCTCTAATTATTTGTCTCTATTTTCCACCAATTTTCTCCTAATAGAGATAATAATTTTGTGGTAACTTTTTCATTCCATTTCTCTCTTATTAAGACTAAATTTTATTTACCCAATTTCTGATATGGGTTTTCCAAAAATAACATTTTCTATTTTAAACCTTTTATTTTCGAAGAAAAATTTAAAATTTCAAGGATGAAAATTATTGAAGGAGGGGAGAATGTAACATCCCAATATTTCATAGTACGTTATCTTATTAATGTAATTCAATAGCTTGCGCTACACGCAACACCGAGTTCGAGCGCACCACAACTTTTTAAACTAGCAGTTCAAAAAATGGTTATGAATAGTATTAACTTCATTTTGAATCTTATATACTATATATAATATTAACATCCATATTATTAATTTCATTGAAATAATATAAGAACAAATTCATTTTTTCAGATAAAAGAAGTATTTTTCATAAAATGCAATTTTACCGCCATTAAATGGAGAACCCTTTTAAAAACAAATATTTGACACTTTTATGTATTCAATTTAATTAAATTAATTTCATCTTTAAAAGAGGGACATAAAAAATTAGTTTGGATAAATTTTTGGTACTTTTATGATAACTTTCATATTTGACGAATAGTGAAAAAACTATGTTTTAATTGAAAACAACTTTTTTTAATCGAAATAATTTATAGTGTTAAATTATGAATTTGAAAAGTTTTTAAGTATAATTATATTATATTTTTATCATTTAATAAAATTTAGATCATTGTAAGTAATTTCACATTTAAATTTGACATAAACACATGTCACTCTTTTGATAGCTTTTAATTTTTAAAAACCCACCTTATGGTTTTGACAACGGGAATTAATTTTAAATAAAAAATGCAACTTCTATGTTTTTAATTTGGTAAAATAGACTTCATTTTTGAATTTGGAATATAAAAATCATCTTTGGGAGAATTTTTTGTATTTTTTTGAAAACATTCAATTTTAATGAATAGTGAAAGACGCAGCATTATTATTTATAGCCAACATTTTATTTAAAAAATTATTTATTTTATTTAAATTTATTTTAATTAAAAATAGATATATAATACCTATATAAGTAAAATGTAATTAATTGGAGTCATTTTATAATAAAATTGGATGTATACTATTTTATTGAACTTTTTAATCTCTTTGGCCCACCTTCTAGGAGGATTTGCAAATTTTCCAAATACATAATTTTAACACTTATGTGAGTTGAATTTAAACAATCCAAGAGACACGGTTGAAATCAGTAAATAAAATATAGATCAATAAGATAAAAATAATATTGGCAAATAGTATGTTTTTACTTTTATTTACCACGATAAAAAGTAAATAGGGTAATTAAAGGTAAAAATGATATTATAATTACCCTACCACATGTCCTAATTTAATTGGATAATTTTATTTCTATCAAAAGAAACATTAGGAATAAAATATTATCCTTTATTTCCACTTGTATTAGATTATAAAATTTATTATTATTTTATTTAAAGAAGTGTTAAAAGTGTTAAATTCAAAGTTTAATAACTAAACCATTTTTAATATAGGGCTACACACAATATAAATTCACCTATAAATATTCATTAGAAAGATAAAACTGTTTTTTAACATAATTTTATTTTATTTATAATTTTTAGACATTAAATAATTTAATTTATTTATGACACAATGATGATGTAATAATTACCTTATTAATGAAGGAATCAAATAAATGGTATTATAAATATTAAAATAAATATAATTTCAATTTTTTTTGACATCCACGAATTTTCTAGATGAATATAACATGTTCAGGATGATTCAATGTATTTTTTTTAATGTAATAAAGTTGTTATAACTTTCACATAAACCAAATACCAGATAATGTCAAAATTGACATAAATTAATTTTAAAAACAAATACTATATTATTGGTTGATATAATATTCATAAAAATATAAGGTTTAGAAAAAGGGATTAAATAATACTATATATGTCATTAATGAACCACTTGAGGTTATATTGGATGTTTAGAGTAAATTTATTAACAATATTGTTTTAGAATACAAGAAGTCATGGTAAAAGATAAAATATTATCTAAGAGTTAAATCTAAAAGATAAGCTAAATATGGTGACCAAAACCTATAAAAAACCTATTGGTTGAGTTTTTTTCGACCCATACCCACCTTATAATAGAAATAAATCATTATCTAGCCATTAAAAACCTAAAATGAGTATATTATAAAATAATATTTCAAGCTTTTCCTAAAGTGACCCTCACATCTGTTATAAAAGGGTACTTTCCCTTCTCTCAAAATCACACCGACAAATCCATTTGTATCTGCAAAACCCTTCCCAAATATCCTCAAAACATTCTTCACATAAACCTAGAGTCCTTACTTTGATCATAAATCCAACCCAATGATCCCTTTTGATCAACTCAAAAGGAAACACCCGAAGAAGAGGTAATAATTTCACCACCCACTTCCAAGTTCTTTTCATCTTTCACTTCCTCTTTCTTTGTTGTTTCCATACCAAAAATAATAACTCAAGTACGTCCTACATAATTTTATGTTATTATAAATATGTTAAAACCATATTCTTTATTCTATCCATCCTCTAAATGAGAAACTCTATATATGTGTGTATGTACAACTTACCATCTCCACGTCGTGGTGTATTTTGTTATTAAAACACTTCATTATTTCGATGGGTATAATAATGAGTATAACTGATGTAAATATTAAATATAACATGTTAATGATTCTCTATATATGATATACCATCCAATTACATACGATTTCACCATCAATATAATGATATTGTCGCTCGTGCATACGTACGGATTACCGTCTCCACGACGTGATATATATATATATATATTTATATTTATATATCTATGTATATGTATGTATGTACTTACATATATCTTATTCTCTTAATTCTATTCAATACGATATGAAAATAAAAACAATGTTTATGCGTACGTACGACCTTCCATCTCCATAAACAGTTCCTTTCATTTCAAATATTTATATTTTATATATATTTATATTCTAAATATATATGATATATAAATCAAGGTTTATATTCTGGAAGTATTTAAATAATGATATAAATGATATGATCAAGAATAACAAGTTCAAACACATACGATAAAGAAAGTGATTATTACATGAAATGTTAATTTAACATGGAAATCATTATTAAATGGGTAGTATAAGGTCATAAATGAATCATTTATGATATAATAAAAATGAATATGGTTCTGGTATAATTTAATAACATACTATGGTCATTATACAGGAGGTTAAATGTACCCTCGACCAAAGTAAAGTGCAAGGTAAGGGTTAATTTCACAATCTCTTTTTTATCTGAGTTTTTTTTACGTAGGTATCTACTAAGACATATTTATTATCCATGTCCATATTTCATAAAAGTGTGTTCAAAGGGATTATTTTTATGGGACTTGTTACTAAAACATCATTTTATATGTTTTAAATATTTATTCTTCTAAACCATTCTCATTAATGTCCATGTTTTCAAAATTGTTTTAAGGATTTATTTATATGGACATGAATGTTTTAAAATGTTAATTACATTCAAAAGTTTTGAAGTGGTATGTGACACCTTGATTCAAAACTATATTTTAAATGACTTCTTTTATATGAATTTTTAATGATTTCATGAAAAAAGGATATTTCTCTCAAATATTTTTCTGATCATATTCAACTATGTAAACATCTTTTATGGGATATTATTATTGATCAAGGTTGATTTGTTATGATACAAATATTCCAAATTTTATTGAAGGTTTTGTGATATGATTGACTGTGGATGTGTTATTTTTATACCATTCATGGATTATGGATAAAGTATTGACCTTTCGTATGATAAATTTCATATGAATGTTTATGTTATGTTTAAACATTTTCATATGAGGAATGCATTGGACTTAGTAAGTGACGGGTGGAGCCCGCTATAGCTTCTCGATGCATCAGTAGGTCTCATGAGACAAAACAATGTCTTGGAATAAAACCTTGACAAAATATTATTTTTATTCTTGGCACAAGTCCTTTACTGTGAGGTTATGATGTTTGGAATTATTCATTACATCAATATGAAATTAGTTATTTATATTACATGTGATTATTCAACTAGTAGAATATCCATGTGAATAAGTAAATAGAATTATTTGATTTCACATTTCCATATTATGCCAAATTTTATGTTTAAAGGGATTTTGTTTTAGTTTTATACATTGCCTTAAATATTTATACTTATTTATGAAAATTTTCACTATACTGTTATCCTTACTGAGAATCTGAGCTCACCCCTTTCTATGTTTTATTTTCCCAGGATTCAAAGAAGTTTGTTATGATAGACCTATAGGGATAGTATAAGGGATATGAATGTGGTAAATGCAGACAATGTTGTTGTTATTTTTCATTTTATAATGTATTCTAATGTTCGTGTATGTAATCTATATTCCAAGTGTGCTAAACTGATCAGTTTTTCAGGACTTGATTCCCTGTAATCATGCCCATGTATTAAAATAATGCATCAAATCTGGGTAACTGGGGTTGGAGCGTTAAATTATTTGGAAAAAGGGGTATTTTAAAATATTAATTTAAACATTAAATAATTAATAAGGTGACATGATTTTCAAAAAACAGTCTTCTACAGTTGTGATCAGTAATAAAATTAGAGTCTAATAAGATCAACTTGATTTTTAGTGAATAGTAAAGTATGAATAGTGACATATACTTATGAATAGTAGTGAATAGTTATGAATAGTATATCGGCCAAAAAAATAGAAAATTCACCAATGAATGTATAAATACAATTTAGACATCTTAAAAGTGAAAAAACGATCATCACATAAGTTTTGTTATTTTTGTAGGTCTTAAATTTTTTATTTAAAATTTTATAATTAATTTAATTGTATAAAATGAAAATTTATTTTCATAAAATGTAATCATAAATTGTTACTTTATTTTCTTTTGGTTATACTATAATTTCTTGGGACCTTGATTACTTTTTCAAGGTGTTATAAAACAAGTTATTGTTGTTTTTTTAATACATAATTATTTTTTAAAAAATTAAATTAAAAATATTTAGAAAATTATTTTCATAAAATGGATTTCATTTTTTAATTTGGAGAATCAATATTAGTTTAAGGTGAATTGAAGATATTTTTATAAAATGTTTTGTTTTTCAGTGAATAGTGAAAATACATTTTTGAGTTTCGGGGATTTAATGAGATCATTAATGATGTAATGATGATGTAATCATTCTGGTGAACTTTTGAATAGTAATATATACTATAAGGTGTCCCAAGTGGAAAATACCATGGGTAAATACCATGGTCATGCCAATGGTTTTGTAAATACCACTGATGATGTGTCCCTTGGAAATTAATTAAATATTCCCTGATTTTTCATATAAATACCAAGCCATTCCCTCATTAATTTCATTCTAAAATCCCTCTCAAATAATCTCTGGTCTTTTTTTCTCCCAATGAGTCCTCCTAAGGATCCCTCAAGCCTCCATGATCCCAAACTTTGAGATTTTGAGGTCACTCTTCAAGGTAAGGGAACCTTTCACCCTCCTCTTTTAAGTCATGACTTCCTTTATGTTATGTCTTCTAGTTTCTATATTATTATGTTGGGTTATGTTTCTATATATCATGATTACTTTAAATTTTATTTCCAAATTATGAGAAACCATCTCCAATCTCATCAATTGCTTTTCCAAATTTTATGTGAGGTCGTTAGGCTGCTGAATTTTCGTAAATGAAATTGCATGTTCTCTTTTATTTCATCTTTCCTTTCCATGTGGTATGTCATTTAGATATCCATACCATGTTCTTAATTATATTTTAATCTTTCCTTATACTCTATTATAAGTTATTCTTGAGTGGTTTACCTGTGTTCCCTCTCATTTTATATTTTTCTAAACCCATGTTATATAGTCGTTATGCTGTAGAAATTTTGTCTCAAAATTTCTATCTCTTTCTCTCAATAAATTCTCTTATCTTATTTATGTGAATACCCATACCTGTTTTGTCTCTATGGGTGTTCATAAATACATAAAAAATATATTATTTATTCTGGAATTGACATACATATAACGCTCACTCCATTTCCATGGGTTATAAATGACATAATGGTCTTATTTTTAAGCACTTTTAAAACATCATAATTTTGAAGTGAAACCCATTTCTTTTACTCTATTTGGGTTATTCATAAAATTTATGATTATTATCTATGTAGATCACATGAAAATAAATACATATTAAGTTTTCACCCTGATAGATATCCAATGCATTGGGTAAAGAATTTAATCTCTAGAGATGACAAGTTTCACGATACCTTGGTGAATAACCTTGGTAATTTTTATGACCCATTGGGGATGATCCTTGGTGTTATGTTCATGAATGTATAAATTCAATATTTTATCCACATATTCAAGTTATTATTAGTGTTATTTTATGATGATATTCCTCTTTTTCTATTGACCATGTCTTTATGTTTTTTTATCATGTTCTTATTGAAATCACAAGTAAAGGGATTCCCTTGTTTAACCTTACTTGGCCTTCAGCTCACCCTTTCCTTGGATGCATGTCTCCAGGTTATGAGATATAGTAATTGTACATAGGGTGATATTTTCAATAATGTTTTCAAGGGGATTTAAAATAGTGTTTTATGTTTTCATGTTTTATTGTTATTGATTTCCAAGACACTAGTCATTAAAGATCCTCTATTTTTAAAATGTAATGAAAAGTTATGTAATAAAAATGGAGGATGATATACCAATGGTCTGATCCCCTCCATAATCTCAAATGAACAAACATACTTTGGCACCAACCATCCATACTTCTGAATCCAATGGTGACCCAATATTAGTGAAACCTAAAGGAATATATGTTCACCATCTAAAAAATCAATATCTTGATGGAATAAATTGGCATTTGACATTCTTATAATATAAGGCATAGCCATAATCTTCCAGATCAATTGAACATTCTCTAATTTCTCCAACATGATACTCATCCCAAACAACACTAATTCACTTTCTTCCAATCAAAAAAGTTAATAAACATGGAAATCCATATAGTTCCTCATACATTTCCATCTAAATATTCACTTGATAACTATTTTTATAGAACAAATCAACAATTTCCAAATATTTCTCCCATGTACTACCAAAATCTAGGACTGAATCACTTAGAATGTGCTATAGCACATGAATAGTATGTTCCAGTTTCTTATCTGTCTATGGGATAAAATATGTTATCAAAAGTACTTGATTACTAAGAAACTTTTATAAACATTTCCATAAGTGAAATGTAAAATGTGGGTCCCAATCTAAAATAATTAGTTAAGGAACCTCATGCAGAAAAAATATCTCTTAAACATATAATTTACCCAATTAACTGATGGTGAATGTATCTTGATTAGGAAATAAATGGGATACCATTTTTAACTGATCCACAATCACCTGTATCACATCATTATTCCAAGGATTCCTAATAATAACTACAAAAGAATCCATGGTTACATCATCTCATTTCAATTATAGAATGAGAAACACCTATAAAATTCCATAATGTCACTATTTCATAGTAGTAACCTACTAATAAGTGTAGAATTGTGTAACAAAACCTACAATTGTTTTTCCATTCTCATCCTCCAGTACAATACACAAATATCATGGAAAATTTTGTTCAAATTACGGTGCACCTATGAATTCGAGGCATGAAACTTAGACATCAACTCATGCCACATACATGTGGTCCTGACTACATGAACACGAACATGAATAATCTCATCATTGTCGATGGCCCAATTCGGAGATAAATCCCCACCTTCATGGTTATCCCGAAATTCCAAGAAAATTGAGTCCTCATACTGCCTTCTCTTCACCTAGTTTAGAAGAGAGGTAACAACTGTTAAATACATGAGTGTCATCAATTATTGGTTCTCTAGAACACCTATATACATATCAATAAACAAGACCATCATCTTCCACTCAAAACTAGTTTCCTAGACTTTCCAATTCTATAAATTGTAGCTCAATGCATCAAAATTTATCTTTCCTTTTCCTGGTCTACATGACATTTCAATGTTGAAGGAATTCATATATTCCACCCATTTACATTGTTAAAGATTTAAATCTTATTGAGAAAATATATACTTAAGTCTCTTAAAGTCAATATAAATAATAAGACACTCACCCAAAAGAAAATTCCACCAAAATTTTACTGCATGAACTACCACTACAGGCTCGAGGTTGTGTATAAGATAGTTACATTCATTTGGCATCAACATTCATGATCCATATTCCATGAATTGGCCCTGTTGCATCAACACTTCCCCAAGTCTAATCCTTGATGCATCACAGTACAAGGTATACTATGGAACCAGTTGGTGTATATTCATAATTGGTTCAGTGTTTAAATGACTCTTTATCTCTTGGAAGCAATTCTCACATAACCTAGAAACTCAATATTTACACCCTTACTAGTTATTCATGAATAAGGGAACTTTCAAGTGAGAAAACTATTTGATGAACCTTTGGTAATAACCCAAAAAACCCAAAAATCTCTGAATATCAAAAAATTTGTTAGGATACTCCAAAGAAACAATTTCTATAACTTTCATAGGGTCCATTATCACACATTCCATAGAGATGATGTGACCAAGAAGTGTTCCTTTTCAATCCAAAACGTAACTTAGATCGCTAAGAGTATAAACTATGATCTATCAGTGTACTCTAGGTGATATAAAGATGTTTGACATGATCATCACAAGTTTGTGAGTACTCCAAGATATCATGATAAAATAAAACTATAAACTGATCCAAGTATATGTGAAATATTTTATTAATCAAATACATAAACACATGAGTAGAATTTATCTTCCTGAACAACATCACAAAAAACACGTACAATCCATACATAAATATGAAAGTAGTATGTGGTATATCAAAAGGTATCACCCTCAACTGATGATACCCTAATCTTAAAATAATCATTGAGAACACACTAAAAACCCTCATCTATTTAAAAATATCATCAATATGATGAATATGATACTAGTTCTTAATAATCATATTGTTTAACTTCTAATAATTGACACATAAACTCAATGTTCCATCAGTCTTTTTGGAAAATAATATCAGAGAGCACCAAGGTGACATTCTAGAATAGATGAACCCTTTATCTTCTAACTCCTCAGATTTTTTATAATGATCTTGAATCTCTATTGGTTTCATTATATATAGTGGAAAATAAAAAAGCATAGCTACTAGAATCATCTCAAAATTAAAATCAATTTTCCATCTCATTTGTCATTATTGATTAGTCCTCGGGAAATGTATCCAAAAATTAATCCATTATTGGAGGGAATATATAATGCTCCACTTCTCCAAACATCAAGAAAAATAATCACAACCTCGACTATGAGATTACTGATTTTCTTAATAACCATTCTTTCATGACCTTCCAAGATATCACATTCCCTAGAAATATTTTATGTGTTACTCATAAGAGATGAAATGGTAACTATCATAAGGTAGCAATCGATGTGTACTTGATATGATACCAACAAGTCTATTAAAAAAATTAGATCAATACCATGATTGCCATGAAGATAAATGTTCCTAATAAAATGATATTAATCCACCATGAGGGTACACCTTTCCTAAAGACAAATTCCCTCAGATCGCACCCACAATGACCTATCGATGTAGATCACCCCACACTTGAACACCACTACCATACCCAAACCATTCATAAGTGAAGAAAATATAAAATAATGAGAGGATACAATATCCAATAAAGCACTTAAAATTATGAATCTATAAGAATCATTCCTCAAATAGTCAATGGTCAATCCCCATTATTGATGAATATAGGTTGAATGACATGTATCTAACCTATTCCTCTTCACTATGTTGATGTCCAATCCTCATGCACTACACTAATATACAAATATGGATGCTATTTTCTTTAATAACCTCATCCCCCAACCCAAATGGTATGGCTAGTAGAACTCTAACTTCCAGACTGATATGGGGTAGTGGACCCCCTATTAGTGTTCTACATTGACCAAGAATCATCCATCACTACCCATCTATCAAGGGATCCTACAGAACATCTATATGTGTCCCATCATACTGTAAACTAATCACTCTAGTTTTTTATGAGGATATTATCCATGCATGTGAACTAGTGTAATGAATCTATTTATTGTGTGTGTAATACTTTGGAATATTTCATGGAATATTTTTGGATTAAGGTGTTATGTGGGTGTGATAATCTGAGGTCCATAGATCCTTGGTATTGATATAATAAAAATATTAAATATATTTATTTAGTACATTTTTTGAAAATAATGGAATATCTCTTGAATGATGCCTTATATGGGAAGAATAATCCCCTGGTTGATTTTGGAATGTGTTTTTTACCCTTGGTGTGAAATAATGTTGGTCAGTGTCAGACATTTGGTTGAGGCGGCTATTGGCATGTGCGTTGAGTGGATTAATTAATTAATTAAATTAAATCATTTAAATTACCTAAACCTAAACATTCTTTATAAATACCATGTTATGGTAAATATCCATGGTCAGCTATGTAACCTTGGGAGATTAAGGAGGATGAGGGATTCATTCTTCATTAGTAGATATAGATTAGAGAATTAAGATCATCAAACCATTGTTAGTTGAGGGTTGGATGATTAACATAATGGATCTTATTCTCTATTTCTAAAAGACACTCTTAACTAGTGATCGATCCATAATTTAGGTAGGGTAGGTTATTTATGGATTTCCTCCATATTCAGTTTTCCAAACATGGATTTAGTTATCTTATTATTATATCTATGATTTATTTATCTTCAAATGTGCCCTTATATATTTTTATTTTATTGATCCCATAAAATTCCCTCATTACACTTATTATCACCCTTGTATACCCCATTTATGGGTTCATGGGATGAGAACACTTGGACAATGAATTATTTACATTGTTCTTATGTATTTCTCACCACTTTCCTCTATGTTTATCATCGTTTTTCAATGTTATCAAGGTTCAACATTTTTGGGGAAGGTTTGATCATGATAAAACCGTCAGATTTGTAGTGGTTGTCAAAATGACATATGTGATTGTGATTTTTTTAATTTATTAGGATGAATTGTGGGTAGAGAGGGGTTCCTCCATGGATTTGGGATTCAGAATGATGATGGGTGGCTTGATGGCTCATCGATAGGTGCCCATATTTCCAATTTCCATCCATCTGAGGATGAGGATCTGTGGACAGAGAGGACCCCCTTTGATTTCAAGTGGTAAAATGGTGAGTTTCATAGTGTAATAGAAAATTTTGGAGATGTGTGAATATTTAAAGGTTTTTTAGGGAATAAATGACTACACAACATATACTGGGAAGAAAAAATGTTGTGTAGTCCCCTGGATGCAGTGGCTAGGGTTTCAGGTGGATTAAAATATCACATGTTTTGTATGGACTCTACACATTGTGTGACCCTATGTTAAAGGCTTGGTGTGTACTTCAAGAGTACATTGTCATGGACATTACCATGAAAATAGTAATGGATATAAGTATGTAGGGAAAACACCATACTCATACATGGTGAGAATACACATTCATGACCATGTAAAAAAGCATGTTCCAACACAAATAAGAACAAGAATGAAGGGGGTAGGGATTGAGTGGCCAAGAAATGAAATCTAACACCTGTTCACACTGTGTATAATGACATGGATTCCCAAGACATGTATAGAGGAGAACAAAACTAGGTGGTGCGATGAGGTCACATGTTGTGTGACTCCACATACGTTCCATGCAATTTTCCCATGGACTTCTACCTTATGTATTTCCTTCTCCAGGACATAGATTTTTGGCCTCGAGTATCCTATCATACATGTTTTCTATATTGAACATTATGGTATACTTCATAGTATGTTTCAAGATATGATGGGAGGTGTTTCAGTTGAAACACTTCCTTAGGTGACTCTTGACTGATGGTTGTGAGAAGGAAAGATCATCATAGAGATTCAAGCATTGGACCCCCTAGTTTCACCAAGGTGTTGGTACCCCATTCTCCACTAACTTATGAGTGGTACCCCTATCACACCAGGGATAATTTCCTTTATCCACTGAGTGGTACCACTTTTCACTCCAGGAAATGGTTTTTCTATAAATTGATTGGTAACCCTATGTCACACTAGGGAGAGGACCTCTATCAATTGATTGGTACCCATTTTTCACACTAGGGTGTGGGCCCTATGTCTACTAAGTGATACCCAATGTCACACCAGGTCATAGGTCTTATATCCACTTATTGGAATCCCAAATCATACTAAGACACAAGTCCTCTACTAGAGATTGTTCTCCCTTGATTTTGTAGGGAAGTTGGGAGGTATGAGAACTCCAAATGGTTTCTTGTATGGACATGATAAATACTAGTCATCAGATACCATCCTTTTGATCTATAAGTTGGGTCATCATTCTTAGCTAGGATGTGTAGATAAAGATCCCCTTTCTCACCCATTTGGGATTATTTTTTAGAATATCTAGGTTATTATGGTTTTGTATCATGATCTGATTTACATACCTTACTAGATTCTGCTGAGTTATATTCTATCTCTCTATTTATCCATTTTTGGTTTTCAAGGAATCCTATTGGGTATGTATATAATCACCCTTGCAAGGGATTTTCTAGCACATGTCATGTCATATGTAGACGACAAGTAGATCAGTGGTGACATTAATGGATCATAGTGATACTTGAATGTATTGAACAGGTTAGGTAGTTAGACTTGGAGATAAAGAGTAGGGCCTTCTTCATATTTCCTTTTATCTAATTTTTGTCTGATTGTGACATTATTTCTTGTTTGTCATGTATTTTACCCCTTTTTACAGTTTGGATTTATATTTCCATACTATAATGTATTCCCCAGAGTTTATTTAATGTATGGTTTTAGTCTATATTTTTCATTCTTTATTAAGTACCACTACACCTTGGAAGGAGATGTTTGTGTGCATTTTCTCAGGTAACTAATCTAAGGCCCCCTTTTCTATTAATATCTTCTCAGATCTTGTTGTTAACCCCTAGAACATTGGATGTGGGCTTGGGGTTGTCACACCCAAATATACACTGGCTAGGAAATCCTAGATGGGTTGGTTTATGAAAGAGTGGAATCAGTGGTGGTTCATCCTCGGGTCAATGTAGTGACAGACCCATTTTCTCGACTAGATGGGAACTTAGGGAAATGGTGTTGAAGTGTCTTGATTTAATCTTTCTGGACATGAAACCTAGTGTTGGTGTGATGACTGATGTATCCATACACTATTAATTTAACTATCTACTTGTCCACTTGGCATACTGACATATTGGTTTTAGGGAAAAAATGATACAAGCATCATATAGGATTGTGTCCTTTGACTATCCTTATTGATTCAGCTCACCAAATTTTTTCTTTTATCATGGTACATATTAAAATTTTAAAAAAAACACTACAATGATAGTTAAAATGTATTTCAAGAAAATATCATGATGACGAAGAAATGAGAAATGAATCCATAATTAAGGTACCCATTCATGAGGTTTTCCCTCTTAACGGGAACCAAGCAGTGCTACCACCTATTACGAAGTTGACATAGCCTCCTCTGGTGGTCCAAGAAAATGATCACCCACATATTTAGAAGTTTATGGATCTAGTAGTAAATGATAATGGAGTGTATAGTATTATAATGATGTGTGATTTTTAGAAATACCATCCACTCTTATTTTGCGACAAGTGAGACCCTCAGGTGGTGGAGGATTTTCTTGAGGTGGTGGACTGGGCTTTATGTCTTGTGTAGACACCAATTGACTAAATGGTGATGCTCAAGACTATACTTCATTATAGAGAAGAATTTGGTTTTTCTGGTACTATAAGATGATGGACCTATGTTTATTACGCATCGTAAGTTGTAGAGGTAGAGAACTCCCAAACTTCATGATGATATAGACCCCCTTCTTAGGTAGTGGAGTAATTTCACAACCATATTTTGGGAATGTACTACTTTTCTAAGACCCATATTGATGTTTTTTCTTGGGGAGATACTTCTATAGGATGATTTGGATCATCATAGAGCCATATCTTGATGTTGTTGAAGTGGCTTCAAACATGAAAGTAAGTGGAAAATTCCCCCACCAAGATCAGTTCTTATAACAAGATCTAAAACCGCACAGGAAAGTTAGTGCCACCCAAAGAGGATAGTGTCAAGGCATAGTGACCGAGTTCCTTTTACTTGTATGTTTGAGGTCATTTCGATGTTCTAAGGTGTTAAAGCCAACTCTGGTAAAGCGGTAAAGGTGTTCATGTGGTAATATGGATTCAAGAAGTAGATGATTATGACCATGAGGCTCTAGGTGGGATCAAGGTATGACATGTTTCTTTTTTGTTCCATTTTATGTTTTGGTATGTAGTCGTGAGACACTTTTCCCTAGATTTAGTCCATGTTCAAGGCCTAGAAATACCAGTGGAGACTATTTTTATCTATATTCTTATGGTTGGAGGTTTCTATAGAGAGTATCAATGATCTCACACTTTTACTGAGAGTGGGACCTGAATCAAGGAACATAGAGATCCTTATGTGGAATATTTTCATAGTCGACAGCGTGGCCACACAATTTTTTCAACAATATAGACGGGTTTTCTACCATCTATTATTATTTAAACATAACTAGTGGAAGTTGTGGTGTACCCAAGTTGGTGGTACAGGTTTCACCCTTCTGTAGAGAGAAGGCATCATAGGTAGAGTAGGATGAGATTATGTGTCAGGGATTAAAGTTGATTTCTTATCAATTAGCTAGTATGAACCTAGGAGTAGTAGATTATATGAGCTATTAGTTTCATGTGATGGATTAGGATTATGTGGATGTTTTTTCTAAGGATGTTCTAGTTTTACATCCCATGAAGAGTTCATTATTTATATTTAATTTTACTTGGGATGACCTGATATCTATGCTAGAATATCAAATGAACCTATATAGCTATAAAAGTTGATGGTGTGGTTGGGGAGTCTACAGATTATGGTCTTTCCATCCCTAGTGTTCCCACCATGGTACCCCTATATTGTTCACATAAGAGTTAGATGTGATCTTGAGGTTAGGTGTCGATTGACATCGCTTGAATTAATTGACTTTCATAAGGGAGTACACACCCCTAAGAAGCGTTGAATTCTTTGACCATGTTTGGGTTGAAGTGGATATAAGATTTTAACATTAGTTTAGATTATCAATAACTCCAGTTTTTATAGTATGATGTAAAAATCATGGATACCAAGATTTATTGCAGCTACTTTTTGTTCCTAGTGATACCCATTGGCGTGTTGAATACCCCAATAGAGTTTGTGGGACTTATGTACCAGCTCATTACCCCTTTCTGGATTAATTCATGGAAGTATTATATAATTAAATCCCAATGTACTTGGAATTAGAGGAAGACAATGTGATACACTTAAGGAATGTTTAGGACATTCTCCTAGAGTGCCATCTTCCTAGGGAGCTCTAGTGAAGATAGTCCTAGATTTTGGGGGTCCACTTTTTATAATATGTATTCTCAAATATGGGAGTGAATGTTGACCAGGAAAAGGTTGGGGAAGTTCTATCTTGATATCCACCCAAAGGTGTGTCTATGGAAGAAAATTCTCATAGTAATGTTTTCCATCCATTGTGGTTGAGCGATTTTATGGCGTAATTCCCCATTTCCAAGTAGTCTCTTTAGGGTGATGAGGGTGAAATATACATCCATTCGATGGTTGTTACCCCATTGACTTTATAGCATGTTAGGTGGACATCTTGGAGACATTTACTATATGATCTTATGTGATCAGATATCCACTCAATACATTCCAATGGTTTTTCCTAAAGGTGTGGAGCATGTGATACTTGTTTGAGTATAGAAAGTGACACCAATCAAAGTTTGAGTAGAGATTGCGAGGGTTTTTTTCGTTAGTAGTACACCCAAGAAATTTTTAGGTTTAGTAGGAAATATTTTTTAGGATGTTATTTCATGTTTTAGAGTTTATCTCTTGATGTCTCTCCTATCACAAGGTACAGACTATGGTGCCTAAATGGAAGTGAAAATAGGGTGGTGAATTTTCATGTCTCGTGATGGTGGATTCCATGACTAGTGATAGGTCATGAAAATATTAGAGTGATTGTAGAATATATTTACAAGTTGGACCACTTCCCAACAATTTAACAGCAGAGCCTAGTGAAGAGTTTGGGACACTTGTGCATGTAGAAGGTAACCCAAATTCATGGAATTCCCCTGATAATAATTTTGGACCTAGATTCTCACTACACATAAAAATTATGAATAGGATCTATTAGGAATTTGGGACTCAGTTCTAATTGAGCATAATGTTTCTACCCCAGATAAATGGCCGAGTAATGTAGACCTTTTGGGGTTTAATGAACATGATTTTTTTTTCATTTGTTTTTGGACCATAGATGGGAGGATAACCTACCATCAATGAAGTTTCTGTATCATAGTAGTTACTAATCCACTATCGGCTTAGCATCATTTGAGTACACACACGGGAGACCATGAAGGTTACTATTGTACTAGTTGTAGAAAGTGGGATATAGCTCCTATTGTCTAAGAGTTATCTCTAGCAGTGGTTTTGAAAGGTGAAGTTCATCTAGGATGATAAGGACTGCCGAAAAATGGTATGAGTCCCCAGAGGACTGACCAATGTGGCCTTTGGAGTTCAATAAGGGGATCATGTGTTCCAAGAGATCTCTCCCTGATGTGCATTATAGAGTTTTGGCCATGGTAGTTGGATATCATCTTGTTTCACAAGACCCTTTTTAATTATTGTGTTGTGTTAGCAATGTGGTGTTCTGGTTGAACCTATGAATGTAGTTATTCCTTGTGTATGGAGTTTCCATGTATTGTATCTACAGCGATATGTTCATGACTCATTGAATGGTGTCGAATAGGGTGGGTTGTACATTGAGGGTGGTGTCACCTCTTTGATGAGTTTTATGGGATCAGTGGAGTTAGATAACCAGTGGGAGAAGACCCTTCATGGGTGAGTATTTCCCTTCGGTTAATTTTCTGTAGATAACATAAGAACCTTCAGGAGAGCTCATGGGAGTGGGAAACCTAGTTGAGAGATTAGTATTCTGACCATCCTAAGTAGGTTTTAACTTTTTGAGATGAAAATTCTTGATGGTGGGTATAGTTTAATGAATCTATTTCTTCCATGTAAAACATTTGAATATTTCTATGAATATTTTCGGAGCTATTCATTTTATTGATGTGAAAATATGGGGCCTAAAGAGCCTCAATATTGATATACTAAAAATATTAAATATATTTATTTCATGAATGAATAGTTTTTTAGAAATAAGGGAATATCTCTTGAAGGGTTTTATAGATGGAAAAACTATGACCTTGGTTGATTTAAAGAACAGGGATTACCCTAGCTGTGACATAAAGTTGGTCCTCACTGGATGCTCGATTGAGGGGTTCATTGGAAGGTGAATTGTGTGGATTAATTAATTCATTTAAATAATTAATTCAATTAACCTAAACCTAATCCTCCCTTATAAATACCATGGTATTGAAAATACAAATGGTTAGTCACATAACCCTGACAGATTAGGGAGAAGGAAATAGTCATTCTTCATTCGCAGATCCATATCGAAGAACGAAGACCATCAAATTGAGGTGAATCAAGGTATATACAATGAACACAACAGATCTTCTTCTCCATCACTATAAGACGCAATATTCACCATTTATCCATCTATAATCAATGTAGGGACTATTTTTTGGGATTTCCGACCTATTCTATTTTCCATCCATGTTTTTAATTATCTTCTTATTTGATCTATGATTTATTGATATTCACATGATCCCTACTACATTTTGGTTTTTATGATATAATAAAAATCATTAGTTACCCTTGATATCAGCATTAGATAATGATTTTTTGTGATCTTTGGATGAGAATGATTCTCAAATAAAGGATTTACTTTTTTGTTGTTCATTTCCCCCCATTATTCTCAACGTTCTTCATCATTGGACCAAGGGGTTGGAGTTAAACATTGTCAAGTTCGGTTTGAGTGTGATGAAACCCCTAGATTTTTAGTGGTTGTGTGAATGACATACATTCTTCTTATCTGTATATGGATTGATATGTATTGTTCTTAGGGAGTGGTTCCTCTATAGAGTTGGGATCTAGTGCGATGATGATAGTTGGGATGGTTCATTAGTGGGAGAATGGATTTCTTTTTTACAAACATTGGGGGATAAAGATCAACAACTGGATATGACCCCCTTTGATTTTTTATGGTTTAATAGTGATTTATTTAATGGAATATATTTATCTAGATATGCATGAATATTTTCAAGGAATTTGTGGAAAACCCAACCACACAGCATGCACATTGAAGAACACATGCTGTGTAGTTCCTTTGTTACTATGAATAGTGTTCTAGGGTGAGAAAAATACCACATTATTTGTATGGAATTTACATGCCATATGATGATGTACTGGAATATAGATGTGTAATCTAGGAGTAAATGAGAATGGACACATCTAGTCACTCAAACATGGTTGGGAGTAAAATGGGATGGACCAGTACTCAAACATGACCATTATACTTGGATACAACCATGAACAAGGGAACATGTCGACTTTCACCTGCTTGAGTGGCTAAGAAACATCATGTAGCACCCATTCACACCATGTAGTAAGAAATGGATTCTTTATCAATGTCTAGGGGTGAACATGACCATGCAACGAGGTGAGGTCACATGTCATGTGACTCCATGTACATGTAGTGTACATTTCCTAGAGGCATATACCTTTAATATCTCTATTTTTTGGATCTATTTTTTTTTTCTTTAAGTAGCCTATACTGAGTGGTTTTATTTGAATGAAATTATGGTATCATTTATAGTTTCTTCTAATATATGATAGGTGGTTTTGTGGGTGTGACACTTCCTCAAGAGAAACAGGGCGGATGGAAGTGATTGAAAAGGATAATGAGAGAGAAACTATGGTTGTAATTCCCCCTATCACACCTAGGTGTGGGTCCTCTATATACAAATTGGTTCTCCCTTATCACACTGTGGAGGGGGTACTCTATCTACTATGTGGTATGGCTCGTTTCACACTAGGATGTGAGTCCTATATGTATAGATTTGTACCTCCTTTTCCCACCATGGTGTAATTGCTCTATACAATGAGTGGAATCAATGGTGGGACATGGAGATGGTGATCCCCTTTCTCTCTCATTTTGACTTCTTATTCTACATATTAGTGTTATTATAGTTTTTTATCATGTTCTAATTGACAAGAAGTATTGGGTTGACCTGAATTCTATTGTATCTATCTATTGATCCCTTAATTTTTTTCAAATAATCCTATTGGGTATAAATATGATCACCCATGAATGATATTTTCATACACGTGTCATTTCTTATGAATATGATGTGGAGATCGGTGTTGACATCAGTTGAGCATAGTTATACCTGGGGTTCATTGACCTTGCTCGGTGGTAGGACTTATGGATCAGGTGTTGGGATCTCTTCATCTTTCATGTTTATCTATTTTTTGTTAGGTTGGGACCATATTTATAGATAGTACTATATGTTTCCCCTTTTAATGATTTGGATTTTATGTTGATGTGCATGATGTATTCCCTAGAGTTTATTTCATGCGTTGTTTTACTCTGGATGTTGCAGTCGTTAATATATTTATATACAATTTTTCAAGGAAATGTTTGTTTATAGGTACCTAGGATATGGCCTACCATTTAATTTATGCCCTTTAAACAATTATTTATATCCCCTAACCTATAGTAGGTGGGATTCGGGTGGTCACACATGACTTTTCACTAACCTTGTAGGCCATAGTTGGTTGGATCATGACACCCAACATGCCACACTAATAGAAGAACAACTAGTTGCTACCGTGAGAGACTAATAATCTACCTTAGCTTCCCTATATTCTCCCACCATGGTGAAAATTATCATAATTATGATTCCTAATATCAGATGAAGAACCACCAGATCATCTAACTAAAACTATTTTCCCACCACTAGAATCCTCTTTTAGGTTCCCCTCAGAAATGAGAGCTTGATTTACTACCTCAACAAACTTCTTAAAAATAATGATATTAACCACGGACATGATCTCATACCTAATACCATCATAATTATGTTTAGCCAAAATTTATCATTGTAACACCCCAAGCTTCCATGGTATGTTTCCCTGTGAATAATGCAGTGGCTTACGCTGTATGAAATTTGGATTTTAACACACCACGACCTATCAAACTGGCTATTATGAATACTAATACCCACTTTTTGAAATTTTATAAATTTTATTTTTCAAAATGGAGTTCATTTTTAGATTCAGAATATCAAAACTATCTTAGGGTTAATTTTTGTTATTTTTTATAAAACATTCAATTTTGTATGAATAGTGAAAAACACTACGTTATGGTTTAAAACCAAATTTTAATAATTAGTTATTTTATTTTAATTTATTTTTGGTCAAAATAGATACATAATACCAATATATGTTCAATGTAATTCATTGGATTCATTTTATAATAAGTTTACATATATAAAATCTTATTGAACTTTTTTCCGTCTTTTACCCACATTCTAGGAGCATTTGAAAACTTCTATAAAACTTAATTTTACCTCTTCAATAAGATGAATTTAAAAAATCAGAGAGAAAAAGTTGACATCAGAAAGTAAAATTTGGTTCAATAAGATGAAAATAATTTTTGGTGAACATTAACTTTTGACTTTTACTTACCGTGGTTAAAAGTAAATAAGGTAATTAAGGGTAAAAATGAAAATAAAATTACCCTAACACATGTATTAATTCAATTTGATAAGTTTAGTTCTACCAAAAACAACCTTAGGATTATAATATGATCCCCTTTTTTCACGACCTGACCCTACCCGAGCTCGAGCTGCAACTACCCCAAGCCCGCCTCCATAGGCCAGGGGCTGGCGACAAGCGCCGACGGCTAAACAACTCGGGGAGGCCTTTTCCTGAGTACCTGTACACACACACGCATCACACTCAATGAAATATTGTAGAGTAAAAGAAAGAACAAGCAGAGTAAAAAAGAACAACTTCTGTATATATACCACAAATGTGCATCGACCTCTAAACAGTAAAAGTAAAGTGATGAAAAGGAAAAAGTGGTAAAAACGCGCCCAACCAGAAAAGTGACACAACCCGAAAACAGGTAAACAAAACAAACAGCTGTAAGGGTTCCCCACCTAGAACCCGACTACGACAACCACACGCGGTCCAAGATCCCGAACTCCTATGCCCCACTGAAGTCACGACCAACTTGTCCATCGTCTGTAAGGGCACACCAAGTGCGGGAAAAGCCCAAGAAGGGGTGAGTACAAAAATACTCAGTAGGATACCCCGAAGGCTCGAGGGAGCAACAAAGGAGGTACCGAAAGGTGAGCAGTAGAGAGAATAAAAAAAGTAGAGGAGTACAACTGAAAGTGCAGTAGAGAGTACAGTAGAGAGTCCATCTCAACCCAACAAGAGAAAGGAGATAGACTCATCCAGACACAAGGAGATGGAAATGGTGAGAAGATAAACTTCTCGTTGAGTCTTCGCTACCTGTAGCAGGAGAGTAGACTCGTCCAACCACGATAATCTAGACACGGAAAGCACATGGCATACCGTGTGTCTTCACCTCTCCTAGAAGGAGAGTAACCAAACCCAAGAAGTGGGTACCAGAACAAGTTATATACAAATACATATGCTCAACAAGAAGCCCGAACAAGGTCGTAAGGGGATCTCTACGCCATAGCTCAGCCCAAGAAAAGAGTAGCTAACAGTCCCAAAAGTCACACAATCGATGCCCAGCATCCCGCACGTCTACCCCGAACCGCAAGCCAAGGGGCTCAATCACCACACCTCGACATTATCTTCTTTGGGAAGAACTGACTCTCCCACACAATTTTAGGTCACGTCATAAGGATACATCTCGGTGGGGGAAATCACTCCTCATACTTGAGAGTTCTGGGGGAACGTCAACCACAACTCGTCACTACCCCGCAGTCGAGAGGTCTTCTCAAAGTTGACAAGAGACCCCCTTCCCAGCCTCACTGGAGGATCCTTGGAAGTCGACGGGTTCCCACTACAGGGAGACCCGAAAAGTCGACGGGTGCCACACTGCCTAGTCCTGTAACAGGGTAATCCACTGGAGGGTGACCCGGCTAAAGTCGGCTACGGGACCACCGCCCAGCCCAGATGGAGGTAACCCGACATCGAGGACCACTGCCCAGCCCAGCTGGAGGTAAGCCCAGCATCGGGGACCACTGCCCAGCCCAGCTGGAGGTAAGCCCGTCATCGGGAACCACAACCCAGCCCAAGAGGAGGTAAGCCTGACATTGGGGACCACTGCCCAGCCCCGCTGGAGGTACGCCCGACATCAGGGACCACTGCCCAGCCTAGCTAGAGGTAAGCCCTGAACTGCTCTGGCCATCCCTGCTGGATGGTACAACTGGCGAGCCCTGATCGAAACGACCTCAACCCTGCTAGAAACAACCTCAGCCCTGCTGGTAACAACCTCAACCCTGCTGGGAACAACCTCAGCCCTGCTGGGAACAACCTCAGCCCTACTGGGAACAACCTCAACCCTACTGGTAACAACCTCAGCCCTGCTGGAAACACCTCAACCCTACTGTAAAAACCCTCATCCCTGCTGGGAATAACCTTAGCCCTGTTGGGAACAACCTCAGCCCTGCTGGTAACAACCTCATCCCTGCTGGAAACAACCTCAGCCCTGCTGGAAACAACCTCAGCCCTACTGGAAACAACCTCCTGGGTAGAGGATCGGTGCCCGCGTAAAGTGTTGGTCACACCGAATCCACAAGAACTCTATCAGGGAACACGGAGCAATGGGAGAAACTCCCCAGGCCTCACAAGGCGATCCCTCTCCAATCCGTTGAGTCACTGTCGAAGCGGACCGAGACAAATCATCCCAGAAAGTGAAGAAAAACACCCATGTTGCACGAACACCCGTAGTCGTAAACGATGTCGTAGTCCGATGAAAGGGGAACGGTACTGAAACCCCTCACAGCTGAGAAAGCAGAGGAACCAAACCATCATTGTCGGCCAAACCATCGAGAACAAGACCAGGGGGAGACCACTCAATCCTTCTATTCAGACAAAAGTTCACCAAACCAGGGGAAACTCCACCCTGCTGGTCAAACAAATGAGTGCAGAGGGACCCTCTACGTCGGGAGAGGTCGAGTACGCAAAGTAGATCACGACACACACATGGGGCCCACACGACGTGTGGCCCCAAGTCAACCCCAACTGAGTACACAAACATCCTGAGGTACAAACAACCACACGTACCTCCAAGAGCTCCCGTATACTCCCAGAGTATACCTCGTTCCTGCCCAAAGGCTATCGTGCACAAGGCACTCAGCGTCATCGTGAAGGCGTGACGTAACAACTCCACCTCAAAGGCCCAGACACGGCCAACCACATCTTTTGAACCATTTATATCACTCTTCCAAGAGTGTTCAATCACACGCCAAGGGTCCGCTACAAACATGGTAGGAAGAACCACCACCGGAGCACCTTTCATGCTTCCATATTTAATAAGATCATATAAGAGGCTCCGCACAGCCAAACAGATCGCACCGTTGTAATCCTCATGGAAAAAACACGCGAGATCGACTACTTACTCGCCTCCAATGGATATTCGAAGGAAAAGTCACCAACACCGCCTCACGCCCGAACGACGTCCCGTGATCCCAAGCCTCGGCCCCAAAAACAGTCAGGCGCATCGCACCATTGTGATCCCCTCGGTAAAACACATCAAAATCACTACTCACTTGAGTGCAACGGATATCCGGAGAAAAATATGCATTTCGACGCACCGTACATGAGCAGTGCTACGTGCGACCCACATCCCGGTCCCAAAAATCAACGGACGGATCGCACCATTGCGATCCTCTCGAAAAAGTACACAAGATGGACTAATCACATGTCCAAAATGGTAGTCCGGAGATGGTGATGGAAAATCACCGTCAATGCCCAAACGGCCCTCATCGGGCCCGCACCATCGTGCGGAATTACTGCGGGAAGACGACACCAACGCGATGCCCTCGGAAAAACACCCAACATCGACTGCTCGCTTGCCCTGAACAGACGTATGATGGAAAAACCGCTAAAAGCTACACGCAGCTCAAAAGACTTGCCATGGGTCCCACCCCTTTACTCTGCATTCGGAACCCAAAATGATACTTTAAAACTCCATACTGACGCCAGGGTCACAACGCCACTGACGGCGCTCAAAACGGACGTCGGACGCGTCCGTTCCGTCCAAAACAAAATCTCCGGAAAAACGCTCGTCCACTTAAAGACACGTCGCGCCTCCAAGGCCCCTCGTTTCGGGAATTAAAAATTCCTGAAACCATCTCAAAAGGTCTTCCTTGACGTGAGATTCGCGCTACCGCTGACGGCACACAAAATGGATGCCCGTAGAGAAAGTTATGGGCGTCGGAAACTGAGGGGCAAAGCCCCTTGGGGGGGACCGGCCTGGACCGGCCGGTCCGCCCGGCCAAGACCGGCTGCGGACTCGTGGTCCGCACGCAGACCTTCCACGAGGGGCAGCTGCGGCCTCCGCGTGAAGACCCGCGCAGCACGGGTCGTTGTCACCGCACGAGGGTCGCGCGTCGCGACCCCGCGGTCGCCGCTCCCTGGCGACCGCCGCCGCGCAGAGGCGCTCCGCTTGAGCCCCGGCCTCCTCCTGAAGCCGCCCCTCTCGCCTTGGCCAGCCGCCGCGACACCCTTCTGAGGCCACCCGTGCGCCACGACACCCTTCTGAAGCCGCCCGCGCACCACCGCCTGCCACCGCCCCCAAAACCGGCCGAAAAAAACCAAAACCCGCAAATTTCTCCGGACGACCCCGGCCTCCCCCGAACACCGATTTACAAACTGAAAAGGGAGATGGAAAGCATAAAATGTATACAACACGATTATGTGATTTTTTCGAAGATAAAACGATGATTTAATACTTTTAATCGAACTTAAAGGGAGGTTCGGAAATAAAAACACAACCAAAACCTCCTACCTCGCGAGGCTTCGCCCGAAGCGTCACGACGATCCGCCGGCCGCCACGCCTCGCCGGAGCTGTCTCACTAGAGTAGAGAAGAAGAGGGAGAACTGCCTCCTACTGCTTTCCAAGTGAGGAAGTAGAAGAGGGAGGGGCGAGTTAAGCGTTTTAATAGAAAACGCTTAACCACCCGCCCGTCGGTCCGAACCCAAACTCCCGACGGGGTCGGGATTAAGCCTCTCCTGGGCTAAAAACCACGCTCTGAGCGCAATGGCGGTCTCAGAATTTTAATCTGATCTTCCATTTCAATTTTATTGAAATCAGCACCCGAGGCCGCCAAATTACGAAAACGCCCCTAGGGCCATTTTTCACAAACGGCCTGCGCCCGCAAAACTTATACCCCTCTTAGGGTAAACGGCATTCTCTGAACTCAACGGTGCCCTCAGTTTTCCAATCCGAGCTACCGTTTATTAGATAATTGTATTTCATCATTAAACAAATAAAGTAATTAATTAATTTATCCGTTTAACGTTCCGAAAGTGAGTGAGGGGTCCAAACATCCCGCACTGACGAGTTTTATGTCGTTCCTCAGGTAAACACCCCATTCTGAACCCATCCGTACACTCGGATATCTGATCCGGATCACCGTTAAGGAGTTATCTTATTTATTTGGCGTTTCCAGTGTGAACACACTAAAAATTTATTTCCGGCCACTCCGGGGCTCAGAATCGCATGCCGTCTAAAGGCGCTGCTCTGGAATATCATCAAGAATATTAAAAGGTCATTCACAGAAAAAAAACCTAGTTCTTACACCTTTGGTCCCCTTGTATTAGATTAAGACTTTTATTATTATTTTATTTTAAGAAGACTTAAAATTGTTAAATTCAATGTTTAATAACTAACCCATTATTAATATAGGGTTACACACAATATAAATTAGAATAAAAATATTAATTATAAATATAAAAATATTTCCTACCTAATTTTATTTTATTTATAATTTTTAGAAATTAAATAATTTAATTTATTTATGACGTAATGAGGATGCAATATTTAACTTTATAATAAGATACTAAAATAATTGATATTATAAATATAAAAATAAAAGTAAATTGAGACTTATAATGAATTAAAAAAAATTATAGGTTAATATGACATGTTAGGGTTTATTATATAATTTTTTTTTCAAAGTGATAATTTTGTTATGACTTTTTCAAAAACAAAATACCAAATAGTGTCAAAATTGACATAAATTAGTTTTTAAAACAAATACTATATTATTAATTGATTTTATATTCCTAAAAATATAAGGTTCATCCAAAAGACTTATATAAGGTTATATATATCAATAATGAATCACTTAGGGTTCTCTTGGTAGTTTATAGTAAGCTTATTAACCATATAATAAAAAAAATACCAAGAGACATGGTAAATGTCAAACTATTTAACTAAGAGTTAAATCTAAAAGATAAGGTTGATATGGTGACCTAAACCTATCTAAAACCTATTTTTTGAGAGTTTTTAGACTCATACCCACCTTATATTCAAAATAAATCAATTTGGATCCATTAGAAATCAAAAATCATTTTATACTAAAATAATATTTCAAGATTTTCCTAAGGTTACCCTCACCACTCTTATAAAAGGGAACATTCCCTTTTCTCAAAATCATACCTCAAAATACATTTTTCTTAGACAAACCCTTTCCAAATACCCTCCCCACATACCTCACATTAACCTCCATCCTTACATTGATCAGAAATCCAGCCTAAGGATCCCTTTTTATCAACTCAAAAGGATACACCCGAATAAGAGGTAATAATTTCACAACCCTCTTTCAAGTTATTTTCTTCTTCCACTTCCTCTTTCTTTGTTGTTTCCAAACCAAAATAATAACTCCAGAAAATTATACATATTGTGATGTTATTATAAATATGGTACGACCATATTTTTTATTCTATCCATCCTATAAATGACAAAGTCACCAAACGTGCGTACGTATGGCTTACCGTCTCAATGTCGTGGTGTAGTTTGTTATTGAAACACTTACTTATTTGGATGGGTATAATAATGAGTATAACTAATGTAAATAATAAATATAACATGTTAATGATAGTTTTTATATTAAATACCAAAAAATTACAATCGATTTCACCATCAATATAATGATATTGTCTCTTGTGCGTACGTACGGATTACCGTCTCCATGAACGCGATGAGACTCATTCCCCATCGTAATCATTCAAAAATAATTTTCATATTATGATTAAAAATAATGTTTAAGAACTTAATATCATTCTGTATATGAATCAAATACATCCTATTCATAACAAACATGTCTTACATAACTAATCATATAAAGGAAAAGGAATCAGTTAACACCCGAAACAATGATACTACTAAAATATTATTAACAAAGCAATATTAGAAGATCATATATGATATCATATTTATGTATATGATTCTTTTATAATTTAATAACAATGATTTAAATATTATATAGGAGTTTAAAATACCCTCGACAATGTTAAAGTACATGGTAAGGGTTAAATTTCACAATCTCTTTTCTATCCCATATTGTTTATACGCGGGTATCTACTGGGTCCTCTTTATCATCCACATCCGTGTTTTCTTAAAAATGAAATTCAAATCTTTTTTAATATTTACCAGAATATGGTTTCAATCCATTTATAACTTTGTTATACCTTATATGTTTTGAAATGAATCTTTCCACCATTTTCCAATCAAGGTACTTTATGACCTTTTCGACAAAATTAAGGTAAAAGAAGGTATTTTTTAACATATACGGTGAGTGTGGATATTTTATGCCATTATAAAATCGTCAAATCTTCCCATAAAATCTTATAAGAATATTTTAAAAATAAATATTTTCATTTATAAATATATTACTTTTAAATTATTTCAAAATAGAAAGAGGTATTTATTTCAAATAGTTTTCATTTCATCTATGTCAATATCCTTTGATGGATTTTAAAATGGTTGGAAGTTGATTTATTATGATACAAATCTTCCATATTGTATTGAAGGTTTTGTGATATGCATGACTCTAGATGTGGTATTTTTATACCATTCATGGTTTATGGTTAAATTATTAACATTTTGTACGATAATTTAAATACGAATGATTATGTTATGTTTAAACCTTTTCTTATGAGGAATGCATTGGACTTAGTAAGTAACGGGTGGAGGCCGCTATCGCTCATCGATGCATCAGTATGTCTCATTAGACAAACTAGTGTCTTGAAATAAGGTCTTGAAAAAATTGTATTTGTAGTCTTGGCACAAGGCCATGACTATGTGGTTATGAAGTCAGGCACTATGCATTCCATATTTATGAAATTCGATATTGATATTTCATGTGATTATTCGACTAGTAGAATATCCATGTGAATAAGTAAATGGCCTTATTTGATTTATATTGGACATATTGTGAAAATGTTTATGTTTTAAAGGATTATGTTTTAGTCTTATACATTTCCTTAAATGTTTAGGCTTAGTTATGAAAGTTTTATTTATATTGTCATCCTTACTGATCATCTGAGCTCACCCATTCTATGTTTTATTTTTCCTAGGATACAAAGAATTATATTATGAATGACCTGTAGGGATAGTCTATGGTATATGAATGTGGTCATTAAAGACAATGTTGTTTTTCTTTTTCTTTTTATAATATAATGTAAAACTTATTAATGTATCTTGTTCTTCCAAGGAAACTAAACTGATCTATATTTCGGGACATGACCCCTTGCATCATTCCAATGTTATATAATAATGCACTAACTCTGGGTAATTGAGGTCAGGGAATTTTAGTTGGTATTATTTGAAGTTTAGTACAATTCATGGAAACTAGATTTAGATAAACTCTAATTAGAGCACATTACCCTAAGATAGACTGTGAGGATTAGTATAGAAGAACTTCCTAGAATTTTTGTAATGTAGAGATTTTGTGAGTTTTCTAAGCAATACATCCCCATCTAGATACAAGTAGGTAGAGGTGGCTCTGACAGAGATATACCTAGGAGGGAAAACTCTGACAAGGATTTTCGGGCTTGTCTCAGGATATCTTGGTATATGACAATGGGCCTTTCTACACTATTGGATACGACACTATTGGGGGATATACTTAGGATAATTCACATTTTTTTCAAAAAATTATGAAGGATTTATGAGTATATTCCTCATCAAAGAAAACATTTTTGTGATTGTGGATTATATCAACAAACTGTTTAATTTATGTTAAGTGTTTTACAAGTTTGGAATTATGTATTTTGATTCATAAAAAAAGCTAGTGTATTCTATTTTTTAGAAATGGTTCCTAGTGGAAGGAATGGAAACCATATAAATGCATGTAATCCATGCAAGGATTTACCTCCAACTCAAGATAATTATAGTGAAGCTGGTGATGAAACTAGTGCTGATCAACTTATCACCATACTGGGACAACTCACTCAGGTTATGAATAATAACCTTACCTGTATGGAGAACCCTAATCCAAATCATGGAGGATCAATGTTAGAATACTTCATGATGAAACAACCACCAACATTCATTGGGAGTACAAATACATTGGTAGCATAGAAATGGATAAGTTCTTTAGAGAAAATATTTCATTCTTTGGGGAGTAGCAAAAGGGAAAAAGTTTCCAGGGCAGTTTATCGCCTCACATGAGATGCAAATCAATAGTGGTCATTGATTAAAAACAAAAAGGAAGATGAAGAAGTATAAAATACATAATGGGGGGAGTTTAAAGAGCTCTTCTTAGAAAAATACTTTCCTTGTGACTATCAAGCAGACATGGAAATATAATTTATAAGTCTGAGGAAAATGGAGGATGAGAATGTCACAAAGTATGAGGATAACTTTACAAGGTTAGCAAGGCATAAATCATATTATATACATAACCCAAAGAGTAAGATTGATCAATTATTTTTTTAGTTAAAAACATTTCTCCATAGATCATTAGACATACAATCCTTCTCATCATACAAATATATTTTCTAATGTGATATCAAGATAGAAAAAGAATTCTCTAAGTCTTACGACATAAAAGTTAATAAAGAGAAGAAGATATCTATTGAACAATCTAGAAATGGATATAATGGGAAGAAGGGAAAAGTTGAAAATACATCCTTTAGTAAATGTGGGAAGAAAGTCCCCGGTACTTGCCTGAAGGGAATGGGAGTTTGTTACAAGTGTGGTGAAAAAATCCACCAAACTCGTGATTGCAAGGGAAAGAAAGAAGTTTTCCATGTTGAATGATACAGCTGTAATGAAATGGGGAATTATGAAAATGAATTTCTTAAGCATCAGAGAAACATATCTTAAAAAAGGCCAAGGGATCAAGGCCAAACTTATGCGATCACTACTGTTGAGGTTGAAGCTCCAAAATACATGGTGGTAGGTAATTTAACGGTTTCCTCATGTTTATCCAATGATTTATTTGATTCTAGATAATCGTATTGTTCCATATCTTCCCAGTTTGCTAAGAAAATTAGATATTTCTGATTTGATTTAACAAGGTATTTGTCAGTCAAAACTCTTAAGGGAAGTATCATTGCAACAAATTTTTGTGAATCAGATCCCATTAGGTCATATAAATGTTCTTTATCCTCTGATCTCATCATCATACCCATGATTTAATTTGATATAATCCTCAGTATGGATTGGATTTTGGACCATGATGTGAAAATTTATTGTAAGAAGAATGTGGTTATAATTTTTTATGATGATAAGGAGTACCTTATTTTTAGAGCAGAAACATCACCATTTTATTCTTATCTAGATCCACCCCCAGTAGCTCAAAAAATTCAATTATCAGGGAGGAAGAGAATTAAATAACTATGGGTGAGTAAATGAATGTTAAAATAGAGTATGTACCTATTGTGTATGAATATGTTGATGTTCTTCTAGAGGATTTACCTAGACATCCTCCAGAACGAGAAATTGTGTTTTACATTGATTTAATTCTTTCTTCAAGACCCATATTGAAGACCCCTTATATAATGGCCACTGTATAATTAGTGTAACTAAAGAAAAAACTAGAGAAATTGAGTAATAATGGATTTATTCACCCTATTGTTTTTTCATAAAAATTCCATGTTCTTTTTGTTAAGAAGAATGATGGATCTATGAGGTTGTGAATTGACAACAGGGAGATCAATGATATAACAATAAAGAACAATTATCCCCTACCTCACATTGATGATTTATTCAACAAACTTCATAGATCTCTATATTTTCCATAGATTGAACTTCGATCTAGATATCATCAGTTGTGTGTAAATAATGAATACATTCTAAATATAGAAATTCAAACTAGGTACTGAAATTACAAGCTTACAGTAATTCCTTTTGGACTGACTAATTCACCCTCTGTTTTCATGGATCTAATGAACAGATTTTTCAAGTAATATCTTGATGACTTTGTAGTGGTATTTATTAATTATATCTTGGTATACCCCAAAATCAAAAATGATCATGAAAAATCACTTGTGCATTATTCCAAAGACTCTTAAAAGAAGTGAATTATATGGGACGTTTTGAATGTGTGAATTTTAGCTTTATGAGATTTCATTTCTGGGTCATATTGTCTCTAAGGATGGAATCTCTATTGATCCTTATATGAAAAGAGAAATAAAATAATGGACATCACCGATGGGTATAACTAAGGTACGTAGTTTTATTAGTTTAGTAGGTTATTATCAGCACTTCCTTCAGGATTTTTCCCGATTGGAAAACCCATTAACCAAGCTCACACGTAATGTGGTTAATGTTTTTTTGGAAAAAATAGTGTGAAGAATTTTTTGAAGAAATGAAAATAAGATTAGTCAATTCTCTTATATTGACTCTACCATCAGGTAATGATGGGTTTTTTATTTATAGTGATGCTTCAAAGAAAGGACTTGGTTGTGTCCTTATGCAGAATGATAGAGTTATGGCCTATGCATCACGAAAGCTAAAAATTAATGAACAAAACTATCCCACTCATGATCTTGAGTTTGCAGATGTAATATTTTCTTTAAAGATATGGAGACAATATCTCTATGGTGACAAATGTGAGATATATATTGATCACAAGAGTTTGATGTATATTATTTCATAGAAAGAACTCCATATGAGTCAAATATGATGGCTTGAACTACTGAATGATTATGATTGCACTATACACTACCACATGGGGATGGTAAAGAAGGTGGAAGATTCTTTGCGCAGAAATAATCATGGAGTTTTGAACAAGATGAAGGTTTAAAGGTATCCTATGTTCATGGAACTAGTAAAGATGGATATGGGACTAACCATGGAAGGTGAAACATCAATACTTTTTCAAATGGTTTCCAAACCATAATTACTAGAAAGTATAAGGAGTTCTCAGAATGATGATGAGGAGTTTAGAAAGAATATTAAAGATGTGAATGATGGGAGATTGATTGACATTATACATGAATATAGAATTTTGAAATTTGGGAAGAGATTTGTGTTCCTAACATACCTGATCTAAAAATAGAATTGTTGGATGATGCCCATAGATACAATTTCTCTATACACCCTGGGAGCACCAAGATTTATAGATATTTGAAGGAACATTTTTGGTGGGAAAACATGCAGAGGGAGATTGTTGATTTTGTATCAAGATGTATCGTTTTTCAACAAGTGAAAGCTGGAAGGCACCAGCTTAAAGGATTCATGCAACCTATTCCCATACCTAAGTAGAAATGGGATAATATTACGTTGGGCATCGACATGGGGCTACCAAAGACTCCAATAAGGAATGATGCAATATAGATCATCGTTGATCATCTTACCAAGTAAGCACATTTTATAACTGTAAGAGAAGATTTAACACGTGAATGTCTTGAAAGACTATATATTAATGAAGTTGTAAGACTCCATGGTGTTCCCCTATCAATTTTTTCTGATCATGATCCCCGTTTTACATTAAGATTATGGAAAACGTATTCATAAGGCCTTGGATACAGATATTTGTTTGAGCACTTCCTACTACACTCAAACTGATGGACAATCATAACAGACTTTTCAAACCTTAGAATACATGTTGAGATCTTACTCACTTGACTTTCTTGGTATGTGGGATCAGTATTTACATATGGTAGAATTTTCCTATAACAATAGCTTCCATTAAAGTATTCAGATGGCACCATATGAAGCGTTATATGGAAAGAGATGTTGCACACCAACTTGTTGGGATGATGTTGGTGAAAGAAAAATCATAGGCCCATAACTTGTTGAGGAAACATTTGAAAAGGTGAAGGTTATCCAAACCCACATCAAAGCAGCTCAATGTAGGAAAAATAGCTATGTCGATAACCGAAGGAAGGATTTGGAATTTCAAGTAGGAGATCATGTTTTCTTGAAGGTACCTCCATGGAAGGGTGTTATACGATTTGGTTAGAAGGGTAAATTGAGTCTTAGGTACATCAGAACATTCGAAATTCTAGAACGAATTGGAGTTGTAGATTATCGTTTGGAAATGCCTCCAAGTCTCTCCAAAGTTCATGATGTGTTCCATGTATCACTGTTGAGAAAATACATGCCTGGCCCATCACATGTACTCACCTATGATAAAATAGAACTAGAACCTGATCTATCTTATTGAGAAGAGCCTATCATAATTTTTGATACCAGATAACAAGTGTTGAGAAACCGGATGACTCGTTTGGTAAAAGTTCTATGGAGAAATCATAAGATGGAAGAGGCAACGTGGAAACCTGATAAACTTATGATGAACAACCATCCAATTTTTTTTATGTAGTTATGTTCTAGAAATATAGAGGATGAAAATATTTGAATGAGGGGATAATGTAACACCCCATGCTTCCACAATACTTTTCCCTTTGAATAATGCAGTAGCTTGGGTTGTACACAACATAGAGTTTTAACACACCACGACCAATCAAACTAGCCGTTATGAATAGTAATACCCACTTTTTGAAATTTTATAAATTTGATTTTTCAAAATGGACTTCATTTTTGGATTTGGAATATAAAAATTAACATAGGGTGAATTTTTGGTATTTTTCTGAAAAAAATCAATTTTTGATGAATAGTGAAAATGCTATGTTATTGTTTAAAACCGAATTTATATAATTATTTATTTTAATTTATTTTATTTTATGTCAAAATAGATACATAATACCTATATATTTTCAATAAAATTCATTGGAGTCATTTTATAATAAGTTTAGGTATATAAAAATTTATTGAAATTTTTACCGTCTTTTACCCACCTTCTGGGAGCATTTGAAAATTTGCATAAAATTTTTTTTACCACTTTTGTGAGTTGAATTTAAAAAATACTAGAAACATGGTTGACATCAGTAAGTTAAATGTGGTTCAATAAGATGAAAATATTTTTTTGTGAATAGTACCTTTTGACTTCTATTTACCAGGGATAAAAGTGAATAAGGTAATTAAGGGTAAAAATGATATTATAATTACCTTAACACATGTCCTAATTCTATTGGATAAGTGTAATTCGTCCAAAAACAACCATAGGAATAAAATATGATCCCCTTTGGCCCACTTGAAATATATTTGGACATTTATTATTAAATTAGTTAAAAAGAGTTAAAGGTGTTAAATTCAAAGTTTAATAACTAATACATTTTTAATATAGGGTTAAACAAAATATAAATTAGACTATAAATATTAATTATAAATATAAAAATATTTCCTATATAATGGTACTTTATTTATAATTTTTATACATTATATAAATTTATTTATTTATGGCACAATGATGACGCAGTAATCACCTTATTAATAAAATATTAAAATAATTGATATTATAAATATCTAAATAAATGTAAATTGAGACTTTTGATGAATTCCAATAATTTTATTGGTTAATATTACATGTTAGGGTTGATTAGAAAAAACATCTAATTGATAAGGATGTTATGACTTTCACAAAAACAAAATACCAAGTATTGTCAAAATTGACATAAATTAGTTTTTAAAACAAATACTATATTATTAATTGATATTATATTCATAAAAAGATAAGGTTCAGTCAAATGATTTAGATATGGTTAGATATATAAATAATTAACCACTTGGGGTCTTCTATGCAGTTTATAGTAATTTTATTAATCATATAATATAAAAATACCAAGAGACATGGTAAATATCAAACTATTTAACTAAGAGTTAAATCTAAAAGATAAGGTTAATATGGTGACCTAAACCAATCTAAAACCTATTGGTTTAAAGGTTTTAGACCCATAAATACCATATATTTTAAATAAATTAATTTTTATCCATTAGAAACCGAAAATTATTTTATAATAATATTATATTTCAAGCGTTTTTATGATACCCCTCTCCCCTCTTATAAAAGGGAACTCCCCATTATCTCAAAATCACACCTCGAAAGCTATTTGGCTCGGACAACCCCTTCCCAAATATCCTCCCAACTTCCATTACTTCAACCTAGAGATGTTAAATTGATCATAAATCCACCTTAAGGAGCCCTTTTTACCAACTAAAAAAGAAACACCCGAAGAAGAGCTAATAATTTTACCACCCTCTTTCAAGTTATTTTCTTCTTCCACTTCCTCTTTATTTGTTGTTTCCATACAAAAATAATAACTCCAGTACCTTATACATAATGTGATTTTATTATAAATATGGTAAAACCATATTCATTATTATATCTATCCTATAAATGAAAAATTCACCATACGTGCATGCGTATGGCTTACCGTCTCCACGTCGTGGTGTAGTTTGTTATTCAAAAACATCATTAAATGGATGTGTATAATAATGAGTATAGCTGATGTAAATAATAAATATAACATGTTAATGATTATTTATATATGATATACCATCCAATTTCATATTATTTCACAATCAATATAATGATATTGTCACTCGTGCATAGGTACAGATTACCGTCTCCACAAACGCGATGAGACTCATTTCCCATCATAATCATTCAAGAATAATTTTCATTTTATGATTAAAACTAATGTTTAAGAACATAATATCATTCTGTATGTGAATCAAATACATCGTATTCATAAATAACATGGCTTATGTAACCAAGCATATAAAGGAAAACAAATCAGTTCACACGCAAAACAATGATACTACTAAAATATTATTTTAAAAACAATACTAGAAGATCATATATGATATCATATTTATGTATATGATTATTTTATAATTTAATAACAATTATTTAAATATTATACAGGAGGTTAACATACCCTCGGCCAAGGAAAAGTACAAGGTAAGGCTTAATTTTCACAATCTATTTTTATTTGATGTTGTTTATATGCGAGTATCTACTGAGACCTCTTTATCATCCACATCCGTGTTTTCTTAAAAATGTATTTCAAAACAGTTTTACTCTTTACTAGACTATGGGTTAATGTCATTTATACCTTTATTTTACATTATATGTTTTTAAAGGAATATTTCCATCATTTTCCAAACATGTTACTTTATGACCATTTAGACAAAATTAATGTAAGAATGTCTTTTTTTAACTTATACGGCAAGTGCGGATATTTTCCACCATTATAACATCATCCAAGCTTCCCATAAAAGCTTATAAGAATATTTTCAAAATAAATTTTTTCTTTTATAATTATGTGACTTTTAAATTATTTCACAATAGAAATAGGTATTTATTCAAAATAGTTTTCATTTCATCTATGTCAACATACTTTGATGGATTTTAAACTTGTTTGAAGTTGATTTATTATGATAAAAATATTCCATATTATATCGAAGGTTTGGTGATATTCTTAACCGTGGATGTTTTATTTTTATACCATTCATGGATTATCGTTAAATTATTAACATTTCATATGATAGTTTTAATATGAATTTTTATGTTATGTTTAGAACATTTCATATAAAAAATGCATTGGACAGAGTAAAAAATGGGTGGAGCCCGCTATAGCTTCTCAATGCATTGGTAGGTCTCAAGAGAAAAACTAGTTTATTGGAACAAGGCCTTGAAAAAATATTATTTTTAGTCTTGGCACAAGGCCTTGACTATGTGGTTATGAAGTCTGGAATTATGCATTCCATCATTATGAAATTGGCTATTGATATTGCATGTTATTATTTGACTAGTACAGTATCCATGTGAATAATTAAATGGCATTATTTGATTTATATTGGACATATTATGAAAACGGATATGTTTAAAAGGATTATATTTTAGTCTTATACATTTTCCTTAAATTTTTATACTTATTTATGAATGTTTCCACTATATTTATATCCTTAATGAGCATCTAGGATCACCCCTTTCTATTTTTTATGTTTACTAGGATGTAAAGAAGTATATCATGACTGACCTACAGGGATAGTCTAAGGGATATGAATGTGGAAAATAGAGAAAATGTTGTTGTTGTTTTCCATTTTATAATGTAATGTAAAACTTATGAATGTATCTAGTGCATCCAATCTACCGAACTGATTGGTATTTCAGGACATGATCCATTGCATCATGCCAATGTTATGAAATAATGCACCGACTCTGGGTAACAGGAGTCGGGGCGTTACACTCATCTATTGTCAACATTTGAGAAAAATGATTTAAATTGGTGAGGAATCCAATATAATATATCACTAGCAGAGTCATGTGGTTCAAACACATAAACTCTATATCCATATATTTCCTTAGGGGCATGGGTTAAATGTGTTACAAGAATATCTTCTTAAAGTCCTTCCATACAATTTCCCTTAAATGCCCAACCCAAGCCCGAATATCCCACCGACACATCATTGGTCCTCATAACATATAATCTATTTACATTAACTTCTTTGGATGAGTCTCAATGTGATCCAAAATTGCCTGGATTAACTCAATATAGAACACAGTTGCCTTAGGTACACCCTCTCTGGAGAACGTCAGTGGATGTTGTAGCTAGAACTCCCTTTTTCCGATGAAAAAACATAGCACATCCTAACCTCGATATATTTCCATAAGCTTCATAATGTGGGAAAATTTCTAATGGATATAATCTTCTGACATATTACCAAGAACTATTGGGGGCATATGTCCTATTTCTGGAAGCATATTCTCAATAGTTCCCTCTTGTCACCCCACTGGAAATCATCCCCATGGTGGAGTATCTCTAAAAATACAGACACACATCCCTGAGAACAAAACATATAGTTTCCATAGTTCCACAAAATATGCATCACAACTATTCGTGAACAAGTCTCTCTATATACATAATTCATAAAATCATTACCGCAATTCCACCAATTCTCCCAACCATCCTTATCATGGGTAATGGGAAACTCAAGTTAAAAATTTTCAAATGATCACAAGATTTTAATTTGGCACCAATTTATCCATTTTAATTTCCATCTTTCAATTTATTTTTTCCTCATCTTCTTTATTAGAAACGAACTTTCCAAATTCACAAAAGAACTTAAAAGAATCTTATTTCCCTCAACCCAGCCATACATGCACTTCTATGTGTTCCAAACATGATACATGTCACATAAATCAAAAAGTTCTTAAAATGATTCATCTAAAAATAATCATTCCATACTGAACTAGGAGTAAAATATCATAAAATGAGAACTTTACACAAAATGTTCATAACCAAAGGTGGAATAAGTCCAAATATAACATGAAGACATCAAGAATAGGAATCCCACATATGAAACTTGGGTTCCCCCCTCACATGGTCTTGATACTCCCATTCATGAGATGATTTCCAAGGCTTAAAAACACCTAGTATATTGTATACCTTAACAAAATAGTCAAAAAATATAAGACAAAACCCCCTTTGATACCACATTATAATTCTATCAACCGGGTTCCACCAAACTAGTGCCCCAAGTTGGTATGCCACATGACCTTAGGTATGCCTCTCCAAACTCTAGATGCTTCCAACTAGAAGACGTGGTCGAATAAAGCATATGGAGAGACAATACCCTCTATATCAGAGTAGAGGAAATGAGTAAATTAAAATAAAATATAACCAAAGGCATTATAATCAAAAACCTTATATCATGTATTCAATTCCCAAAATTGGATAAATGTCCACAAAATAATACAGTGAATATGTAATTTCATAATTTTCATATTCCTAATGAAACCAATAATAAATACATATTTAAAATCCCCCAAAATAGTTTTGGTATAATTCCAGTACCCTCATTAAAGCTCCATCCCAAAATACTGACTCATCCATCAATCAATGGGTCATTTCCCTTGTCTTGACCTTCAACCATGAAATATTCTCAGGTATTAATGACGGCCTGAGAAGGGTGTGAGTGAAATATAGTAGGATGTAATGACCCAATGTTTTCAATGGAAATTTATTTCTCATAATTATGTACTATAATAACATAATATCACAACATAATGAACTACTAAGTGTTATGTGACATTTAAACATAATTTTGGCACCTCTATGTTTTGAATTTTAAAAATCTGACATTCATAGTTGTGATCAATAAGATATTTGTAATCTGATAAAAAAATAATTTTTTGTGAATAGTAATCTACCCTTATGAATAGTAACATACCATTATGAATAGTGATATACCATAGTGAATAGTAACCATACCTATGATATTATATAAATAAGATTCAAGTGGATGTACGATATACCTATATCGTGGAATAAGAGAATAAATGTTTTAAAATTGTTGTTTTTTCTGTAAATTGTGATTTTAATTAAATATTAAATTATTCATATTTCAATAATTATTTTTGAAAAATGGATTTTATTTTTGGATTATACACGTCTAAAAATAGATAGGGTGAATTTTTGGTATTTTTCTGAAATACGTGAATTTTTTGTGAATATTGAATTTTAATAATTTACAAAATATGATAAATAAATGAATTTCTGATCATGATTGAGTCATGGATGATGTAAATTTCCATTATTTAGAACACACATACACATATTACTATTTTTGGTCACAAGAATCCTCACTATTGCTTGTCCTATGGAAAATAATAAACTAAGGAATTAAATATTATGAAAACTCTACTCTCCTCCACTACAAATACCACACCTCCTTACCTCTTCTATTAACTCCTCTAATGCCTTGTTCCTTGAAAATATTCTATCAAAATCTCTTTTCAAGCTCCTCCCACATATCCAACAACCCTTAGTCTCTTCAAAAGACCAATCCAATGTACCTTAAGAAGAATTCAAGAGGTAATTTTTTTATCTCTCTCTTTTCCTTTAATTTTCTTTCAATTTCATGTTCTGTAACATCATCAATAACGTATAATTAAAATTATGGATGTTTATTATTTACTTAAATGAACTTAAATTCCTTAATACAAGTGAACCGTTCAACTAAACTATAAAAATGAACATTCTCGAACAATGAAATTGAACCACTTAACCAATTAAAAAGTCCACGAATGACCTTAAAAAGGGTATAATAAAACAATTAAACATAGAGGAGGTTCTGAAATTATTAATTAATAAACATTATTTTTTAATTTATGTCATTAATAACAAGGGAAGAACACCTCCGGAATAAGGTAAGGGATCCTCTCCATTTCACATTTATTCAAGAATGTTCTCTATGCTATGCCATTTTATGTGTAATCCCAAATGATGGGGTATGATTTTACACCTCCCACATACTGCCATAATTATGTATAAGTGATTAGAAACCCCTTATCTCTCTCAATAATCTTTCTTATGTACACCCGATACCATGCTAATAATCCATAAGGAATTCTACCCAAACCTCCTTTACTTCTTTGGGTTTCCCCAACATTCTTATTAACAAAATGAAGTTATCTGATCTTTTTTGTGAATATTATAAATTCTATTTATATTTAACAAATTAATTTATCAATACCCTTTCATCATTCTATTTTTGGGATATACATGTTTTTAAGTGATTCCTTCCTCAATACTTCCCGTAAAGAAAACTTGTTTTAAGGGAACATTCTGAATTCTAACCCGATTACAAGTGCACTCCATCATCTATTTTAAGCCACTATTGTCTTTATAAAATCATTATTTTTATTATTATAACTTTTTTGGTTCACTTTTGGTTTTATATAAAATGTTGGTCCCTTTTCTATTTTAAAATATCTATAGCGTTTTCCGTAAAACTGCACAAAAATGTTTAAATGCTAAAATTTCTCAAATACATTTATTTCATGTTGTCACTTATTTTTGACATCACTTACCATGATATATGCCTATTTTAACATATGAAATTACATGTATGTTTTAATTCCTTTCTTACATGGACACTTTCAGGATATGCCCATTAGTTATGCTTTATGTCATGATTGTAGTGCCCAATTCTTTCTATGGGTAACCTTTATGTTTATGTAAGATTGATAATTTATGATTCTTTATGTGGAAAAAATATTCCTAAAAATTTATGATGGGTTTTCCTAGATAGTTCTCCAATTATTAGGGTAATTTTATGTCTCATGAGATGTTATGTGTGGCAGTCTTGGAGGTTAGCCTTGGCTTGTGTTACAATGTGAAATGGTATGGGAGGGTAGCCTTGACTCTTAATAAAGTCATGTTTTATGTTACTTCCAAATTTATATGACTCCATGTATATATAATCCAATTTTTATGTTATATGATTCCATATTTTCCATGATTTTTTATCATTATATCATTCCTTCAAACCCTTGTTCTAAAGCCTTATTCTTTTGTATACTCTCTTACTGGGATTTTTAGCTCATCCCTTTGTTCATGTTATCCCTAGTTTATCCTTTGTTGATGTAAGGGATCAATTATATTTAGGATAACTTTATGAACATTAAATAAAGAAGTGTTTTTAGTCCCATGTTTTTAGTTTTCGGTACCTATTCTTCAAAGACACTAGAATTCACGATCATTGGTTGGTACTTTGATATATAATTATGCATAAAATCATATTAAATCATATGTAAAAGTATAGGGTCACTATATAGGACATCACTAATTCTATATAATGAAATATCCCTTCTAATAAAAGTGTATTCATAAGAATAAATAAATAATATAAAAGTAGTGGGATTAATAGGTTTCAAATTAAACAATTTTCAACTAGCCATATGAGCTTTCCGGTTCCCCGATAACACCAACTCCCAAACCTTCTTATCCCATGCTAGAAATATATACCATAGACCTCAAGGGGATAAAAACATTATTTTATAACTTAATTCATTAATCAATTAAATATAATAATATCTAACATGGATCTTTAGTCTACTTACCCATTCCATGCCAAACCATTGGAGTTTGGAGCATTAGTCCAACATCTAAACAATGAAATGCATCTGTGGGGCCTACAGTATCTGGACGATTGAGACCATGAAATACATTAGTGGTTCCTAGATCATTAGTTTGTACCAACCTAGGGACAACAATCATGAGTCCAACATCCATCCCATACCATTAATTATTATTTTCCAAGGTTCTTCATTAGTGAACTTTTCACCAAAATAATACAACAAGAGTACACTTTTTCATTTATCATATTTTTAAAGGATTATTACCTCCAATACCATTCTCTCAATTTTCAAAATGAGTTTACCTTAGTATATATTCATAACCACAACCATTATACATTATATTATCCCATTTAACAAAAAAGAAAGACCCTTTAACTATTTATCACCTTTAACCTTAATTATCCCATAACCCAATACATTTTTCAAGTTATGATAAAAAAATACCTTATATCAATCTAGAATACCAAACATAAGGTATAACTAGTTACTTCTCATAAACCCTCCAATTCATTAACTAACAACTCATTCAAAAAATGTTAAAAGATAGAAAAACCTCAGGGGTGGAATTAGGATTAGTCTTGTAATCATAAATGTATCCAATTAAATTAATAAAGGGTCTCCAACATCAATTTAAGGATCAATTTACATTTCATAGGAATATAAAAAAAATTCAGTCCGGAAGCATGTTGGTATAGTCACATATAATATAATGACATCAAGACTATGTAAGAAAGCTTGTAAAGTTCCATCCTCAAGCACATAGATAACCAATTACCCAAACATGGGCCTTGATTCAATATAAAATAACTTCTGACACCGAATAAAAGGATTATATAGAAAATATTATGGTATAAGAGTTTTGGAAGAAAAGGAAAAACCACCAAAAAAATTCTTCTAGAAAATAGAAGAAATGGGACACATAGGATCACCTAGAGATTTGATCTGAACTAAAAAACACATAAAATTCCTAAGAATCCATAAAAATTGATCCTTGGAAGATATTGGAGCTCAAAATACCACAGGTGCATCTATATCTTATGATATCTTTTTTGGGATAAATAAAGGACTAATAAAGGGGGCATTTTTATCAGTGGTAAAAAAAATATCTGATAAAAGAACCTTTTATCAATGATATAAAAACACTAATTAATGAAACCCTTTATCAAATTTTTTTTATCACTAATAAATGGTATGGTTATCATCATTTTTCTTAGCAATAATAAAATTATATCTTTTATCATCACTAAAACAATAGTTTTTAGAACTCATAAAATTTATTTTTCATAAAAATGTTATATATCATAAAAAATATTATATTAATATATAAATATAATTATGTTGATAAAATATGATTTACATATAATAAAATATGTAATAACACCTAATATATAATATATTTAGTGAAAATTGATTATAAAATAATTAAAAATATAATATTAAATAATAATTTTCTAATTATTATTGAGTAATTGTCATTTAATAACAATTTGAAGATAGAAAAAAAATAAAAAAATCAATAAACAATATAGAATTAGTTAATACCATAAAAACATGAACATTGTGATAGTGGTAATGATAGGGTTTGGTTGTTATTTTAATATCTTCATGTCTGGTGAAGAGAAAGGGGGTGGGGATGAGTGATGTTTATACTTTATGAGGGGTTGTTTTAAGTGATTAAATAATGATAATTTTATATTTAAATCCTATCACATTTGGGTGGAATTAATTACAATGAATTAGCCAGATAATTAATATTTTAATGTATGTTTAAGTTTTATAATCACATAAACCATCCATTTAATTTTTCTAGGTATTTTAAACTTTTACCTTTTATCTTTAACTTGTTTCATTAAGTTACCTATACTATGGTAATTGTTTTACCGTGATAATATTTTTATGCCTAGAAAATAAATGGACTATACTACCTAATTTGAACCCTATGATTCAAAATATTGAATTCATTTTACCAAATTCTATTAATATAATATGGAAAAATTAAATTTAAAATAAAACACGTAAACATGACCAAAATAGGGTTTTCAAGAATTGTAATTTGCAAACAAAAGATGATTCCATATTAACTCTATGAATAATAATAATAATAATATGAAACTCAATTAATATTTAATGATATTTAATCTAAAAAATTCATCTAAAATATTTCCCATTAGGGATTTTTTTTATTTATTAAGAAGGAGAAACTATAATTAATTTAAAACTGTTTTAAGAAAAATCCCATTTTAAACCTCAAAAAAATAATTCTAAAAGACAATATAAAGTTGATTCAAAATAAATTAATTAGATGGAATAAAAATAAATAATAATCATGTTATATTAAATAAAATTCAAAACATTATGAGACTTTAAAACATTTAATTTCTTGAAATTAAATGGTATTAATAAAAAATGGTATTTTCACTATTCACTAACAACCCAATATTTTCTAAAAAATATCAAAATTTCACCCAAATTAAAACATGATATTCTTATTTCTAAAATGAATTTAATTTTAAGAAATTAATTTTCCATAATTTCCAAAAAATTATTACAATATGCTCACATAAAATGCATGAAAACCCAACTATTTTGATGAAAATGTATTTTTGATTAATAAAATTACTTTTATAAAAATTTGGGAGATTATTTACATAAAATTAATTAATTATTTACCAATTAGTATTACCATTATATATTTAATAATTTTTCTAATACGGTTCATACCTTCCTATTTAACGGCAAGATTATAATGATAACATTTAAATAAAAAATATTCATTTGTTTGTTTATGATTGAAATTTCTTATCTTGTATGCTATCGAACATAATATTTCCTTTTGAAATATTGGGTTATTACATTATCCCACCTTTAATAAATTTTTTCCATGTAATTTGAACTCGATATCAAATACTCGGGTATTAATTTTCAATATTATTTTTTAATATCTCTCATCATAAAAAAAATATCAACAAAACTTTTACATGAAAATTAAGAAAGGAATGCAGGAAGGTAATTTGTATGAACACACACTAAGTTTTCCTATAGAAAAAATGTACATGGAAGTTAAAATATAACACTCAAGGACTAATAGAGAGTGATAGAGATCATGGTCATGATAAAGTTAACCATCACAAAATCATAATCTTGTGATAGTTTAAAAGGTCATTGATTCCTTAGTAATAAAAGAAAGCGAATAATGTTCTTGTCTCAAAACAATTTCCCTAGAGTTGAGTAATCCTTTTATTACCTAGAATACCAACATAAAGAAATTTAACTACTTGAAAATTAATATTTAATCCTCATATTTTCCCCTAATTTTTTTTATTCAAGATGAATTTTTCCTACCCAAAGCTTTAGAGTCAACTTCTACGGATCACGAAATCAAAAAAAGTATAACTATCTATTCGTAATGTCTATAGAAATTAATTAAAAACAAAATTGTTAGTACATAATAAGGTAATTATCCAAAAATAATAAACCATTTTATAATAAAAACTACATTAATATCCAAAATTCAATATTAATACCCAAATTCTAACATTGGTTATTCAAAAAATAACTATCCTTAAAATTCCAAAAAATAATCCATACTAAAATTAAAACTCGAAAATTGTATGGATTTGATAATATAGTCTTCCCAGATAAATTTAATACCCATATTCAATTGATATCAATCAACCTTAAAGTCCCATTTCAAATTGTAATTTCCATAATCACATAATCTTCAAGATATACTAATCATTTCCATAAATAACATAAATCACCATTAATAATATATTTTTATAAAATAATATTCATGATTTATTTCTCAAATAAAATCCCATAGTATTTACCTTATTCATATAAGGTTCCCAAAAAAGTGAGTTTCATTTGAAATAACATTAATCACTTAATCCCCAAACAGTTTGTCCAATCCCATGGTAATTTATAGGATAAAACATATGACCCTAAAATAAAATTATTTTTAATCTATCATAGCATTTAACTAAAAAGAAAAATATCAGCCTGATCATAATTTTATATAGGCTAGTGGTAGGAGATGCACCCTTGTCACCCTTCGGTTTTGTGTTCAATCCTCGTAGCCATACTAGATGTGATGGGTTGTCCCACAGTCTGTATAATTTCCTTTAATAAAACTATTTTAAAAACTCCTTATAAAATTATAGATATTTCCTCAATATCCTAAAAAAAACCTTAATATATTTAACCTTAAAGGTCATCTAATACCTTTTATTTTCATGCTAAAAAAGTAAGAACCCATAATTACCTCAAATTCAGAGATCATATAAACCAAAAAGACTACCAATACCTTTAATCTTTTTTCCACTAAAAGTAAAAGAATTTTTTTTAAAATAACATTTTTCATATAAAAAAATTAAGGGTTACATATAACTTAAAAATTATCACATTTTCTTATATTTCAAAGGTATCGATTCCATGTTGCATATTTTTCCAAATTTATGAAAAAAAAACTACTCTAGAAAATTCCTTAGGTGTTCCATGATTCCTAAAATATTTATAAAATAAAAACTATATCAAAAATTTTAATACTAGATACATAAACACATCCTCCATTCAACATCCATGTTAAATAATTAACTATGTTTCCTTGTCTTATTCTATAATACATAATTACTAGAATCAAATATTTGAATTATATCCTTATGATTCATTAATATCAAACCAAAAATGTTGCATACTATGAACATAAGAAAATAATTCATACCATAATAATACACATAATTATTTCTTTGATATACCCATCATCATTAAACCTGATTCAAAACAACTAGAAAGTAAAATATCAAGTCCTATTTTGAATTTACATTTCTAGGAGAGTTGGTAAAGTGGTGATTTTGAAAAAAATGAAAAAGATAACATGAACCATTAAAATTATTGATAAATGAAATAGTGTTGGATATGTCAAAAATTTTCTTTCAGGTCATTCCAATACTCAGAAATCTATCAAAATAATTCGAATAAGATTTTAAAATAACAATGATAATCCGATCATCCAAAAGGGATAAGAAGGTTGTAAAATATCACTTTACATAAATATTAATAAATTATACTAAATTTATAGAAAATAACATCACTAAAACCTGAAATGAATTATTAAATTTTAAAATTAAAATGATCATTTCAAAGATTATGCCCATAAAAAATCTATAATATTTTATTATTAAAATCCTTTATACAAAAAATTGATTACCTTTATAAATACAATCTAAAAAATTATAACTAATATGCATGAAATCCATCACTTTAAACTACTAAAGTGGTTTATAATACTTTGAACTTATAGTCATCCTTAAACCTGTAAACTTGTGATGTTATCTATAACTCTTGAGAAAACCATACTGGGAAACATCATAATTTCCATATATGTCTAAACCCTCCTTTGATACCAACTGTAAGGACCCATCATGGAACATCACATATTCTTGTGATTGTAAATATAATTCACATTATTAAAATCTTGTTGACATTTTAAATTTAGAGTTTTATATATTTAGAAAAAACTTTTATATAGTAAACCTATCTTTTAAAAATATAACACTTCAACCCAGTATCCATTTTTTCCACTAGAAAAATCATTTTTAAAACAAAACAAGGCTTATTTTTATGATAGGTCTTCAAAATTTTAATTTTAACCTCATCCTTTTCCATACAATTTCTTAAATCATGTGAAAACATTTTAAAAAATTGTTTGAGAACAAAAACATCAGTATAGAACATAAAAAGAGAAAATCTGTTAGTCTAGAGAAAAACAAGACAGCCGATTATATTTTTACCTTTATATCAATTTTATTTTCTAAAATTAAATAATTCATTTTTATATGAAAACAAACACACTTTTATCTCAAATAAAATCATTAAAATTCATAAAAAAAAAAAAACCATTTTTTGAAACATGGAGCATCACATTCCCAAAACCCTTTTAATTAGAATAACCGTATAGGATAATTACAATATAATCATTAACCAATTATTTTGATATCTATAATGGGCCTCACCCTTAGTATAAGCATTATTAGGCCCACACTTGAGCTACAATGGAGCTCAAACATTTGTAAAATCTATATCAGTCTCACTTATTTTTTATGAGTTAAAATTGGGGTCGACCCTTCATTTAAGCTACATTTGGATCACCCATAAACTATAATGGGGATAAAAACTTCATTAAAATATAATAAACCATATGTTCAACTACAATATATGGAGTTCTTGATTTATTAGTGGTTATAACACAACCACCAATCCTTGGTTCATCACGAAACCACCTGTCATTGGTTAATAACATGACCACCCATCCCAAGTTAATAATAAATCCACCCATAATATGTCTATAATGGTATCACCTATCATCATAAACAATTCCCTAGAACTATAAAATAAACATTAATAATGAAATATTTCATCAAAACGCATTATTTGAAAAAAATACACTATTTATTTTTGAAATCTCTCATTTTGAAAAATTGCGCACATATAATGAAAAACATGTTATTATAATGGAACCATAAAAAACTATAAAGTAATCATAAAAATATTAAGTTGAAATTATTTTGTGAAATTCCATTCATGCCACATATATCATAAAAAACATTTTATTTTACTTTTGTAAAAACAATCATTAAAAGAAGATTTAAAAGAAATCTCGTTACATAAAACCTTAAAAAGATATCTTATTGAAAAAATTTGAGATAAATTATTTAATTATAGTTTTTTGAAGAATTAATTTAAATATAAATATTTATTAAAAATTATTTTTAAAAACATGTACATGGAATGGAAGTATTTATAAAATAAATCATTATAACATTTAAAATGAGGTTTTCTTCATTAAAGAGCCCCTTTCCTTGTGTCCTAAAGTTATGTACTTTCTTTAAATTTACTATATAATAAAATTATATTCATTAATTTATTAATTAATATCCTTTTAAATGTATATTTTAATTTTTATAAATTTTTATGTTCATTTATGGTCATTTTTATGGGTTATAAATATCAATTTTCTCGTTCTTGGTGCCTTTGTTTCAAGGTTTTATGGTCGGTTCACTTGAGTATAATTATTTGTATTCTTGTAAAGTGGGAATAAAACTCCAGAAGTGCAATGAAATGTTTTTAATTCACTTAAAAATTATAAATGGTACCATAGGTAATTTTTATTTCCTCTATGAGGATGATTATTTGATAAAAATGTTAATAAAAAATGGTTAGTTTATTTTGGCAGTTTTTTCAGCCATTACAAACAAATTTCATTTTATCTAATATTATATCTATAAATTAGTTCCAGAACATGAAATAAGTTAAAATATTACAATTAAAATCTCATTAAATATTAATAATATATTTATGATCAGACATGAATTCAGTAATAAAAAATGAAAATTAATTTTCCTTGGAGACAGTTAACCACCATAATTTGGATAATGGTTTCATTTCTCTAAATAATATGAGACAATAAAAGTAATGGATATAATATCATCCATTATAAATATTAACATATAGTGTATAAAATATAATTTAGTTATTAGTCCTTGATTTATGAAGGAGTTGAGGAGAAGGTAGAAGAAAAAAATAAAAGAAATTAAGAGAGGTGGTTTGAGAAAGTTACCTCTTAAATATGAATGACCCCTTAAGGATCATGGAATTGGAATTTTGGTGAGAACAGAAGAAAATGGATTTCAGTGGAGTGGTAATGATATGTTTTGTAAACTATTTTAATAGTTTCAATGATTTTTATGATAATTTGGGTGGTGATGAGTGGTATTTATACTTATGGAGGGGTGGTTTTAAGTGATTAAATAACGATTATTTTATATTTAAAATCGACCACATTTAGGTGTAATTAATTAAAAAGAATGATATTGTTAATAAATGATTTAAATTATGTTTATGGTCGATCAAAAAATCAACTAACCATTTATCTTTTTTATTTTTAGTTATTTTATGCATTTACCTTTTAACTTTAACCAGTTTCCTTAATTTACCTATACTACGGTAAATCCTTTTTTTACCACGATAACTTTCTTATGCCTAAATAATAATATATGATTATTATATAATTTTGAAATTCTAATTCCAAATTTTCATTATATTTTACCAAATTCTATTCATATAATCAGTAAAATTAAATTTAAAATAAAACCCGTAGATTTGATGAAAAAGTGGGTTTTCAAGAAGTGTATTTTTCATGAAATATATGATTTTATATTGATTATTTTAATAATAATAATAACTGTATGAAATTAAATTATTGTTCATTGATATAAAATCTATACATTTACTTCCAAAAATTCTCCATTAGTGATTATTTTAATTAATAAAAAATGAGAAACATTATTGACTTCAAAATAGTTTTCAAAAAAATCACATTTTTATACCAAAAAATAAACTTAGTGTAAAATATAATATAAAGTTGATTACAAATATTAATTGGAAGAAATATAACTTATAATACATCTGTTAATTTAAATCAAATTAAAAACATAATGGGGCTTTTAAATTGATTGATTTATTGAATGGAAATGACATTTTTACAAAATTCGGTATTTTCACTATTCAATAAAAACCCAATATTTGATGAAAAGTCCAAAAATTTCACCCAAATTAATACGTGGTATTATTATTCTTAAAATTTAGTTAATTTTATAAAATTCAATTTCTAAAATTTCCAAAAATAAATTATGATTCTCACCCATAAAATGCAAGAAACCCCATTTTGGAAAGAAAATGTATTTTTGAAAAATAAAAATCTATTTACTATAAATTTTAGTTATTATTTACTAATAATTAATTAATTCATTAAAAATGAAAATGGGTAGTATATATTTCATAATTTCATTAATAATGTTCATGACCTCCAATTTTATGGTTAGATTATTACAGTCATATTTAAAGAATAAGATTATATGGTTTTTTAATGATTGATATTGTGTATCTTTTACGTTATCGAACATAGTATTTCATTTTACAATATTTGGATGTTATTTTAAGACATTACCTGAGGTAGTGAAAAATGTGGATATGATGTAATTGTTATAAGAGAGGTATCATGTTATCCCTAAAATTCTTGTAAAGGATGTTAGCCCAGAACATAGTGATCGTATCTGATATTTTGTAATCCAAAATATCTAATGAATCTTATTTGATTTAGGTATGACCAAAAAACTATTAGAATATTCTACTTTGACTAGTTATTAATGGGGAACCAAGTAAAAATATTGTTTCATGTTCATATCTCGTCATATGGGTGTTTAATATCTACATGATTCGATCATAAATGTTTGATAAGTTCCAACCAACATTGAGTCAAGATCTGAATCATTGAAAGAAAATCATGACACCCTGATTCACCCCTCCCCTCTCAGGGTGTTCTAGGTTCCTACAGATTCTGTACACCTTCTTTCTCTGGATTAATTTTTAAATGGTATTTTCTATCATAGGAATAATCCATCATTACTTTGTTCGTTCTTAATCATCCAACATTTATAAACAAGTTCTTTATCCAATTCATTTTCCTCTATGAATGCCCTATATTACATTTCCTTTTTTAAAGGTTTTTAACTTAGAAACCAAAAAATGATTGTTTTTTTTAATTATTTTCTAAACTATATACCATTTATCTATATAGTTTAAATTACATATACCTCTTCATTATAATTTAAGGGTATTTACCAATAAATTCATTGAATATCATAAGACACCCAATTATTTCAATGGATTTATCATGTTTTGATTATTGATGGAATTATGAAATATTTTCTTATATTAATCCATTTGGAAGGGATATATAATCCATTTTCTTTCAATTAGTTATTTATTGTATGATGACTGATTGAATTTAAGTGGTGCTCATATATATTGATGATTATGGGTGGGATCTGATATCATCCTCCAATGCATTGTTAAAAAATTTATACCTCATCAGACATGTATACATTGGAATTATTTAGTTTCTCACAAGTTTTCATGTAATTGTGTGACTCATGAAGATGATATTTCCCTATGATAATGTTTTTTCTACATTTATAAGGAAACCTGATGTTATTCTCTCATGGCTCATATGTATTAACTAATGATTTCTTACTCTTTTGATTCATTCATTATGTTATTCCAATCCTTATTCCATGAATAATTATTTGTTATCTATTATTTTTTCGGTATGATTATCGTTTTTATTTCCATGTTCCTTGATTATACCCATATGTTTATCTTATTCTCACTCCTGATATTTGATTTTAATCAGTTATGTTTACCCTTACTGAGCATTTGAAGTCACCGCTTATTCTATTTTCCAATTCCCTAGGATATGAATGAAATTAAATTTTATGATATATCTAGAAGAGTTTATAGTGTGTATAATTTAATTGATATGTTAAATACTTATGGTTTTAGTGGTCCCTTGTATTTAGGTAAAAATTATCATTAGTTAAAAATTACACAGGCTTTGATTTATCATAATTATCTAAAACTATAGACCTTAAAATTCATGGGAATGTATGTAATGTGTTATTTTCCATGAATATTTTAATTATGGGGTAGTTATGAGTTAGGATATTATAGGTATAGTTGTGAAATTCTTCAAAATGAATTAAATGAGTGAAGAATCATACACAATTTGTATGAAATTTTATAAATATAGATCTAAACAGTTTCTTTGACTGTTTTAAAACACTTATATTGATAATGTGATAAACAATTTTTTGATCAAGAAATCCATAAATAGTACATTATTGGTATTTCATGACATCAGTCTCATGAATACTCAATGTACTTATAAAGAGTTAAAATGTTGAAAAATGAATATGATTCCTTATGTGTTCACCATATGATCATTCATGTACGGCATACCCTATAGCTGACTAGACATCTATTATGATTTGATCATAACTCTTACATACCAATCTAATCCATGTGAGTGTCACATGATTTCTATGAAAAACATTCTTATGTACTAGAGAATAACCAAGTATTTTTTTCTTGGTCTTTATAGGTGAGGAAAACTCATTATAAAGAGTTACATTAATAATATCTTTCAAGGAAAAAAAGGATTACATGTGATCTCAATTAGAATTTATGTTTTCTCTCAATGATAGAGCTGTTAGTTTGAATAATTCAAAAAAACCATTAGAAAAGACTTTAAAACCAAGGTAGAGTTCATTACTACATCATATTTTATGGAGGAAGTTATTTGATCAATAATCCACCATTGAACTTCTAGTAGTTCTAAGGATTTTGGGATAAAATAATCTTTAATGGGATAACAGTTGATCAATTTATGAATCCAATGAACTCTAATCTCTTGAGAAAAAAATAAAACCTTCAAAAATACGAAATCATTTGAGAAATTATTGAGAGGGGTGATGTAATGATTTTTGGGTGTATATAGAAGATATTATAAGATATTTATTAACAAAAACATTATTTTAAAAAATCATGAAATTCATATAATGTATTTGGGTATTAGATACAATTTAAACAATATATAATTGTTATTTTTTATGTAAATATACCCAATTATTATAGTAAATTAAATATATATTTATCATTCATTCATATTTGGTATGTATTTTACATGAAGAGTGGAATGATAAAACCCATACAATTATGAAACTGAGTATTCCCTAATTGATAATCATCATGAAGTATTATGGTATGTGATGATATGATAATATTAACATAATTAGAATATTATATATGATACATAGTTTACTCATGAGATAATAAGTAAACACATTTTGTGGAATAGACCAGTAAAATTATAGAACATGAAATATCACATGATATTTTATATACTTAGGGGTGTATTTATTATATGAACCTCTATTACCTATTGTTCAAAAGATACTTAGCATGTTAACCTTCATACATTGATACCTTTCTTACATTAGTATTGAGGCTGAGGTAATCATAGGTAGATTATGTATGTTACTAATCATGTCATCACATGAGTTAAACCAAGATGAAAAATTTATTATTGTATAACAAATATGATATTTTTCCCCTCTATTGAATTAAACTAATTATATTCATGGCCATTCTTAGTTGAGTGTAATGTGTTGTAGTATATTATTTAGATGAATGAAATGTGATGCATTTATTCGATCTGTCTAGTCTATTTAAAAGATTACAGAATGTCTAAGTTAGACTATATTAGATTAACATGTTCCATGTATAGTGTAAGAATTTCTTCACATTAACATGATTCTCCCACTCTCTCAATTACTGGGTGCTACTAGGGTTTATTAACTACATATTTAGTGTTCTCCTTATTTGATTTAGTAACCTTCACTGTTGATTTTGTTTCTCCTTCCCATCTTTTCCTTTCCCTAATGGTATTTCTTTCTCAACAATGTAATTCTCTTTTATGTTTTTTTGTGGTTTTTTTTACCTATTGAATTCAACCTGGGACATTCACTTGTATCAAGTGTGTATTAAAAGTGTCTTTTTTAATGTTGGTTCTTCTACCTTATTTCTAATCCTTTTCTTTTTGGGTCTCACCTCACCTCATCTCAATCCTCCCAGATTTTCCCATCACTAGTTTAGTTTCAAGTGTGATTCTCATCCATTTAGTGAAAGATAATTCCCAAATAATTCCATTTCTTGAACTTAATGTTTCACTATAGAGATCATATTATCCATTGGGTAATAGTTTTCATATGTCTATTATATGGTTTCACATAATAGTAATTTTATATGATAGTTTATGTCTCATGGTGATAATCTATTTTTTGATGTAGGTGTTCAAATTTAGTGGTTGGGGTGTCATCGTTGATATATTAGTGATGAATATTAAGAAAAAACTTCCTGGATATTTAATATATAATTATGGTTTTGTAATTCATGCTATTAATTTGGTTGAAAATTAGGTTCTGACCCTTTTCTACGCTTTTTTACTATGTGTATTTTTCCCCATGTTGTGTTCCTTCCATTAGTGTTCCTAAATGATATCGATGATCCTTGACAGTGATTATCTTTTTTTAAGAAATATGGGGACATAGGCTCTTATATTAATTCGAAGAAAAATTTCAAGAGTTTGAAAGAAGGAATTGTAAATTTTCCTTAAATAATAATAGGAAGCATGTCACAAGGAAGAGTTTTAGAGAAGAAACTCATCTCTTTAGTTACCCCTTTGTTTGCAATACCATCAGTAAGATAGTTGGCTTCACAAAAGGCATGAATGATAATATAGTTCAAAGAGGTATGTTTGTCAAAAAAATTGCCTCATTTTTTTGTTATCTTCCCGGAGAGATGTATTGATTCCATCATAAGAGCATAAACTATGGTGGTGGAGTCTCACTTGAACAAGTTGTTATTCCAACTTCTTTGACATGAAATTTCCACCACCCTGATGGGGCCCAATATCACCACTTGTAGTGCAGTGTCATTTCCACAAGATCCATAAAACAGTTCCACGACATCCCTATTATGGTCTTTAAAGATGATACAAAACCCTGATGGCCCTGAGTTACCCCTTGAGTCCCTATTAGTATTTCATTTAATCTATCCAGGAAAGGGGGTCTCCATAAAACTTCAAGAGTTTCATGAGTGTGAGGGAAGTTACCAGCAAAGTACAATTGTCTCAGCACCATGAAATCTCCCACTGAATTGATACATCTTTCACTATACAGTGCATTTGAATTTTTTATAGCTTCATTTATGTCTAAAAAATCCTGGTGAGTATTTAATGGAAAACTATTATGGAAGATTTTGTTCTGGCCCCTCCATATAGTGTTGAACAATGATTATCTATGAAAATGAACTATTCTTCTCTACTTTCCTCTCTTATGGATACATATATTTTAATGGTTTCATCCTTGAAAATTCCTTCAATAGAGGTTGGACTCGAATGTGTTAGTTTTTTTACATGTTGTAAATTATTCTTAAACCTTTTATGGTTTCCTTTTTTATTTTTTTATTGATTGGTCCTTGTTCCATTAAATGTTTTGTAGGGAATTTTCTCATAACCTCAATTTGGGTACCAATATTACGTGTAAAAGTGATTTATATATAAAAATAAATAAAATAAATATAAAAATAATGATACATATTTTGGTAGACATGTTCACATGGAAAATTTTTGTGTTTGATCAAGATTATACCCAACCTCGTTATAACTTAAGATACAATATAAATTTTATAGAGGTTGTTCATTGCTTAAAATTATGGATTATAGAATTCATATATTTTTCAATTCTATAGAGTCTTGAATGGAAATACATTAGTTCAATAAATTCGGTTTAATTTTCGTAACAATGTAGGTAAAAAATTTGAGATAGTATATTTGATAATCATATCCAATGAAGTTTGGATTTATTTTTGAAAGGTTGTGAAATTGTACAAAATTTTAAGGATTAAGTGAAAGTGGTATATTTCTTGACATATTCACTAATGAATAAACCATAATTTGTTGATATTTCATATTTCATGGTTTATTATATGTGGTGGATGTTGAAACTACATTGTGGAGTTCATAATGAATTATATGGGATATTATTCTACCAAATTTCTTATAATTAGTATAATATAATTTCATAATGTGACACATCATGTGATTATATGCATATGATTGAGTGATTGTTAAAGAAGTTTAAAAATAAATTAAATAACTTAGGATCCATTGTAATTATTATAATGGGAGCAAAATATTAAATGGTTTCATAATGTCTGAAATAGGTGGAAATCAATCATATCCTCCATTCAATGAAAGAGATTTATATAATAAATTTCATAGACCTCATTTTTATAGAATAAATATTAATATCGTATAAATTGAATCTATCTTATTATTTTATACTCATTTACCTTCTAGGATAGGGTGTTGGATCACTTTTTAATGATACAAGGAACATTTATTTATCCTTGGAGATCATAGTAAAAAATCATTATTGTATATTATTTAAGATAGACAGTGATGTATGCTTTGTTTTCTATTTTTTATTTTATTTTATCAGTTACAATATTTGTAGATCTTATGATTGGGTTTTGTATCTTTATTCCATTGTATTTGGGTATAGATATTTCCTATAAACCCCTTCATTATATACACTCAATAAAAAACATCATCACCGACCTCAGCTATTATGCCAGCTGAGTTGTTGTTTGGTAAGATATATTTCTCACAGAAAAAATTCTTGACTTGTCATTTCTTTCCAAAATTCTAGAAGGTGAGACCAAATAACTTGCATATATTGGATATTTCCCCTTGATTTATATCTTTTTATTGGATTTTTCCTCTACATAGATCTCCTACTTCCATTATTATTCATAGAAAATTAGATATTTATCTTTAATTTCATCATTTATTATTTTCATTGAGGAATAGATTCCCTACAAAATTCATCGTTAATTGGACACATCTTGAAGAGATATTAAATTCTATTTTAGTTTCTTCTTAAATTTCGAGCAATAAATATAATAAAATGAGATAACTCACATCATCATCAATGGTAATATCTTTCTAGGTAAACTAAACTAGACCATTTTTAACTCATTGGTATGATCAACAATAAATCTTCCATAAAAAACTTTAGTTTAAATAACCATCACATAAAATATACCTTATTATATGTGAAGGACTCTCATATATATTTTCTAGTACTTAAATTTTCTCAATTGTTATCTTCTATAATCTAATATTGATTTTCCATATTCTTTATTAATGTAGCATGAACAATTCTCATAAACTATCGATTAATGAAAATTTCATTCATCCTCATACACATCATTTGGTTTATTATCTATAAGTTTCACACATATATATTTTTTTAAAATACAATCCTTGATCTATATTCACCAACATTTGAAGTCAGATATATATAATCAATAGATCATTACCTTGATCTCATACATAGAAACCATTTAAAATTATAAATTCAACCATGAAATTCCAAAAACATACTTTGATACAAGTTTATACAAATGAAAAAACATATAAATAAGTTGATATGATAATTGAGAAAGAAATGAACCAATAAAATATCATTTAAAAGGAAAATGAACAAAACAAATCACATATATTTACAATGTTTGAGAAATCTATATATCAATGAAGTAGGAAAAAAATTCACTATAGTTAAAAGCATAATTTCATAGCGATAAAAATAGTATGACCAGTTTCTATAATCCTGTCACAAATATAATGTTATTTAATTCCTTTTTATATCACCCAGATCTGTATAATTTTCTATAGATCTACAGTACCCACTATTGATATATTTGGTTAACTCAACTATAGTGGCCAAATATGTTGTAAAAAAATAATGAATATCTTAAAATCCTAGATACTATATTCATAAGAAATAAATAGATGCCTTAAGATCAACCATTTATATTGATACAATGTCGAATGAGAGTCTCATCAGACTATGACCTTCCCATGAACATTACCTAATGTAAATGGTTTTGTCCCAAATTTTGTAAAGTATTGTAGTGTGTTTTCTATTTATTTTCAAACTAACTTGTGTATGTTTTGTTCTTTCATCTAGGTTTTGAAAAATTTACCCTAAAATTATCCAAATTCAATTAAAATATTAAGATGAAAAAAATTATAAGTTTAGGGTGTGATTTTATAACCTGACCTTATAAAAGTAAGAGAATACTTGAATGAGGTCGAAAGTTACGTGAGGGTTGTGCCACTTTTACATAGGTAGTTCCCAATGATATAAACTTTCCATTGATATATGAGTTATAATACGTTTTTTTTTGGGACTATATTATTTAAATTGTTCTTAGGTTATTTCACATTTACAAGTCTCAATGATAAAACATTAAAACACATTTAAGTTGATTATTATGCTAGGAAATGATAAATAAAGGGACATTGAGACATGTTTTGGGAGATACTTGACTAAAGTAGGATGAACAAACCAAGTATTAGGGGATTCATCATTAGACGATCAATGCACATATATTAAAGCCACATATTCTAGTGCTTCTTATATTTCATACCTCCTAACCACATTGTGAAGTCCCAACCTGGGTGCCATGCAACGGTGCCTCAAGCCGGTCATTCACATGACCTCAAGTGCACCTCCCCATTCTCTAGAGGCTGCCAACTAGTAGAGAGGGTCTGGTAAGTATATCATACTGAGATTATACCCTATTTTATCTGAGAAAAACACCAGTAGAAATAAACAAATAAATATAGAAGCATAAATGAACATAAAAATACCAACGTCAAAAGATAAGAAAAGTAGGAAATACAGTGTTCAACATAAAATAACACATACAACTTCAAAGTAAGTGTAAAAGTTACTAAAATTAAACTGAATGTAACGAAACTAACTTATCCTATGTGGGTCACTAACCACATCTGGTTAACTTAAGAAAGATCCATCTCCAATCACAAACCTAACCCATGTCCCTTTCCCTTAACCTATCCTGATATAAAAAATTATATTCGGGTACCAATCAGGCAGCCTGAGTAGGGTGTGAGTATAACTTAACAATCCAGCACCAGTGGTGTCTAAAACAATCTTGTCATACAATGTTTGTAGTTTTATAAGGAAATAATTACAATGTATAAATAAATAGTTATCACATTATCATTTATTCTTTATTTAACCACATTAACTCTAGGGTTCCGGAGGACACTTGTACATCAATACTATCTTTGGATCATACCAAATCCCTAAGAATTCCCTATGTAATATCATATCTTAATACTTACTTCGAATCATGATAGAGCTCAAAGTATTCAAAGGTGGTATGATATCTCAGTACCTAATTCGACTCATGTCAGAGTGTGAAAGGTAGTATCTTATATTACCATTATTACCACTCTTCATGTTATAAATCGTCATGGGAAATATAACATCATATCTTTCCTCCCAATTCTCAACATGCATACATACCATTGGTGTATATCATCATGTCTCGCACCCAATTATCATTTGTGCACACAAAACACTAGTTTATATCATCATTTATAGCACCCTATCCATTCAATAACCTGATAGATCTATCTCTAAAATAGATCATCAGGTCTAGACCTCATTAAACAACTATGAATTTGAATCATCATCAACCTAGATCATCATGTATAGCACCCCAATCTATCAACCATTAATTAATTTCTATATTCATTAATACATTCCCATTAGTTAATTAAATAATTAATTTACTAATAACTTCACTTTTTCACTTAATAAATTTAACAACTTATTAACTATTCCCATACTAAGCATAAAATAATTAATTCACCAATTAATTCTTCTCAATTTAAAATTCAATTGTTCGATCATTAAATAATCAATTAGTTATCCCAAATATACAACTCAAAATATTTTATCAATTCCTCAAATCCCCAACTCAAGCCTTGTTAATTAATTTATCAAATTAATTATCCCAAATTTTCAATCCCTCGAATCTCATAATTAAATATCCAATTAATTATCGTGTTCATAGATCTAATAATCCCAAAATTTCACAATTCCATAATTAATTAATTCACCAAATTAATTAAATCTATTTTGAAATCCCATTGCTAAACAATTTTATCAGTTCTAAAACTTTCATTAAGAAATAAAAATTATGACTACCGGAAAATGGATTTTAGACCACCAACATTAAAACTGGAGGAAGGAGTGACATAACCCTATATCTAAGATAGAAATCATATTCTTGATTCCTTTCAACAACAACCAGTTAATAAATTTGAAATATATCTAAAGTAGATAAATAACTGGAAGGCACACCATAAAAATATAGGTCCATATTTTCAATATATAATTCTTGATCACTTCTGGATCAAAGGGGACTCCGAGAAATCAATATCATAAGACCTTTAGTGAAGATGGAGGTGTGGGGAGGGTCCTCATTCAATGAATGAGGTGCATGTCGAGGTTTTGATTGAATGCGTAGGTGATCATGATACCTTTAGTTGAAGATGGTGGTGTGAAGAGCATCTATGTAATTGAAAAGCATGTGTGGAGGGTTATATGAAGCAGGAGATGTGTTTTTAATAATATGGACATCGAATTTACAAAATGTGAATTCCAATTTCATGTCATGTAAACATCATAACTTATTTCCCATTTTCCCATAATAAATCCCATAAAACATTTTAAAAACAATAAATAAATATTACATGTGGTGTAATCTACTTTCGTGATAGGTCGGAATGTGGTGAAAGAAAATTACATGGGGTGTAATCTACATTCGTGATATGTCAACATGTGGTGAAAACTACTTTCATGACATATCTACATGTGGTTAAAACCATTTACAGGGGATTTAATTTTTTAAAAAATTTTAATTAATTCACACCGTGAATTAAAAGAAAGGAAAACCATATTGCCCAATTTTTTTTTAAAAAAAGTCATACCTGGAAAAATAAAGGATCTAGGAATCTCCCCACCATATAATATCTCATCCTCATGCTACACTCCCAAACATATCTACGATTTTGGGTCAATATTATTAGGCCAGTGATCATGTATATATGCCTCCCTTTCCAAAGTATCCTTCTAAACTCTGCTATTTTACGACAAAACATGAACTATCTTCACGGTCATTACATATAAAAACATTATCACTGTGATCGAACACATATATTAGGTTCTCCTCAAAGGATTTTATATCTCAAGCTCAAGATCATCCACATCGATCACATGAGAAGGATTGGGGTGATTATGCCAAAGTTGTGATAAAAGGGAAAACACCATGCATAGCACTATATTTCTGTGGAAGGTCCAATTAATACACCACCAACTAGATTCTATCTACAATCTCAAATGGTCCAACAAATCTAGGAACCTACAAGACCTATCTCCATATCATGTGGTGACTCAACCTAGGTGACACTAAAAAGAATACACAATCACATTGTTTAATCTCTAAGGGTCATATATGTCTATCATTATATGAATTATTCCTAGTTTGATCCATAGTGTAACACCCCAAGCTTCCACGATACGCTTCTCATTCAATAATGCAATAGCTTGCATTGTATGCAAGTTCAAGATTCTAACACACCGCGACCAATCAAAAGAGCCTTTATGAATAGTAATACCAACTTTTTGAAATTATATAAATTTTATATTTCAAAATGGACTTGATTTTTGGATTCGGAATATCAAAATTAGCCTATGTAGAATTTTTGGTATTTTTCTGAGAACTTCCAATTTTTTATGAATAGTAAAAAATACTTAAAAACAAATTTTTTAATCAAAATATTTTATAGTGATAAATTATATGAATGAGTGGTTTTATAGTATAATTAGAATATATTTTAACCTTTTTATCCAATGGTGTTCATTATAATTAATTTCACTTATAAATTGGACATAAACAATTGTCAATCTTTTGATATATACTTTCTTAAAAACACGCTATTTATTGTGACAACGAGAATTAATTATTATATTAATTAATTAAACTTATATGTGTTAAATTTTTTAAAATATAAATAATTTTTTAATTCATAATATCAATTATATCTTAGGGTGAATTTTTGATATTGTTCTGAAAAACTTCAATTTTTGATGAATAGTGAAACCACTAAGTGGTAGTTAAAAAATTGATTTTTCATTTAAATGAAATTTTACCACATCTATGATTTGAATTTCAAAAAACCGACAAACATAATTGTCATTAAGAAGTAAAATTTGGTTCAATGGGATTAAAATAATTTTTGGTGAATAGTAACTTTTAAGTACTATTAATCGCGATTATAGGTAATTAGTGTAATTTAAAGTAAATATAGTGATATAATAATATGAAATTACCATTACACTTATACTAACCTTAATGGATGAGTCATGGCCGACCAAGACAATCCATGGGTCATCTTGGGGACCCCAGGGAGCCACTTGGTTAAGAAAATGACATTAATAACTTTTTATTTAAAGTAAAAATAAAATTGTCACAAACATGTATTGTTTTACTAAAAAATATTTTACAAGGGGTTATAAAAGTTATATTTCGACTATAAATATCCATTGTAAATATAAAAATATTTCCTACATCATGGAAGTTTTTTTTATAATTTTTAAAAATTAAATAAATTAAATTTTTTATGACACCATGATGATGCAATGATTACCTCATTAATTAACGATTTAAATAAAATGAAAAGATAATGTACAATGTAAGACATAAACCTATCAAAAACCTATTATATGATTATAATTAGAACCCTTATCACATTATATTCGAAATATATAATTTTGGGACCTTTGAAATCCTAAAATCATTTCATAATAATGTAACATTTCATGACATTCCAAGAGTGCCCCTCCTCTCCTATTATAAAAGGCCCCCACCTCTACCACCTTATTCGCACCTTCAAAGCCATTTGGATCTGCCATCCTCCACTCAAATACTCTCTCAACTTCCCTCTATTACTCCTAGAAGCATCACTTTGGGTATAATTATTCCCAAGGAAGCCTTTGTCTCAAATCAAAAAGATTTACTCGATTTTAAGGTAATGTCTTCTCTTATGTTCTTTTGTTTTATGTTGCTTCTCCAACCCCTTAACCTCTTTTTATTCCTTTATTTTGTAACAACACCAGTATCTTCAATATAAAATTATTTTTTTATGACAATTATTTGATTTACACTTACACACACCTTCGTCTAATGGTTAATGAACATAATGTTTCTGTGGGTGGCGAATTACTGCCTCATGAAATGATGATTGTTCAATCGTCTTTTAACACCTCTCATGGTGGCCATTAAGCTGTCACTATATTTATATATACTATATATCATGTTTATTTTTTCCTTATGATTCTATATTTTTCATTTATGTCATACCATTAAGATTTCCATTATAGGTAAATGCGATAATTTCATTTTAGGAAGTGCGGACTACCGCCCCCTTAAAGTGATTTGAATCGTTAATGCCATATGTGGGACGTATAAAGGATGGATTAAATGATATTATATATTATATTATACTGGAATTATAATATACCTTTATATCATTATAATTTCATTCCATTAAATACGAAATAAAAATGAAAGTAGCGTTCATGCGTACGTACGACTTACCGTCTCCATGAACGGTACATTTAATTTCATACCTCTAAATGTTATGTAATATTATAAATGAATTTATATTCTGGATATATATGATATATATGATATCTAGATCATGAATATAATTCTGTATATAATAGATATTTTACCACATGAACAACTTGTAATTATAAGAAGTTTATTTTTTACACAAGTACTAAAGATCGACAAAACGACTTAAATAATTACATAATATTCATAACATGGTAATAAGTGATATAAATGGAATAATTAACTTGAAAAAGGTTCTTAAGCAAGTATAAATTAACTCTACTTTATTATTCAGGATATTAAAGAACGATCGAGTCAAGTCGGACATGAGGTAAGGGACTTCATCTCAATCTCCTTTCATTGAGGCATATTTTGTTTTATACAAAACTTTATTTTATACAGTGTATAAACTCCTTTGACTTTTATGTTTATTCAAAAGGAATATTTTTTGTATGAAGAGTTTTACTAAATGTCAAAAGGGACTGTTTTTTTGTCGTACGTATGGGGCAACAATGACTTCTCCGCCTCTGTGACCATTATTTGAGTTTCAACTTCCTCTACAAGCCAAAATATTCTTTTAAAAATGAAATATAAATACAATGTTTTACTTTTCTTCTATTTTGGTATTGAAAATTGTTTTATTATATCAATGTGTTGTATTGATATCTTGTGATTTAACTGTGGAAATGTTATGTTTCCTTTATGCATATTTTATGTGATACGATTATGTTATGGTTTATGATATGTTTAAACCTGTTCATAGGAGGAATGAATTGGACTTAATAAGTGATGGTTGGAGCCCACTATAGCTCCTCGATTCATTGATAGGTCTCATGAGACAAACTAGTGTCTTGGCACGAGGCCTTCACAAAATCTTATTTGTAGTCTTGGCACGAGGCCTTGGCTACGTGGTTCTGATAGTCTTGCATTATGCATTCCATCATTATGAAAGTGGTTACTGAGATTGCATGTGATTATTCGACTAGTATAATATCCATGTGAATAACTAAATGGAATTATTTCATTTTATTTTATCCATATTATGTTGAAGTTCAAGTTTAAAAGGATTTTGTTTTAGTTATACAATGCCTTAAATACTTATGTTTATTTATGAAAGTCTCCGAAATATTGTAATCCTTATTGAGAATCTGAGCTCACCCATTTCTATGTTTTATTTTTTCCAGGATGTGAACAAATATTTTATGACTGACCTGCAGGGATAGTCTAAAGGGGATATGAGTGTGGACTATGGAGACCATGTAATTGTAGTTTTTCATTTTCTGATGTAATGTAACATTTATGAATGTATCTAGTGTTTCCAAGGCTACTAAACTAATTGGTCATTCGAGATTTGATCTTTTTTTATCATGCCAATGTTACGTAATAATGCACTGACTCTGGGTAACTAGGGTCGGGGCGTTATAGTTAGTTTAAAAGGTAGTTTAGTACTAACCTTGGATGCTAGATTTAGATAAACTCTGATTAGAGCACATAACCCTAAGATATACTTTGAGGATTAGTATAGAAGAACTTCCTAGAATTTTGGTATTATAGAGATTTTGTGAGTTTTCTAAGAAATACATCCATGTCTAGATACGAGTAAGTGGAGGTGGATCTGGCACAGATGTACCTAGGGGTAGAACCCGAAAACACCGCTTTGAGATAGACTCGAACGGGAACCGGTGCACGACAACGGGCCTTACTGTACTCTTGCTTACGACACTCCTGGGGGATATGCTTAGGATAATTCTCATTTTATTTACAAACCATTATGAAGTGTTTATGAGTATATACTTCCTCAAAGAAAACATATTTATGATTATGGATTATATCCATAAATATTTCAATTTATATTAAGTTTTTTACAAGTATGGAATTATGTATTTTGATTCATAAACTGATCTAGTTTATGCCATTGTTTAGAAATGGCGCCTAGTGGATGGAATGGAAACTGTATCAGTGCACACACTCCATGTATGGATTTCCCTCCTGCTCAAGATAATTATAATAGAGTTGGTTATACAACTGGTGCTGATGATCTTATCACCATACTGGGAAAACTCACTCAGGTTATGAATAATAACCTTACTCATATAAAACACCTTGATCTATAATGTGGAGGAACAATGTTAGACCGCTTCATGAGGCAACAACCACCAACATTAAATGGGAGTACAAATCCCTTAGTATCTGAGCAATGGATAAATTCCATAGAGAAAATATTCCATGACTTGGGGAGTAGTGAAAGGGAAAAGGTTATGATGACAGTTTACCACCTCACTGGAGATGCTGATCAATGGTGGTCATTGATTCAAAACCCAAAGGAAGATGATGGAATATCAAATATGGAATGAAGGGAGTTCAAAGAGATTTTCTTAGAAAAATACCATCCTTGTGACCATCGAGCAGATGTGGAAAGGAAATTTCTGAGTCTGACACAAAAGGAGGATGATAATGTCGCAAAGTATGGGGCCAAATTTACAAGGTTAGCGAGGCATGCTGCAGATTATATACCTAACCCAAGAAGTAAGATTGATCGTTTCTTTGATGTGCTAAAACCATTTCTTCGTCGAGCTTTTGTATCACAATCGTTCTCAACATACGAAGATATAGTCTCATGTTCTATCAAGACAGAAAAGTAATTCTCTAAATCTTATGACAATAATGTAAATAAATAGAATAAGAGAACGTTGGAAAAAGAGACAAATAAAGGGAAAAAGGGAAAGAAGGATTTTCCATTATACAAAAATTGTGGGAAGAATTACCCCAGTACTTGCCTAAAAGGAATGGGAGTTTGTTATAAATGTGGAGAAAAAGGTAACCAGGCTCTTGATTGCAAGGGAAAGAAAGAGGTTTTAAATGTTGAATGCTATAATTGTAGAGAAATGGGGCATTATGCAAATGAATTCCCTAAGCACCAAAGAAACTTACCTCAGAAAAGGCCCAGGGAGAAAGGGAAATCTTATGTTGTTACTACAGTTGAAGTGGAATAATTATTTTATTTGTGTTTTTGGACTAAAGAACTATATTATGTTTATAAGAAAAATGTGATATATATACGGATTGTACTGTAGTAATTTTTGTTTTCATTAAGTTTTTAATATGATGAAGGTAATTATATTTTTAGTATGTGACAATAAGAGAAACTTTACTTTATTTGGGGAATCTGATGAATTGATTTTGGAATTTAGAGACCCTTTAGAGAAAGTCTGGACAGAGCTATTTTAGATAACTATAAAGGTTGGAATGGATTATATTTTACATTGGATACTATTGTTAAGGTTATTTTTGGATATTTATAAAAACAACAACATACAGACCGTGTGGAAACCCGTCGCGTCGGACAAAGCTGTGGGAATCGAACCCACAACCATAGTGCGATTGGGATTTATCGACTACCACTGGACTATGTGAAGTCCCTGGAGTGTATAATTTAGTTTTTTAGTTATAATAGATGAATTATAAATTTATTTTTTGAACCACATATGGTTAGGATAAATAGAATATTTTTTATTTCTGTTAACTTTTGGAGTGAAAGATGGGTTTGTGGTAAAAATTTAGTGTGGAATGAATTTCTACATGAAAAGTAAGTATATTTCCTTAAGTTCTTAGTAAATATCATAAATAAATTCTTCAACTTTATGAATGGTAACTTAAAACAAAAAAATGTTGTCAGTTAACTTTTCCTACTGGGGAATCAAAGACCGTTTAACCAATCACCAGTTTGTGATTTTCTTGTAGTTACCTTTCTCTTAATCCTGCTTTCTACAACTCTTCATCAGGCCTTGATGGTTTATTTCTCCTCTATATCCATGTTTTCATAGAATCCTAGTATGGGATATCTTGGGTGACCTTTGTACTTCTCTTTCTTTCTTTTAAAGTTTTGTTTTTATTAACCCTATTTCTGATATGGGTTTTCCACAAAGGTATTTTTTATTTTGAACCTTTTATTTTAGAAGAACAATTTCAAATTGCGTGGATGCAATTTATTGAAGGAGGGGATAATTTAACACCCCAAGATTCCATGATATGCTTCTCTTTAAATAATTTAATAGCTTGCATTGTACGCAAGTTCGAGATTCTAACACACCGCGACCAATCAAAATAGCTGTTATGACTAGTAATACACACTTTTTGAAATTACATACATTTTATATTTCAAAATGGACTTCATTTTTGGATTCTAAATATCAAAATTATCCTATGTTGAATTTTTGGTATTTTTCCGAGAACTTCCAATTTTCGATGAATTGTGAAAAATATTTAAAAACAACTTTATTAATCAAAGTAATGTATAGTGATAAATTATATGGTTGAGTGGTTTTAAAGTATAATTAGAATATATTTTAACCATTTTATCCAATTGTGGTCATTATAATTAATTTAACTTTTAAATTGGACATAAACAATTGTCAATCTTTTGATATATATTTTCTTAAAAACGCGCTATTTGTTGTGACATCAGGAATTAATTATTAAATTAATTAATTCAACTTATATGTTTTGAATTTGGTAAAATAGAAATCATTTTTGAATTAAGAATATCAATTATATCTTAGGGTGAATTTTTGGTATTGTTCTGAAAAACTTCGATTTTTGATGAATAGTGAAACCACTAAGTGGTAGTTAAGAAACTGATTTTTCTTTTAAATGAAATTTTACCACCTATGTGATTTTAATTTCAAAAATCTGACATACATCATTTTCATTAGGAAATAAAATGTGGTTCAATGGGATTAAAATAATTTTTGGTGAATAGTAACTTTTAAGTTCTATTAATCGCGATTAAAGGTAATAAGTGTAAATTAAGGTAAATATAGTGATATAATAAATTTAAATTACCTTTACACTTATCCTAACCTTATTGGGTGAGTTATGGCCGACCAAGAAAATCCATGGGTCAACATGGGGACCCCATGGATCCATTGGGTAAGAAAATGACATTAATAACTTTTTATTTAAAGTAAAAGTAAAATTGTCACAAACATGTATTGTTTTACTAAAACAATTTTTACAAGGGTTTATAAGAAATATCTTTTCAAATATAAATATTCATTGGAAGGCTAAAAATATTTCCTACATCATGGAAGTTTTTTTATAATTTTTAGAAATTAAATAAATTAAATTTTTTATGACATCATGATGATGCAGCGATTACCTCATTAATTAACGATTTAAGTAAAATGAAAAGATAATGTAAACTCTAAGACTTACACTTGTCAAAAACCTATGGTATGAGTATATTTATAACCCTTATCACATTATCATAGAAATATTTAATTTTGGTACTATTTAAATCCGAAAATTATTTCATAATAATGTAACATTTCATGACATTCCAAGTGTGCCCCACCTCTCCTCTTATAAAAGGCCCCAACCTCTACCACCTTATTCACACCTTTAAAGCCATTTGGATCAGCCAAAATCTTCCAAAATACTCTATAAACTTCCCACTCTTACTCTTAGAATCCTCACATTGGGTAGATGTCTTACCAAGGAAGCCTTTGGCTCAATTCTAAAAGATTTACCTGATTTTAAGGTAATGTCTTCTCTTATGTTCTTTTGTTTTATTTTTCTTATCCAACCCATTAAACTCTTTTTATTCCTTTATTTTGTAACAAAAAAAGTATCTTCAATATACTAGTATGTTTTTATGAGAATTATTTGATTTAAACTTACACACACCTCCATCTAATGGTTAATGAACATACTGTTTCTGTGGGTGGCGAATTACTGTATCATGAAACGATGATTGTTCAATCTTATTTTAACACCTCTAATAGTGGCCATTAAGATGTCACTATATTTATATATGATATATATCATGTTTATTTTTTCCTTATAAATCTGTATTTTTCATTTATGGCATACCTTTATGATTTCCATTATGGGTAAACGCGATAATTGCATTTTAGAAAATGCAGACTACCGCCCCCTCAAAGTTATTTGAATCGTTAATGCCATATGTGAGACATATAAAGGATGGAGTAAATGATATTATATATGATATTATAATGGAATTATAATATACCTTTATATCATTATGATTTCATTCCATTAAATATGAAATAGAAATGAAAGTAGCGTTCATGCGTACGTACGGCCTACCGTCTCCATGAACGGTGCATTTCATTTCTCACCACTAAATGTTATGTAATATTATAAATGAATTTATATTCTGGATATATATGGTATATATGATATCTAAATCCTGAATATAATTATGTATATAATGGATATTTTACCACATGAACAACTTGTTATTATAAGAAGTTTATTTTTTACTCAAGTACCAAAGATCGACAAAATGACCGTCATTAACTTAAATAATTACATAATGTTCATAACATAGTAATAAGTTATATAAAAGGAATAATGAACTTGAATAAGGTTCTTAAGCAAGTATAAATTAACTCTAGTATATTATTCAGGAGATTAGAGAACGATCGAGTCAAGTCGGACATGAGGTAAGGGACTTCGTCTCAATCTCCTTTCATTGAGGCATATTTTGTTTTATACACAACTTTCTTTTATACAGTATATAAACCCCTTTTAATTTTACGTTTATTCAAAAGGAATCATTTTTATATGAAGCGTTTTACTAAATGACAAAAGGGAATGTTTTTGTGTCGTACGTATGCAGTGACAACGACTTCTCCACCACCGTGACCATTATTTGAGTTTCGGCTTCCTCTACAAGCCATAACTTTCTTTTAAAAATGAAAAATAAATACCATGTTTTACTTTTCTTTTAATTTGGTATTGAAAATGGTTTTATTATATCAATGTGTTGTATTGATATCTTTTGATTGAAATGTGGAAATTTTATGTTTCCTTTATACATGTTTTGTGTGATACGATTATGTTATGGTTTATGATATGTTTAAACCTGTTCATATGAGGAATACATTGGACTTAATAACTGATGGGTGGAGACCACTATAGCTCCTCGATGCGTCGATTGGTCTCATGAGACAAACTAGTGTCTTGGCATGAGGCCTTGACAAAATCTTATTTGTAGTCTTGAAACGAGGCCTTGGCTACGTGGTTATGATTGTCTGGCATTATGCATTACATCATTATGAAAGTGGTTATTGATATTACTTATGATTATTCGACTAGTAGAATATCCATGTGAATAATTAAATGGTATTATTTCATTTTATTTTGGAAATATTATGCTGATGTTCAAGTTTAAAATTATTTTGTTTTAGTTATACATTGACTTAAATGATTATGTTTATTTATGAAAGTTTTTGCTATATTGTTATCCTTACTGAGCATCTGACCTCACCCCTTTCTATGTTTTATTTTTTCCAGGATGTGAAGAAATATTTTATGACTGACCTGCAGGGATAGTCTGAAGGGGATATGAGTGTGGACTATGGAGACCATGTTATTGTAGTTTTTCACTTTATGATGTAATGTAACATTTATGAATGTATCTAGTGTTTCCAAGGCTACTAAACTAAACGGTCTTTCGAGACTTGATCATTTGTGATCATGCCAATGTTACGTAATAATGCACTGACTCTGGGTAACTAGGGTCGGGGTGTTACACATATCCATACATTTTTGAATCATTTGAACATGCTCTAATGTATCCTGCACGAGACTTAGTCCCAAAAACTATGAATCACCTGCCTCCATATAGCATAGTGGTGATATGCATGGACTACTATAAATATCCACTTATGGTTCCATCTGTATAGTTTCTGTATAACTGTGGTTATATGAATACTCCACTCAATCCATGTTATTCTCCCATGACCCCCCTAATTCAAGAACATGTGCCCAAAATATATCCTTAAGCACTTGTATAATACACTCCAAATACCCATCTATCAATGGTTGGAAAGCCATACTTAATAATACATGGATACCAAGTACTTTCTACAAGCCCTGCCAAAAGTGTGAAGTAAAACGTGAGTCACGGTCTGAATCTATAGTATGTATAACCCTATATAGATAGACTATCTCCCTAACATATATTTCTCCCTACTACTCTACTATGAAGGTTAATTGCATTGGAAACAAATGTGCTACTTTGGTCAATCGATACAAAACAACCGAGATAGAATCCTTCTTTTTAAGGGTGTCTAGAAGACCCACCATAAATTCCATGGTCATGTCATCCCACATCCACTCAAGAATGGGTAACGGTTATAGAAAAACTCTAGGTCATTGATGATCTGCATTCACCTTCTGATAGCTGAAGCATCTTGTCACAAACCCAACTATTTACTGTTTCGTGCCTAACAACAAAAAATGTTGTCATAGTTCACGGTACATTATGGTCTCCCCTGAATTTACCTCCCACTTTGAGTCATGAAATTACCACATGAGCACCTCCCACATGATCATAGGAACAATCACTAGATTCTTTATATAGATGATCTATTCCTCATCTATCAACTAGCTCAAAGGAGTATCCCCACATTAAAAGCTTTACCTCGAGGTAAATAACTCTAGATCCTCATATTTTTTATCCCTAATCTCTCTCAAAAATGTAGACTCCACTAAAACTACTACAAGAGTCATATTTTTCTGAATCTCCTGAACCACCACATGCATTTTAGCCAACAAATTCATCATCTTAAACTCAACATTAGACTCTTAAACTATCTAAGTATGATATTTCCATCTCAAATCATCGACCAAAATACTTCCTTTATCGGGAGTATATTCAAACTCAAAATCAAAAGATTTCATATACCCAACCCATCTCCAATACTGAAGATTCAAATCTCTTTTCTACAAGATGTATCTAAAACTCTTATGATTATTAGACACTGTAAACTTCCTTCCCAACAGGTAATTCTAACAACACATTAAAGCACAAACCACTACTGATAACTCAAGGTCATGAATAGGGTAGTTATGTTCATGATAATTTAACCGCATAGACCCATACATGACAAATCTATCCTCTTTCATCAACAAAGTTCCTTGTCCACTCCCAGAAGCATCATAATATGTTATATATTCATCAACTATATTCGGTTGGATCAAGGTAGGTGTCGATGTTAAATGCTTCTTCAACTCTTGGAATTCCTTATAACATGCTTCCAAATATTCAAACATTATCCCCTTTTCTTAAATCCCAAAATCAATGCTTCCAAACATATAATGTCATGTATGAACCTCCTACAATACCCTGCTCACCCAAAAAATATGTGGATATCAAATATGTTATTGGAATACACCCAAGAAACCAATTCATATACCTTAGGTGGGACCACTGACACACCTTCCTCAAGGATTATTTTACCAAGGAAGTGAAACTAATCATTCCAAAAATGGAACTTAAATATATTGGCATATAGAACAGGCCCTCTTAGTGTACTCAAGACAATGTCAAGATGTTGGGCATGATCTCCATGAGTCTTAGAGTACACCAAGATGTCATCCACAAATACCCCCACTAATTCATCCAGGTATGAATGGATGATTATATTAATCTAGAACATAAACACTACTGGTTCATTTTTCAACCCAAAAGGCATTATGAAGAAATCATTTAGGCCATACCTAATTCTGAAAGAAGTACTCATAATATAATAATTCTAAACTGTAAACTGACGATAACCTGATCTCAAGTAGATCATTGAGAACACACAAGATCCTCTCAACTTGTCCAAAATATCATTTATACGTGAAGGATGATACTAGTTCTTTATGGTCATATTTCTCATATTCTTGTAATTTATGCACAAACATAGAGTCCCATCGGCCTTATTTGAAAACAACACATTTGATCCCCAAGGAAACATACTTAGATAGATAAACCCTTCATCCTTTAACTTCTACAATTGAGTTTTGAGCTCTTGAAGATATATTGGTGCCATTATGTAAGGTAGAATAGACCCTTTCTCTTTCCCCAACATGAGATCAATAGTGAATTCTACATCTGTCTCAAGTGGAAGCCCTTAGAAGTCTTCATTAAACACATCCTCAAACTTGTCCACTAATGGTGTAAATATATCATGACTTATACATTACTCATCCAGTAAAAGACTAGAAACATGGGCTATGAACTATCCCATTTTCTGAGTAATTAGACCTACTCCGCCTTCTTGGATATCACATTCCCCATAGTGAATGTAATGGTCACCCAGAGGATATGTACATGTTACCCTCCTGCGGTAGCAATCGATGTAGTCTTAGAATGTGACTAGCTAGTCCATGGCCATAATTATGTCAAATAATGAGATGTCAAGGATATATATATCCCATAGAAAATTTTATTCTTCTATGTCAAGATAACAACTCTTTCACATATAGATGAATTTAGACCAAACTCCCAAAGGTGTATCTATCATTATAAACCCACTAACAAACTCCACCACCAGGCTCAAACCATTAAAATGATTTGTTGATTTAATTGAATGAGAGACAATAGTATAAGATAAGGTACTATCTAATGTAGAATATCTAATATTAGTACATCTAACTATCGATGGTCTAGCCTCGTTATCCACATGTGTAGGATTTACCACATGAAACTATGTTTTACCTCTTCCCTATGATGTCATCTGACTCCCCTGACTTGAACCACATTTCTGATATGGGTTCTATTTCCTAGAAACCCCATATCCACTGCCTCTACCACCTACGTCTATAGAACTCTGTCTTCCAGACAGATATGGTGCAGAAGATCCCCTTCCCCACCGTAGTTCTCTCTAGCTACTCTATCACTAACCATATGTCTCAGGTTCTTACAGAACCTTTGGAGATGTCCCAACCTACCGTAAGATCGGCACTTGACTAGTGGTCAATGATAATGGTTGTGATATTGTCTTGGATTACCATAATAGTTGTAATGAACATTATTAAGACCCTGAGAAATTAATCCTCCGGACTTTCCACCGTTCTTACCAATTACTTTACTAAAGTTCTCATGATGTCACTTAATGATCTTAGAATTTGTACCCCTAACAATCTAGAAAAAACCAATTTTCCACCACTGGAAACCTCATTTGGGTTCCCCTCTAAAATGAAATCCTAATTAACCACTTTCTAATAACTTATTTTTCCAGAACATATTCACCTGGGAGTTAATTTCACACTTAAGTCCATCCTAAAATCATTTTTATGGTGTGGCCTCATCTACTACCAAGGCTAGAGATAAACACTATAAATCTATATGGAATCCAGCATAGTCCACCACAAACATGTTCCCCCATTTCAATATCATTAACTAAGAAGCTCTTTCCCACCTCAACATCTCTGGGAATAAGTGTTCCATGAAATTCTCTATGAATTACTTCTATAGAAAACGGTTAGTCTATCCATTCTTGGCTTGGATGTCCCACAAATTTTTTCTGATCCTCGGAGCATGTAAGCTGCCAACATGACCCTCTTCTCAGCAGGAGTTGACGTGAACTATCATTGAAGTTCGTCAATGTTTAACATTTATATTCCTACTAACTACTGTATATGTGGCAAGCAGGGTTGAACCCTCAGGGAAGGTAAATTTGGCCACTAATCTTATAAAAAAATCTTGGAAGCTCCACTGTTGTCAGCATCGGAGGGAATGTTCTATTTTTCACTTTTTTTTTAATATTCTTCATTAATAAATGAAGTGACAGAATAAGAAAAATCGTATAGATAAACTCATTTGAAGGTATAAACAATATAAAAAAATAAACACAGAGATATGACATGCTGATAAGAGAACAATCTATTAAAATTCCCGGGGGAAAATATCTATTCTACTGGTTCTTAAAACAATTAAAATCACTTTAAAGTTACAGTAGTGCCCCACCAAAAATAAAATGACTTACCTCCCTCAAAAAGAGCTATGTCACATAGGCTTATCTATATTGGAGTTTTCGACTCAAAAAAATCAACTGCGAAAAGTTCGAATTGAAAAATGTCAACAGGACTAACTTTCCATAAGTCCTGAAGTATTTGTGAATTTATTATTTTTTTGAAAAATTTATTCACAATCAATCTCACCAATTGATAGTGAAGTTTCGAAATAAATATTTGGTGGAACAATTCAATTGGATGAATTCATTATTGATCTCATCGATCAATACTGATTACATCTAGAGATGAAGTGAAAAAGAACATACAAAAGTAACCAGTGAAACTTCAATTTATCCCTGAACTAGAGACTTAGCTAAACATCCTATTTAATACATATACCAATATAATTCAATTACAAGAGATAAGAATTAAAAGATAGTATAGGAAGTAAACTCTCTCTTCTAGCATGAACTATTGCTACTCCTGGCCTCCTCCAGCTCCAAAAAGTGGTTCCAGAGTCTCCCTCGGGTCTTCTCTCCTCAGCATTGGCTCCTTCCTTGTGTCCATTGAATATCCATCTAATGAATGTCTCCACTCAATGTTTGTCTAATGAATCTAACTCTCAACCATGTTTTCTCCTCAACTTTCTACTTGATCTATCTTAAGTAGCACGGTCAAAAGCCACATGTCACTTCTCGGTTTTCACAGACTTAAAGTGTTATTCATGTACACACTGGACACGTGCATTTTTCTGCCACTGGCACGTCGCACTATATTTTCCCTTTTAACTAACTCTGGATGAGTTAGTTAGAAGCACTATAACATGTTTTGGACTATTGAATGAACCTACATAGTTAAAATAGAGAATAAAAAATTCAACGTTAAACTTAAAGTGTTAACTTTTATAGATAATTAAACAACAATTTTATTAGATTAAGATTAAAAGTTATTTAATTTATATTAATATTTATTATTTTATTTTATTTATAATAAATTATAATTTTTTTTAAATCTAACAATTTAAATAATGTTATATAATATTATCTAAATATTAAATAAAAGTTTTAATTTTATTAAGTTATTTATTAATTTTATTTATTATAATTATTAATTTATATTTTAATTGATATAATTATTGAGTTAATGATAATTTCGAAAATTAAATTATTTACTATTTTTACTAAATTACTTTTTATTAATTAAGTATTTTAGTTCTTAAAAATTTAATTTAAAATAGTGTTATATTTTAATTATTTATCTAATAATATTATTAATAATTTATTTATTAATAGTAAAGTTTTATTATTATTATTTAAAATTATTATTATTATTATTCTATTTTTACTTATTTGTTTTTATTTAGTTATCATTTTTTCATTGGTCTTCTTCTTCCCAAAACCCTCAGCACAGAGAAAAAAGGTGGGTGGGGTTTCGGCTCGTGTTCAACACCGCACACAGGGGTTGCAGCTTCTTCTTCCACCTGGCATCACATCCCTCCTCCAGTAAGGCGCGACAGCCTCCATAAGCACTGGTGGTGTGGCATCCTCGCTCTTGCAACTTCATGCAGCCAATAGTGAAGGCATGGCATCCCCACTCACCAGATCCAGCGCGGCAGGGGTTACGACGACTAAAATATTTAGGAAGCAACAACGGGTCTTCAATTCCCTCTACCGACTAGATGCAAAATCCGGTGATGAGTTGGGCTCGATTTACTTCCATGGTGCAACATTCTTTATCCTCCCGCGGCTCGGCTCCTCTTATGTGAAGAGGGAATCTCAAACCAGTGGTGTGAAAAATTCTGTGAAGGGAGGGAACATCAGTATTGTTTTTTTTAAGATCTGATCTGGCTTTGGGTTTTCTATTTCACATTACTATAGAGGAACACTCAGCTCCTCATATCATCCTTCTTCAAGCAAAGTGAATCCTCTTAATTTGGTTCGCATATGTTGTTATGTTGTGTAAGAGTTGCGGTATCGGTAACAGGAAAGGGGGGAAAATTTGGTTCGGAGGGGGTTTTTTTTTATTTAAATGGGTCTAGGTTTAATATATTTAGGATTATGGGTTTGTTGAGCACCACTTCAAGTGGCGCTCAACAATTCGGGTGGCTAGCGCCACTTCAAGTGGCGCTTTGCCACCTTTTTTTTATGGTTTTGTTTTCTTTTTTTGTTGTTTTAATTTTTTTTCAACCTCATCTCTTTTTAATAAATAATTTCAAAATAAATAAATAAAATTTGAAAAATAATCTTATAAATATGTATTTAAAAATGATAAATTAATTATTATTATATTTATAATTATATAATAATGAAATTATATTTATGTATATATATAATTATATGTGTGTGTATAAATATAATTACGTATATATATAATTAAAAATAAATATTTATAAATATAAATCTATTTATATATACTTTTTAAATAAAAAATATATTTGTAATTATATAATTATAAACTATTCTTTATATATAAATATTTATAATTATATGAATATGAATATATTTAAAATATATAATTATGAAAATATTGTTACATATATATTTAAAATTTATTTATAAATATATTTAATATTCATATATAAATACATATATATATATATGTAAGTATGTGTGTGTGTGGAGAATTATATTTATAATTATAGTTAGAATTATATTTTAATTATAGTTATACTTGTATATTTATAATTATATATTTGTACATATATATATTTACGTAGTTATAAGTAATTATTTATAAAAAAAATTGAAATATTGTTAAACATATAGTCTTTCAAGACCACCTACTTGAAACATAAAAATGTTTCAAGTATGTGACTTTGAAAGCCTATAAAATATAATCTAAATGACCAATATGAATGAAACTTAAAACATTTTTTAAAAATATACTAAATAGATGAAAATAAAAAAATTACGTAAAAAATGTCGATAGAAAATATTTGATAGGCTTTCAAATACACATAGTTGTAACTTAAAAATGTTTCCACTATGTGACTTTGAACGCTATAAAAGACAATCTATATGACCAATATGAATGAAACTTAAAACATTGATTAAAAATATATAAATAGATGGAAACAAACATAAAAAATGTCGACAGAAAATATTTTATAGGCTTTCAAAACCACCTAGTAGAAACTTAAAAATGTTTCAACTGTGTGACTTTGAACATCTATAAAACATAATCCATATGACCAGTATGAATGAAACTTAAAACATGGATTAAACATATACTAAATAGATGAAAATAAAAAAATTACGTAAAAAATGTCGACAGAAAATATTTTATCGGCTTTCAAAACCACCTATTTGTAACTTAAAAATGTTCCAACTATGTGACTTTGAATATCTATAAAACATAATACATATGACCAGTATGAATGAAACTTAAAACATGGATTAAACATATACTAAATAGATGAAAATAAAAAAAATAAGTAAAAAATGTCGACATAAAATATTTTATAGGCTTTCAAAACCACCTAGTTGAAACTTAAAAATGTTTCAACTATGTGACTTTGAACGTCTATAAAACATAATCCATATGACCAGTATGAATGAAACATAAAACATGGATTAAACATATACTAAATAGATGAAAATAAAAAAAATAAGTAAAAAATGTCGACAGAAAATATTTTATAGGCTTTCAAAACCACCTAGTTGAAACTTAAAAATGTTTCAACTATGTGACTTTGAACGTCTATAAAACATTATTATTTGATATACAATAATTAATTAGTTAGTAATATAATTATTAATTGTTATTTTTCATTATAATTATTAATTATTAATGGTTAAGTCGCTGTGACAAATTTTGTTTATATTGTACCTGTACTTTATAATTTAATAGTTAATTGAAATAAGTTTGTATTTAATATATTTTTGATTTTCTTGTTATTCGACTTAAACAACAATTACTTATCATAGTGAATAAGTTTTTTAATATATACAACATTACATCCAAAAACATCAACAACGATGCCCCCCGGTACCACAACGCGGTGTCTGAATGTCAAGTCCTCTCTGCGTCCGACGTCTATGTCGCTCCGGTGTCCTCTCTGCAGGTTCCTCCTCTTCTGGTGCTTCTGGTGCCCCCCCATGATGTTGTGTAGAGGACTGACCAAAATCATGTGAGGATGCCCCAAAATCATGTGAGGATTCCCCAAAATCATATGGGGTGACATATGGCTCTGAAGCTCCTATAAATGGTAGAAATGGGGTACTGAAGAAGGTGTCGTCGGGAGGAGAGGGGGCCTTCATAAGCTGTGTGACTGCACCCAGATCGAAGTCCATAGTAGTCTGCGGAGACGCCATATGCGGTATATAAGTGTCTCCCTGCTGTGCAAAATCATCAGTCGATTGGGCGGGATCGTCTCTCTGTGGTGCGAAGACATCTGCAGGAGCCGCTCTCGCATGTCGATGTCGTTGCCTCTGCCCCTCCGGATGTGCTCGTCTCTGTCATCCAGCTGGCGGTGGCGGTGGTGGTGCATCCTCCTCGGCAGGCATAGCAGGGACATCGTCATCCTCAGGTGCTTCTGCCTGAAGATATGGATCAGGATATATCTGTGGCTCCTCATCAAAAAAACTCTCACATATCAACCGGAGATGATCCAATAGAGCCACCACATCCCGATGAACTACCTCCCATAGAATATATGCATGCTCCTGAGGCTGTGTGGAATGTGCAAGCTGACCAATGGCGTCTGTCTGCAAATGAAATAACAATCAAATTAATATCAAAAATGAGTTAAACAAAATTAATAAATCTTAGTAAACATACCAATCGTTGAATGCCAATCCCCTGACGTGTAAGGTGCATGATGGTGTGACGTCGATACCAGTGTGCATAATCCCCCTGATCAGATAAATGAGAGTGTGATGTGATATATCCCTGTGGAATGATACTGAATCGGGCACACCTGTCCCAAAGCTAGATATAAGATGCATGATGTCGCCGCCAGTCTGTCGTCTGTCTACCTATAAGAAAAATCGAATGTAACTCGGTAGACTGTCGTGGTGCCAAGGGGATATGTTGTATAAAACCGAACTGGCGCATGACCCGGTTTGGCTGGTTCCACTCAACGATGTGGAAGTGAATGAGTGGCACCACTACAGCACGATCTCCAGCCGAAGATGTGCAGTATAGTGGAAGTGATGCGTAGACATAACCTGTATAAAGAGTCCATGAAACCTGAAATGTAAACTCAAAAAATAAGTCATATAGTAGCATGATAATTTTACTGAGATTATATTGAAATAACTTAAAATAGTGATAACAAAATAAATTTTCCTACAAAAAAGTAATGTTTAACTTACATCAGCCGGCACTATAGCATCGAATATCTGTCTGAAGTTGTGCACACTATGTCTCGGATTATGTGCAAACTTCTGAGACTGACTCCACCTGGTGAAAAAAGAGTAACCTACGGTATGTTTATAAAAAACAATAACAAAAGTACTAAATAACCGAAAGTAATGACGTAGACATACCATCGTCCCCGAGGACAGTCCTGAAGTAGCTCCGGTGAAAGCGGTGCGACAACTCGAGGAGCGATGCGTGGAAAACGCTCCCAGGCCCACATCTGTACTAACACCATGCAACCTGCAATCTGATGTGAATCGGCTTGAATACTGGCCCCCGTAACTACATCTCTATGGATAGGTAACCCCAGCATGTAGGCGACGTCCTCTAATGTAATAGTCAACTCCCCCTCTGGGAGATGAAATGTGTGTGTCTCTGGCCGCCATCTCTCAACCAACGCAGCTATCAAATGATGGTCGATGGTCTTGAAGTCACACATAGCGACTCCATAAAAGCCTGCACGTCTAAGGTATGGACAAATAGCTGTCGGCGGTGCCTCATGATGGAAACGGTGTGATCTCCGAACATGAAGATGTATAACAGGTCATCGCGCCAACACATCGCGCGACACGTGCATCTCCTGGCAAGATAAAAGTGGCTGCTCCATCTGAATGTGAAAACAATAAAACATTAATTTCATGTAAGTTATGACTTTTATCATGTAAGATATGTAATTTATCATATAATTTTGAAAGAATAATAACCACATTGGGTTAGTTGTTGTCTCCCGTGTTGGGGTGTTGGGGTGAAGACGTTCAGAGTTTCCTCGTTTTTGTTTTGTAGTCACTGTAAGTTCATCTTTCATTATAAAAAACTGATGACATTTTCATTTAATAGTTCAAATGGTTTTGGTTTCTTATACAGGTACATTCCTTTTTTTGAGTTGGTGTTGTTTGTTTAAATCTACTCATGTAATGTTGATCGTTTGACAAAAAATGTCACGTGAAATCGTGGTACATTTTCCAAAAATTACCCTATTTACAAGTACAACAAATATGATTAAAAATGGTGAAATGATAAAAATAATTACATATACAAAGTTTTATAGTAACTGATAGAGTACGTGATTCATTTTAACCATTAGATGATTTCCCTATGTGTCTAGGGCAACGTGTCTTCGTATGACTTTCCTAGAGGCATATGCTGCACTGTCATCCAGCTGGATGTTCACTAGGCTAATCCATCTCATTCCGAATACGAGTCGACTTTGGCCTCCCTTTAGGTCGAGGTCTATTGTTGTTCGGTAGAAGCGTCGGTGTGTCATCAGGAAGCCGAAAATTCTGATATTCCCCGATTGGCATCCACGGAGTACTGTAGCAGGAGTTGATGCTCTCGAGTCGATAAGCCGGATCAACGAACCGCTCCCAAGATACGTGTACGTAAGCACATGCAGCAATCACATGGCCGCATGGATATCTCAGTGCCTGAAAGTGGCCACAATCACAGTAACGCTTCTCCAATAAAACAACTCGCACATGACCATTACTACATGCCACAGCATCACCAGGCTCAGCGACCTCAAATATTTTCTCTGGACGATTAAATGCAGTTACACGGTAAGTTGCGGACTCCTGAAGAACTGTATCTAGCTCACTTTGGAAATGGTGTCCATAGTGCATTCCTCTGTTCAAGCCCTCTTCAGCTTGCTTTCCTCATTCCAGAAAGTACTTTACACTACGATATAATGTCTCTTGTACCAACCCTGAAATTTAGATTTATGACATCATACAAATATTATATTATAATAGTATCTCTTCTGAGTAACATATATTAAAATATTTGTATTTACCTGTGATAGGAAGTTTTCTAACTCCCGTGAAAACTCAATTTATACATTCTACGATGTTGGTCATCATATGACCATATCTCCTCCCATTATCATATGCCAACGACCATTTCTGCTTTAGAATTTGCATCATGTAATCATACACTTCTGGATTCACTCTGTGGATATCTTGAAGACGCTCCTCCATCCTTTGTTGTCGAGGCTCATATGCTATCATACAAGCAGTCATCTGAACATTTATGAAAATAACTATGACAAAAACATTTTAACAGAAAAGGATATTCATACCAATTTTTAAGATTTCCTTTTTCATCGATTCATTCTTGAACTTCTTTCGCAAATTGCTGGAAATGTGTCGAATACAGTATCGATGATGGGCATAGGGTGGTCTCCACAAAAGACCCTCAGACTGTATCGCCTCCTTGATTGCACGGTGGTGGTCAGAAATAAGACAAATCCTTTCTGCATCCGTAAAAAACTCTCAGAGACATGCCAGAAACCAGCTCCATGATGAGAAGTTCTCTTTCTCCACAATTGAAAATGCTATAGGCAGAGGGGCTCAATTTCCATCTTGTGTGGTGGAAATCAATAAAGTTCATGTATACTTTCCATACAGAAATGTACCATCAATTTGTAAGAACTGCTTGCAATGTCTAAAAGCCGCCACACATGGTAAAAATGTCCAAAATAATCTATCAAACACAACCATTGAGAGGTCAAGTTGGTTCTGTTGGTTAACATATTCAACAGTATGTAACCGATAGACAATTTGATTATTGTGGCGTAGAAGCTCCAACAGTTGTGGTAAAACTCGATATGAGTCATCCCAATCACCATACACTTTCACAATAGCTTTTTGTCGTGCTGCCCATGCCTTCCAGTAAGAGATTTGATACCCAAAAAGCTGTTTGATTCGCTCAATGACCAGAACCACAGGGACGTCTTGACATGCTCTAATCATTTCAACAATAATAGTTGAAACAAACTCAACATCTAATGAAGAGTGTTCCTGTGCCAAGCTTGGGTTCACACAAGTGTGTCGAGTAAATCTAGTGATGCGCCAGCTGTGAAAAGTGTTATCAATAATAGCTCGCAGACGCATTTGACAGTTCGATTCATATTTGTCACAACGGATCAAATAGTAAGATCTCTTTGACTCTTCTACAACATATGAGTAATGTCTTTCAATGTGATATTGTTTTATCACATTTTTCATTGCTTCTTTGCTCTCAAACTCTCTGCCAACATACAGAACACCATTATCTGACACTCGATTTGTGCCACCAATGATTCCTGGAAATTATGAACTGGGAGTAATAACTGAATAATAAAATTCCGGCAAGCGATTCATGCCTTCAGTCGACCATGAAGCCAATAGTGGAGGATGGTTCAATGGTCGGTTGAACCTCACATGAGTTGGTACAGACTGATCTTCCGCATGCTCTTCTTCTTCTTCAACTTCCTCTTCATCTTGTTCAAAATTGTCATCATCCTCAAATTCATCAACCAATGCATCTAAAGTATGTGGAGGACTATCCATTGAAACTATGGCTGATGGAAATGATGGAACAACTACCGATGCTGATGGAACGTTCTGATGTGAAGGAGCATATGACATAGTCTCATGACTTTGAGATGGGTCAACTTCCAATGCTGATGGAACCTCCATTGTAGCTATAGTGACATACAACTCCATCATTTGATTCTCAGGTATATACTTAACCAATGAAAGTATATATTCCCAATCATCATCATCATTTACCGGATAGGGCACATTCCAAAACCTATCTATAAATTGGAGATGTCTGAATGTGATGGACTCTATCACTTGATTCCTCGCCAGTTTTAACCTACGATGAATTTTCCTTTGCACAGCTTCCAAAGTAGTACATCCTCCAAGAATCGCAACAGCTTCTGGATGTATACTATAACTACATCCTTGTTCTGTCTCAATTATTTGACCGTTGCAATAAATATAAGCGGCGACTATCTTTTTTATCTAAAAGAAACCACTGTTATTAATTAAATCTGATTAAAGAATCAATTTATGTATGCATGCTTCTAGTAATTTAGGTTGGAATCCTAATCCCTCCACCAAATCAATATGTTCAAACCATATTGATGTGTAACTATTTACACAACCCACATGTTTGTGTTACTTACCCAAAAATAGAAGTCAAATATATTTATACATATCCACATGCATTATATGCATGAGGTACACGAACATGTCATGTAAAAAGCATAGAGTTATATGAAATTGAAAGTCTCCACATGAGTAAGCCCGGAGTGACAGATAGCCAACCCCATTCACTTTCCTAGACAAGGCAAGCCTCCAGGAAAGTAGGTGGTCCGACCCAAAGCCCGTCTACCCGGGGATACTTTACTCAATAGAGCAATCATTTCATGATAACTCTAACACTTAATATGCAAAAAATATATTGAACTACTAAATTCAAGTTCATAACTTCAATTACAAACCGAGGTCAAGGTAGATTGGAAACTAAATTCATTATCATACCTAGAATGTAATGCAAAGGTATATTCCATAAGCAATTTACTACTACTTGGCTAATTAATATAACTACTTTGCTAATTAATATAACTACATCGCTAATTAATATAACTAATTCGCTGAATAATATAACTACTTCGCTAATAACCTAATTATGATTAATTAATTAACTAATTATAATTAAGTAAATACACAATTAAGATTAACTAATTACCTAATTATGGTTAACTAATTACCTAATTATGGTTAACTAATTACCTAATTATGATTAAATAATTAACTAATTATCATTAATTAATTAACTAATTATCATTAATTAATTAACTAATTATCATTAACTAATTACCTAATTATGATTAACTAATTACCTAATTATGATTAACTAATTACCTAATTATGGTTAACTAATTACCTAATTATGGTTAACTAATTACCTAATTATAGTTAACTAATTACCAAATTATGATTAACTAATTACCTAATTATGATTAACTAATTACCTAACTATGATTAACTAATTAGATTAACTAATTACCTATTTAGATTAACTAATTACCTAATTATGTTTAACTAATTACCTAATTATGATTAAATAAGTAGCTAATTGTGATTAATTAAGTAGCAAATTATGATTAATTAAGTAGCTAATATTGATTAATTAATAACCTAATTATGATTAACTAATTACCTAATTATGATTAACTAATTACCTAATTATGATTAATTAATTAACTAATTATGATTAACTAAGTACCTAATTATGATTAATTAAGTACCTAATTATGATTAATTAAGTACCTAATTATGATTAAACAAGTAGCTAATTATGATTAAATAAGTAGCTAATTATGATTAAATAAGTAGCTAATTATGATTAACTAATTACCTAATTATGATTAACTAATTAACTAATTATGATTAATTAATTACATAATTATGATTAATTAAGTACCTAATTATGATTAATTAAGTACCTAATAATGTTTAAATAAGTAGCTAATTATGATTAAATAAGTAGCTAATTATGATTAAATAAGTAGCTAATTATGATTAACTAATTACCTAATTATGATTAACTAATTAACTAATTATGATTAATTAATTACATAATTATGATTAATTAATTACATAATTATGATTAATTAAGTACCTAATTATGATTAATTAAGTACCTAATTATGATTAAATAAGTAGCTAATTATGATTAAATAAGTAGCTAATTAGGATTAATTAAGTAGCTAATATTGAATAATTAATAACCTAATTATGATTAACTAATTACCTAATTATGATTAACTAATTACCTAATTATGATTAACTAATTACCTAATTTTGATTAACTAATTGACTAATTATGATTAATTAATTACATAATTATGATTAATTAAGTACCTAATTATGATTAATTAAGTACCTAATTATGATTAAATAAGTAGCTAATTATGATTAAATAAGTAGCTAATTATGATTAAATAAGTATCTAATTATGATTAATTAAGTAGTTAATTATGATTAATTAAGTAGCTAATTATGATTAACTAATTACCTAATTATGATTAACTAATTATCTAATTATGATTAACTATTTACCTAATTATGATTAACTATTTACCTAATTATGATTAATTAATTAACTAATTATGATTAATTAAGTACCTAATTATGTGTAATTAAGTAGCTAATTATGATTAATTAAGTACCTAATTATAATTAAATAAGTAGCTAATTATGATTAAATAAGTAGCTAATTATGATTAATTAAGTAGCTAATATTGATTAATTAATAACCTAATTATGATTAACTAATTACCTAATTATGATTAACAAATTACCTAATTATGATTGAGTAATTAACTAATTATGATTAATTAATTACATAATTATGATTAATTAAGTACCTAATTATGATTAATTAATTACCTAATTATGATTAATTACTTACCTAATTAGGATTAATTAATTACCTAATTAGGATTAATTAATAACCTAATTATGATTAATTAATTACCTAATTATGATTAATTAATTACCTAATTAGGATTAATTAATTACCTAATTAGGATTAATAACCTAATTATGATTAATTAATTGCCTAATTATGATTACTTAATTAACTAATTATGAATCATTAATTAACTAATTATGATTAATTAATTAACTAATTATGATTAATTAATTAACTAATTATGATTCATTAATTAACTAATTATGATTATTTAATTAACTAATTATGATTATTTATTACCTAATTACCATTAATTAATAACCTAATTATAATGAATTAATTAACTAATTATGATTCATTAATTAAGTAATTATGATTAATTAATTAGCTAATTATAATTAATTAATTAGCTAATAATGATTAATTAATAACCTAATTACAATTAATTAATTACCTAATTATGATTAATTAATAACTTAATTATCATTGATTAATCAACTAATTGTGATTAATTAATTAACTAACTAATCATTTCATTATCTAATTACATTTAAAAAAACCATACTATTTATAAAATACAAATATTATATACTTATTCTATAAATTAAACAACTAAATTATTAAATCAAAATAGTAAATAAATTTAAAGAAAGATTTACCTCAAATTTGTGACGACGTAGGTACACATGCAGAGCAACCGAAGAAGCAAGGCTACGCAAACAGAGCAACCGAAGAACGCAGAGAAACAAAAAATATTTTTAGAGAGAAGTTTGAGAGAGAGAGAGAGAGGAAGGGGTAGGAAGTGAGGAATGTGGGTGGGGCGAGGGTCCTATTTATAGGATTGGGGGGTGTTTCGGCGCCACTTGAAGTGGCGCCGAATTGATGTGGAAGAAGCCAGCAACGCCTCTTCAAGTGGCACTGCACGGTTTCTATAGCTTCTTTCAGCGCCACTTCAAGTGGTGCTGAAAGAAGTTTCCACCAAATTGGTGGAGCGCCACTTCAAGTGGCGCTCCGGTTTCAACTCTCTTGAGCGCCACTTCAAGTGGCGCTCAAGAGACCCATTTAACTAATTATTAAACCCTTTAACCCATTAAAATAAAAAAAAACAAAAAACCCCTGTACACCAAATTAACCGGAAAGGGGCGTGGTGCAGGTATGTGATGGATCTGCATCGATGAGGTGCACCGAGAGGTAGCCTAATGGTGAGGTGCAACGAGTGGTAGCCTAACAATGAGCTACAACAAGAGGGAAGTAAAATGGAGGGGCGCAAGGTCACCATTGGAAATTAAAAAGACCTCACCATTAGAATAAAATAACCGGTGACAGATAGAGAAAAAGGGACGGGTCACCATTAGTTGAAAAAAACAAGAGCGGCATAAGGCGATCACTGGTGACTTAAAAAGTAAGGTCCATCATATTACCAAAAGAGTCAAGGGTCACCGCTAGTTAAAATAGAAAACTAACGGTGACCTTATAAAACATAGATTGAATTTAAAATTCAAAATTAAGTTAACTAAATCTAAATATTGAAAATAATTAATTACAAGAAAGCAAAACACAAAAAATTTAAAATAGGATCATTATTATACTTAAATCATAAAAGTCAAAATAAAAATTTTAATTGACAACACTTAAATTATAAACTACATAATTGATAAACTAAATTGATAAATGACTTAAATTTAAATTACTATATAATTAATTAAAAGGTAAGCAGTTAATGATAAACGATAGCATCGGTGACCCAATAAGTTACCGATAGCTCTTGTCTACCTCACCGGTAGTCTAAAATCAATAGAAAATGAAGAAATAATATAACTGCATTCATAAGATTAATTAATTAATGTTTTAAAACACTTAATTAATTAATTAAACAACTATTTGAATAAATAAAATTAAAAGTGAACTATATATTTAATTTAAACTAAAATTCTTTACTTAAGTAATTAGCAGGACGATTAGACATGTAATTTAACATTTTAACGTATTCTAATGAAACTAAAATAAAAGATAAAATATTAAAATAAAGACTAATTTAATTAAATCGAATTAAAATTATTAAATAATTGTTTAAAAAAAATTTAGTTTATTGATAATTCAAGTAGATTTAAATTAACCAAACTAAAAAAATGATTAAATTAGAAAAGTAAAGTAAGATTAAAAATTATTAATTTAAATACTAAAAATACATAATTAATTTTTAAAATTGATTAATTAACAAAATTAATTATAAAAATAAAAAAGTGAAATTATTTAGTATAAGTGATTAAATAATTCATTAAATAATTAAAAAATAAGTAAAAATGATGTGGATAAACTATATAAAAATAGAGCCACATTAAATTCCCCCACACTTAAGCATTGCATGTCCTCGAACAATCCCATGTTTTATTATCATTGAAAAATAGTAAAGTGTTTATTATTTAGATTAAAATGAAACATGCCCAGCACTCAAATACACGGGACAAAACATAACAGCAGACTCTTAGAAAAATATGTTCAAATCAAGTCTTGCCTCAAACAAACACTCAAAGGGTAATCTAGAAAGATGCGAGTAATAAATTATTGAAGTTGTCATGCCTCATATGTGATAAAAATTAATGAATCATTTCAATCCAAGCTGAAGTTCTAAGTCCAAGAATGAAAAGAGGTAAAATATCAATGGAATTAAGACCTTAAGCAGGAAGCTTTGTACTTTGACAGAATCATGGGTACAAAAAATAATTAATTTTTTTGAATCACCTTATTGATACAACCTAAATGACACCCATATAAACCAATTGACCCCTTCTTCAGGTGGTGTTCATCATTCCCCTCTACTTATTGAATTCATTTTTGACCCTAGACACTTTACTTATTTTTTCCAAGCCATGTATCATGTGCTAAACACTATGCATGGGCATTTATTCAAGGTGAACATATGGCTTAAAGTTAACAGAAACACATCCAGCATCTTGGGTCTGAGAGACTCACCGTGGGATCCCAGATTCTTAGACTACTCCAGATCCAAAAAATTTTATATCAAAAATAATTTATATTTTCTAATAAATATAATTACACTAAATAATTAAAAGATGAACGAGGCCCCTAAAATCAGAATCAATCATTTACTTCCAAGGGTTATGATCAAAACTACACAACATTGTAACCCAAATCAATCACAAAATTAGTTCCTAAACCAGATTTCCATGAAACCACTAAGAAAGACCACTCATAAATCATGAAAAATCATTAATTTTATATACAAAACAAATCTTAACTACTAGAAAGGTACTTTTACTAAGGTCATACGTAATTGAGTACAGTGTATAACTTAGATATAAAATTGAATTTTGAAAATTTTTACAAATTTTTGACAAAACATTTTAAGTGAAATGGGAATTGATGAGATTTTAATTAAGCAGAGTTAAGAAAATTCAATAATTGACCCCTTCCCCCACACATAAAACCTAAATTTTTTCCCAAAGTTGACTTCCAAATATGGAGAAGAACAATTATACATTAAAGGTTCAAAACAGATTTTCAATTTAGCAGATTTATGACATGTATAAAGGGTCTCAATGAAGTTCAAAAACTTGACCTGAACTGGTGTTGAAGTCAGTCAAAGTTTAAAATGTATATTCCTACTAACTACTATATATGTGGAAAACAGGGTCGCACCCTCAGGGAAGGTAAATTTTACCACTAATCTTCTAAAAAAACATGGAAGCTCCACTATTGTCATCAGCAGAGTGGATTTTCTATTTTTAATTTTCATTAATATTCTTTATTAAGAAATGAAGTGACATAACAACAAAAATAATATATCTAAACTATGTTGCAGAAAGAAATAGTATAAAACAAAGAAACACATAGATATAGCATACTGATAAGAGAACAATCTATTAAAATGAATGGGAAAAAATCTCCATTCTACTGGTTCTTAAAACAATTCAATTCACTTTAATGTTATTGTAGTGCACCACCAAAAAGAGAATGACTTACCTCCCTCTCCAGGAGATAAGTCACAATGGCTGATCTATATTGGAGTTCACCACTCCAAAAAAAATCAACTGCGAAATGTTCGAATTAAAAAATTCCAACAGGATGAACTCTCCGTAAGTCTCGAAGTATTTGTGAATTTATTAATTTTTTGAAATATGTATTCACAATAAATCACGCCAATTTATTGTGACTTTTCAAAATTAAATTTTGGTGGAACAATGAAATTGGATGAATACAATATCGATCTAGCCGATCAATACTGATTACATCTAGAGATGAAGTGAACAAGAACATACAAAAGTAACCACTGAAACTTCAATTTATCCCCAAACTAGAGACTTAGCTAAACATCCTCTTTAATAGGTATACTAAGATCATTCAACTAAAAAAGAGAAGAATTAAAAGAGAACATAGGTAGTAAACTCCCTCTGCTAGCATGAACTGTTTCTGCTCCAGGCCTCCTCCAGCTCAATGAAGTGGTTCCAGAGTCGCCCTCTAGTCTCCTCTCCTCGGCACTAGCTCTTTCCGTGTGTTCAATGAATATCTATCTAATGAATGTCTCCCCTCAATGTTCGTCTAATGAATATATCTCTCATCCTTGTTTTTCTCTTCAACTTGCTACTTTCTCTGTCTTAAGTAGCACTGTCAAAAATCTACATGTCACCGCTCGGTTTTCACTGACATAAAGTGTTCTTCATGTACACACCGCACACGTGCGTTTTTCCGCCACTAGTACGTCACACTAGATTTTCCCTTGTAACTGACTCCGGATGAGTTAGTTAGAAGCACTCTGACCTGTTTTTAACTCTTGAATGAACCTGCATAGTTAAAACAGAGAATAAATAATTCGACGTTAAACTTAAAGTGTTAACTTTTATAGATAATTAAACAACTATTTTATTAGTTTAAGATTAAAAGTTACTTAATTTATATTAATAGTTATTATTTTATTTAATTTAGAATAAATTATTAAATTATTTTATTAAATTTAACAATTTAAATAATGTTATATAATATTATCTAAATATTAAATAAATTTTTTAATTTGATTAAGTTATTTATTAATTTTATTTATTGTAATTATTAATGTTAATTTTAATTGATATAATTATTTAGTTAATGATAATTTCGAAAATTAAATTATTTACTATTTTAACTATATTACTTTATCTTAATTAAGGATTTTAGTTCTTAAAAATTTAATTTAAATTAGTTTCATTTTTTAATTATTTATCTAATAATATTGTTAATAATTTATTTATTAAGTGTTAAGTTTTAATTATTATTATTTAGAAATATTATTATTATTCTATTTTTAATTACTTATTGTTATTTAGTTATCATTTTTTCCTTGGTCTTCTTCTTCCCCAAACCCTCAGCGCAGAGCAAAAAGGGGGGTGGGGTCTCGACTCGTGTTCAACACCGCACACAGGGGCTGCAACTTTTTCTTCCACACAATGGCACTTCCCTCCTCCAGCGTGGCGCGATGGCCTCCATCAGCACCGGTGGTTTGGAATACCAACTCTTGGAACTTCATGCATCCAACAGTGAAGGCATGGCATCCCCGCTCTCTAGATCCATCGTGGCAGGGGTTATGATGACTCAAATCTTTAGGAAGCAGTGACGGGTCTTCGATTCCCTCTACCGACTGGATGCAACGTCCAGTGATGAGTCAGGCTCTATTTAATTTTGCGGTGCAACTTGCTTTCTCCTCCCGCGGCTAGGCTCCTCATATGTGAAGAGGGCATTGCAAACCCGTGGTGCGACAAATTATGTGAAGGGAGGGAACATTAGTACACTTTATTTTAAAGATCTGATCTGGTTTAGGTTTGCTATTTCTCATTTTTGCAATGGAACACTCAGCTCCTCAGATTAGCCTTCTATAAGCAAAGCGAATCCTCTTGATTCGGTTCAAATCTTTTGTTATGTTGTGTAAGAGTTGCGGTATCAGTAACAAGAAATGGGCGTGGTGCGGGTATTTGACGGATCTTCATCGGTGAGGTGCAGCGAGAGGTATCCTAACGGTTAGGTGCAGCGAGAGGTAGCCTAACAGTGAGGTGCAGCGAGAGGGAAGTGAAATGGAGGGGCGCAATGTCACCGTTGGAAATTAGAAAAAAAACTCACCATTAGAATAAAATAAGTGGTGAAAAATAGTGAAAAACAGATGGGTAACCGTTAGTTGAAAAAAACAAGAGCAGCAGCGTAAGGAGATCACTGGTGACATAAAAATTAAGGTCCCTGATATAGATAAGGTTATCAAAAGATCCAAGGGTTACCACTAGTAAAAATATAAAACTAATAGTGACCTTTAAAAAAATTAATTTAAAATGCAAACTTAAGTTAACTAAATATAAATATTGAAAATAATTAATTACAAGAAAGATAAGGACCGCAAATTTAAAACATGATCATTATTAGACTTAAATGACAAAAGTCAAAATTAAAATTTTAATTTACAGCACTTAAAATATAAACTACATAATTGATAAACTAAATTGATAAATGACTTATATTTAAATTATTATATAATTAATTAATAGGTAAGCATTTAATGATAAATGATAGCATCGGTGACCCAATAAGTTACCGATAGCTCTTGTCTACGTCACCAGTAGTCTAAAATCAATAGAAAATGAACAAATAATATAAATTCATTCATAAGATTAATTAATTAATGTTTTAAAACACTTAATTAATTAATTAAACAACTATTTTAATAAATAAAATTAAAATAGAACTATATATTTAATTTAAACTAAAATTCTTTACTTAAGTAATTAGCAGGACGGCTAGACATGTAATTTAACATTGTTAACCTATTATAATGAAACTAAAATAAATGATAAAATATTAAAATAAAGGCTATGTTAATTAAATTGAATTACGATGATTAAATTATTTTTATAAAGAAATTTAGTTTATTAAAAATTCAAGCAGATTTAAATTAACCAAAGTATACAAATGATTAAATTAGAAAAGTATCGTAAGATTAAAAATTATTAATTTAAAGACTAAAAATACATATTTAATTATAAAAATTTATTAATTAACAAAATTATTTATAAAAATAAAAAGTACAATTATTTAGTATAGAGTGATTAAATAATTAATTAAATCATTAAATATTAAGTAAAAAGGATGTGGCAAAACTATGTAAAAATAGATCCACATCAAATTCCCCCACACTTAAGCATTGCTTGTCCTCAAACAATCCCATGTTTTATTATCTTTGAAAAATATTAATGTTTTTATTATTTAGATTAAACTGCAACATGTCCAGCACTCAAAAACAGAGGACAAAACGTAACAACAGACTCTTAGAAAAATATGTTCAAAGCAAGTCTTGCCTCAAACAAATACACAAAGGGTAATCTAGAAAGATATGAATGATAAATCAATAAATTTGTAATACCTCATATGTGATAAAACATAATGACTCATTTCAATCCAGGATGAAATTATAAGTCCATGAATGACACGAGGTAAAATATAAATGGAATTAAGACCTTAACCCGGAGGCTTTGTACATTGTCAGAATCCTAGGTACCAAAAATATTTTTTTTGAATCACCTTATTGATACAACCTAAATGACACCCATATAAACTAATTGACCCCTTCTACATCTGGTATTCATCATTCCCCTCACCTTAATGAATTCATTTTTGACCCAAGACAAATTTCTTATTTTTCCCAAGCCATGTGTCATGTGCTAAGAACTGTGCATGAGAACTTATTTAAGGTGAACAGAGGGATTAAAGTTAATAGAAATTCACCCAGCATCTAGGGTCTCAGAGACTCACTGTGGGATCCCATATTCCGAGACTACTCTAGTTAGAAATGATTTGTATCAAAAATAATTTATATTCGATCATAAATATGATTACATTAAGTACTTAAAAGATGAATGAGGCCCCTAAAATTAGAATCAAACATTTAGTTCAAAGGTTTATGATCATAACTCCACAACATGTAACCCAACTTGCTGCTTGCTCTCCCCTCAATGTTTGTCTAATGAAGCTCCCTCTCATCCTTTTTTTCTCCTCAACTTGCTGTTTGGTCTATCTTAAGTAGCTCTATCAAAATCTACATGTCACTGCTTAGTTTTCACTGACTTGAAGTATTCTTCATGTACACTCTGCACACATGCGTTTTTCTGCCACTGGCATGTCACACTAGATTTTCCCTTGTAACTAATTCCGAATGAGTTAGTTGGAAGCACTTAGACATGTTTTGGACTCTTGAACGAACCTGCATATTTAAAAAAAGGAATAAATAATTCGACGTTAAACTTAAAGTGTTAACTTTAATATATAATTTAACAACTATTTTATTAGATTAAGATTAAATTTATTTAATTCATATTAATAGTTATTATTTTATTTAATTTTGTATAATTTATTAAATTATTTTATTAAAGTTAACAATCTAAATAACATTATATAATAATATCAAAATATTCAATAAAAGTTTTAATTTGATTAATTAATTTATTAATTTTATTTTTTATAATTATTAATGTTAATTTTAATTGATATATTTGTTGAGTTAATGAAAATTTAGAAAATTAAATTATTTACTATTTTAACTAGATTATTTTATCTTAATTAATTTTTTTAGTTCTTAAAAATTTAATTTAAATTAGTTTTATATTTAAATTATTTATCTAATAGTATTTTTAATAATTTATTTATTAAGTGTTATGTTTTAATTATTATTATTTAATTATTATTATTATTATATTTTTACTTATTTTTTTATTTATTTACGACTTTTTTCCCGGATCATCTTCTTCCCCAAACCCTCGACGCACAACAAAAAGGGGGTGGGGTTTCGGCTCGTGTTCAACACTGCACACAGGGGCTTCATCTTCTTCTTCCACCTGATGACACTTCCCTCCTCCAGCGCGGCACGGTGGCCTCCATCAGCACTGGTGGCGTGGCATCCCAGCTCCTGCAACTTCATGAAAGCAACAGTGAAGGCATAGTGTCCCTGCTCTCCAGATCCACTGCGGAAGGGGTTACGGTGACTCAAATCTTCAAGAAGAAACACCGGGTCTTTGATTCCCTCAACCGACTAGATGCAGCGTTTGGTGATGAGTCGGGATTGATTTACATCCGCGGCGCAACTTGCTTTATCCTCCCACAGATTGGCTCCTCATATATGAAGAGGACATCACAAACTAGTGGTGTGACAAATTCTGTGAAGGGACAGAACATCAGTAGAGTTTTTTTAAAAGATCCAATCGGGTTTCGGATTTGTTGTTTCTCATTTATGCAGCGGGACACTCAACTCCTCAGACCAGCCTTCTTCAAGAAAAGATAATCCTCTTGATTTGGTTCGAATCTACTGTTATGTTGTGTAAGAGCTGCAACATCAGTAACAGGAAAGGGGTGCGGCGTGGGTTAGTGATGGATCTGCATCAGTGAGGTTCAGTGAGAGGTAGCCTAATGGTAAAGTGCAGCGAGAGGTAGCCAAAATGGTGAGGTACAATGAGAGGGGGGGAAATGGAGGGGTCACTGTTGAAAATTTTAAAAAACCTAACCGTTAGAATAAAATAAGAGGTGACAGAAAGAGAAAAAAGGATGGGTCACCATTGGTTGAAAAAAACAAGAGCAGCATAAGGGGATCACTGGTGACTTAAAAAGTAAGGTCACTGATATAGATAAGGTTACCGATAGAGCCAAGGGTCATCGCTAGTTAAAATAGAAAACTAAAGGTGACCTTAAAAACATAGATTGAATTTAAAATTACAATTTATGTTAACTAAATATAAATATTGAAAATAATTATTTACAAGAATTCTAAACACCATAAATTTAAATGAGGGTCATTATTAGACTTAAATCATAAAAGTCACAATTCAAATTTTAATTGACAACACTTAAATTATAAACTGGATAATTGATAAACTAAATTGATAAACAACTTAAATTAAAATTACTATATAATTAATTAAAAGGTAAGAAGTGAATGATAAATGATAGCATCGGTGACCCAATAGTTTACCGATACCTCTTGTCTACCTCATCAGTAGTCTAAAATCAATAAAAAATGAATAAATAATATAAATGCATTCATAAGATTAAATAATTATTTTTTAAAAAACTTAATTAATTAATTAAAAAACTATTTGAATAAATAAAATTAAAATCGAACAACATATTTAATTTAAACTAAAATTCATTACTTAAGTAATTAGCAGGACAATTAGACAAGTAATTTAACATTGTTAACCTGTTATAATGAAACTAAAATAAAAGATAAAATATTAAAATAATAACTATGTTTATTAAATAGAATTACGATGATTAAATAAATGTTTATAAAAAATTCTAGTTTATTAAAAAGTCAAGAAGATATAAATTAACCAAACTAAAAAATGATTAAATTAGAAAATTAAAATACGAATAAAAATTATTAATTTAAATACTAAAAATACATAATTAATTATAAAAATTGATTAATTAACAAAATTAATTATAAAAATACAGAAGTACAATTATTTAGTATAATGCGATTACATAATTAATTAAATAATTAAAAATTAAGTTAATGGATGTGGGAAAAAATGTAAAAATAGAGCCACACACTAGTGGAAATACGGGTTTTAACGTCGTCGTAATAACGTCGGTTTTTTAGAAACCGACGCGAATAGTATGTGCGGGGAATTTATGGCGTCGGTTTTACAAAAAACCAATGCCAAACGCCGAAAATCGACGCCGATTTTTTTTTTAAATGTTTTGGCGTCGGTTTTCTTCAAAACCGACGCCAATAATAATAATAAACATATTTTCCGCGTCGCTTTTCTTCAAAACCGACGCGATAAATAATTAAAAAAGAATTTTTGGCATCGGTTTTCAATAAAACCAACGCAGAAAATAATTTTTAAAAAATATTTCGACGTCGGTTTTCATTAAAACCGACGCCGAAAATAAAAAATAATAAATTTTCATCGGTTTTTTGGAAAACCGATATATTTTCGGCATCGGTTTTTTCAAAAACTGACGCCAAAACTAAAAAAAAATATTCAGCGTCGGTTATTTTAGAAACCGACGACGAAAATAAATTTAGAAAAAAAAAATATTTCGGCGTCGGTTTTCATTCAAACCGACGCCGAAACTAAAAAAAATATTATTCAGCGTCGGTTATTTTAGAAACCGACGCCAAAATGTTTTTTTTCATTTTCGGCATCGGTTTTCTTTAAAACCGACGCCAAAGATCAAACAAAAGTTGTAGATAATTTCTCAAGCTTCATTTTGACAGGTCGTGGAGCAAAAACGGACTTACGGTTCAAAAGTTATAGGCGTCGGAAGTTAACGGTTTTGTGACTTGATTTTTGGCGTCGGTTTTTTTCAATAACCGACATTAAAAAACACTTTATGGCGTCGGTTTTGAAAATAACCGACGCCAAAGATCAAACAAAAGTTGTAGATAATTTCTCAAGCTTCATTTTGACAGGTCGTGGAGCAAAAACGGACTTAGGGTTCAAAAGTTATAGGCGTCGGAAGTTAACGGTTTTGTGACTTGATTTTTGGCGTCGGTTTTTTTCAATAACCGACGTTAAAAAAACACTTTATGGCGTCGGTTTTGAAAATAACCGACGCCAAAGATCAAACAAAAGTTGTATATAATTCCTCAAGCTTCAGTTTGACAGGTCGTGGAGCAAAAACGGACTTACGGTTCAAAAGTTATGGGCGTCGGAAGTTAACAAATTTGTGACTTGATTTTTGGCGTCGGTTTTTTTCAATAACTGACGTTAAAAGATACCTTTTGGCATCGGTTTTGCCAGTAACCGATGCCAAAGATCAAACAAAAGTTGTAGATAATTTCTCAAGCTTCAGTTTGACAGGTCGCGGAGCAAAAACGGACTTACGGTTCAAAAGTTATGGGTGAAGGAATTTAATGGTTTTGTGACTTGATTTTTGGCGTCGGTTTTTTTCAATAAACGACGTTAAAAGACACTTTTTGGCGTCAGTTTTCCAAATAAACGATGTTAAAAGTAATTTTTTGGAATTATTTTTTCAAAAACCAATTTTAATACCCAAACATGTGAATATTTTTAGCATCAATTATATATTTAACCGACGTTAAAAGTAAAATTTCAAATACGCGGCTTCGATATTTCAATTTTTTCCCAAAGCACGTTCCTTTTTTCAAAATCCCGCTAAAATTTTATTAAATCGCCGCCATAGAAATTCTGATTTACACTATATAAAAGATCATCCTCTTTCTTTCATCATTTTTGACATCTACGATACAATCAGTATTTCAAATATTCTTCAATCGACGATTTCTACAAGGTATTTATTCTGATCACTTAATTTCATTATTATTGTTTTTTTCATCACTAAAAATATTATTATTTTTATGATGATGATGAATTTATCTTCTAGTAGAGATAAAAAAATAAAACTTCCGCATGAGATTCATTAGTTGTGCAAAATTCTTTATCACTCACCATTTTCATTACCGTATAACATCGCCCTTAAAACGAAGTGAAATAATGTTTAACAACATATCAACTCAAATGATTTGAAAAAATAATTAATATTAGTTTCAATAATTAATTATATTATCTTGTTCTTTTGGAATATACATTTTGATTCTTTTTTCTCATGCATTCTTCGAAGAAAATGATATCAATCGACCCATAAAGAGGTACAACTTACAACAACCATAACTTTTGAACCATAAGTCCGTTTTAGCTCTGTAACCAGTCAAATCGAAGCTTGGGAAATGATCTATATTCCAATATCATGAGTTTCAGGGTTTTGACGTCTGTTTTTTTGAAAACCGACGTGGAAAATATTTTTTTTAGAAAATGTATTTTTAGCGTCGGTTTTTATCCAAAACCGACGTTAAAACTCATGTAGAAGCTAGATTTAGACGTCGGTTTTCTAAAAAACCAACGCCAATAACCCCCGAGGTCATTAATTTTTGCGTCGGTTTAGAAAAACCGATGCCAAAGACCCCCAGTACCTGAATTTTGGCGTCGGTTTATTTAAAAAACCGACGCTAAAGATACCCGAGGCCCTACAATTTGGCGTCGGTTTATATAAAAACCGACGCCAAAGACCCAATGGGAAAAGATTTTTAACGTCAGTTTATAAAAAAATGACGTTGAAACTTATATTTTTTACGTCGCCTTTATTGACGTCGGTTAAAAACCGACGTCAAAATGTAAAAAAAACCGACGTGGAAATACATTTTTGCACTAGTGACATTAGGAGTATCCAAATGGTCATGTATCATCTTCATCAATTCAATCTAGAACTCAGTTGCCTCTGGTTCACTGTCTATAGTATAAATCATTAGGTGCTGCAACTGAAACTCCCTTGTCAAATTAGACATGATTTTCACAACCTAACCTAGGTCTCCTACAATGACTTTCTTGAACTGAGAAAAGTTATCCAAAAACTGCTCCCATGCTTCCTCAGCTAGCACTATCGGTGCCTATAGTTCAATCATTGGAGGATCGTTCAATCTGTTCCCCCGGTCATCCTCTCAACAATGATTTCCAAGGAGGAATATCTTTACAGAGCCAAACATGGACTTTAGGACATAGTTCACAAAGTTAAAACATTTATGTAAGAGAGAAACATAACAAGACACAACCAATCTCTTCCCCAAAACATCAACACATAGTCAAAACTGAAGCACTATTACTACCCTTAAGCATTCTACACCTAGGTCCTGGTTAAAAAGGGTAAACATATTTTCAAATTCATGTTTCTCATTTATACAACCAATTATTCCCATTTTACATCTTTTTAAAATCTTTTAAAATTTTATGTTAGGAAATATTTTCATTTAAATTTTATAGGAAAAGGAAATAGTTCAAGTTTAACAACTTACCTATAACCCATTTTCCCATACATGCATAAAATTATGCATGTCCCAATAATCTCGAGTTCCTAGAATGATTTTTTCATACTCAATTATCATTAAATTTTGATCCCTGAATCAATACTCAAAAAATCTCAGAAAAAATATTCATATCACAAAACATGTGTGTCACCCAATGTGAAATAATATTCAACTGTAATAAAAAAACAATAACAACAATCCAACTATGGGTACTTTGGGTTTCCCCCATAAATGTTTTCGAAACACCGATGCACGAGCTCATTACCAAGACTCAAATCTTCCTAGTCTCATATCTAACTTTCCCCAAATAGTATGATAAAAGAAGATTTAAGAACATTAGGCTCTGATACCACTTTTTCAAATCCCGACCTAGGTGCCAAGCAATGGTGCCTCGACCCGGTCGATTAAATAAACTCAAGTGTGCTTCCCCATATGCTAGAGGCTTCCAACTAGTAGCGAGGGTCTATTAAGTCTATCATTATGAGACTATACCCTCTATTTTCAGAGTAAACTACTATCATAAATAAATAAATTAATAAATATGGAAGCAAATATATAAACATAAACAATACCAATGTGACAAGATAACCAAAGATGAAAATATTGTATTCGACTTAAAGGGAAACATGCAATGTCGAATTATGTTTCGAAGAGTATAAAATGAAACTAAAAGTAAAGACATGAAAAACTCCCAAGAGGGTCATAACCCACATTAGGTTCCCTTATCCAAGATCAATCCCCAATCAGAAACCTAACATAGGGTCATTTCCATTAACTTATCCTACAACAAAAAAGTCTATTCAGGTACCAATCAGGATTCCTGACTAGGTTCTAAGTAAAACATAATATTCCACCACCATCAATGTGTAAAAATATTCAGTCAAATAGTGTATAAATTTGTATAACTAAATAATTAAAATTCATAAATAAATAGTTATCACATTATCATTTATTCTTTATTTAACCATATTAACTCTAGGGTTCCTAAGCACACTTGTACCTCAATACTAGCTTCAAATCATGATAGAGCATGATGTGTTCCCTAGGTAATACCATATCTTAATACCTGATTTGACTTATGATAGATCTCGAAGTATTCATAGGTGATATGATATCTTAGTACCTCATTCGACTCATGCTGGAGTGTGAAGTATTCTCATGTGAGTCCATATCTCAGAGAACCATTATTACCATTATTCAATTCGCAAATCATCATGAGCATTGAACTTTATGACTAGCCTCCCAATTCTCAATATGCGTACATAAAATTGTTTTAGATCATCATTTCTAGCACCAAATTCTCATTTTTTTTTGCACCTATGACTAGTGTATATCATCATGTATAGCACCCTATTCATTCAATACACTATAGATCTATCATTGGTAGAGATTTTCATGTCTACCCATCATTAAATAACTATGCATTTATATCATCTTAGTCCTAGATAATCATGTCTATAACCTCAATCTATCGACCATTAATTAATTCATAAATTAATTAATTCATTCCCATTACTTAATTCAATAACTAATTTATTAAAAACCTTACTTTCTCCCTTAACCAATTCAATAATTGATTAACCATTCACATACTGAACATCAAATAATTAATTCACTAATTAATTATTATAAATATAAAATCAATCATTAGATATTAACTTATCAATTAGTCATACGAAATCATTAACTCCAAATATGTAATCAATTCCCCAAATCCCCAATTTAAGCACTAAAATTAAAATTTTAAATTAATTATCCTAAATTATCAACCCCTAGAAACTCATAATTAATTCTCTAATTAATTATCTTGTTCATCGATCCTAAAATCTCAATTTTTCACAATTCCATAATTAATTAATTCATCAAATTAATTAATTATATTTAGAAATCCAATTGATAAAAAAATCTACAAATTCGACAAATTTTATATAATAAATCAAAACTAAAACTATGCAAAAATGGATTTTAGACCACATACCTTGAAAGAAGAGGAATTGGCGACAGAACCCTACGTTTGTGAAATAAATCATCTTCTTGATTCCTTTCAAAAAAAACCAGTAAAACTGTTAGCAATAGATCAAGAAGGACATGAATAATCGGAAGTCACATATAAAACAATCAAGGTTTGGATATCCAAAATCTAATGCCAAATAACTCCTAGATCAAAGAGGACTTCCAAAAATCAATAGAAGAAGACCTGTAGTGAATATGGAGGTCTATAGATGGTATTTAGTTGAATATAGTGGTCCACAGAGAGGCTTTGATCGATAGTGGAGGTGTGTGGGAAGTCTTTGGTTGATGATGGTGGTGAAAAAGTTGTCTACGACAAAGAAAATCATTTGATAAGGGTTACACAATGTTTAAGACTTGTTTTTAATAATCTAGGCATAAAAATTACATGATTTGAATTCCCATTTCACATCATGTAAATAAGATAACTTATTTCACCATTTACTATAAGAAATACCATCACACCTTTAAAAATAATAATTAAAGATTACATGTGGTATAATATTAATTCATGAAATGTCGACATTGTTGGAACCATGGATATTCTTTGTAAGAATTAGAGCATGGTTTGTGTTTGTTTTCAATCCTTATTGGATGTTCAGAATGATTTCCAGTAAAGTGATCATATAGTTTAAGAAGACATCTATATTAAAGGTGGTGTAATTTCCCAGTGTTTGCCAAATTTTTTTTGCTTGGAAATTGGGAAATGGGAAAATGTGTGTTTGGCAAAGGAACATGCACACAAAAGGGTATGTGTGTTGGAATCTTGTGTGCAAGGTATGTTTCGGGATCAGATTGTTGAAAAATGGAAATGTCATGAGTTGCGTAAAATATTGGAGTGGTGTGCGAAAAACATGGATTCTATGTTAAATTGGTTTTGCATGCAATAGTGAATGTAGGTTGGTTTTCTCACGCAAAAAGAGTTTTTGGATCAAAACGGTGAAAAATGGAAAATGCATGAGGTGCATGAAAAATCTAGAGAAGTGTGTGAAAAATGGTTCCTGTGTGAAAAAGGATTGCATGCAGAATGGGAGTTTTGCGTGACAAGGAGGGGTTTTGCATGCAGGGGTCGGTGATTCCTATAGATAAGAGGTGACCCCCCTCCTTCGGGACAGTTGAAGACTTATAAAAGATCTAAGTTCTGATGTGCATAAAAGGTGCATGTAATGGGAGATGCACAGAAAAGATTAAGCTACGCTAAAATGAAAAATTTGCGCATAAAAATTGATTTTGCACGTAAAAGTTGAAGTTCTGAGAAAAAGTAGATGTTGCACATAAAAATAGCAGGTGTGCATAAAAGTTGATGTTGCACGAAAAAGTCAAACCCATGCATAAAAATTTAGGTTTCACATAAAAGTGGAGGTTGTGTGTAAAAGTGACGGATGCACATAAATGGGATTGGTGCATGAAATACTTTCCAGGCGAAAATCAAGTATTTCACACAAAAGTGAGATCTTGCGCGCAAAGGGTAGGTGTTGTGCGAAATCATCAGTATAACCTGTTTGCACATTCTGAATATACGGTTCAGTGGTTTATCACTTTCACGTGCATCTTTTTAGGACTTCATTTCTAGAAATATCTCATGCTGAATATAGACAAGGAATTCATTGCAAATCTATTGAAGAGTCCTTCAAGTAGATAATTTGAGTTGGAATTCTCTCAAGGCAGTGAGCCAGGGGGAGTAGATGAAAGTCATTCGAGGGATGCAATGCATGTTCCCCGAACTATTATAAAGGCAGTATGCCAGGCACAGTGTGACTGCGGCCAAAACTTGTAATCCATAAACTAGTGAAGATTTGTAGATTTTGGTATGACTGACAAACTGCCGGCATTGGTTCCTTGGACGTAGTACTTTGTGGTGAACCCAGTAAAAGTGTTGTGTCAACTTTCTTCTTTCATTTGTTTGATAGATTTAATAAGTTCTTACCAACGTGGGATTATGTTCCACAACTTTAAAAAGAAAATTTTTACACCCTGATTCAACCCTCCCCTCTCAGGGTGTTCTAGGTTCATTTAAGTGGTATCAAAGGGAGGTTGACTGGTGTTCGGTCTGTCATATACCGTTATGGACAATTCATCCAATGTTAGGGGAGTACCTCTCTTCGATGGAAGTAATTTCTATATCTAGAAGAACAGAATGAGATCTCATTTATGATCAATTGGAATGAAAGTCCTTTTTTCTACAGTGGAAGGAATACAAGTCACTGATTCAACAAGTCTGGCTATGACTAACACAGACAGGAAAATTCTTGATGTAGATGCTAAAGCACACAATGTACTCACTGTAACCCTTTATGATCAGATCTATCTAACGGTGATGAGTTTCACCTTAGAAAAATCCATGTGGGATAAACATGAAAATATTTATGAATTAGATAGAAAATTGAAGGGGGTGAAACTATAAGTCCTACATAATAGGTTTGATGATCTGAAGATGCATCTGTATGAGAATGCATACTCATTCTTCAATCTAATTACTGAAGTGGTTTGAGAAATTCAGGGTCTAGGAGAAGAAATCAAAGTCATTTATATTGTAATAAAAATATTAAGAGGACTTCCACCCCTGTACAATGCAAAGGTGTCATCCTTTGAGGAAAGAGTTCTTTCCAAAATTTCTCTGGATGATCTGCTGAGCAGTTTGGTGGAATATGAAATGAGAGTCAAACCATAAGATGCTATGACTCAAGTGAGAAAGGAAATGGTGTTCAACTCCATAGAGGAACTAAAAATTTCAAAATATATTAGTGGTGAACATGATTAGGAAAAACAAATTCTTTATCTCATTGCAAAGAAGTTCTAGAAGGGAAAAGGGAAATTCAAAGGGAATTTAACTCTTTCTTGATTTCATTGTGGAAAAGTTGGGCACACTTCCTCTCAATGCTTATGAAAGATAAATGATGAAGATATTGAATATTAAAACATTGAGAATCCTCAAAAATGGTTTTTGAAAAATGGAGACTTCAAATCTAGAAAGAAAGTGCAGAAGAAGAGTTTTATCTGTGAAAAGTAAGATGATGATAATGGATTCTATGAAGAAGAAGAACCAGAATTTAAAATTGGCAACTATGATTCAATGATGGACACTATTGAAAAATTAGAACCATAAAAAGATAATGGTCGAGACAATTAGTTGAAAACTAAATCCAATTCCGAGTTGCAACTAAAATATTATGTTAGTAAGCTTAAGATCAAATGTAAGAGTTGAAATAAGTGGAAATCAATTGTAGAAGAATCATCTGATTATGTTAATCAGATTGAAGATGAAATTGAACAATTGGAAGAATTTGTGAAAGTGCAATATAAAATTATTGAAATCACTGATGATGAAGAGGATCTGAGGCTGATAATTGAAGAGAAAGAAAAATTCGTCAATTACCTCCCCACTAGACTGGAGGAAAAGACCAAGACTACTGAGAGTCTAGAAGAGGAAGTTGTTACTCTCAGGAGAAAACTTTTGAGTGAATCAATTTCAAAAGAATCAAGGAAAAAATATTATTTAGAAGGTTCTTAAATGCTGAGATGTTGGAGAGAGAAAAACGTGGTTCTAATGGAGTTGAAAAGATTTTGAATTATCAAAGACCTGCTTGCATGGGAAATAGTGGAATCGGTTGTGAGGCAGAGTCATCAAATTCTGCAAATAAAGGTGACCAAAATAAAGGCAATCTAAAAGTGGGTGATGTGGAAAAGTCATATAAAGTGTGGAAATGGAAACCCCCAATTCAATCTGAAAGAAGAAAAGAAGATTATCCTCAAACCTCCTAGAAAAAGGATCCCTCAAACTATTATCCCAAAGAAGAGGGAATGAGGATAAACAGAAATGAGAAGACATTTCCTCTCTTGAAGTGTTAGTTCTATGGATATTTAGGCCATACCATGTCTTATTGAAAAAAGGCAAGAAGCTATCTGAATAGAGAAGATATGGGAGTTCAACAGAGGAGGACAAATTTATATCCTAATTTTTTTTTGAAGAAACAGTTTATATGGATATTGTTTTCGTTTTTCTAACGTTGTTCTTAAGGCTGTTAATTGTAGGAAGAGGAGGGACATGGACACCTCATAACAGAGTTCAAGATAAGTCAAATCTCATCAATAAGATAGTGTTGCTCTTACAGACAAGTTTTCTCCTCTCGAAGAATATTTTGACTATGAAGAACCAATGTACACAGAAGAGAGAATTGAAAGGCCATCAGTGTTCTATACACAATCCAAAGCCTCATGGAATGAAAAGAAGAAAAATGGAGAAATAAAACCGTACAGAGGTGGCCCTCAAAGATAAAAAAAGAAACAGTACCTGGATTCTAGATAGTATTTTTTCATCTCATATGACAAGTAATATTGGCATGTTAATAGATATCAAAAGGAGGGTTGATGGAACAGTATGGTTTGGTAATGATGGAGCACTGAAAATCAAAGGCAGTGTAAGTATTGAATTAGCTAATGGTGAGCTAAAGAAAACTGATGTCCTTTATGTAGATGGCCTAAGTCATAATCTCCTCAGCGTTAGTCAACATTGTGACTCAGAACTTATTGTAACGACCTACAATATTGAATAAAGTTTGTTTCCTAACTTTGTGTGTTACTTTTTTTATACTCAACAAAACTATTTTATTTAATAAAATGAGTATAATTAAAATATTACCATTGGGTTTCGACTGTTATATGATGGTTGGTCAATTTGACTATTGGAAAGTAAATGATGCGATTATTGCATATAAATACAAGTGATCGTGATTAGTTAATATAGAAAGAAGATTTGATGGCCCCATCCAGTAGTCTTGGGCCGATCAAAGACCATCTGACAGAACTCAGGAAGGAGGTAGCACCTTTGGGCTTTGCTCTGGACCAAACCGAAGTTGGAATTCATCGTGTGAATCTGGAACAGAATTGCCTTCGTGAGAAGTTCAAGATGATAGAAATCACTACTCGGGCAATGTTGTCTAAGCCACCCCAAGATTCTATCACCATAACACACCTTACTCTTAGGTCCTATGCTGGTGTTATAAGGGGTTATGTAACGAGACCGTAACTACCCTGTGTAATCCATTGATTTAAATAAAAAATTGTGATGTCTTCTTATGGAAAAGTTTATGAATTTTCAAATGTCCAGATAAATATATTATGCATATTATTGTTGAATTTTAGAAAAAGGATATTTTAAAAATATTTATGTAAACCTTAAATAATTAATAATTTGTAATGATTTTTAGAAAATAGTCTTCTACAGTTATGTTCAGTATGAAATTTAGAATCTAATAAGATCAAATTAATTTTTTATGAATAGTAAATTATGAATAGTGATTTTACGCTTAGGATTAGTAATGTGAACAAATGGATTAGTAATCTCACTTAAAGAAAGTATTAATATAATTTAGGCACCTTGATTAAGTAATGTGATTCAATAAAATAGGAAAATAACTATTTCATATATTATTAGTCGAGTATTAGTTTTTTCGGGTGAATATTGTTTTTAATTAAAAATAATTATAAAATTACTTTTATAAAATGGAGTTCATTTTTGAATTCAGAGCATCGATATTAGGTTATGGTTATTTTTGGGGATTTTTCTAAAAAAGTTGAATTTTTAGTGAATAGTGTTTTTATATAAAATTAAATTAAAAATATTTAGAGAATTATTTTCATAAAATGGAGTACATTTTTTAAATCAGAGCATCGATAATTGGTTAAGGTGAATTTTTGGGATTTTTTTGAGAAAGTTGAATTTTCAGTGAATAGTGAAAATACAGTTTTTGAGTTTCAGGTGTTTAATGACATCATTAAGGATGTAATAATTATGAAATAATTTTGGTCGACTTATGAATAGTAAGATAAGGTATCAGGTGTCCCAAGTGGCCAATACCATGGGAAAATATCATGGGTCAGCCCATGGTTTTTCCAATACCACCGATGAGGTGTCCCTTGGCAATTAATGTCTTGTCCTCTCAATTCCCCTATAAATACCAAGACATTCTCTCATCATTTCCATTCAAAAATCCTCCTAAATGAATTTCTGGTCTCCTTACCTCCCAAGTAGTCCTCCCAAGGTTCCATCAAGCCTCCCAAGGTCCTAAACTTCAAGATTTCGAAATTACTCTTCAAGGTACAGGATCTTACCTCTCTCTTTCTTTTCAAGTACTCTTTTGTATGTCATTTCATTTAATCCCAATGTCCTTATGTTGGGGGATGTTATTTTATATTCCTATTACCTGCCTTTTCATTATCATATGATGATAGATCCCATCTTACTCTCATCATTTCGTTTTATGAATGTTTAAGTGGCGCCGTTAGGCTGCCGAATTTTTGTAAGGGATTCTTCCACCCTTCTCATTTTTCATGTTCTATTTTTCATGTCATTTCTTTCAAGTTCCTTTTATTATGTTGGGGTATGATCTTCTATATCTATCATACTGTCCTTTTTATGTTCATATGATGAGAGACCCTATTTGATCTCATCAATTCATTTTTTTAATTTTTAAGTAACGTCGTTAGGCTGTCGAATTTTCATAAGAGAAATATTATTTTTGTCTTCCTTTCAAGTTCTTCATTTCATTTGGAATATCTTTTGAATTTCATTACCATGTTCCTAAATCCATTATATTATATCCCCCTACTATTTTATGGATCATTTATGAGTTGTTGATCCATGTCCCCTCTCTTTTCAATGTTTTCTAAAACCCCGTAATATAGCCGTTATGCTGCAGAATTTTCGTCTCAAAATGTTTTTCTCTTTTTCTCAAATTCTTGTATTTTATTAAGTGAATACTCAAATATCTTTATTCTGCAGGTTTATTCACATATATATTAAAATATTCTATTTTAATTTTAGGATTTACATACATGAAAGTTTCTTTCCTTTTCCGTGGGTTTAAAGTTACATAAAGATCATGTTTTTAAAGCAGTTTTTAAAACGTTATGATTATGAAATGAAACCCATTTCTTTTATGCTATATGGGTTATTTATGAAATTCGTTATGATGATATATGTGGCTCACATGATAATAAATACAAATTAAGGGTGCGCCCTGATAGTTCTCCAATTCATTGGGTAAAGACTTAATCTCTAGAGATGACCATTTTAATGATACCTTGGTGAATAACCTTGGTAATTTTTTAATGACACCTTGGGGATGGACCTTGGTGATACAGAAATGATTGTTTATGTTAAATTTTGTAGCCACAACTTCAAGTTATGAAACATGTTATTTTTATTATGATATTACTCATGATCTCTTTCTCATGCCTTAAAGTTATTTATCTTTACTTTATCAGTGTATCTCAAGTTCACACATAAAAATGTTTCTCTTGTTTCCCTTATTGGGCCTTCTGATCACCCTTTCCTTTGATATATGCTCCTAGGTTATGAGATGCTGTAATGAAATTAGGATGAACAATGAAGAATCCTTTCAAGTGTTTTAGAAGAATATTTTATGTTGTTTCCATGTATTATGTTCATGATTTCCAGGACACTAGACTTTAAAGATCCTCTGTATGTAAAATGTAATGAAATGTTATGTATTAAAAATGTGGGATTCTATACTTATAGTTAATTTTTGTCAGAAAGGTTGCACTATCATGTGAAAGACATGAAATTCAATTATTAAGGGATGCATAATAGAAGGCAACTTGTATCAGGTTGATAGTAAATAAAATGTTTGTTACATGACTTTTGAAGAAGGAAACAATTTGTGGCATCAGAGACTACAAGGATTGTCATGGAAATTCCCAACTTAAAGAATGAATGTGAAAAGTCTTGTGAGGATTTCATTCATGGGAAGCTGGTCTATAGTTCATATCAGCTAAAGAAGAAAAGGGCATCGCATCTTCTTGATCTCATTCATACATACGTATGTGGCCTAATAAATGTTTCCAGAACTCATGGAGCTATGTACTTCATCCTTTTTATAGATGATTATAGTAGAATGGAATGTGTAATGGTTATACATAGGAAACTTAAATTACTTGACTGCATGAAAACATATTTTTGAATCATCTATAATGATACTGGATGAACAATCAAAGTGTTGTGATCAGACAATGGAGGGGAATACACATCCATTGAATTTGAAAACTACCTAGAGATGCATGGGATACAACATGAGGTAGATAACATGAGAACTCCACAAAAAATGGAGATGTTGAGTGAAAAAATTGATAGGTGAACAACATGGAAAGAACTATGCTAATTAAGAGTCGTATTCCATGGCATTACAAGAAAGAGGCCGTTCAAGCTGCAGTGTATATTCAAAATTGAATAGAACATTATATGGGAAAGACGAAGACACCTTATTAATTATGGAATGAATTGAAGCACCCTATGAAATACTGTCATGTTTTTGGAAGTAAGTGCTTCATCAAAAACAAAGAAGGAAATAAAGGGAAATATGTAGACAATGCAGATGAAGGAATTTTCCTTGGATACTCAATGAACATCAAATCCTATAGGTGTTTCAACAAGAGATTAGGATGAATTGTGGAAAGTAGTGATGTTATGATCGTTGAATAGAAAACCACAAATGATTCAAGGATTTCATATGATGAAATGATAGAAAGTGAGGAAGAAAGTGAACATGGAATAAATACAAATACAGAAATAGAGGAAGGTGTAAAAAACACCCAGGAGTAACATCATGATGTTGACTCAGAAGAAGAATATGAAGAGGAAACCTTGGTTGGAGAGAATGCGAATAAACCTCACCAGAGAAATCAAAGAGCTGAGATTGATCCATCTAACATAATTGGGTATAGGAGTGCACCCACACAAACAAAGAGGATAAGTAATAACACACAATCTGCATTTCTATCAGTTTTGGAGGCACCCTCATTTGTCGAAGCTGTAAAGGATGAATCTTGGGTGAAATCCTTGAATGAAGAGTTAGATTAGATTGACAAGAATCGGACATGGGATCTTTTCAAGAGACCCTAAGGTCACAATGTGATTAGAACAAAATGGATCTTCAAGAACAAGTTTGATGATCATGGAAGTGTTATTAGAAACACGACACGACTAGTATATAAAGGATATTCCCAGATTGAAGGTGTTGATGTTGAAAAAACCTTTTCCCCAGTGGCTAGAATGGAGTCAATCAGGCATTTACATTCCATGGAACTTCAAATAGGATATAAAGTTTATCAAATGGATGTCAATACAACATTATTGAATGGTTTACTGAATAAGAAGTCTGCATTGAACAACCAGTGGGTTTTCTTCTTGGTACTAAGGAAACAAAGGTTTGAAAACTAAATAAAGCACTCTATGGATTGAAACAGGCACCACGGTCGTGGTACTCCTAGCTGGATTCTTACCTCAATAAGTGAGAATTAAAAAGAGTAGATTAGAATCTTTATGTGAAGAATTATGAAAAAGATCAGTTCATGGTTCTAGTTTATATTGATGACATTATATTTGGTGGTAGTAGGTAGAAATCAGTAGACGAATTCACCATTAACATGAAATCAGAATTTGAAATGCCTATGATTGGGGAGCTCTCATATTTCTTGTGGCTGCAGGCGATTCAAAAGAAGGATTACACATTCATTTCTCAGGAAATGTATGAAAAATAAATAGTGAAGAATTTTAATATGCATGACTCAAAACCAATTTCTACTCCAATTACAGTTGGAACCAAACTTGGAATGCATGTGGATGGGACCTCTGTAGATCCCACAATGTACATAAGAATCATTGGGAGCTTATTATACCTGACAACAACATGGCCAGACATTGTCTTTTCAGCATGATTTGCAGCCTGATTTTAGAGTAATATGAAGGAACAACATATGGTAGTAGTAAAAATAATCATGAGGTATATTCAAGGTACTCACAATTGCGACTTATACTTTTATACAAGAAGGGACAGTGAATTATCAATGTTTTATGATGCTGACTGGGCTGGAGATATAGTTGACCGAAAGTCCACCAATAGTGGAGCATTCTATATTAGGAGCAAATGTGTTGGATGGTTGAGCAAGAAACCAGAAATTACATCTCTTAGTACTGATGAAGCTGAGTGTATCTCCACTACAAAGGCATGCACTCAACTACTATGGATGAATAAAAAACTGATAGATATTGGTGATGTGTTGAAACAACCAATGGTGATTTACTGTGATAATAAGCGCATAATTGATCTTATGAAGATTCTTGTTTAGCATTATCGTACAAAACATATTGAAATTAGATATCACTTTATCTAAGAAAACATTGAGCAAGGAATGATTATAATGGATTATGTGGGAACTGATGAGCAGGTGGTTGATATCCTAACTAAGCCACTCTCAGTAGCTGTGTTTGAAAAAAAAAGGTTGAACCTTGGTGTTTCCCCACCTCCCAGTGCATAAGGATATTATAAAATTCACCTCTCCCTAGTTATGTTAGATTTTTTAATCTGTTTGTGGATATGATGTAGGTTTATAGGGGAGATACTATCCAGGGGTGTGTTGAGTTGTCCAGTGAACCAATACCAGTCTTTGGGTTTATTTCCAATGGGGGAGAAAGAATAAATTCAGGACATGTTCTGTATCGCGATGAGAATTAATTGTTAGGAGGATAAAGAATACATTTAGGACATGTAATGCTTCTATGACATAATAAGAGAATAGATAGGGAGTATTTAAGAATTCCAAAACATGGGATCCCAATTCAAACTTCCCCTCTTGTTTTCTACACCGAGCACTACTCACGTAGACTAAGAGTGTTGGCTGATTTGATTATTTTATTTTAGGTTTGCATGTTGATAATGCTCTATTGAATTTATTTGGAGATTGCCAACAAACCCAAAGGGAGAGACTGTTGGAACCATGGCCGTTCTTTGAAATAATTGGAGTATGGTTTTTGTTTGTTTTCAATCCTTATTAGAAGTTCATAATGTTTCCCAGTAAAGTGATCATACAGTTTAAGAAGACAACTATATTAATGGTGGTGTCATTTCCAAGTTTATGCCAAATTTTTGCACCTGAAAATTGGGATATGGGAAAATGTGTGTTCGGAAAAGGAACTTGTGCGCAAAAGGGTAGGTGTGTTGGAAACATCCGCCCAAGGTATGTTTCGAGATCAGATTGCTGAAAAATGGCCAAGGCATGAGCTGTGCGAAATATTGGAGTGGTGCACAAAAACATAGATTTCACGCTAAATTGGTTTTGCACGCAATAGTAAATATTGGTTGGTTTTCTCGTGCAAAAAGTGTTTCAGGATCAAATAGTGAAAAATGGAAAAGGCATGAGATGCGTGAAAAATCTGGAGATGTGCCCGAAAAATAGTTCCTGAGTGAAAAAGGATTGCACATAGAATGATATTTTTTCACGACAAGGTGGGGTTTTACGCGTAGGGGCCTGTGACACCTATAAATAAGAGGTGACACCCCATAATTCAGGATGGATGAAGACTTAGAGAAGATCTGAGTTCTGATGCGCGTAAAATGTGCATGTAAATGGAGTTGCATAGAAAAGATTAGGTTTCACTAAAACGCAGATGTTCCACATAAAAATTGATTTTGCGCATAAAAGTTGAAGGTGTGTGAAAAAGTAGATATTGCGCATAAAAGTTGAAGGTGTGCATAAATGTTGATGTTGTGCAAAAAAGTCAAATCTGCCCGTAAAAATTGAGGATGCATGTAAAAGTGGAGGCTGTGCATGAAAGTGATGGTTCCACATAAAGGAGGTTTGTGCACGAAATAATTTCCCCATGAAAATCAAGTATTACACGCAAAAGTGAGATCTTTCACGCAAAGGGTAGGTATTTCATGAAATCATCAGTGTAACATGTTTGCACGTTCTGAATATCTAGTTTAGTGGGTTAGTTCTTTCAATTGCATCTTTTTAGGACATCGTTGTTAGTAATATCTCATGTGGAACAGAGACAAAGACTTCATTGAAAATCTATTGATGAGTCCTTCAAGTTGATAAATTGAGTTTGACTTATCTCAAGGTAGTGATCTACGGGGAGTATAAAGAAGTAATCCAAGAGATGCAGTGAGTGTTCTCTGAACCATTTTAAAGGCAGTATGCCAGGAATAGTGTGATTGTGACCAAAACATGTAATCTATAAACTAGTAAAGATTAGTGGATATTGGTACGACCAACACACTGTCGGCGTATGCTCCTTGGACATAGCCCGTTGTGGTGAACCAAGTAAAAGTGTTGTGTCAACTTCCTAATTTCATTGGTTTGACAGATTTTACAGGTTCCTACCAACATGGGAACAAGATCCACAACTTTAAAAAGAAAATGTTGACACCCTAATTCACCCCTCCCCATTTAGGGTGTTTCAGGGTCCTTCAGACATGTGGTGAAAGGCAATTATAGGGGGTGTAATATACATTCCTAATATGTGGACATATAGTGAAAACTACTTTCATAACATGTCTATGTGTGGTCAAAACCATTTACAGGGGGTGTAAACTTTTCAAGTTTTTAATTAATTCATTCTATGAATTAAAATAAAGACAACCCATCTTCAACAATTTTTTTTAAAAAGTCATTCCTGAAAAAAGATAGGATCATAAACACATCGATGGATGACTAAAGTATTCAATGTTAATTCTAGGATGGAACGTAATTTTATTTTAAAAAAGTTAAAAAATAGTAAATTCTCAATTTTAATATATTTTACCAAAGTTTTAATTAGGATATATAGTGGTTTATTTTAATATAAATAATTATTTTTAATGTGTTCTTAATCAGTGCTATTTTTTTAATTATAAGTTCTAATACATAGGAAATTCTGAAAAATTCAGTGTAGGTGTCTATGAATCTTCAATATAGTAGTAATAAACCCCATTTATCTCTTTACATGAAAATAATTGTAAATTTATTAATGATAATTAAAAAAGTATTCTTATTCCTAAAGAATTAAAACAACAGGGGTATCTAAAACCTCAACATTTTTGTGCTTCCTGTATTTTTTAAACTCTTTCAATTTCAATTTCTCAATTTCATTAAATCATATTTATAAAATCCATCACTTGAAAATAAATTTCACACATAATTTTTCTATATAAAATAGTTCTCAATGGTTTGACCCTAAACACCCACAATACTATTAATTATTAATTGGAAAAAACATATAAATATATAAACATTTGTGCACGATTTAAACTACTATACTAATTTTTTCATTTTTTTGGGGAATAATGTTCATAATTGAATAAGTAAAGTATTTTTTTGACAGCAGATAATTTCTTTCTTTTCATATTAATATTTTATTTTTATTTGATGTAATTCTTGGTATTTTGTATGGTGAAATTTCATGAGCATAATTTTTTTGATTTCATGAAAATAAACTATGTCACAATGAGGAGGGAATGGCCTAATTGACTCGTATATTGAAATAGAGAGAAAAAATTGTGAGAATTTGAAGGGAAATAATGGAAGATAAATGGGGGAATATGGTCAATCCTTTGTATGAATTGGAATGGAATAAATAAGAATAAATAATACTATTGATGGATTAGGTAGGCCCTCAATGAGAGAAACATACGATAGAATTATTTCACTGAACAATCTCACACATAATTTTTGGAACAATCCAACCATAATCCAAATTATACAAAACAACATTCAATTTAAAGGATTTTTGACTAAAGATATTAATATATATATATATATATATCATATTTTATAAAATATCTAAGACTGTTAATTTAATTGTTTTCTGATAATGTATTATTGTTTAGACTATTTCCAATTTAATTTAGTGTGAGTAAATTTATTGGTTGAATCTTCTGCCACAGTAGTCTATTGAAAAATGGGATGATATTTTTCAAACACTTATTGTAAAATATTTTCCTCTCTCTAAGCCTACAATTATGAGGAATAAAATCAATATGTTTCAAAAACATAAAGACACGTAAATTTATAAAGCTTGGTAGATATTCCGATACCTTCTTTGTAAATGTCAATATAATGGGTTGTGATTATTTATCTAGGTATAAACCTTTATCATAGACTAAATTGTTGAAAAAAATATGATTTTGGATACATTTTCTTGAGAAAGTATTCCAAAAAAGTCATTGGATGTATTTTTTTCTTTCATGGGGAGATGTCCTTGAGTAGTTTTCAATGGAATACAATGTGATCGTTGGAGATAATGGGAGTAAATCATATAGAAACAACTATAATTTATGAACAAAATTTTGGTGGCTATGAAGAAACAGATAAATTATTTAAATATAGAACTAAATGAGAAGGTAAATATTGTACAGAAATGTTTTTTAGGATGTTGAGGAGTCCATGTTTCATGGTATCACTTATGGAATCAATCACTATTGACATTGGAAATTACATAGGGGAGTTATGTGGGTTATGAAATGAAATAATAGTAACAAAAAACTGTGTGAATATTATAAATCAACAATTTATAAATCCAAAAATTTTATTTTAGGAAGATCAATGTTGATGAATGAAAGGGGACAATGAAAACAATATTTCTGATAACATGGAAATTTTTTTTTCAAAATCAAGAATATTTTTAGAATAGTCCACAACCAAAAAAATGAAGAGTGAAAATTCAATTCAAAAATTGGAGAACATAGAACAATCACATGGTAAGGATTTCGTGTATATCCTTTTTAATTTTAAATTATCCATTAGAAATTTGGAGGGATAATAAATAAGATTGGAAAATAAAATATAATAAAGAACAAAAGTACTCCTCTTGGTAACACTAAAATAAATCCTAAAGAGGATTTGAATGTAATTATTTTAAGGAGTGGAAAATAAATTGATAAGATAAATTTAGTTAAAATTAAATATAATAAATTTGAAGGTAAGGAAAAAATGAGGATTTAGTAAATAATTAATGTAAATAAAAGTCCTCTTAGGAGGATAATTAGAAAAATAAGAAGGTAATAAATCATTATACAACACAATTTCTATTTCTTATACGGTTGAAGTGACAAAAGTATGAGATAAAGTTTTTAAAATTCATAGAAACATTTAAGTGGATGAGAAATATAATTATATTTTTTAAATCTATATAATAAATTCCATTATATTCCATATTTTTGAAATAAATTATTTTAAATAAAAAAAATCTCACATATTTTGGGATATTTTCAATTTATAAAGAATGGTTAGTAATCATTCCAATTAAACTTCCATTGAACTTCCATGTTCAAGGAGGATTTAATATACCTTTCAATATTGAAGATTATGAATTTGATAAATCATTATGTGATCTTTTAGAGAGAATGCATTTCATTCCATATAATGTTTTTGAAAATCATGATGCGTATAAGTTGAAGTCAACAAAAATAGATCTAAAACCTTCTGATATAATTATAAAGTGTCACAATGGTAGTTTGAAATGTTTTCTTATTAAATCTGATAAATATTATCTTCCTATAGACCTTATCATTTTAGATATTAAGGAAGATGTGATAGTTTCAATAATCATTGGGATATCATTTATATTAATAGGAAAAGTTCTTATTAATGTAAATAATGAAAATATTATTTTATAATTTAGTGGTGAATAAATTTCTGTTGAGGTGAGTCAAAAAGAGAAAATGAATGTGGGATATTAATATTTTATGATTGAAAAGGAACACATTTCAAAATATGAGGTTGATTTTTATTTTAGTGAATAAATCAATCAAATATTTTATGATTTTATTATTTTAAAGGATATTGAAAATTTTAAAGCATAGATGGAAGACACCTTCAGAATTGTGGGAATCAATTTAACATTTAAAGAAGGTGAATGATCAAATGCTATCACTGGAAAAGAATATTGATTAATATAAATAATTATGAAAATTTCATGATGGAAATGATAAATAAAATGATATTTTTTTAAAATTATACCATGGGAGATGCTTGGTGACAATGTAAAGATAACTAATCTAAATATATTCTTCCCCTGAGGCAACCTAGAATGAAAGATTATTATTTTTAAGTTCTATGTAATAAAAAGTTTTGTTTCCTTGATATTTTCATGGGTGATAAACCAAATTGTCATAGTTTTTTGTAACTCTTGGAAAATTACACCCAAAAAAATTGAGGCTATTAGAATCCATGAGGTGCGTGGAACCCATATAAGAGCACAAAATCCATGCTATATTTTTTTTATAAAAATCCAGAATAATTCATGAGGCCTTGCTAATTTTACATGGTTCCATGCCAATTCCATTAAGATTTTTATCGATATATCTATGACTTTTGAAATGAACTAACAATCTATACTATAATATTTCATGGAACTATACAATTTTGGCATCAAACCATTCTACATGTAAGTCATTAAGAGAAGGTTCTGTTTCCCTCATTTTCATACACCACAAATTCTACTCATATTATTTCTCTCTTTATAATATAATAAAGTGATTCATATTTAGGTACTGTAGAAAACGATACACTTTGTATTTGTTTTTATTTTAATTTATTTCTTTTTATTTCTCTTCTTTTATTTTTTTAATTTCTTAATTTCCTTTTTCGTTGTTCATTTTTTGTTGTTTTTATTTATTTTCGTTATTTTTCAGTATAATGTTTTATGGTAATTTATTTTCCTTCTTCATTTTTATTTTATTTTGATTTTCATTTTTATATGGGAATAAGTGCATGAGTAACATAATCCCAAATAGTAGGCGAATAATGATTTATCAATTCTGACATGAGTGAAAATATGCACTGAGGATGCACCAAGTGGGATTGAATCAATATATTGACCTTGTAATCATTTTTATATTCATAATAAACATGTATTCATTCCACTAATAGATAATGTAGTATGGATACCTTTTATGATTTTTATGGATATTATTTTTTCCACAGTAACATTGATGTTTCAAAGTTACTTGTATAAACCATTTTCTGAAGTTGAAAATGAAAATGGATAGTTGTAGGTGATAGATGTTTAATATGTGACCATATCGATAAAAATTATCAGTTATTACCAAACTATTATAGATAATGAATTCATATAATTCCTTATCTAGATCATGGAGGGATGTTTTACATTATGTTGAAGTCTATTCTTCAGGCTACATATGAGAAGCCGATAGACCTAGTGGTACATGAGCCATGAACGATGGTTTTACAAATGTTGAGATCAATGTAACATGGATAACATTATAAGATTATGATTATGATGATATTACTATGAAGGATACAATGCTAGATCATGTATATGTTGAGAGTATAATAGCCCTAAACCCACACTCCCAGATCTAGTTCAAAAAAGATAGTCTTTAAATTTCAATCATTGATGCCAATAAACATGACCCAGTTTTATCCATCCAAAGCATACATCATCAAATAGTTTTATAGATCACTTACACACCCATGGACCATTTCTTTTTATAGTTTTAAAGAATTTTTACAATCAATTAAATGACAATACCCATGTCTTTAGGTGATTATTTTTCTAACTATACCCTAATTTTCTTATTCCACATCAAGTCTTCATAATCACCCATATGAAACCTTTCAAGACATATCTTAAAAAAAATATTTATTTATAAAATTAGAAAAATAATCATAAAATTGATGAGATAAAATAATCAGTAAGGGTAATCATAGGCATTAACAATTGAATATCTTTGTTAAGAACAAGACGATCATAAGGGTTTGAGAATATTTATATGGTTCATGAGTATAACATAAGAGAAGTCATAACCGTCAAAAAATAGAAGATAAACTATGATACATGACCAAATGTTTTACAAAATATGATATTCATATGAGTCTAAAATCACAATCCATGTGAAAATAATAATTTACCATATGAAATATTAGAACTTATTGCAAGAATAAAGAAACTGTACTAGTAACTTGGAACAGCAAACACTCAACTTGGAATCACCCAAACATGACTATTCCAACATTATATTTGGATTAAAATAAAAAAAATTAACACTATAATCTCTTAGGATATAATCATATTTAGTAAAATATATTGTCTATTAGGCTTAAATTACTATATTTAACTTCATAGTGTCTTATGAATAACTTACAAAAGTAAACTATGTCACTTTACCTGATGTATTAGTGGGATATAAAAGACCCACCCATTCATGGTTCATAATAGAGCCACAAATAATAATTTATACATAAGTAAAATTTCCATAGACTGAATAAAACATTTATAATATTTCACTTTTCAACATAACACCCATGAAAATAGCCATCATTCCATTTTTATATTGATAAAATCATTGAATAGAAAAGGTTCCATCAAAATATATTTAAAATATTCACAATTCATATAGAGAAAGAGTAAGGATGGTATAATTATGAGTTATCCCCACTAGGGAATATGATAATTATAAATACCGCAAACCTAGAAGCCTTGATTCAGTTATTACTTTATTGCATTAGCGCTATATACAAGTGATCACATCCCAAATGAATGAATAGTTTAGTATTCTTGGTAGTCTTGTTTTGTAAATAACGCCCATATTACATTTGAATACACAAATTAAAACATATTTTTTTCAAAAATATAAATATTACATTTAGAATATCCTTCCATAAAAATCATAGTACACTTCCAAGATTATTGGGAAAAGAAACAAAATAAGGCTAAGATCAAATTCTTAATAAGAGTTACATATAGTGGAAGATTTAACTAGTAAATATAGAATAATAAATAATAAATAATCAATATGGGATGGTAAATATCAGAACACACATGGAATTTAATCAATAACTTAACTACCATGATTAGATATGGAATAATAAATATGGCAAGGTATATAATAAAAACACATTCCATTTAATCAATAAACTGATAATGGAATACATTCGGAGATAAAATCAATGTGAAAATCTCATGGATAATAATGATTAAGAAATTATGAATGAATAAAATCCTTAATTATTCGACGTCATAATCTCAGGCATCATCATACCTTTATCTTCCAGACATTGTTCCAATATATTTTAACAAATGGGTAGGTATACACTAAATACCCATATAAATAAGGTTATCCAATATATTTTTCTCAGGAGACTATAGATTCATTGAGGGACTATTTATAAACACATGCCATCAATAACTGCATGTCCAACACAATCCTTATATATATAATGATCAATTTAATTCCTGAAAAATATTCCTTACCAACAACTTTCTGTATTAAGTAAGGAATATAGAATAACAATAATTTCAATTGTAAATCATATAACATTGAACGTAAAATATCATATGTAGAAATGATATATTATTTACATAATAAGAATATCCATGATAAATGATATGGATATGTAAGGGAAATATAATGTCTAATTATCACAAAAAGTGAATATTTCACGGGAAATTTAATGACTATAAAAATTAATCATGAAAGAGAATTTAAAAACATTACCAGGTCAAAATAATCATAATCCATTAGGAGAAATAATACGTATGGTATCATTTCCATATATCTCTAGTATAGTATATATAAAACAATAGGTTATTTTTGCTGACTGTAAAGACCCGATACGAGTTTCATGGAGATGGTTCCTTATTACAATACATTGGAATCATTACAATAAAGTCTTATCCCAAAGGAATGAATAGTTTAGTAGATTTTAAAATCTAAATACATACATAATTTTATCATTACAACATGAAATGAAAAACAACATAGAAATTCCTCCAAAAACACCCATAACTCATAGTTTATTTCTAAATGTCATTCATTATATACCTAGGAATGTCCTGGGAAAATAAGACCTAAGAAAGGGGTGATCTCAAATGCTCAGTAAGGGTAATAAATAAAAAAAAGATATCATAAACATAAAAATTAAGCATGGAAAATAATTGATAACACAGGCCTTTAAAAATAATAATCTTGAACACATTATGGTTGGAATATGAGCTGAGTAAATATTTCCACAATAAAACATAATCATGGGTATTCTTATAGTCGAATAACCACATGAACTATGAATTTACAGTTTCATAATAAGGGAAAGGAATATATCATACATTTTGAATCATGCCTTCATGGTCTCATCCACGACATCTAAAAATGATCAAGGCCTCATCCAAAACCATATCTAAAAAATGGGAAACGCCTCGGCCATGTCCATATCTATTTGTCCCATGAGAACTTCTGATGCATTTAGGTGCTATAGAGAGACCCACCTATCAAATAATAAGTCCAATGCATTCCTCATATGATTTGGGATAAACATAAACAACATATACATTCACATTAAAACTAACATGAGAAACATAAATAACTTTCCCCAAACATAAAGTATAAACACTAACCATTCATAGTAAAATGGTGAATGGTTTTAAGATAGAAAATCCAAAAAAAAATAACAAAACATTAAATTAAATATGGTAGATGATATTATAAATTCTAATTAGATTAATAAAAAATAATCAATAGGAGTGTTGAAAAGATGAAGGTACTATTATGAAATCATCGATTAATTTTTGAGATAAATACTCTTTTACTTTGAAAAGAACAGTTCTTTTGGAAAAATATTTTTATAAAACCATATTTTAATTAAGATGGTTTTTTCATAGTAAAATATTTTATTTTATAAAAATAATGGTTTCTAAAATTAGTTTATAGAGTGTCCTTAAAAATAGGTAAGAATTTGAAAAATTCCCTTGAGCTGGGATTGTATTTCAGGAAGAATTTTTTAATGATCATTTTAACACATATAACTCTCCATAAATGAAGGTATGATTCTGGTTGGAACACACATATAAAACATTCACACACAAATTATTAGGATTACATATGAATTAATAATTATTTAATTGACGTATGTAGATAATAAAAGTAACCCGAATGAAAATGGAGGTTTGAGTGGAAAACCCTTACCCTATGTCTGAAGGTGTTCTTCACATGATCTTGAAGACCTGAATAATCAAATTTAGGTTCATAAATTAATGACTATTGAACCTACTATATATGTAATTTATTCATTGTAATGACCCGGAATTTTGAATAAATCTTGTTTCCTAATTTTATGTGTTATTTTATTTAATTTCTATACTCAACAAAAATGTTTCATTTGATAACATGAGTATAATTAAAATGAGACCGTTGGGTTTTGACTATTATATGACCATTGGTCAATATGACCATTGGAAACTAAACATTTTTATTTTTGTCTTTAAATACAAGTAATCTTGGTTAATTATTATAGAAATAAGATTCGATGGCCTCACCCAGTAGTCTTGGACTGATCGAAGCCCATCTAACAGAACTTGGGAAGGACGTAGCACCACTGGGCTTTGCTCTGGACCAAACTCAAGCCGAACTTCATCGTGTGAAGCTATAACAGAATCTCCTTTGCAAGAAGTTCAAATTGATATAAATTACTACTCGTGCGATGTTGGCCGAGACTCCCTCAGATTCTCTCACCTTAGCACACCTTACACTTAGGTCCTACGCTGGTGTGATAAGGGGCTATGTAAGGAGACCATAACTGCCTTGTGTAATCCTTTGTTTTAAATAAAAATTGGGATTTCTTCTTATGATGATGTTTATGAATTTTCAAATGACCGGATAAATATAGTATGCATATTTTTGATGAATTTTAGAAAAAGGATATTTTAAAAATGTTTATGTAAAACTTAAATATTTAAAAATGTGTAATGATTTTCAAAAAATGGTCTTCTACAATTATGTTCAGTATGAAATTTAGAGTCTAATAAGATCAACTTGATTATTGATGAATAGTAAATTATGAATAGTGATTTTATGCTTAGGATTAGTAATGTGACCAAATGGATTAGTAATCTCACTTAAAGAAAGTATTAATATAATCTAGCCACCTTGATTAAGTAATGTGATTCAATAAAATGGTTAAATAACTGTTTCATAAATTATTATTCAAGTATTAGTTTTTTAGTTTGAATATTGTTTTTTAATTAAAAATTAAATTAAAAATATTTAGAAAATTATTTTTATAAAATGGATTGCATTTTTGAACTCAGAGCATCGATATTATGTTAAGGTAATTTTTGGGGATTTTTCTGAAAAAAATGAATTTTCAGTGAATAGTGTATTTATTTAAAAAATAAATTAAAAACATTTAGAAAATTATTTTTATAAAATGAAGTTCACTTTTGAAATCATAGCATTGATATTTGGTTAAGGTGAAATTTTGGGATCTTTCTGAGAAAGTTGAATTTTTAGTGAATAGTAAAAATACAGTTTTAGGGTTTCGGTATGTTTAAAGACATCATAACTGTGTCATGGTGATTTCATGAGATATTTTAAGGGTTTTCCGACCAAAGGTGATGAATTATTGTATTGGGGGCCCCATGTGGCCTAACTTAATGGGAAATACCATGGGAGAGCACATGGTTTTGAGAAAACCACTTTTGAGGTGTCCCTTGGACATTAATGCCTTGTCCCCTCACATTCCCTATAAATACCAAGCCATCCTCTCATCCATTTCGACTCCCCACTCTCCCCAAACTAAGTTCTGGTCTCATTACCTCCCATGTAGTCCTCCCAAGGTTCCCCCAAGCCCTCAAGGACCCAACCTTTGAGTTTTAAGAGTTACGTTTTAAGGTAAGGGATCCGGCCTCTCTCTTTCTTTTCAAGAAATATCTTTTATGTAATTTCTTTTACGATCCATGTTCTTATGTTAAATGATGTTCTTTTATACTCCTATTACTTCCCTTTTCATGTTAATATAATGAGATATCCCATATTACTCTCATTATTTCGTTTTATGAAGTTTTAAGTGGCGTCGTTAGGCTGCCGAAATTTTTGTAACAGATTCTTTCTCCCTTCTCAATTTTCAAGATGTTTTTTCTTATCAAGTATTTAATGTTACTTTTTATTATGTTGGGGTATGATATCTAAATATATCATACTGATATTTTATGTTCATATTATGAGATACCCTTTTTGATCTCATCAATTCACTTTTGTTGAAGTTTAAGTGACGTCGTTAGGCTGCCAAATTTCTAAGGGGTTCTTTCACCCTTCTTGTTTTCAAGATCTATTTTCATGTAAAGTATTTAAAGTTACTTTTTATTATTTTGGGGTATGATCTCTATATCTATCATACTGATCATTTATGTTTATATGATGAGAGACCCTATTTGATCTCGTCAATCCATTTTTGGAAGTTTTAAATGGCGCCGTTAGGCTGCCGAATTCTCATAAGAGAAATCTTATTTTTTTGTCTTCCTTTCAAGTTCTTCGTTTCATATGGAATATCATTAAAATTTCATTACCATGTTCTTAAATACTTTATATTATGTTCCCCTACTGTTTTATGTATCATTTTAGAGTGGGTGACCCATGTCCCCTCTCTTTTCAATGTTTTCTAAAACCATGTATCATAGACGTTATGCTGCATAGTTTTCGTCTCAAAATGCCTCCCTCTTTATCTCAAAATTATTTTATGTTATTAAGTGAATAATAAAATATATTATTTATATAGGGGTATTCACATATATATCAAAATTTTCTATTTTAAATTCTGGGATTTACATTCATGAAACCCACTTTCACTTTTCCGTGGGTTTAAAGTGACACAAAGATCATGTCTTTAAAGCAGTTTTTAAAACGTTATGATTATGAAATGAACCCCATTTCATTTATGTTATATGGGTTGTTTATGAAATGATTTATTATTATATATGTGGCTCCCATGATAATAAATACATGTCAAGGGTGCGCCCAGATAGCGCTCCAATGCATTGGGTAAAGACTTAATCTCTAGAGATGACCTTTTAGACTGATACCTTGGTGAATAACCTTGGTAATTTTTTAATGACACCTTGGGGATGGAGCTTGGTGAAATGAAATTATTGTCAATATTAAATGTTGTAGCCAAATATTCAAGTTAATAAAAATTTTATATTTATTATGATATATCTCATGATTTCTTTCTCATGCCTTAAAGTTCTTTTCATGACCTTATTGAAGTATCTCAAGTTCACATGAAAAATGTTTCTCTTGTTTCCCTTACTAGGCCTTATGCTCACCCTTTCTTTTGATGTATATCCCCAGGTTATGAGATGCAGTAATGAACCTAGGATGAACATGAGGAGAATAATTTCAAGTGTTTAAGAAGAATGTTTTATGTTTTCATGTTTTAAGTTCCTGGTTTCCAAGACACTAAACCTTAAAGATCCTCAGTTTTGTAAAATGTAATGAAAGTTTATGTGATAAAAAGGCAGGATTCTATAGTTGGTATCAAAGGATGGTTTAATTATTTGTGGAAATTAGGATATGAAAACATTAGGAAGAAACCTATAGAAAAGTTTAAATAAAGGAAATCTTCCTCGTATTTTGGTGAGTATTGAGTAAGGGGTTGCCAAGAAAATACATCCCTGTCTGGATACGAGCAGGTAGAGGTGGCTCTGGAACAGATGTACATAGGGTTAAAACCCGAAAACACCACTTTGAGCTAGACTCAAACGGGAACTGGTACACGACAATGGGCCTTGCTGCACTCTTGGTTACGACACTCCCGGGGGATATGCTTTGGTAAATTCATAAGCTTAGTATGAACCATTATTAAAGGAACAAAGATAAAATAAAATAAAGATTCACATAAGAATATATGATCGTGGATAACCTAGTTTGAAACCTAGGGGATCACAAGGGTATAATTTTCTTCTATAAGTTATCCTTATATGCTTTAAGTTCCTTTTCATGATTATTTGTTAAGTATTATATCCTCTAATTATAATTTCTCTTCTTAGTTAATGGTGGGAAATGGAAGAACATGTCCCAAAAACCAATGTGATTGGAAATGTGACGATTGCTGTATTAATATGAAAGAGATGATTAGGGGATTAAAAGTTGATTATTATTTTGGAAGACATTCACTATTTTGGGGACCCTATATGATCGAGGTAAATAGATTACTACGGTATTTTCATTGAGGAGTAAGGTTGAATTATATTTTGAAGAATCGATGAATTTAAGGTGGACTTATAGTAATTTAGGTTACTTATGGAAATTATTAACCTATCTTGGGTAAAATATGTTTATGTTAGCTACATTTGTTATAAGATGTTAGGAGTGGTTGATGTGTTTTTGAGATGAACAATGAAGTTTATTTTGGAAGACTATGTTATCAAATTCTTCTTGTATTTGGGTTTCAATCTTAGTTTGGTTTATTTTGAGGAATTTTAAGGACAGTTATTTATGGAATGGTCTATGATGAACTTTTGGTAGTACCATGGATCTTTGAAGATTTAAAAGTAGTTTCCCTTCCTATGGGATTATTTCTTTTTTGATGAGTTATTTTATCTTACCCTTTTTGTTTTCGGGATAATGTTTAATGGTAGAAGAAATTGATAGTTAATCTTTTGTGGATTAAGTGACTCTCAAGAAGATGATTCTTGTGTTTTGATGAGACCAGGTGTTTTTGAATGCTCATCGTTTGGAGAAAAGATTAGTTTTGGGTAGAAACTTATTAAAGGATGAAACTCTACATGAAGGTAGGTATATTTTATTATGTTTTTGTTCTATGTAGTAAATGAATTCCTCAAAATTATGAAAAGGAATGTAAAACAAAAACATTGTTGGTTTACGTTTCCTACTAGGTAATCAAAGACCGTTTACACACATCCTATGTTTGGGATTTTCTTATGGGTAACTTTCTCCTAATCATGTTTTCTATCACTCTACCTTAGAACATGACCCTTTGTTTTCTACTCCATGTCCATGTTTTCCTATATGGAATCCTAGTGTGGGTTAACTCGGGTGACCTTTGTACTTCCCTTTCTTTCTTTTAATGTAATAGCTTCACTGACACCTTTTCTGATTTGGGACTTTCAATGAAATTTCAAAACCCAATTTTAAAAATTGCGAGGACGCAATTTCTTAAGGTGGGAAGATTGTAACGACCCGAAATTTTGATTAAATATTGTTTCCTAATTTTATGTGTTATTTTATTTTATTTTTATACTCAACAAAAATGTTTCATTTGATAACATGAGTATAATTAAAATGAGGCTGTTGGTTTTTGACTGTGATATGACCATTGGTCAATATGACCGTTGGAAACTAAACGTTTTGATTTTTTTCTTTAAATACAAGTAATCTTGGTTAATTATTATAGAAAGAAGATTCGATGGCCTCACCCAGTAGTCTTGGACCGATCAGTGCCCATCTAACAGAACTTGGGAAGGAGGTAGCACCACTGGGATTTTCTCTGGACAAAACTCAAGACGAACTTCATCGTGTGAAGCTAGAACGGAATCGCTTTTGCGAGAAGTTCAAATTGATAGAAATTACTACTCATGCGATGTTGGCCGAGCCTCCCTCAGATTCTCTCACTTTAGCACACCTTACACTTAGGTCCTACGCTGGTGTGATAAGGGGCTATGTAAGGAGACCATAACTGCCTTGTGTAATCCTTTGTTTTAAATAAAAATTGGGATTTCTTTTTATGATGATATTTATGAATTTTAAAATGACCGGATAAATATAGTATGCATATTTTTGATGAATTTTAGAAAAAGGATATTTTAAAAATGTTTATGTAAACCTTAAATATTTAAAAATGTGTAATGATTTTCAAAAAATGGTCTTCTACCATTATGATCAGTATGAAATTTAGAGTCTAATAAGATAAACTTGATTTTTGATGAATAGTAAATTATGAATAGTGATATTATGCTTAGGATTAGTAATTTGACCAAATGGATTAGTAATCTCACTTAAAGAAAGTATTAATATAATCTAGGCACCTTGATTAAGTAATGTGATTCAATAAAATGGTTAAATGACGGTTTCATAAATTATTATTCAAGTATTAGTTTTTAAGGGTGAATAGTGTTTTTTTAATTAAAAATTAAATTAAAAGTATTTAGAAAATTATTTTTATACAATGGATTTCATTTTTGAACTCAGAGCATCGATATTATGTTAAGGTAATTTTTAAGGATTTTTCTGAAAAAAATGAATTTTCAGTGAATAGTGTATTTATTTAAAAAATCAACTAAAAATATTTTTAAAATTATTTTTATAAAATGGAGTTCATTTTTGAAATCAGATCATTGATATTTTGTTAAGGTGAAATTTTGTGATCTTTCTGAGAAAGTTGAATTTTCAGTGAATAGTAAAAATACAGTTTTAGGGTTTCGGTATGTTTAAAGACATCATAACTGTGTCATGTTGATGTCATGAGATATTTTAAGGGTTGGCCGACCAAAGGTGACGAATTATTGTATTGGGGGCCCCATTTGGCCTATCTTCATGGGAAATACCATGGTAGAGCACATGGTTTTGAGAAAACCACTTTTAAGGTGTCCCTTGGCCATTAATGCCTTGTCCCCTCACTTTCCCTATAAATACCAAGACATCCTCTCATCCATTTCGACTCCCCACTCTCCCCCAATGAAGTTATGGTCTCATTACCTCCCAAGGAGTCCTCCCAAGGTTCCCCCAAGCCCTCAATGACCCAAAATTTGAGTTTTAAGAGTTACGTTTTAAGGTAAGGGATCCGACCTCTCTCTTTCTTTTCAAGAAATATCTTTTATGTAATTTCATTTATGCTCCATGTTCTTATGTTAAAGGATGTTCATTTATACCTCTCTTACTGACCTTTTCATGTTCACATAATGAGAGATCCCCTCTTACTCTCATTATTTCTTTTTATGAAGTTTTAAGTGGCGCCGTTAGGCTGCCGAAATTTTTGTAACGGATTCTTTCTCCCTTTTCATTTTCAAGATCTATTTTCTTGTCAAGTCTTTCATGTTACTTTTTATTATGTTGGGGTATGTTATCTAAATATATCAAACTGATATTTTCTGTTCATATGATGAGATACCCTATTTTATCTCATCAATTCACTTTTGTTGAAGTTTAAGTGACACCGTTAGGCTGCCTAATTTCTAAGGGGTTCTTTCACCCTTCTCATTTTCAAGATCTATTTTCATGTCAAGTATTTCAAGTTACTTTTTATTATGTTGGGGTATTATCTCTATATCTATCATACTGATCATTTATGTTCATATGATGAGAGACCCTATTTGATCTCGTCAATCCATTTTTGGAAGTTTTAAGTGGCGCCGTTTGGCTGGTGAATTCTCATAAGAGAAATCTTATTTTTTTGTCTTCCTTTCATGTACTTAGTTTCATATGGTATATCATTAAAATTTCATTACCATGTTCTTAAATACTTTATATTCTGTTCCCCTACTATTTTATGTATCATTTTTGAGTGGGTGACCCATGTCCCCTCTCTTTTAAATGTTTTCTAAAACCATGTATCATAGACGTTATGCTGCATAGTTTTCGCCTCAAAATGCCTCCCTCATTATCTCAAAATTATTTTATGTTATTAAGTGAATACACAAATCTCTTATTTCTACAGGGGTATTCACATATATATCAAAATTTTCAATTTTAAATTCTGGGATTTACATACATGAAACCCGCTTTCCCTTTTACGTGGGTTTAAAGTGACATAAAGATCATGTCTTTAAAGCAGTTTTTAAAACGTTATGATTATGAAATGAAACCCATTTCCTTTATGCTATATGGGTTGTTTATGAAATGATTGATGATGATATATGTGTCTCGCATGATAATAAAGACATTTCAAGGGTGTGCCCAGATAGTGCTCCAATTCATTGGGTAAAGACTTAATCTCTAGAGATGACCTTTTAGACTGATACCTTGGTGAATAACCTTGGTAATTTTTTAATGAAAACTTGGTGATGGACCTTGGTGAAACGAAATTATTGTCAATATTAAATTTTGTAGCCACATCTTCAAGTTAATAAAAATGTTATTTTTATTATGATATATCTCATGATTTCTTTCCCATGCCTTAAAGTTCTTTTCATGACCTTATTGAAGTATCTCAAGTTCACATGTAAAATGTTTCTCTTGTTTCCCTTACTGGGCAATCTTCTCACCCTTTCTTTTGATGTATGTCCCCAGGTTATGAGATGCAGTAATGAGCCTAGAATGAACATGAGGAGAATCCTTTCAAGTGTTTAAGAAGAATGTTTTACATTTTCATGTTTTAATTTCCTGGTTTCGAAGACACTAAACCTTAAAGATCCTCAGTTTTGTATAATGTAATGAAAGTTTATGTGATAAAAAGGCAGGATGCTATATTCACTATAACCTTTTTAGGTTAATTCATGCCATTTTTATGGGTAAATAGATCCAATTTCGTTGTTTGGTAGTTCTTTATTCCGTGGGTTTCATGACCGATTTACTTATATAAATGTATGGATAAACATTTAGAATGAGAATGGCTATCTAGAATATAAATTTTATACTATTAGTGAAAAAATATAATATTACATGGTTATAAATTTTTTTGGTTATTGGGATTGAAGATGAATCATTATATAAAGCTTTAATGATAATTTTTTGGGTTAATTGGAGGTTCTTGATCACAACAAACTCATTTTGATTTATAAATTAATATCAAGTCTAAAAAAGGATTATTGAACCTTAAATAAGTTATAATACCTATATTATAATCTAGTTCAATGATAAAAATGGTTTCATTACAATAATTTAATATGGTAATAGAAATTAAAAACCCATTATCCTTGAATGTGATAAATTTACACATCTTGAATAGTGTTTTAATTTCTTGTATAAAAGAATGGGAAATGAGACATGATGAATAATTCTTCCTTCATCATAAAAATATTCTGGTACATGTATGGTACTGGAGTCATCACAACAGTTGGATGAAAGGAGGTGAGGAAAGAAAAAGAAAATACAAGAACTTGAAATAAAAAAAATGAAAAAAGGATTTTACCTCTTGAAGTAATCACTACAAAAAAATGGCTTATACCAACAGAAATTTATTAACAGATAGTATATTTGTTGGTAAAAATGAGCATTTTCAATAGATATTATGTTTTATTGGTATTAATTTTTAATACCAACACTTTTTTTACCAACAGATAGATATGTAGATATTGATAATTTAATACCAACAAATCATTTACCAATAGTTGAATCTATTGCTTTATCATACTAATACCACCATTTTTTTACTAACACATGAATCTATTATGAATAATGTTGTTACCAAAAAATCTTTTTCCATCAAGAAAAGCTATTAAAATAAACCATTCATTAAAAAAATATTTTTTAAATATCCAATAAAGAGAAACATAATATATATATATATATATTATTTATATGACCAAAGTAAGTTTTTATTTACATGAGTTTTATTAAAAAGATCTCATAATTTATTTTAATTTTCAATTTTCTCAAAATATGAAAAGTTTTTTATATTTTTCAATATTTTTTATTGGATTTTATAAAAATATTAAATGATTTTATATCTTCCAATATTAATTATTTAATAAACATATAAATACTTATTATAAAAAAAATAACACCACTAAACCCTAATCGGTGACCCATTGACCACACATCACCCGCCTCCGTCCTGCCTTCATCCCGCCTCTGTCCTGCCTCCGTCCTGCCTCCTTGTCACCACCATCCCTGATCTATGCTGCCATCCCTGATCTATCCCATCAATCACATATCTCCCGCCCTCGTCCTGCCTCTATCCCGCGTTCATCATGCCTCCATCCTGCCTCCTTATCGCCACCATCCCCGATCTATCCCATCGACCACACATCGCCCGCCTCTGTCCCACACAACGCCCGCCTCCTTATCGCTGCCATAACCCGCATCCATCCCGCCTCCTTCATTTTTTCTCAGTTTCATTTCTCAATAGTTCATAGATATTATAAATGTATCCCCAGATTGAAAAGCGTGATTTTTTGGATTGGTGGATGGGTGAATAACTAGCACATTCGATTTATTTTCTTGTATGACATTGTGTTGCTTTGGGTAGGGAAACCTATTTATGGACTGATGTCAGGTGACATCCCTTGCTCCATGGCTCCAGTATATTGTTTTTCTTTTTTAAAAACTCTGATAGTATAATTAACATCCTTTGGATGCTTATACATAGGATTCGATGACCACAAATCAAAGCTTCAATATTATCTGCTAGGATGTTCAACTTGCTGTATACAGCTTTGTTGAACAGTTAAAATCTCAGTGAAAATGTGTTTAATCTTCATTTTTGGGTGTTCATAGAGTTTATTCTTTCTCATGAAGTTTATTGAACCCTTTAGTGTAGGGGTTTTTAATGATTATAGAGGAATAATTTGTTGGGACTCCACTAAATAAGATACTAAGATAATCTTGGGTTTAGGTTTATGAATGTGGGAATCCCTAATAGTTCCATGAAAGTTCTGTTCAATACATACTAATTATAATGGGAACAAGGTCATTTATTTTATAGAGATTCATTATTTAATGAGTTCCAATAATCATGGAAGTTTTATTTCCTCAAACGGGGATGTGAGGCTAAACCCTTGAGAAGAATATGGGAACTTTCCTCTGATTTTTTTGGCCTATTTGGAATATTTAGTTTTTACATATCAATCTTTGTTTGAAATGTTTGGTTACTTTTTATTTTTGTGGCACCTTTGTTATTGTCCCTAATCTGGGACCCATCACCGCCCATTGTTTCGCTTCCCACAACACTCCCTCTCATCCCAATCTCCCACCTCACATCCCACCCTTCCTTGCTTCAGCCTCACCTCCCATCACCCTACCATGTCCTCCCCCAGCCCTAGTTGTTTCCCTCAAAATCGCGACCTGCATCTTTGTCAGATCCTTCATCATCCCTCGCTTTCCCATCGACATCCTCGCGCGAACCCCTATCTGGTTCTTGACTAGCATCCCCCTGAGACCACTATATCCCCACCATCTCAATGCCTCAGCATCCCCCAGTGACCCCTCCATCCGCGGTGTCCCACCACACCCCAATCCCTGACATCCTTGTGCAACCCTACCACAACCCACCTTCCACAATCACCCTAGCCCTACTCTGCATCACCTATCATCTGCATCCCCTCTCAACCTAGATTCGCTACCACCCACCATTAGGTTGAGTTCAATTTAAAAATAGAAGGTTGGATGGTTCAAGGATAGCACCCTCTCATTATAAGGAAGTAATTTCTTCATTTGATTTTAATCTGAAATGAACTTCTAATTAATTTTTTTTCTAACAGAACCACCTTTGTTATTATAGTTATGTGTTAATTCCTACTATTTTAATTCAAATAATCTCTACAATATGTCTATACAACTTGGTTATTAGAAAATTACATTATTTATTATAAAACATGTTGGTTGTTGAGTCTAAATGCTTGCTGGTGTTATTCTCCCTGAGTATGTACTTCATTTTAAGGTTATTTATTGACAAGTGTTTGTGCTTTATTCTGAAATACTTTTCATGATGATGTTATTTCAATGAATCTGTTTAGACTGGTTTTTTAAAATGTTCTTAGAATCTTCTAAAACATGAAGAGTGTTGAGTTTCAATACATGTTGTTGTTTATTGTGAAATTTATATTTCATTATTAGTTTGTCTAATGTTAGTGGTAGAGTTTTTATTAAAAAAAGTATGTTGATTGTAATGTTAAATGTTCGTTAAATTTGTCTCTTATCCTACTAAAAAGTTCTTCTTTACATGTTGTTTTGTGCATTTAATTGTAAATAATTTTTAGTTTTCACTAAACTAATTTATGTTTGCACTGAATTTTCTTTCAAAAGGGATGAATCTGGTTACTTTTGGGAGGAATAATTTTTTTAACCTTCTTGTTACCTTTATGTTTTGGAAGCACTTTTCCTCTTCAAAACAAGTTTTCTCTCTCTTTAGTTTTAAAGATGAGTTTTAACATTTCAATATCTTCTCACCATAAGGTGCCAAGTATCAAAAATTGTATTCTTTTAACAGTGGATAAAGGGTCTTTTCACATGTTTCTATTTCATTCTCTTAGTTTGGGATACATTTTGGGCCTTGGGTTTCAAAATAAAAATGAAAATTTGTACTAGAAAATTATTTACACCACCACTCTAATTGAGGATTGATTGTTTCTATTTTTTAACTATAATTATGCATCTCATGTTTGAATCACTCTATTTTTTTGTAACAATAAAACTGAACATTAATGGCAACAAGGAGATTGTAGTGCCCTATTTTTGGAACAATTTTAAGCTACTTCTGAATTCATCCATGACAAGTAGATGTTATTGAGATAAATTCTATCTTCAATTATTATTTTTACTATCTTGTTATGTATTTTTTAATTTAACTCCATTGCTGTAATTAATGGTTTATACTGTTTTTAATTGTAGATTGCAACACGGTTTCATTCTTTTTAAGAGGAAGGGTGATGTTTTGTGGAAAATTTTAGAGGATAAAACTGCATTCTTTAAGGGTGTATCTATTTCACTTGGTAATTTTATTTTCTGAATTTTATTTTGAAGTAAATTTTTGAGAGCTACTTCTTTTTTCGATGCGTGTTGAAACTTTCTTCTTTATGAAGTGTTCTTGTGAATTTTATTATTATTGATTAATTTACAAATGAGATTAATATTGTAAATGTTCACCCTCAATATCAATTTATACTTTCCATGTTGATAATGATTTTAAATTAGTATTCATTATATATTCTCGTTGTGCTCTATTGGTTGTTTTTTGTGGAGACTAACTTTGGCTAGAGGATTACTGTGCTAATGGACCTCATTGTTTTTTTGGATCACTGTCTTGCTGCTTGATGGAATTCTTTTGATGTTTCTGAGTGTCAACTTGGAAGCTGATATAACTGGGAGAAGTTTCACACAGGCTTCCCTACCATTTCTTTGTGGACCAAGTCTTCTTCATGTTTGATCAGAGTATTGGTGAATTACCTCTCTTATGATATGCTTCCTAAATCAGTTGATTTTTATGCTTTTTTGGATGCCATAGGCTGGCTTCTCGTATTGTATGCATGGTTCCTCATATCCTAATTCTAATTCCTGTTTAAGAGAGGGAATAGAGTGTAGAGACCCGAAACTTGATGTACATGGACATTTCATTACTTTTGCGGAATACTTAATACATAACAAAAACAAACACACAAGTATCGTAATAGTTTAGTGTCTTTGGAAACTCAGAATATAAACATCTAATCCTGTTGAAAGATCTTCAACATCTCCCATAACGATCTTCCCCTTTTTGTTTCCTTACCTAAAACCTTTCTTTATTTCCTGGGTAAAATAAAACATAAAAAGGGTGAGCTCAAATGCTCTATAAGGGAAAACTTAGAGAACATAAAACAATCCATAAAACTTTGAAAGAAAAAACATGAACAAGAAATCTAAACATTAAAACCTTGAGCAAAGACATAAATCTTGGAAGTATGTAAGGAATATATCGTAAAGGAACATCAATCACGATAAAATAACATGGGAATAAAACATGTAATTGTGGAAACCATTCAGCACTTGTTATGATTTCCATAGTAGCCAAGGCATTGCTGCCAAGACCATCTTAGTGGACAAAGTCCCTTTCTGAATCGAGTTCACTCCTCGTTTCAGTCCTGTAACACTAAACTAGATTAACTTACCATTCTAGCCATGTATATCTCATGAGATATAAAGCTTTACCCAATGCATTGGAGGGAGATATAGGTCCCACCCATCTCATAATTAAATCAGTCTTACTTGTGCCACAAAATAAACATACCTCGTTCATAATAACCCAACGAATAAAATGGGTTTCATAAACATCATCCCATCATCACATAATCCATATAAAAGTAATGGATATCATTTCATAATAATAAAAGTGAAACCATGTAAATCATAGAGACATTATACTTGGAACATACACACATGAAATAATTTCATATTAGATGGAAAATGGTTTTGATAAAACACTTGAAATTAATTCTTGAGGAAAATATCCTTTCTTCTTCAAAACCAATTTATTTTTACAAAACGACATGCAATTTTAAATGAAAGATATTTTGTTATAAATATTCATGAAATATTTTGCAGTATGCTTCATTAAAATAAATCTTTATAAAACTGTAAAAATCATTTCATGCCGTATAAGTTAAAAAACATTATCCTTATACTTTTGTCAGAAAAGTCAAAAAGTACCTCGTAACGTAAAAAAAATAAAGATTCCTTAAATACCATGTAATAAAAGTAAAAATGGGTAAAAAGGACATTAAACATACATAAAAACACTTTTATAAAACATGGACATGAATGACAACAATAACCCCAGTAAATTCTTACGTATAAGCAATCTCAGATAAAAATGAGATTTGCATGATTATCCCTTACCTTAGGTCTGATATGCTTCGTAAGTATCTGAAACTCCTGTATAATGATTAAAATAATGTTATTGACTTATTAAAGAATCATATTAATTGTTATTATATCATATATGGTTCACTTATGACTTTATATTACCCGTTCTTTTGTAAGTTCCTTGTTAAAGTAGCGTTTTGGGAAAAATCATTTTATTTATCGTACAAGTTTGGACTTGTTGTTCATGATATTATTACTTATATTATGATTTAATTAATTCAAGAATGTAAAACATGATTTATATATAATATATATTCATCATATACATATATATTATAGATCGATAAAAGGAATCAAATACACCGTTCCTGGAGACAGTAGGTCGTACGTACGCATGAAAGCTGTTTTCGTTTCCTTATTGAATTGGATGGAATTAAGTAGATGACATAAATATATATATATATAAATCCAGTATCATTATTATGTAATATATTTCATGATTACTTATTATATATACTTTATAATCCTTCATGAATGGTTAACATGGAGAGTGAATCTCATCGCGTCGTGGAGACGGTATTCCGTACGTACGCACGAGCGATGATATCATTCCCATGATCGTGGAATTGTATTTAAGTGTATTTATAATATTTAAGAATAAATTTCACTTTAAAATAATCATATATAGTTCTTATTTACACCATTATACCAATCCAAGTAAGGTGGTGGTGGAAAAACATATTACACCACGTCGTGGAGACGGTATTCCATATGTACACACGCGTAGTGATTTAATTTTTTGTAGGATGGATAGAAGGTGAAATGGGGTTGTTTCATATTTATAATAACATATCCGTATATGATGGATACTGATTTTATTACTTAATAATGAAAAAAATAATGAAGATGGAGTATAAGAAGAATGGAACTTGAATAAAACGGTAGAAGGTATTACCTCTTTCTCGAAGTGCCTCATTTAAACATTCTCTCAGGGCACTAGAGTTAGTCTTTTGAGAAGACCAGTACCTCTAGTAGGTTTCTAAGGAAGTGGGGAAGTGAAATGGGCAGGGGTTGGCCGAGCTTGAAGGCTAAAAATGGTGTGAGCAGGAGATGAAGGAGGTGCCCTTTTATAAGGGAGGAGAGGGGCCCCTTTGGAAATATATGAAATATTAGTTTATATTAAATCCCAACCCCACTTAAAAACTTCCAAAATGACTCATATCCAAATATTAGATGATATAGGGTTGTAATCTCATCAACCAATAAAATTTATACATGTTATAAATTTATTTTAAACATTATCAACTTGATTTATCCTTATTTATCGATTTAATTTTATTTGTGGTAATAATATTATAAATTTTAAATTATTATAAATAATTACTTATTTGTTGTGAATTATCCATAATTGGATAATTTATAACAATTTAGACCATATAAATTTAAATTTATAATTTTTAAATTTTTTATGATTTTTAAACAATTTTATAATATGTTATTTTTATAAAATAACAATAGTGTAAATTTTGACACTATTCATTTATTTGAATTTAAATAAAAAATATACAGAATTTATGTTCGAACTAAAAGGTTTGGTAGATAGATAAAATGCCATATTTATCTAGAAAAATAGTGTAGCACACTAAATAGTTCATATAATATTTATTTTAATATTTTTAAAACCATTTATTTGATATTTCTCTTAATAAAATAATTTCAACAGCACTATTATGTCAACTATAATATTAATTATTTAATCCCTAAAAATTATAAATAAATTCATATGATGTAGATACTTTTATTATATTTCTGTATACTATTCATGTTCGATGTTTAATGAAGTTTATCACTAAATTATAATTAATATACTAATAAGATTTAAGAGAGTGACATGTTGTCACTTTCATTGGTTTTAATTATAATTATACTATTTAATGGTCAAAATTCCATTAAATGAATCTAGTCCGACCCTTAGGTGATATGGGTCGACTTTTATTCATACAATAGGATTTTGGCACGTGTTAGGGTAATTTCATAATCTTATTTTTACCAATAATTACCCAATTTACCTTTAACTATGGTAAATAAAATTTACCTTAGTTACTATTCATAATGCCCAAAAATAAAAAACAGCTTATTAACATAATTTCAACCCACTGATTCCAAATATGGAATCCATTTTTCCAAATTCAATACAAAAAAGTTGCAAAAATTAAATTAAAATTAATCCTGTAGTGGAACGAAAACGGGTTTTTGTTTAAAACATTGCAAAAGATTGAATTGATTTAACCTACGAATTCAAGGTAAAATCAATGCTAATGACCTAAATTATATTAAATGGTAAAAATATATTCTATTTATACTTTAAAACCATTCAATATTATAATTTAACCATATAAATTATTATGATGAAAAAAGTTGTTTTTAATTAAAAATTAGCGTATTTTTAATATTATCAAAATATGAAAGTTATGAGAAAAATATCAAAAATGTATCCAAAGTAAATTTTTATATCCTGATTCAAAATAAGAATTTTATTTTGTCAAATTGAACTTATAAACATGTCAAAAACTATATTTAATGTGGGTGCACCATCAAAAGGCGGCAAAACAGCATTTTTTGAAAAATACTTATTTTACCCGAAAAATTTATTTTGTTCACATACCATGTTCTAGAAAATGTGTAAGATGAAATAATAATGTTATAAAATTCAAAATTTAGTTAATATTATTCGTAACAGCTAGTTCATAATAATATTATAACCATATATCATTGTTTAGTGAAACCTGATATTGCGTACAACACACGCTATCGATGAAAGTCGTGATTGCGTGTAATGCAAGCCAAGTCAGGGTTGCATGTTATGCAAGAATCCTTCGTTTTTTTATAATAGAATCCAGCCATATTTTATTTATACATTGAATATATATATATATATATATACACTCAATGTTTCATAGAATTACTATTATAAAACGAACATGAAATTGTGTGTAACACAATCTAAGAATAGTGTTGCGTATACTGCAAGTTAATATGATGTTGCGTATAGCACAAGATAATATTGTAATAGCATAAAACAGATGACATCAAATAAATTAAAAAGAATACTTATCATAAAATATCAGGTTGTTACATTCTACCCCCCTTAAAATTAATTTCTCCCTCGAAATTTGTCGGGGTTATACATGGTTTTCTACTTGAAAGTTTATTTAATTGAAACCCACATCGTAAAATGAAATACCAAAACTTAACTATAAAAACTGAAGTATAAAACGTAATGGTTACCCAAATTAAATAATCACTCAGTTTCCACATAGGAGAACATAGGTGAAAATATGGATATGGAAGAGAAATCTAACCATCATGTTCTGATGGAGAGTGGTAGAGAACATGGCTATAAAAAATCCAACAATCACAACGCCAAAAATTTGTGATGATCTAAGGTACCATCTGATTGATCGGATATAAGAGCACTAGGACAACATTTTTGGTTTTCAATATCCTATTTTATGAAAGAAATACTTATATGATTTTGGTACAATCTCACTGTTGTTCTTGAATTGAACAATTTCCACTTCATCTCTTAAAGAAATGAAGTTGAATTTGTTATTGGTGAAGCATTAGCAGATCATGTGACAGAATAATGGGTCATTCCATCTGTTTCAAACAAAAGATGAGAAAAAGTTATAAGTCCATATTATAGTGATATTAATCGTATATGGTTCAAAAAATGGACTTAGACATTATTTATCATACCGCTTAATAAAATAAAACTACTTTACACTAACTAGGGACTTCATGTAGGCCAGTGGTAGGCGATAAAGGCCAGTCGCACTTCAGTTGTGGGTTCGATTCCAACAGCCTTGTCCGATGCGATGGGCTGTTGCCCATCCTACAGGTTGTCCTTTTTCTAAAACTACATTACTATAACATCCCATCAATAATATCGAAAAAAGTTCTACCCAAAAACAAGAATAACTTATGTCCAACATAATCCATTCCAATCTTTAGGCTTATCTGAAATACTTAGGTCCAAGCTCATAGTATAAATAAAATGATTACTTGAAATGTCACATAAAAATCATGTGAATTCCATCATTTATCCCCCATATATCATAAGATATATCTTGTTGGTCAAATTAAAAACATGTGAATACCTTAATCATATATTCTCTTGAAAAATGAATACCCATTTAACCTTAGTGAAAACATGAATGCTGTCAAAAGTTAACTCTTTCCACATTCCAAAATCCCAAAATTTCTATATACTCAAACCATGATATTACTTTGTCCTTATTTTAGTCATGAGCTCATGATTACTTTTATATTATTTTCTCCTTATCCCTTCCATATGGGCATTTCATCTGCTTTCCAAAAATATTTGAATCACTTTTCATGGTTACTGGTACCATAAAATTATTGATAACCATAATAGACTAATACAAAAATATTCTAATACACCATAAAAGTACCTCAACAACATTATTCTTGAATACCAATACATAAACACTTAGATCCATCCCCTTCAATGATTGTCCTGGAATAATTCCTTCCTTGATTTAGAAGTAACTTTTTAGGTCAGGGAATTGAGTTGGGTAATGTCCATGTTATCCACAAATAAGACATTGAACTCCATAACAGTCTGTCACTCTATGAACCTTTTCTCCACATAGATAACATTTGACCCTCCATTTGAGGTATTCCTCAAGGTTCTTCTTCCCTTCTTTAGAAATCTCAATCTTCCTTTCTTTATGCTCGTCAACATGCGAACATGCATAAAAGTCTATCTTCCTCTTACTTGATGAATTAGGCATACCACTAAATTTCACCTTGTTAATCATATATCGCGATGACTGATTCGGCATAATCACAATATCTTTCTCTCTAGGCATTACACAATTTTTTTGTTCATAGTCACCAATTTTTCCATTGGATTCAATGTTAACCGAATTCCTTATGGTTCCCTCCATTGACTAAAACACAAAAAGAATTCTGTGAGAGGAAAAATCATACAAGGGAAATAACATAATCAAGGGGGAGTACCTTCAACATCTAACATCTTAGGTTTAATTCTAAGATCGTTAGCGCAATTCTAGGACTATAACCTATACATATACTTAACCTTAGGGACATCCCTAGACATACCTTAGAAATATCTCTAGGGATCTCACTAACGTTTTCACATCATAGTTTCCAAAGGTTGACTAAACATTTCCTCTGATACCAACTGTAGAGACCCGAAACATGATGTACATGGACATTACATTACTTTTGTGGAATACTTAATACATAACAAAAACAGACACACAAGGATCGTAATAGTTTAGTTTCTTTGGAAACTCGGAATATAAACATCTAATCCTGTTGAAAGATCTTCAATATCTCCCATAACGATCTTCCCCTTTTTGTTTCCGTAACTAAAACCTTTCTTCATTTCCTGGGGAAAATAAAACATAAAAAGGGTGAGCTCAAACTCTCAGTAAGGGAAAACTTAGAGAACATAAAACAATCCATAAACATTTTAAAGCAAAAACATGAACATGAATTCTAAACATTAAAACCTTGCGCAAAAACCTAAATCTTGGAAGTACGTAAGGAATATAACATAAAGGAACATCAATCACGATAAAATAACATGGTAATAAAACATGTAATTGTGTCAAACATTCATCACTTGTTATGATTTCCATAGTATCCAAGGCATTGCTGCCAAGACCATCTTAGTGGACAAAGTCCCTTTCTGAATTGAGTTCACTCCTTGTTTCAGTCCTGTAACACTGAACCGGATTAACTTACCGTTCCAGCCATGTCTATCTCATGAGATATAAATCTTTACCCAATGCATTGGAGGGAGATATAGGTCCCACCCATCTCATAATGAAATCAGTCTTACTTGTGCCACAAAATAAACATACATCATTCATAATAACCCAACGAATAAAATGGGTTTCATAAACATCATCCCATCATCACATAATCCATATAAAATTAATGGATATCATATCATAATAATAAAAGTGAAACCATGTAAATCATAGATACATTATACTTGGAACATACACACATGAAATAATTTCATCTTAGATGGAAAATGTTTTTGATAAAACACTTGAAATGAATTCTTGAGGAAAATATCCTTTCTTCTTCAAAACCAATTTCTTTTTACAAAACGACATGCAATTTTAAATGAAAGATATTTTGTTGTAAATATTCATGAAATTTTTTGGAGTAAGCTTCATTAAAATATGTCTTTATAAAACCGTAAAAATCATTTCATTCCGTATAAGTTAAAAAACATTATCCTCATACTTTTGTAAGAAAAGTCAAAAAGTACCTCGTAACGTAAACAAAAGAAAGATTCCATACATACCATGTAATAAAATTCAAAATGGGTAAAAAGGACATTAAACATACATAAATACACTTTTATAAAACATGGACATGAATGATAACAATAACCCTAGTAAATTCTTACGTATAAGCAATCTCGGATAAAAATGAGATTTGCATGATTATCCCTTACCTTAGGTCTGATATGCTTCGTAAGTATCCGAAACTCCTGTATAATGATTAAGATAATGCTATTGAATTATTAAAGAATCATATTAATTGTTATTATATCATATATGGTTCACTTATGACTTTATATTACCCGTTCTTTTGTAAGATCCTTGTTAAAGTAGCGTTTTGGGAAAAATCATTTTATTTATCGTACATGTTTGGACTTGTTGTTCTTGATATTATTACTTATATTATGATTTAATTAATTCATGAATTTAAAACATGATTTATATATAATATATATTCATCATATAAATATATATTATAGATCGATAAAAGGAATGAAATACACCGTTCCTGGAGACGGTAGGTCGTACGTACGCATGAAAGCTGTTTTCGTTTCCTTATTGAATTGAATGGAATTAAGTAGATGGCATAAATATATATATATATATATATATATATAAATCCAGTATCATTATTATGTAATATATTTCATGATTACTTATTATATATACTTTATAATCCTTCATTAATGGTTAACATGGAGAGTGAATCTCATCGCGTCGTGGAGACGGTATTCCGTACGTACGCACGAGCGATGATATCATTCCCATGATCGTGGAATTGTATTGAAGTGTATTTATAATATTTAAGAATCAATTTCACTTTAAAATAATCATATATAGTTATTATTTACACCATTATACCAATCCAAGTAAGGTGGTGGTGGAAAAACATATTACACCACGGCGTGGAGACAATATTCCATACGTACACACGCGTAGTGATTTCATTTTCTGTAGGATGGATAGAAGGTGAAATGGGGTTGTTTAATATTTATAATAACATATCCGTATATGATGGATACTGATTTTATTACTTAATAATGAAAAAAATAATGAAGATGGAGTATAAGAAGAATGGAACTTGAAGAAAACGGTAGAAGGTATTACCTCTTTCTCGAAGTGCCTCATTTAAACATTCTCTTAGGGCACTAGAGTTAGTCTTTTGAGAAGACCAGTACCTCTAGTAGGTTTCTAAGGAAGTGGGGAAGTGAAATGGGCAGGGGTTGGCTGAGCTTGAAGGCTAAAAATGGTGTGAGGAGGAGATGGAGGAGGTGCCCTTTTATAAGGGAGGAGAGGGGCCCCTTTGGAAATATATGAAATATTAGTTTATATTAAATCCAAACCCCACTTAAAAACTTCAAAAATGACTCATATCCAAATATTAGATGATATAGGGTTGTAATCTCATCAACCAATAAAATTTATACATGTTATAAATTTATTTTAAACATTATCAACTTGATTTATCCTTATTTATCGATTTAATTTTATTTGTGGTAATAATATTATAAATTTTAAATTATTATAAATAATTACTTATTTGTTGTGAATTATCCATAATTGGATAATTTATAACATTTTAGACCATATAAATTTAAATTTATAATTTTTAAATTTTTTATATGATTTTTAATCAATTTTATAATATGTTATTTTTATAAAATAACAATAGTGTCAATTTTGACACTATTCATTTATTTGAATTTAAATAAAAAATATACAGAATATATGTTCGAACTAAAAGGTTTAGTATATAGATAACATGCCATATTTATCTAGAAAATTAGTTTATCACACTAAATAGTTCATATAATATTTATTTTAATATTTTTAAAACCATTTATTTGATATTTCTCTTAATAAAATAATTTCAACATCACTATTATGTCAACTTTAAAATTAATTATTTAATCCCTAAAAATTATAAATAAATTCAGATGATGTAGATAATTTTATTATATTTCAGTATACTATTCATGTTTGATGTTTAATGAATTTTATCACTAAATTCTAATTAATATACTAATAAGATTTAAGAGAGTGACATGTTGTCACTTTCTTTGGTTTTAATAATAATTATATTATTTCATGGTCAAAATTCCATTAAATGAATCTAGTCCGATCCTTAGGTGATATGGGTCGACTTTTATTCATACAATAGTATTTTGGCACGTGTTAGGGTAATTTCATAATCTTATTTTTACCCATAATTACCCGATTTACCTTTAACTATGGTAAATAAAATTTACCGTAGTTACTATTCATAATGCCCAAAAATAAAAAGAAGCTTATTAACATAATTTGGACCCACTGATTCAAAATATGGAATCAATTTTTCCAAATTCAATACACAAAAGTTTCAAAAATTAAATTAAAATTAATTCCGTAGTCGAACGAAAACGGGTTTTTGTTTAAAACATTGCAAAAGATTGAATTGATTTAACCTATGAATTCAAGGTAAAATCAATGCTAATGACATAAATTATATTAAATGGTAAAAATATATTCTATTTATACTTTAAAACCATTCAATATTGTAATTTAACCATATAAATTATTATGATGAAAAAAGTTGTTTTTAATTAAAAATTAGCGTATTTTTAATATTATCAAAATATGAAAGTTATGAGAAAAATATAAAAAATGTTTCCAAAGTAAATTTTTATATCCTGATTCAAAATAAGAATTTTATTTTGTCAAATTGAACTTATAAACATATCAAAACCTATATTTAATGTGGGTGCACCATCAAAAGGTGGCAAAACAACATTTTTTGAAAAATACTTATTTTACCCGAAAATTTTATTTTGTTCACATACCATGTTCTAGAAAATGTGTACGATGAAATAATAATGTTATAACATTCAAAATTTAGTTAATATTATTCATAAAATCTAGTTAATAATAATATTATAACCATATATCATTGTTTAGTGAAACCTGATATTGCGTACAACACACGCTATCGAGGAAAGTCGCAATTGCGTGTAATGCAAGCCATGCCAGGGTTGCGTGTTATGAAAGAATCCTTCGTTGTTTTGTATAACAGAATCCAACCATATTTTATTTATACATTGAATATATATATATATATATACACTCAATGTTGCATATAATGACTATTATAAAACGAATATGAAATTGTGTGTAACATAGTCTAAGAATAGTGTTGCGTATACTGCAAGCTAATATGGTGTTGCGTATAGCACAAGATAATATTGTTATAGCATAAAACAGATGACATCAAATAAATTAAAAGTAATACTTATCATAAAATATCGGGTTGTTACATTATACCCCCCTTAAAATGAATTTCACCCTCGAAATTTGTCGGGGTTATACATGGTTTTCTACTTGAAAGTTTCTTTAATTGAAACCCACATCGTAAAATGAAATACCAACACTTAACTTTAAAAACTGAAGTATAAAACGTAATGGTTACCCAAATTAACTAATCACTGGGTTTCCACATAGGATAACATAGGTTAAAATATGGATATGGAAGAGAAATCTAACCATCATGTTCTGATGGAGAGTGGTAGAGAACATGGCTATGAAAAAGACAACAATCAAAAATCCATAAATTTGTGATGATCTAACGTACCATCTGATTGATCAGATATAAGAGCACTAGGACAAAATTTTTGGTTTTCAATATCACAGTTTATGAAAGAAATAATTATATGATTTTGGTACAATCTCGCTGTTGTTCTTGAATTGAACAATTTCCACTTCATCTCTTAAAGAAATGAAGTTGAATTTGTTATTCGTGAAGCATTAGTAGATCATGTGATAGAATGATGGGTCATTCCATTTGTTTCAAACAAAAGATTAGAAAAAGTTATAAGTCCATATTATAGTGAGATTAACCGTATATGGTTCAAAAAATGGACTTAGACTTTATTTATCATACCGCTTAATAAAATAAAACTACTTTACACTAACTAGGGACTTCCTATAGGCTAGTGGTAGGCGATAAAGGCCAGTCGCACTTCGGTTGTGGGTTCGATTCCCACAGCCTTGTCCGACGCGATGGGCTGTTGCCCATCCTACAGGTTGTCCTTTTTCTAAAACTACATTACTATAACATCCCATTAATAATATTGAAAAAAGTTCTACCCAAAAACAATACTAACTTATGTCCAACATAATCCATTCCAATATTTAGGCTTATCTAAAATACTTCGGTCCAAGCTCATAGTATAAATAAAATGATTACATGAAATGTCACATAACAATCATGTGAATTCCATCATTTATCCCCCATATATCATAAGATATATCTTGTTGGTCAAATTAAAAACACGTTAATACCTTAATCATATATTCTCTTGAAAAATGAATACTCATTTAACCTTAGTGAAAACATGAATGCTGTCAAAAGTTAACTCTTTCCACATTCCAAAATCCCAAAATTTCTATATACTCAAACCATGATATTACTTTTTCCTTATTTTAGTCATGAGCTCATGATTTATATCATATTATTTTCTCCTTATCCCTTCCATATGGGCATTTCATCTGCTTTCCAAAAATATTTGAATCACTTTTCATGGTTACCGGTACCATAAAATTATTCATAACCACAATAGACTAATACAAAAATATTCTAATACACCATAAAAGTACCTCAAAAAAATTATTCTTGAATTCCAATACATAAACACTTAGATCCATCCCCTTCAATGATTTTCCTGGAATAAGTCCTTCCTTGATTTAGAAGTAACTTTTTAGGTCAGGGCATTGAGTTGGGTAATGTCCATGTTATCCACAAATAAGACATTGAACTCCATAACAGTCTGTCACTCTATGAACCTTTTCTCCACATACATAACATTTGACCCTCCATTTGAGGTATTCCTCAAGGTTCTTCTTCCCTTCTTTAGAAATCTCAATCTTCCTTTCTTTATGCTCGTCAACATGCGAACATGCATAAAAGTCTATCTTCCTCTTACTTGATGAATTATGCATACCACTAAATTTCACCTTGTTAATCATATATTGCGATGACTGATTCGGCATAATCACAATATCTTTCTCTCTAGGAATTACACAATTTTGTTGTTCATAGTCGCCAATTTTTCCATTGGATTCAATGTCAACCGAATTCCTTACGGTTCCATCCATTTACTAAAACACAAAAAGAATACTGTGAGAGGAAAAATCATACAAGGAAAATAACATAATCAAGGGGGAGTACCTTCGACATATAACATCTTAGTTTTAATTCTAAGATTGTTAGCGAAATTCTAGGACTATAACCTATACATATACTTAACCTTAGGGACATCCCTAGACATACCTTAGAAATATCTCTAGGGATCTCACTAACGTTTTCGCATCATAGTTTCCAATGGTTGACTAAACCTTTCCTCTGATACCAACTGTAGAGACCCGAAACATGATGTACATGGACATTACCTTACTTTTGTGGAATACTTAATACATAACAAAAACAGACACACAAGTACCATAGTAGTTTAGTGTCTTTGGAAACTCGGAATATAAACATCTAATCCTGTTAAAAGATCTTCAACATCTCCCATAACGATATTCCCCTTTTTGTTTCCTTACCTAAAACATTTATTCATTTCCTAGGGAAAATAAAACATAAAAAGGGTGAGCTCAAACGCTCAGTAAGGGAAAACATAGAGGACATAAAACAATCCATAAACATTTGAAAGAAAAAACATGAACATGAAATCTAAACATTAAAACCTTGCGCAAAAACCTAAATCATGGAAGTACGTAAGGAATATATCATAAAGGAACATCAATCAAGATAAAATAACATGGTAATAAAACATGTAATTGTGTCAACCATTCATCACTTGTTATGATTTCCATAGTATCCAAGGCATTGCTGCCAAGACCATCTTAGTGGACAAAGTCCCTTTCTGAATCGAGTTCACTCCTTATTTCAGTCCTGTAACACTGAACTGGATTAACTTACCGTTCCAGCCATGTCTATCTCATGAGATATAAATCTTTACCCAATGCATTGGAGGGATAAATAGGTCCCACCCATCTCATAATGAAATCAGTCTTACTTGTGCCACAAAATAAACATACATCATTCATAATAACCCAAGGAATAAAATGGGTTTCATAAACATCATCCCATCATCACATAATCCATATAAAAGTAATGGATATAATTTCATAATAATAAAAGTGAAACCATGTAAATCATAGAGAAATTATACTTGGAACATACACACATGAAATAATTTCATCTTAGATGGAAAATGGTTTTGATAAAACACTTGAAATGAATTCTTGAGGAAAATATCATTTCTTCTTCAAAACCAATTTCTTTTCACAAAACGACATGCAATTTTAAATGAAAGATATTTTTTTGTAAATATTAATGAAATATTTTGGAGGAATATTCATGAAAATAAGGCTTTATAAAACCGTAAAAATCCTTTCATTCCGTATAAGTTAAAAAAACATTATCCTCATACTTTTGTCGGAAAAGTCAAAAAGTACCTCATAATGTAATCAAAAGAAAGATTCCTTAAATACATTTTAATAAAAGTAAAAATGGGTAAAAAGGACATTAAACATACATAAAAACACTTTAATAAAACATGTAAATGAATAATAACAATAACCCCAGTAAATTCTTACATATAAGCAATCTCGGATAAAAATGAGATTTTCAAAATTATCCCTTACTTTAGGTCCGATATGCTTCATACGTATCCGAAACTCCTGTATAATTATTTAAATAATGTTATTGACTTATTACAGAATCATATTCATTGTTATGATATCATATATGGTTCACTTATGACTTTATATTACCCGTTCTTTTGTAAGTTCCATGTTAATGTAACGTTTTGGGAAAATCGTTTTATTTATCGTACACGTTTGGACTTGTTGTTCTTGATATTATTACTTATATTCTGATTTAATTAATTCCAGAATTTAAACCATGATTTATATATAATATATATTAATCATATACATATATATTATAGATCGATAAAAGGAATGAAATACACTGTTCATGGAGACGGTAGGCCGTACGTACGCATGAACGCTCTTTTCGTTTCCTTATTGAATTGAATGGAATTAAGTAGATGGAATACATATATATATACATAAATCCAGTAACATTATTATGTCATATATTTCAAGATTACTTATTATATATACTTTATAATCATTCATGAATGGTTAACATGGAGAATGAATCTCATCGCGTCGTGGAGACGGTATTCCGTACGTACGCACGAGCGATGATATCATTCCCATGATCGTGGAATTGTATTGAAGTGTATGTATAATATAGCAGAATCAATGAAACTTTACAATAATCATATTTAGTTATTATTTACACCATTATACCAATCCAAGTAAGGTGGTGGTGGGAAAACATACTACACCACGGCGTGGAGACAGTATTCCGTACGTACACACGCGTGGTGATTTCGTTTTCCATAGGATTGATAGAAGGTGAAATGGAGTTGTTTCATATTTATAATAACATATCATTATATGAGGGATACTTATGTTATTACTTCATAATGAAACAACTAAAGAAGATGGAGTATAAGAAGAATGGAACTTGAAGAAAACGGTAGAAGGTATTACCTCTTTCTCGAAGTGCCTCCTTTAAACTTTCTCTTAGGGAACTAGGGTTGGTCTTTTGAGAAGACCAGTACCTCTATTAGGTATCTAATGAAGTGGGGAAGTAAAATGGGCAGGGTTTGGCCATGATTGAAAGCTCAAATTGGTGTGACGAGGAGAGGGAGGAGGTGCCCTTTTATAAGGGAGGAGAGGGGCACCTTTTGAAATATAAGAAATATTAGTTTATATTAAATCCCAACACCACTTAAAAACTTCCAAAATGACTCATATACTAATATTAGATGATATAGGGTTTGAATCTCATCAGAAAATAAAATTTATACATTTTAAGAATTTATTTTAAACATTATCAACTTGATTAATCATTATTTATCGATTTAATTTTATTTGTGGTAATAACATTATAAATTTTAAATTATTATAAATAATTACTTATTTGTTTTGAATTATCCATAATTGGATACTTTATAACATTATCGACCATATAAACTTAAATTTATAATTTTTAAATATTTTTGTGATTTTTAAACAATTTTATAATATGTTATTTTTATAAAATAACAATAGTGTCAATTTTGACACTATTAATTTATTTGAATTTAAATAAAAAATATACAGAATATATATTCGAACTAAAAGGTTTAATATATTAATAACATGTAATATTTTTCTAGAAAATTAGTGTAGTACACTAAATAGTTCATATAATATTTATTTTAATATTTTTAAAACCATTTATTTGATATTTCTCTTAATAAAATAATTTCAACATCACTATTATGTCACCTTTAATATTAATTATTTAATCCCTAAATATTAAAAAAAATTCATATTATGTAGATAATTTTATTATATTTCTGGAGACTATTCATTTTTGATGTTTAATGAAGTTTATCACTAAATTAAAATTAATATACTAAAAATATTTAAGATAGTGACATGTTGTCACTTTCTTTGGTTTTAATAATAATTATATTATTTCATGGTCAAAATTCCATGAAATGAATCTAGTCCGACCCTTAGGTGATATGGGTCGACTTTTATTCATCCAATAGGTTTTTGGCACGTGTTAGGAGAATTTTATATTCTTATTTTTACCCATAATTACCATATTTACCTTTAACTATGGTAAATAAAATTTACCGTAGTTACTATTCATAATGCCCAAAAGTAAAAAGTAGCTTATTAACATAATTTGGACCCACTGATTCCAAATATGGAATAAATTTTTCCAAATTCAATACTCAAATGTTTCAGAAATTAAATTAAAATTAATCCTGTTGTCGAAAGAAAATTGGTTTTTGTTTAAAACATTGCAAAAGATTGAATTGATTTAACCTACAAAATCAAGGTAAAATCAATGATAATGACATAAATTATATTAAATTTTAAAAATATATTCTATTTTTACTCTAAAACCATTAAATATTATAATTTAACCATATAAATTATTACGATGAAAAAAGTTTTTTTTAATTAAAAATTAGCATATTTTTACTATTCATCAAAATATGAAAGTTATCAGAAAAATATAAAAAAATTATCCAAAGTAAATTTTTATATCCTGATTAAAAATTTAAATTTTATTTTGTAAAATTTAACTTATAAACATGTCAAAAAAATATTTATTGTGGGTGCCCCATCAAAAGGTGGCAAAACTGCATTTTTTGAAAAATACTTATTTTACCCGAAACATTTATTTTTTTCACATACCATGTTCTAGAAAATGTGTAAGATGAAATAATGATGTTATAACATTCAAAATTTAGTTAATATTATTCATAAAGGCTAGTTCATAATAATATCATAACCATATATCATAGTTTAGTGAAACTTGATATTGCATACAACACATGCTATCGAGGAAAGTCGCGATTGTGTGTAATGCAAGCCAAGTCAGGGTTGTGTGTTATGAAAGAATCCTTCATTGTTTCGTGTAAAAGAATCTGACCATATTTCATTTATACATTTAATATATATATAAATACACTCAATTTTGCGTAGAATGACTATTATAAAAAGAACTTGAAATTGTGTGTAACACAATATAAGAATAGTGTTGCGTATACTGCAAGCTAATACAGTGTTGCGTATAGCACAAGATAATATTGTTGTTGCATAAAACACATGACATCAAATAAATTAAAAAGAATACCTATCATAAAATATCAGGTTGTTACATAGAGGCTCCTTGATTTACTAAAACATCCCAATGTTTATAAAGATGGATGGACTTATGGTCCATTATGAAGCTGGTAGTGACCTTCTATGATCCCCTTTGGTTTTTTTTGCGTATTTTTCATGCACTGGAGAATTTCTAGTGCATTATTTTTGGATGATATTATTTGATCTTCTGCACCTGATGGGAGTTTTTATTTTTTAATTGTGGTTTTTTCTCTAGGTAGTCCTATCACTTCTGCTTCTTGAATTTTTTATGTCACTAATGCGACTTTAATGTATTTCAGAGTTCTTTAATTTGTCTCCTAAAGACTATAGATCTTACTTATGAGGTTTTGGTGTTATCTTGGTGTTTCTTCCTTTTTTTGAATGAGGTTATTTCTTACTTTAATGATGGTTATAGCAGGTATGATGGATTGTGAGTTTTTGTTCAAGTTTTATTGTTACACCGTCATGTATCTCCCTCAATTATCTGAGGGTGTAACGTCATTACAACTCAAGTTTGTATTATAATACTTTTTCTTTAATAAATTTCTTTGGGCCATTAATTGGGTGACCAATTCATTCCACAGTTTGTTGAATTTTTTTTGACTATCTTATGGTTTTTGTTTCCACGGGTTAGATTATACATTGTTACGATAGTTTTATATCATGTGTTATTATTTTTATATGTTTAATTTAAAGTAAAAATATTTTTCAATTGTTTTGTTTGTGTGATTATAATGTTTTTCATGATGATGATGCATGTATAAAGTGGAGGGAGTGGGGATAAGTGATTCTTCAAGTATAGAAGGGTGGTCTGCTGTAGTTAAAGGGATGGTAGTGAAGTTTTGCGTGTCTGGATCCACTACAACAGATAATAGCTCCTGTGAAGTTATGTAGATTCCACGATAGTGACGTCTGATGATTGTGAGAAATAGATTGCTGAGGAAGTTACATTGAGTTTCATGTAAACTCTATTAGTGTTTGAACATGTTTGTAATATTTTTTTTGAAGCTTCTTGTCTTTTTATGAATTTTATACTTATATTTAAATGTTTTTCAAATAAAGACTTCATTTTTTGGTATTTTATATAATCTAATTTTGTAATTATTATATAATAAATATAATACTATATTTTATATAATTATATTAATAAATATATTATAAAAATTTAACAATAAATATCAGAATAGCAACATTTAGAGTATAATTTACAAAAAAATATTAATTGTTGATATTTTTTACAAATGTTAATAATATTAACAACAGATATATTATTCGTATTAATCTGTTACTAAGAATTTTTACCAAAATATATATTATCTATTGGTATTATTATAATTGCAACAGAACCATTTTATATGTTTCAATAACATTTAGCAACAGAGTTTTTACCAATAGTTTAGTGACATGAAAATTTTTGTTGGTAAAACGTTTTACCAACAGAAAATTCAATTTTACCAACAGATATACCCCTGTTGGAAAAAGCTAATTATATTATAGTGAATCTTCCATGACAACCTCTTTAGGGAATATTTTTAGGTATTTTTAAGTGAAAAAGGGCTGATAGACGTGGGGGAATATTGGGAGGATATTTTAGAAAATTTTTGACAAGGCACATGGATTGAGAGGAGTGACGAGAATAAGCAGTGGGGGGGGGGGTTATAGTGGAGGAGAGGAGGGGTTTCCCAATATTTTACACATTATTTTATTATATTGGAAAACACAACCAATAGAATTGATTCTTGTGACATAGAATAGTAATATGTTCTTGTGAGTTAGAACCAAGTGTGATTACATCACACATGATGCCAGGAATTGTGAATTTAACTGATAATGTATATATATGGTATATTACCATATTTTACATTTCATATACAATTTGAGAATTTTAGAAAAATACCAAAACTTCACCGTAACCATTTTTTGATTTTTCTAATTCAAAACTGAAATCCTTTTTTGAAAATAATTCTTTAAATATTATAAATTTAATTTCTTATTAAAATCATAATTTAATAAAAAAATAAATATTTTAAAATTATAATTTTTTTTATATCACATTGAAAAATTAATCAAGTTCTCATTATCGTATAACCTTAAGATAATAAAATAATAATATGATTTACTATTCATAATGGTTATATTACTATTCATATTACTATTTATAAGGGTATATTACTATTCAAAAAATTGATTTTTTCTTAGCAGACTCTAAATATCTTACAGAATGAAACTATATATGTCAGTTTTTCAAAATTCAAATCACAAAGGTGGAAAAATTATGTTTACTAGCTAGGCTATAGTAATGTGGTGTTCTATAGAGACTCATGGTCTCATGCATTCAATATTAAATTTATTTTCAAAAACATGGGGTGTTACATTATCCACTCTTTACAAAAATTTCATCCTCGAAATTACCAGAATGTTATCTCACAAAAAGATTTGGGTAGTTCTTCATCATAAGCTCTTTAGGCTCCCATGTTGCCTCTTCAATGTTGTGATTTTCCAAAGTATATTTACCAGTCAAGTCATCTGATTCCTCAAAACTTGTCTTTTAGTGTCCAGAATCTGGATAGGCTCTTCACGGTAATATTGGTTAGGTTCAAATTATATTCCTTCATAAGTGTGGAAATGTTCTAGGTCTGGTATGTACTTTATCAGTGATGAGACATGGAACACATTAAAAACTTTAGACAGGCTAGGTAGAATATCCAAAAAATATGTAACATCTCCAATTATCTTTAGAATTTGAAAATTACCTATGTACCTAAGGATCAGTTTCCCTTTCATCCCAAATCTTATAACACCCTTTCATGGATATACTTTCAAGAAAACATGATCTCCCACTTGACGCTCCAATCCTTCCTTCAATGATCTACAAATATTTTTTTCCTGCTTTGATCTGCATTGATATGGACTTTAATGGTCTTTACCTTCACTGGTGTTTCCTCCACACACTCTAGTCCAACAAGATTCCTTTCTCCAACGTCATCCCAATAATTTGGTGTACGACATCTCTTTCCATAAAATGCTTCATATGGTAAAATTTGAATACCTGAATGGAATCTATTATTGTAGGAAAAATTCAATAAAGGTAAATATTGATCCCACAAATCTTGAATGTCAAGTGAACATGATCTCAACATGTCCTATTTGGTTTGGATTGTCCTTTCTGATTTCCCATCTATTTGTGGGTGATAAGAAGTACTCAATCGAAGCTCATTATCCAAATATTTCTAAAGATATTTCTAGAATTTTGATGTAAATCATGGATCATGATAAGAAAAAATTGAGATAGTTTCTCCATAAAGTCTCACAACAACATTGATATAGATTATTTCTAGGCGCTCTAGTGGAAAATCATCCCTTATAGTGAAGAAATGTACAAATTTTGTAAGTTGATCCACAATTACTCATATTGAACCATTCTTTCATGGAGTTTTGGGTAATCAAGTGAAAAAATTCATGGTGATGTCATCCCATTTCCATGTAGGAATAGTTAGAGGCTAAATGACTCCTATAGGATGTTGTCGTTTAACCTTCACTGTTCAATAGACTAAACACCTTGATATATAATCAGAAATTTCCCTCTTTATGTAATCCCACTAGAATTTTTATTTCAAATATCTATTCATTTTACTGCTACCATGGTGTATACGGAAATTTGAGCTATGAGAATCATCCAATAACTCACTTTTTATCTTGAGTATAGAGGGATCACATAGCCTCTTACCAAATTTCAGAATTCCATATTAAAACATGGTTTTATCTAACCTTCTATCTTTAATAACATTAATTTTCTTTTGAAGATTCTCTCCATCAAACTATGAATTTTTAATTCTTTCCAATAAAGACGATTGTGCATGCATTTGAAAAAGTGGTGATGTTTCACCTTCTTTGATAATTCACAAATCCATCCTCACTAGATCCACATACAAAGGATCCTTGTCAATCATCATTTTGATGAGAACTCCATGATCCTTCTTGCTCAATTCATCAACTACCTTGTTTTCCTTTTTTGGGTGGTAGTGTATGGAAAAATCATATTCGTTGAGTTGTTTGAGCCATCACATTTTCCTCATGATGTGTTATTTATGTGAGAAGATATATTTTAGACTATTATGATCTATATATATGTCACATTATTTACCATAGAGATAATTTCTCTATAACTTCTACAAAAATATTACCGTTTCTAACTCAAGATCAGCTGTATGATAGTTTTGATCGTGAATTTTTAACCGACTTGATTTATAGGAAATAACTCTATCATTTTGAAAAAGGAAACAACCTAGACCTTTCTTTGATGCATCACTATATATCACAAACCCATCATTCCCTGATGATAGAAATAGGACTGGAGCATTTACTAATCACCCCTTCAATTAATCAAAACAATCCTCACATTATTTTGTCCATATGAACATAACCCCTTTACATGAAATCTTGGTCATTGGGTTGGATAAACGGTGAAGTTTTAAATGAAATGCCGACAATAACCTTCTAAACCAAAAAAACTACATACCTCAGTTATGTTCATTAGATTAGGCCATTCATGGAAATCCTTTTCATTCACAGGATCAATAGATATTCCATCCTTAGAGATATTGTGTCCCAGAAAGGAAACTTATTTTAGAAAAAATTCACATTTTCTAAACATCCAATATAATTCATTTCTACTAAGATTCTTCAGAATTGTCCACAATTGATTTTCATGAACATCATAGATTTTTGAGTATACCAGGATATCATTAATAAATACCAAAAAAAGTCATCAAGATATTTCCTCAAAACATTATTCATTATATCCATGAAATCATAGGGTGTATTAGATAGTGAAAAAGGCATTTATGTAAACTCATAATGCACATACCTTGTTCGAAATGCTGTCTTTAGAATTCCTTCCTTCCTTAATCGCAACGGATGACATCCAAATCAAAGGTAAATCTTCAACAAATATTGGGCTCTATGAAATTGATCAAATAAATAATCAATGTAAGGTATGAGATACTTGTTTTTATTGTTATAGAATTGATATCCATATAGTAAATGAACAACCTCATAGATCCATATTTATTCGTAAGGAAAAGAATAGGGGATCCCCATTTAGAAAAACTAGGGAGAATAAGTCCTTTATCACTCTATTCCTCTAGTTTTTTTATCAGTTCTATTAATTCCATAGTGGCCATTCCATAAGGGGTCTTTGATATGTGTCTTGAATCATTAATTATGTCAAAAGGAAACTCAATTTCTTACTCTGGAGGATGTCTAGATCAATCATCTTGAAACACAACAACATATTCCTACATAATAAGTATGTACTATATTTGAACACTATATTCCTCACCTATAGTTATTGCATTCACTTCCTCCCAAATAATTGAATTTAGTAGAGCTACTAGGGGCAGATCTAGATGAGAATTAGATGGTGATGTTTCTACTCTAAAGATAAGGGATTCCACATCCTCCTAAAAATTTGTATCTTTATTCTTCTGGAAATAAAGTTTCACATCATGGTTTGAAATCCAATACTTATTGAGGATTATATCAAATTAAATCATGGGTATGATAATAAAATCAGCAGATAAAGAACGTTTATATGCCATAATGGGGACTTCCTGACATAACATTATTGCAATGATACTTCCTTTAAGAGTTTTGAATTACAACTCCATAATTATGTCAAATTGAAAATATTTAATTATCTAGGAAAACTATCATGAAATGAAAGAATGTGATGATATAGATTAAAATAAATCATTTTATATGTTTGAGGAAAATATTAAAGTACATACCTCCACATCATTAAGAACTTCAATATCAGCAGTTGTGATTGCAAAAGATTGTCCATTCTCCCTTGGCCTTTTATGAGGAATGTTTCTTTAAAGCATCAGAAAATCATTAGAATTGTTTCTTTTATCATTACAATAATAGAATTGGATATTAATAGCTTCCTTATTCCCCTTTCAAACACCGACATGATGACCTTTATGTCAACACTTGTAGTACACCCCTTTTCCATTTAAGAAGGAACCAGGGGGTTTCATTCCTCATTTATTATAGGGTTAAAGGTAAACTCTTTGTTTCTACCACATTTCATTATTTCCATTTTTAGTGTTTTTAGAAACCCTCTTTTTTTTCCTTTCGTTTGAAGTCATACGAGTTAGAGAACTCCTTTTCCATCTTGATAGCACATGAGACTATATCATCATATGATGAGAAAGTTTGAAAGACCAACACTTGCTAGAGGAATAGATTTAGGCTATCAAAGAATCAATAAATCCTGATCCTTGGATTAAGTATATAGTCCAAAGTATTCCTTGCTAACCTTGGGAAGTCAACTTCATAAATTTCAACATTCTCATCTTCCTTTTTCCACAAATTCAGAAACTACCTTTCCATATCTGTTCATTGTTCATGAGGAAATTATTTATCTAAGAGAAGTTCATTAAATTAACTCCAATCCATGTTTTATTTCTCTTTATCCTCCTTTTTGTTTTGAATTAGTGACCACCATTGAACAGCTTCGCCTAACCGATGAAAAAATTCCATAAAAACCTTCTCCCTTTCATTACTTCCCAAGCTGAGAAATATCATCTCTAAGGAACTTATCCACTGCTCCACTATGAATGATTTTGTAGTCCCATTAAATGATGCAGTATATTGTGTCATAAAATGATCTAACATAGTTTTTCTGCATTGTGGATCAAGATGTGCCATACGAGTAAGGTTACTATTCATAATATGAGTAAGTTGTCTCAGTATAGTTATATGTTGATCAACACTAGTCACAACACCAGATCCAACATCATTATCTTGCATTAGAGGTAAATCCCTACATAGGACATGCACATTCATATGGTTTCCATTCCTTCCACTAAGCTCAATTTCTAAATAATGGAATACTGTATATTAGGTTATGAATCATATTGTATAATCTCAATGTATAAAAATACTTATCATAAATTGAAATTCTATACATAGCTAATATCATAATCATAAACCTTGTTTCATTTAGGAAAAATTTTCATTAATGTCCTTCATAATGTCTTGTAAAGAAAATATAAATTATCCTAAGCATATCCCCCATGAGTTTCAAAAAGGGTGCATAGTAAGGCCTATTTTCGTGTACCAGGATACCATGGGTCAAGCCTGAAACTCCTTGTTGGAGTTTTCACTCCTGGGTATATCTATGATAGAACCACGTCCACTTGTAGAATCCATACATGGATTTATTTTATAGAAATATCAACATAATCTATTCCTTGCCAAAAATTCCAGGATGTTCTTGTATGTTTACCCTAAAAGTTTATTTTAGGGGTTTTTCCTTAATCAAAACTTTATAAATCTAGTTTTCATGTTTTCATCTAAACTTCCTCTAATACCAAAATTAAAGACCCGCCCCCAGTTTCCTAGAGTCAGTGCCTTCTTAAATTACATTGGCATAATTACATGAAATTCGTATCCCAAAAGAATGAATATTTTAGTAGATTTGGAAATCCAGATACATACATAAGTTTAATATTACAACTTGAAACTAAAACAATATATAAATTAATTCGACAATACCCACAACTCCTAGTTTATATTTTCATGTCATTAATAATATACCACTTCATGTCCTGGAAAAATGATACATAAGAAAGGGGTGAGCTCAAATTCTTAATAATGGTAAGAAATTCAGTGGAAGAGGCATGGTGAATATTTGAAAACACATGCCATTAAAAATATTAAACTTGAACACATTATGGATGGAATATGAGATGAGTAAATATTTCCAGAATAAAACATAATCATGGGTATTCTACTAGTTGAATAACAACATGAACTATGAATTTATAGCTCCGTAATGAGGTAAATTTATATGATGGACATTTTGAAACATATTATCAATTCCTCATCCAATACATCTAAAAATTATTAAGGCCTCAGCCAAAACCATATCTAAAAAATGGGTAAGGCCACAACCAAGTCCATATCTATTTGTATCATGAGACCTACCGATGCATAGATGGGATATAGAGGGCCCCACCAATCACAGAATAAGTCCAATACAATCCTCATATGAATGGGGGCAAAAATTAACAATATATACATTCATATTGAATCTAACATATGAAACATAAATAACTTTCCTCGTACATTAAGCATAAACACTAACCATTCAGAGTAAAATGGTGAATGGTTTTAAGATAGTAGATCCATAGTCAAACTAAAAATAGACCATTCAATTAAATAACTTCAATGATATCATAATGATTAATCCCAATAATACATAATAATCAATATGAGTGTTGAAAATATTAAGATACTCTTATAAAATCATTTAGTAATTTTTGAGATAAATACTCTTTTACTCTGAAAAGAAGATTTCTTTTGGAAAAATCATTTCATAAAACCAGATGTGAATTAAGATGGTATTTTGATAATAAAATAAATACTTTTATAAAAATTAAGTTTTCTAAAAACTTTTAATAGAGTGCCCATGAAAATAGGTAATAATTTCATAAATTCCCTTGAATCAGGAGTGTATTTCAGGATGGATTTTTGAAAGATCCTTTAGAAACATATAACTCCCCGTAAATGAAGGTATGATTCTGGTTGGAAAACATATATAGAACATTGAAAAAAAATATGAGGAGTATATATGAATGAATAGAAATTTTATTGAGGTAAGTAGGTAAAAAAAGTATCCCGAATGAAAATGGAGGTTTAGGTGGAAAACCCTTACCTTAAGTCTGAAGGTGTTCCTCACTTGATCTTAAGGACCTGAATAATCAAATTTAGGTTCATAAATTAAGGATTCCAGAACCTCCTATAAATTTAATTTATTTATAATAACCTTGTTAGATTCATTCATGACCTTTTTATGTGTTAAGAGATTCAATTTCATTGTTTGGGATCATTTTCTTCCTTGGTTTCCATGACCAGTTTACTTATATTCATGTACTGATAAACATGTAAAATGAGAATGGTTTTTCAGAATAGAAGTTCTATTCTATTACCAATCATACATAATATTACATAGTAATATAATTTTTTTGGTTATTGGGGGTGAAGATTAATCATTATATAAAACTTTAATGATAATTATTTTGGTTAATTGGAAGTTCTTGATCGCAACGAAATCATTTTGATTTATAAATTTACTTCCTGTGCACAAAATTAATCCAGAATCATAAATAAGATATAATACATATATTATAGTCTGGTTCAACCATAAATGTTTTTTCATGGTCAGAATTGATGATGGTAATATAAACAAAAAACCAGTCGTCCTTGAATGTGATAAATTAACACATCTGGGACGATGTTTTCATTACTAATTTAAAATAATGGGAAGGGAGAAATGATAAATAATTCTTACTTTATCATAAAAAAATTACATTAAATTTAATGTACTAGTTTCATCAAAACATTTTGATGAATATAGGTTAGGAAATAAAAAGAAAAGAAAGGAACATGAAATAAAAGATATGAAAAGGGGAATTTACCTCTTGAAATAATCTTCCTTGAGAGCCTCTTAAGGTAACATGTTTTCGAATTTTTATGAGACCAAGGGATTCTTCACATGCGGGAGGATCTTGTGATGATATTTTATCTTAATTTAGAGAAGTAATAATTCTTTATAAGAGTGAAGACAAGAGGGAGTGAGGGGGGGGTTATAGTGGAGGAGAGGAGTGTTTTCCCATTATTTTACTCATTATTTTATTATTTTTCCAAAGATAGAAAATAGTATTGATTATTGTGAATAAGAATACTAATATGTGCATGTGAGTTCAAACCATGTGTACTTACATCTTCCATGATGCTAGTAATATTGAATTTAAGTGATAATGTATATATACGGTAAATTACCGTATTTTAATATTCATTAAAAAGTTGAGTATTTTAGAAAAATATAAAAAATTCACCCTAAAATGTTTTCAACTTGTAGAATTAAAAAATGAACTCCATTTTTTGAAATTAATTTTCTAAATATTATTAATTTAATTTTAAATAAAATCATAATTTATTGGAAAAATAACAATTTTAAAACTATAATTTTTTTATATCACCTTGAAAAATTAATCAAGATCTCATTATCTTATAACCTTGAGAGAATGAAATAATAATAATATCTACTATTTTTAGGGTCATATTACTATTCATATTAATATTTATAATGGTATGTTACTATTCACCAAAAATTATGTTTTTCTTATTAGTCTCTAAATATCATACTAAACGCAACTGTGTATATCAGTGTTTAGAAATTCAAATCACAGATGCTGAAAATTTATGTTTAATGAAAAGGATATAACAACGTGGTGTTTTCTTGAGACTTAGTGTTTCATTCATTCAATATAAAATGTATTTGTAAAAACCTGTGGTGTTACACTAATGAATATAAATACCATGAAAATACCTTTAAAGCAGTCATGGGGAAAATAAATATTTCACATTGAAAATCAATTTTTGAGAAAAAATTTTATAAAACATTAAAAAACAATTTTTTTTTAAAATAATCATTAAATTTTTTTAATAAATTTACATTGTAATTATTGTTCATGACTATGGAAGGTTCTATTCATGTTGGGTATGATAAAAACAAAGGTTCCTTCGAAATGTTTATATGAAAAGTCAAAACGAACCTTGTTTAGAAAACTAATGGAAGATTCATTTCCAAAAAACATGTAAAAAATAATTATGTGTAAAAATTAATTTGAAAAATAATATAAAAAAAAATTTGAATTTTTTTTAGAAAACAATTATTTGGAAGAAAAATTATTTTTAACTGATGAGAAAAATAAAGTTCGCTTTTATTAAAAACATTTTCTCAATCATAATAAGAACACAAGAGAGGAAAATGGTAATATTACTCAAAAAATTAAGCAATAACCCATGGATGATAAAATTATAGGGTTTTATTAGACAATGATAAAATAATACCCTTCAATGGAAATTCATGTATAAACTATCCCGATTAAAATGAGATTGTGACATAAATCTCTTACCAATTTTGTAACTTTTGAATAGTAAATCCAACCAATGGAATAACAGAAAATGAAAATTTAAATACAATTAATAAAAATATATTCATGATATAACATATAAAAGGGTTATCACATACAACTCAAAAATTAAGAACAGTGTATAAAACGGAATATGTCCCAAAAAAGATAATTTGAGACAAGAAACCCTTAAAATGATCCAAACATTGATGTAGGAATAAATAAATGAATAGATTATTTGTATAAAATGTAAATACACATAAAAAAGTGAAATAAAACATTATATATTAAACTTAAATACACATAATCTAAAATTATTAAAGATAGTGAAGAATTAATATAACCCAATCAAAAGAAATTGAGTTATGAAATTCATTATGACTTCATAATTTTAAAGTCAAATAACCTAGGATAAAATAAATAAAATTGAATCCAAAGATACCATAAATAATTAATTATTCATGATATTACATGTAAAATGGTCATTATATACACCATATAAAATAAATTAGCTGCATAACTTTCAATTTACATCAATGAGAGGAAATTGTGACAAAATCCCATACCTCACACTTCAGTTTCCTTGAAAAGGCATTAAACTCATGTATAGTGGTTATATAATTATTATTATCTTATAAAACCCATATTAATATTTATAATATCATATATTATCATTTAATAATATCTTATCACCCATTATTCAATAATATTTAATTATTTATATTATTTTGGGTTTTAACTGCCATGTTTTCACGTGCATGTTTTAACAAAAAAGCTCTACTTCTTGAGAATATTATACAATAAAATCATATCTAGATTTATATTAATGTTAAAAAAATAATTTCTACCCATTAGATAAATTTTTATAATCATTATTGAAATTTTATCATGGACAATGAATCACATCGCTTATTGGAGACGGTTGGTCGCACATATGCTTGAGTGACGTGATAATATCCATAATGGTTGAAAGGGTAATGGTTTTGCTGATATATTAATTTTACAGAATCAATATAATGTCATATATATCATATATAATCATTAAATACATCCTTATTACCATCCTTTTGAAGTGTATGTGAAAAAATAATCACACCACTCCACGAGGCAGTAGTATTCCGTATACATGAGCGACATTATATTATTTGAAAAATAATAAAATATAATATGGTATATGTGATATTAATTTTAAAATTTTAAAATTATATAATACATAATATATATAAATTTAATGGATCATTATATCAAACTGTGAGAGGTGTGGATGGAAGAAGAGTCACATTGGTTCGTGAGGTGGTAGTCTGTCATACCTATGATCGATGATTTCGTTACCCATTTGATGGAAGAGGTGATGGAAATATGATATAACATAAAAATAATAACATCTAATTATAGATTATATAATTGTGTTTTTTATATTTTAAATGTTAAGACATAATTGAAGAATTTACAAAAGAATGAAAAATAAAGATCTTCGTTATGATGATTACATTGTATTAAAGAAATATCCTTTAGGTCACCTATTAAGGATAATAGGTTCAGTATTTTTGAATTAAAATGGATCTATAATGTGTATATGGGATTTGAGTATAGATTTTAGAAGGTCTTGGTAGATAAAACAATTTATATAGGTGTGAATATTTGTGGTGAGATAATGATCTTTTTTAATTGAGGAGGAGTGTCATTTTTGTAAATAACAAAAACTATTCCATTATGGGAAGTCAATTTCACCCCAAGTGCATCCAAAATTGAAAAATAATGGAGTGTAGGGAAGTTATTTTCAATTAAAATCTACAAAAAAAACTAATTTTTTTAAACATGTTATTCCCTTATCCCCTATGTTTATTTACTTTTACCTTTTCATCTTTCACATGAAAACTAGTTTTTTTATCCTATGTATTTAATCAATTAAGGATAAAATAAATTGAGACACATTAGATAATTTAGACCAATTTATTATTAATTTTAAATCTTATTTATCAAATAAAAACAAAATGTGTTTGTACAATTAATTTCAACTGAAGTATATGTGACGTGCAAAACCCTATTTTAACCTAAATTGTTGTAAATAAATATTAAATTATTTACTAATAATTATGATAAAAAATTAAGATTACATTATTGTATAAAATTTAGTTCAATTATTAAAATATTTAATCCATTTTTTGAATATAAATTCATATAATTTGTAGAATTTAATATAAAATAAAACCCACATATGTGTCCAAAAATGGGTTTTCAAGAAATTCATTTTTCAAGCATAAAATAATATTATATTAACTATATGACAAGTAATAATCATGAGATTCATTTAAATTAATATTTTTTATATATAATATATAAATTTAATTTAAATACTTTCTAATTAAGGGTTTTTTATCTAGTTCAAATGAAGAAACATTATGAACTTTAAAATAGTTTTTTTTGAAAAAATGTATTATAAAGCCTAAAAATCAACGTATATTAAAATATATAATTAGGATTATTTAAATATAATTAATTTAATTTAATATTAATAAATAATATTTATTTTTAATTTAAATAATATTAAAATAATAATGTGATTTATAAATTTGTTAATTTATTAAAATAAATGGAACTTTTACCAAATAAAAATATTATTCACTATTCAATGAAAATTCAATATTTTCTAAAATAACAGTAGATCTCACCCAAATTTAAAATAGATCTATTTATTTATAAAATTATTTTCATTTTATAAAATAAAAATTCAAAAAATATCAAAAAAATTCAAAAGTTAATTATAATATTTTCTCACAGTAAGCAATAACAATCATTTTTTGAGCGAAACATTTTTTTGTTGAATAATAAATCTTCCGTAAACATTTTGTGCTTATTTATTAAGAATTTATAAATAATGTTACATTTCCTAGTAACATTATATATATTTCATAATTTAATTACTCATATTCATACCCATCAATTCAACATCTAGGTTATAACAGTCATATTTAAATCATATACTGTGGGGGTTGTTTAAGATCAGTGTTTCCTATATTATAACCTATCAAAAAAAATTATCATCAATTAAAATATAGATGTTGCGTGAACATAATGATATAAAAGAGGATAAATTTATTTAAAATAAAGGTACTATAAAATATTGGGGTGTTATGTTCTCCCAACCTTCAATAAATTTCATCCTCAAAATTTGAACATACACTCAGAAATCAAGGGTTTGATATTTGGAAATTCATTATTGGAAACCCACAACAAAAAAATGGTTAATAAAACTTACTATTAACTGTGTTAAAGGGTATTAAAAAAATCAAATTTAATAAAATATACCTACGTTAATATTGAGTAGAACATTGGTGGGATGTGAAAAAAGGATTTTGAAAGAAGATCCATTTATTTGATAACGTTATACCCTTTTTTTCTGAGAGAAGAGACCCTATATTTATTGAAAAGGAATAATATTTTTATCTAAATATCACTTTCATAAATTTGAGGGTTTTAATTACCATATGGACCATGAACATATAGAAATATAATTACTTGACACGTATAATTTCATCATTTAATCAATTTCCACCTCAATATCATCATTAACTCCAAACGAGAGTATTCAAGATGGATCTTTATTCCTAATGCACTAAAATCAAATTATATCCTATCACATGATTCCAAAAAATTAGATAATATTAATTTACTTAATATAAATGATTTTATTAACCCTAAAGGTTATTAATATCTTTAAACTTATGTTTACAAAATGTAAAGGTATTATTCCTCAAATATTTATTTACTAAAACCCATACTAATCTCAAGGGTTATTTTACCATAAATTCCACCCAATATACTCATAATCAACATTTAAGTCCATAACATAATACCTTAAAACAAGTATCTGTTATTTTAAAAACATGATTAGATTTAGACATATCATTACACGACACCTTATGTTTATCCCATATCACTGAGATATATTATTGGTTCACATAGATTATATTATTTAATTTATCATAAAGGTTAATTGAGAAAATGTAAATTAACCAAAGAATGTCCCCTGATGGTGTCAAATCTTTTGTGTAGTAAGGGAACATTCACCATTCACCAGAATGATTTCTGATATATATTCAACCAACACTTTTCTTGGTTATTCCCCCTAGATGTCTTTGTGCCAAAACCATGTCAACTTTTAATATCCAGATTTGAATGTATTGCTTGGAGAACAACATAATCTATACCTTACCAAAATATTAGCCTGTAATACTACAATTAGACTTATCCTAATATTCATTCACGGGGTTATGTTCTCTAAACTATGTTTCCTAAATCTTGTTACCATGGTTTTTTCTAAACATTCTCTAATACCTATCGTAAATACCCCAACCCTAGAATCCCCAAAGTCAGTGGTTATATTATTATATTATTTCCAGATTCAAGAGATGAAATCCCAAAGGACCGAATATTATAGTAATCTCGGTAAACTAGACACGTAAATGATTCCCATATTAAATTTGAATATTCAAATAAAAAATTTATTTTTTTAGGAATATAATTATTCCTTCTAGCATATACTTACATACCATTCATTTTAGAGTTCCTGGATTCCTGAGAAGGGGAACAAAATAACTATGAGATAAAGTGCTCATTAAGGGTTATATACAACAAAAGATATCATCAGTAAATAAAGCATGATCAAAAGGGAATATTCAATATGGAATGATAAATATATTAACACACATTAAATTTAATAAATAACTTGAATATCATGATTACATAATTAATAATCATTATGGAATGTAAATAACTAAAAAAATTCCATTTAATCAATAAAATGACAATTAAATACATCTAGAGATAATAAAAATTTGAAAATATAATGCATGGTAATGACAATTGAATTATCAATGAAAGAAATTCTTAATAATTGGATGTCATGATCGCATGAATCATGATACCTTTACTATTAATACCTTGTTCCATGTTAATTTAACATATGGGTAGGTATATAATAGAAACCCATTTAAGTAAGGATGGAAAATTGATTTTACTAATGATAATACTGATGCATCAAGGGGATATCTATAATTGGTACCCGCCTGTTACTACATGTCAAACACATTCCTCATATATCAAATCATCGATTTAATTCATGAAGAATACGACTTATAAAAAACTTATTGAGTAATGAATATTGAATAAAAATAATTTCCCCAATCAATCATGTAACTTTAAAGTAAAATACTTCAGGTGGACATGATATTAAATTTAAGTAGTAAGAGTTTCCATGATAAAAAATTTAGATATCTTGGAAAACATTTATGTTTAATTATCACATTAAAGATAATATTTCAAAGGAACGTCGATGATTAAAAAATTTAACCAAGAAAGATAATATCAACCATTTCTACAGTCAAACTGATCATAAACCACCTAGAGAAAGAAAAATGATGTTATAATTTCAACATATCTTAAGGGGATTATATGTAAAATAAAGGGTTATAGTTGTTGATAAATAGAAATACCATAAAAATATCACTAAAAATATGCATGAGGAAAATAAAATTTTCACTTTGAAAATAATTTTAAAAAACTAAACATTACCAGAATATTGGGAACACCATTTTGTTTAAAAATAACCTTTTGAACTTATAAATTAATTTTCAAACAAATGAGTTTTCATGATGGCCAAAGGTTTCCTTAATGCTGGATATATTTAAAATAAATATTCCTTTCATATTTTTCTAAGAAAATATAATAAAAACCTTGTTTAGAAAATAACAAGAATATTAATCTTAATTATTTTTGTAAGATTCCAATAACGGGTAAAAATGAATTTAAGCAGTCTTAATAAAATATTTTTGATTATTTTTTATAAACATTGATTTGGATTAAAAATTATTTTTTATCGAAGACAAAAATGAAGTTAGATTATATTAAAAATATTTTCTCAATTATTTTAGGTACCCAAAAGAAAAAAATTGATTAATTACTTGTAAAAAACATTTATAAATAGATGATAATTAAATTAAAAGGTTTTATTATACAATTATCAAATAATTTCATTCAATGGATATTCAAGTATAAATAATAATGATTAAAATGAGACTGAAACATAAGTATATTACCACTTTGGTAACTTTTGAATTTTAAAAACATGGAAGGAATAAAATTAATATAAATAGATTCATGATATAAAATAATAATGGGGTAGTAGATATACCTCATAAATGAAGATAGTTGTATAACATTAAATATGACCGAAATAAGATAGCTTGAGAAGAGAAACCCATATAATTATCATAATGTCGTAGTGAGAATTAATAAATGAATTGATTATGTGTGTAAATATTAAATCATAATAAAAAATAGGAATTAAAATATAATCTAATAAAAATTTGTTACACATATAATCTAGGTATATCAAAGACAACAAATATGCAATATAACCCAATGAAAATAAATTGAGTTATGAATTTTTTTACCACTTAGTAAATTTAATTTCAAATACACTAGGTTGAAATAATTATAATTGTAATATAAAATATGATAAATTATAAATTATTAAGATTATTACATTTAAAATAGAAATTATATACCCCATAAAAAATAATTTGGGTGGATAACATTATAATATTAATCAATGAAAGGAAATTGAGACTAAACCACTTACCTCATTATTCCTTTTGGTTGATCACACTTTACCCTTATGTACAATAGTTTTAAACATTATAATTACTAATAAAATAACCATACAATATTTATAATATAATATATTATCCTTCTAGAATGTCTTATCACCCATTTTTTAATAATCTTTAATTATTTATATTTTTTCTAGTGTTAACTGCCTTGTTTTCTCTAGCATATTTTATTGTGAAAGATCTAGTTATTGAGCATATTATAAATTTAAATCATCTAAATAATTATATTAATGTAATAAATATTATTTGTATTTATTATATATAGTTTCTGATTCATTATTTAATTTTGATCATGGAGAATGGATCACATCGCTTCATGGAGATGGCGGGTCGAATGTACGTTTGAATGACGTTATCATTTGTTTAACGGGTGATAGATAGAAGTTGGTTATATAATAATTTTCTAGAATAAATATAATTTCATATACATATATATATAAATATATATATCACATATATTCATTAAATGTTTCCTTATTACCTTCCATGTAAAGCCTATGTGAAAAAAGAATCAAATCGCATTGTGAGGTGCTAATTTGCTATACACATGAGCGATTTTATCAAATCATAAAAAGAATGGAAATTAAAAAGTAATATTTTATAGTAAAATTAAATAGTTATAGTTATATCATAAATATTATATATATATACACATTAAATCAATCATTAAATCCAACTGTGAGAAGTTTTGAGGGAAAACGAGTCCTATCGTTGAGGCAGTAGTCCGTCATACACATGATTGATGATTTAAATTACCATTTGATACAATAAAATATGGATATATGTTATTACATTAAAATCACAACATATTAGTATATTATAGAAACATTTGTTTTTATATTATAATTTTTACGACAATATTTAATATTTTAGATGAAGAAATAAAAAATAAAGACCTTCGTTAAGATGATTACATTCTCCTAGAAAAACCTCCATTGGATATCCTCTAAAGGAAACTACGGTTGGTAATTTTGGAAGAAAATAATCTCTATAATGTGTATAAGGGTTTCGAAGAGATATTTTTTCAAGGGTTGTTCAAACCAAATGGCTAGATAGGTGTGAACAATTGAGGAGAGGGAGTTCCCTTTTATAATTGAGAAGGGACATTTTTTTAAATACCAAAAACCATTTAATAATAGGAATTCACACTCACTCCTAGTGCATAAAAAATTTAAAAATAATGTATTATAGGGATGTTAATTTTGATAAATACATCCAAAACATAAAATGGAACATTTATTAAACATGTTATTCTCATATTCGATAAGTTTATTTACTTGTACATTTTTAGTATTCACTACGACTACTAGTTTTTTTAACCTAGGTAATTAATCCTTTAAGAAAAAAATAAATTTAGCCTTATTAGATAATTTGGACCCAATTATTCTTAATAAAAAATAAAATATATCAAATAAAAATTAAATGGGAGTGGAATATTAATTTTAAAACATACACATGTTATGTGCAAAACCCCATTTTAACATTCATAGTGGTAAATAGATTTTAATATTTTCATTAATAATTTTGATCAAAAATTTATTTTACCATATTGTATGATAAGAATTAATATAATTAAAATATTTAATCGATTTTATGAAATTAAATTCATAGAATCTGTTGGATTTAAATTAAAATAAAACATGTAGATGCGTTAAAAAATAGTTTTCCCAAAATTCGTTTTTCATGCAAAAGATGATATTATATTAACAACATGACTAGTAATCATTATGAAATGGATTTAAATTAATCTATTAATGCAGATAATCAATAAAATTAATTTAAATCTTAACACATTAGGTGTTATTTTAATTAATTAAAATGGATAAATATTATTCAATTCAAAATAGTTTTCAGAAATAATTTCTTTTAAAGACTAAATATAAAATTACATTAAAATATAGTTTAAAGATGATTTAAATGTAATTAATGGGATTGAAACCATATAAATAATACTTAGGTTACTTTTAAATCATATTAAAATAAATATGGAACACTCAAATTAGTTAATTTATAATAATAAATGACTATTTTACAAACAATGGTATTTTCACTAATCATTGAAAAACAATATTTTATGAACAAACCAAAAAATAACCCTATAATAAAATATATATGTTGATTTAAAAAATTATATTAATTATATAAAATTGAATTTCTAAAATATCTAAAAAAATTAATTATAATATTTTCTCACTAAATGAAATAAAAATATTTTTTGAAGGAAACATATTTTTTTGAAGAATAAAATATATTTTATAATAATGGAGTTCTAATTTATTAATATTTTTTCAATAAACTAATATTATGTAATACCTTTATATATATAGAACATAAATTAATGAATCCTATTCAAACAAACCAATTCAATGACCATGATATAACAGTCATATTTAAATAATATATTTTGCAGTTTGTTTAAACTCTCTGTTGCATGTCGTATAGGCCATAAAACACGGTTCCATTCATTTAAAATCTCAGTGTTTTGTGTACCGAAAGCTATCAAAGAGATTATAGTTTTATGAAATAAATATAATATAAAATACGGGGGTGTTACAAAAATAATAAAATATATTTTTATAGATGAAAAATACATTGAAAAAGAACAGTTAAGACATTTCTTTGAAAATACAGAAAATGTCCTTTTCATTTGATAATTTTTTGAATAGAAAATCCAAAAATATTAAGGAAAATATTTTCAATAAAAATAGAAATTTAAAATTTTAATATAGAGTTCAAATAAAATAATATTTATGATTTTTGTAAAATTCAATTTTTCTATAAATGTTTAAAAAATATCTCATTCACACTTCCAGTAAAAACCAAAAGTAAGAGATTCAGAAAATGAAAAAATGATTCCATTGAAGCCATTGTAAAAATAGTAAATATAGTTGGAATTTAATTTAAATGATCATTTATTCAAAGAAAAAAAATTTAAATACATTTTAATGATTATGGATATGTTATAAAATATTCCCAACTAAAAATATAAATAAGAACGGGTTTTACCTAAAATAATATTTTAATATTCATAATTTTAATTATTTAACAATTAAAGAAAATAATGTAAAAATAATAAATAAATTTTGTAGAATAATTGATATGTCCTTCATGAAATTCAGATCATGAAATTTCCACTAATCAAACCATGAACATAAAAAATCTCAAAAACAAATAAGATTGTAATATTAATCCTTTACGACTTTGGTAATTTTTGAATCCAACATCATTGAAATTGAGAATATGATATGGATATTTAAATCCCATAATTATATGATGTAATATCTGAAATTTCATTCATGGGGAATTAATTATACCATATAAAGAAATCATGGTTCATGGAATGAATCATGTCTCAAGAAAATGAGATTGAAACAATGAAACCCCTTACAAGGATAATCATATTAGAAAGGATAATAATTCCATTAAATGATTATAACGACATATGTAAATAAAAATTTAAAAAAATTGAAAAGTGATAAAAAATTATGGATAAATTCAAATATAATCATGCCTTAAAAAATTCAATGAGGATGAGTTATAACTCAATAAAAGGAAATTTATTAAGGAAACCCCTCACCTCAAGTGTCAAATTTCTATGTACATTATTTAACTCAAGTGTTAAATTAATATAATAATTATTTCAAAATTGAATTAACTTTATTATTTTTATTCCCTAATCATTAAATAATTTATTTCATGAAATATTTTATTAATTAATATGGAAATTCTACATCAGTAGTTTTGAAGACGTTCAATTAATAATTAAAAAATGAATTTGGTAGGTTGACCATAATCAAAGAGGTAATTATTCCATAATCTCCAGAATATTATCCATTCAATAATTATAATTTTTTACATCAAATAAAATTTTAGAATTAGCTATAAATGGCAATCATGAAAAATTAAATACATCAACTGTGTTGCGGTAGTTTTCAAGTAACACGACTGATGTTATTAATATTTGTTGGATTGAAAATAAATAAAAAATATATTATCTTTCCAAAAAAAATTTCATGTTATAAAAATAGAAAAATATAATTAATTCAATCTCAATGACCATCTGTACAAAGGTGTTTTTCTGAAATAAACAAAGAACATCACTACGTGGATATGATAGTTTGTTCATACACACACGCTATGATTCAATTTTTAATGATTTGAATGGTATGGAGATATATGATATATAATATTTCCATAATCATATATATTTTATTAATATCATATATATACATTAAATCCAACACAATAACAATCGATGAGAGGTTTTTATATGAAACAAAATTCATTGGTTCGTGAGGTGGTAGTTTACATTTACACATAAACAATGGGTTCATTTCCCATTTTCTAAAAAAATGATATGAATAAGGTCATTAAAATAAAATAATAAAATCTCAATATATGTGATATATTGAAGTTATTATATTGTAATGTTTAGGAATGAATCTAAGGTGGTATAAAAGGAATTAAAATTAAAATTCTTGGTTTAGATGATTATGTCCTCTTTAAAGAACCTATTTGGGATCTCTCATTAACGACCCGAACAATGGTATTTTAAGATGAAGAAAATCTATAATGTATCAAATTAAGTTAATAAGAGTATTTTATATGTTTTTATGAAATAATTGTCTCCTAAAGTGCGAGTAAGAGAGGATAGGTGGTGTCCTTATATAAGAATGGTGAGGGGCACGAAAGGAACTACATAGAGTACTGCAATATAAATTAATTTTCAAGATCATGTGCCAAAAAATATGTTTCCAATATAGGTTTAATAAAATTATAAATACTATCATATCATAAAATCTATTCAATATTAGGTGACGTTTTAACCCTATCCCTTAGTTTTAATATGTGGTCAACCCTTTTAATGTGATAATAATGTTTTTTAATCACCAGGGGTCACGAAAGTAACAATAAAAGGAAAGGTGTACCATAAGTATACTATGGTTGATATTCTAGAACATATAACATTAAATTTTCTAAATATATTATTGTTATGAGTTTTAAATTATTTATATAAATATTAGTTAACATAAAACACCATTAAAGTATTTTCCAGGACAATTCACATAATTGAATGACTGAAAATTTAATTTTTTATTAAGGAAACACTTTTAAGGAAAAAGTGAGAAACCAAGAAACATGACTTCAACGACTTCAGACATCACACATTTCTCCAGCAGTCCAAAATTCAAAAAACCAGATCAAAAAACAAAGAAATTCCCATCCAAGCATATACAACATAAAGTCCAGTTTCCACCATTCCAACGGTCGACGACAAGTTGTCCCGTACAAAGACGGGCTGGTACCGATGGCCAAGACCGTACCCTCTCAAATATTTAAAACTGAAATGCAACAGACTAGTGAAAATTTGGAGCTCTAAACCCATCTTGAGCACTCTCTAATGATAATCTGGAATCAAGAACCTTTGAACAAAAGGCCGCAGGCAACAACATTCATACCGAGGAGCAGACACACCCAGGCAAGACATGAATTTGACCACCACAACAACTCAATCAATTCCAAACCAAAAATAAACCGAAATCAGACCTGTGAGGATGACGCAGGACACCGAAAGACAGAACCTAGAGCCCCTCCCCCTCCGCACAACACTGGGGCCAGCACCGAGCCACGACTGAAAGGAAACCATCTTAGTCGTAGCCATCGCTCGCTGATGCTAATCCGAGAACCAATGCAAAAAGAGTGCCTGAAACTCACCGATCAGGGCAGCCAAAGCCAGATCCATGCCGCTGGATCCTTCGCAAGAACGAACCAAACCATGCTCGACCCTCCACCGAGGCAACGCTTCCGGAATAGAAGCTTTGCCTAAACCCTTGCTGAGACGGTGCAGTCAAATGGAGTATCGCCAGGCTTCACTATAGCTCGCTGATGCCAAGCTGAGGCTGTCATTTCCGACCCATTCCGTGCCACTCCAGAGGAGGAGAGGGAATGAAACCGAAGGAAAAAAAACCCTAGCTGGCGAGAGGGAGGAGATGTCGCCGCCTAGAGGCTCAAACCTCTTCAAAATCATGGATATTAACATAATTGAATTCAAAAATATCATAATCTTAATTTAAATTGAAAACAATAATTTAAGAAATAATTAAAAAATAATATTTATCTAAAAATTTATTTTAACACAATAAATTACTCAAAATATTAACTTTCAGAATAGTTGAAATCATTTACTTTCTTTTTATACTACTTGCATAAGAACCGTGTCAATGTTGCATAAGTATTTAAGTAAATTATTTAATAACCACAAATTTTAAAAATAATCATCATAAAGTAAATATATTAGTATTTTATTTAAAATTTTATAACCATTTATAACATATTTTATACCTATCAAAAAATATTTTAGATCTTAAAATCAATTAATAGAAAATCTGGAAATTTTCATCACTTAAAATAATGTAGAGGTCTTCATCAAAGAATAACAGAACCAAAATGAAAACTTTTCGATGATTTGATATGGGTGGTATAATTAAACTCATAAGTAGAAATATATCCATTTGTATGAATGATTTTAAATCCTTATTTCATAGTTTTAACCATGTTCTATATGTTTACCCTTACCATGGTGACAACATTTTTACCAAGGATACTCTTCATTATGACCAAAAATAAAGATGAAATATTTGTCAAATTTGGACATGAAGAATCAAAATATGAAATTAAATTTATCAAATTAAATTCATATAAGGGGCATAAATAACTATTAAAATAAACCCACAAAATGTGATGAAAAATAGTTTTCCAGAAAAATGAATTTTTAAGTGTAAAAATGTTTTGATATAAAAATTAAGAATAATGCATATAAAAATGAAATAATTGGTTTATGTTATTAAAAATTAACTAATAAAATTTTAAAACTAATTCAAAATATAATTTGAACTTGTAAACAATTAAAAATAAAATATAGTTTTCTCTAAAATTAACATCTTCATTATTCATTGAAAAAAATTGATCTTTTCTAAAAAATAAAATAAAAATATACCCTAATATAATTTCAATATTATGATTTAAAAAAAGATATTCTTTTTTAAATAAACTTTCTAAAAGTTGTTAAATTAATTATAATATCCACTCATAGAAAGAAATAAAAACATATTTTAAGAAAAATTATTTTTGAAGCATAAAATGACTTCACTAAAAATTGAGTGCTTATTTCCCAAGAATTGAACAATAAATTTTTATTGAGTAGGGACATTATACATATATTTAATAATTTTGTTTAACCAATTTTTACTCATTAACTAAATTATTGTGTTATAATAATCATATTTAAAATAATATTACTTCATGGTTCATTTAATCTCATTGACACGTGGCATATTAAAAACAAGCATAGTCTTATTTTAAAATCATAGGGTATTATATATATATATATTATGTTTCTTCAATTCATTTAATAAGATAACCAGGTAAAAAATATATATTTTATTTTTATAGCTCATAATTGTAATAACAATGCATGACTCAGGGTTTATCTTGGTTGGAGGGTTTATGACCCAAATAGCAAAGGCATTAGTATTTGAGGTACTATTGGATGTATTTTTTCGTGAACCAGACCGAGTGGACCTGAATCATCATTCCACCTATGTTTTGAAAACAAAGTATACACATTCCCAAATATCACATTCCAAATAATAGTTTCAGGGTATCAAATATAGATGTTTTGGAATGATTTCTCCCTTAAGAAATATTATAAATAAGCAGAAGAATCTACTGAGAAACTGGCATAGTGAGTCTATACATTATTCATCCATGAATGTAAAATAAATAGGTAAAAATAAAATTTAAAACAATTATAGAATAATATAAATAAACTTTCAAACCAAATGTAATCAAAATATCTGATGGAATTACATTACATAATTCAATATCATAGTCAAAGTGTAGGATGGCCATGACATAAAGGGAAAAAATACAAATAAATCGATATAAAAATTATCCAATGTAACAACATCCCAAATGTAAACCAAAATGAAAAAAATACCATAAGATCACATCTATGAAAAGCATAACTTCTCACCACATCCAAACATATCCCTAAACTAACCTAGATAAAATATCCATTTTCAGATCACAACCTAGGAACCTATATAAAAACATGAGATGTTCGTACACCAATATAGGTGTGTATATAGGGTATGAGTTAAATAGGGAAAATAGGATTTCACCAAAGTGTTTATGAAATTCATCATTATAAAAACGTTCATAAATTCTAGTTTGAACCATCTTTAAATCATAATGTTTTCTATAAGATAAGGTTTAAAATAAACTAAATATTATACTTTACTGATAAAGAAATGGTTAAATTAATTTGTAAAAAACAAGTGGGATCACCTATTAGTAAATGAACGAACTTTAAATCCCAATATTAGGACTATTGACTTCTTATCAAATAAAATAATTCCCTTTCCATCATTTCAATAAACATTCTGAAAATCCAATACCTAAAAAATAATTTCCATTTTTGATTTTGAAATCATTCATTCAATCCACATTTGAAATATATTTTTAAAATAAAATAAAAATATAATATAATTAATGATATAATCTAATTCCATTATCAATAATCAAATAAAAAAATTAAACCTCTATAAGAAATTGGTTCAATATACTAAAAAGAGATATTGGGGATACAATAGAGTTTGCAGAGGAAATCCCCAAGAAAATATTATCTTCTAGCATTTCTGTTTCATGGGTAACTCACTATTTCCTAATGTGATATTATTTTATAAAATATTAAATAGAATAAATTTTCATTCTATGTTATATTCCTAACATATATGTAGCCGATTCACTCTCATGGTCTAATCAAGGGAACCCTAGCCAAGGTGCAGCTTATAACTAAAAGATACTAGTGAATTCATAATCTATAATGGTGTATCATAAACCAAGACCTCTCATTTAGTTTTGTCACATTCCCAGGAATAAAATCAAGTAGTGGTGATAAAATAACAAAAAACCCATGTGTTCATCAAAATGATTATCAATAAAAGGAAACAAAAAAAATATTATCTCACCTGCAAAACCCGAACATGAAACAACCCCTTTAACGTTATTAACAATAAAATAATCATATCTCATAAATGTGAAAAATATGTACAGTCATACACAAGGTGAATAAATTATGGTCTCATAATTCTCAAGAACATTTTTTTGTAAAATAAAAATTAAGCCTTTAAACCAAGAGAACTATTCATTGAGTACCAAACATTCCTTTAAAATTAATGTTGGGAAATTTTTTTTAAAAAAAATTAAAAATATTTCATGAAAAAATACATTAAAAATTAACATTTTCTAAACACCAGTTTAATAATCAAATTTATTAGAAAATATCACCTTGAGAATTTAAGCAAACAATTGGAATGCACAACATTTATGTTAAAGAAATACTAGAAGTATAATGAAAAATACTTTTATACAAAGCATTGAAATATTTGGAAAAAAATTATAAAATCCTATATGAGTTATCCCATATATATATATAATTTGATAAAAAATCATTTAGAAATATCAAGAATCTATTTACATGTCAAATAAAAATAGTTTTGTTGAAACACCTACCTCAATCATGCGAAAAAAATTCACCATCGGTCGTGAGAGACAAACTGTGAAATAGGATGAAAAATACAATTCCAAGAAAACAATATCACCATGTTAAAATAAAGAATAGACCATAAATTCACCCCATGGGTGTTATGGTTCACAAAATAAATGTAAACAGAATGAAATGGGGGGGAGAATGAGGAGAAGAGATGGATTTTCATTCAAAACCTCTTGAAATCAAAGAGGAGTTTGGAAGCTATAGTTGAAGAAGGATGATCTCCTTTGAGATCTCTATGGAGTTAACTATATGATAATAAGATAAAGGGATAACAAAATGAATTAAAATTAAAAATGGGAAATGTTGTAAATTTACTTTTAAATAAAATATGGGTAGTTACGTGGTTTGGACACATAGTTTACCAAGTTTTGTGTTAATGGTGTATAATATATTGAAATAGATCGTCACCCCTCACACATTTTCCTTATATGGTTTTCCCTAACCTAGAATAAGACATGCACCGATATTCCATAAACAAAAGTGAGTCAAGTGATTTGGATGCATAGTTCACCAAGACATTCTCTAACCACGAAAACCATACAGAAATATGTAAGAAACTACACAATTTCCTCACATGGTTTCCCCTAATCAAGTGGTAATGGCGAAATAGAGGGAAAATACTTAAAATTAAAACTTCAAAATCCAAAAAACCAATTTTTTTAAAAAAACACCTAATTTATATACAATTTAATATAATAGTGACATTGAATTGTTATAATTCTCCCCAAAATGAGATTTTTTACCCCTTGAAAGTAATAATAAAATGTAAACGTCGTTAGAATATCTAAAATTATACACTCAAATAAAATTTTTGGGAGGGTTGGGTGAAAACTATAATACAAAAGAAAATGAAGGGCTGGATGAAAATAAATTCTTTAATATCAATATATTAAATCCTCATACATCTTCAAACACCTCCAAGAACAACCCAACTCAAAACTATCCAACATAGAACTCTAAAAATGTAGAGACTTAATTCTGGTCTTCCAACCATTTATAATGTATCTAGAAGGTGAAATATTTATAGACACTCTCAAGAGGAGAAAATCACTAGGAAAACTTATCTCTTTAATGTAACCAAGGAAATTAAAATCCTCCACCAACCACAACTACCATTTTAAAAATTGTTTTATAATTCCTAAGGGTAAATACAACCCAAAAAAAGATCCAAAAGACCATAAGATTGGGAAATACCATACAACGACACTCCAATGTAAGAAAAGGAATGTATATGAAAACTAAAAACATTCAATGATAAGAACAACATGGGTTTTAAAATTGAGTTATAATTTTAAAGAGAGAATAACTTAGGGCCTTACTAAAATAACACATACACATGGTGATCCTAACAAAATACATAATACGAACTAGATAGTGCACAACCTATGTTGTCATGTCACTCATTGTAGTAATACAAACACACAACCCAAGTTATTTCAATGAATATACCAAAGAAATACAATACTTTTCATGAGGTAACCTTTATACAAAAACTTAAGAGTAAAAACCAAAAACAACAGACATCTCACGTAGGGTACTATAGGAAAAACCGAAAGGGATGACCATCTAAAGATCACCTCAAAGACCAATACACTCTAAAATCATTGAGAAAAAAAATCCTAAAAATATAATCTTTACCATCCAAATCGAAACTACTACTAAAATTCAATATAAACAATTCAACTAAATAATTTTCTAACCAATGACTAAGTACCCACATTGATGTAAAATCATCAAAGATTCCAACCAAGCAAACTCAGAATTCCCAATAGTCACACACATGGAACACACAATAAATTTCTACTAATTATGAGGAATAACAATGACCTAGGAAGAATAAAACTCAATAACTATCTTGATGTCTAGATAAATACCTCTCTCAATCACACATGATTCAAAAAAAACATCGATTACTATATCAGGGTAAAAGATCACTAAATGTACAAAATTATCACACAATATATTCCTACTCCAAGTATTCAGTTGTTTCAAGATAATTTTATTTTTCCTTCAATCACATTTAACCACTCCATCACCTCTACAGAACCTTGATCACCGCCAAAAGAATATAGTTTTTGACTAAAGTAGTATATGATCATAGAGGGTTTTGAATCCACCCCTCTATAAAAGGTCTGAGCATACTACGAAATAAAAAAATTGTTTAGAAAATGAGAGGAATCACCCTAAGGATCATACCATAGGAATAGATATTCCACATTTCATTAAGAAAATTATAGGAGGAAAAACTGAAATTTAATAATGAATGAACCCCCATTAATTCATTCCCCAAAATTCATATCAAGTAGTCCTAATATAAACGAAGTATAAATCCCAAATAACACCTAAAGATAAAACTCTTTAAAAAAATTCCAATTCATTTTTAAATGATATCATTATCTAAATAGTTCTAAAATCACTTCATAAAATAATTGAAAACATGAAAAAATTTCATATCTTTCAAAAGATTCACATCATTTATAAGATTTAGAAAATAAATTTTAAAATTTAAATCTCATATTCTCATATAAGGAAATTTAAATAATTTATATAAACTCACATTCCTTCAATAATCATTCTAAATTCCTTTTTAAAGTCATATATTTTTTAATACATGTCATGATAATTAAAATAATTGTAAAAATAAATCATAAATTGTGGTTTAAAATCAAAACATCTCCCCATGTTTCTGTTTGAAACAAAATAATATTTTTAAATATAAAAAAAAATGACATGGAACATCATGAAAAATCTAACCAAAAATAATAAAAAATTAATCAAAACCATATTTGATCCATATCTGAGATGATGAAACTACTTTTAGATAAATTTTTAATCGAAATATGTATACATAAAAATTTATATTGTGGAAAATGGATTTGCATATTTTTTCCACACAATTTTTCAAAACCGTGCATGTCACAACCCGACCCAAGCTGGGCCTCGAGCCGCAACTAGTCCATGCCTATATATATAGGCTGGGGGTGGCGACATGCTTCAAAGGAATATCTAAACTAGGGTATCCCTCTACATAAGTACTTGTATTCACACACATATCCAACTTAATTAAAAAGTGAAATAGGGAAAGAGAAAAATATGCAACACTAATATAATGTAAAAAATGCATGCATGGACCATTAGACAATAAAAAAGTACGATAGAGTAAATTGAACTATAAATTGGAAAAAATACATGCCTAACTACAAATGTTTCCCAACATAATAGAATGGGAAAATTAAATAATTTAAAAATAACTCAGCTTTGAAATCCCAATCTATGACCACTTTACATTGTACAAGCCCCTAGTATCCCTATGTTTCTCTAATGTAATCATCGACCTATCCATCATCAACATAAGACATGAAACATGCTATAAAATCCCATACAGGGGTGAGTATATATATACCCAGTATGATTCCCTAAAAGATGAAGGGGGTAGTAATAAGAGATACAACTGGAAAGAAAGAACTGTAGATGCAAGGTATAATGAAATAGATCAGCTCAACAAAAGAATAGAGTGAAATTAATCTCATCCAAACACAAGGAGACAAACATGGTGAGTAGATGAACTATATGTTGAGCTTTTTCACATATATCCGAAGTGTAGACTCATCCATCCATGAGAAGCTAAATAAAAAGAGCATGTGACATACCCCATGTGTCTTTTCCTCTCTTGGAATGAGAGTAACCAAATAAAAAGAGTATATATAGAGGAAATAATATATATATATATATACTTATATATTTTTAGTCAAAGAATAAAAAATGAGAGAGTAAGGGGATCTCTATCTCATAGCTCAATCTAGGAAATAGAGTTTCCTATAGTTCCAAAGGTCCATCCACGATGAAAAGTATCCCACACGTCTACCTAGAATTATCTATCCAAGTATAGTCACACCTTGTCATTATGACACATAGTCTAGGGGACACAAACTATAGTTTGGGAACCCATGCCCTGGTATGACCGGAGGGTCCCACTCTGATAGCTGTCGAGGAACTTCACTGCCCGACCCTACTGGATGGTACCACTCGATAGGTCACTAAGGAAATCCACTACCCAACCTTTTTGGAGGGTACTTCTTAGACAGTTCATCGATAAAATCCACTGCATAGACCCTCTAGAGAGTACTTATTGATAGGTCATGGGGGGGGGGGAAATCCATCCCTTATCCCTGATGGAGGGTACAACTTAGATTGGTTTTTGAGGAACTCCACTACCTAGCACCACTAGTGGTTACCACTCAATAGGTCAATAAGGAACTCCAATGCCCATCCCTGTTGGAGGATACTTCTCAGAATGGTCCTCGTGATCCTGTGAGATCATCTCCATCATCGAGCATTGCCTAACTAGGTATCATTCCCAAAACATTTCACATGACATCTCAAAATCCAAAAATAGGGAAGTACCACATTCTATGCTTAAAAAATTGGATATGATTCCCATGGGGAAAAATTTTATTTAAAAAAAAAGATATATGAAAAATTGAGATCTCCTTAAAAGAGCTCAAGAGTTATATAGTGTGTGAGGGAACCCACATGGATTGTGGTCACAATCTATCACTTGACCATGTCCCTAGCCGGTAAACAACTCCATCCCATGTAGTATTCCACACTGTGTAGGTGGACTATGTGGCATGATTTGGATATCCAAGTCTAGGGAAATTTCTATTATGGTCATCTCCATGTACTGGACCCCATGTCCATGTACCAGACCCTGTGTCCATGTATTCTAGTACACAACCATGTACCGGGTCGTGTACTTCCACATGGATCTCACCTGTATGATCCATTACATAGCCTATCCACCTGGGAAAGGGATACATTAAATGTGAGATGACTTACATGCCATTTCATCCTTAAGTTTTCTCAAACCATAGCCACTGCCACTAAGGTGTCAGCATGTCATGTGTTCATCCTTGAACATGGATTGTAGTCGGTATTTTCATCGATAATCAATTCTATGATCTGTGAGGTAGATGTGGTCATTTCACTTTATTTGACCATAGATTTCTCCTTAAAACCACCTTAAAATTGCAGATCATGACCGTATCTAGCATTTCTATCCACTGTTAACCAAAAACCAGTCTTCATTCCTCCATGGGGGTTCGTCACACAAACCACATTCCACTGAGCCTTCTACCACAAATTCCACAATCATAGAACATGAAAAATATCATCATTTCCTTGCATTGATATCAGATCTCTGCCTATTTCATAGATCCATACTTTTCTTATTAGTCCCCCCATTGTTTTGGGGTCTAATATGGCTTGGTACCACTTGATAATGTCGAATCATGACTATGGGATCCTATTGGTTAGGAACGTGAAGAAAAAAATGGAGGGAAGAACCATAAAAAGGTTTAAACGATCATTGGAAAAACTTTCTTGGCCAACTATCAAGAAAAAATGTCCAGTGTTAGAGAACAATTGAAAATAAAAGAGATTATGTACCTGGGTGCATGAAATTGGAAAAAATTGGCACAGATCCATGAATAATGATGGTTATTCTCAATAAACATAATCAATGTTCATAAATCACTAATTTAATATTCCTACATTGATTATGGATCATTCTTTGATGATGAACACATTTACCAATGGTTGAGAGAATCTGTTGGATTCATTGCATCTTGATCTTCTCTAATACAGATTTTCACCATTATTCGATGAGATTCTCCAATGGATGGAGGAAGGAGATCAAAAGAATTATCATGCGGTTTATGAGGATAACCCTATAGAATTTTCCCTATTGATTATAGAATATTTCACTTTATCAAAAATGAAATAATTAATTAACTAATTAATAATTCCACTAAACATACTGCCAATGAGTGAGGGATCTGAATGCTCTGTGCCTGCCCATTTTATGTCATGCCTAAGGTAAACACTACATTCTAGACTCAACTATCTTCTCGTATTTATAATATGATATTCCATTTAATATTTATCTCATTTTCATTAAGAATTTGTATGGTTTCAATATCAAATATATTTAATATTTTTATAGAAATAATTCCAGGCACACCGGGCCTCAGAATTGCATGACGTCTCCATACCTTGATCTATTAATATATAATAAAATGTTTAAATGTCTTAGAAGTCAAAAATTGGGTCTCTATATCATTCTTTCATTCATTATTTTCATCCAAAAAAAGAAAAAACTACGTAAAAAACCCGGTATATAGACAAAACACTTGGCTCTCTGGCTCCCAAGAACTTTCCTACACATTCCCTTGCTACCACAACATGTCAACCAAGGGGATGGTATGTCTAAAAAGGGCACTCTTCTATATATACTCGATCTCCATCAGGTTCTCCACCATGGTGACTCCATCCTCTATGTCTAACTAACCCTAGTTAATGTCATGTAAGAGGTCATGCACGTATATCCTCAGTTGTGACATGCGGAAGATGTCGTGCACCCACTCTAGCTGTACAGGTAGGGAAATGTAGAAAGCAACCTCACCAACCCTTTGCATAATCTTGAATAGGCTAATGAACCTAGGGGATATATTGCCTCCCTAGACAAACCTCTATAATCACCTCTATGAGGAGTCTCTTATGAAAAAATTGTCTCCCTAATATAACAAAGTGGGCCTATGATAGAGATCAGCGTAATATTTATGTCTACTCTTTCCCATCCATATCCACTCATGGATGACCTGGACATTCTTTATTGTCACCTGCACCATCTATGGGACCACAAGATATGTCTCACCAATATCTGTACAACATAAGGGTAGCCTATAGGGTCTCTCATACAATGCCTCAAATGGTTCCATGCCTATGGTAGAGTGGTATATGTAGTTGTACAAAATTACTACCCAAGGGAGGTGGTCCTCCGTACTCTAGATGAAGTATAACATGCAAGCCCTCGGTATATCCTCCAACACATGGATAGTGTGATTGGTCTACCCATATAACTGGGGGTGAAATGCTATACTTATCCTCATTTGGGTCATGAATTCCTCCTAAAGGGTACTCCACAATCATGATGAAAACTGTACATCATGATTAGAGAAAATCATTGTGGAAAACTCATGATGGAGAAATATCTCCCGTATATATAGCTACCAAAAACTCTTTACCAGACTCTTCTCTCAGATAGATAGAAATTGTGATAACTTCATGAGTTGGCCAAATATCATCTAGATTGAATCATGGCCCTTTACTGGGCATGGAATCCTTGTTACAAAGTCAATTGATATATCATTCCACTTTCACTCTGTGATGTCAAGGGGATAAAAAAACCCAACAGAAATTTGTGCCCAGCCTTCACATGCTAATAGGTGATGATGAACTTAGAAACACTTCATCTCATACTAGACCACCAAAACTGCAACTGGAGGTCTTTATACATCTTCCCCACACCGGGATGTTGAAGTGTGGAACTCCCACATCACCTCCTCTTGCATAGTAACAGGAACCACTATCCACCCCTAGAACAAATGACATGATTACCTCCTTCAGAATATTCATCAGGTGTATCACCTTTATATTTAAGTTTAGATAAGACCTCACAGTAGACATATCCTAGGTGGGACTCTCTCACATGCTCGAGAAGCAAAGGAGTCAACACCATCGACTAACGGAAAATTGTACCCTCATGCTCTATCAGGGCTAGCTACAGGGAAGCCAACTACCTTGAAGTCTCTAACACTAAGAGATCTTGGTACTTCCTTCTAAGGAAATATAATACAATGTTTCTCATTCCTATATTTAATACTATCTCAAAATTATAGTCCTATAGGGACTCCAACAAATTCCACTATCTCAGGATTAAGTCTCTATGCATGAAGACGTACCTGATACTCTGGTGGTGTGAGTAAACTGAAAACTTCTACCCTAGAATCTAGTGCCTCCACATCCTTAGGGTGAATACTAATGCTTCCAACACTAGATCATGAGTCGATTAGTATTTATCATGAGGTCGGAACTACCTCAACCCATATCCGATAACTTCTGATCGCAACATAAACATGCAACTGAGACCAACTCCTAAGGCATCATAATGCACTAGGAACTCCACACCTTCCTATGGTAGTCTCAACGCTATAGCACATGTCAACCTCAGACACAATTACTCAAAGGCCCACTGTCACTGCTCGGACCAGGTGACTGAATACCCATTATGTGTTAGGGTGGTCAAAGGTGATGTGATTATGGAGAAGTCTTCCAAGAACCTCTTGTAGTTCCTCACCAAGTCATGAAATATTCATAACTCTAACATGCTTTTGAGTGGGTCCCAATAAAAAATAGCTTCATACTTTGATGTATCAATGAATAAACCATTCTTGAAAATGGAATTCCCTATAAAGTGAACCACATTCATCCAAAATTGAAACATTGAATTATTTCCTTAAATTTGGTGTTCTCATAAAAAAATCTAGGAACGGACTCAAGTTCTCTTCATGCCCCTACTCTAATGTAGAGTAAAAGAGTATGTCGTCGATGAAGACAACAACAAACAGTTCCATGTGTGGATAGAAAACATGGTTAATCAAAGCCAAAAAAATGGTGGGGGAATTTTTCACACTAAATGGAATCACTAAGAACTCATAATGTTTGTAACAACATCAGAATGAAAACTTTGGAATATTATCTATGAAATCCATCAAATGGTGGTATCCAGACCTAAGATCAATCTTTGAGAAACATCTCATGCCTCGCAACTGGTCACATAGGTCATCAATCGTTGATATGGGGTTATTTTTCATTATCACAACATGGTTTTGGATATAATAATCCATGCCAAGATGAAAGATCCTATCCACCTTTTTAAGAACAACACTGGAGCTACCCAGGGGGATACATTGGGTCTGATGAAAACTTTCTCTAGAAGGTTGTCTAACAACAACCGTTTCTCCTTGAGCTTGGAAGGGTCCGTCCAATATGTTGAAAAAGATATTAGAGTTGTCCCAGGATAAAAATCAATGAAAAAAGTCCATTTATCACCATAAAGGTAGTTCCAAAAACTACTTGGGGGAATATGTCTGTATAATCCTCCATAATTGAAGGAATCTAGATGCCTGAAGAGCCTGCTTCACCAAGGGATACACTCACCAATGTATGGGTGATGGGTTGTAGCCTCCCACTCACATATCCCACCTTACCTTCCATGAAATATCTCTTAACAAAAAAGGATAATCTCATCCCATCATGACATAGGCATCTGACTTGTCTATGGCCTGACCCAAGCCGAGGATCAAACCACAACATCCCCAAGCCCACCTCCATAGGCCAGGGGTGGTGAAAATATTCAAAGGAATAACTAAACATGAGGATCCATTTGAATATGTACTTTTATGAAAAAACACATCCAACTTAATGAGAAATTGAAAAGGGAAAGGGGAAAAGTTGCAACACTATTATAAAGAAAACCAATCATGAATGAACCTATAGATAGTAGAAAATTATGATAGTTTAAACTAAAATGTAAAGGGGAAGAAATACATTCTTGAAAATAAATATGTACCAAATTGACAAAATTAGAAAATTAAATACCTGAAAGAGATACAAACTCCTAAATCCCAATCTACGACCACCGTATGTGGTCAAAGCCCCCAGTATCCCTAAGGTCCTGTAAAGTCACTGATGACTTGTCCACCATCTGCACAAGACATGACATGTGTGGTCAAAGCCCATGAAGGGGTGGGTATATACATACCCAGTAGGATGCCCCAAAGTCTAAAGGGGGATCAATAAGATATACAATTGAAAAAATATAGTAACGCTAGGTATAGTGAAAGAGAACAAATCAACCCAAGAAGATAGTAAAAGTAAGCTAATCCAAACACAAGGTGATAAACATGGTGAGTTGATAAACTACCCATAAAGTCATCACGACCTATTGTTGGAGAGTATAATCATTCATCCATGTGAATCAAAACAGAGGAATCATGTGGCATACCATGAATGTCTTCACCTCTCCTGGAAAGAGAGTATCCAAATACAAGTAGTGGATTTAAAAGAAAGAATATATATATATATATTCTTAGTGAAAGAATCCCAAATGAGAGAGTAACGGGATCTCCATCTCATAGATCTTCCTAAGAAAAAGAGAATCCTGGTTTTCCAAAAGTCCATCCACTATGTCCAACATCCCACACATCTTCCCATAACAATCTATCCAATTCTAGTAACACGTCATCACTATGTTGCACAGTCAAGGGGAAATAAAATCTTCTTAGGGTACCCATGAACGGGTATAATAGGAGGGTCCCACTATGATAACAGTTGTGGAACTCCACTGCCCAGCCATACTGGATGGTACTACTCGATAAGTCACTACGTAACTCCACTTACAAGCCCAACTATTGGGTACCCCTTGGAATGTTCATCGAGTAACTCCACTACCCATCCCTAATAGAGTGTACCTCTAGATAGGTCATTCAGAAACTCCACTTCCAAGCACTGTTGGAGGGTACCACTCAAAACAGTCATCCATGAACTTCATTTACCATTCCTACTAAAGTGTATCACTCAATATTTCTCCAAGGAACTCCACTTCCCAGTACCACTAGAGGGTACCACTCGAAAAGGTCCTGATTATCATTTGCAATCACTTCCATTATTAAGAATTGCCTTAGCAGGATTCATGCCCATAAAATAATACATCAGATCTAAAAAATCAACAAAAGAGGGAACCCCCACGTTCTATATAAAAAACACTCAGGATAGGCTACTCATGGGCCAAAATCCATGTTCAAACTGAGGATATTTGGATGATTGAAATCTCTTCAAAAGAGCTCATGGGGTACACAATGTGTGAGGGGAACCACTTGAAATGTGGTCTTTCTCTACCACCTAGCTTTCCCCCAATCCATTACATGGGTCCATCCCATGTAGTAGTAAGTTCAATATATGCGGACTACATGGATTGTCCATACTGACCAAGACTGGGGTTATGCCTCTACAGGCTATTTCGGTGTGTCAGACCCTATTTCTGTGTACTAGACCTTGTATCCATGTATTTTTGTACACAACTATGTACCTAGCTATGTAATTCGACACAAAATTCATTCATGTGATCCATCACACATTCTATTCACCTGTAGAAGGGTTACATGGCATGTGTGATGACTTTAACACCTCTTCATCCTTATTCGTTCTTAAACCCCCATCACCACAGCTAAGGGGGACACCCACTATGTTTTTATCCTTGAACATGGCGTGTAGTCAAAATTTTCATAGATAATCATATCAATGATCTATGTGGTAGATTTTATTATTTTACTTTATTTTTTCATTAGTCATTCCTTAAATATGCCTAAAAAAGTAGATTTGGACCAGATCTAGCATTTCATAGCATTGTTCACTAAAAACTGACCTCTATTCATCCACTGAGGTTTATCACAGGAAATGCACACCACTGATCCTTCCAATGGAGATTCCATGGTCTAAAAACATAAAAATGGTCATCTCTTCCTTGAAAATATCTATGATATATGTATATTTCATCAATCCATGTTTTTCTTACCCATCTACCTCAGTTATGGGGTTCTGATCATGGTTAGTACACCTCGACTGTGTAAAAATAGGATTATAGGGTCCTGTCGATGATGAATGTGAAGGAAATAGTGTGTAAAATTACTACAAAAAGGTTTAAATTATCATTGGCCAATATTTCATGGCCAGAAATTAATAACGGGTATCCATGGTTACAGAAAAATTGAAAATAAAAGAGTTTGTGTACTCAGGCACATTCAATCGGCAATAATTGGCATATATCAAAGAACAATGATGGATTTTCTAAATGAATATAATCAAATGGATTAAATCATCAATTGATGGGTCCTACCTCATTTATTTCTCATTAATTGATGAATAATGCATCCAACAATGATCAAGAGAAGTTGTTGCATTTGTTGTGTGCTGATCTACTCTGATCTGTCCTTTCATTTCTATCCAATAAGATCCGCTAATAGGAGGAAAGAGCGCTCTAGAATTCTCAAAAGGATTATGTGGCTAACCTTGGTGAAATATCCATGATGAAATTGTTATAGAACATTATTTTCATTGAAAATAAAACAATTGTTTATTTATTCCATTGAACGTACCACCAATAAGCAAGGGTCCTGAATCCCCACACTAACCAATTTTATATCATGCCTAGGGTAAACACCTCATTACAAACTCAATCATGGTATTATATTTATAATACAATATTATGTTTATGGGTTATCCTATTTTCTTTAAGAACTGCGTGCACAAAATATAAAATATTTTTAATACTTTGATAAAATTAATTCTGGTCACACTAGGCCACAAAATCAAATGCCATATCAGTTCCTAGAATTATTAAAATATAATAAAATATTTGAATGTCTTACAAGGAAGAAATAGGGTGTTTACAATGAACAAATTTCATAAAATCCATTGAGAAGATCTTAGAACCATCTTCCTGGGCTATTCATGGTTTGAAAAACCCTGTGAGATTACCATGAAGCTCTTGTTCATCTTCTTATTTCATTCCAAAACACAAAAGAAACCGCCCAAAAAATTTATTTAACTTAATAAGATCATTTTAGATCAAAATATATCATAAAAAACAAGAAAACAATTGAAAATCAAGACTCAAATCATGAATACACATGGAAAATCAAGTTTTATCATGAAAGGAGGTGTTCATGAGCCCACTCATGACCTTCCTCTTATGTTCTGAGAGTCAAAGATTTCATACTAACATGAAATTTCCAAATAACAAGCGGGATCTCTGATGCAATTGTGTCATGAAGTAACCCATATCGACCTAACATGTCACCTGACTCACCTTGCGATGGGGGCCAAAGCATGTTATCAATTTCAATCGTTTGGAAACTAGTTTTTGGGTGTCACACATTTCCAATTTGGAATGATTTCACCGTTGAATAATAATAGAAAATAGTAGAAAAATCGTTCATGAAAATAAAATTGTGTGTCCATATAATGGACATTGATACATGGGAAATAAAATGATTCAAATTAAAATGAAACCAAATATGGAATAATAGAAATAAAAAATATAGAAAATGTAATAAAAATAAACATCTGACATAAACATAAAAAATATAACATCAGTTTCAAAGAATAATAAAGTCTTGAAAAAAAGGATGAAAAAATTACAATAAAATGCAGAATTAAGTGTTTAATGCCACAACATCTCAAAATTAAACCATAGCCTGAGCCAGAAAATAAGATCACCTCTATTAGATCCATGGTCACACACAACTACCAAATAGTTCCATCGATGGACCAAGATAATGATATCCAAAATTATATTCTAAATTTGGAACCTGTATAAATATATTAGTGTTGCATACATACATATAGGTCTGTATGAATAGTGTGAAATAAAAAATCCTAGTAGGATTTCACTAATTATTATATGAAATACCTTTTTATAAAAAATATCCAAAATGATAATTGAAAAAATATTTATAGAATAAGGTTTTTATAAGAAAAGTTATGAAATAAAGATAATTTTATTATTTATCCATGAAGAAAATGTCCCCTTATTTTATATAAGACAAGTTATATCACCACATAGTAATTTAAAACACATTAAAACATGAAATGATGACTTTTGATTTTTTTTTTGAAAACAAATCAAACCCTTTTTTATCATTTTCGTAACCTTTCTCAAAAACCTTTATATAAAACAACTCTTCCATTTTTCATTTTGAAATGATTTTTCAATCCAAATTTTTAATCCATTAGGGGAATAAAATACAACCATAAAATTATGAAACATAGAAGCTCAATAAGTAATTAACGTTAAAATAATAAAGGTAAACCACTATAAGAAACCAGTTTCATATACTCAAAAAAGATAACGTGAAGATACAATAGATTGTGTAGTGTAAATATCTAGATAACATCACCATCTAGTGTATAAGAATCATGGTAAATTCACTATTTCTTAATGTGAGATGATTCCATAGAATAGTCAACATATTAAATTATCGTCCTATATTTCATTCCTAAGAAATAAGAACTTTGGTCTCTATCACAACCTTATAATGGGAAATCCCCTTTCTAGAGTGTAGCATAAAACTAGGGGATACTAGCCATCATGTAATCAATACTAGTGTACAAAAAAATCTGATCTATCCTTTAGTTACCTATGGTTACCATGATAAAAATCAAGTACATGTGAGAAATAATCAAACAATCCATATGTTCATCAGAATAACTATCAATAAAACATAATAAATAAATTTCATCTCACTTCCAATACCCTCACATGGAATAAGACATATCACATCATAGAAGAATCATATAATCAAATACCATAAATGTGAAAATGTTTATAAAAACATAAATATGTGGAATAATTTAGGGTACCACAATTATGAAGAACTCTTTTTATAAAATTCAAATTAGGTATTTAAAACCATGCAATTTTCATTTTCTTCCAAATGATGATTTAAAACTAAACTTGAGAAACTTATTTACAAGAATCTTTAAATTGACCTCATGAAAATATATTTTTAAAATTAAAATGATGTAAAATATACCTTAAATAATCAAATAATTTTTAAAACAACCCTTTATGAATTTAAAGAGACACTTGTAATGAAATAAATTTAAGTTAAAACAAATTTTTTAAATCCATGGAAAATTACTTTATTGAAATTCATTGAAGTGTTTGAAAATATTTAACAAAATTCTCAAAGGAATCAAAAATATATATAATATGATATTAAAAGAATTTATATATACCAATTATATAAAGGCATGTCAATCAAGTAGAGAAAATATTCCTTAAGTGGATTTATGTAATCCACAAAAGAGGATGGAATTTATATACCCTAGAAAACCAAAAATGTAAATTAAAACAATATTCAAACCCCAAATTATCCCCCATTAGTGTTAGGGTTTTCAAAATAAAGGAAATCTATGAGAAATAGAGGAGGGTAGGAGTGGAGAAGAAGATTTGGGTAGAGGGATTTACCTTCAAAACTCACTTAAAATTGAATATGAGGAACTTATTATCCATGTAGGAAGAAGGAAGATCTCCATTGATCTTTCCTAGGAGTATCTAGAATGAGAGTAGGAGAAAGGTATGGTCAAAAGGCTATAAAAACAGGGGAATGGTAAAAAATTCACTTTCTCAGAAAATATGGGTGGCCACAAGGTTTAAAAAACTATGTTCCAACTATGAGGACTCCACCAGAATGGTTCCTCACCCCTCACATAGTTTCCATGCATGGTTATTCCTAAAAATGTGCTAGAAATGTTAAACACCCAAACACAAAAATTTAGTGTCATGGTTCGTCTGCAGGGTTCACCGAGTCATGTGCCAATCAGGCAGCCCAATCTAAAATTTATAACACCCTCTCAGTTTCCTTACATGTTTTCTCTTAACGACGTGGTAACCATATAATGGAGGGAAAATATTAAAAATAAAAATTTGAAATCCCAAAAACAATTTTTTTAAAGTAAAATTTATATAATATTTAGTACATCGTTGACATGGGGGAGTTATAATTTCTACAATAATGGTCAAATATATGCGATTGATGTGGAATTAATGAAAACCTTGTGGATTTAGGTAGCTGTCATCCATGACTAAATTGAGAAGGTGGAGGAGGTGGAAGATTTTCATAGGAAAGAGATTCCATTACTATATTAACAATTGAAACATTATGAGGAACCACTAAGACAACCCTATTTTTCACTAATATAATTTTACAACATACCTTATATATTTGGGATAGAAATTATGCTAAAACGTCCACCACCTATACATCTAACGGTATTGATTAATGATCCAAATCAATTTATGAGGGATGAAATTCTTTACCAGATTCATGATTTCAGTGAAATTTTCATCATATTAACTAGAGGATGTATAGGTTTGAAAATTTATAGATAGATTTTTCTATACAATTTAACCTATTATTCATGTACATTAACAACTTTATGTAGGCAGATCTTTGTAAACCACAACCACATTTATCAGCATAATGAGAATCCATCTATGAAAAATCAATTCAAAATCAAGGAATCTCTTTATCTGATAAATTTTCTCATGATTAGATTATTTTTTATAAATTTAATATTTTTAAAGATTAATTTTTGGAGTTTTTTTTATAAATTTATATTGATATTCATTCTCATTAGTGTTGTCTAAAATATAAATTCAAATTCTGAAATAATTACAACTCTTATAATCATAGCCTTTTCTTCTATTTCTTGGGAGAATCTCATGGAATGGTATGTCTTCTAAAACATAATTTTATTTTTATATTAATATAGTTATACTTTTTAAAATTAGTTTCAAATGATTTAAGTATTAATTAAAAACCTTTGTTACCCAACCCTTGTTTTTCATTGAAAATATACATTATTGGACTATAATTGCAACTCATACTATCAAATTTTAGTGTTAGGGAACAATTAATTCTTTATAGAAGGTCTGTTTAAGGAAATTTCAATGAGGCTAACACAATATTTCTTTTCTAAAATATATTATTTCAGAGATGAAATTTTATTGATAACTATTATTCATTTTGGTTCCAATATTACATACCTTTAGTGGTTAATTGTATATAAGTACTCATTTTAGGGGTACCTATACATTAATAACCTATTATAAAAATAGATAATTTTTTTATATAAATCACTTTAAATAAATATGGTTTATTTGTGTTTTAATTAGAGTTATTTAATGGGGATTTTGGTATTAGGAATATATTAAGTTAAGAATTTGATGAAGGATACCATAACATTGTGATGTTTGAAAAATAGAATAACAATTATATACGATATAAATTGGATATGGTTATTATGTTGTATTTCATTATAAAAACACAAATAATGTTCAATATAATGTGTTCCATTCTGTTTTATGTGAGGTAAAGGGTTTTTACAAATCTAAATTTGTTTAGAAGATATCTGGTGAAGTCATGGTGATACAAATGTTGTCATGTTGCAATACAGGTAATAAAAATAAAATTCACAATGTGTTATAATAAATCATTTTTGAGTAATATTAAAAAAATGATATGTATGTGTGAAGTATAATAAAGTAAGAGTCAATCACAATATAAAAAAAGAGTTCATGATGTGATTGAATTATAAATATAGTGATGTTTTAAGATGATATTAAAGTTAAGAGATCGCATTATGATAATAAGATTGTGAGATATCAATGCTCTTTTGAATTAGATTTTCTTTGGAATCATGTAATTATGGTGAATCTCACACCAAAACACACATAGATAAAGATTTTCAGTAGAATAAGAAACATTATGATACACCATGAAGTAGGTATTTTCCCCATGACCATTCTCACATGGGAGTATATTCAAGCTATGTAAGAATACTATACCAAGATGAATATTGATTGATCTGTGAAAAATGAGATTTCACTGTGAGTGGACCTATATAGGATTAAAATCCAATCTAATTAGGAGTAACTTTTATATAATAACATCATTGTTTCTTGGACATGAAAAAAAAAATTCATCTTTGAAATTAATGATTCAACAGTTTTTTCTTGTATGGTGGGAGTTTCACTGTAATAAAAGAGGCGGTTTTGGAGTAGTTGGTGTAACTATTATTAGATGTTTCACATCATGAAAGAATGAAAATTAAAAATTAAAAAAATTATTATGTAGCCTACATGGATCATTAAGGACCAATCATACTCAAAACTCCCCCCCCAAAAAAAATTGTATACATGGATAGCTAAAAGGCCTAGATAGATCTCATTGTTGAAAAATAAGAGAGAATAGTTGAAGTGGAAGTTCTCACCAAAATAGTGGTTTAAATTCTATGAGGAAATAATGTGAAGTAAGAGTATGAGAAGAAGTTTTCCTAGGGAGTAGATGTTGATGAAACTAAGAATGTGAAGAAGAGGATGAAAAGGGAAAATAATAAGAAAAAGAAGAGATATAATAATAAAAACTTGATGGATTTATATATTGAGAGAATTATATTTTTATTTAAATTTAAATTTAATTTATTTATTTATATTAGGGAATATTACACAAATTGGGAGTAACATTTTTTATTTTGGGTTCAGGGACAATTCATAAACATTTATAATCTATATGGTGATTCTAGTGGAATGTGTGATCGTGGGTTTTATTAGATCATTCCATGGTTTTAACTACTCATTTTGAGTAGTGAACATTTTAAAAATATATTATTCTTAGTGTTCTTGTACCTTGATGTTTGTGTGGTTTATGTAAAATTTTCTCATTGTGTACATTAATAGGTTTCAAAATATATTTTTAAAATAGAAATATAAAATTAAGTGAGTTTACCAATTCACCTCCTATCTTAGTGTATTCTCACTATTTGTTTGGTACCTTTCAAGTGGTATCAAAGAATTATACTTTCACTGCAATGACGATCAATTGTTTCGAAATTAGGGTGAAAAATAGTTCTTCTATGTTAAATGTATCATATTTTTAATTTTTATTATCATCATGTTCAATATTAATTTAGTGGATAACAAGAATATTCCCACCTTTTAAGGGAATAATTATTATATTGATAATGATCATTTCCTTTAATCTCTTTATTCAATAATTTTAGAGGTATTAAAGGCTTTTACTCATGATTTTCCCCTTATATTAAAGGTATTTCTATGATGGTAGTGGAGATAAAGAAGTTTTAGAAGGATGAAAATTTTTAGGAATTCCATATTTTCTTCTATTTCAAAAAAGAAGTTTATTAATGTTAAAGGGATCAAGATAGTGAATAAAATTTTATATAAATTGAAAAATATTTATAAAAGGAAATAAAAACGTGAAACTATTCTAGCTATAGGTTTTGAGAATAAAGTATGAAGATACAAAATGAGTGATGATGAAACATTGGATGAATTATTTCCTCATATAAAATAATTTTTGTGAACTATTGGAGGTGTTTGTGAGAAAATGAAGTAATATTATAATTCTGAAATGTTATTACATGTATTTTTATTTATATTTCACATAAAATTAATTGGTGCTTGAGGACCATGATCCAAATTCATTTCTATAGGATAAATTGAATTTCTTTATAATTGATTATGAACTAGGTAAATAATGTGATTCCAAGAACAAATAAAGGTATGATAGGAAAATGTCCTTTAAATCCTAAAAAAATGTATTAGGGAAAATAATACGATATAGTAGAATTAGATTACGATGAATAAAAATATTTTTAACATAAATCTGAAAAATTCATGTAATTAATTTCAAGAAGAGTGAGAAGAGGTAGAATAATGTATTGATGAAATCCACTACTAAAATTTATTTATTATGGATCTATTTAAAATTTTATAGAAAAGTTTTCATTTTTAATTGAAGATGATGATTGTGAAGATGAGGTTGAGAAGAAAATATGTTTTTAAAATAAAAAACCTACAAAATTCATCAATTAAAATTTTTATTCAAAGGGGAAAGGAAGTAATTATTATAAACTAAAAAATAAACATTCATTAAATATGTATGAATATGAATATAAAATTTAGGATGAAGAATAAATTGATATTTCTAGTGATTTTGTTGAAAAGTTTCTTATTTAAATGGTGAAAAAAGAATATAATACAATTTATGATTGTATAAATGATGGAATTAAAGAAGAAACTCAAATGTAGTTCATGATAAATTAGGAGATTAAGTAAGATCATTGAAAGATTTCAAAACTGGATAGGGAAGATAAAAAAATGAAGAAGTGTGGACAATAATTAAGAAAAAATGAAACCATACAAACTAAATTTTCTTAGTGTTTTATAAACTTATAAAATTAAATAATTTACTGACTAAGAAGAATAAATGGAGTGTGGTAATGAAGAGAATGAAAAATAAAGAAGAAGAAGCTTGAAATTTTTCAAAAGAATTTGATTAATGTGAAGGATAATTTGACCAAATTCAAATTTACCTTTCAAACCCATTAAAGAATATTTATAAATATATATGAAAAAATTAATGGAATTAGTTGATGAAAATACACAGGGGGAGAAAATAGAGTGTTTGGAAAATCTAGAAAATCATAGAAATTTGAAATTTTGGTATTAATAATATGAAATAAACCTTTACTACAAATAGTTATTATAAATGGTCAATAAAATATATAATAATAAACTAGAATTCCCCAAGAGACTACCATAAAATTAGTTTGAAGAAAGGATATCAGTATGATGTTCAAAATTTATAAGAATAATAGGAATCTACTTCTGGACAACAATAAATATTAAAAGGTAAGTACTAATTTTATGGCCACCGCTCGCACTGTGGAGGATTTTGGGAACATGGTATAGGGATTTTGGGCCAATAATATACATTTTTATGATCCTAAGGGATATGGGGGGGAGATATTGAGAGGGATTCAACCTAATTAATAAATAAAAGTACATAAAAAATATGAAAATTATAGACTGACGGTTGATGATAAGTTTCAATCATTGGAATAAATTTATGGAATAAGTGACCAACCATGTCACTTTGTTGAATATTATCTCAAAATAATTTCTACCAAATTTAGTATTAGTTTCTTTACTCAAATGACATAGAATAATATATATAAAGGAAAGGATATTGTTTTTGTGGTTAAATAAGAACTCAAATAATCTCTAAATGAATACCCATGGATATTATATATTGGCTGATCTTCAAATATGGTAGGATATCTAAATCTTTCAAAAAATGTTGAAAAATGAAAGGAAGTATTTTTCACATTTGTAAATGATTTTTCACTCAAGATAAAATTAATTGGTTCAACGATAATTAATGAAGACAAGATAAAATATAATAACACTTTATTTGTTGATGGGTTGAAATATAATTTATTCCTCATGTTTTAGGTATGTGATAAATGATATGAAGTGGATTTTTTACAAAATATGAATGTATTTTGAAGAGTGTAAAATAATGATGTGTTTTGACTAAATGCAAATGAATACAGGGAAAATTTTTTTAGGTTGGTGATGCTAAATATTCAAGCCACATGATCTTAAAGCAGGAAAAGTAGTCAAGGAATAAAATATTTCAACACATTGGTAAAATTAATTTGTTAAATCTTACAAAAGTAAAGAATCCATGTGATTTCCCTATAATGAAGAGAGAATTAAATTGGATGTGATTCACATGTTAAAATGGTAAGATAAAAAATTCCCCATACAAAAATGTTTTGATTGAAGGATATCACCTAAAACATATCAGTTTTTCCTATGAGGTATGAATAGTTTAAATTTTGAATTTGAAATATTACTTTTTGTTAAATGAAATTGATTAGGAATTTTAAGAAGGGTTTAGGACCACCCATTGATTTTTGTGATCCTAAAGCTCATATTTTGGAGAAAAATCATATTGTTCATAGTTGGGGAATGGTTAGTATTAATTTTGAATCTCATTTCTGTGAACCATAAATTAGAGAGCACAACATTAAAAATAGTGCAAGACAGGTAGCATGACCATGTGAAATGGTTTAGAATGGTTTTAGAGCTAATCTACATGATTTGAATATGGTTTATTATCCATGTTCCTTACTGGGAGAAGTGGATTGGGTTAGGGAAATTGAGAGAATGATGTTAGCACATGGTTTGACCAACAGTGTGGCCAAACCATGCACTATTTAAAATGATGGGAATAGATCATTTTACCACTTCATCTATTAAACATACCTCCCCTTGTTTCCATCCCCATATCACTCAAAAAATCATCTCTCATGTGGAGAGATCCCTCCAATAATTTTTTTATTTTAGTTACCTCATTTATCTGGTGTTATAATCACTCACTATTGGTTACATTGGACCCATCTCGATAACCACTTCAATCCCCTTCCTCATTTTCTTCATTTACCTCTTTGTATGGAATGATAAATCCACGTGGGATAATATTTTTTATTTTCTGGGTATTTTTCTATTTCTATGAATTATTCCATTATAGATCAATTTAAATACCAATAAATAATTAGTAGTCTACTACCCTTTTAAGGTAAGTTTTTTTACCTTTTCCCTTAAAGTATTGATGTTTATTGATCACGTTATAGTGCTACATGCCAGACAATTTGTGTATTGATTCAAAAATGAGTAGTCCCTTAAATAAAAAGTTGTAAAACTTGTATTAATATTCTATTTCCCCATTGACATTATTGAAGGTTGAAAACGTAAACCCAAATCACCCCTTTGATTTGGGTTCATCTGAAAACCTATGGCTTTATCACACTTTGGGTTAGTTGATCTTGCCACCCATGAATGAAAGACATGTATGAATTAAAAGGGAATGTAAAATGATTAATATATCTTATGGAACCTTTTAATTTATAAATTAAATGGATGATTTAATGGATTAATTTGTATTTATAAAATGTGGTGGATAACCTCTTGGTTTATGTTAATGTAAATAGTTGATAAAGGGAATGGACACTAACATGGCCTCTCTTTCTATCTCTTGTGAGTGAATTTATTAATGAAAATAATGTGATGAATTCAATTGATTTGGAAATGGAAATTACCATGGAACCTTGATACCTCATATAAAATTTTTAATGATGGATGCATCAGTATGACACATACGTTGATGTATGAAATTAATGAGATAATTAGATTGGATTCCTTGGAATATTGCATTGGATTCAGATTTCTTAGACCTCTTTGGGATCTACCCTCTTTTTTATCGAGTTTTATATGGAAGATTTATATAGACTCGAAGAGGATTACCTGGTTAATGGACTTAGTTCCTAGACCATGTTGGTCTATATTATACTGATTTTTCTATAGATGATCTCTATGGACTCAAAGAGGATTCCTTGGTGAATGGCCTTGGGTCATGGACCAAATAGGTATGATACTTGATACTCATGGAGTATGCCATATTTTATTATTTAATACTATATATAGTTTTTATCATTTATAGTCTATTTGTTTCAATACATACTTATGTATTGGATTTCATGACTTTACTAATACATCTTTCTTCATGTTATATCTTCACCCTATTAAATTTTATATGCCAAAACTGGGGTTTTTAAAGACACTATTTGTAGTGTCCAACTAAATATATCTCCAACCCTATTAGTATAACACCCTAATATTTCATGGTACATTATATTCCATAACATATGTTTCACGCAACCCCAACTTGGCTTATATAACATTCAATATTTAGTCTATGCGAAACAACGCTTTAGTGTTCCAATTTTTTAAATGTTATATTCCTAACGTATCCATTAAATATAGTAATATAAATAGTTATAAGTTATTTTTAAATATTATTTATAATTTTTTAAAATAAATACAACATATATATAATGAAATGTATAATTTTCGATAAAATAGTTATAAGTTTAGAAAATACTATTTTCTTAAAGGATATACTTTTTATGTGCTTTTAGGAAAAGTAATAAAATTAATTTTATATGCTATTATAAATTGAATTTGTAAAAATATAATTTATTTTTTAATTTGAAATATAAAAATTATCCGAGGGTGAATTTTTTGTATTTTTCTGAAAACTTTCAATTTTTTATGAATAGTGAAAACACTACATTATTGATAATAACCCAAGTTTTTAATTTAAATAATTATTTTAATTATAATTGATTTCAAAGTAAAAATATATAAATTATTCATATATTAATACAATTTAAGTCATTGGAATAATTTTTTTTAAAATAATTAGATATAAAAAATTATTCAGTATTTTAAATGTCTTTTTACCCGTGTTTTAGTCACATTTTAATATTAGCCTTAAATGTAATATTACCACTTATTTGAATTTAATTTAAAAAAATCCAAAATACATGATTTTAATCAGTATGAAATATTTGGTCTAATATGATCGAAATAATTTTTGGTTAATAATAACTTTTGAATTTTATTTACCATGCTTAAATGTAAATAGGGTAATTAAAGATAAAAAAATTATAATAATATAAAATTACCCTAACACTTGTCCTAATTTTATTAGATAAGTATATTTCTAAAAAATCAAACTTATTTCAAAAATATGATCCTTTTTGTTCCACTTGTGTTTGATTAATACATTTATTATATTTTATTTAAAGAATAGTTAAAAATGTAATATTCAAATATTAATATTTTTTTTATTTTTAATATGTAGTTATATAAGTTATATGGTTGACTAAAAATATTATTTAAAAATATAAGAACATTATATAAATATTTATAATTTATTTATAATTTTTAGACATTAAATAAATAAATTAAATGGTGACACAATGATGATGTAGTAATTGTTTAATTAATTAAGATATCGAATAAATTATAGTAAAAATAATAAAGTAAAAATAATTTGACTTAATTAATGACATACATAGATTTTATAGATTACTTAGATGTGTTAGTGTCATATTGGAAGTATTTTTTAAAATTTATCATTGTTTTTTTGATATTTTTATAAATAAGAATAATTAATAGTATTAAAATTGACATATATGATATTTTAAAATAAATACTATTTCATTAAATGATATAAAAGTCATAAAAATCTATGGTTTGACAAAATAATAATTTCAAGGACTTCATTAATGATCCAATTGGGATTCTTTTGGAATTGAATAGTTAATAAATTAACTATATAGTGTAAAAATATAGGAAGACGTAGTAAGAGTTAAACTATTTGACAAAGGGTTAAATCCAAAAGTTAAGGTTACTTTTATGAACTAAACATGTCTAAAATTCATTTTTTAAGAGTATTTTGGCATTTAATCATCTTATAATCTAAATAAATAAATTATTATCTATTTGAAACCGAAAATCATCTTATAATAAATTAATATTATAAGATATTCCAACAGTAACCCTCACCTCTCTTATTAAAGGGCACTTGTCCTTCACTTTAATTGACAATCCAAAGCCCTTTGGATCTGCCAAACCATACCCATTTCCTCATCAGACTTCCCAAAATACATCCTAGAGTCCATAATTTGTGTATAAAGGCATCTTAAGGAGTCTTTTGTGCAAATTAAATGGAGATACCCAAAGAGGAGGTAATTGTTTTATCACCTCTTTCAAAGTTCATTTTTTCTTCTACTTTGTCTTCTTATGTTGTTTTAAAACTAACATAATGACTAAAGCATCTAATATATGTTTAATTTTTTTTTATTTGGAAACCATATTCTTCCTTTTACCCATCCTACTAAAAACAATATCACCATGCGAGAGAACGTACAACTTATTGTCTCCACACCTTGGTGTAAGCTATTTTTCATGTAAAGATCCTTTATATTGGTATAAAGATGAATATAAAGGATTTAAATAAGAAATATTATATTATATTGTTTCTATAAAATTTATATTCCATCAAATTCCATACCACTTAACCATTAAGGAAGTTATACCATCGCTCGCGCGTACAAACGGTTTATCATCTCCATGACGCGATGAGATTCATCTTCCACATTCACCATTCAAGAATGATTATAAAAATATATATTATTAATAATTATGAAATATATGACATAATAATTATAATATATATATATATGTATGTTTGTATGTATTTATGTACATATATGTCATTCACTTACTTCTATTCAATATGATAAGAAAATGAAATCATCATTCATGCATACATACAGAGTACCGTCTCCAAGAACCATGTAATCAATTTAAAATATCTATCTATTATATATATTTATATAAATAATATAGATGGTATATAATTAATTTTATACATTATGGATGTAAATAAATCATGATTTATGTAATACGATCAAGAATAAAAAGTCAAAACATATACAATAATGAAATCAATTATTACCCGAAATGTTGATTTAACTAGGAAATTATTAATAAATAGTTAATTTAAATCCATAAAATAATCATATATCATATCAAAAATACTATTATTATTCTATTATAAGTTAATAATATGTTTAAAACTATTATATAAGCGTTTCAGACCCATACAGAGAGTATCAGACTTAAGGTAATTAAATTTTCATCTCACATTTAATTTTCATGAGATACAAGCCACATTCACCACCTATTTCTTATGTGTGGTGGATTTACTTCCCCTATTATATTTGATATCAAAAATACATTTATCTTTATGGGTTTTAAAAATTAATTTTAAGATATTTTTATTATTATTTAAATGTTGAAAGTGGTATGACACGCTTTGAATGTTAAAAGAATTAATCCTTTCTTGTTTTCAATATTCTTGAAATTATAAAACATATTTATTTATATGTATATAGTTTATTATAATTCAATCATTTTGTATATGTTTATTTTCATTAAAATGTTTTCAAAAAATAAGTATTTTATGGTGTTTTCATAAGAGTTAATTTTAAAATCTCATAATTATCCGAGGTGTTTATACGTAAGTATCTACTAGGACACCTTTATCATCCACATCCATGTTTCTAAAACATGTATTTTAAAATATTATAACTATTGATTAAAGTTATTTTTACCCATGTTTGACTTTTTATAAAACTTTTTTAAAGTAATATTTCTATCATTTTCCAAATGATTTACTTTATTACCTTTTAAAAAAATTAAGGAAAGAATTTTTTTTAACTTATACAGCATAGGTGGATATATTCTACCATTATGATGCCTTAATATTATGAAGATTATCTTAAAATATTACAGTGTTATTTTAAAATGAAATATTTAGTTTTATAATTGCATAGATTTTAAATGATTTAATGTAAAGAGGGATAATTATGTCAAAGAGTTTTAATGATTTTATTAGATTATTTTCATTTATGCCAACATCCTTTGATGGATTTTATTCTTAATTGAGATTTATTTATTATGATACAGTCTTCTATATTGTATTGAAGGGTTTATGATTAATTTTATTGTGCGTTTTCTATTTTGATACCATTCCTAGATTATAGTTAAAGTATCAATATTTGGTATTCTATTTTTAATATGAATGTTTATGTTATGTTTTACCCCTTTCATAAGAAGAATACATTGGACATAGTAAGTGACGGGTGTGCCCTGTTATATCCCCTCAATGCATCGATAGGTTTCATGAGACAAACTAGTGTATTGGTAAAAAGATTTTATATTGTGGTTATGTATAGTCTTGGCACAAGGCCTTAATGGTATGGTTATGATGTCTCACATTATGCTTTCCCTCATTATGAGATTAGATATTGATATTACATGTGATTATTAGACTATTAGAATATCCATGTGATTGGTTAAATGGATTTATTTGATTTATTATTTCCATAATATAAGGAAGGTTATGTTTTAAAGGGGTTTTTTAATCTTATACCTTTCTTTAAAAGTTTTTCCTTATATATGAAAGCTTCTTCTATATTGTTTAACCTTAATGAGCATTTTAGCTCACCCCTTTCTTTTGTTTTATTTTCCCAGGATTCTAAGAAGTGTGTTCTGATTGATATTCTTGGTTAATCTTGGAGAATAATGGTGTTATCAAAAGATTATCAATGTTATATTTTATGTTTTTAATTGTAATGTAATTTTTATGGATGTAATATATTTTCCAAGGCTACTAAACTGATCCTCCCTTTAGGATTTGATTCATTATAATAATTCCAATGTATTAAAATAATTCATTGGCTCTAGGAATCTGGGGTCGGGGCATTACTTTTTGTTCTAGAGGAAGTTTAGAAAAAACCTTAGAAACTATATTTTGAAAACATATATTAGGGATCACAACCCTAAGATGGACTTAGAGGATAAGTATAGAGGAACATCTTAAAATTATGGCAATGTTGAGATTATGTGGGTATTACTAGAAAATTCCTAAATTTCTAGTTACTAAAAATGGATTTACTTCTGGAATAGATGTACATTAGAGTAATAACTCTGACAAGGTGCTCCAGTATTAAATCGAGGTCACATGTCACACAACATTAGTCCTTACTATGCACCTGGTTTGACACTCTTGGGGGACATGCTTAAGATAATTCAAATTTTCTTTTCAAACTATTATGAAGGATTTTTGAATAAATCTATCCCTAGAGAAAGTGTTTTTATAATTATGAGACTTGATATGATTAAATCATTAATTTATATTAATCATTTTCTTAGTTTTTGGATTATAAATTATGATATGATCTAACCTAGTGTATGTCACAACATAAAAATGGTGCCCAGTAGAGGGAATGTGAACCTCATAGATTCAAGAGATCCAAAGTGTAAGAAGGATCATATATTTCATGTTCTTAAGATAATATTTAGAAGGTAAACAATATCCCAAGAATTATCATCATCTGAGGACATAATACTAAGTGATAGCGGGATAGGTAATGAATACCCTATGTATTATGGATTTGGAGGGAAGCATGAGAATAAAAGGAAAGGGATGAAAAATTTGGATAAAGAGAAGAATTGAAAGAAGTATTTTCCCAAAGGTGATAATTTTGGAAGGAAACACCTTGGTTCCTGCTTGAGTATAAAAAGAGTTTGCTTCATGTTTATAGACAAAGGATGACATTCTCGTGATTTCAAAGGATGAAAAGAATTTTCCAAACCTCAATGATTCAACTATAAGAATATGGGGAACTATTAAAGAGAATTATCCCAGAATCAAAGGAATATTCCCCCAAAATCATCTAAAGGATCAGAGTCAAGATTATGCTTCTACCACAGATGAAGAGGAATGCTTAATGTGCTTATGTTGGGATTAAATAATTATGTCATTTGAGTATTGTATTAATTATGTACTCATTATATGAATTATGGAAATAAATAAGGATTGTACTACAATACTATTTCATTATGGATTTGAGATTTTATGGTACCAAGTAAGGTGACATAGTTTCATGTTACACTTTTTGGAAAACATATGGTAGATGGAAAGATAACCCTTAATATGTTTCTAATACTAAGATAATTAAGTTGGAATAAAGATATGATTGATTTGGATAATCTATTTTGGATATTATCAACTACTAAGGAACTGGATAATAGTTTTTTTATTCCATCATTGTTGGAGTTTACAAAATTTTTGGATTTAAGTAGTATATCAAATATTCTATGTTTCAAGTAAGGTATAAGGATGAATTAATTTATTCAATAAGGTTTTAAGGTAATTCAGGGTATTACCATGATTTGATAGGATACATAATAAAGTTATTCACATGTTAGTTATGTGACAAAATATATCAGCATTATTTTATATTGATTTTAGAAATTTAGTGACCTTCCTTATGAATTTTTGGACTGTGAGTTTAGACAGATGTATTTGTATAAAATCTTAAGGTATGAATGGATTAAGTTGGAAATTGGATAGTATTTTTTAACGTAAAAAATTTATTAAGATTATTTTTGGAATGCTATAATAATATATATTTTAAAAAAGAAAAACCCGTAGCTTAGGTGACAACCCGTCGCGTCAGACAAGGCTGCGGGAATCAGACCCACAACTAAACTACGACAAGGATTTATCACTTACCATTGGACTACATGATGTCCTAGTTTGTATAAAGGAGTTTTTTTTAAATGGTTTGATAGATGAAGTATAAATTCATTTTCATAACCCTATACATTTAAGATAAGTAGAATATTTATTATCTTATTATTTGGAGAGAAAGATGTGTTTGCGGTAGAAATTAGTTAAGGGATGAAACTCTACTTTTCAAGTATGTATTCTTCCTTTTGTTCTTATTATATAAAGTAAATTAATTATTAAATTATAGATAAATGATATTAAAACCAAAAATATTTTTCTAGTACTTTTTTTATGAATCAAATGGTCCCTTAGATCATCGTAGATTTATAGCTTTGTGATTGTTATCCTTTTCCTAATCATATTCTCTATCACTCTCCATCACGACCTGGTGGTTAGATTTTTCATTCAAGTACATGTTTTTCTACCTTGAACCCTTTAATGTGTTTTCTCGCATAACCTATATAATTATTTTTATTTATTTTAAATTAAAACTTTTATTAACTCTATTTCTGATGTGGGTTTTCCAAAAAGGTATTTTCTTGTTTTAACATCTTATTTTCAAATTCCAATTTCACATTAAGAGAATACAATTTATTAAAGGAGGGTTTAATATAATACCCCAATATTTCGTGGTATGTTATCTACAATTACTTTTGTTTCATGAAACGCCAACTTGTCCTGCATAAGACACAAGATTGAGTCTCTGCGAAACAACACTTTAGTGTTAAAATTATTTAAATGATATATTCATAACTTATCCATTAAATATACTAATATAAAAAGTAATAAATAATTTTTAAATGTTGTGTATAATGTTTTATCATAAATAAAACATATTTATAATGAAAAGTATAAGTTTCGGTAAATTAGTTATATGTTTAGAAAATACTACTTTCTTAAAGGAACTACTTTTTATGTCCTTTTATGAAAAATAATAAAATTATTTTTAGATGATCATATAAATTGAATTTTTTAAAATATTATTCATTTTTTAATTTGGAATATCAAAATTAGATCAGGGTGAGTTTTTAGTATTTTTCTAAAAACATTCAATTATTGATGAATAGTGAAAAACACTACATTATTGTTACAAAAACAACTTTTTCATTTAAAACATTATTTTACTATAAATTTATTTTAAAGTCGAAACTGATAAATAATTCATATATTAACCCAATTTATTTCATTGGAATAAGTTTTATAATAGAATTAGACATAAAAGTTCATTGAACCTTTTTAATAACTTTTTACCCACCTTCTAACCACATTTGCAGATTAACATTAAACACAATTTTACCACTTATATGAATTGAATTTAGAAAATATGATAAAAATGGTTGTAATAAGTATGAAAATTTTGGACTAAAATGATCCAAATATTTTTTTGGTGAATAGTAACTTTGGAATTTTATTTACCACGGTTAAGGTAAATAAGACAATTAAAGGTAAAAAATAATATTATTGTAATATCAAAATACCCTAACACTAGTCATAATTTCACTGGATAATTATGTTTCAACCAAAATCAAACTTAGATCTAAAATATTATTCTTTTTATGAATATGTTTTTGAATAGGACAGTTATTATATTTTATATAATGAAGAGTTAGGAATGTCATATTCAAATTTTAATAGCTATTTTATTTTTAATAAGTGGTTATATCAGTGGTAGTCAACTATAAATAGTATGTAGAAAAATAATAAATTTTTATACTTAATGATAATGTATTTATCATTTTTAGATATTAAATAAAAATTTTAAATAGTGACACAATGATGATGCATTAATTGTTTAATTAATTGAGATATCAAATAAATGATATTAAAAATCATAAAATAAAATAATTTTACTTAATTAATGACATAAACTAATATTATATATTACACAGACATATTAGTCACATATTTTATGTATTCTTTACAATATATCATGTTGTTTTTATATATATAAAAATAAAAATTTTCAATAGTATTAAAATTGACATAAATGATATTTTAAAATAAGTACTATTTTATTAAATGATTTAAAAGTAATAAAAATACAGTGTTTTTTAAAATAACTTTTATAATGTCAAATATTAAATAAATTATCCAATTGGGGTTCTTTTTTACATTTATTGTAAATATGTTAACCCTATAGTGAAAAAATACAAGAACACACGGTAAGAGTTAAACTCTTTAACTAAGGGTTAAATCCAAATGTTAAGGTTACTTTTATGACCTAAAAATGTCTAAAATTTATTGGTTTATAATATTTAGACCCATAATGATCATAAAATCAAAATAAATCACATTTTAACTATTTTAAACCAAAGATCAATTTATAATAAATTAATATTTAGAGATCTTCCAAAAGTGCCTCTCACCGCTCTTATAAAAGGGAAGATGTACTTCTTTTTAATTAAAGCCTCCAATTCCATTTTTAATGGACAAAAAATACATAGTTACTCCCAAAAATACTCTATATACACCATATTGGACATACATTGGTAATAAATCCATCCTATGGAGTCTTTTGGGAAAATCATAACAGCATACCTGAAAACAAGGTTATTGTTTTATCACCTCTTTTAATGTTCTTTTCTTCCTCTACTTCCTATACCTATATTGATTCCATACTATAGTGATAAATAAAATATATATTATATTCTAATATTTTGTAATTATTATGTGAAATACATATTCATAATTTTACTCATCCTATAAAAAACAATATCACCATGTGTGCGTACGTACGGCTTACTGTCTCCACGTCGTGGTGTAAGATGTTTTTTAATGTATAATTTATTTCTTTTGGTATAAAAATTAATATAAAGGACTTAAATAACAAATATAACATTATATATTTCTGTAAAATTCATATTTCATCCAATTCCATACAATTTAAACATTAAGAAAATGATACCATTTCTCGTATGTATGTACGGATTACCGTCTCCATGACGCAATGAGATACATCTTCCACATTCACCATTCAAGAATGATTATAAAAAAAATAATTATTAATAAGTATGAAATATATAAAATAATAATCCTACTAGAATATATATGTGTTTGTGTGTTTGTACATATATTCCATTCACTTACTTCTATTCAATATGATAAAAAATGGAAACAACGTTCGTACGTATGTACGACTTGACAGTCTCCATGAATGGTGTATTCCATTTCAAATATATTTCCATTATATATATTTATATTATAAATATATAGTATATACAAATAATGTTATACATTTTCAAAGTAAATACATCATGATATAATTAATAAAATCAAGAATAACAAGTCAAAATACATACGCTAATGAAATCTATTATTACCTGGAATGTTGCCTTAACATGGAAATTATTAATAAATAGGTAATATAAAGCCATAAACGAATGATATATGATATCAGAAATATTATTATGATTGTTTTATAGGTTAATATTAAGTTCAAATCTATTATATAGGAGTTTCTAACATGTATGGAGAGTATTAGACATGTGGTAAGGGAATTTCCATCTAACTTTTTGTTATCTAGAGATATAATCCACGTTCACTACCTATTTTTTGTGCGTGGTGTATATACTTCCTATATTATATTTGATATCATGAATAAATTTATCTTCATGTTATTTAAGGATTATTTTGATGATATTGAGCTTGTTATTGAAATGTTCAAAGTTGTATGGGACTCTTTGAATGTTAAAAGAATTAATCCGTTCTCATTTTCAATAGTCTTGATATAATCAAAAATATTTATTAATATGTATATAAATGATCAAAAATAATTTTTTAATATTATTAATTTAATTTTATTGTTTTCAAAAATAAATCTTTTAATGTTTTTATGTATGGTTTAATTTTAAAATCTCATTATTACCTGAGGTTGTTTATATGTAAGAATCTACTCACACACCTTTATCTTCCATGTACATGTTTCTAAAAAATTTATTTTAAAATATTATTACTATATTTATAGTAATTTTTACCCATGTTTGATTTTTTATAAAACATTTTGAAAGGAATCTTTCCGTCTGTTTCTAAATGAGGTACTTTTTGATAAATTAAGGAGTGAATGTTTGTTTAACTTTTACGGCTTGAGCGGCTATTTTCCACTGTTATGACACCTTAACATTCTGTAGCATCCCCCACAATATTATAAGGTTATATTAAAAAATGTTTTATTTTATAATTGTGTATCTTTTAAATTATTTAAATTAAAAAGGTATAATTTCCTCAAGGAGTTTTAATGGTTTTATTAGATTATTTTCTTCTATTTTAACATTATTTGTTATATTTTTTGTATAATTGAGGTTGATTTATTGTGATATAATCTTCAATATTATAATGATGTTTTTATGATTTATTTTATAGTGGATGTGAAATTTTGATACAATTCATGGTTCATTGTAAAATTATTAACATTTCGTATTCTAGTTTTAATACGAATGTTTATGTTATGTTTTGCCCATTTCATAAGATGAATGCATTGGACTTAGTAAGTGTTGGGTGGGGTCTGATAATCATCTCGATGCATTGGTAGGTATAATGAGACAAACTACTATCTTTACATAAGGCCTTGATGGTATAGTTATATATGGTCTTGGCACAAGGCCTTGACGGTATGGTTATAATGTTCAACATTATGCATTACATCATTATGAGATTAGTTATTGAAATTTCATGTGATTATTAGACTCGTAGAATATCCATGTGACTGATTAAATGATGTTATTTGATTTAGTCTTTCTATATTATACAGAAGGTAATGTTTAAAAGGATTGTGTTTTAATTTTATACCTTGCCTTAAAATTTTAAGCTTATTTATAAATGCTTCTACTGTATTTTTTAACCTTCCCATTCATGTGATCTCACCCCTTTCTTATGTTTTATTTTCCCAAGATTCCAAGAAGTGTATTATGATTTATATTTAGGATTAATCTAAAAGAATAATGGAATTCTAAAATGATTATCAATTTTGTATTTTATTTTTTGAATTGTAATGTAAATTTATGTATGCAATTTATTTTCCAAGGTTACAAAACTGATCGGACTTCAGGATTTGATTCCTTGTAATCATGACATGTATTAAAATAATTACTCAACTCTGATAATCTAGGGTCATGGAATTACAATTTTAGTCACTGATTGGTGCCTATATATACTTCATTGATGTAGGTAGGGACACGGTAAATTGGTCTTCTATAGATACTTGACTTTAGTCTTAGGATGGAGTACTGGAGCAGTGGACTAAGTTTATGATCACAATGTTATTGGAGATAGCTAGGGTATTTTATATATTTTATATATTTTTGTTTTATATACATTCCTTTATATCCCCTATATACTATCCCTTTCTATATCACTCTGACATGTTCTTCATTTTTTGTATATGACCTTGGATATAGTTCTACAATTGTTTATGCCAATCGGTCTTTTGTAATTGGATGATTTAATTATTCCAATTCATTATTATTATTTTATCATTTTCCATTGATTATTATTTTCTTATAAATATATAATTCACTCTAACCACAAGAGTTTGGTTTCCCCACCATATCATCACTGACCCTCACTACTATTCAGCTGCCTCTAGCTTACGGGAAGGCATGTTTGAGGCTAGGTGTCTCTTTGATTCAATTATTATTATGGAATCAGACTTGAGACAATAAAAATTGTATCATATACCTTTTTCCTTCTGACTTTCTATTTGTGTTATTAGATAAGAGACTAGGAATATGTCAAAATTTGGTAAGGAGATTGTGCCTTGGTGTAGCTAACCCTGGTATAGGGAAAATAAAAATTACATGGTTTGGGAATTAATGTTCTTGATTATTCCCATTAATGTTTTATTTATTTCACCATTTGGTGAAGTATATTATTCATGACATTTATTTCTATTATTATTATGGATTATCTTTTACCCTTGGCCTAGTAATGAAAGGAGGTTTTGTCTCATCCATCATGATAGGAACTTGAGGATTTACATTTCATGAATATTTCATTCCATATTTAATTTATAGCATGAATTTCTTACAGTATGTTGTGGTTCTTTTATTGCTATATTGAAATTTTTCTAACATTTCATGAATGAAAGAGGATAAATAACTGGTTATTAAAGTGTCTTCCTCAACCTAAATAGTTTTTTCTATAACTGGTTATTAAAGTTTCTTCCTCAACTTAAATAGTTTTTTCTTGTATAGATTGAGGTTGACACCTTAACTAACCAAATATTATATGTTTGAGTTATATAATTGTGGTTATAAGAGTGGAAACATTATTTATCTGTGATTACATGGGTTCCAATTATAATTTATAAATCTAGTACTTCTATAAATTGGGTGTGGTGATCCCTTTAATAGAGATATCATAAAGGGACTTGTTATATTCTGATATTGAACCTAAATGATTTTTTTCTGTTACATGTAATAAAAATTGAAACTTATAAAATTAGGAATTTATAAATTGGGAATGAAAGACACATCTAATTGGACCATGATATATAAATACATTTAAACTTTTAAATTTTAATTCGTAGATTAAATGGTTTCGGTTAAATGGGGATTCCAATTGAAACATAAAATTAATTTTCCTCTATAACATGAAATTCACATTTCATATACTAGAACCCCTAACAAGAAAATAGAGAACTCACCTTTGACCAGACTTTATTATTGGAACATAGTGATTGTCTCTCGTAAACTTTATGATCTTTTATGTCAACTATACCTAGATAAAGAAGTAGGAAAATAGGTGTTGACACTGTATAAGAAGAATTGTACCTGTACTATTCTTATAAATATGATCTTATATGTAATTAAATTTTTTTTATGAGGCATGTGATTGAAATTTTATAGAGATGACACCACAACATCCATGAATCGTGCACCTAAAGGGTGGTGATGATACTTCTCCGAATATGGTGGGCTTTAACCACCCATATTATATACTCTATTTCCACATGAAGAACCTATTATTGTAAACGACCTGGGAACTAGTTCCATGTATCAATAGTTTTTCCAAGGACTCATCAAGACTATAAAAGAAGTCATGGGACATACCCTTACTATGAAAGAATTAATATGATAATTTTAGTAGCACTATCCACCCATGTTTCTAGGAGAAGGTGGTCCACAGGCTATAATGTCATGGATAGAGGCCATACTATTTATCATTGAGTACCTTGAGACACATCATGATATGAGAGTGAATATCACTAGGTATGTGCTTTGTGATTCTCCCAAGTGATGGTGGGATGTTATAACCTAGGCAGACTGTCATCAGGATATGGTATGGAGGTATTTTTAGAGTGTCTTCGATGATCATTTCTAACCCGATACATTGAGGTCTAACATATATAGATATTTTATGCTCCTAGATCAGAGAAATTTATCTATTATAAACTATTTAGTTTACATTATAGTGATTCAACACATTTCACAAATTCTTTTGTGTGATAATATGTCTATAGATTGGTAATTCGAGGACGGACATTGGAATGACATTTGATTATAGGTGAATGTGTTTTAGTTGAATATCATATATGGGATAGTGAAAATCGAACTCCCTGATAAGCATAATTTGAAAGGGGATAGAGGTGTGAGATAGGGAAGTTCAACACCTAGACCCTAGAGTAATTCATCCAGCAACATGAAACATCAATTTGAGATTTCCTTACGGAACGATAGTATATAGATTATGCACTTTGAAAACCATATGATATATCATTAGTGTGGTAAATAGGGTCATATGAGAACCTAATGTAATAAATCCCCTATTTATTGAATATTATGTTTTATAATGGTCAATCATTAGATATTTTTTTGAACCTTTCCATCTATTCATAATAGAAGAGGATCTACACCAACTCTGCCTTTAAGAGCGGGGTCAGTGGAACCTCACCATGTGGGAAGTTGGTGAACTACTAGTCATCAAGGATGAGGAGGTCATCATGGAAAAAGGATTCATACACAGGACTCATGAATCCAATAGAGCGAGCCCACCTAGGGATTTTACGATATATCTTAGGGAATCACATTGGTCGAGATATATATAGTACATCTGATACCTAAAGGGCATAGAACCGATACTTCTAAATTATAAGGTATTATTTTAGTATCCTTTATTTTAGTATCCTTTATTTTAGTTAATGTTTTATTTGAAATAGGTTATTCCCACTCATTTATTTCAATGGAAATTATAGAGATCCTTGGGATAATGATTTAGTATTTTTGTGGAATGAGGATGCTCGATACACTATTAGGAATTAGATCAGAAAGTGTATATTAGCACAGTGAATTCCCCCTTGAGGTAGGTGGATATAATTTTATACGGAACCACTTTATTCTCAAGAAAAAAGGTTTTGAAATAATTCTTAGTATGGATTGGTCAGTTCCTTACTATGAGTATGCTGGTTTTTATCACTAGAGGGTATTCTTCACTTCACCTGAGGGTGGTAATTATATTCATAAGGGAGAATGGAATGTCGAGGAATGTCGAGTTGTACCAGAGCATCATGGGATGATAGGATTGAATCCCATATTTCTAGTATCTTTTTGGATAATCAAGGAAAATTTCATAGAGATTTTCCTCTAGTACTGGATTGTTTCAAGGATCTCTTCCCTGATGATTTTTCTAGGCCACCTCTTGAGAGAGTGGAAGAGTTTAGTGTTGATCTATTCCTAGTAGAAACACCATTATCCATTCCTAATTATAGGATGGATAATTCTGAGTTAAGGGAGACTAATAAGTATATAGAGGACTTGGAAGCTAAGGGATTTGTATGGTCTAGTAATTTTCCATGGTGTTCTCCTATGTTTATTTACATGAACACAAATTGGACCCTCAGTCCTTATGTAGATTTATGTTAGTTGAACCAGATAACATTTAAGAATAGGTATGTTATACCTTGAATAAGAAACCTCTTTGATCACCTACAAGGAGCTCTGGTTTTCTCTATTATTGATTTGCGGTTTGGATATCATCAGGAATGAGTCATACCTTTAGACATACCACATACAAAATTCTGAATTAAATATGGATTGTTTGAGTTTATTCATACCAATTGATTTCATGAACATGCCAACAGTTTTCATTTCATTGATGAATCATGTTTCCCACCCATATCTGGATTTATTTGTGGTAGTATTCTTGGAAAAAATCATGTTGTAATAAAATAATCATCCCAATAATTCCAAACACCTTGATATTGCTTTGGGTACAATGTGAGAACACCAGTGGCATTCTATTCTCACAAATGACTCTTATAGATCGATATTGTCTGCTTTATGGGTTATATAATTTCATAATTGGGAGTATATTTGGATCCATAGAAGTAGAGAGTTGTTTTTTCCTTATACAATCCTGATAATTTTTTTGATATTTGTATTTTTTGTGGTTGGAAGGATATTATAGGTTCTTTATAAAGGATTTTTCATGCTATACAGTACTTGTAAATGTTATGAAAAATATGGGTGTGAAATTATTATGGTCTGAATCTTATCAGGATTGTATAAGGAAAAAACAACTCTCTACTTCTATACAGTACTTGTAAATCTTATTAAAAAGAAGGGTGTGAAATTATTATAGTCTGAATCTTATCAGGATTGTATAAGGAAAAAAACAACTCTATACAGTACTTGTAAATCTTATGAAAAACAGGGGTGTGAAATTATTATGGTCTGAATCTTATGAGAAATAATTTCAAGAGTTAAAATGAAGATTAATTTTAGTGTTCATGATGGTTTTACCTGATCCAAACATAGTATATATGGTTTATATTGATGTTCTAGGTATCAATCTAGGTGTAGTTCTGATATAGGAAGATCAATTTGTAGTGTATGGTCCTCACCAATTATTTCTTCATGTGTATAATTACTTGATGCATGATCTTGATATAGCTGATGTGGTTCATGCATTGTGTGGTTGATGAAATTAAATGTTGGGATAATGGTTCTTGGTATACAAAGATCACAAGCATCTCAAATATATAATAACATAATGTGATTTGAATCTTAGGAAATGAATTTTGGTTGAGTACCTTTAGTATTTTGACATTGAGATCACGTATATGCATGGTAAGGGATGTTTCATTGTATATGCTCAAAGCCAGAAGACTCAAAAACATGATTCTTAGGATGCCAATATCCAATGATAGTTTATGGTTCTCTTTTCAAAAATCTATCTCTATATTCGGGATCACCATAGGTAGAAAATTATTAAATATTTAGTAGTGATCTCTTCACTTTTATATAGAGTAAAGATGAGACATCTATCGAATCCTGAGGGATTTTTCCTTTAAGATATCATTTCAAGAGAGGATCCCCCACCTGGTTGGGTCATAGATATGGACAAGATCTTGCATATTCATGGGTGTGTTTGGGAGCCTATTGAAATACTAGAGGAGTTAATGTGATAGTATCATACCACTTATTGGGCGATACATCCTAGCCTTAAAAAATGTATCATGACATATGCCACTAATACTGGTGGTTAGTGATGAAGAAGGAGATAGTTAATATTGTTACTCAATATTCCACCTCTCAGTAGGTAATGGGGAAACACTAGTGACTAGTAGTACTTTTATAGTAAATTCTTATTCTAGAGTGGAAATGGGATAACATCACTATGGATTTTGAGATGGGAATACATAGTTCTGCTCATGGATTTGTCATAGTGTATGTGATAATTGATAAGGTAGTGATGGTTGACTACTTATTTGATGTCAATGATACCTTCTTATTGGATTAGCTTGGGTGGCTCTATGCTTGAGAGATTATATGACTTCACAAGGTTCCCCCTACTATTGCAAAGAACATTGTTGATAATATTAGGTCTTTTTAAGGGTTTCATTAGATACTAGGTTAATATGTTATATAGAGTACAAACTATCACCCACAGACTGATTGATAGCCTGAAAGTATGATATATTTGTTATAGGACATGCTCTGAGAATTTATCTTGGATTTTAGAGGTTCTTTGGAGAGAAATTTACCACTTGATGAATTTTCCTATAATAAATATTTACAAGGTACTATATTGTTGAATCCTTATGAGTCCCTAAATATTAGTTCATGATGTTCACCACAATTTTTTTTAGTGGTAGGAGAGGCGATGCTAATGGGACCTCATATTGTTTAGGAGACTTCGGAGGAGGTATAATTTAGTAAGAAGAATATATCTACAAAAGAGTCTATGTTTATGTCTTATTCTAATCATTGTTGATGATCTATAAACATAAAATCTAGGGTTTAGTCTTTCTTTAATTTTTGGAATTGGATAGGGATAAACATATTCAAAGATAGAGTAATATATTACCTTTTTATATTGGTCCATTCTCAACCAAGAATAGATTCGGGTTTGTAGCCTAATGAATAGCTCTTCCTTAGAGGTATTTCTCAACACACCACATCATTCTTGAATCTTATATTCTTCATTATCACACATATCAATCCCATATTCATCATCTTAATGAGTTTTAGTTACAGATAAATGATTCGTTTGAGTAGAATCAAATTAATATCATTAATCCGAGCATGAAATAACTCCAAGGCTGGTCAGTCCCTTTGGTATGGGTGGAATGGAAGCACATCTGCGTATAAGACGAGACCTAGGAGAGAGAATATTATGTACATTCCTAGTGTCTAGAACATTTCTTAGATGATGATTTACCACCCTCAAAAGGGAATCATGGAGATGAGTTTCTTTAAGGAGGGGATATTGTAACTACTTGAGTTTTACTATGAGGTATAGAACCTTTTAATTTTCATTTTGAAACCTCATTTTGATTAAATAAATGTGATTAAAAATTTTAGGAAGAGTTTAGGAGCATTTACGGCATGTACATAGCCCAAAACTATTATTTTTAGAGAAACAAAATGTGGCGCATAGTTGGCACATGGTTAGTAGTAACCATACGACTAAACCGTGTGACCCATAAATTGAGGGGCATAGTTTGAAAAACCATTCGTGGGATTATATATGGTCTTCCAAAATTGTGAATGCTATTTACAGATCTGAACCACATGGTTACTGCATAGTGTTTTAATTGTGTGCCTAATCGTATAAAGGGTGTTGTCTTAGGGGTAGTGGGCATGCATGGTTGGTTCTGTGTTTGGCCAACCATGAAGCCAAACCATGCTCCCATTAAAATGATGGGGAAATAATAGTTATTCCCATCCTCTATAAAACTTACCTCCACCTTGTTTATTCTCTATAAAATAGAACACCAACACCCTCACATAGAGATCTGAATCCTCTTCTCAAGGTAGGATTTTAGATACTTCCTTCTTCTGGTATCATAATTGGTCCTAATTTATCACATTGGATCCATATCTATATGATCTTAAATCCTATTCATTATTTTCTTCAATTACCTCATCATATTGAATGAAAAATTCATGTGATATAAAATGACCTATTTTATGTGTATTTATCTATTTCTTCAATTTATTCCATTCTACCCTATGTTAAAGGATGATAATGGATGGGGATTCTACTATCTAGGTGAGGTAGGTGATCTGAAACTTTTCCCTTAAATTCTTGATGTTTTATCTCACCCTATAGTGATTCACATCATAATTTCAATGCATCACTAAAAAAATGAGTAATCCCTTAAATTAATGTTTCTAAATACGTGTTAATATTTTATTTCCCCATTGACATGGTTTGAGGTCCTCGACCTCAAACTGAACCTCCCCTTGAGGTGGGTTCATTAGAATTCCTACGGCTATTCCATCCTTTGGGTGAGCTATGTTTTCCAACCATGAGTGGAAGCCATATACAAATTAAAAGTGAATGGTAAAGGATAAATACATCTTGTGAAACCTTTAAATTTATAAATTATGGGATATACATAATCGGTTAATTAGGATATGTAAATTAAAGAGTATTACCACTTGGAATATGTTAATGTAAATGGTTGATAATGGGAAAGGATGCAAACATGACCCATCTTTATATCACTTATCATTGAATAGATTAATGAAAATAATGAGATGAATTAAATTGATACGTACATTGATACTAGCATGCCCCATTTTATCCATTACATAAAACCATTAATCAAGGAAATAGAAGTATGGAACCAATGTTGTGGTATGGAATTGAAAAGATATTTACATTGGATAACTTGGATAATTTCCTTAGATCTACCTTGCTTGGACTGACTTGGAATTTCTCCATGGGCCCCACACAAGCCTTTATTGAGTTTCCTATCAATAAACTCTGTGGACTCAAAAAGGATTCCCTAATCAGTGGCCTTGGGTCTTGGACTATGCAGGTTAACATTATACCAAATTTTCAATGGATAACATCTATGGAAATGAAGTGGATTCCTTGGTTAATATCCTTGGTTCCTGGACCTCATAGGTTTGATACTTGATATGCCCCGTGTATGTCTAAGATGATGATTTACTCATGTATATAGTTTTTCATAAATTATGGATTTTTTTTTAAACTTTTACTTATGAATTGGATTTCATCACTTTATCATTAAATATTTATTCTTGTTACACCTGTACACTATTACATCTTATATGCACAAACTGGATTTGTTATAGACACCACTAAGAGTGGCATACTAAGTATATCTCAAACCATGATCACACCACCAATTGGTACCTAAATAGACATTATGGATATATATTGGGGTAAGGGAATTTTCCATGCTTTTGATGCTACACTTTTTTTCTATGATGGAGTATGTGAGAAGAGGTTTGTGCTAATTATTGCAATGCTATTATAGATATATTGGGCCTTTTTGTTTATTTTTTTATAACATGTTGTATATTCCTGCTTCTTTATTACCCATGAACTATCCCTTTTCTATATCACCATACCATGATCATCATTTTTCATATATAATATTGGATATATTTTTTCATTTTTTACAAAAGTAAATATTTTGAAATTGGATGATTTACTAATTATTCTTTCTTATTAATATATCTATTTCCACTACTTATACATTTAGTATATTGGTGTGTTGTACTATGATCAAGAAAGTATAGTCTCCCCACTATTCATCACTAACCCTCACTTCTATTTGGAATCCTCTACCATACCGGGAGGTGTTCTTGAGGCTAGGGGTCACTCTATATTGGCTACATATTTGTGAATTAGACACATGATGCTATATCACAAATTAGAGATAATTTATTTTTATGTTTGTGGGATTATGGGGAAGTAATCAACCAAATAATAGAAGAATTTTATTTTCATTATTGATGGTTTAACTTTTATTTCATGGATTTTTTTTATGAGACATAAATTTGAGGCCTTAAATATTTTTATGTATTTTAGAATAAGTGCATAAAAGTAGTGTGGTTTCTCGTTGAATAAGTTACATATGAAAAATAGTGATGAATATATAAGTGGAAAGTTAGATTCACATGTTTTAAATCATGGTGTTTATCATGAATTTAGTACACCATATACCCCCAAACAAGATGGTATTATTGAAAGGAAGAACATGAATTTAGAGGAAATGGCTCACACCATATTTTTGAAGCATGATACATCTCGATTTTCTTAGAGGTAATAAATTATTATAGGGGTTCAAATTATAAACTATTTTTGGTACTGACCCTAATCTGATAAAATTTCATGTGATATTTTTTACAAATAAAAATAAGATCTTGAAATACTTTATGGTATTTGGAATCCATTGTATTATCAAGGTGAAAGGTGTATGTATGGGGATGTTTTAGAAAAGGTGAGTAAAAGTTATCTTCTATGGTTATCCTCTAAATGGAAGTGGATACCATTTATTTTTAATTAAACTATAAAGAATTTGGATAGTTTTGATGTAAAGGTTCTGGAATACTCAATGTGACACCCCTAGTTTTAGGTTTGTCATTTCCCAATTATGTATTTTCATGTAATGAGGAGGGTTGGTTTGGGTTCAAGATGTTTGAGTGAGAGGATTTATTAGGAAATAGAATTTTTTACCTCTATGAATGACTCTATCGCGGCGTCAAAAAAGATGTTGGTTTAAGTCCTATGTGTCTTGTTTCTATGGACATTTTGAGATATCCATGGATGAAGGAATCATCATTCCCTAAGGCTCCTTGTTTTACATTCATGATATTGGGAAGTAACATAAATGTCGATGAAACTAGGAAAAATAATTAATTAATTTCCATTTTTAATAAGTTCTGGTTGATGACACTTCACTATTAGGAAATAAAGCTCTATTTTTTAATTGGTTTGAGAGATCACCCTTACATGAACCGAAGGCCCATCATTACATAGGCCCAATACAATAAGGCCTGAAGGCCCATCAACATGGGGGAAAATACATGGACCTAATTCCATGAGTGAGAAATCTACATCATGATTTTTCACCTGTCAAAATCAACACCAATAAATGGTAGTGATGATGAAATAGTGTGAATTACAATAACTAAGTTGTAAACATGGTGATAATTCAGGGGTAAAATTAGAAAAAAATAGATAAGAGAGAAAAATATGATGAGATATTGGATGGTTCGAAAAGGTTTTACTTCATGCACACATAATGAAAAGTAAATAGCTTGATACAAGAGTAGTTTTACAGATCATTTCAAGTGGTCAAAAAATGAGTGGATTAATCCTACAACATTTTACTAAAACACTCATTCATTAACAAAAATTATGACATCAACTTCACTAAGATCATGTGTTGCTTGAACAAAGTGCGTTACTTCAAAAATTGATTTCAGAATGATTAAACAGTTTTGATTGAATTGAATCTTGGTAAATTTTCACTGATCCTATATTTTTTAAATATTAAAAATTAAGGAGTGAATATGAGAGTAAAATTAAAATGAAAATTTCAGATATAATTTAAAAACAATGCCAAATCATTATAATTTCACTAAAAAATTATCAAAACAACATACTTTAGAAAAAAATATCAAAGAAATCAATTATGAGAGTGAAAAAATGGTTATTGGAAAAAATGGAAGATAAATGTTCTCTCTTAAGTATATACTCATCTAGATATAACAATTATTTCTTATCTTTTCCCCTCTAATTTTTGAGTAGTCGAGTTTCCCTCTCCAGATTGCACTCAGGTAATTACTCCTCCAATTTCCCAATCCTCTCTCTTAATGATCCCTCATGTAAACTCAGTACAAATGATGAGGTCTTGTCCCTAATTAAATTTCTATATAGATATTATAAATCCCCACAACTATCCACATAAGTCTCATCTTATTTATATTCCACATAGTTTTTACCACCACCCTTAATCTCCCATCACAAGTCCCGAGAAAATAATTTTAAGAAGAATTCTAATAGGCCCTCATGAATTCTATTAAAACATCATGTTAGATTATATCAGACATGTCTATGACCTAATGAAACCCTCTATGAATCCTCAAAAATATTCTTCAAACACCCCAGAATTATTCATATCTTCTATTTGAGTATTAGAGAACTCTATGTCTTCAATTTCCCACTTTAGAAAACTAGAGTTCCATGTTCATTTAATATATTCTATTTACCTTTATTCCCTTAATTTTGTGTCTCCACATGGCCTCACTCCTCTATCTGATCATTATGATTGAGAATCGCTTGAGTTAGGACCATTTTATTCATTTCATCACATCAGTGGCCTCAATAATATAATCTTAAACTTGTGTTGATTACACTAAACTAATCTATAGAATACCTCAGAAGGTATTCACTAGAATATTTGGAAATGATATAAATTGGGATTCAATTAGGAATTAAATCAAACACCTGGTATAAATACCCTTACACAATAATATCTATAGAGAGGGATAATATGGAGGCCCCTTTTTCTTAATTGTTAGTCTTATAAAATTCACGATTCAAGTAAACACAACTTCATTCAACATAAGACGTCTACTTCATTCGTTATACGGAGAAATGTCAACCACTTCTAATAGATCTCAATAATGGTTGAATAAGTATTCATGATGAATCTAGAGATGTACTAAAAAGTTTGATTCCATTATCTTGGGTTCTCTTTAAATTATTGAAGCCTCACATCTTCCATCTTCTGTAGTTTAACACCCAGGACTCAGTTCATCCACCATAGTGAAATATCAATGAATCTTGGTGGATCATCATTTACAATAGGAACTGTTGAAGAACATGAACTAAATAATTAGTATATCACACCACCTCTCTTAACAAGATTATTGAGTACATTTTAGAATTTAACAATCCTTTTACTCAATGGAACTCAAATTTTCTCGTTCAACTCCTTAAATGAGTTATACAGATCCTCAATTGTGTTCTATGGCTCTCACAGCTCTATCACAACTCATAGGGTTATCTTCATCGGATCAAAAGGCCTCAACCTCCTACTATCTTCACTCAATCTAAAGACACTATTCCCAATTTTAATAATAGTAAAAATTTATAAGTTTCTTGAAATTATCTTTATTTGAAAAAAATCACCCCCTTTCAATTTGATTAGTCTTGGTTTACATGGTTCAATATTCTGGTGAGAAAGGGAATCATATTCTTATGTTCTATTAGATCTCTATGGTAGATGGGCTATCAAGCACAGTTGGCAAGGCTAGTCTCATGTACTGAGTAGGTCATCTCTGGAAGGTCAAGCCACTATAGTATATTTATGGTAGAAAAGAAATATATATTGGTCGTGTTAGAGTAAGATGATAGAACATGGTAGGTACATGATTCCTCTTATGGTAGTTGGATTTTAGAGGTCACTTGAAGATAACACACCCACTCAACATGAATATTTTTCCATTAATCATTTTGAAGCTTGCGTGGGAACAATTATTGGGCCGATTGCACAGCTAATTTCAGGTACCTACATGTTTGAAAATAACCATAACACAATTAATCAATTCCAAAACCAAACTTAACATAAAAAAATATTTTTTGGAATTAAAAATTTATAAATGGGAATTAAAAATTAATTCCAATAATAATATTCATGAAAAAATTATAAAAACATTGAAAAATTAATACTAAAAACATTAAAATTACTTTTATAGAATTATTCAAAATAAAGTTTTATCAAAATTAGAAAAAATATTTTTTCTCCAAAATATAGAAATTGTATCAAATAACTCTTAAATATTTTATCAAAAAATGATATAATGATCATTAATTTATTAAATGAATAAAAAACCTGACATAAAATTTATCCAAACACTAAAATCCCAAAATTAAAGATCATTATTTTTTAAAAAATACATTAAATTTCAACTTTATGATATTAAAAAAAATATCCATAAATCGACACATTAGAAAGTATTCCCTATTGTAAAAATAAATACGATATTCCTAGGTTTGTTTGAATGGTGGATATGTCAAGGTGGGGTATACAATATGTATGTGGTTTTAAAACATTTTTGGAAGATCCAACACACTATTTTCCAAACCATGGTTGGATGGAAATGGTGAAGTAATTTCTCATATTCCATGGAATGCCTATGTGGAGGAGGCAATGATGTGGGAACCACGGTAAATGTGATTCTGACTGCTCCATGGTGTTAGTTATCTTAATTTTAAAATTATTCAAATGATCATTGATATTTGGTGGGGTGGGGGAGTTTTTCATTAGGAAAAGAAATCATGTGTGTTTTTTATAGGGGGTGATTAATGTGATTTTTGACCCGGTTATATCCCAAAAAATGAAAATTATTCCTCTTTAGGATAAGGATCTCTAACTAAAAATTTCCATACGTTATTTTGGGTAACCTTATTCTTTCTAAAGATATTTATTTTTTGGATTTTTTTGATGAAAATTCTAAAGGTAGGTGGATTACCATTTACATTTCTTATATGAATAATATGAAAGCTTATGGTATCTAAAATCTCATCAATTTTTTAAATAATAATAATTATATAATTTTTTTAAAGAATTTTCTTACTTGGTTTTAAATGAAATGTTTTGGGGTGAGTAAACTGGTCATTAAAATGGGTTGGTTTGAATTAATTACATGAATGTATAGGGACTTGTTGATTAATACTTGGTTGTTAGATCTATGTTCAAGGGAATATAGAACATACACCTCCAAGTAATAACATGGGTCTGGGGGAATGAGGTTCCTCTCAAGATTTTTGTCTATTTAGGGAGGTAAATAAGGTTGGGGTCACATTGGGATTATGAAATTGTTTCCAAGGGAGTCATTTTAGTATATTTCACTGGTGAATTTTATTTCTTTGTTTCCTTTATATTTATCTTGTACACCAAAAATCATGATTTGTCTTCTTTTTTTTATTTAGGATTATTATGTGTTTTCCTATTCTTATCTTATGTGTATGTGTGGGATATCTCTTGGTATTTCCTACCAAGTTTTATACACACCCACTGGATATGAAATATGGTGTGTATGTGGATGTTGTTTTTTGTGATACATGTAAGGGAATGGTCTCTGGTTTTTCTATTAGATCACCTCAATGTGGTAGACATGGACATGGGAGGTCAGAGAAAGGAGTGGGTCACTATATGGTGTATAGGGTTGTTCTATGTCTAGAACTATATATTTCTTGGGTGTGTTCTTTTCTTATAGACACATTTGGTTTAATTTTTTCAAAATACGACTCTAATCAGTTCATGATAGTTTTTATGGAAGTTGGTTATGTTTTCTAATGTATCATTCTATATTTATCCTTCTCGTTTACTATTCTAGGTTTGATTATTTGTGAGGGTAAATAATCCCTCAATTATTTTATATACCATTGAAATTTATTTTTATCCATTTTTTCTAGGTTATTGACATAAGTTTAGGGGAATTATAGTACTCTCAAAGAAAATAGATTGGGGATGAGATACTTCAAATCATATCAGTTTTATATGGTTCATTAGTTGTGAAGGTATGTGTGATGATATGATGCATTAGGAATTTAAATGTAGAGTGTAAAAGGTCATAGCTAACATGTTTTTATAAAAAATAAGGTTACCAAAATATTCAATTTACTAAGAGTGTGTTCAACACTTCTGAGCAAGTCCTCACCTCATCGTCATGTGTTTAGTTAATGAGATTTTTGTATCACGCATTAATAACCCACTAGGACAACATCATTATTATGATGTTTTATGGATTACATCATTACGGTTTGAAATTGTAAAATACAGATTATGAAAAACTATATAGTGAAACCTATTAATAGAGACCTATTGATGACGTAGTGGTGATTTTTTACTATGGCCATAGGGAAATTCCACCGTTCAGAATATTAAGGATCCTGGAAGAGGGAGTTGTTTAGAATATCGGTCCACCTTAACCATATGTAAATGAATATCTCATGAAAATAATTTTGGTTGAATTTCAAGATATCATAAAAGGAAACCAAATAAAGGATGCACACTATGTTGATCAATCATTTTAATTTCAATGGTAGGATCCACTAATCGTTCAATATTACTTAGGACCCGAATATGTTGAGGCATGGATTGGATGGATTAAATTTATCTAAAATTTTCTAGGTACTCTAGTTAACACTATGGGGAAGTTATATTTTTTCTATTCTTGAGTATTTGGAACAACAATGGTGGTACCAATATGTTAGAGCTAGGTTTTATCAAGGTCTTACTTGGGAGGGATTTGAGGAATTGTTTAATAAAAAAATTACACGCATACCTTATGTGTATTGATGAAAACCAGTTTCTTTTAGCTAAAGTAAAAGGACCATTTATTTATGAGATATTGAACTTTATTTACATACTTATACCAATTTACACTAGAAGTGGTAGCTATTGAATCTCTCAAATCTTTCATATTTGATCCATGATTATGAATAATTTTTTCTCTTGAGAATTTATGTTCTCTATTACAAATCATACAGACATTTTGAATAAGTAAATGGTGGTAATGAATGAAATTTCTAAGAATCGTAGTAGAGATAACACCTTTTTTCATTTAAGAACAAGTGGAAACTCCAGTAGTGGACTAAGAATAGAAGGGTGAGTTACTATAATGGTAACAAATCACCGAATAACCAATATATGGGCTTAAATTCTATTTCTATAAATAGTAAAGACTAGGTAGGTTGTTATTTATCTTGATATTTGGACCACATTAAAATGGAATATAGAAAAACACATTGAGAGTGTCATAAATATGGAAAAATAGGGAATTTCAAATGTTTTTTCAACAATTCTCTAGATTTGGGTAGTGGGAAAGGTTCTAGAATGAATCATTATTTGAATTATAAACAAAGAATATCTCATCAGTGTGGCTCTCATCGTAATAATAAAACTAGTCATAGAGATTATAGGAACACTATAATGTAACAACATAACCAATCTTAGCATGGGGATTAGAATACATATTAAGGGGATGAATGGAAGCTTCATTGAGCTGAATAGGCTATAGTTAATGAAGATCCATCTCCCCCGATGATGTGATGTATGATTATTCTAAATTTTAATTTAATGAATTTTTTGACACTTTTGTATCACACATCTTTGTTTCTTCATGATTGGGGAATTAAATTATGTAATTGTGGAAATTATACCTCATTCCGTGATTATCAAGACAACTCTTGTGAAACATGATTGTAGAGGATTTTGGTGTGCATCATATTCCATTACCATGGTGAAAATCCTACTTTTGGGAGATTTTTGTATCTTAGAAATATATATATTTTATCTAATCTTGGGGATGGATTGGTTGGTAGTATTGGGGGATAATATTGACTACTTTGGTTAGTGGGACACTTTAACATCTACTAATTGGATCGTGGACCTTTTAAATGGTGATGATATAAGAATTATAGAATATTGATACCTATAGAAAAATTTGATTGAAACTTATCTTAGTTATTTGGAATAATGAAATTGGAATAAATGGATGTGATCATGAATTGGGATCTTCCTGTCATAGTAGACCAACACCTTGATGTATATTTGGAAAAATTCTATAGATCATCACCAGAAAGGGAAGTAGAATTCACTATTGACCTACATCTAGGGATGATTCTTATTTCTCTTCCTTCGTACATGATAACACCAAAAAATAATGTGAATTGAAGGTCTATTTTGATTAATTGGGAAGCAATGGCTTTATAAGACCAAGTACATCTTTTTGTTCCACTATGTTAGGAAGGATAATATATAAAATATGTTTTTTTAGTGTCATTATAGCCACAATGAAAAATTAGTGATTCAATTTGGTCTTAAAAATTAATACATAATATTTATTTAATTGATGAAATGTGTCTACCACTTGTATCTGGCCTCATTTATAGTAGTTTCTATTGACGAAATTTTGGTGTCATATCAAACTAGAACAGACCATGAAAGGAATTTAGATATTGTATTCATCTCATTTTCAAACCACCATCTCAATGAAAATTTTTCTATGTCTGACTTCTAGGTATAAGCAGTTTGATTCCTTAGTTATGTAAAATTTAAAATAGTAATATTGGTGAACCATAAAAAAATAGAGGCTATAATTCCTTGGAAGATTCCAAATAATGTCTTTGAGATATATATATTTCAAGTTTTGGAAAGTTACTGTCACTAATTTTCTATGACTTGTCTCATTTAGCCTCACCTTTGATTACATTAAGTAGAAAAGGTATTACGTTCCATTGGACTAACGATTATTAAAAATATTTTTCAAAAGCATAAGGTTTGAATTACATCATCACATATTATAATTTTTCCACTATTAGGTGAGGGATACATGGTTTATTATAACTCATATGTATTTTTATTGGGTTGTGTTTTCTTATATGAGACCATGTATATCATAGCCCTACTCTTTATTACACATTAATTCGTGATTTATTACATAATAATACACATAATACAAACCAGAAGATTGAGATGTATATTGTATTTGGGAATTAGGTTCATTAAATAACAACCTAAAACATGGAATACATAATCTTTATTGACAACTTCTTTAGCATGCTCATATTATCCCTTCATACTTAAAACTACATGGGAGAACCTAGGGATATACATAAGAAATGGTTGATCTATAAATCCCAATAATGGAATAAACATGGTATAACAAGAATAATGTAAAACATGTTAGACAATAGGAATATAAATGGGGCATAAAGAGGGTTGAAAATCATAAACAGGAATAATATTACATGATATAGAATGATTCCATAAAGGAAATATGGGAAATGTGAAAAAACATAAAACACTACATCATAAGAATATGTCAAGGATAACTACCATGACATTATGATAGGCAAATTTTCCTAAAGGAATCATGTTTACTCCCTGTCCCAACATGAACTCTCATGAGACTAAACATTACAAAATTCATTGGACTGATATATAATTCTGATCACACCCGTCACTTACATTCTATTCTCGTGATTAAGTATGAAACATAGATCACACGACAAGTATTCATTTATCATCATATTTTATTCCATGATCAAGGAGTGTGTAATAAATACAAGTACATATCCCATGAAAGAATTATAAGTTCATAAATTTGAAAAACCTTGATAGGTAATGGGTATCGGTATTCACTACACAATTGTTTGTCATGGAAAATCTCAATAGAAATTCAGTAGTGTAATGGGGGCGTATAAATGATCATGGATGGTCTTGATAAGAGTGAAACATGCACCTCATAATTTAGTAATCATAGGGGAAATATGGGGTATTTTAAAGAGAATATACCACCATTATTAATTTGAGAAATGTTCATAACATAAATAAGATACTAGAATATGGTGGAGAAAGAAAAGAACTCTTACTAAATTTGGGCATGGTAACAGGAGTGTGTAATGGTCATTGGGAGGTATTAATGAGATTTAAAGGGGTCTCTCATAATTTAAAAATAAAATGGAATGTATGGGGGATATTAAATATCATATCTCAATATAAAAAATGGAAATTAAAAGGAATAACATAAAATAGGGGCTTGAATAAAAATAAGAGTGGGAGATCCCTTATGGAATTTTTGTCATAGTTAATTATTAGGTAAAGGTGAAAATGAGAGAGGATAAATGATATCTCATTAAAATAACTTCAATTGGAATGTAAGTTAATTTTTATAAATGAATTAAAATATAACCAATTGAAATTAAAAAGACTAATTTCAAAGAAGGTTCTTGAATTGAATGGAGGAGAGGAAGGTCTGTTATCTTAAGAGGGTGGTTCCAATGGCTTAGGAGGAGCTTCTAGAGAGATTTAGGGAACTATGGGAAAACTATAGAGAGGGGAGGAGAGATAAGGGACATTCTCCAAGGATTTTTAATGATGTTAAATTATAGATTGGATGGGTTTATATAGGAAATGAGTGGGGAATTATTTACCATTTCTCGAACATAGGTTTCAGACTCTATGTAATAAAATAATCAAAACATAAAACTTTCCAATGGTTTTTCCGCATGGTTTCATCCAAATTGGGGTGGTTTTTGTTATTTTATTAGACCAGGTCACAAATATATTAAAATAATAACTTTGACGACCTGGAAGTGAGTCATGTCCTTAATGAAATGTTTTTAAAAAATAAAAATATAATATAGGTTTTTTAGGACTCCTAAATGATATATAAAATTTATAAAGTAAAATAAAAATTACATTATTTTAAATGGGAAACATATATTTGGTCTTGGATACCATTTATATCATTTAATACATCACTATTGGGTCATTAAGATTTCATAATACACACTATATTTATACCACATTAATTTTTCACCCAAAAAATCGATTATGTCAGAAAATTATGAAAAATTAACCATTATTTAATTTTGATGATTTAATTCCAAAAAAATATATTTATTTTATAAAAATAATTTTAAAAATATGTGAATTTTTAATTTTAATATAATAATAATCATTTATTGATAAATAATTGGTTGTTTATAATATTAATTTCCAAACCCTTATAACAATTTTATTTGACTTAATAAAAATTATACAATAATTTATATTTTATAAAAATTATTTTAAAATAATATTTTATTAAAATAATACTTATTTACAAAAAATACACTAATTAATATAAATAAATTCCTTACTGGGATTTGAATATTACCCACAAATAAAATTAGTGTTTTATTGTATCAAAATATAATTTTTATCAAAGTAATTTTTTAATAATTTGTAATGTAAAAAATAATAAGGAATAAATAAAATCATAGTTTTATTTAAATGGAAATATAAATATTAGGGTTACATTGTTTATATTATTTGTTAAATTATTTTCCCCTTAATTAACTATTCTCCATTTACCATGAAACTAAATATTTTACAACATTTATTATTCATATTGTAACAAAAATAAATAGACCTTATTGCCTAATATTAATTGTGATGATTCAAAACATGGAATTAATATTATCAAAATAAATTCATATAGGTGAAAGAATTTAATTTAATATAAAACCCATAAGTATGATGAAATCTAGTTTTTGAAAAAATACATTTTTTACGGAAAAGATGATTTCAATTTAACACTACAACTAATACTCTGAATTATATGAATTTCAATTCGTAAATATAGATATATAACCTAAACATTTAATTTAGATCATTTCTCCTATGGGGTTCTTTTATGTAATTAAAATGAAGATACATTATTCATTTTAAAGTGTTTTAAGAAAAATATGTTTTCAATCTAAAAATTAAGCTTGTATTAAAATCTGGTATAAAAAGATTTAAATGAAATGAAATTAATTTAATAAATAATTAATAGTTATTTTTATTTTCAAATAAAATTTAAAGAATATTAGAACTCTTATATTACTTAATTTTTCAAAATAAATTAGAATCATACTTAAAAATTGTATTTTCAATATTCACTAAAAAATCTATATTTTCTAAAAAATCCCAAAATTTTCACCCCAAGTAAATCTGGAGATGATGATATAAAAAATTGATCTCATTTTAGAAAAAAAATTTCCTAAATGTTCTAGAAAATAGTTAGAATATTTATTATTAGAATAAAATAAAAAACATTTTTGAAGAAAACATATTTTGAATAAAAAAACACGTTAACAAAATTTCATAGATTATTTACTAATAATTTATCAGTATATTTAGGACATATAAATATTTAATAAATAATTTAATCCTACACATATCCATAAAATTAATGGAATGTTTAAAATGGTCAGATTTAAATAACCATTGATTGTTTGGGTTTGGTGTTGGGTATTACAAACGATATTGAACATAATTTCTCTTTTAAAAATGTAGGGCATTAAATTATCCCCCCCGTAATAAATCATGTCCTCTCAATTTAAATAGTATATTTGTACATAATTTTATGAAACATGAAAAAATCTATATTTAAAACTTGCATTGTAAAATGGTTTAATAAAACGTCCTCTTGAAAAGAGTGAAAGGGAATTATGATGGTCATCACATAATTTGGTTTCAAAATAGACTAGCATTAGTTAGAAGTGAAAAAATAGACATGGATTAGAAAAATAACAGCAAATAACGAATTGAGTGTCATAGGGAACATGGTCAGAAGAAACCTAATGACAAGAAAACATAAATCTCTGATAGATAAAATGACTAGAAATTCATCAGAAATGATCATAATATGAAAATATTTTGGTTTTAATATTATTTTCCTCAAGTTAACAATTTAATTATAATCTAGAGTAAGTATATAAAGAAAAATAAATTATTTAAAAGTATAATTTCATCCTTTAATTAATTTTCACTAAAATATCATTTTTTTTCTCCAAATGATTAAAACTCAAGTTGATTTTTTTTCAGCCAGAAACACTAGAATAGACTTTTAACTAAAATCCAATAAAATTAAAAGGGTAAATTTTGATTGAAATTTATATTCTTAACTTAGGAATTTCTATGTTTCAACCTAAGTTATACGTGATCTATTTCCTAAAAAAGCCTCTTATGTGAATTATTTCACTTAACAGTGGTTAGTAATGATCTAATGAATTTAACAAATAATATACATTGGGAGTACCAAACTAGGCATGCAGTAAGAACCATTGTCATGAACCAGTTCCTCATCGAGTCTAAATTAATGTGGGGATTTTTGTTTTAACCCTATATACATCTATGCCAGAGCCACATCAACTTGTAGTATCCAGAAATGGATGTATTTTCTTAGTAAAACACTTACACTATTCTTTCAAAAATTTAGTTATGTTTTCATATAGTTAGCCATGTCCATAAGGCTTGCACTCTATTTTTCTAATCATAATACTAAAAATAACTAAATTATTATTTTGATACCAACTATGAAAAATCTTCTATTTATTACATATTAACTTGTGATTTATTACATAATATTACACATAATACAACTTGAAATATTGAAAATTCTAGTTTCTTTGAGAATTAGGTACAATACATAACAACTAAAAATAGGGAATACATAATCCTTATTGAAAAATTCCATATCATTCTTATATTATTCTTTTGTACTAAATAATGTGTGGGATAACCTGGGGATATATTTAAGAAAGGGTTGATCTATGAAGCCTAATAAGGGAATAAACATGTGAGAACATGAAGAATTTCATAAATGTTAGAAAATATTGATATCAATGTGGAATAAAGTGGGATGAGAATCATAAAATTGAACAATATGACATGGAATAGTCTGATAACATAAAGGAAACATGATAAATGATGAAAAAAATGTAAAACACTACCTCATAAACATAGGTCAAGGCTAACTACCAAGATATCATAATTGATAATGTCCCATAATGTAATCAGTTTTACTTCCTATCACAATGTGATGTCTCATGACACTAAACATTACCCAATACATTAGAGCACTATATAATTATGGGAACATCCGTCACATTCATTTGATTGTCATTTTTAAGTGTGCCACATAGATTATACAACATGGATTCATTCATTATCAGATTTTATTCCACAATCAAGGATTTTAGAATACATAGTTGCATGTCCCAAATGGAAGAATTATATGTCCAAAAAGGTTAACACAGATGATAGGAAATGGGCATGAGTTCTCACTACACAATTGATTGGCATGGGAAATCAATTTGGAATTTTGGAAGTATAACATGGGATTATAAATCTTAAAAAAAGGATTGATAATAGTGACAAGGATCTCTCATAATTTAGGAATCATAGGAGAAGTGATGGGATATGTAAGATCATATAAGAACATTAATAATATGAGAAAAAGGCATAAGATATAGAATATAATTTAATAATGAAGAGAAAGAAAAGAACCCTTACTAAATTTTGTCATGGTAACAGGTTTACATAAAGGTTCATGAGAGTTCTTAATGAGAGTGAAAGGTATATCTCATAATTTAGAAATAGAATGTACAGTAAGTGGGATATGGAAGAACATATCGCAATATAATAAAATAGAAATTATGAGGCTTAAAATTAAATAGGTTCTTGAATAAATTGATATTGAGAGATCCCGTATGGGATTTCAGCAAAGTAATGGATTAGGTAAAGGTAACAGTGATAGATGATAAATGATATCTCATTGAAATAAAATAAATTGAAAATTTGGGGGATGTTTATAAATAAATGAAAATATAAACAATTTAAATTTAAAAAAATAATTTCAAAAAAGGTTCTTGAATTTAAAGGAGGAGAGCAAGGTCCCTTACATTGAGAGGGTGATTCCAAAGGCTAGGTAAGAGCTTCTTGAGAGATTGGGGGAGCCATAGGAGGACTCTAGAGAGGGGAGGACAGATTAATAAAATTATCCATGGATTTTTATCCAAGATAAATGAGATGTTGGGTGGGTTTATATAGGAAATTAGCATGGAATTACATATCTTTTCTCAAACATATGTTTTTGACTCTATATAATAAAATAACGAAAAACAAAAACCTTACCATGGTTTTTTCAAATATTTTCTTCCAAAGAGGCGGTTTTTTATTATTTTATAAAGATATGAGATGGATATATTAAAATAATATCCTTATTTATGTGGAAGTGATCCATGTTCTTAATAAAATGGTTTTAAAACCTTTAAATACAATATACGTTTTGGAGGATTCATAAAGGGCTTATAAAAATTTTAAAATAAACATAAAATCACATTATTTTAAATGGGAAACATATTTTTGGTCTTCGATACCATTTATTGTATTTATTAAATCTATTTTGGGTCATTATGATGTCATAATATACACTTTATATTTATACCGTATTTAATTTTTACCTGAAAATTTGATTATCTCATAAAATTATGAAAAAGTCACCATTGGATAGTTTTGATGTTAATATTCAAAAACAAATATTAATTTTATAAAAATAATTTTCTCTGTATGTTCATTTTCACTTTTAAAATAAGAATCGATATTTATTTTGAAATATTGTGTTTTTTGATAATAACAATTTTTGAACCCTTATAAAAATTACATTTGACTTCATAAAAATTATAAGATCAATTATATATTTGAAAAATTGTTTAATAATAATATTTTATTTAAATATTATTTATTTAAAAAACTCCATTAATTCATCAAAATAAATTCCTTAATTGAATTTGAATATTACCCAAAAATACAATTTTTGTTTTATTATATCAAAATATAATTTTTTTCAAACTAATTAGGAAATAATTTATAAATTAAACAAATAATGTATCAATATAATCATAATTTTAATGAAAATATAAATATAAATATTAGGGTTACATTATTTCTATTATTTATTAAATTATTTCTACCCTAAATTAACATATTTTTCTTTTACCATGGTAATTATTATTTACTACATTTACTATTATCATATAAAAAATTATGTTGAACACATTAACTAATATTAATTATGTTTATTCCAAACATGGAATCATTTTATCAAACTAAATTCATTGATTTTGAATAATTTTATTTAATATAAAACCCACAACCATGATGAAAAGCAGGTTTTCGAAAAATACATTTTTTAAGAAAAGTATGATTTCAATTTAACTCTATAACCCATAATATGAATTATATGAATTTAAATTCATAAATATAGATATATAATCTAATCATTTAACTTATATAATTTCTCTTTTGGGGTTATTTTAATTGATTAAAATGGAGGTGGATTATACATTTTAATACATTTTTAAGAAAAATATATTTTAATCCTAAAAATAAACTTGTATTGAAATATATTATAAAGATGATCTAAATGTAAATAATATAAATAAATAAAAAATTGACGCTTATTTTAATTTTAATTAAAATAAAAAAAATATTGGTACTCTTATATTTCTTAATTTATCAAAATACAAGAAAATCTTACATAAAACGGTATTTTTCACTATTGATTGAAAAATCTATAGTTTTTGAAAAATCCTAAACTTTCACCTTAAGTTAGTTATTAAATGATGATATAAAAATGGATCTCATTTTACCAAAAATATTTACTAAATTCCCTAGAAAATAATTATAATATTGTTTCATAAAAATAAATAAAAAATCATTTTTGAAAAATAATATTCTGAAAAATAAAAATATTAAAAAAACTCATTTATTATTTAATCAGAATTTATCAATATATTTAGTATATATATATCATAATATATTTCATCCTACACATATTCTCTAATTTAATGTAAATTTTAAAATAGTCATATTTAAGTAATCATTTTTTGGGTTTGGTGTTACATATCGCATATGCAATAGAACATAGTTTCTCTTTTAAAAATATATTTTGTTATAATGTAATGGCCTATGGTTTATCAAAACTTTAGAAAAATGAAAATATCTATCAGACCATGCAATATAATTTTTTTTAGTTTTCTATTCATTGAAAACATGACACCACAATCTCTTTATTGAGAAATTTATTGTGTTCACTGATCATAAAAGCTTGAAATACATATTTTCACTATAGGTTCTAATCCAAAGGAAATGACATAAAATAAAGTACATCAATTTTTTTGACTTTGACTTGGTTTATAAACCTGATAAAAAGAATTCATTATTCAATTCATTAAGTTGTATTTCCTTTAACCAAGTGGATAGTGAAGCCATTCATCAGGGGAAACTAATTAGTTTATTAAATTTCATGAATTTTGTGTGCATGTTATAAGTGGATAACCTGGGTTTTTTTATAATCACACTTTTCTTTAAATTGTTGGTGAAATTCAAGGAAATTCAATAGTCAAACCCAAATTATAGTACCATTAGGTCAAACCTCGATCGTAGGGTGACCATTGATAAATGGAAAATTGATAATAATTCAATGTTGGGACTTCGTGATCAGGTTACAGTTCCTCCTTAATTCAGTGAACAAATACTTTTTCCTTATCATAATTATAAGCAGTTTGTCTACTTGGGTATTAATACGATGTATCACACAATGAAATACCATTTTTATTATATGGTTATGAAGAAAACGGTATCTGAGTATGTGGGAGATAAATAACCTATCAATAGTTGATGGCCAAACTCAATGACCAGCTGACCATTTTCAATCATTACCCATAATTGTATTGAAATAGGGGAATATATATTTGGATTTTTTCACTGGTAATAGAGGAATATTTAGAATAATAATTCTATTTGGGTTATTATATATTGACTTAAGAAGTCATCACACTTTATTCCTATAATATAAATGAATTCAATTGATGATTCAGAAAAGTTGTATATCCAGGACAAGGTGAAAATTCCTGGGGTACAAATTTTTATTATCTCTAAGTGATACCTAATATTTAACTTATGATTTTTTTTAGTCTCTGTTATAAGTACTTGTAACCTATTTGACAATGAGAACAACTTACCACCCTTAAACTAATGGTCAGTCTAAGAATATGATTCAGAATTTAAAGGAAATGATTTGAGAATGTGTGATGGAGTTTAGTTGTTCATGGGAGGTTCATTTTTCCCTTAGTTGAGTTATTATATAATAATTTTTACATGGAATCAATATATATTGATTAGTTTGAAGCATTGTTTTCCCAACCATATCGATATCCACATTTCTGGGTAAAGGATAGGGAAACATAACCGATTGGACTAAGTAATGTCAATAAATTATAGATAACATTAAGATGATTAGAAAAATAAAAAATAATGAAAATCGATCATAAATATTATACAGATCAACATCACTATCCTCTATCTTTTAAGGTGGTTGATCAAGTTTTATTGAGAGTATCTTAGAGGTTATGTCCATGTCATTTTGTAAGTATTGGAAGATAGATCCTCAATACATGGTAACATTTGAGATTCTTTATTATATCAAATAATTGTCTTATTGATTTTTTATCCCACAAAGATTTAGTTTATGAAATTTTTTTCCCACATATCTCTACTAAAGAAGTACCAGATAGATCCAACACATGTGATTAGATGAGATTGAGCTATACATGATCTGGATGCTACATTCCTTCACTACTTGATTTATAGTCTAGATAGAAAAAACATTCTCATTCTAGGTAGATATATTTTCTGGAGTGTGTATTATGGAAGCATGACCAATTACATGAGGAAAATTTGAAACCTATGATTTTAATGCAAGATAAATGGAAAAATATCTTCTCAAACACCACCATCCTCCATATTGTTTTAGGATAGAAATCCTAAAGGTGGGGAGAATGTGACACCCGTGGTTCGAGGTCTGCCACTACTCTATAATGTATTTTTAAATGGTGGAAAGAGTTGGTTTGTGTTTATAATGTTTGGGAGAGTGTATTTGTTGGGAAATATAATTTTGGATCAATCAGTATCACCATGCCATGGTGATAACTATGGTTCAAGTTGCGGTATAATGCGTTTCAATGTTGTTGGCATGGTGACGTGACTATGGATGATGTTGTCACCACATCATGGGGATATCCATTTTTTTGGGTGTGGTATTGGGATGGTATCTTGATAAGAAACTGGATGGAAAACACACCTATGTCGATCGGTGTAAAGGTCGGGATGAAGAAGGGTTGACCATATTTAGGTGGTTCAAATATATATTTTGGGGATTCACTATGCCATGTTCCAGGCCAAATTGGGCTAAGAATATCAAAAGTATTTCTCCTATACCATAGTGATCTTCCATGTAGGATTTTTGTTTGATTGAACCATATTTGTATTGATTCTCTCCATGTTATTATTTTATTCTTATTGTTTTTAAATGACTGAAAAAGTTACCGTGATTTGACAATGGGGAATTTATATGCCTGGAAAGAAAATTGTGTTCAAATTTTTGGCGGTTGATTATTGTTATTTTTGACATAATTACATCTTTGAGTATGATTATTCTTCCCATCTAGGATAAGGAAATATATCAAATTATTTCCATAGGTGATGTTGGGTGACTCTCATCCTCCCTAAGTTATTTCTTTTTGGATTCAACTGGATGGACATGTTAAAGGTTGGTAGCTTCTCCCCCACTAAACTTCTATATAGAATTTGAAATATTGTTGTAGGTAAATTTTCATGATTTTTATAAATAAAGAAATTTATACACAAGTTAAATTTTAATAAATATTTCATTTTCATTGATTTTTAATGAAATTTTATAGTGGTGGGGGCGTAAACATGGTGTTGGCATGGGATATTATACATTCATTAGATTCGTCTATAGGGCCTTACCTGTCTGGACATGTATTTTAGTTTCAAATATATGGGGGTGTAGGATATCCACTAAGAAGTGATGACTTGGGTCTTAGGGAATTATATTATTCTCATCATTTTGGTATATTCTATGATTCTCAAATTGTGGGGGTACATTGGTGTCATGACATAGTTTTCAGGGGGTTCGTTTCGGTATATTTCATGGGTTACATTCACTAGTTGGTTTCCTTTATATATATATAATAAAAAAATTATAATTTCTATTATCTTTTATGTATGTTTTTAGGATCTAAGTTGATTTTTTTTAGTGACATGTGTGAGAAGCCTCTAAGGATTATATAATGGGTCATATACTCACCAACTGCATATGAAATCTTGTACATATACATATGATTTTTATCATGATACAAGTAAGGGAAAGGTTTCTTTATTTTATAGGGGATAACATTTATTTGAAAATCAAGGATAGATTAGGCCAAATATTGAATTTTTACTCTTTTTGTATTAATGGGCCATGCAACTTTTGGCACTAGAGATATCTTGGGTTTATTCTTCTCGTATAGAAACATTTAGTTGTATTGTTTTATACTTCAGCTATGAACAATTCATGTTAGTTTTTATAGATTATGGTGTTGTTTTCTCATGCATCATGTTATATTTTTACTTTTCATTTTATGTTATTCCTTAAGAATTAATAGAGGTTAAATCATCCCCCAATTATTTCATATATTATTAGCATTAATTTTCATCCCTTGGTTTCTAAAGGATGCACCAATGGTTAGTGGAATTCTAGTCTTGTACAAGATAATTTATTTGGGTCATGACATAAAAATTAGTAAATAAATTTACACATTATGAAGTGTGTTTAAAAAATAAAATATGATGAAGCTAAATTGGTAGATAAGTAGGATTTTTTTTATGAAAAAGATGAGAATTGAAAATAGCTTGAGGTTGAAGAAGATGATTTAGACATTTCTAGTGATGAAGAAGAATGATTTTTAAATTATTATAGGGTAAAAAAGAATTCGGTGTCCAGAATATTATTTGAGATCGAGGAAAATCAAATAAAACGAAGAGATGTTTTAGAACAACATCACATACCACATTGTAATCCCAATTTTAACCCATATACTTGAAAGAGGCTTTGGAGAATCAATATTGGATTGATGATTTGAATAGAAAGTTAGATCAAATTGAGAAGAATGATACTTCTGAGTTGTTACCAATTCCAACAAGTAGAAATATTATCAAAATAATGAGGGTGTTCTATAAGAATTTGAATAAAAAAGAGTGGTGATTTGAAATGAAGAATGTATTGCATGAAAATGGTATTCATAGGTGAAGGAATTTATTTAAATGAAAACTTTTCAATGTTTTCTATGATTGATATAATTATGAATTTTCATACAATTAAGGGTAAAGCGTGATATAATATATTCCAATTGTATGTCTAGTTATCCTTCATTAATGTAGAATTGGAAGAGGAAGTGTACATTGAGAATCATGGAGGAAGTTTTCTTAGAGAATATAAAGTTTATGTTCACAAGTTGAAAAGGGAAATATATGGTTTAATTAATGGACTAATGGAGTGGTACCCAAATACATATTCTTGAGTTAATGAACCTAAATTCAAAAAGGGAAGAGTGGAGAAAAACATCTACACAAAAGAATATAAAGTAATATATTTAATAATTATTATTTTTCTAGATAATTTTATATATTATAGAATTTAATATGTTTATTGTGATGTTTTTTATTTATTGATTAAGAAAATATTTTAAATGTCCATGCATTGTGATATGATATATTTCTTGGGTTTAAAAAATTTTCATGATAAGGATCATATTTTCATTCTCAGGGGGATTATTCTTGATAACTTATAAATAAGTTTGGAATTGAGGTTTAGAATATAGTTTTTACCCCAATTTAAATGGAAACTATTCTTTCAAAAGATAAATATTGAAAGAAAAATTATACAAGATATTTTATGAAACATCTAGGAAGTTTAATTAATCTAAAAACTTTTTGAATAGATATAGTGTTTGTTATTACATTGTGTTCTACATTTTAAAGTTCACCTAAGGAGACTCAGCACATGGATGGATGATGAATTATTAGATAAATTATAGTAATATTTAATTATATTTTTAACTATGATAGAAATGTAAATATTTATCTATCTATATATGAAACAACGTATTGGTATATAAATATAGATTATAGAATATCAATATTTAGTGGAGTTTTTTTGAGAGATAATTTTATGATGTAGAAAAATAAAAATAAAAGATTAATGGCCTTGATTACTAATAAGACAATTTATTTTTCCATATCATAAGTGAAAATGCAATTGATGTGGATGAAGACCCAATTATAGGATCTCAAGGTGGATGTGAGGTTTCTACTACTTATGGGATGTGATAATCAATTTGATATAAATCTATATAGAAGTTATGTTAAGAATTTTGGATTGTAATACATTGATATAAAATATCACTTCAATAATATAACGACCCATACTTTACATACATTGTTATTACTTCAAAATTGAAGCACACTTATTACAACATATAAAAAAACCAAGAAAGGACCGTATAGGTATAGTGTCTTTAGAAACTGGGAAACATAAACAACTGGTTCATAAAGCATCAACTTTGCCTCCCACTTATTTCATCATATATAGAGTCCCTTTTTGGCATATCCTACTTAATTACCTTCTTCCTGACCTGGGGAAAGAAAACATACCAAAGGGTGAGCTCAAATGCTCAGTAAGGGTAAACAAAAGAAATATCAATCACATCGTATACACAAGCACATAACTTTTGGAAATCTTAACCTGCAAAAGAGATCATAATTTCATAACGTGGGATAAGTCATGGTAGTGAAATGTAATCACAATAATCATAACATAAAACATGAAACTTTGTGGCATACACACATAATCATAGAGAATCATTTCTTGTTAGTCAAGACTCATTTCCAAGACTATCTTAGTGGACAAAGTCCCTTTCTGAACCGAGTCACCCTCGTTTCAGTCCTGTTTCACTGAACCGGTATAACCTACCGTTCCAGCCATGTCTATCTAATGAGATATAAAATCTTTACCCAATGCATTGGGGGGAGATATAGGTCCCACCCATATCATAATGATACCATTCTTATGTGTGCCACAAAATCATAAATCATACATCATTGCATAACCCAAGTAATAAAAATGGGAATCTTAAACATCGTGACATTATAAAACAATTCATATAAGATAGAGGAATTCATAAATATAATTCCATCACAACATAATCAAATCAATGTAATAATAGGGATAGAAATATAACCCTTTATTATCTTAGATGGAAAATAATTTTGATAAAACACTTGAACTCCACTCTTGAGGAAAATATCCTTTCTACTTCAAAAACATTTTTCCTTTAATAACATGTCATATAATTTTAAACTAAAAGAAGTTGATTAGAAATAAACTTGAAAACTTGTAAAGGAAGCTTCTTGGAAGTAATGTTTTAAAAATCCATTCATGTCGTATAAGTTAAAAAAACATTCTTCCAGTACTTTTGTCGGAAAAGTCAAAAAGTACCTCATACGAAAAACGACAAAAGATTCCTTTAATATCTTTTAATAAAAACTCACCGAAGGGTAAAATTGGATTTAAACAATTTTAGGTGGATGGAAATAATATTACTTATTGAGGAAACATGGATGTGTATGATAAAATACACCCCAGTAAATACTAAAGTATAAACAATCTCGGATAAAAATGAGATTGTGATATTTCCCCTACCTTATGTCCGACTTGCTTTGTAAGTGTCCGAACCTCCTGTATAATGATTTAAATAATGTTATTGACTTATTCCAGAATCATACTTATTTTTATGATAACATATATGGTCATATTCTTAGCTTCTTAGTAATAATATTTCATTGCTACTTGTTATTCGGGTGTTTATAACTTTTTGTTCTTATGCGTGTTTTGTCGAATAAATTCTTATTCTTTTCTTTAGGTTATAGATACCTCATTTCCATAATGGTATTAGTGTAATATATATCATATTCATTCATTCAATTCATTTATATAATCATTATGAAATGAAGATCATGTAGAACGAGTCGCATCACATCGTGGAGACGGTATTCCGTACATACGCACGAGTGATGATATCGTTCCTATGATCGTGGAATTGTATTGGAGTATATGTATACTATTTCAGATTCAATATAACTTTATAATAGTCATATATAGTCATTATTTACACCATTATACCCATCCAAGTAAGGTGGTGGTGGAAAATAGATTACACCACAGCGTGGAGACGGTATTCCGTACGTACGCACGCGCGGTGATTTCTTTTTCCGTAGGATGGATAGATGGTGAAATAGGGTTGTTTCATACTTATAATAAAATATCAGTATATGAGTGATACTGATTTTATTACTTCATAATGAAACAACTAAAGAAGAAGTATAAGAAGAAATAAAGATGAAAGAATCGGTAACGGACATTGCCTCTTCTTTGAAGTGCTTCTTTGAGACCTTCTTTTAGGGCACTAAAATTGGTCTTTGAAGAAGACCAGAACATCTAGGATGTCTCTAGGGAAGTGGAGAGGAGAAATTTTCATGGGTTGGCCGATCTTGAAGGCTCAAAGTGGTGTGAGGAAGAGGGGGAGGAGGTGCCCTTTTATAAGGGAGGAGAGGGGCACCTTTGGAATAACAAAAAATATTATTTTATTATAAAGTCATGTTCGGTTTTAAATAGCTCCAAATTGATATATTTCAAAGATAAGGTGGGTATGGGTCGAAATAATCTCATCCAATAGAATTTAGACAAGTTTAGGTTCCTATTTTAACCTTATCATTTAGATTTAACATTAAGTTAAATAATTTTACTTTTACCATGTCTTCTTGTGTTCTTATACTATAAGGTTAATAAACTTACTATAAGCAGCCAAACGAACCCCAAGTTGTTTATTATTAATATATATAACCTTATCTAAGTCATTTGAACGAACCTTAGATTTTTAGGAATAAAATAACAATTACCAATATAATAGTTTTTTTAAAAACTATTTTATGCCAATTTTGACAGTATTTAGTAATTGATTTTTGTGAAAATTATAACAGAATTATTAGTTCAAAAAAAGTTAATTAACTCAATAATAACATGTCATATTAACCTATAATATTAGTGTGATTCATAAAAAGTCTCAAATTATATTTATTTTTGTGTTTATAACATCAATTATGTCAATATTTCATTAATAAGATAATTACCGCATCATCATTGTGTTATAAATAAATTAAATTATTTAATGTCTAAAAATTACAAATAAAATACCATTATGTAGGAAATCCTTTTATATTTCTATTTAATATTTATAGTCGAATTTATCTTATGTATAACCCCATATTAAAAATTATTTACTTATTAAAATTTGATTTTAACTATTTTAACCCTTCTTTAAATAAATTAATAATAAATGTCCTAATCTAATCCAAGTGGGCCTAAATGGTCATATTTTATTCCTAAGTTTGTTTTTGGTCGAATTACACTTGTCCAATAGAATTAGGACATGTGTTAGGGTAATAATAATATCATTTCTACCCTTAATTACCCTATTTACTTTTAACCGTGGTAAAAAAAGTAAAAAGTTACTATTCACCAAAAAATTATTTTCATCTCATTGAACCACATTTTACTTACTGACATCAACCGTGTGTCTCTCGGATTTTTGAAATTCCAATCACAGAAGCGGTAAAATTATGTTTTATGAAAAATTCGGTTTTTTAACTACCACTTAGTGGTTTCACTATTCATCAAAAATTGAAAGTTTTCAGAAAAATACCAAAATTTCACCCTAGGCTAATTTCGATATTCCGAATGCAAAAATGAAGTCCATTTTGAAAAATAAAATTTATAAAATTTCAAAAAGTGGTTATTACTATTCATAACGGCTAGTTTTAGTAATATTTTAATAGCATATCGTTGTTTAGTGAAACTCAGTATTGCGTACGACGCAAGCTATCGAGGAAGGTCGCGGTTTCGTGTAAAGCAAGCCAAGAAAGTGTTGTGTAGAAAAATATTCCTATGATGATTTATATAACATAAAAGTCTCGGGTGTTACAAATAATGTTTTAGCAGAGTAAGGAATGTTGATGTTGGTGATTTTTACAATAATGTAGAAAATAATAGATGTGTTCACTAATCCCCTATTAAAGGATTCATTTTAGAAATGATTATTATTGGGGTTCAACCGTACTCGTTTTTTAAGTTTTATTTTTGTGTTTCCATCACCTCTATTATTTACACTAAATTTTTATTATCAAAGGGGGAGTGAAAAAACATATAATAAAAGAATATATATTTTTAAAGGGGGATTATATTTAATGATATTTTTTCAAAAGGTAAAATCTATGACCTAGTTTGTTTGTGTATTTTAATAAATAATTTAAACTATTATAACATGTTTTTATGATAATATATATTGGAATTAGTTATACATAAGATCAATGAATATTTTTAAAAAGTAGAAAAAGAGATGTTTAAATAATTTGATCTTTGTTCTTATAAAAATTTATGAACAAGTGGATGCCATTTACATTAATGGGGAACAAGTAATTATTATTAAATATTCATTATTAATACATAATGTTCACTCATGCAGGACTATAATTGTTAATTTATGTATCATTACTAAGTGATTTGAGTTTTGAGAGTGATTTTCTTCAATGGTTGATAACAAAATGTAAAGGGGTGTATTTCTGTGATTAAGAACTAGTTAAGGGAGATTTTGAGATCATGATTCTATTGATTTTAGAAGTTTAAAAATAATCCCCTGGTATTATGAAGTTTTTAAAAATTGACAATAATTAGATATGAGAATATGTTGATAGGGTTCTTGTCTTTTCCTTTATTTACAACACATAAATAATGTTCAAAATAAACTGTTTTATTTGAGGTGAAGACTATATTAATTTTTGAAGGTGCCTGTAATAATAATTGATACATTATGATGTTATAGATGTAATAAGGCCATAATTTATGAAATTATGCCATAATTGTAAAATTATCAAGAATAAATCTTTGTTTCATATGATTAAATTTGGGATATGTAAGAGTAAATCCTCCATAGAAGAACAAATGGATGGGGGGATCTAGCTCTTGCTCCAGGCCATCGATGACCCAGGAGACAGTGGACTTTGTCCTGCTCCCCCTCCCACCAGAGGGGGAGAGAACTTTTTCATTCTATGTGGATGCCAATATGTGAAACTTGTCTCCCTTTTCCAATACCATCATTATTCCTCCTTTCCAAAAAATTTCTCTTTTCCATATGGTTCTCGATTTAGTCAATGGAATTCAATAGTTCTATCTCTATGCATCAGAGTTCTTGAACTCCTCATCATTACTCATTCTAACATTGGTTTTTCATTTTAAGAATCTCCATCCATTAGTATACCTCTACTAAAAATTTAAATTTTTATTAAAACCATTTTAAGGAAAAATTGGAAACCAAAGATAACTAACAGGCTACCACTACGTTCTGAAAGAACTCACAAAATGATTAAACACAAGACTAATTTTGCTTAACCCATCTACTCTATAAAGTTCCCAGTGCACTGTACTAACCTGGATAGATGGTTCTTCTCTGATAATCTCTTCAAGGTGAGAAATCATCCTTTCTATTTTCTGAATAAATTCCTCTTAGTTGATTTTACTCTGATTGAAGCCTCTGGACATAATTCTATCATGTTTATCTAACCACACTTCTTGAAATCGTCAGTAGACATATTTTATAGATTTTTCTTTGATGTGTGGGGTTTATAGGACTAGGAAACAATCAGGCTTATTGATAATCGACACATTATGATCCATTTTTCCTCAGAAGAGGATATATTATTAGCTTGGTCTAGTGCCCCCCCCCTCGAGTCCACAACAGACTCCTCTTCTTCCTATTAATGTGGTCCTACATGTTCCATATAAACCATAACCCACCTAAAATAACTACTTAGGTAAGTTTCCCTGAACTTCCCCTCCTCTTTCAAAGCCATTAAATCATTCACATGATTGTAAATTTAGTGGGATGGAAATTATGCTTTGATAGTAGAATTTGTGTGGTTTGTCACCCAATTCCTATAATCTTTTTTGTCGAGGTTAATCTATCTCAAATGGAAATGGATTTTTTTTTTGTATTTAGGTTCGATTGGAATTTTGATAAAAGAAACTTGTTCATTTGGAGAAGTAGTTTCATTACTATTCTGCTTGAAAATGTCTCGGTCATATATTGGAAGCATTTAGGCATGGGAAGTCAAATGTGGGGGGACCAGGCCCTTATAGAAATGGTCAGGAACCTATGGAGTATGACTAGAAGGGTGTTCATTTTTATGGATACATGGATCCATTGGTTCCTACTCATAATGAGGCTCATCCGAGGGAGAATGATCCAAAAGTGGTTGATGTATTCAGCAGGATGAAACATGAATTTGAAATTGTAGAAGTGAAGACCAATCCTGGATCTTGGGGGGCTTGAGGGTATGGGTGCTTCATGTCATTCATTATCATCACAGGAATCTTCATATGCAGAGGTGTTATTTAGAAATGGGGCTAGTAACAAGGAGATAATTTAGGGGATATGGGAAGTGTGAAAAAGACTTGGATCTACCCCTAGTGTGGCTGTCCAATAATCATTTAATTTTTTTTGTATAAGATATAACTCATGGAATGCAGTCTATCAGGGTTATTTAGGTAAAAACCAATTTCCTTGGCACTAGGAAGGATAATACAAGAATTCAGCTAAAAAAATGGTATGATGGTATGGACATTGAAGGTTCAGTTTAGGATCAAACTGAAATAATATAGGAAAAGTTTTCTTATGAAGGATAAGGCCTCTCAGGGGAAGAGGCAAGCGATGACATCTCCAGCCTATTTTTAGGAGACAGTGAGACAAGGAGTCAACGAATAGGGCCTCACAATTAAAGGAGGTGGAAGGTTAGTAAAGTAAAAAAGGACCTCAGTTGATTTATTATTATTAAAAAAAACACACAAATGTATAAAAGAGTATACCTTACTACCTAATCCAATGGGGAAAAGATATTACAAGAAAAAGAGGCCCTAGGACAGAGACACAAAAATTATTAATGAGAAAGACTAAAAGAATCTCCAGCATGAATGTTATTTGATAGTTAGTGAAAATAATATGGATGAAGTGATGGAAAAAATAGATAGGTAACAAGATTCTATGGTGGTGGTAGAACACTCCTACAATGAGGACTCTAATGATCAGGTTAATCCCAATATGGGAGAGTCCATTATCCTGAAGAAAGAGAAATTCAATGAGGTTCCAACCTCAGACCTTATAATTCACTTGGAGGAGAATATTTTGGATGATTGGATTCCAATTCTTGGCTCTCAATAGGATGCTGATCGGATGTATTAGAGAGAGATACTAGTGGAAACCAAAAAAGAGAAGATGGATTGGATCAACAAGAAAGGAAAAATTCTGGTTAGAGATTTTAATATAGGTGAAATGACTTTGGAGGAGTACATCCAAATATGGGATAAGATGGATTATTGGTTAGAAGATCTTATCAAGTATGATCTATCTATATTGGTAAGTAGATTCCACTTAAAATTATATAAGGATAATGTGTCTAATAGGATGAAATTATACTTCAATAGATCCACCGTCTCATATGGTACCTGATGGTCGTATTCTGAAAATCATGGGTTTTCACTTTCCCTTAAAGTGTTTTCTAAATAAAAAGTACCTTTCATTCAGTAAGAGTAAATCTTCCTAAAGTAAGAGTTAATCAGAAAAAACCTCAGGTTTTATACCATCAATGAAATTTACATTTAATGATTTTTTGAGTTGTTATTATAGTTAATTAATCACACTATGATGAGGATAACATGAGAAATTGGTCATGTTTTAAATTAAAGGTTTTAGGGAGTCCTATTGCCGTGGTGTATCAGATACTGCAATGTAATGTGATTAATATTTTTAGTAGAATGTGATGTATGATAATTTATAGTGAATTAGGTATTTTAATCCCCAACATTATCACACGTGTGAGGAATAAATCAATATAAGAATAATCATGTGAGTTGAATAGTGATTGTGATGAGAATAATGAGATCATATCTTGAGTGGACCTATGAAAGAGTATAAATAAATTTATATAACAGTTACTTTTGGAGAATTATTAAATATTTTATAGGCCATGAAATTTTTTTTTATCTCTGAAATTAAAGGTCTTGGGGTTTATTCCACCGTGGAGGGAGCCATTCAAAAATGGAAGAAGTTGTTTTTAAGTGGCTAGAGAAAAAATAGTTTATCATGATAAAATGGGAAGTGTCACTCCATGATTGAAGGAAAATTTGTAAATCTAGTAATTCCTATGTGGTCCACATTATGCTTTAATGACTAATCATACTCAAACCTTTTGGATTCCCAATAACATCAAAGTGTGTCTACAAGTCCTAAATATATCTGATGGCTGAAAAATTAAAGAGAATTGATGATGGGGAAGTTCTCATCAATATAGTGGTGGGAATTATGCCACAAAATAGAGTGATTTAGGATTTGTTATAGTGGTTTTCAGATAGATTATAAGAGGATAAATTGAAGAATATGGGGAAGAAGAAGAAGAAGGAAACAATTAATGAAGAGATATCACAAAAATAACATTATATCGTTCTATGATTGGAGAAAATATATCTTTATTGAAATTTAAATTTTATATATTTGTTTTTATGGTATCACATTACACAGGTCTTGAGATAAACTGTGTAATACATAATATTAAAACATAACAAGTAAAAAAATAATCTAAAGAACTATTATAGAATTCAAATTCTATTATTTCATCATAATAGCACAACACATAAGAGTATAAGAAAAAAATTAGAAAATTAAATTAACAATAATTTCTAAAATAAGTACCATAAAACAAGTAACAATATAAGATAACACAATAAACATTAACTCTTTGGGATCATGCTCTAAAAATAATAACAAGTACATGCGATAAATTTCTATTATGAAGAAAAAGATAAGCAACTGAATAGAAATAGTATATGAATTAAGATAAGTATATGAATGATTATAGGATGTTAGAATTATGTGTATATACAAGGGGTAATATGAACATTAGAATCATACCATTGGAACATTATCATTGGAATCAGACCATTGGGAATCAAACCATTCAAATAATAATGTAACTATTATTCATACAAGTTTATAATAAAATAAATAAAATGATTTGATAAAAATTTAATCAATAGTTATTAAAAAATTATGTGATTAATAATATAATTTTATGTATTTCTTAGACTAAAAATAAGATTTACTAAAAAAAGTGTTTTTAAATTTTTTTCACCAAAAAATGATTATAAAATAAAAAAACTGTTTTTATTAATAAAATAAAATTATTTAATATAGAAAATTATTTTCCTAAAAAAAGAATTTAAATTTTGAAGTAGAACCTCAAAATTATCCAATTTTTAATTTTTCATAATTTTCCATGATAATAGAATTTTTTAGTAAATAGTAAAATCTACTACGCATATACAATAATTATTATGAAATAATTATGATGTAAAAATGATATAACAAGTAATATAAGTAAATTCATTAAAAAATTTATTTTACTAATATAACGTGTTATAATGAATTAAAATGAATTTCCAAACCTATAAAAAACTTTCTAAAATCTAAAATGGAAATTGAGGTTTAAAAAATATTTTATGGAAAAATGATATTTTCATTTCCAAAATAATATATAATAATAGAGTTTGGTTATCAAACATCAAAATTTGAAATGTCATGTCTCAAATGTAAAAAAACATGAGTTAAAACCATGGTAAATCTGATGGTTTTTCATTTTCTACAAACCATATTTAAAAGGACTATGTTTAGAAATTAATAATGAATTGTCCCTCATTTTCTATAAATACCAAATTATACACCAATTCCTCTTCGCTCCATAATTAGTGACCATATTTATACTTAAATTTTCTCCCCCAATATTCCGTCCAAGGATATTTGATGTTCTAAGGTGTTCTTTTCAAGATTAATGAAATAACTTTTTAAGGTAAGGGTTCACAATCTAATTTCTTTTTTTATTTGTTTAAACCTTACAAATTCATTTTCATTTCAAAATGAATTGTTATTATGGATCGTTATTATAAATTTATTAATTTTTTTATTAATGATATATCTCTATTCCCTCCAATTTTATCACCTTTATAATATGTTATAACGATTAAAAATTCCTATCAACATGAACTCCATTACCCAAGTCCCTGTATATTCAATGTATTTGTGGTATTATATATATATTTTATCTAATAGGTGTACTTTTCATAAGTAAGGATGACTAAAATTTACTTGGTGTATCCTCTATCTTGTCCTATGTTTATTAAACTCACATTTGTAATAATTTTACATTTTCCATCAATGCATGCGAACTTGGAAGTTTCTACATGAAGGAAGTTTGTATCCATTGTAATAACCTGAGATTTTATGAGAATTATTATTTTTAATTTCTTTGATGTATTTTGTTGTACGCTACACCAAGTTTAGCATGTACTATACGCAACACTGTATTAGCTTATAGTATACGCAACACTATTCTTGGATCGTGTTACGTATAATTTCAAGTTCGTTTTTTTGGAAATTATTATACCCAACATTAAGTATAGATTTTGTTTAATGTATACAGGAAATATTGTTGGATTCTGTTATAAGGAACAACAAGGTATTCTTGCACTATACGCAACCCTGACTTGGCTTACATTACACGCAATTGCAACCTTCCTCGATAGCGTGTGTAGTACGCAATACCGAGTTTCACTAAACGATATATTATTATAATATTTTTATGAACTAGATATTATGAGTAGTAATACCCACTTTTTGAAACTTTATCATTCAAAATAGACTCCATTTTTGGATTCAGAATATCGAAATTAACCTAGGGTGAATTTTTTGTATTTTTCTAAAACATTCAATTTTTGATGAATAGTGAAAACACTAGGTTACTATTTAAAAACCGACTTTTTATTTAAATAATTATTTAATTTATTTAAATTTATTTTTGGTCAAAATTGATACATAATACCTATATATGTTCAATGTAATACATTAGAGTCATTTTATAATAATTTTAGAAATATAAAAATTTTGTGGAACTTTTCACCGTCTTTTACCCACCTCCTAGGAGAAATTGGAAATTCACATAAAACTTAATTTTACCGCTTCTATGAGTGAAATTTCGAAAATCCGAGAGACATGATTAATATCAAAGACTAAAATGTGGTTCAATGAGATGAAAATAATTTTTTTTAAATAGTAACTTTTTACTTTTATATACCACGGTTAAAAGTAAATAGGGTAATTAAGGGTAAAAATGATATTATTATTACCCTAACACATGTGATAATTCTATTGGATAAGTGTAATTCGACAAAAAACATCCTTAGGAATAAAATATGACCATTTAGGTCCACTTGGATTAGATTAGAACATTTATTATTAATTTATTTAAAAAAGGGTTAAAATAGTTAAAATCAAAGTTTAATAACTAAATAATTTTTAATATAGGGTATTAATTAGATAAATTCGACTATAAATATTCATTGGAAATATAAAAAGATTTCCTACATAATTGAATTTTATTTATAATTTTTAGACATTAAATAATTTAATTTATTTATGACAAAATTATGATGTAGTAATTATCTTATTAATGAAATATTAACATAATTGATGTTATAAATACCCAAATAAATGTAATTTGAAACTTTTTATGAATTACACTAATTTTATAGGTTAATATGAAATTTTAGTATTGATGAAATTAAAGTTTTTCAAACTAATCATGACGTTTTAATTTTTACAAAAATCAATTACCAAATAGTGTCAAAATCGACTTAAAATAGTTTTTAAAACAAATATTATATTATTAATTGTTATTTTATTCATAAAAATCTAAGGCTCGGACAAATGACTTAGATAAGGTTATATATATTAATAATGAACCACTTGGGGTTCTTTTGGCTTTTTATAGTATGTTTATTAACCTTATAGTGTAAGAAAACAAGAAGACACAGTAAAAGATAAATTATTTAACTTAGAGTTAAACCTAAATTATAAGGTTAATATATTAACCTAAACTTGTCTAAAATCTATTGGTTGAGAGGATTTAGACCCATCCCCACCTTATCATTTAAATAAATCAGTATGGAGCTATTAAAAATTGAATATGACTTTATAATAAAATAATATTTTCTGTTTTTCCTAAGGTGCCCCTCTCCTCCCTTATAAAAGAGAACCTCCTCCCTCTCTACCTCACACCACTTTGAGCCTTGAAGCTCGGCTGACCCCAGACAATTTCACTTCTCCACTTCCCTAGTAATATTCTAGAGGTCCTGGTCTTCTTTAAAGACAAGCATTAGTGCCCTAAGAGGAGGTTTCAAAGAGGATTGTTGACGAAGATGTAATATCTGTTACCGATTCTTTCAAATTTATCTCTTCTTCTACTTCCTCTTCTTTAGTTGTTTCAATATAAAGTAATAACATCAGTATCACTCATATACTGATACGTTATTATAAATATGAAACATCCCTATTTCACCTTTTATCCATCCTACGGAAAATGAAATCACCACGTGTGCGTACGTACGGAATACTGTCTCCACGCCGTGGTGTCATCTGTTTTCCAACACCACCTTACATGGATGGGTATAATGGTCTAAAGAAAAACTATATATTATTATCGTAATGTGATTTTGATTCTGAAATAGTATACATACACTTCAATACAATTCCACTATCATGGGAATGATATCATCGCTCGTGCGTACGTATGGACTACCGTCTCCACGACGTGATAAGATTCATTCTCCATGTTAACCACTCATGAATGATTATAAAGTGTATATAATGAATAATAATGAGATATATGACATAATAATGATACAAGATTTATTTATATATATATATTTCATCTACTTAATTACATTCAATTCAATAAGGAAACGAAAAGAGTGTTTATGCGTACGTACGGCCTACCGTCTCCATGAACAGTGTATTTCATTCCATTTATCGATCTATCATATATATATGTATATGCTGAATATATAATATATATAAATCATGTTTTACATTCTGGAATTAATTAAATCAGGATATAAGTAATAATATCAAGAACAACAAGTTGAAACACATACAATAAATGAAACGATTTTACCCAAATCACTGCTTTTACATCGAATTTACAAACGAACCGGTAATATAAGGTCATAAGTAAACTATATATGATATCATAACAATGAATATTATTCTGTAATAAGTAAATGACATTATTTAAATCAATATACAGCAGGTTCGGATACATATGAAGCATATCAGACATAAGGTAAGGGATAACTATTCCAATCTCGTTCTTATCTGAGATTGTTATTCGTAAGTATTTACTGGGGTTATTGTTATCATCCATGCCCATGTTTTCAAAAAAAAATCATGTATTTTTAAAGTCATTTTTACCCATTTTTGAAATTTACCACATGTTATGAAAGGAATTTTACTTCTGTTTACCACACGTGGAACCTTTTGACTTTTCCGAAAAAAGTACGAGAAGAATGTTATTCTTAACTTATACGGCGTGAACGGATTTTTACAGTTTCATAATGCCTCATTTTCATGAAGCATACTCTACAATATTTTATGACTATTTTCAACAAAATACATTTATTTTAAAATTTATTGGAATTTTGTGAAAAGAGAACGATTTTGAAGAAGAAAGGATATTTTCCTCAAGAATTCATTTCAAGTGTTTTATCAAAACCATTTTCCATCTAAGATGACATTATTTCATATGTGTATGTTTCAAGTATAATTTCTCTATGATTTACAATATTTCAATTTTCTTATGATGAAATATCCATTTGTTTTATATGTATTATTTGATTAGGGGATGATGTTTATGAAACCCATTTTATTCTTTGGGTTATAATGAATATTTTAAGTTTATTTTGTGGCATAAGTAAGAATTATTTCATTATGAGATTGGTGGGACCTATATCTCCCTCCAATGAATTGGGTAAATATTTTTATCTCATGATATAGACATGTCTAGAATGATATGTTAATATGGTTCAGTGTTACAGGACTAAAACGAGGAGTGAAATCGATTCAGAAAGGGACTTTTTCCACTAAGATGGTCTTGGCAGTAATGCCTTGGCTACTATGGAAATCATATCATGTGCTTAATGTTTTTCCACAATTACAAGTTTTATTTCCAAGCTATTTTATCATGATTGATGTTCCATTATGATCTATGCCTTAATTACTTCCATGTTTTATGTCATTGCTCAAGATTTTGATGTTTAAACATTATGTTCATGTTTTTAAGTTCAAATTTATATGATTTATTTTATTTTATCCATGCTTACCCTTACTGAGCATTTGAGCTCACCCTTTGTATTTTTTCTTTTCCCTAGGATATAATTAAAGGTTTTAGGTAAGAAAACCAAAAGGGGAAGATCTTTATGGGAGACGTTGAAGAACTTTCACCATGATTAGAAGATTACATTCCGAGTTTCGAAAGACACTAAACTATTACGGTCCATTGGTGTCTGTTTTTGTAATGTATTAAGTATTCCGAAAAAGTAATGTAATGTATATGTATGTCAAGATTTGGGTCTCTACATTTGGTATTAGAGGAAAGGTTTAGTTAACCTTTGGATACTAGGATGCGAAAACTTTAGTGACATCTCTAGAGATATTACTAAGGTATGTCTAGGGATGTCCCTAAGGTATAGTATACGTATAAGTTATAGTCCAAGAAATATAGAAACGATATTAGAATTAAACATAAGATGTTAGATATAGAAGGTACTCCCCATTTATTATGTTGTTTTCCCTAGCATGATTTTTTCCTCTTACACTATTCTTTTTGGGTTTTAGACGATGGTGAGAACCCGAAGGAACCGTGTTGATAGATGTAATGGGAAATGTAATAATTGTCCTCCTGAACAACCAAATGTGATTGGAGATTGAGTGAAAAATATTATTTCTATACTTACACAAGATATGAATCATTCTAGATTTCTAAATGATCAGAGAAGGGAACAATATTCTATTGAGTCCTTCATGAGGCAACGTCCACCTTCTTTCAACGGGTCTTCTGATCCACTTGTTGCTGAACAGTGGATCAGTACCATTGAAAAGATATTTTCCATACTTCGCTGTTCGGAACATGATAAAGTCATTCTAGCTGTTTACCATTTAGAAGGTGAAGCAGACCAGTGGTGGACTCTAATTAATAATACAATGCCCCAAGATGAAATTGAATCCATGGAATGGGACGAGTTCAAGAACTTGTTTTTTAGTAAGTACTTCCCTCGTATTCTTTAAACAAAGATGGAAAAGGAGTTCCTTGAGCTTAAGAAAAAGGATGATGAATCTATCAGTATATACGAAGAAAATTTTACAAGGCATGAAAGGTATGCATCTGGCTTTATCATCCAACCTGAAAGTAAAGTTGATCGATTATTTAGTGGCTTAAAACCAAGTCTTCGAAAGGCATTAGCTATAAGAGACTTCAGTAGCTATGAATAAATTTTGCGTTGTGCTATCAAGGTAGAACTAGAAGTTGGTGTAACATATCCATCTCATGGTTTTGAAAAGAAACGAAAGATGGAGTTCAAGGAGAAATCTCAGAATAATGGTGAAAAGAATATTAATGTTTCTTTATGATCAATGTTTGGAAAGAATCATGGTGGAGATTTTCTTAAAGGGACTAGAAAATTTTTTATGTGTGGAAAAGAAGGTCATAGAGAAGCTGAGTGTCGAAGTAATGGAAAAAGGATTACTATTAATGTGAAGAAATAAAAGACTGTAGAGAACACACCACCAACACTTCAATGCTTCAAGTGCAAGGAAATGGGGCAGTATGTTATTCAATGCCCTAATCTAAGGGTTAATGATGATCGACATGAGCAACCACTTAAGGAAAATAACAAAGGGAAGTCACATGAAATCACTATTGGCGATGTTGAATATGACAACAATGTGGTGGAATGATTAAGTGTTTATGTAATGGGATTCCAAAATAATGTTCTATATAGTATCATGGAATATTGGAATATTTATGTATTGGTCTATTGTGGTTTTCAATAATTGTATGGTACAGGTAACCATAGAAAGTGATCGAGATATTTTTGGAAAGAAGATGATATGATCATAATGAAGGGATAAGGAGAAAATGATATGTTTAATAGTATTCATGAGCTCATGACTGATATAAGGAAAACGTTATATCATGGTTTGAGTATATAGAATTTTTTGATTTTGGTATGTGGAAAGAGTTAACTTTTGACAGCATTCATGTTTTCACTAAGATTCAATGGGTATTCATTTTTCAAGAGAATACAAGAATAAGGTATTCACATGTTTGAAATGCGATCAAAAAGATATATCTTTTGATATATGAGGGATAAATGATGGTATTTACATGCTCAGTAGATGACATTTCTAGTAATCGTTTTCTTTATACTATAAGATTGGATAGAAGTATTTTGGATAAGACTAATGATTGGAAGGGATTATGTTGGACATAAGTTAGTATTGATTAAGGATATAACTTTTTCAATATTATTAATGGAATGTTATAATAATGATGTTTTAGAGAAAGGATAACCTGCAGGATGGGCGACAACCCGCCGCGTCAGACAAGGATGTGAGAATCGAACCCACAACCAAAGTGCGACAGCCCTTTTTCGCCTACCACTAGCCTACAGGAAGTCCCTGGTTAGTAGAAACTGGTTTTATTTTATTAAGCTCTATGATAGCTGAAGTATAAGTCCATTTTAGCAACCATATACTATTAATCTCAGTAAAGAAGGACTTCTGTATATTTAATAAATTGTGCAAAACCTTTTGCGATAGAAATAGATGGAATGACCTACCATTCTATCGCATAATCTGCTAACACTTCATAGAAGACAAATTCAACTTCATTTCATTAAGAGATGAAGTGGAAATTTTTCGAGGCACGAGCAACGGTGAGATTGTACCAAAATCAAGTAAGTATTTCTTTTAATTCAAAAATTCTTCAACTTTAGGGAAATGATCTTGTAAACAAAAAATGTTGTCATAAGTGTCCTCGTATACGATGAATCAGCTGGTACCTTAGATCATCACAAATTTATGGCATTGTGATTGTTGGCTATTTCATAGCTGTTTCCTCTACCACTCTCCATCATAACATGATGGATATATTTCTATTCCATATCCATATTTTCAGCTATGTTCTCCTATGTGGAAACCCAGTAATTAGTTAATTTGGGTAACCGTTACATTTCATACATTAGTCTTTAAAGTTGAGTTTTTTTATTCCATTTTATGATGTGGGTTTCATTTAGAGAAACATTCAAGTAGAAAACCATTTGTAACCCCGACGAATTTCGAGGGAAAAATTCATTTTAAGGGGGGTAGATTGTAACAACCAGAGATTTTATGAGAATTATTCTTTTTTAATTTATTTGATGTATTTTTTTTGTATGCTACACCAAGTTTAGCTTGTACTATACGCAACATCGTAATAGCTTACAGTCTACGCAACACTATTCTTGGCTCGTGTTACATACAATTTCAAGTTCGTTTTTTTTGGAAATTATTCTACTCAACATTAAGTAAAGATTTTGTTTAATGTCTAAATAAAATATGGTTGGATTCTGTTATACGAAACAACAAAGGAGTCTTTCACTACACGCAACCCTGACTTAGATTACATTACACGCAATCGTGACCTTCCTCGATAGCGTGTGTAGTACACAATATCAAGTTTCACTAAACGAGATATTATTATAATATTCTTATGAACTAGCCGTTATGAATAGTAATACCTACTTTTTGAAATTTTATAAATTTTATCTTTCAAAATGGACTTCATTTTTGGATACAGAATATTGAAATTATCCAAGGGTGAATTTTTCGTATTTTTCTGAAAACATTAAATTTTTTATGAATAGTGAAAACACAGGGATACTATTTAAAAACTAACTTTTTATTTAAATAATTATTTATTTTATTTAAATATATTTTAGGTAAAAATTGATACATAATACCTATATAATTTCAATGTAATTAATTGTAGTCATTTTATAATAATTATATATATATAAAAATTTTATTGAACTTTTCACCATATTTTACCCACCTCCTAGGAGAATTTGGAAATTCACATAAACCATAATTTTACCGCTTCTGTGAGTGGAATTTCGAAAATCCGAGAGACGCAGTTAATATAAAAGACTAAAATGTGGTTCGATGAGATGAAAATAATTTTTGGTGAATAGTAACGTTTTACTTTTATTTACCACGGTTAAAAGTAAATAGGGTAATTAAGGGTAAAAATGATATTATTATTACCCTAAAACATGTCCTAATTCTATTGGATAAGTTTAATTCGACCTAAAACAACCTTAGAAATAAAATATGACAATTTAGGTGCACCTGGATTAGATTAGGACATTTATTATTAATTTATTTAAAGAAGGGTTAAAATAGTTAAAATCGAAGTTTAATAAGTAAATCATTTTTAATATAGGGGTATACATAAGATAAATTCAACTATAAATATTCATTAGAAAGCTGATAATATTTCCTACATAATGTAATTTTATTTATAAGTTTTAGACAATAAATATTTTAATTTATTTATGACACAATGATGATGCAGTAATTATCTTATTAATGAATTATTAACATAATTGATGTTATAACTACCCAAATAAATGTAATTTGAGACTTTTTATGAATTAAACTAATTTTATAGGTTAATATGACATGTTATTATTGATGAAATTAACTTTTTTTGAACTAATCATGATGTTTTATTTTTTACAAAAATCAATTACCAAATAGTGTAAAAATCGACATAAAATAGTTTTTAAAACAAATATTATATTATTAATTGTTATTTTATTCATAAAAATATAAGGATAGGACAAATGACTTATATAAGGTTAGATACATTAATAATAAACCACTTGGGGTTCGTTTGGATGTTTATAGTATGTTTATTAACCTTATAGTGTAAGAAAACAAGAAGACACGGCAAAAGTTAAATTATTTAACTTAGAGTTAAACCTAAATTATAAGGTTAAAATATGAACCTAAACTTGTATAAAATCTATTGGTTGAAATAATTGAGACCCATCCCCACCTTAGATTCTAAATAAATCAGTTTGGAGCTATTAAAAACCGAATATTACTTTATAATAAAATAATATTTTACGTTTTTCCTATGGTGCCCCTCTCCTTCCTTATAAAAGGGCACCTCCTCCCTCTCTTCCTCACACCACATTGAACCTTCACGCTCGGAAAAACCCTTCCAATTTATCTTCTACACTTACCTAGTAATATTATAGAGGTCCTGGTTATCTTAAAAGACCAACATTAGTGCCCTAAGAGGAGGTTTCAAAGAGGCTTCTCGAAGAAGAGGTAATAATCGTTACCGATTCTTTCAAATTTATATCTTCTTCTACATCCTCATATTTATTTGTTTCATTATAAAGTAATAACATAAGTATCACTCATATACTGATATGTTATTATAAATATGAAACATCCCTATTTCACCTTCTATCCATCCTCCGAAAAATGAAATCACCACACGTGCGTACGTACGGAATACCGTCTCCACGCCGTGGTGTAATCTGTTTTCCACCACCACCTTAATTGGATTGGTATAATGGTGTAATGAATAAATATATATGATTATTTTAATGTGATTTTGATTATGAAATATTATACATACACTTCAATACAATTCCATGATCATGGGAATGATATCATCGCTCATGCGTACGTATGGACTACCGTCTCCACGACGCGATGAGATGCATTCTCCATGTTAACTATTCATGAATGATTATAAAGTATATATAATGAATAATAATGAGATATATGACATAATAATGATACCTGATTTATATATATATATATATGTCATCTACTTAATTCCATTCAATTCAATAAGGAAACGAAAACATCGTTTATGCGTACGTACGGCCTACCCTCTCCATGAACGGTGTATTTAATTAAATTTATCGATATATCATATATATATATATATATATATATATTCGGAATATATATTATATATAAATCATTTTTTACATTCTGGAATTAAGTAAATCAGGATATCAGTAATAATATCAAGAACAACAAGTCGAAACACGTACAATAAATGAAACGATTTTACCCAAATCGCTACTTTTACATCAAATTTACAAATGAACTGGTAATATAAAGTCATAATTAAACTATATATGATATCATAACAATGAATATGATTATGTAATAAGTCAATTACATTATTTAAATCATTATACAGGAGGTTCGGATACATACGAAGCATATCAGACATAAGGTAAGGGATAACTATTCCAATCTCGTTCTTATCCGAGATTGTTATTCGTAAGTATTTACTGGGGTTATTGTTATCATCCATGCCCATGTTTTATAAAAAAATCATCTATTTTTAAATTCATTTTTACCCATTTTTTAAATTTACCACATGTTATGAAATTAATATTACTTTTTTTTACCACACGAGGAACTTTTTGACTTTTCCGACAAAAGTTCGAGAAGAATGTTATTTTTAACTTATATGGCGTGAAAAGATTTTTATGGTTTCATAACGCCTCATTTTGATGAAGAATACTCTACAAGATATTATTACTATTTTAAAAAAAAACACATTTTTTTAAAATTTCATGGAATTTTGTGAAAAAAAATGATTTTGAAGAAGAAAGGATATTTTCCTAAAGAATTCATTGCAAGTGTCTTATCAATACGATTTTCCATCTAAGATGACATTATTTCATATGTGTATATTTCAAGTATAATATCTCTATGATTTACATTATTTCATTTTTCTTATGATGAAATATCTATTTGTTTTATATGGATTATGTGATGATGGGATGATGTTTATGAAACCCATTTAATTTTTTGGGTTATAATGATTGTTTTAAGTTTATTTTGTGGAACAAGTAAGAATGATTTCATTATGAGATGGGTGGGACCTATATCTCTGTCCAATTCATTGGATAATGATTTATATCTCATGAGATAGACATGGCCGGAATGGTAAGTTAATCCGGTTCAGTGTTACAGGACTGAAATAAGGAGTGAACTCGATTCAGAAAGGGAATTTTTCCACTAAGATGGTCTTGGCAGCAATGCCTTGGATACTATGGAAATAATATCATGTGATTAATGTTTTTAAACAATTAAATGTTTTATTTCCAAGCTATTTTATCATTATTGATGTTCCATTATGACCTATTCCTTACGTACTTCCATGTTTTATATCATTGATCAAGATTTTGATGTTTAAACATTATGTTCATGTTTTTAAGTTCAAATGTATATGATTTTTTTTTATCCATGCTTACCCTTACCGAGAATTTGAGATCACTCTTTATATGTTTTCTTTTCCCCAGGATATAAAGAAAGTTTTTAGGTAAGAAATCCAAAAGGGGAAGATCTTTATGGGAGATGTTGAAGATCTTTTACCATGATTAGAAGATTACGTTCCGAGTTTCCAAAGACACTAAACTATTACGGTCCTTTGGTGTCTATTTTTGTTATGTATTAAGTATTCCTCAAAAGTAATGTAATGTCTATGTACGTCAAGATTTAGGTCTCTACATCCATAATGCATACAAAATATGAATAAGAAATAGTTATATTTTTTAGAGAGGATCTTAAATCAATTTTTGGTCTCCTAAGAATGAATTTTTTTATTCAATTGCTATTTTCTATTTATGTCATTGTACCATGAAGGCACCCTGTACCATTACTTCATTATGATTCCTTGGATAAGGACACTTTCCATTACATTGTGAATATTCTATAGTTTCTATGTGGATTATTGTATATTAAAATATATTTTTATATAATTCTATATAATTTATAAATATTGATATTATGTCTATCCATTATTTTTATATGGAATATTATTTATTACTTAACCATGACTATGTATGTAGTTCCTTAGGTAACATTATAAAATTTTTTCTTTATCCATTCTCTTCTTAAGTTGGATGTGTTTGACATATTATGAGATGAGTAGGGATTGAAATGATATAGCCACTCGATGAATCGATAAGTCTTATAAGAAAAAATAGTTGGGTATTTGGTGTATGCCTTACCTATTTATGTATGATATATTATCATAAAGCCTTGATTGTCCGTTTGTGATGTACAACATTATACATTCCATAACCATGACATATGTTGTTTTTATCCATGTCTTTTATTTATTTCCAGTATTATGTCACCCAAGGATATATTATTATCATGTTATTATCACAATGGATTTTATTTGGTTATTTTTTTCTGTTAGATTATGCATTTCTGATTATGTTATGTTAGATTCTAATATATGACACCCCTTACTGAGTATTTGAGGTCACCCCTTTATATTTTTTCTCATTTACCGACGAAACCATGAATATTACTACATGTTAAATATGGATTTTAATGGATAAATAATAATGTTTTCATGTTTTTAGATGATGTAACATAATTTTTCAATGTAATGTAATGATGATTTATGTAACTTGTTTCCTAATATAAGTAAAATATTGAATCATATGGTCTATATTTTCTATACCAATATAATAAAATAACCCTCAATGACATGTTACTAGAGTCAGGGTGTTATAGTTGGCATCATGGAAATTTTAGTAGAAACCTTATGAACTATATATTCAAAAAAATAGAAACCAATAATAAAATGTAGGTTATTCTAGAATTTTTTATAGATAGGTAGAACACCTGAATTTAATTTTTGACAAATGAATAGTGATTATACACTTTGATTCATAATTTATAGTTTTATTCATAGTATAATAAACTATATTATATTGTTAAGAAATGATACATAATGAAAGGAATGAAAACCATGTCAACACCCATAGTCAATTTATAGAATTCTATCTTGAGAGAGCCTGTGGGACAGGTGTTCGGGTTTAATATATTATCACTCTAGTAGGATAGGTTATGTATGATATGATGAATAAACATTCATGCATAGGATAACTTAATAACATTAAATAGTAATAATGACATTGAATCATTTCAGGTGGAAACAATATCTATTATTAAATGGAACTACTAATCTATTAGTTAAATCACAATTGGTAAGGTTTTTAGAAAATATATTGCTTACGTTTGGATATTATGAAATGGGGTAGTTTACTTTGGATTTATATCATCTAAAGGTAGATTGTGGTCAATTATGGCATTTAATTCAAAAAACTAAGAATGTGGGGGAGATAAAGAGTATGTAATTCAATACTATTAAAGTGATATTATTTAACATTTAATTTCTGCATGAGAAATCAGATGATATGGAATTGAAATTCATAAATTTATGAAAAAATAATGACGAATTTATTTCTTAATATAAGGGTATCTTTATAATTTTATCAATTCATGGTGTATATTTTATATAAAAACCTAAAAGAAATATTGAGCAATTCTTTTATAGATTAATTCGAAGTCTCATAAGGGTATTGGTCTCTTAAAAATTAGAGATAGTGATACATGAAACCAAGGTTAAGAAGGATTTAAAAAAGTCTTATATTTTCAAAGGTAATTAAGAGAAGAATAGGGTATATAATCACCATATTGAAATAAATTTTACTAAGGATAAGTAAGAAAGGGTATAATTTCCCACATTTAATGATTGTGGAAAGAAACATCGTTGGGAATGGTTTAAATGCTTGGGAGTTTTCATTAATTATGATGATAAAGACATTCAATCTCATGATTGAAATGGAAAGAGAGATGCCAATAATGTACAACACATCAATTGTAGGGAATTAGAACACTATTTAAACTAATACATTAATATTAAAGGGAATTTACCTCAGAAGAGGACAAGGGATAAAGGCCATTGTTATGAAATCACAACAAAAAAGTTTGGTCTTGAAATGATGTCATACCAGGTATATTGATAATAGTATTAAAGTTAGATAATATATTATTTAATTCTATATCTACACACTCTTGTAAATAATAAAAATATTATAAGAACATTTAATCAACCCCAAATGCATTAATGACGTAGTTTTCAGTTTAAAAATATAGTGAAAGTCTTATAAAAATGAATGAATATTGGTTTATCTCTATTAAATTCCATGGAGTTCCATTAGCTTCAAACTATGTTATAATGCCCATTGTTGACTTTAAAATAATAATTGGGATGGATTGTCTCATAATTTATAATGTAAGAATTTATTTTTGGTAGAATGAGGTTTCAATATCTGAGGCTAGAATATAATCCCTAATTTTTAGAGGAGATGCATCATTTATGAATTCATGTTTGGAACCTCCTTCATTGTCTCATCGTAATGAAAATATTAGATAATATGAATCAATAAATGATAATATTATACTGATAATTTAGCATATATCTATCATGATGTAATCTATTGTTGTATTTTTTAATTAATTAATTATTTATGGATTTGAATTCTTCGTTTATCCATTCCTTAAAGAAAACAACACATTTATGCCACCCTATAGAATGAATTTTGTGGAATTGGTGGAATTAAAAAAACAGTTTTTTGATAAGGGTTTTATATTCCTCATGTTTAACCTTGGGAATTACATATCAAATTTTTAAATATGAAGGATGGGTATATGAGGTTATGTATTGAATATAGGGAATTCAATGCTAATAATTTTAATTAAAATAATCCTTTACAGCTCATTAATAATCTGTTTGATCAGATTTAAGGGGATCAATAATTCTCAATGATTGATCTATATTTGGGTTATCATAAATTAAAATTAATGAAGGTTGATATAACAAAGATAGATTTTAGAATAATGTTTTAACATTATGAGTTCACATTAATTTATTTTTTGTTAACAAATTATCCTTCTATGTTTATGGACTTGGTTAATAGATTATTCAAGTATTATCTAAATAAATTTTCTATAGTATTTGTTAATGATATATTGATATACTATATGTGTTATTTAGAGCATGAATATCATTTCAATATTTTCCTTGAAACCTTATGGGGGAAAGAGCTATATGGAAAATTCAGTAAGTATGAATCTTGGATTTGAAGAGTTTATTTTCATGGTTACATTATCTCTAAGTATGGAATATTTATTATCCAAACTAATGTAATTATGTGTAAATAATATCAAAAAATTATGTTACTAAGATATATAGCTTCCTCATAAAATATTGTTTCTATTAATGCTTCGTTGAAATGTTTGACCAATCAGCCAATCTCTTAACAAAGTTGACATGTAAAGGATAGAAATTCACATGTTCAAAGGAATGTGAAGAAATATTTGAGGAACTAGATAATAGATTAATCTAGGAAATATTATTAACCTTACCATCTTAAAAGGATTTATTTGTTATATATAATGATATATCATAGAAAAGAATAGGGCCTTCCCTTATAAAAAATGACATAGTTGTTACCAATGCATAGAGGTAATTAAAAACCAATGAAAAAACTATAAAATTCTTAATCTTGAGATATATGTTGTAATATTTTATTTAAATATATGGAGACACAATCTCTATTGTTTGTGTGAAGTCTACTAGAGGAATATTATAGACCCATATTTTTTCAAGTCAACGGAACATGGCCTCAATATATACTCTACTGTTTATATGGTCATTTCAGACTACCCATCTTTTTGAGGATGGTATGTGGTACTCAAGTGTTTCTCCATATGAAAATAATTTTGCAGAATCCTCCAAAATTATGATGTAAATGAGGGAAAAGATCAGATTAAATTGTTAGAGGATCCCCATGAAGTGTCACAACATCATTGATATAAAGTCATGCAAGACACTCAAGGGGATAACTCATCCCTTATTTCTAGGAAATGTGCATACATGTTAAGATGATCCCTAGTGATCAATATTGTATCATTCTTCTTAGACATCATAGATATCCTGGTAACAAATTCAATTTTGATACCATCTCACTTCCACATTGGTATAGGGAGAGGTTGCATGACACCCTTTTAGACTTGTCTCCATGCCTTTAAATGATATTATATGAAGCATCATGACACATTGTAAGTAATTCCAAGACTTGAACCATAGCATATGATCTAGAGTTCAAGAAGACCCCATGAATTCCTCCCCATATGCATGAGGCTTCCAACTAGTAGTAATGGTTTAGATTCCATCAGTTGGGAGACTATAACCACGATATCACAACCATCCACCAATAATAATAAAAATAAAATAAATTATAGTAAAAAATTCAAAAGAATGCAATATTATATGGAACACATGTCATCCAATAATTAAAGAGTCACTTAGTGTAGAAATCCAAACCATAGAAATAAGTGTAGGTAGATATGTAAATAATGTAAATCTATGGAAATACTTTTGAATCTATCTTAGTTTATCTACCAGATCCATGATCTTAATATCAGCTATCTTCTATGGGCCCCTTTCTCCTTATTATATTCATATACATGTTGTTTACATGCGCATCGAGATTCACATGTAGTTTTTGAGAAATAATACCCAATAGGATTCCACTAATACATCCCTCAAATGTTTTCATAGGTATACCAAGTTTATTTCATTATATTAAATAATGCACAAGAAAACATAAAAAATCATATAACAAGTACCCACTTTCTAAACAAGACACCATGAGCCCCAACCATACCTACTTTGGCTCCTAGTTGGATGGATAATCAATGATGTCATAAGTGATCAAGAACTATCAACAAGGTTGGAGATAAGTTACTTGGTATACTAAAGGCATCAAATCTTAGGACGAGACACATGGAGAACCGAAGAACATATACTTTGTATCCACAAGGCTTTGAGTTCCATAATGTTACTCGGTATTGTCAAGGAATATAGTTTTGGAGAGGCCATAATGTTTTCATACTCCCACGATATGAATAGGTACACCTTCATCGTTGCCACACATCGTGCATAGACCCTATATGTTTTGATCACACCATGATGTTCCACCTACTAGGAATTCCAAGACAAAACCTCTATGGCATGGTAAATACTCACAATATGGTAGAAAATTATAATATAGGAAAACCTATCATCATGAAAATATAGTAGCATCATATAACAACATGTGATCAACATCAAACATGGTAATAGTCTACTATAGAAATGCATAGGGATGAAAGGATCATATATGGGTATCCTGGGCCACAAACACGCCCACTAGGAATCATGACCAAACATGGTCAACAATCCATTCCATCATAATACCAAATGTAGGAAATAAGAGTACACAAGGGCCTCAAATGGTATGTAACTTCCTACATCAATGTTATTGATGAATTACTCTAAATTTCATCAATGATTCTAATCCCAAACCAAATTACACACCCATGAATAATCAGCTCATATATATAGGAATTGTAAATCAATTTAGGTTCATCATGAAATTGGTTTAGAAAGGAGACCCAAGAAGATTCCAAATCAAGAAGGTTATTCTAGATTTACATGCCTTACATATTCTATTAATGAAAGTAGTTTTGGGATATGATGAAGAAGATTAATTCAATTCATAAGATCCATTGTCAATTCAAAAAATGATCATGAATTCTTCACTAATTATAGAGGAGAACCTCAAGTATACCCAACGAACATTGATACACGAACAATATATTAATGAAAATGATATCCAAGTTTAGATTAAATAATAAGAGAGTGTAAAGTTGATTTATCTAATAATAATTTCCCATAAATTTCCACCATTCTCGTGGAATAAATATTTTTTTAAATTTACGTTGTTTACACATCGAATCCACCACTTATCTACCAAACTACTGTCTACGAATTATAGTTCTATCCTAAATCCTCCATTAATAAAAGGTATCAGAAGATGATATATAAAAACATTCCCATAAAATGTCTATAATTGATAGTAGATATCAATTTGATCATGAATCATTTTCAAAATGCTAGATGTGTCATTGATCTATGATGGAAGGAAAAATTAATCATTAGATCTACTTAGAAAACATAGATCCATCATAGATCCATGCTCAAATCTCAACAAAGAAGACGAAAAGGGGTGTATATCTAGAGATATCATACCACTATATAATCACTAGGATGATCCAATATTAATGAACCAAGGGGAGATGATAGAATGATTTCTAGAGTTAAGAGGCAAGGTCTCAAATTCAAAATATAGTACGTAATGTATGAATTGGGTAATATAGAAGTTCAAAACTGAGTGGGAATTAAAATAAACTGGTTTATTTTAAAGAGCATCCAACCCGAAAGTACTAAATGTCCATTGGTACACAATCAGTGGGCTAGTCGGTTCTATTGGATACTAAATATGTGTGGTATCCCCATAGGTTGGCTGGTGGGTTCCATTGGTGATCAGGTTCTAGATTTTAATCTACCATAAGGCTATGCCTATATTCACCGATACAACCATAAATTCTTGAATGGTTTTCACTAAAAACTAACCTTCTAAACATCCATAACTAAGATGAAACAAAGGAGTAAGTATAATTTTATAAACTCAATGAATCTCTTACATCAAATTTAGTGATAATGTTACAATTATCCCACTCTAATGACAAGTCATCCATTAGAATTACACTCAATGACTCTGATAAGATACCCTAGGCCATTGAGCCCAAACATCATCCAACTAATCCCATGTATCCACATATATCCATTCATGATTCCAAATCTATACTAGGTATCCACATTTTCTCATAATCCAATCTTTATCTTGTATATAATCCACACTGATCACTCTATAATAATGTGTTAGGATCCAACTCGACATCCTCATAGTAAATGAAATGCATAGGATTGGGAATATACCTCCATAGCTAAGACAAACCAAACAAATCATGTATACATTAGTAGTGAGAAGTAGGATCTAGATGATACATTGATGTTCCAATCCAAATGGGGATCTCGGATGGTCCAACATACCACGGTGCTAGATTCCCTTAATTCCTCAAACATCGATGCCCTAACCAAGGAGTCACTCAAAGAAAAACTGGGTCACCTAAAATAAACTATAAATTTCCCCTCCTTTGATTAGTATAATACATATTTATACACTAAGATGTGATCAAAATCCCCTGAATCAAAAATACTCTCTTAGAGGTCTGTTTTGCTATATTGGGCCTCACAAATACTACTCTTTTGCCTCATCCCAACAATACAGTGAATGACATGTCCTATAATAAGGAATCTCATAATGTTCCATTTGAATTAATATTGGTAACTACTGTAGTATTAGAAATAAACCAAGGATATTTAATCATCCCAAAATCCACCAATGTCTGAATTTTTTTTAGAGATTATCCTCCAATATCTGAATCAGAAACTCCAACAGTATGTCTGTTTGAGGATGGTACACTATGCTCGATCACAGCTTATTACCTAACACATTTTGAAATCCCTACCAAAACCATAATTTAAAATGTATGTCATCATCAGATACAATTATCAAGGTAACTATGTAAAGGAATACTATCTCATGGACATACAACTTCCCCATCTCATCCACTAATGGAGTCTCAAAGAATCTAAATAAGTGATAAAATTTTACTAGACTATCAAAAATCACCAAAAAATCATTTAGGATCCTCAGGGTACTAGGTAATCCCATAAAAAATACCATAATGAAACACTCACACTTCCACATAGGCACATAAATTAGTTGGATAAAACTAACAGGTTTTTGGTGCTTAGCCTTTATCCTCTGGAAGGTAAGTGATTGAGAAACTATTCTAAAAATATCCCCCCTTATCCATGGAAATTAGAACTACTACCTAAAGTCATAGTACATATTTTTTAGTCCATGATGTACCACCAACATAGATGTGTGAAATTATATCATCAGGTCTTATCTAATAAGAGTATGGACTACAAACATTTAGTGATTCCATCTCCCTCTGAAGCTCTGATAAATGAGATTCATAGGGAACAATCCTACTAGTCATTCTTATCACTCCTTCATCTATGAAAATTAGACTTTATCATATCCTTTAATATTTACTAATCTTATCAGTCACTAAAAATGGTTAAACTATCTATGTTTAATATTCATGGTGGTCTTTTAAATCAAATAGGATTCATCTTATAATTGTTCTAAAATAACCAAATTAGTGTATATAATTTCTATAACTACAAGAAACTTATTAATTTTGAATGTAATTTAAATTATTAAAGTGAGGTTCATCAAATTATTTCCCCCTTCATAAATTTATCCCTTGAAATTTAATTTCATATAGTAAAACACATGAGGGTAATTCTATTTCATTTCCACTTAAGGTTCCCTTGTTCCTTCCTCAAAAATCTAGTACCACCATGACACTTTGACCAAGTGAATTGTATTGTTTCATAAAACATTATCTCCTAGATCTAATAACATCATCAACTTCTCCTCATATAAGAGATCATTATCCAAGGGGACCACCATTGGATTCAGTACATGAATGAGGTATGGTATGTATTTCCTCAAGAGGAATACATAGAAAACATTATGTTATTGGTAAAGGTTAGGTGGGGGTGGTAGTCAATAGGAAAGTATTTCGATGCGATCAAGGATCAAAAATGGGATTATGTATCTTGGATTAAGATTGACATTCTTCCCAAAAATAAATCATTTAGTCCATGATGATATGTGTAGGAACCCCTTTTATCTAACCTCAAACTCCATGCCTCATTAATGATTGTCTTCATAGATTTTCTTTCGAATATATATGGATTTCAATGAATATCGAAAGATTTGAACCTTCTTTGTAATATAGTAGATAATATGAGGACCCATCATCTTCCACTCTCCACATTTATCATAAAATTAAAGAGGCAGACACCTCTTCCAATATAGAGTCTCATAAGGTGCTATTTGAATACTAGAATGGAAGCTGTTGTTAAATGAGAACTCCACTAGGGGAAGGTATTGATCCGAACATCCATTCAAATCCATTAAACATGATCTCAACATATCCAATAGAGGTTGAATGGTTCTATCCTATTGATCATACATATAAGGGTGATAAATTGTATTAGAACTCATCTCTGTATATAGTTCTTACTGAAGGATGTTATTAAAAATAGAGATAAACAACATATTTCAATTAGATACAATGGAGAGTGCTACTCCATGTATTCTTACCACTTCCCTTATGTATATATTATTGGGCTATTAAAGGTAAAAATATTCCTTGACAGAAATGAAATGATACCACTTTGTAAGGTGATTGAATACCACCAAAATTGATTTATTACATTTAGATATATTTTGAAGTCCTATTATGAAATCCATTTTTATTTTTTTACATTTCCATTCTATTATGGGTAATGGTTTCATTATACCCTTAGAATTATGTTATTATTAATTGACTTTTTCACATACTAAGCATCGATATATAAATTCTACAATAACCAACTCCATGTTATACCACCAGATGTTTTTCTTAATTTAACAATACAGATCCGTACTTCCTTTATGAATAGAGAAGGATGAGCTATGCACATCATCCAAAAGTTCCCTCTTCAGATTTGGTTTTGATGGGACACATATCCAAGTTCCAAAAGTTATAAATCCATATTTATAAATGTTGAACAACAAAATAGTTAGTATATATGTATTTAACTTCTCATCATCTTTTTGGTATTCCATGATATTATCCTGAATATGTTATAATATTGGAGAATGAAACCATTGATGAATTCTTTACCAAGGCATATCTAATTATCAGCACTGTTAGAGGGTTTATAGAAACTCTAAATGGCTTTAATATGGTAACAAAAATTGATAATAATCCATCCAGATAAATTTGATGTGAATATCATAGATTTATAAGATATATATCTTTACGATATTAACATTTTTGAACATTAAAGTTCTCTTATTAATTATGAAATGTGAAGAGGAACAAATTCTAAAAGGAAAGGTAAGAAAAAAAATGAAATATATTTTAAAGAATTTAAAATATTGAAGATGGATGAGAAGTAATTCATATTTAATGATGAATAAAATATGTAATATTACATTCAAACTACTTCCCTTATATCAAGAAATATCATAGGTGGGGGAATAGTTAAATATATAGGTGTAATTATTTCTACGTGTTTTGATTATGGTAAGATTAGAAATTTCATAGACAGTTGCACTATAATAATTGTAGGAGAAAATGATAATGAAGAGGATACCAGGAAGACCATCAATAAGAGAGATCTATCAATTGATTAGTCAAAAGTAATGAAGAAAACTTATTATATTTCTTTCATAATATTTTTTTTCATTTGATAAAGGTTATCTAACAGTGATAAAAGTAATTATTATGAAGAAGTTCCTAGCACTATCTATCAAGGAGTTCCCTAGAACTTGAAAAGGAAATATTGAGCCCATCTGAGGATGAGTCACTATACAACAGGGAGTATGTTTCATAGGAAGTAGATACCCCTAAGGAGTATAATATGATAATTTAAATCAAAATATTATTGAATGAAATGGGAAATCTAAGATAAGACAATACTCATATAAAAGGAGGCCCATACAGACAATGGTAACTATAAATTAATTAAGATAGTCGGGTCAAAAAAATCGAGGTACTGAAATAAGATATTGAAAAAAGGGTAAAACATTAAATACATGACTTTCACCATTATCTTAAAGGATAAGTAAATTGATAAATTTAAAAATATGATGGATTAAATCGAGAATTCAGATGACAAGATTAAATATAATGTGAATAATGTTGGTAATGAAAATAATGAATATTTTAAATGACTTAGAACAAATATATTGTCTAAATAAGATGTATTATATGAAAAGATAATGTATCTATGAGATATATTACAATTAAAAACTAATTGTACAGAAAAACATATTGTATACTATAATCTATAATAGTTGAAAGTCTTGAAGAAAGGTTCAAATATACTCAAATATTGAAAGATAAAATTTTAAGAAATGAGTAATCATTATTAAAAAATATTCAAGGAATGATTCAACATATGATATTTGTAGGATTTTAAAATTTTTGGGATAAAAACTAATCATGACAATAACCTATTCAGTAGTACTATTTTTATCGGAACATGAGATTTTAGGGACACTATCAGGGCTGGGTTTTGTTTGGCTAGAAGGAATAAAACTATTGGTATAATGTTTCTCTACCTAGACTTATAAGTGAGAATGAATAAAGTGAGAGACAATAACCATGTACGAGAACTCTAAAAATCCTTAATATCATGAGTAGAAATTTGAAGTTAAAAAATAGATTTGGATTCGTACAGGAGGCATGAAAATTATTAGATCAATAAGAGAAATGTAATGAAAAAATGTTTTATAAATAAATTATACCTTATAAATATATAAATGCCATATATTTAAGGATATAAACCATATAATAAAAACCAAAAAGTCTTTAATGTCTACAATATATATTTTTGGTATTATATTTGTTGGTGAAGTAGCAGTTATAATCTGACTATTATAATTAGTGTATTTTAAGGGTAATGATGAGAAGTAATTGATACATAAGGAAAAAATGATGGACTAAACTAGTTGTATAATTCCTTTTTAGGCTCATTTACCTAATTTTTTGAGGTAGGTATCATTGTTAGGGTTTACCCATTAATAATCCCATGAAGAACTTCAATTATTGTGGCTTAAGGGGAATCTTTAGGGGAGAAGTTCAAGTTTGTGAAGATCACAACCAGATCAATGTGGGTCGAACCACCACACTAAAGAAAAATCATTTCACACCATGATCTTAGGTATTATGTTTGTGTGATAAGGATTTATGAATCTATGGTATAGGTATTGATATAATATAAATCATTTTATTAAAGAAATGGCATTTACTCCAGTACCATGTTCTGTGAAAATAAATTCGACTACTTATTTGGTTCCTAGAGATCAAAATTATCTAAGTATATAATTTAGTATTTTTTGGTAAAATAGTAAAATTATATTTTGGAAAATTATGAACTAAAATTACAAGTAATTTATTAAATTAAATTTTTAAATATGATTAAATAAAATTTTGACACAAAGAAAACATAAAACTATTTTCGATAAAACATATATGTCTTAAAATATTTATTTTAATATATATAAAAAATAAAAAGAAAATTAATTTAATAAAATGGTGTTATTATAAAATTCTATTAGTATGTAAATCAAAATATAATTTTATGAAATCATAAGTAAATTTTGTAAGGATAAGAAATTGGATCATGTCATTAAAATAGACACTTTTCAATAAATATGAGTTATTTTTTAAAAGTTTAATTTCAGATATTGTAAAAACTATGTTACATAAAATGGAATTAATTTTGGGAATAAACATGTCTAAATTACCCAAGTGTTATATTTGAAATTTTTTTGAAACTATTGTCTTTTAAAGAGAATATTAAAATACCGTATAATTATTGTACAAATATATTATTTATTAGTTCCTTATATGAATGATATTTTTAGGATTAAATTATTTATAGGAATATTTTAGTTCTCAATTTTATTATATAATCACATGACCATTTCTATTGAGTCACAATATGAGTCACTATTTGAAGATATAGTATATTATTCTAATATTTTTTCTAAAACACCCTCCTCCTCTTATAAATACAACCCTTCACCACTTAATTTATTCATTCATTCCAAGTCTTATATTACCCAAACTCTTTCATAATCCCTCCAAATATATCTACCCTTGTTTTAGAATACATGTTATTACAAGAAGACTAATATAATGATAAATAAAGCAAAGACTGAGTGTGAACATCCAATGGAAGAGGGAATATTCTCAATCGAATTATCTTATGTTATTTTGTTCTTTTACCTCAAAAAATATATTCTATTAATAAAATTATAACTAAATAAGTATTATTAATAAATTTAAATGTTATTATATTAATTTAATACTCATTATCTAACATCCACTCTTCTATCAATCTAAACAAACGAAAGGGTCACCCATATTATGCTCGGTTCACCGCCTCCATGAATGACATATTTCATTTTTATATCCACCTTACAGTGATAGTTTTAGTGATTAATTAAATGAAAAAATATAATATTTATTAAATAATTAATATTATATAAATATCACATGATCATTACATCAATGATATTAACAATAAAGGATGACAGAAATTCTAACCATAAAAAACAAATTACTAGGACACTTCCCACAATTTGGAACTATTTTGGGATTATATATTAAAATATATTAAATTGGTCCTAATATAATGATAAATAATTAAATACTATAAAATTATCAGTATCACTAAACCATTTTAAAATAATTTTGAATATATTTAAGATACCAAGTAATTATGTAGAAAAAGACCGAACAACCTCAAGTGGCTGACCGAAGAAAAAATATAAAAAAAATGATCTATGATAACAAATGTATATTAAATAATGAAGTATAGAAAATAGGTTCTTAAAAAATTATTTATTAAATATAATTTTATTATTTAGAAGGTTAGACAAATGCCTTAAACAAGTCACGAACCCAAGTTATGGGATCTTCCAAACCACAATCACTATATTTGGGTAACATGTTCTCTTTATTTTTCTCGCTTTCCCTATATATTTTTCACATTTAGTTATTATATTATATATATATATATATATTCCTTAAATATATAACTATTTTATTATACCATTCATTTTTTGGTATAATATATATTCTTCAAGTTCCCTTTTCAACTATTTCTTCTAATAAAACCCATCTAAAGAGAATTTCCTTATTCCTTGCCTCATTTTAGGTACCACTCCACTCAATTTTTTTAACCTTATATGGTCTATAAAAACAATAATTAATTTATTGAAAACTATTTGGGTTCATTTCTAGTTTTCAATAAAATGTTATGCGCTTAATCTCTTTAAATACTTTGTACCCTTTTTCTTAAAACCCCGCCTAAGAGTTTCTTTTTAAAACATAGGTCTCCACTCTATTTTAGGTATTCTATTAAATTGAACTTCATTTTCATGAATAATTATTCCTTATTCATTTATTAATATCTAATAATGATTTAATATCTTCTGTCATGGGATCATTTATGATATTCTATTTAGTTGTGATCAAAGAGAAGATTATTTTACCATTTCCTTTTCATGGGTTTCTCTTCTTCTTATCCCTTATGTTTTATTTCCTTATGTGGTCAAAATATACATGTATATTATATGAAGTGATAGATTATCTCATAATTATACATCCCCTAATGTATTTGGTAATATTTTCATCTCATGAGATACCATGAATGGTTCACTGGTGGTTAACCTAGTAAAATTGTTATGTTGAATTTTTGGAGAGTTCGGACTTATGCTTATTATGTAATGTTTTATGATATTTTGATATTTCAATGATTTATGAATATTATTATCCTCTTATTTTTAGTCTATGATTCATTTTAATTACATATGATCATCCTCTTTATTATTTTAGGTTTTCCTCTTCTCTCAACAATTATACTTCACTGACATCTTTATTCACTTACAAGGATTTATAACCCACCCCATTCCTTATGGATGTCACCAAGTTATCATTTGTACTATTTGAAGATCATTGGGATTTAGGGTAACCTTATGGAGATAAAAATAATGGGGATGTAGTTTATGTTAATGTTTTTTAATTTATGTTTATAAATCCCAAAGGCACTATACCTCTAGATCATTTGTTTAAAATTTATGTAATTTTATATAATAACTCTGGAAATAAAATGCGTATGAGGTTCAAGTTTATGTAGGAAAAATGATATGGATGTGTTTATTTTATCCATTATCAGTTTAATATATTTCATCTGTTCATAAAAAATCAAATACAAAGTCATATGGAGCACTAAGAAAATAGCATTGAAGTAGCATTTAAAGATTGAAAATCAGAGAAGAAATTGATTATGGATAGTGGGTGTTATTATTAAATAATATTTTATCTTAATAACAATAAAAATTAGAAATATGAAAGAGGAAAAATAAAAATTAGCGATGACATATCATTAAATATCAACGGTATTAGAAAAACAATCAATGCAAACATTCAAATCAATCCAAATAGATTATTTTTTTTGATGGGTTAAAGAACAACATGTTGAGTGTATCATAGAATTATGATGTTGTAAATGAAGTTATATTTAGAAAAAATGGATGCATAGTCAAAAGAGTATAATATAGGGTTGTTGTTATGAATTTTTTGAAGATCATAAGAAATCTATATCAAATTCAGGAAGAATGTGTGGGTTTCTACTTGAGTCATAATGAATAAATTAGTCTACGGAACAGAATAATTGGTCACCTTGTCCAAAATAACATGAAAAAACTAATCAAAATAGAATATGTGAGGAATATAACTATTTTAAAGAAGATACCACCGCTATTTTTAGAACTTTCATAAAGGTAATAATACTTAGCAAAACTCATAAGGGATTTAAAATTAAAACATTAAAGCCTCTTGAAATGATTCACTATAATGTACATGGTCCTATAACTAAGTAGTAAAAAAATAGAGAATGATATTACCTATCTTTGATATATGATTTTACATGAATGACATGCATCTTGGTCAAGTCACACAAATCATAGTACTTTGATAGATTCCAGTGTTTCATAATATTTTTAGAGAAGAAAACATGTTGTAATTTAAGAGATTGAGATTAGATAATAGGATTGAATATATCAACAAAAAATTAACTAAATATATTAACAAACATGGAATCAAATAAGGTAGTGGATAAAAGAAAAAATATGATTTTTGTTGATATGTGGATAATTATATTAAAAAGTAATGACATCTCAAGTTATTATTAGTTACATTCCACCACAACTGGTGGAATAATTCAGAATATATGTCTCATAATTTCATACTCAAACATGAATTCTTATGAGTTGTGGTTCATATGAAATCCAAATTTTATACACATAAAGGATTTTAGAATTCCATGCCTGATCTATAAGAATGATAGAAGTGGAGAAAATTTTCGAAGAAATAACTGAAGATATAATCTTTCTTGGATGCACACAAAATTTCAAATCCAACTAATGTTACAACAAGAAATTGGAAATAATTATTGATCGTGATGATGTCACAGAGCTATAAAATGAAGTTGTAATCAGAAATATTATCATGGTAAATGATGAGAATGGTATTTTATATTCTAAATAGATTGAATAAAATGATGAAAACACACATATTCATATTAAATATGTAGATTCATAATTTTTTGTGATGAATATGAAGAATTGAATCCTTAATGGGAAAATTAAATTGTGATAAAACACATTGATGCAAAGAACATCATTAGATACCATAATCAAGGTGTATATAAAAGAAGCAAGATCATGTCCACTATCTATACCATTCTTCTTTCAAAGTTTTAACCTATAACAATTGATAAATCATTTGAAAATAAATATTGACCTCAATCCATGAATTAAGAGCTTAACTGGATTGAGAAGAATGAGATATTGGAACATATACCGATACCCCAAGAAAATAAAGTTATTTGATAAAAATGGGTCTTTCAAAATAAAATAAATGAGAAAGGAGAAGTGTCTACAAAATCTAATCAAGTTTTTAAAGGGTACTCACATATTGAAGTGGTTTACATTAAGGAAAATGTTTCCCTAGTTTATAGAATTGAATATATTAGAATTGATCTAGCTATACAAACTTATAGATGTTTTAAAATATTCTAAATTGTTTTTAAATGATACTTTTTAAATGTTTATTTTGATGAAGAAGTGTGCATAGAACTACATGAAATATTTTTTCTTGATTTAGATTGAAGTAAGATATGTAGGCTAAAGAAAGACCTATATGGGTTGTATAAGGCTCTAAGATAAGGGTTCTTTAATATTGATTATTATCTAAAAAACATGATATTTTTTAAAGAGTAGGTTTACAATAATTTTCATGTCAAAAATATCAACAACACATCATTATTTTTAATTGTATATATTGATTATATAATATTTTATAATGATGAAAAATGTTTGTGTGGTGATTTTTCAAGGAACACAAAAGAAAGGTTTAAAATGGAAATTCATAGATAAATGATATTTTTCTTGGGGATACATATTTTTTAAGTATTATATAATATTTTTATTTCACAATAAAAATATGTAAAGGGGATATTAAAGAAGTTTTACATGTAGGGTGTTTGAGGAGTGTCCACACCAATTTAAGTGGGAAGAAGACTAAGCAAAGATGATGAAGGGGAAACTATTAATAAAAAGTAGTCAATAAGTTTGTTTAGAAGTATTATGTAATTGAAATCATAAAGCCCTGAAATTATATATCATTTCACTGTTTATTCCTTGAATCCATATAATCCAAAGGAAACACATCTTTTTTATGCAATGTGGATGTTGAGATACATATCAAATACTTTCAACTTTTGAATTATTTATAAAAAGATGGGTGAAGTAAATATGAGAGGATTTACTGGTTTTAAGAAGGAAAGGGATAATGGTGAGGGGAAATTCACATACAGTGGAGAATTTTCCATTAGAAGATGTTCTGTTTCATGGGATTTAGTGAAGAAAACATCAATAGAACTCAACTCTACAAATTATGAATATTTTGTTGTATAATAAAGAGCTACCCAAATGATATTAATTAATACATGATAGAAATAATTAAATTTTAAAGATACTTTTCCTTATATTATAGGATATGAAAATAATATTTCTATAATATTAACCATGAACAAAAATCCAAGTCAAAACACATTGAAATAAAGTACCATTTTCTAAATGAGAAGGTCGAAGTGGGTATTATAAGGTTTGAATTTGTTCCCTCTAAGGAAATGTTTATTGATATTCTTACCAAACCTCTCACTACTAAATATTTTTAGATGTTAATGTTGTAAATGGTATTACATACCACTCCCTATTATTGAGGAATTAAATTATTTTAGTTTTATCCTCAACCATATCTTGTTCAAATTCTTGATGAGCTAATTGTTTGTAAAGGATAATTTTGATCCCCCTATTTTTGAATCTTTTTAATGATTATTCTAAGTTATGTATGAGAATAATTATTTTAAATTTATAGTTTATTGAATTTTTGAGCAAAAAAAAATTCCAGGACTTGGATTAATTGTCTATAAGAATTTGATTGATGATTAATTTAATCACCCTTTTTTTTCTAAAAATTCATAACTCATGTGGACTTATATTTGGTTGGTCATGATTCTGTTCCTTGAGGGACTTGATTAATCCCCTATCTTTCGTAACTTTGGTTTTATTTTAAATAAGGGGACATAAATGAGAAGTAATACTAATAAATACAATGGGGGAGATTTTTGGACTGATGATTTTTTATTTCTCAAAAATACTTTTTTATGTGGCATGATTATTTGTAATACTCTTCATCTTTAAGACATGTTTCAATGATGAGATTTCTATTTATAATACATGTTTAAAGTAGATAGTGACCAACTAGTGGAACATGAATTTGAATTATACAAATAAATATGAGCCAACTAAAGAGTACATGATATGGTTAAACTAGATAAAGAAAATATGATTCATCCATGGAGGTGAAGGAATAATTTTAGTGATGTCTTTTTGGTGATTCTAAACTACTCAAAATTCCCTCTGATCAATGGTGGAGGTTTTGAAATAGTGTTTATAATTTCAATTTAGATCATATGACTTCGGTTAACAAGTATGTATGTCTAGGAATTATACTTTGAGTGAATTTTAATTATAAGAATTTTCCATATATTCGGATCCTAATCAAATGAATACAATTTTTTGTGATCAAGGTGGAAATATCATGATGTTAATTAGCCATGATTAGTTTTGAGATAGCCTAACTAAAGTTTTTAATTCATGTTCTAAAGTGAAAAATAGAAAATGAATTGATGTAGAGTTTATCCAATGAAAAATATTATAAAAGGAAATGATATAGATTCACAATGTAGAGTTGTGACATAGATTCACAACATAGAGTTAATCCGAAGGCCAAATCTTGAAAATGAACTAATATAGAGTTCCATCATAGGGATACTCAGGCCGATGTATAGTTCCCATATAGAGTCCATATTATCATCAAAGAACTTGTAAATAATATGTATAGTTCCTATATAGTGTTAATATTCCTGAAAGAGAATTACCAAGTCCTATATTGAGTTACAATTCATGGGTAAACTGATAGGCATGAATGTAGACATGTTTCATCCTTGTAGAGTTTCCATGTACAGTTTGTTGGACTTAATAAATTTTGAGAATTCTGGAAAACTATAAATGCTAAGAAATTACATAATATTAATTCTACTAGAAATCAATGATAGAATGAACACCATTACATAGTGATAAATATGGTTAGTTTTCAATTAAATTTGAATTATATAGATTTAATATAGGAAGGAAAATAGAATACTAATAAACCCTATGTTGCAGTGATGGTTGTTTTGAAAAAAAACTACATGTGAGAAAAAAAAGTGTACCATAGCATAGTTCAATTTTTTTGTGAGTTTTTTGAGGAGATATCAACACAATAAAGTTATAGGAAAATCACGTCGAACTCTACATTATAGGAAAAACTATTTTGATTCACACTTCTTGTATATGTCGAAATATTGGATAAATTGATATTATAGAATTTTCAGGAGAATTTATATGATGATTAATATTATGTTATTTCACATATCACTTGATGGAAAAAAAATTTAGTCTTTATCCAAATAAAAGGTAATAATTTATTAAGGATGAGTATTTATGAAGATCAAAGAATAAGGTAACTTGATGTCAATAATTTGGGGAGTTTTCCATAATATATATAAGAATAATATTTATGATATACTTGATGAATATAAAAATATTAATAAATAAATGGAGATAGTTGTTGATAATTTTGAAATGGGATAACCAATATGGTGTTTTATCAAATCAAGGAAACTGATATCATTCATAAGAGTTGATTGTGAATTGAAGAGGAAAAAGATAAACATATGTGGATTCTATGTGGAGTCTCATACATTCGTCATTTATCTTTATTTAAAAGTAATTTGTTCTATTAATGTGTGATTATTACTAGTTGGTGAAATAAAATGCACAATTTCAAAGTTATACACTTTCTCATGTTCTTTTTTATAAGAAGAGGGGTGTTTTTTGTGTGGGATAAGGACTGAAACACAATTAGGATGTTGTTATCCGTAAAGGAGAAGAATTTCATTAACAAATGTGTTATGTCTATTTTATTTTGACATCAATGAGTATATTGAGAGGGGGGAGGTGTTGAATAATAGTAAGAGTTAAAGGGGAATTTAAATAATCATACACAATAATTCAGCCACTCAATGTATATCACCCTTCATATGATCCAATATATGGGTATCAATCTTTCAAGAGTGATACAACCCAATGATAAAATACTTATATATTACTTCATTTTTCATGAATAATCATTTCACCTCATAATAAATCACACCCTCTAATCTATAGTTTTAGAGCCATTAGAGATTAAATGCATAAAAAATTATTTTATGACATTTTAAACATTTCTCCATTGCCATTCCACACTATACCCCCTTTTCAAAATATCATGTGTTATATTATTCTTCATAACCTAGGTATTTGAAACATAAGAAAAGTGTGAGCTTAGATAATCAGTAAGTGTAAAGACATGCGATGGGAGTCAAATATCATAAGTGATCATAAGATGAATATGTGGGTATGAGAACATAGTCAAGGTACATGAACATAACATAAGTAAATCATAACAAATAAAATTAAATCATAACAAATTATTCTTGTCATGAGTCTTCTGTCATAACATAAGAAATTATTGATAAGATGGTGGAAACATGAGTCATAATCATCTCATAGGTATATTTCAAAACATAAGATTGTTCTACAAAAATAAGAATAAAAGTAATAACATATGTTAAGATTATCCACAAAGATATTTATATTATAATAGAATAGGATAACCAATTTCCTATACTATAGTGTACTTGTAGTAACCACTCACACCCCGTAACATTTTGGACTTAGTCTAACCACTTGAACCCCATAACTGTTTGGAGATAAAATAACCACATAAATCCAATAAACCTTTTGGATTGTCCTAACCACTCACACCTCATAACCTTTGGGACGTGGTATTACCACCCATGCACCATAACCTTCTGGACTCTGGCTGACCACCCATTCCTTATAAACTCATAGACATGGGATAACCACCCATGTCCCATAAACATTTGGACATGGGGTGACCATCCATGTCTCATCCTGATCTAAACATATATATAGATTTAGACAATGAATTAGTGGGATATAACTAACCCACCCATCAAATAATGATAAACCATATATATGTGTGCCATATAAACATAAAAAAAATTCATAATCCCATCATATATTAAGTAACCCATGTTAAAGAAATGGGTTTTATGAAAATTTCAAAAAATACATGGTCATAAGTCATCCTAAGAAATAAAGGAGATTATATTATTAGTTCATATCTTCAATAAATCATAAGTAACATTAAAATATGTTAACATATAAAAAACATTTATTATAGGATTGGAAAAATTCTTTAAGAAAATAAGAATAAATATTGTTCACTTTTGATAAATTTTATTTTAAATGAAAATAAATTTTAAAATAAAATAGAAAGAATTTAAATTATAATCCCATGAAATAATTGAAAGGAATCTTATGAAATAATATTAATGAATAATTTATGAAAATGAGTTCATGTGAAAGAAGTTAAAAAAATAATCCTTTCATTCCTTTGTAAATAAAGTCAAATAAAATAAATAGTGAATTATGTGGAAATTATTAAAAAGAGATTCCCTTCATTATTTTATATAGATTGTTAATTTCCATATAAAATTACCTTACTAAAATATTTATGGATATAGAATTAAATTTATAAAAAATATGAACATGGAGTTGGAATATTCTCATCCAAAAAATAAGAGATAAGGTCAACTCCACTAATAAACATTCTTTCAGCCGAATTGTAAACCAATGGGAGGTAAAACATTAATAAGACCTGTAAACTCCAAAAATAAATAATAGGGAAGAACATATATGGGTTATTTATATGTAAAAACATATAATTTCTCCCAATTCATGTTTTTTTTTAAAATAATCTTAATTCCAAAGTGATATTTGAACATAAACCCTTATATATACTCCTGACTTCTAAGAAATCACTTTAAAATCATGTATAATAAATACAAAAAATAATAATAACTTATTTAGTAAACTTATTAAGATCTATTAACTTTGGTCATATTTAATTAAAATCATTCATTGCACATATATTAGTAATTATTGTCTTCTTTCATCATTACATCATAGAAATTTTTATTCTTTCATTCAAGTTTCATAATAGCGATGTTTCTCCTCATTATTTGTTACCAAGTTCATCATTAATAAGTTATTCAAGGTAGTGTAATTGATTTTATTCAATTTTTTATTCATTACCATTTACAGTTTATATAAGTTATGGGTAATGTTTTCGATATCGGATTCCCCATTGATCATGTTTTAGATAATTTATCGATAATAAAAAGATACAATATAATGACTATTCATTTGTGTTTCATGATTCGTATATTGGATCCATTAAATATGTTACTTATTAATATAATATATAATTTTTAATAATTTTTTATACTTATTAATGATGAAAATAATTATTTTGTAATAGCGTCAATCATATTGGTGGTCGAACTAACCTGGATAAGAACATGTTATACTAATGAATGATTAAGAATTTAGAGTAATATAATATTAATATCAACTTTAAAGAAACTTAATTATGTTAATAAAACATAATTTGATTGTATAATGTGATTTATAATGATTTTAGATGAATATTTAATTGAAATTTTTAGTGAATAACTATGTATTTACATTGATAAATTCTCTCCTTATCAAAATGGATTCCTTCATAATATAGGATTTAGGATTATTTCTTTAGAGTAGAGGATACCAAACGTATAATAATACTTTAGGATAGTAATAATGGTAATATAATAATGAGATAACCTAAGGAAAAGAGTTATTTTTTAGGGGTATATCTGGGGTCCTTTTGTAGGTGGGTGTTTTGTTGAATTTTTGAAAATACTCATCACCTATTTATAAGGTTATCATTCTAAAAGTAAATTAGATTCAAAGAGTAAATTTAATTGATAAGGTATTATGGGTGGTTGATGATTCCCTAACACACTCATTGATAGATAAATTTGTATGATATTTTATGTTCTTACTCCTTAATTTAACTCTTTTACATTTACCATGGAAACCCATTTTTTACCATGGTATCTTATTTTTAAGCCTAAAAATGAAAGTTATATTATTAATTAATTTTTACATTGATAATTAATGTTAGATTCATCCTTTAAAACTGATTAATTTTATTTAATAAGATAAAAATACACAACACTAAAAAAATATTTCTTTAAAATATATCTCTTTTTAACATTAAATTATTTTAACCACAACCCATTAAAATTATTTATTTATATTTTAAAATTTTAATTTTATCACTAAATTAATATTATAATCCATATTTTAAATTTATAAATACATAAAATTATTATTTAATAATTATAATATTTAATTAATGAAAAATCATATCTTTATAGTAAAACATTTTAATTAAGTATAATATTTTATTTCTTTCTTTGATTATATATTATACGTGAATTATATTATTTTTAAGTTGTTACCAAAAATTAAAAAACTTCATTGTACCTATTAGATATCTGTATATATGATTAATATATATGAAACATCCATATATCTAATGACTATATTTCCAATAGTCATATGTTTAATTTTCATATTACACTCCTATATATATAGCCTTAGATACATCTCTAGAATCATTCACCCTATTCATTTACTCAATTCTCAAAATTTATATTTTGTTTATAATATTTTTCCTTATTTCCATAATTATAATAGAAGGTATAATCTTTAAATTAAATCATGAGTAAAAAGTTTTCATGCTTGTGGTATTTTTATTCACCACACACAAATCAATTTTTTTAAATAGCCACTTTTTGGGTAAGTGGGAACCGTACAAAAAGGATCCAGCTATTAACAAAAACCCAAAATCCATATAAACCACACGACCACATTCAAAATTCAAAAGTTAACATTCAAATTTCAAAAACAAAAACTCTGGAAACCGCCATATCCATCTCGGGCCACAAGCTTACCCACTACAATCCACAAATCATCCTTTCCTACCGCCTGTGTTAGTACCATCACCCATCACCAAGATAACTCGAACCTAGAGACCAGTCTTGTCATCACGTTCCTCCATCAATAGAGCCTTCATCATTGCAATCCTCATAGCCAAAGAATGCAACCAGAAACATTCAATGAAATTAAATTTATCGAGATCCATCACCACAACCATAGAGCCTCTAAACTTCATCTTCATCACCATCGCCGGCCGAAGGGCACTCACACGATCGATAACCGTCATAATCAGGAAAAAATAAAACCAGAAACCAAAGATGAACCATGTAGTGTTGAAAAAAGTGGAAAATAAAAACTGAACAAAATCTGTAGAAAAAGAACCAATCTACATTTTCATAACCATAGCCACTATTAATGAAAGACATCCGTAAATAGAGAGAGAACCGAATCCATAACCATACGAGAAAACTGCCAGGACAAAGAAAAATGAGAAATCTGCCACTATTCGCCCTGCCCGTAAACTCATACTGCTCCCCAAACACATCCCAAAACCACCATGGAATCCTTCACACCCAACCGACCTGGAAGGGAGAAAAGGACCAGGATGCAAGGGCAGGAAGGAGCAGTAGAGATGGATTAAGGGAGAAACAAAGTCGATAGGGGACATGAAGGAGGAGCACTGGGACTGAAACCCTAAGGGAAATCGAAACAGAGTGATTGAGGATGAACTGAAGAATGAACCACCAAGAAACAGGAAAAAGGGGACTGGGGTTGAAACCCTATGAGAATGAATCGAAGAAGGCGGAACAGAGAAGACTGAAGAAGCACTGTTGAGAGCATCCAACAAGACCTCCCAATCAATCTTTCTTACCTTCATTCCAGACTAGGAATGGAGTCAAGAGCAAGGGGGAAGATCAAAAGAGAAGAGGAAGAAGCCTGCAATGGTAAGGCCAAAGAAAATAAAACCAAAGATGAAGAAGCAAAAATGAAAAGAAGAGTGGAAGAAACCTCAGTTGATGACAGAAGCTCCGAAGCGAGGAGGAAGAATCCCTAGGAGGAGAGGCTCTCTAGAGAGAGAAGACCGGGAGAGAGCAGAGGCATCCCTTCGCTAATTCACATGTTGTTTTATTAGTATTATAGTTATCTTAATTATGTTTCATGTTTAATTCACATTATTTGTTAATTTTTATCTTCCATTTTAGTATTTTATCTTTATTATATATAGTGTGGTTTATTTTATCTCAATGTTGTGTGTATTAAAATCAACCAAATACACAATATTTATTTAAAGGGAAATGTATAATAAAGTCTCAAGGCGTTGCATTATACACCACTTAAAATATTATATCCATTTAAATTTAATTACTAAAATGAAATTAAATGGGGTGTAGTGACTCGGGTTTTGTCCGTATTAGACTTTGGAATATAAATATGAATAATTCTAGAGCTAAGCGTGAAGACGGCGTGCGATTCCGAGGCCTGGTGTGGCCGGAATTAATCTTAAAAAAATATTAAGTATTCCTATAATATGCACATTATGGGGGTGTGTTATCTCCTAAACAGTACACAGAATGGGAATCCGAGGGCACGATTGTGTCTAAAGTTTGTCGTTTACCCTAGGCAGGGTGTAAACATTGCGGGCGCGTGCCTGCTATGTGAAAAGCCACCAGAGGTGTTTCCTTAAATAAATGGAAAATTTTATTTATGAGTGTCATCCCTAATAACTCTTGGATGGAGTCTCAGATAACAATTCTGAGTCCATCTTTGCATTCAGAACCCCGTGTTTACCCTAGATGCGACATAATTTAAGTAGGCACCGGGTGCCGGTTGGAGGGGTGTTCGCGGGGAGCTCAAATGAGATTTTTATTAAAAAAATAAAATAAAAATCAATCTCCCCCCCAACCCCTTGTATGCCCAGGAAGTGATGACCCCCCTCCCTCCTCCGTTTTTTCGCCGAATCGAGCCGTGGACGACCGTTTTCAGTGTCGATCGTCAGCAGATCACGCTCCACCACATCGCATGCGTCATTCTGCACCCGAAGCTTCGACGATCCGCCAATAGGTAGGAATTTTGAGTTTCGAAATCCCGAATCCTGATTTGGTTGGTTTTTCACTTTTTGAGCCTACAGATTTGTAGATCCGGTCTCGGGGGGGGGGGGGGGGCAGATGCCTTCAGATTTGTGTTTGGACCCCCAGGGTTCCCCCAGCGGCCCTCAAAAGGTCCACAGTCGCGGCAGTGCTGGTGGCGGACGGCGGCAGCGAGCTGCGGGAATAAATTTGGATCACCGGCCCTACGGCGGTCCGGCCGCCAATTTGCTGCTACCCCGTGCGGGGGTTAGCGACGACGTGGTCAACCAGTCAGAGCGGCTGGCGGCGGCGGCGGTAGGGTCGGCCGGCGTGGGCCGGAGTAGCTGATTTAGGCCGGTGTGGCCCTCTTGGTACACGAGGGTTTTAAAAACCCCCATCTCTTGCTACCTGGTGATACGAATCGCGTGTCGTCTACGACAATGCGACCCTGGCGATGAGGTAAACCCTTCGGTGTGGGTTTGGGGGTTTTGAAGTTTGGGATGATGGCCTGGGTTCTAGAAACATCGAATAAAATAATAATATTTTATTATTATTCGACTTTGGGCAGTTGTATCATCTACCCGGAGTGTCTGATTGACTTTCCATTAGTGGCGTTGAGGCCCTGATGGTACGGTGGACTTTTCTTATTAGTTTGCGGGTGTTGGGGACAAGTTTGGGGTGTGGGCCCCATGAAGCTGTGTTTGGGTGTTTACGGAGAAACGCAACTTTCTCACCAGGAGTCCAATTTTTGCAGATGAATAGTCGATTATGTGTGTTATTCTGAGAGGATCTCAATGGTGTGATCTGTTCGACGAGTTTCGGGATTGAGGCATGGGCCCCACCCTGATCTGGCTTCAGTGAATAGTATCTTTTTCACCGGGGGTCCTTTTGGGACGAACGAGTAGTGGATCCCATGTGTTTTTCTGAGGGGATCACAGTGGTATGATCCTCTTGATGAGTTTCAGGATTGTTGTGTGGGCCCCGCACGGGCTAACTATGGTGAATAGTGCTTTTTCACCGGTTTTTCATTTCGGGCGAGTAAACAGCCTATCCTGCGTGTTTTTCCACGTGGATCGTGATCATGGCCTCAGTATTGACGTTGGAGGTGCACGGGGTGGGGTTGTGGCTGGTCGCTCGGGTTAGCGACCTTTGGACCCGCGGTGGTTGAGGGTACTTCATTGGTTAGTTCCTACAAGGGTTCACGCGGCATCACAACCTTAGTATAGGTTTTTCATCCTCTCGATGGGATGTTTAATCTATTAGAGTTTTAAAATCCCTTCGGTGGGCCCGGAGCGGGATCCTCTAGCATCGTTTCCCTAGATCGGGTTCCTGGTATCGTCGTGACCGCTTATCCACTAGCGGTGATCCCCTATCTAGTAGGTTAACCCCGTATGGTTTGTGGCATCATCTGGATTATGATCCCCTTCATAGTGGTCTATGATCAGTACGGTTGTGGCATCGTCGGGTATACGATCCCCTACTCAACATGAGGATTATAGTAGGGTTGCGGTATCGTTGGTTATATGATCCCCAACTTAGCACATGGTTTCTGTAGGGTGGTGGCATCGTTAGTTCGATCCCCTACAGTGTGAGATGTACCAGATAGGGTTTTGGTATCATCATCACCATCGTGATACGGGTGATGATCGTCTATCTGAGTGACATGTTTCTGTCAAGCGCCAGATCAGGTTGTGGTATCCCCCAGCAGATCCTAGGAGTGATCCCCTATCTGTGAGATCTACGAATGCCAGATCGGGTTATAGTATCCCCCAACAGACCCTGGGAGTGATCCCCTATCTGTGAGATCTTCGTATACTGGTGTGGGTTCTTCTATCCCCTAGAGGAACCTTGGAGCGATCCCCTATCTGAGGAGTTTGGTGTTTTTGTTTTTTCAGTGAGGTTTCCTCCGTGATGATATCCGACGAGTGTGATCTCTCAGGTGAGCATCTGATATGTTTGTGTGAGAACTGATGGAGTGTATCTATCATATGAGTGCTATCTGGGATGACAATGATCGTGGAGTGTGCTCTCCTGGTTTTTAACCGTTGCTGGTGATGAGTTCGGTACCTCATGTGGCTTGGTGCGTGAGCTGAGTATATTTGGATGTTCAAGGTGTACGTATTGGCATACACCTGGATTGAGCTGACTATTTGTGTTTAGCCGAGGATGGTCACGAGATAGAGTTTCTCGTTCCTCTGGGTTCCCTCTGGCTGGGATGAGTGGACTGTGTCCTTTCACTTGCTCTCTTTTGTTTTGGGTTTTTGGGGTGCCTACTGAGTATTGTTATAGTCACCCCTGCACGGGCTTTGCCCGCACATGTTTGTGTATTGTGCAGACCACATTCCTTTCAAAAGAGTCCTAGGAGGACCTGGAAGAGGTGGAGATGAGTGAGTGGGACTGACCATGGAGTCTTACCGGAGCTGTGCCGAGGAGCTTTTTGGTGGTGCTTTTGGAAGCATACCCCTTCTTTCGAGCAGTTTGGACGCCTTTGTAGTTTTCTTTTGGTGGGCCCAATTTTTCCCTTTTTGTACTGCTGTTGCACTCTAGTTTGGGATACATGTATGCATTCATTTTCTTTTTTAGTTTTATATATCCCAGCTCTGTTTCATGGAGGTGTACGTGGGTTCATGTGTACAGGTACCTTAGGATAATGCCTCCCTTGTGTGTGATAGCCTACTCGGTACTAGATTCCAACCCCTGGCCTATTAGAGGTGGGATTGGGCAGTCATGGCTCGAGCCACGTTGGGTCAGGTCGTGACAGAGTGGTATCAAAGGAGGTTCCACATTTGGGATCTCAGAGCGTAGCTGGTCCAGCTGTGAGTTTGGTTTGGGTTGCATAGCGATAGTGTCAAGATGTTTCGAGTTTAGATTTCATGTCAGGGACTCTAGTGTTGGTGCGGTGGGAGATATATCCATTCACCAGGACTCTGATAACCTTCTTTTCGACTTGGGGCATTTTGACACTAGTCGTAGGGACCTGATGGTACACGCATCATATAGGACTGTGTTTTTGGGTTTCCCTTGTTCTTCTCGAGTCAACTCTCCAGATATACTGTTTGACCATGGAGAGTCTTGATTGTATTTTAGGATGCCTCCACAATGAATGCGAGTGAGGGTTCTGCAGCAGGATTTTGGTGACGATCTGCCTCGTGTAGAGGCTATAGACCAGGGTGCAGGTTATGAGGCTGGACCTCTAGGTGGTCCGCCAGTTGAGCCACCACTTGTCGAGCAGTTGGTTGTGCCAGCAGTGCAGGATGAGGTTGCGCATAGGCTGAGTGCGCTGCACGAGTTCCAGAGGCAGCGACCTCTGAGGTTCTGGGGTGATCCATATGCTCAGGCAGCTGATGACTGGCTTGAAGCAGTCACCCGAGTTTTCCACCTGGTGAGGACACCCCCAGATCAAATGGTGGTCCTAGTGGTGAGCCTTATGCATGGTTCATCCGGGCGATGGTGGAGTTTAGTGATGTAGTCCCATGATGAGGAGACTCTCACGTGGGAAGAGTTTGAGCGGATCTTCAGGAAAGAGTTCTATCCAGTGACGCTAAGGTCAGTGTGGATTCAGGAGCTTCTACAGCTTCAGAAGGAGGGCATGACTTTGTAGGAGTACTCAACACGTTTTATATACCTGTCGCACTACTCCCTGGATATGGTTCAAGACCCGTTCTATAGGTCTCAGACCTTCGAGCATGGCCTAGACAGAGACATCCAGGCAGGTGTGGTTTCCTTGTGTCTGCCCACCTATGCTGGAGTTCTGGAGTGGGCCCTAGTGGTGGAGATCTTTCTTGCTGAGTAGATCCTGCCTGTTAGTGTTGGGCACGTGAGAACTGAGACTTTGTCAGTCAGATCGACGTCTAGTATCTGACGACAGACTCAGGGGCCCGGATGTATGCGACGTTTTAGGAGGCAACCCCAGGATGGAGTATCTAAGGATTAGGGCTCACAGGGATCGCATGCCAGTTTTGGTTAGCCACAGGAGAGGCGGTGTTACGCTTGCGACGGTTGGGGACATCTTGCTACAGATTGTCCAACCTTTCGTGCTGATGAGAGGGAGCCGATCGATACACCACCTTGTTAGAGGCATCAATTCGATCAAGGAGGTCCGCAGGGCGGCGAATGTGGTGACAGATTTATTACAGCAACAGGAGGTGATAGGTGGTATCGGTTTCCACCACCTCCACCCCCAGGTGTTCCATGCCATGCTCAGGGAGCTGGGGGATGAGGGCAAGGACAACTACATTCCCTAGAGGCTGTTGACCTAGAGGCTCCGCTGGTGGATCAAGGTATGGCTTGTGTCCTTTCTACTTTTTGAAGTAGTTTGATAGACACTATTTAGCGCTACTCTTCCCTTTCTGTTTCATGCTCAAGTTTTGTATAGGGTGTTGGTAAGACCCTGTGTGGGTGTTGTTTGGCGTGCTTCGAATTCATTAGGAAGATGGATCCTTCCCCTTCTGAGACGCGTTTTTGTGATGTGATTAAAACTGTGTAGGTGAGACAGTACCACCCAAAGCAGATAGTGTTGAGGTGTGGTGGATGATTGCCTCTGAATTATGCGTTCGGGCAGGGGTGTTTGTTGGCAAACTCGTAAGCGTGGGAGACCCAGTTGAGAGTCCAGTCTCCTTCCCCGTGCTTATGACTTTTTGGGGATGAAAAGTTATAAGGTGGGGAGGATGTAGTGACTTGGGTTTTGGACCCTCCAGACTCTAGAATATTCCTATGAATAATTCTAAAGCTAGGCGTGAAGATGGCATGCGATTTTGAGGCCCGGTGTTCCTGGAATTAATTTTATAAAAATATTAAGTATTTTTATACTATGAACATGTAGAGGGTGTGTTATCTCTTAAATGGTAACTCAGAATGGGAATCTGATGGAACTGTTGCGTCCAGAGTGTATCATTTACCCTAGGTGGGGTGTAAACATTGTAGGCGCGGGCCTGCTATGTGAAAAGCCACCATGGGTGTTTTCGTAAATAAATGGAAAAGTTTATTTATGAGCTTCAGCCCAAATAAATCATGGATGAAGTCTCAGATCGCAATTCTAAGTACACTGTTGCATTCAGAACCCCGTGTTTACCCTAGGCGTGGCATAATTTTAGTCGGGGCCCGGTGCTGGGTCAGAGGCCTGTTGGCGGGGAGCTCAAATGAGGTTTTTATTTTATTAAAATAAAGTAAAAATTAATCTCTCTCCCCCAAACCCCTTTTATGTGCAGGCAGCGACGACGACCCCCTCCCTCCTCCATTTCTTCGCCGAATCGAGCCATGGAAGACCGTTTTCAGCGTCGATCGTCAGCGGATCAAGCTCCTGTGTGTCGCAGTCATTGTTCTTCACCTGAAGCATCGATTATCCGCCAACGGGTAGGAGTTTTGAGTTTCGATATCCCAGATCCCAAATTGGTTTATTTTTCTCTGTTTTAAGCCTGCAGATGCATAGATCCGGTCCCAGGGGGCGCACATATGCCTTCAGATTTGCATTTGGACCCTCAGGGTGCCTTCGGCAGCCCTCGGAAGGTCCACCGGCGGCGGCCGGTAGCGGTGGGCCACGGGAATGAAATCAGACCGCCGCCCCTGTGGCGGTCCGACTGCCAATTAGCGGTGACCCCGTGCGGGGGTTGGCTGCACGCTCGTGTGTGCTGCGCCCTGCTGGTGGCGGTGGCGGCCGGTCCAGCCCTCTTGGTACATGGGTGTTTTAAAAACCCCCGTATCTTGCTACCTACTGACCCAAATCATGTGTCGTCTATGGCGACGTGACCCTAGAGACGAGGTAAAACCTTCGATGTGGGTTCGAGGGTTTCGAAGTTCAGGATGATGGCCTGGGTGCTAGAAACGTCGAATAAAATAAAAATATTTTATTATTATTCGACTTTGGGCTGTTGTTTCTTCTACCTGGAGTGTCCGATTGATGTGCTGTCAGAGGCATTGAGGCCCTGATGGTACGGAGGACTATTCTTGTCAGTCTTTGAGTGTTGGGGCCAAGTTTGGGATGTGGGCTCCATGAGGTTTGGTTTGGGCATTTACGGAGAAACGCAATTTTCTCACCATGAGTCCGATTTTGGCGGATGAATAGTCGATCCTGTATGTTTTTTCAAGAGGATCTCAACGGTGCAATCCATTCAATGTGATTCGGGATTGAGGCGTGGGCCCACCCAAGCTAGCTTAGGTGAATAGTACATTTTTTACTAGGGGTCCGTCTGGGATGAATGAGTAGTGGATCCCATGTGTTTTTCTGAGGGGATCGCAAATGTATGATCTGCTTGATGAGTTTCGAGATCGTTTTGTGGGCTCCAAATGGGCTAGCTTGGTGAATAGTGCTTCTTTCTCCGGTTGTCTATTTCGGGCGAGTAAACAGCCTATCCTGCATGTGTTCTCGCATGGATCACGATGGTGGCCTCTTTATCAGCCTTGGAGGTGCGTGATGTGTCATTGTGGCGGGTCGCTCGGGTTAGCGACGTTTGAACCATCAATGGTTGAGGGTACTCCCTTGGTTAGTTACTACGAGGGTTCTTGTAGAATCACAACCTTAATATAGGTTTGTGATCCTCTCGATGGGATGTTTAATCTGTTAGAGTTGTGGAATCCCTTCGGTGGTCCCTGAGCGGGATCCTATAGCATCGTTAGCCTAGATTTGGTTCTTGGTAACGTTGTGGCTGCTTATCCATGGGCGGCAATCCCCTATCTATGAGGTTAACCCCGTAGGGTTTGTGGCATAATTGGAAATATGATACCCTATGTAATGGGCCATGTTCAGTAGGGTTGTGGCATCATCGGGTATACGATCCCCTACTCAGGATGAGGATTATAGTAGGGTTGCAGTATCGTTGGTTATACGATCCCCTACTTAGAGCGTGGTTTCTATAGGGTTGTGGAATCGTCAATTCGATCCCCTACAACACAAGATGTACCAGATAGGGTTTTGGTATCGTCGTGACCGTCGTGATATGGGTGACGATCCTCTATCTGAGTTACATGTTTCTTCCGAGCACCAGATCGGGTTGTGGTATCCCCTAGCAGATCCTGGAAGTGATCTCATATCCGTGAGATCTACAAATGTCAGATCTGGTTGTGGTATCCCCCAGCGTACCTTAGGAGTGATCCCCTATCTGTGGGATCTTCGTATACCAGTGTGGGTTTTGGTATCCCCTAGATAACCCTAGGAGTGATCCCCTATCTGAGGATTTTGGTGTTTATATTGTTTCATTGAGGTTTCCTCATTGACGATATCTGATGAGAGTGATATCTTGGGTGAGCATCTCAGATGTTTGTGTTGGACCCGATGGAGTGTATCTCTTGGATGAGTGTCATCTAGGATGACAGTGATTGTGGAGTGTGATCTCATGTTTTTGAATCATTACTAGTGATGAGGTCTGTACCTCATGTGGTTTTTTGTGTGAGCTAAGTATATCTGGATGTTCAAAGTGTATGTATGGGCATGCACCTGGATTAAGCTGACAAGTTTTGTTTAGCCGAGGATGGTCACGAGATGGAGTTTCTCTCTCATCAGGGTTCCCTCTGGCTAGGATGATCAGACTGTTGCCTTTCAATTGCTCTCTTTTGTTTTGGGTTTTTGAGGTGACTACTGAGTATTGTTATACTCACTCCTACACTGGCTTTTCCCACACATTTTTGTGCTTGTGCAGACCACATGCCTTTAGACGGAGTCCTAGGAGGACCTGGAGCAGGTGGAACTGAGTGAGCGGGACTGACCGTAGAGTCTTACTGGAGTTGTGCCATGGAGATTTCTGGTGGTGCATTTGGCAGCATACCCCTTTTTCCGAGCAGGTTGGACGCCATTGTAGTTTTCTTTTGGTGGGCTCTATTTTTCCCTTTTTGTACTGCAGTTGCACTCTGGTTTGGGATAGATGTATGCATGCATTTTATTTTCAGTTTTATATATCTCTGCATTGTTTCATGGAGGTGTATGTGGGTGCATGTGTATAAGTACATTAGGCTAATGCCTCCCTTGTGTGTGATAGCCTACTCGGCACTAGACGCCAGCCCCTGGCCAATTGGAGGCGGGCCTAAGGAGTTGCAGCTCGAGCCCTGTTGGGTCGGGTTGTGAAATGGGGGGTTTTACTCATTACTTATTTAGGTTCCAATTTAGCTTCCACAAACTTATTATTCCTCTATAAAACTATATCTAGTTGCATTTTCTTGTTTCATAATACATTATATTTATGATACAAGATCTCTACCAGTTATTCCTCATAAGTGATGTCATGTTCGAATTCTACTACATATGATTTCAGTACATTTGAAGGGTCACATATACATTTCCTAAATAATATATATATGGAACAAATTATGAACTTTACATAGGATCTATGGATGTGGAATATGATAAATTTTCATCCCCACATGATTAAGGATTTCAAAGGGGTAGACATATTTTAGATTCAACATTCCTTTATACCCAAATATCATTAATCCCTTTGATGGAGATATTTAAAGGAATTAATTTTATCTCACTTCAAACTCCAAATATTCTCAACAATTATCAACATAGATTTTATGTCGACTATATAAAATTTTAATGTGTCTTTAAATCCTTTGAATCTTCACTAACATCTCTTGAGTATGATATTGTCCCAAAAGTTATGTTCTCCAACTTCATCCCAAAATGTTGGCATTCTGAACCTAGTTCCATGAAGTCACTAAAATGTTTTCATTTGAATACTATAATGGAGTCTATTATTATTTGAGAACATTTCACATGGAATGTGTTGATCCCAAATTCTTTTAAAATTCATTTAATATGATCTTATTATATCCTCCTCAGTTTGAATGGTCCTCTAAGATTGATCATCTGTCTATGGATGATATGCATTTCTAAATCTTATCTTTGTATCAATTTTTTATTTAATACTTCTCTAAAACATCAAGGTAAACCTCTAATCTTGATTATATGTAATTTATAGTTATAGTCCACAATGCCTTACCATTTTCTTTTTGTATTTATTTGAAAGTTGATCAATGAGAAATCATATCAAATATCAATAAAATGTGATGTCTTCAAGATGTGATAAACTATAAACCAAATTTAATTATAGTATTTTGAATTCATTGGAAGACATACAATGAAATTTATAACGATTTTCTAAAATTTCATATATTTATGGGTAACAGTTGAATTATCTCTTTAGACTGTTGATGTTTATCCATAAATTATTGGAAAACCAAGAATCATGATATAGACACTAAAATATCCCTCATCATGTTTCCCCACAAGATATGGTTCTATATATTTCTATAAATATTTATACATCCATGATTGATAGAGAATGATGATTCATGTGCATAATTAAATATCCCCTTATTCAATTATAGCATTGATGGAAGAAATATAAGTTTTCCTATTCTTATAATTTTATCATTATCAATTTTGAACTGTGGAATATTTTATAGCTTCTTATATAGCTTTATATCCCCCTTTGTCATGACCTTTATCATCACATGTATGGATGGTTGGATAATTTTTTGGGAAGATAAGATTTATATGATTATTTATGATTTCATGGTCTACCCTTTTCAAATACAAGAGTATTGGGTATCTTTAATTAATCATCATGGATAAGGTAGTATGATCCTTAATACTCAAAGCATCAACTACCATATTTTCCGTCTGAGGGTGGTAATGTATTTAGAAATCATAGTTCTTGGTCACTCCATCCATATCCTTTGGAACATGTTTAACTTCTTATGTGTGGATATATACTTTATGCTATTATAATTAGAATATATTTCAAACTTTTTTCAATGTATATAAGTTATCCCTATCATTAATTAACATATTACCATTGCTCACTCTAAATCATGTGTTGGGTAATTTTTCTCATGAATATATAGTTGATACGAGGAATAATATTCCACCATATTACTTTTGTAGAAGAAACTTCCCAATCCCTTCATTGATGCATCACTATATATAAAAAACTAATATTCCCTAATTGTTAGTGTGAGTATAGGTGCAGTGATTAACTTCTTTTGAGATCATTGAAATTTTACTAATATTAATTTATCCAATAGAACTTTATTCCCTAAAAAATTAAATTTTTTAGTTGATTTTAAACTCATGATTAATTTCATACAAATAATTTATAGTATTCATCCCATCTGAGAAAACTACTTACCTATATTATAATGGTTTATCTAGGATATTATTCAAATCACCTCCATATTTTATGTTCAATTGATATACCCTCACTTGTGATTACATGAAACAATAATGATAATTTCTATATTAAGAAATAAAAATTTCTAAATTTGTAATAAAATTTCTCCCCTATCCTGATCTATAGAAAAATTGTGAAATGATCTTCATAATGATACATTAACATATGATATATGAAAATATCATCTATAAATACTAAAAAAGATTGATCAAAGTAATCTCTAAAGACTATAATCATTATGTCCATGAATATGGTAGGGGAAATTTTAAGTCTGAATGGTGCCACTATAAATTCATGGTGTCTATATCTAATACAAAAGACTATATTCAGTACATCCTCTCTTTCCACCATTAATTAATGATATACAGATCAATGGTATGTCTTCTTGAATTATTTACCCCCTCTTACATTATCAAAATAGTTATCAATATGTGGTAGAGTATACTTTTTAATGATTTTAAGGTTATTATTTTCATGATAATCAATTTAATGATGCATTGATCCAACTTTCTTCACAAGAAAGAGGACTAGTGCACCCAATAGTGAAGTACTCGGGTGTATAAAAACCTTATCACTATTCTCCTAGAGTTTCAACTTCAGTTTATTTAACTCAATTAGGTCCATTATATAATGAGTAGGTGATATAGTTATAGCACTAGGTATGAGTTCTATTGAAAACTCAACCTCACTGTCTATGGGAATACTAAGAGACACTTCATAAAAAACATCAATTTCTTCATTTACAATTGACATATCCTCAATATTTTGTTTCTCCCCAACCATGTAAGTTAAATACCCCCTCATAATTGGTTATTAAACCCATATAATCGAAGTAATCTCCATAGGGACTTCATAGTCATAATTTCACTAATATAAGATCATAGGTTTTTTTGGGATATCCAATATGACTATATTTTCTCAAAAACTAATATGGGTCCTATGTAGATGGAGTTAATCCTAGGCCAAAATCACATTAAATTCCACTAAATGGATAATAATAATATTCATAAGAAGCACATTCCATTAAAAATATATCGAAGAGGAGTTATAGTCTTGGTATACAATCATCATACCACTAGGTGTGTTCACAGATAATTAAATATCTATCTATTTTGAACATAGCTTAATAGTCTTCGTTAGTTTTCAAAATTACAATTAATTTATTGAACTAGGGTTAAATAATATTTTTTCAATATTGAGTGTACTTATCACCACCCAAATATCATGATTATGAATCCAATCCATTTCTTAAACTAAAATGGTTATCATGAGTATTGAACAATAAAAACTTGATTAATTGGTTATATGATAAGAGAAATCAATCATAAGATGTCCAAAATTATGATATCTTCATTTAAACCGCTTAAAGTTTATGTTCATCCTATATTACTTTCCTGTCAACATAGGTTGTTTTAAGTTAAATCCCCTTATTCATCATAAAAAAATACCCAAAAATAACTAAACAATACTTTGATACCAAGTGAGACTAACCAAACATAACCTATGTAAATATTAGATAATTTTACTTGAATTTTCATTACTTCTCACAATAAATCTTACCCAAAAAAACTGTTGGTTTAGTGATGCTAGAAATTAGATATATAAAAATATTATTTTAAAATAGTATGAAAATTTTTACATAATCACTCCACACTATATCATATGTTATAATATTCATTATAACATAGGGATTGTAAACATTATAAAGGGTTAATAAAAGATGTTTGATGATGGTAAATATAATAAATAACAATCAAATATTATAAGTGACCATAATATGAACATGTGGGTATCATAATATAATCAATTTTCCTGAACATAACACAAGGAAATATTACATAATAAAACATATATCATAAAGACTGATTCATGACATAAGTATTTTGGCATAACATTAGAAATGATTCAAAAGAGTGTCAAAAAAATTAGTCAATAATCCTAAAATGGGTATGTTTTATAACATAAAAATGTGGTGTAAACAAAAGTATAGAAATCATATTATATTTCAAGATTAACCAACAAGAAATTCACATCATAATAGAATAAAAAAACTACTTGTCCATAACGTATGGAATTGGGCTAACCACATACACCCCATAACCATTTTGACTTAAGATTACCACTCACATCCCATAACCTTTTATAATTATCCCAAAAACATTTGTACATTTTCTTAATCACCCATTCCCTATAACACATTGGAATTGGGTAAACCACAAATGCCCCATAACCTCTTGGACATGGGATAACTACCCACATCCCATAACCTCTTGGACATGGGATAACTACCCACATCCCATAACCTTTTGGACTTGGTCTAACCACTCTCATCCTATCATGATATAATGATATATATAGATTTACCCAAATAATTATAAGGATATAACAAATCCACCAATCACATAATGATAAACCAAATATATGGGTTCCACATGAACATTAAAAAATATATAATCTCAACATAACATAATTCACCCATGCGAAAGAATGGGTTTCATGAACATTTTCCATAAAATATAGGCATAATCCATATAGAGAAAAAGGTGTATGGTATCATTAGATAATGCCACCTTTTAATCATAATAAGCAATAAAGGATTTCAAAATATATAAAAAACCCTTTTATAAGTGCATTGGAAATTTTATTTGAGAAAATAAAGATAAATATCTTTTAGTTTTGATGAATTTTATTTTAAGAGAAAGTAATTTATCAAAAAAATTGAATATTAATTAAATTTTCAAAACATGAATACTTTTAAAGGAATATCCATAATGAAAAAAATGCATATAGTGGAAAAATATGTTCCTGTGAAAGATGTTAAAAAATAGTCCTTTCACACAATTGTATAGAAAGTCAAAGAAAATCATAATTGTATGGTGTGGGAAACATTAAAATAGATTATTTTAATTATTTTATAAATAAATTCTAGAAATATGTGAAATTTAATTAATAAATAATTGAACTATGGAAAAGGAAATTGATAAAACAAAATCAATATTATTACCATGGAGGAGAAATATTCTTGGCCAAAAAAAGAGATAAGTCTAGTTGCACTTACAAACATCCTTTTGTTAAAATTTTAATCCAAAATGAGGTCAAAGTATAAGAAGACATGTAAAAATAATAAATAATCGAAGGAAAATAAAATATGTTGGGTTTTATAAAAAAATATCATAAAATTTCTACCAATGCAATTTTAAACATAAACAATCTGGATTTCAAAGGGAGATTTAAAAATATATTGATACCTTTATTCTGGGATTCTAAGAAATTGATTTAACCAATCGTATAATAAATATAAAAATATTAATAACATATTTTATATATTTATTCACATATATTACCATTTATACTATTCTATTATAATCATTCATTACACAAATATTAGTTTATCATTGTCAATTTTCATCATCAGATGTTAGTGTATTTATTATTTCTTATAGGTTTTGTAATGGAAATATATATCCTAATTCTTTAATACCAAGTTAATCATAAATATATTTTTAAAGGTATTGTAATAAAAAAAATTAAATGATTTATGCATTCCCATTTTCATTTTATGGAATTTATAGGTATAGTTCATGAGAATGGAATCCACAATGAGCGTGTTACAGGTAATTTCCAATTAACAACGAGTTACTTTATAATGTACATTAATTTATGTTTCATTCTTATAAAAATGTATATAGGACATAAATTAATTATTTATATTATACATCACTATTATTAAATCCCTAATACTTATTCATGATTAAAATGATGATGTTGGTATATCGTCATTCATGTTGGTGGTTGAACCAACCCAAACATGAATATGTTACACTAATGAATGATTATGAGAATCGAGTTATATAATAGTAAAATAATTTTAATATAAGTATAATGATATTAATATAAAATAATTAATATGGATAATGATATTTATAATGAGTTTGGATGAGTAGGTAATTGAATAATATGGTGAAGAACTTGGTTCTTACTTTGATGTAGTCTCTCCTTTTCAAAAAGGGATCCTTCAACATTATTGATTTGGGATTCATTATTTGGACGTGAGGATAAAAAAATCTATGAAAGATTTATTATAATAATAATGGTTAGGTATTCAATAAATAACATATTGTGAAGATAGTTTTGGGAGGACTAAAGGATTATTCCTTTTATAAGTGAGTTTTGGGTGGTATTTCTCCAAATACAAATTCCTTAATGTAATATGTTATAATTTTAAAAGGAAATTGGATTCAAAGAGAAAAATTAATGTATGAGGGATGATTTAAGGTTTATAAATCCATCATAAACTTGTTAAAAGATATCATAAATCATGATTACGTTTTTCTCATTCTAATATATTATTTTATGATATTTTAGGTCTTTACCCCTTTATTTAACTTTCTTTTTTTACCTTAGAAACTTATTTTTTATGCCTTAAAATAAAATTGGCCTTATTAACTACTTTTAACATGATGATCACATTTTTTTATTCCATTTAATATAATTAATTTTTAAAATATTATAAATAAATTTTTTAAGTTAATATATTATATTTATATATAAAGAAAGAACTATTTTTATAGAAAATTGACTTTTTTAACATTATGCTTTATTAATATTATTTCATATAAATTTATAAATAATTTATTTTTAATCTATTTTTATAAAGTAAAACATTATATTTTATTAATAATTTTAATGTGATAAATTTAATTTAATATGGTAAAAATATAGAACACTTAAAAACAGTCCTTTGAAAAATATCCCTTTTTTACATTATTTGATTTTAACCACATCCCAGTAAAATTAATTATTTATCATTTAACGATTTAATTTAATCAATCCATTGGTATTAAATTATTCATTTAAAATTTTAAAATACATAAATTTTTTCATTAATTAAAATAATAATATGAAATAAATAAAAATACATAGTTTTATAATAAAATATTTTAATTTAATATTATATTTAATTTCTTTTCAAATTTATTTATTATATGTGGATTATATTATTCTAATTTTTTTTCAAAACATTCACAATATCATTGTACCTATTGTATAAAAATATTTAAAACAACCATATATCTAATGTCTATATATCCAATGGTTGTATGTTCAATGGCCATATGCCTAACAACCATATATATAACGATCTTATTACCTTATTATATATAGGTTTGCATACATCTCTAGAAATATTAATTTTATTAATTTAATTTATTCAAAAAAATTATATTGTATTCATAATATTTTTCTTTATTTACACTGTTAATATTCGTGGTATGCTTTTCAATGAAAACTGTGAGGATAACGATTTCTAGTTCGTGGACTTTTGATTTATTTATGGTTTTATTTATATTATAGTTTTCTTAATTTTGTTTCATATTACACTCTAATAATGTATTAATATTTATACATAATTCGTACTCAATTAAATACATTATAGTTTATTTCAGTTCAATTTTTCATATATTACATGATATCGAACATATAGTATTTATTTAAAGGTAAATACATACCCAATTCATGGGGTGCTACAAGGTGCATCCACAAAGTTCCAAAATAGTATTAGTGTACATGGATTATATAATAGATCCCATGGACTCTAACCATTTCTCAAAATCAAAACTCTAAATGGAATTTTATTTGGTAGTATTGGATGGATATATTTTCTAAAGACTATATAAATTTGGTATATTTTTAACCATGTCATATGGTATAGAATACATATATCATTATGTATGAAATACGTATTGAAATGGAATTTTTATTCCTTTGGTTATATTGTTTCATTTGATATAGTGAAATCATATTGTTACTACCCAATTAAAATGTGGTGTATTACTTGGATATAGCGTAGGGAATGAAGAATAATAAAGTGAGATTTATATTAGTCATTATGATTAATCATTTAAGCTTATCATAAAGGGTTTAAGAATAAAATATCATTCATAATATATATCATTAATAGTTTTAAGTCAAGGGAGAATAATAACAAGCATGATGGTTGAATGTTTATAAGGGTTGTTACGATTTCCATTTAATCATATGTTTTATCATGTATGAGTAAATTCATGCAAAGTCTTGGGAATTTCATAAGGTATATGTAAGGAATCCAATGGGTGTTCATTCATGTGTGTTGTATGATCCAAATTTTTTTCATGACGTATGTATCCTTTTGATTTGAGTTTAAATATCATGTTTTATTTATATGTGAATGCCTAAGAGACTAAAAAAGTGTTCATGAGCATTTGAATCTTGTTCAGAGCCTGGAAAAATTGTTTTTGGAGAAATAGGGTGAGTCGTACGGTGATTGTATGGTTTGCAGTAATCATGAGGTTTAACCATGTGCCCCAAAATTCTAGGTTCATTGATAGTTTAACCATGAAAGGGAGGCTTTATGGCTATATAAAACCTTAGATAAATTTATTTTTTATTTCGGATAGGTTGCATATGGTTTGTCTAAACATGCGCCTAGCTATGTGAGGTGGTGTATTGGATGCATAGTGGCTATGCATAGGCTACACATAGTTTTTCAACCCATATTCTTAGCTATGTGAGGGCGTGTGTCACTTAGAAAGTGGTGGTGCGTGTTTGGAACACGGTTTGGAAAACCATGCCACAAAACCATTTGCCCATTTAAAAATGTAGAAATTCTTATTTCCATCTATTCCTTTATCCTTAGTTCTATACATTTATTTCCCCATCTGCATAGAAACCCCCTCGTGATGGAAGATCATTTTTCTCTCAACCAAGTCTTTGATACTTCTCCGCCATACGGTGTTTGATTCATGTTTAATTCTTCAGGTATGTTATCTTAAGGTAAGACTATTAGTCCTCTTACTTATTTTCTCTATTTTTATTATCATATAAAATTTTATTTTCAAGGAAGCTGTTATGACTTATTTTCAGGTAGTTTGTATTTTTTTCAATTTCTCCCTTTATAGCCTGGATTAGAAGTTAGTACTGGATGAGGATTATTCTACCCATTAAGTGTATGTGGTCACATACTTTTCCATAACGTTTTGGGTGTTTATATTGTTTCATTATTGTTCCACATGCCATAACATTTGTTTTTTAGTCCTAAAAATTATAATCACTTACCTTAAAAGTTTAAACCTTGAAATATACTTGTTATGAAACCATTATACTTAGTAAAAGGTTCACAACCTCAACCTAAACCATCCCTTGTGTGGGTTCGATTATTTGTCTTAAGGATTTATTTTTCCCTTGTGAACAAAACACCACTAAGGTGTGTTTGGTTTGGTGTTGGACAATGAAATGAAATAAAATTATTAATGGGGAGGGTGATATTACTTGGCCTTGATTGTACATAGACATATATGTGGTTGCAACATTTTTACCATTTATAATGGACATGAAGCTTCTTATTGTAATTTTTAATTTATGGAAACAAAATTCCTTATTATTTATTTGGAATTTATGAATTTGATTATCCATCTGTTTAATTGAAATTAATGGACATTATGTTCCATAATTTGTATTTTGGATTAGTACAAAGAATGTTCCTTATTATTTATTTAGAATTTATGGACATGATGTTCCTTATAGTTAATTATAATTAATGGAAATAACATTCCATGTTATTTATTTAGGATCACTAGACATAATTTTTCTTATTTTATTTAGAATTAATTGACATGATGTTCTATATTTTCTATTTTTAAATTATAGACATGATGTTCCACATTTTTCTATTTGTAATTAAGGGACATGGAATTCAATATTTTCTATTCCTAGTTAATACGAAATAAGTTCATGATTCTTTATAAAATAATAGATGTCCAGATACTTTTCTAGCTCTAGAAGAAGTAGAGAGTTTTGGATGGGTGTCCATTGAGGAACTCAGGCTGAAATGGTTTATTTATTTAATGCCCTTATTTATTATTCCTTCACACTACTCATTTTTTTGTAAACTAACTAGTGATAAAAAAACATTGGTGATTTCCTACTTAGTTTTACTCACACCCTATTCAGGTTATGAATTAGTACCCAATCAGACCTTATGGATATAGTTGGGGATAAAGGGAAGTTCCCTCATATGGATTACTAGTTTTCTATTCTATGATATAGTATGAGATAAGAGAACTGATATAGTTCTTGTGATACTATTGGAAATACATTTTTCCCTTTTGTCAATTTTTTATATCATGATTTTTATAAACTCACTTCTTAGTTTCCCCTTGTATCCCCCATTTTGTATAGTATGAGGATACAAAAGCATTTTTCATATGTTATTTTATATGGTTAAACTGGTTGTTTATTCATTTCTGATTATTATATATGTATGATTTATAATGTTATGTTCCTTTTTTTATTATGTTTCCATTGTTTATCAATTATTATACAAGTGTACTTATGCTCTAATAAAATAGGGTATAGTTTCCACACAATACCATAACAGACCCCCCACTACAAGTATGAATCCTATGGCATATGTGGATGAATGATTTTGGTCAATGGATCTTAGGATTTCTAACTTATAAGTGAACCAGAATCAAGACTTCACAAGTTGTATTAGAAGATTATTTTTTACATACTATTTGTTTTGGTGGAAAGGACATTAGAATATGTCCAAATTTGGTAATGAACATGTTTCTAGGAGTATCTAACCAATGTTGAGGGAAAAACCTAATTACCTAGGATTGGACTTATTTTTTTGGATTATGTCAATTATTGTTTTACTAATTTCACCGATAGGCGACACACTTGATTTGTGGAATCTATTATTATTAGTATGTATTACCAATTTACCCTTGGAATGATACAACAATAAAGTATTATTAATGAATAATTATAAGAACCTATGTATTTATATTTCATGCATATGGAATGCGATGTTTTATTTTTTCAAGTACTTCTTGTTTCCTATAGTTTGTTCCTTGATTGTGATATTTGTAATTAGACCAATGTTTCTTGTAGGAATAAGATAAATGGTTGGTTATTAATGTTTGTGCCTCAATATAAATGTTTTGTTTCTATATATCTTGAGGTGGAAACCTTAACTAAACAAATAACACATGTTTAGGATTATTAAATGTGGTTACACAAGGAGTAACATTAGTTTAAACAATTAAATGGATGTCAATTACAATTTCTAAAGCTATTTTTTTTATAAATTGGGTGTTTTTATTTCTATAATTAAATCATCATATATGGATTCTTACACCCTAATACCATTTGTGAAAATCTTGGCTGCAATTACATGATGTTCCAATTGAATATTATAAGTTGTATGAATTTATATAATGGGAATGATAAATTATCTGACTAGACCATGATATATATATATAAATGAAAATATCAGTTTCTGACTAAGTGAAAATAATTTATTATCTTTCAATGGGGATTCTAATTATATAGTAAGAGGGTTTTCCTCTATGACATGTAATTGACACTCTATATAGCATAACCGCTTATGTTAGACTTGAACATTGACCCAAATTCGGCATTAGCAGCGGGTTGTTGGGAGTGAATTTTGGGTTGGAAATCATTTTACTTGTTCTATTCCTCTTATCTATGATCTATCATATTGATGAATCCCAATTTGACGAATTTTCTTGGTATTTTAGACATATTACTCCCAGATAGCCTTGATTAGAACACTATGAGGGTGGTGATGACCATTATTTGGGGGTGCTGGCCCCTCGGATACCAGTATTACCACTTATAGTGGAACTTATGTATCCTCTTATTGTGCCTGATTTGGGCACCAAAACTCATTTTCGATAGGGTTTCTTATTTCTAGTGTAGTCTATATACGGATCCCCATGAACTTCACCTTTTATTGAATATTTTACTAGGGAGTTATAGTAGTAGCACCCTCCGATGTTTTCAGGGGAAGGTGGTCCCTAAGCAGCCAAGTCCTAGATAGAGGCCATGCTATTTATCATTAAGAAACTTGAGACACCTCCTAAATAGAGACTGATGCTCACTACATACATTATTTTTGGATCATCAAAGTGGCTCTGGGATGTTATCCAAAAATAATATCTAAATTGAGTTATTGTGTGGAGGGATTTCCAAAGTACTTTTTATAATTACTTCTATCTTGAGTCCTTGGGAGCTGATTGAGCTAGGGAGTTGATGCACCTATAATATGGTGTTATTTCTATTATAGACTATTAAGCTCACTTTATTTAGTTTCAATGATTCACAAAAATTCTAATTGGTGATAAAATATCATGGGATTAGATATTTGAGGATAGACTGATGTATGATATCTGATTTCAAGTGAGCATCTTCATATTGACTACCATATATGGAATACTGAACCAGACACTCATACTTGAGAAAAATATAAGGGAATCTGAAGGTGTAGACCAGATATGTTCATTACATATTCTTGGAAGTACTTCATCATGTGTAAGAAAGCATCACCTTGATGATTCTTGTCAAGTTGGTGGCAGTCATAGTTTTCATAGTTGTAGAAAAGTGTTATTCCATCAGTGTGGGAATCCAGGTCACACAAGTTCTCAATGTGAAAGAGACATCATTGAGTTTCAAGCCTTAGGTAGTTTGGGGAATCATCAATGAGTTTTGGGACCTTCCCATCTATTCCAAGTGGGATGGGATTCATGCCAACTCAGCCTTCAGGATTGGGATCAGACGTTGTTCACCAGAAGTATAGATGGAGTATTACCGGCAATTTAAGCTAAGGATGTGGTTTTGGCCATGGGAACTAGAAAAAGTACATATCACGCTAGTAGAGAAGACCTTATCAGTATAGTCATGTTATATCTCAGATCCATAGATTGGGACAAATATATCCTATACAACCTACACCCGAGGGGTAGAGTACTAGGTGTTCCACAGTCTAGGGTACGATTTTATTATCCTTTAAATTAGTATCTTATTTATATGAAACAAGAACTTCACATTATTACATATTTGTGGATATTATGTAATGCCTTCACATTGAGATTGGGTATTTCTATGGAGTGATGACTCTTGATATTCCTTTGGGATTTGACCGAAGTGTGTGTGATGATGTTAGAATTTCACCCTTGATATAGGTTTCTATCATTCATTATGGAACCTATTTTTCCTCAAGATGATTGATTTTGACATCATTCTTAGGATAGACTGGTTAGTGACATATCAAGTGTATGTTGATTGTTATTACTAGAGGGTGTGATTTTCATCACCAGAGGGTGGTATCTATATTTATAACGGAGAATTGGATGTCCACAAAAGTTGAGATGGACCTTAGAATCATGGGCTAGAAAATTCCTCATCCAAAATTATTAGACTCTTTCTCAGTGGTCACAAAACATGATAGATAGACATCCCTCATATAGTGGATCATTTCAGGGATTTCTTCCCTAAACACTTCTCTCAGTTACCTCCCATGAAAAAGGAAGAGTTTTCTATTGAGTTATTTCTAGGAGTGGAATTGATATCTATTCCACCTTATAAGGTGGCTCTTACTAAGCTTTATGAACTCATGAAGGAGTTTAAGGACCTAGAAGACAAATGAATTATACAAACCAATACTTCACCTAGGGGTTTCCCAATAATTTCATAAAGAAGGTGGATGGGACCCTCAGATTATGCATGGATTATAATAAATTAAATTAGGTAATGGTTAAGAACCATTACACTCTACATCATATACATAACCTCTTTGACCAACTCCATGGTGATAAGGTATTCTTGAAGATTGATTTATGGACAGGCTATCATTGGGTGAGGTTAAGACCCTCATATATACTATATACATAATTATATAGTAGATATGTCTTGTATGATTATTTAGTTATATTGTTTGGTCTTAGGAACACACCGATCATTTTTATACCTCTAATGACTTCGGTCTTCCACCTATACATGGATTCCTTCATTGTAGTTTTTTTGGTTGATATATTTTTGTATTATCATCCACTATGTGATCATGCCAAACATCTTGACATTGTATTTATCACACTAAGAGAGTATAGGTTTTATTCCAATATAATAAAGTTCTACTTCTAGATCGATAATGTCCACATCCTGGGTCACATCATATTGTAATCCATGGTTTATATAGACCTAGAGAAGGTGATAGAGGTGATTTCCTAATAAAATCCCTAGAATGTATTTAGAATACAGAGATTCTTGGTGTTTACTGAATATTAGAGGAACTTTTTTTGGATTTATCATGCCCTGAAACACCTAATATGAGATTGACTAAAAATGGTGTTAACTTTATATGGTTTGAAGCCTGTGAAAAATACATCTTGGAGTTTAAAGGAAGGTTGATATTAGTACCAATCCTGAATTTACTTGAGCCTGGATGAGTCTATACAATTTATTTTTGATGCATTAGGTATCAGGATGAGAGCCATTTTTTGTAAGGAGAGTGATTTGTGGCATACATGCCTTATCAGTTGAGATCCCATGCATATAATTACCCACCTCATGAAATCAAGAAAGATGTTTTGGTTCATTCCTTATGTTGTTGGAGGAATTATTTACTGGTAGATAGTTTTTTAGTATAAATGGTACATAAAATAATTAAATACATATTCACATAGAGTGAATTGAATTGTAGATAGAGAATATTGGTTGAATACCTTAAGTCTTTAAATTTTAAACATGTTTATATGTATAATAAAGGAAATGTAGTAGTTGATTCTCTAAGAAAGAAGGCCTTAACATAGTCTAAATCAAATATTGAATGTTGATTAATGGATTTCTATTATAGGATGAATCTATAGGTGTAGGACCATATTGGGAAGACTGTAACAACATCTTTATTAGGGGACTCTTCACCTATGGATATAGTAAAGATGTGATATTTTTTTTATCCTAAGGGAATAGTCCAAAGAGAGAGTATTTCAGGTGAGGACCCATTTAATGGTTAGGTTATTGATTTTCAGTATATCTTCTGCATTCATGGGAATATCCAGGTTCTAGAAGATATATGACAAGAGTTGATGTGAGAATATCATCCCTTTTTTTGGTCAGTAAATCCCAATATTACCAAGATATACCAGGACCTACAACGCCAATATTGGTGGCCATGGGAGAAAACAGAGAGAGTGGGTTTTGTTACTCTGGGTTGAATATATCATTAGGTAAAGGAAGATCAAAAATGACCTATTATCTTGTTACAAACATTACCTATCACAAAGTGGAAATGGAATGATGTCACTATATATTTTTTTATGGGATTCATGAGGTCACCTGGAGGTGGTGATGCATTATGAATGATCATTGAAAAATTGATGAAGGTCACCCACTTTATGCCTATTCGAGAGAACTTATTAGTGGATAAACATGGAATAAATTATGTCTAATAGATTACATTCCTTCATGGTGTTATCTGGTCATCATCTTCGATAGGTATTCTTGTTTCACTTATCGTTTCTAGAAAGGATTGCAGGAGGCAATGGTTTCATAGGTACTACTAGGTATATCTCATCAATCATAGATCTAAGATCAGACTAAATGTACGATTAATGTATTATAGGACAAGATAAATGTACACATCCTTGATTTTGGAGGTCATTGAGATAACCACTTGGATATTTTTCATTTTTCATATAATAACTATTTCCAAGCTATAATTTAGATGGATCCTTAGGAGACCCATTATGTTAGGTTATTTCATTCATCCATGTCTAGGATAGAGGTAGCAAAATTCAGTTGTACAAGGACCACATCTCATTTAGGAAACATCAGAACATGTACATCTTGTAAATAAATATATAGACATAACTTAGTCTAGGAAAAGGCCTTATGCCGATCATCATTGATTACCTTTGGATAAGTTCCTTATCAAATACCATTCCCTCAAATATACGGGTCTATGAATTATTTTTATCAAATTTCTGAATTATGTCATTTTTATTCTAAATTATCTTATATTATTCATCCTGATGAGGTTGAGTTGGGTATTGATGATTATTTGGAGGAATACCTAGTTCGTATTGTTGATCATAGCACAAAGGCTCTGTATGGCGGGTCAGTTTCACTTGTGTGGGTTATATGGAAGCACACCTATGTATAGGACTAGACCTAGGAGAGAGAGGTTAGTGTACATTCTTATAGGCTAGAGTTATTCATAGATGAAGATCAACCAACATCATAAGGGAATATCTCAGATGAGTTTTTAATTAGGGGAGGTTGTACAATCCCTAATTTTCTCTTGAGGTATAGATCCTTTTCATTTTAGTTTAAATCTATTCTTTGTCTACATGAAAATTATTACGGGACTAAGAAATGGGTTGGAAAATTCAAGGGCTTATTTGGTGCTCATAGCTCTGATTTTTTTAGAAATAGGTTGAGGTACACATTTGGAACACTATTAGTAGTAAACGTATGTCTCAACCATATGGACCAAAAGTGGATGTGTACATTTAGTTTAGCCATGTGTGGGAGACCTCATGGAAATGAAAAAACTACAATAAATTGCAGGTGTAAGTCACATGGGCTACGCATTACTTGCCTAACTATGTTCATAGACATGTGAGCAAGTAAATAATTTGGACAGTGGCTATGCACAAGGTATTCATGGTGTTTCAATTCGTGCTCCTAGACATGTCAGGGGGTGCTCCACATAGACAGTGGTAGCACATGGTTGGTTCATAGTTTACCAAACAGTGTGGAAAAATTGTAAGCCCCTTTAAAAAGGTGTAAATTACATTTTCCCCAATGACTTTAACCTTCCTTCCTCCCATTTCTTTATCCATCCGCACAACAACCTCCTCACTTTGGAATCTCCTTTTCCCCTTAACCAAGGATTTGATCTTTCTCCTCTATAAAACATCTAATTCAAGTGAAACTAATCACATTGGATAAATAATGGTAATAATATGATTCCTCTTACTTGTTTTCTCTATTTTCTCCACTATATCGAATAAAATTTTCATGCGAGCTAGTATTCCCTATTTTCAAGGAAATTTTATTTTTTTTAATTTCTCCCATTCTATACCATATTAGATGATAATACTAGATAAGTAATCATCTACCTATCTATGGTAGTCTCTTTTGTACTTTTCTATAAAATTATAGTCATTTATATTCTTTTTTCATTGTTCCTCATGCCTAACCTTTCATGTTTTTATCTTAAAATTATTAGAACATTACATTAATTATATAAATTTTAAAATGAACATGTTATAACACCCTTATACACAGTAAGATCTCAATGAACTCAACTCAAATCACCCATGGGGTGGGATTTATTATATAACTTAATGATTTATTTTTCCCTTGTGACCAAAACACCATTATGGTTTGATTAGAGTGGTGTTGGCTAGTGAAATGAAATAATTTGATAAATGGAAGGAGTGACATTCCTTGTACTTGACTGTACGTTGATATGGATATGTTTACAACATGTTTACCAACTATAATGTACAAGATGTTCCATATTGTTGTTTTTAATTTTTGGACATGTTTCTCTGTATTATTTATTTAGAATTAATAGATATAATGTTCCTTATTGTTAATTGTAATTAATAAACATGATATTTCATATTGTTTATTTGGTATTATTGGACACGACATACCTTATTTTTTATTTAGAAATTATAGACCTAATGTTCCTTATTATAAATTGTAATTAATGTACATGACATTTCATATTGTTTATTTGGGATTACTGGACACGATTCTCCTTATTTTTTCTTTATAATTAATAGACATGACATTCCATATTTTCATTTTTTGTAAATTATGGAAATGATGTCCCACACTTTATATTTGTAATTAAGGGACACAGAATTCCATATTTCCAATTCCTAGTTAATGGTAATGATACCCATCATTTTGTATAAAATAATATATTTTCATAGAAATTTCTAGCTCAGGATGATGCACGTAGTTTAGAATAGCTGACCCCTGAGAAACTAGAGCTGACATTGTTTATTTATTTACATCACTTATTTATTACACATTCACACTGATAATTTTATATCCACATACAAGAAAATGTTAGAACCCATTTGTTGTGGGCTACTTAGTTTTACTCGCAACTTTTTTGGGCTATTGATTGCTACCCATAAAGACCTTATGGATGCATGTAGGGAAAATGGATGTTTCCTACTATGGAAGCCTAATTTTCAGTACTAGGATGGAGTACAGAAGAAGAAGACTAAGATAGTTATTAGAATTTTTTTAGAAATAAACTTTTACATTTTTATTATTTTGTATAGTATGATTTTTATATACATGTTTCTTAGTTTTCATATGTATCCCTCATTTTTTATAGTATCAAGACATGAAACCGTTTTTAAATGTGACTGGATATGGTTATGCATGTTTTCTATGAAATTTTTATTATTATATCTAGATGATTTATAATCATTTTTTCCTTATTTATTATATTTCTAATATTTATTCATTATTATACAACTATGTTGCTACTCTGATAAAAGATGGTATAGTCTCCCCACGTACCAACACATTCCATCGTTGCCAGTCAGCAACCTTGAAATATAGGGAGGTGTACTTTAGGCCATCTGTCTCTTAGGATACATTACATATAAATGAACCAAACCATAGATATTACATTTATGATCCACTGCTTAAACCCTTCCTACTAATTCACTAATAACTTCACTTCCTCATCCATCAATTTCCACTCGAGGTACTAGAATATCATAGTTTCAAGGAGGATCTCAACCAAGCATTAAGTGATTTAAATCAGCCCATAGATACACTATAGAGTGAATATTCAATTATGTTTTGTAATTTTCAACAGGATTTTATTTAAGATGATAGGTCCATCAACAGTGTAAAGTACATATTTTATTTATTTATAGTTTACATGGTTTCAATTTCAAACATGATGATGTTGGGATTTATTATTTCTTATGACTTTTCTTATGTTGAAATATTTTTTCTCAACCCATAGAAACCCTTCAGTTGTATCAGAACTTCAACATGCTTCATGATTCATGACATTTTTTTAAAATGAAGAAATCATATATCATTTTTCATCATATTAGATATCATAAAAAACAATAAATAATTAGTTATATGGATAGATTTGTGAGATGTAATGTTTTATGCTTTCTTTGGATAGAACAATATGATATATGATATTGTATCATGTGAAAAAATTTATTCCTCACTTTTCAACATAGCGTAATGTATGTTATTGGTAGTCAAAGTGTATAATGGAACTAGAGTTGACCCTAAAAACAGACCATCATATCATAAAGATGGTATGAAATCTTTTCATATGCTACGATTCTTAGGTACCGAAGGATATATCACATATGAGAATTATCAAGAATGAAATACGATATAAAATGAGGTGAGACACACCATAAAATGTAGATTATATCATAAAATATGATATAAGTGAAAATATTAATTTCTCTAAATTTCAATTATGAATGGAATGTAATAATTTATAAGATGTTTATAAATTATCGAAAAATATATTTTTGGATAATTATTTAATTTAAATTTTTTTATTAATTAATTATAAATTGTATATAATTAATAAGATAAATGTATATAAAACAGTTACTAAATTTATAACCATTATATTAATTATTAGTATTAAAAAATCCTTTAAAATATAAATGGAAAGACATATTATTAGGATATATGATATTAATATAAAAATTATAAGTTTAATTTATAAAGTGTTTATAAATTAAAAAAAAATAAGTATAATATAATTGATTTTATATTATATTATAAATTATTCAAAATAACTAATTTTAGATATTAAAATTAAAATTAATTTTTTGGGAAATTATTTAAACCATGTACAATTGAGTTTTCAAAACTGTTATGATCGATTTTTAAATAATATTAAATGTATAATATTCTGAATATTTGTATAATATTTGAATAGTTCAAATATAGATAATTTTTGTATTCTAGATATCATTTTTATGTTATATGGAAGATAAATGTTAATATGAAGGTGTTTAGGTTTGAAAGAAGAAAAAATAACTTATATTTATTTATTTATATAATTTTCATGTAGAATGGATAAATTATAATGTGTTTATCATTTTGTGATTTATGATTTATTTATAGATTTTTTGTCTTCTATTTAATTATGTGAAGTTTTTCATTTATTTTTTTTATTTATTAATATTTTCATATATATACTTTTTTATATTATGAACCAGCTTATTACTTAGATTAAAGTGTTAAAATGCTTTTATAGATTATCACACATGCATATAATGAGTTATATTATAGGTTTAATAAATGATTTAGCTTTCTTCAACCATGAATTTGTCTTCTACTAGGTTATGATCATAAATTTAAAGGTTGATTATACTTTATACATATTAGGTGGTATAATTATGATGGGATTAAAATATATCTTGAGTTAAATAACCTTTATTAGAGGAACTTTGATTCAGACAACTCACTGACATGGAGTATTATGCCTTATCTATAAAAGTGGGGCTTAACTATTTTTCACTCTAAGAATATACTTATAGGGATTATTTATTACGTATGATTCTAAGAATTTTCATGAAATGGTTTCATTTAACTTATTAAGGTAATTAATTTTTATAAATATAAATATAGTTAGAGTTTAATTTGAGTTAATAATGAATTCTATGATTTTTTTAAAGAGTTTCATATAAATATGGTTTGAACATATTGATTTGGTTGAAGGAATAAGGATTCCAAACTAAATCATGAAAAGACTAAATATATATAAAGGGAATATCATGAGATAAGATTTTGATATTAAATCCCATTAAAAATAATAAGTCTCATATTCCTACCTAAGTGATCACCTATAAAGACATCAGTCATCCAACTGAGTAAGTTATTACCAATGTAGGGTAATCATAGATTACTAATTGTAACAAAGAAAATAATGAGGTGATCTGAAGAGTTAAGGGACTAATTTTTTGAATTTTCTTAAGGATTTACTTATCTAAAAAACCCAAACAATTAGGAAACCTACAGAATTTTGTTTAGTTTATCCATATGATGGATTGTGTGGTGATTTTTCTAATCAACCATCCAATAGTGATATGTGATATGATTGACATGATTATCTACCTAAACATCTAAAGCGGTGTGTTTTATCCTAATGAAGATTTATCAATTAGTTAAATATTTATCTCATCCCATTGATGTATATAATGATTTTAAAAGGGGTTTTCATTTTAGTGTGGGTAAATTTAGTAAAATTACATATTAAATGAATGTAAAAAATGATAATCATCTAATAAAATCATTTTTTATTGGTAAATTTCATCATTATCAAATATTAATTTATGGACAATCCAAGAGAAATAAGAAGCTTAATTTAATAAACTTCTTATAGTGGTTTAAAATTTAAGAATTGTTCATAAGAAAGGGAGATAATTCTATGTTAACAAAATACCTTCATGAGTAATGTTTTATTTAAATTTTTTAATTCATAAGTCTATATGATTATGTGAAGCATAAAATGAATAACACAAGGTTTCAAAATAATTGGATGAAATGTAGATATAAGAACATTAGTATCTTCTAATATATTTAAAATTATTTAGTATATTAACCCCTTAGAGAGATATAAGGTTTCCTCCAAGAATTTATTTGGATGTGAAATTCATTTTGGAATCATCTTTGGATATTTTCTGACAATTTCAATGAGTTTCAATAAAAGTTTAGCATTTTTATTAAATTGATAAGGATAGATAAATTAGGAATTAGATGTCTAGGTTCTAGTGTTTTTTTGATAGTATAAGTATATTAAAGTTAAAATCTATAGAATAATTCTAGTTGGAAAAAACAAAATCATGTATTTAAGTAGTCAATCAAGTTCATTGAAACTTGAATAAGGTGTAAGGAAGGTTGGAAAATATTTCCATAGTTTGTATTTTTTTGAGATACTATAGGGGTTTCGAGAAAATATATAGAAATTACATTCCATATAATGATGTTACAGATGTAATATCCCATGATTTTAAAATAACAATATGTTCGATAGAGTATAGAACACACAACATCATGCTCAAAAAACCATGAAATATTATTATTTAAATGTTATTTTTATGACCGAACCATTAAATTGGTGAGTTTTAATATGATTAAATGAATTATTAAATAAATAAATATATATATATATATATATAAGGTTCCTACTCAATAAAAATGAATATAAAAATTCTTCTAAAATAATCACTAAAAGTTTAGAAAATGGATTTAATTTTTTAAAAAAATTCAATTAAAAATTGGTTTTATTATTTTTTGTGAGAAAATGTTATAATTAATTTCAATTATTGAAATAATCATATCAAATTTAGCTCAAGGTGGAATTTTTGTTTTTCAGTGAATTGAAAAAAGTTATGATTTTGGTGAAATTGTCCTTTATTTTCATTAAGAAATATAATTATGATTTTAATTTGATCTAAAAGTAACATAATTATTATTTAATAATATATAATATAATTAATTACTTTTCAATAATCATTATTTATTATTATGGAATATGTTCATTTTTGGTCTTGGAAACGCATTTTTCTATAAAAAAAATTCATTGTGTTTTGTGTAATTATATTAAAATTGATTTCTAAAAAATATGATTAATTAAATGTTGGAAAATATATTAAAAATTTGTAATCTTGGGATTCAATTTTTTAAATAGTTATATTTTATTTTTGGTCATTATGAATTCTAGCTCTAGTAAATATTTGTCACCTTGGTAAGGGTAAATCAGGTAATTGTGGTAAAAAATAATATGATAAGGACTAAACATGACACTAAATATTTCATTTAATATTTTTTAGTGTTTTTGGAACATTCTAATACAATATTATTATTTATGGAATTTTTGTTCCATTTTTCATTGAAAATGACATATATTATTTTTAGCAAATATAAATTAAAAAATTTCACACTCTTTATTTTAATATCAATTGTATTTTTTGACAGGGATACAAAAAACTTAAGTTCACTTACAAATGCTTATATGAAATATAAATTTTATTTTTTATAATTTTAATTTATTTCAAATATTTAGTGATGTAATAATTTCCTTAAATGCTTATGTAATGCCGACTAAATGCATGTGGAAGTAGTAGAAAATTAATGTAAATGATTTCAAAAACTCTAAAATTGATTTTTTGGGTACTTTATAGTTTCCCAATAATTTCATCGATAAATATAACACATTAATTATGTTTTAAATTTTTATATTTGAATTTATTTTTTTCATGATGTTTTTAAAGTCAAATTAAATGAACACTGTCAAAAAAGATATTTATGAAATTTTATGTAAAATAAAATATTATTAAATTATTCAAAAAATTTGAAAGAGGATTTTTAGGATGATAAATGGTATAATGTTTCATAAATTTTCCATTTAACAACCAATTTTTAACATATAACTAAAATTATAACCCTTTAATATTGAAAAGGACATTACCATGGTTAAGGTTAAAATTGGTTATCCAAGGGTTTAAACCAAAAAATAAGGTTTCAAATAATATCTAAACCTAAATAAATTTGATTTTAGGATTAAATTAAGACCATATAATCCTTATATTCTAATCCATGTATTTTTGGAACTATTTTACCTAAGTTAGACATATATAATGTTATAATATTTCATATATTTCAAAAAATGTAATTAATGATATTTATAATAAACATAATTTTTTTAATGATTAAAAGTATTAAAAATATTTATCATAATCAAAATGAATGGAATATTTATAAAAATATCAACTAGGTTCCATTTATTGGATATATATCCTTTTATAGTAGCTTTATTGACCCATAAAGAGTAAAACATATTGATATCACGATAATTTTCAAAAGGGTCATCAGGGGTGAAAACAATGTGATAAGGGATAAAAAATCACCTAAAATTTTAAAAAATAGTTTTATGAGAGGATTAATAATAATCCTCATATAATATTATAATTAAATAAATATTGAGACATTTTAAGATGGAAATTAATTAATATTATTTTAATACTATAGAAAATTCCATGAATGTCCCTTCTGTAACTTATAAAATGGAACCCCCTTTCCACTCCTCTACACACTTCAAGATCCATTTGGTTCTACAAGGACATACCCAAATTCATTTATAAAATCCTTCCACACATTCTAGAGGTCACATTTTGTGCATAATGAAAACCTTATAAGGCTTAAGGTATAAAGTAAAGGAGGTTGTCTGAAGAAAAGGTATAACTTTTAACAATACGTTTTAGTTTTATTTCATATTCTATCTCCTACCAATATTATTAGATGAAAAAAATATATATACCATTTAATTATATTTTTTATTCTAATTTAGTTGCCTATATCTATATTCTTCTTCCATCAAATGGTAAATGAATCTGTCATTAGTGTGTATAGTGGGCTACTACCTCGCGAACTGATGTAATGTTCTTTCCATCACATACTCTCAATTATTATTATTATGGTATATTTAATGTATATATATGATATTCATGAAATAATTATAATTATGGAAGTATAATATACCATATATTTTATTACCTTTCAAACCATTGAAAAATAAAAACATCATTCGTGTGTATGTGTGGATTACCACCTTCACGAAGCGATCTGATTCGTTTTTTATAACCATGTCACATTGATTCCATATATAATATCATTTAAATAATTTTTTGATATTTATGGTATAATCATAATTTTATAGTTTTGAAATAATACTTACCTTCTCTCCATCACATTCATTGAAAAATGGAAATGTTACTAATTTATATGTACAACCTATTATCTCAATGATTATAACGTAGTTCATTTTTCATAACCATATTTCATGGTTTGTATTAAAATGTATTATTGATGTTTAAAAAAAATAATTGTGTTATTATTATTATTCTATATATTATTTAATAATGACCTCACTGACCATATTCAACCTACTAAATTTATTTTGGATATATGATCCAAATATCATCAAAACATCTGACATGAATATAAATTATCATGTAACTCAATATAACATGGTAATAAATAAAATAAAAGTAATATTAAAATTTAAAAAGGTTCTTAAGAAATTAAATACTTAACATAAGTTTATTATTCCAAAATATAAAAAACATACATGATTAACTAAACTCAAGGTAATGGATAATTTTACTAAAAACATAGTTTTAAAATGATTTGAAGATTTATTTTCTAAATATTTTTCTTCCATGTCCATATTAAAAAAATTATTTTTTGATTTTATCTATAGTTATTTAAAATAATTACATAGGTAATTTTATGTATATTTTTAATTTCCATCAAAGGTATTCAAAATTTATCTTATTACGTATTTTATACAAAATATTTTTACTTTCTTTACATAACGGAAAAAAAGAAGTGTTATATTTTAATGTATAAGGTGTCAAAAAATTTAATCACCACCATAATTGTTATTTTATTTTTATATTACTTTATAAACATTAATTTTCATTCAATGAAAACCCATTATTCACATTGTTCTAGGTATTTTATTTTTGAAAGATGGTTTTTAAAATAAGAGTATTTAGAAATCTAAAAAGGTTTTGCATGTGGATTTGAAAGAGTTTTCCAAATGTTTTACAATGAAAAGATACAATAATAAAATGATTTATTAATTATATAATACTTGATAATTATTGATAAAGAAGTGTGAGCTAGATACAAAATATACTATGTGTGAACCTGCTATGGATTATATAACAGGTGAGCCCGATATAGCTCTCCAATGAATTAGGTAATTTTCCATTTATTCAAAAGAAATATAGAGGGAGTTAACTAGGGAGGTTTATAGTATGGATTTAATTGAGATCTAGTTATTACTTACATGAGTTTATCAAGATTTAATAATATAATTCTCTAAGATTTATATTATCTAATTTTGTAAAAAGGGATTATATTTTCTTGTTATGGGTTTTAATGGTTTTAATTGACAAAAACGTTTTTTTGGTATGGATATAATTTATTTCATACACTCAAAAAAATATTTTGATAACATTAAACATTTTATGGGTTTTCATGTTTTTCACTACACTAATAGATTTTCTTATATAGGTACCTTAATGATATTTTTCTTATCATCCATCATTTTTACTATTTTTTATAGGGTTTAAGGATGAATTAGATCACATAAAAAGTCAAGTTGATCGTCTTGAAGACTGGTCATGAAAAGAAAACATTTTTCATTTTGAATATTTTATATTGTGTGAAAATGGATACTGATTTTAAATTTCCACTCTATATTATATGGTTTTGTTAGGTAAGAGTTATGACATAATCATCCAAAACCTAAATCCATAAAGACCTCAAAAGGTAAGAAAGTGATTTTTTTTAAATTCAGGATTATGTAATGTTTAATGTTTGTTCATTATAGTTGGTATAAGAGGAAAGGTTTAGATAGCCTTAGATATTAGGATGTTTTCATGTGAGGTTAACATAAGAGTTATGAATACCATCATGGGTTTATAAGTTTATGGTTAATAATAATTAAATAGGATTATACAACCCTTTTTAGATTTTAAGTGATGGTATTTTGAGTTGATTAATGATATTTTAGGAAATTTGTTATTGTGTTGAGGTATGTGTAACCCTTCTATTTAATGTGAAGGATTATTTCATTATAATGTTATTACATTTTTGGGGATGTAAGATGAAAGGTATGAGAATACCATTGAGAATAATACATTATTCAATATTGAAGTTGTTAATTTAACACCCTAGGATTTTAAAATAATTATATTATGTTCGATAGCATATATGACATGCAACACCGAGCTTAAATTATCGAAAAATATATTATTTAAATATTATTGTTATAACATAGCTATTTAATTAATGGGTATGACTAGGATCAACTAAATTATGAAATATATTGTCACAATTCTTAATAAATACAAATTTATTGATAAATTCTCAAAAACTAATCGCTCAAATGTTTAGTAATGTCATTTGATTATTCATGATACATGTTATTCAAAAATGGTATTATTTTTCATTTTATGTTTGGAATTAATATTAATTTTTTTAACTTTTAATAATTTTTTTTGAAAAATAATATCATTTTTAATATTAGAATATTTGAATTATCTTAGTGTGAAATTTTGTGATTTTTCTTAAAAGGTTGATTTTTCAGTGATTCGTGAAAATACATATTTTTCATAAACTATTATGTATTTTCATTAAATTAAGAAATTTTTATGTCCCATTAACATTTTAATTTTATTTAAAAATGAAAATTTTATTATTTAATTATATTTAAAATAATTATCTACATTAGAATCATCTTTACACCCAATTTTTATGTATGTTTATTTTTGGGCACAAAACACAATTATTTTGAAAACTGTTTCTAAATGATTAATGTTCCTCTATTTTTATTAATTAAAATAATATTTATTGATGAAAATTTAAAATAAAATTTATAGATTATATATCTAACTATATGAATTTAAATCCATCATCTTATGATTACTAGTCATATAGTTAATATAAGATCATATTATGTGTGAAAAATGGATTTATTGAAAAGCCCTTTTTAAAATATTTTAAGGGATTATATATAAGTTAAATTTTTTCATTTATGTGAATTGAATTTGATAAAATTTATTCCAAATTTAGAATAAATATGTCTAATATTATATAATTAGTTAAATTAAATTTTTTTGCATTGAATAGTAAAAATAATAAAAATTAATTACCAAAGTTAATGTAAAAACAAGTTTACTGGTGGCTATTCAATAACGATAAGGGTCCAAATGAGATAAAAATTATTATAATTCCAATTTCATGGGAATATTTAGATCTTATCACAAATAATTTTGGATAATGAGTCATTTTATATCCATTTGGAATGTGAAAAAACATGGTTATGATTTATTCTTTTCAAAAATTTCAAATGTGTCCACCTTTATAATTATAAAAGGGCACTCCTATAGTCAATTATTCACACCTCTGAAGCCATTTTAATTGACCAAACCCATCCAAAATATATCCCTAACATCCTCATCCACATTATAGAGTGGATTATCTTTTTGAAAGACCAACCTTATGGTACTTTAAAAGAGATCCAATCGAGGTTCTTTTAATAGTAGGTAATTGTCTTTACTAAGCTCTTTCTATTTAATTGTTCATTTTCCAAATTCAATTATGTATTAAAAATTAAAATATAATATCACAATTATATCACATATACTTATATATTATTATTTTTATGGAATAATATATATCTATCTCCTCCTCTATCAAATGGGAAAAAAGTTCATCATTCATGTCTAAAGCGGACTACCACCTCACGAACCGATGTAAATTGTTTTTCATCACCAAATTACAAGGTAAGTTATAATGATGGAAATAATGAATATATATAATAAATATTACATGATATTAATTCTAGAAACATAATATATCATCTAATACCTTACATTTTAAAACCATTAAGGGAATGATATTGCACTCCTGCATACATACGACCTACCGTCTCTATGAAGCGATCTGACTCATTTTCCATTTCACTATTTCAATAATGGTATCAAAATTTTATCCAATAAGTAAATATGATATTTTTAACATTAATATAATTATACATATGTTTTAACTATATCCTATATAAAAGAACTAGAACTTTCATGAACACACACTCATGAGAAAACAAGGAAATTAACACCCGTAACATGGGTGAAAATTAAATATTATTAATGAGTGGGTGATAAGATGATATAAAGGGGTTATATATTATATTATAAATATTAATATGATTATTTTATAAAATAATAAAATGTTTAAATAATTATACATGAGGTTAAATCACATTCAACTAATGGGAAATGCGAGGTCATGGATTTTGTCTCATCTTTCATTCATTAAGGCACATTGGAATGTTATGCACCTAATTCATGGAGTTTTTTTTCAAAATAGTACCATGTCCCTCTCTTTGTTATAAAATGAAATCAAAAAATGTTTTTAATAAAATCCCATCTCATTTCTCTCTTTGGTTGAAAAACCTATTTCTTAAAAATCATTGTTTTTTAAAATAGTTTCCAAAAATGTTTTACAATGGTTGTTTAATTCCATTTTTACCCATCATTGGATTTTTATAAAAAAATTAAAAGGAATATTCCTATCATTTTCCAAAAACGTTACTTTCCACATCTCATACAAATATGTTAAAGGTATATTTTCATTAATATATTAATAATGAATGGAACTTCCCCTTCATCATGAACACTTATTTCTTTGAATATTAAATTACAAATTACAAATTTTATTTTTAAAGATTACAGGTTTTCTAATATTCTTTAAATTCATTGTTTTTAATATTAATTTTAATGTGAAATGGGTATTTTTCTTAAAAATGTTTTTAATGACATTTTTTGGTATTTATATTCATAAAAAATAACGACCCATTATTTTACATATACTCTACCAGGGATATGTTTTAATAATACCATACTTATTCCTTCTCTATTTGTTTTATGATTAGTTTAACTAGGAAAAGTATTGACATTTTGTTTCTTGAATAAAATTTGTAATCTTTATCATTACCTTTAGATATTCACTTTCGTGTGATCATTGGACATGAATTTTCCATAAATATCCATATTATTTATCATCAATATACTTTCATATTAATAAATATATACTTTTTATATATTTTTTTTACTTTGATTATTATTTTATTTAGCATGGAAATATTGATATTTCATATTATTTTTTCAATACAGACTTTTTTTATTAGGAATATTTCTCATGAATTAAATTTATCATTAAATATATTAGGAATGTGTTCTCCATGGGGTGATGAGTGGGTCCTGGAATTATATAGCCATTCAATTATTTGGAAATCTCATGAGTTGAATCAGTAATATATCATTAAATAGGTATTTAATCATAGTTTTAATCATTATTGTGAAAGTTCCTGATGATAGAGATATCTTGATGTCTCGTATCATGGCATCCAATATTAATCATTTTATTTATTAATAATTCTATTATTATTGTCCAGAAATTATTTCATTAATTTTATTCCTCGATTAATTTTGTAACCAACTTATTGATTAAATAGAAAGTGTGTTTAGTTATTTACCTTCCCATATTGATTATTCCTCATTGATTATTATTTTTTAATTCATGATATCCTCCTATTTACGTAACTCTTATTGAGCATATGATCTCAAACTTATTTTTTTATTTCCCTCAGATATAAATATGGAATCCTTAAATGAGATAAAGGATGAAGAGTTTTTACCTTAATTATGTTTTATTTCAGGTTTTCCAATATAATATGAGATTCAGGTAAGTATCTAATTTACCAAGGCTACATAATAATTTAGTCATTTGGGATGCGATCACTTGTATCTAACACAAAATTGGTAAAGTAACCACCATATCTGGGATAATGAGGTCATGGTTTTTAAAATTATAATTAGAGTACATTTTTTTTTGAAAACCTTGGGAACTAGATTTATGAAAACATAGATTATGGAACATAACCCAATGGTATACTTCGAGGATAAGAATATAAGAATGAAATATAGTTTTAGTAAGTAATATATTATGTGGTGTTTTCTAGAAATACATCCATATTTGGATACTATATATTGACATAGTTCTAGAATAGTTTTAACTAGGGGTGATAACTCTAAAAATGGCATATTGAAATTTGATTTGAGCTTCACCTAGTGCATGAAAATTGGCCTTACAGCCACATGTTTTTACACTCTCTGGGGATATGCTTAGGATAATTCATATATTATTTATAAAACATCATGTAGTGTGTGAATATATGATTAAAATTGATGACCTAGAATAAACCTAAAGTTCCCTAGATTGATTAATTTGTGTTGTGATTTGGACATCCTATAACTGATTATATATTTTTCATGTATGATTATCATTTCTTACACTATGACTCCTTTTTTGAATTAATTGATGGAGCCTAAGGGAATTATATAAACATTTAAAATGATGGGATATAAGGTAATTATGAGAAACCAAATGGGATTATGGATATAGTGAAATATATCATTATTTTTCAAAACTATATATCAATAAATATGATTAAAAACGAACACCTTAACCACCCCCGAACTCAACAAAGGAGTGAAGGATAGATTCTTCTTGGAGAACAAGTGGTGCAGAAAATAGAGGAAACAATCCTTGACTTCCTTCATGTTAGAAATGTTTAAAGAGAAACATAGGAAAATGCCTCAAAGGAGCAGGAAAATTTGTTAGGTGTGGAATGGAATGTCATAGAGTGGCGAATTGTTGGAGAAAATTGAGGAGTTCTATAGAGATAAATAAATTCTATCGTAAAAATACAATTATAGTTCATTGTATTAAATTTGGGGAACCTAGTAATTATACAAGATAATACATTATTTTAAAGGTTAACTCCTAAAACATGGAATGACCTATATTGAGGTAAATGGGTTGAAGTATTGATGTATTGGGATTCAAGGTTTATATTATATAATTATTTTTTCTAATTGTGTTTTGGTTATAATAATCATGAATCAACTAAGGATTGTTAAAATCAGGGAATAATATATGTTTTCATGTAATATTAACTTAATATTTATAGATACCATCATGGGTTTATGAGTTTAAGGTTGATCATAAGATCAATGTCTTAAACACCCCTTTTTTGGAGGTTTTATGTGATAGGAATTTATCATGTTAAGGATATTTTTTATGAAATTTATGGTAATACAACCCATTGGTTTAGTTTATGAAAATTTTATTTATGGAAGAATGTATTTACATTTTGTGGATATAAGGTTAAAAATAATTGGTAACTTTTATGATTTATATTATATTTTATGTTGTGGTAATTATGGTTCATTACAATTTGGTAATTTTATAGGAATTATATTAATATAGTTTTCAAAAAAGGGTAACCCACACACTGGGTGATAACCCATCACATCCAGAGAGGTCATGTGGATAAAAATAACAATTGAAGGGTTGTAAGTGTTTAGAACCTACCAAATTCCCATGTGATTTTTTGGTTAAAATGGATTTATTTTTACTTAAATTAACTGATGGAAAAATATTTATGTTGAACCCGTGATATTACTATTGAGGTTTAGAGATTAATGTATTATATTGGAAAATTTATATTAAACATATTAGTTTAGGAAAATATTTAGAGAGAGGAAATGAATTTTCACTATTTTATAGATCTTATAATATGTTAAAAGTTATTTTTAGTGCTTTTGGTGTAATAAATTAATATTGTATTTTTATTTAATATAGTAAGAGGTGGTGTGTTAATTGAATAAAGCATAACCAGATGATGAAATTGTGATAATGAAAATAAAAAGATATCATGTATGTATATTTTTTTGGTTTTCCCTATCTTGATAATAAAATAATCCCTCAACTCTAAGAAAAGGATATTGAAAAAAATCATCATATTACCTTCATATTTGATAAATCATTCTTCATTTAACCCATTATAGATTAATGGTTTTTTGGTCATTAAATTTCCCTTGATCATTCACTTTCTTGTGATCATTAATCTATATAACACGTAATAATTGTTTAAACTTTTCTTTTGTGTCCATATTTCCACTTCCCACCAATGTTCTCCAACTCGAAAACCTAGTTTTTTTTATTTTAGAAAACCATGGTAATTCTATTTCACTCTTTTTAGAGGATGTTTTGTTAACCCCTTTTACAATGTGATTTTTTCACAAAAGATTTTACAAATAATAAGACGATGATTTCTAAGTAAAAGTTAAAATTCAAAAGATTTAATTTATTTAATTTTTGGATAATGTCATAACATGGGATATTTAAAAATGAACATTGTGTTCAATAGCGTATATGAAATGCAACACATATCTTAAACAACCCGTGAAATAATTTATTTCAATATGAATGTTATAAAATATCTGTTGAATTGGAAGGTAGTAATAAGATTTACTAAATTATGAAATATATATAGATAGGTCCTAATAAATACAAATTTATTGATAAATTCCATGTAAATAATCACTCAATTTTTTTGTAAAGTCATTTTATGCTTTAAAATACATATTCTTCATAATTGGTTTTATTTTGTAATTTATGTTTGGAATTATAATTCATTTATTCTAATTTTAGACATTTTATTTTATAAAAAGAATATAATTTTTGTAATCAATATGTCAAAATTATATTGGTTTGAAATTTTGGGATTTTTCAGAAATGTTGTATTTTTTACTAGAGAGTGACAAATATCGATTTTTGAAATACTATTTTGTACTTACATTAAATTATGTAATTTTAAAGTCCCATTTTGATTTAAATTTTATATAAAATAAAAAAAATTATTATTTAATTATATTTATGATAATTAATCACAATTGAATCATTTTTATACCCTATTTTGATATAAGTTTATTTTGTGGCTTCAAAACACAATTTTCTCAAAACTATTTTTAAATACACAATGTTCCTAAATTTAAATTAATTAAAATAATATTTAATGATTAATGATTTAAATGAAATTTTTAGACTATATATCTAAATATATTAATTTCAATTAATCTCAGGATTATTACAAGTCATATAGTAAATATAAGATTGTCTTATGCTTGAAATAATGCATTTCATAACACCCCCCCTTTTTTAAAAGTTTTATAGATTTATCTTTAAATTAAAATTTTACACTAATTTGAATTGAATTTCGTAAAATAGTTTCCATATATATAATCAGTATAGTTAAAATTATATAATAATCTGAACTTATTTTTTATAAATAATTAATATTAAAATTATTAAAAATTAATTATCACAGTTAAGGTAAAAATGGGTTTACTGCGGATTAATCATTAATGATAAAAGTTATAATGACATAAAAACTTTTATAATTTCTATTTTATGGAAATATTTAGAGCTTATAAAATATAAGATTCCATAATGATCAATTATTGAGAATTTCGGCATGTAAAAAAATGTGGGTATGTTTTATTCTTTTCAAAAATTCCAAGTCTGCCATCCTACTCAATTATAAAAGGGAACTGACTCTCCTCACTTCTGCACACCTATAAATACAATTAAATCAAACAAAAACTTCCAAAATTTCTCCCAAAAATCATTATCCACAAACTATAGGTTATTTTTTCCCAAAATAGAAACCCTAGGGTCTATAATAAGATATTCAAATGAGGTTCTTCTAAGTGAAGGTAATTATATTCACTAAACACCGTTTTTATTCTTTTTTTACACAATTAATTATGTTATAAAAACTAAAATATCATAAAACAATTATATAAAATATATTTAGATGTTATTATTTTGATTTCATAATATATATCCATCCTCTCCTCCATCAAATGGGAAATAAATTTATCGTTCATGTGTATAATGGACTACCACCTCACGAACCGATGTAATTTGTTTTCCACCACCAAATTACATGGTTATTAATAATGATGTAAATAATGAAATTATATAATAAAAATGAAATGATATTAATATTTTAAATTAATATACCATCCAATTCCTTTCCCTTTCACCCATTAAAATAATGATATTGTCGCTCAGGCATACGTACGATTTACCATCTCCATGAAGTGATGCGACTCATTTTCAATGTCCAACTTTCATGAATGGTTTAAAAATGTATAAAATAAGTAAATATTATATTTTTAACATTATTATATTTTTTTATAAGATTAATATATATAATATATATATAAATCATAACTTTCGAGATAAACAAATCATGAGAAAACAAGGCAATTAACTCTCGAAAGAAGGGAAAAAATGAAATATTATTAATGAGCGGGTGATAAGATGACATAAAATTATCATATATAATATTATAAATATTAATATGGTTCTGTTATAAATTAATAACATGTTTAAACCAATTATAAATGAGGTTTAAGCAGGTTCAACTAATGGGAAATCTAAGGTAAAGGATTTTGTCTAAACTTTCTTCCATTAGGGCACATTGAAATATTATGAACATAATTTCTTTTATATGGTGTATATACTAACCATTTTACGTGTGATATAATTAATAATTAATAAATAATGTTATTTTATGTTTTAAATTGTATTATATCATCCAAGAGGATTTTACATGAAAATTATCAAGTGGTAAAGAATTTCATAACTCAATTTCTTTTCATTAGGATATATAACTTCTTAATTATATTTGAAATTATAAAATTACATGTGTAATGAATTATTATTATATTATGTTGTATTTAAACTTTTTTATGTTGATTTTTATTTTATACACATAATATATTCACTTATTATTTCAAACTTTCATGTCATGATCATTGTAAGGGTTCCTCATCTCGAATTGTATTCTTAGGTACATATATTGTGTTATATACCTATATTCTTATATGAGGTGCATATACGACCCCTTTGATATGTTATATCATTAATATCTTTATATTCATTATATTTAATATTTTATTTTATTTTTTTACATTCATTTTAATTATGAATAAAAAGTTAATAATGTGGTACAATATTTTCTTTTCAATCTCATTTTATTCAAGATTGTTTGTACTTGAATTTTCATTGAATGAAATAATTTGATCATTGTATAATAAAAACCTTTAATTTTATTATTCTCTAGTTATTCATTAAATTTTCATGTAATATTACCATTTACCTCCCTTTGGTTATTAAAATGATTCAAAACAAGTTTTTTTAGAAAAGCCAACTTTATTTCCCTCTTCAGTCAAAATCCTTTTTGTTCTAAATACATTTTTTCTAAAAATGTTCCAAAAATATTTTAATATGGTTTTTTAATTAATTTATACCCATAATTGTATTTTTTAAAAATGTTTTGAAATGAATATTCTTGTCTTTTTCCAAACAAAGTAACTTTTATTTTTCTTATAAAAATGTGAAGGGAGTCTTTGTTTTAACATACTCAAAATGAATGAAAATTTTCTAAAGTAATGACCAATATTGATTTTAAGAATACTTTATAATTTTAATATGTTATTTTTAATGAAATTGGTTTCCTTGATATCCTAGAAATTCTTAGTTTTTTAAGATTAAATTCAATGTGAAAAGGGTATTTCTATCAATATTGTTTTTAAATATCATTTATGATATTTCTATTCATTAACAACAACTACCCTTTATTTAAAATTTACTCTACCTTGAATATGTTGTAATGATATCTTCCTTATTATTTATCTACATAGTTTATGATCAGTTTCATCTGAGAAATTATTGGCATTCTCTTTCTTGATTAATTTATATAATCATTAACTTTCCCTTGAAATATTAAATTTTTTATGTTCAAAATACATACATTTAATCTAAATATACATATTATTTATCATGGATATACTTATTTATTAATCCATATATCATTTCTCTATACGGTGTTTTATTTTGAATGTTTTTTGATTGATTGGTGAACTATTTATATTCCATATTCTTTATTCAATATAGACATTTATTAATAAGGAATATATTCATGAATTAAATAGAAAATTAAAAATATGAGGAATGCATTGGAAATATAGTGATGATTGGGGCATGAAATTGCATACCCCTCAATTCATTTATTTTCTCTTGTGGTGAATCAGTAATCTAGAATTTAATTGGTTTTTACACATAGTTTTAAATAGTCTTTTGAAAGGTCTGGATGATATTGATATCATAATGTCTAAGATCATGACATCCAATATTAACCATTTCCTTTATTGTGAATTATGTTATTATTATCCATGAGATTATTACAATGAGATTATCTATGGATTCATTTTTTGATCTACATATTGATTAAATGTAAATTCTGTTTTGTTATTTAAATTTTCATGTTGATTATGAATTATTAGATATTATTTTTCAATTCATGATATATTCTAATTTATGTAACACTTACTGGTCTTCTAACCTCACTCTTATTTTGTTTCATTTCCCTAGGATATGAAGAAAGAATCCTTTAATGAGTTCAAGGATTCATAATTTTTTACTTTCAATTTTTTTATTTGACGTTTTAAATGTAATATGAGATTCCAGTATGTATATTTTTTACAAAGACTATTAAATTATATGGACCTTTCATATGTGATTGCTTACATATAGCACCAATGTAGTAAAGTAACCACCAGATTTAGGGTACATGGTTAGGGTTTTAAAAATTAATTATTTTTAGGATATTAATTATATTATTGATAATGTTATTAGATTTATATTAATATAGTTTTAGTAGAATTACATCTCATAGTTCGGATGAAAAAATATCGCACCTGGAAAGGGTTCATGGCTTGTACCCATAATTGAAATGAAAAAAGGGTGAATCACCTACCCCTAGCCTACATGATGTCCTATTTAATATGAAATTGTTTTTTATTTCATTTATTTGATAGAAGATTATTAATTTTATTTGGGTAACATATGTTTTATCATATAGATAATCATGAAAGTGAAAAAAAAATTGGTGATTAAGTGATAAATTTCATTTTGGAAGATGTTTACCATTTTGGGAACCATATATGATTAAGGTAAATGGATTTTTTTGGATAATATGGGATTTTATTTGGGAAATATAGGTTATAATATCTTTTAGTATATCTTTGAGATTATATTATTTTGGAATTTACATTTTTTCGTATATTAATTCATGAGTGACCAATGTTGTTTGGGGATAAATAATCGATTAATCTTCAAAGAATATCTGATCAAATCATTATAATTTTTGGGTATCTAATCAGGTTGATAATATTTTTATGATGTTTATGGTTGGTTATTTATCATATTGTCTAAGTTTAACTTTGGGAGTTATGGTTGAGGCTTTGAAGATTAATGTTATATTTTATCATTTGAATGTTTATTCATTTTTTGAATTTTCTTATCTTGTGAGAACCATTTTTTTTTCTTAAGGTATAAATATAAGATTGATAACTTGTTATCCTTTTATGGATTATTTGATCTGTTATAAGTTGATTATAGTGCTTTAGACATGAAAATTTCATCTCAAATATTCATCGTTTGGAAAAAAAGAGAAGATTGTGCTGTAAACTAATTAAAGGATGATATTATACTTGTCAAGTAAGTATATTTCTTTATTTATATTAGATAATGGAATTTATCAACTCTATTAAAATGTTATTGAAACAAAAATTTCATCTTATTACATCCATATTTGATAAATCAATGGCCTTTTTCACAAATCATCGATTTATGGTTTTGTGGTTGTTAACTTTTCTATTATCATTCTATTTCATGTTATCAATGTTATCTATCACTCTCTGTCATTTTTTTGGAATTAATTTTTTCCACCATGTCTGTATTTTCACTTTAAATTAATTTTTTTCTATTTAGAAACCTTATTATGTGTAATTCTAGTTAACCATTGAATTTCCCTTTTCTTATTTTTTAAGGGGATGTTTTATTAACCATTTTTATGATGTAGGTTATCAATAGAAATATTTTAAAATGTAAAACCCTTGCTTCCTAAGATCAATTTAAAATTTTGAGGAAAAAAAATATTAAAGGGTTATAGAATTTAATATTCAATTATTTTAAAATAAAATTTTGTTCAATATAATGTACAACACACAACATCAAGTACAAATGAACCTGAAAATAATATTATTTAAAAGTTATAGTTATAACCTGGAAATTGAATTAGTGGGAATGAATATTATTAACCAATTTGTGAAGATTATATATATTATTCATACTCAATAAAAATATATTGATAAATTCTAAGAAAATAGTCACTCAATTTTTAATAGTCATTTTATTCTTAAAAAATATGGTTTCTTCAAAAATCGTTTTTATTATTTCTTGTGAAAAAATATAATAATTAATTTCAAAAACATTTATAAAATATATTTTATAAAATGAATTTTATTTTATAAATCATGATATTGAAATTATCTTAGAGTTAAATTTTATATGTTTTCTAGAAAGGCTGATTTTCTAGTGAATAGTTAAAAAAATACTGATTTTTATAAAATTGTTATGTGTTTTCAGTAAAAATTCCAATTATGATTTTAATTTTAAATCAATTTAACATAAATATTATTTAATTTTATATAATATAATAATTAAATTTTAATCATTGTTTTTCTAATTTTTGTATAAGTTTATTTTCTAGCTTAAAAAATCATTTTTCTAAAAAAACAAATTTGTCTGCTTTTCCTTAGTTATGTTAAATTTGATTTAAGAAATTTATAGGAATTGAATTTGGAAATATGATCCCTTTTTTCAATCATTAGATTCTAATTTGATAAATAGTTTCCATTTAATTTTGTTCTTTTTGAAAAGTTACCATAATTAATATTTCTCACCTCAGTAACAATAAATCAGGTTATTAAGGATAAATATAATATGATATAGACTAAAAATGACTGTAAAATTTCCTTTAATCTATTTGATGATTTCTATTCAACCATCTCCATCCAATATTTTATTTTTTTTAAATTTTTTACATTTTTCAGGGAAAATGATTTATATATTATTTTCAATAAATATAAAGTAAAAAATGTCACTATCTTATTTTTAATAACTATACTATTTTTTGATAGGTATAAAAACAAATTATGTTTGGTTATAAATTTATATTTTAAGGAAAAATAATTTTTTTGATCATGAAAATTTGGATTTTATTTTTAGTGAAAAAATAATTACTTTAAATTCTTACACAATGCCGACTTTGTGCTTGTGTAAGGAGTAGAAAAATCAAGTAAATTATTTTTTGGGTGATTAATTATTTACTAAGAATTTTATAAATACATATAACATATTAGTGAAATTTCAAAGTTATATAAAATAATTAAATTTATTTCATGTTTTTTTAATGTCAAATTAAATGAATAGTATCAAAATTGACATTAATGATATTTTATGTTAAATAATATTTTTTTAATTTTTTTAAATCATAAAAATCGTGGAAGAGTGAAAATAAAAAGATAAAGTTTCTAAAATTTCATCCCATAGACATTTATGGTCCAATTTTAAACCTATAAGAAAGTCATTACCCTTAAATATTGAGAGGGTCATTACCATTGTTAAGGTTAAAATTGGGTAACCAAGTGGTTTAATAAAAAGATAAGATTTAAATTAATATATAACCCTATATAAATTTTATTGGATAAATAAATTAAGAGAGAATATTACTTATGTTCAAATCCATGTCATTTTGGATCTGTTTTACTTGAGGTAGAAACATAATCCTACATGAAAAATGGGGGTTCAAAACTCCTTATGCACAGGTATTGTAGCAGTATTGTAGTAGCGGTGGCACGAAAGCAATAGTGGGTACTGTAGTAGTGGTAGGTCACTGTAGTGGTAGTAGGGTACTGTAGCGGTGGGTGGGTACTGTGGGGGACTATAGCAGGCGGGTACTTTAGAAGTACTATTCATTGAATGGGATTTGGGCTAAAAATTTGGGCCTATGGACCATGTAATGGGCTAAACGCCCACTGGGCCTTCGGGCTATTTAATGGTTCTCCCTCTACCCCGTTAAAAGAGGTCTTTGCTTTGATTTAAAAATGAATGAGGCTTCGGCCCCAACCTTAAAAAAATAAATGACATTAATAATATTTTAAAATAAGCAACATTTTATTAAATAATTTTAAATTAAAAAAACACCAATATTTATCCAAGTGAATGAGATATGGTTTAATATATCAACCATGACCCATTTATTGGTATTATTTAATTTTATAGTAACCTTATTAACCCTTAAAGAGTAAAAATATTTATGTCGTGGAAATTTTCAAAAGGGTTAAGTGGGGTATAGACAAAGAGTAAAGGGTAAAATAATCACCTAAACATGTCGAAGATTTATTATAATATTGGATTTATAATCATACTAGTTTAATATAATAACTATACCAATTGAGATATTTTAAGATGATAATTAATTTTTATTAATTTAATACACTAATAAATTAGAAGAATGGAGCTTCCCTCACTTATAAAAGGCCACCCCTTCTCCTCCCCTCTACAAAGTTCATGATCTGTTTGCTTCAACTATTCCCTAATCAAATCCATTTCTAAAATCCCATCCCATGTTCTCTACTTATTATTTTGGGTACACCACCAACCTTATAGGGCTTAAGGTGTAAAGAGAAATGTGTTTTTTGAAGAAGAGTTGTATCTTTTAACCAAATTTCTCAGTTTTATTTATTCTTCTACCCCCCATCAAATTTTATTAAAACATGCTAAATAAAAAACCATTATCTCTCATACACTGATATGTTTTTATATTAATGGAATTTTAATGACTCAGATTTTCCATGTATTAATTTTTTGTATTATATAGATTATTTTCAAGACTAGATGCTGAGACAAAATGTTATTTTGAGGCACTGTGTGCCAAAATGTTTTAAATATACTAAATATATGAAATACTACATGCATGTGGTTTTCATAAAAAATTAGAATAACTCAAGAATGGGGTTCTGAATCAAAAATATGAGGGTATCGTTGAGTCCAAAACTAGGATTTTACCCTAGGTGTGAAATTAACTTTGTCAACATGGGCTGTTTATGAAATGTTTATCACATAAATAAAATTAATAAAATAAATTAATTAAAGAATTTATTTTATTTTTATTCAATGCCGCAGACAACTCCCTCTTTAGTTATGAGGCTATAAAATTTTTCTTATGGTTTTCCTCTAAACCATAGAGATCTAAAAGACATTATAGGAGATCTTTCTTAGCGGACGATGATGGGTTGGGTTTAGATCATGAATCATTGCACCAATAAATATCATGGATCTCATCAATAATGGAAACCCAATATTTATTCATCAATGATCTATCCAAAATCCCAGTAGGATGTTTTATTTTGTGTTTTCCATCCCATTTCATAATCTTGAAGGAACATGAATCAATTACACAAAAATAATTAATACATGCATCATCAATAGAATTAAATTGATGGAATTGTTTGATTGTTCATTTTTATTTATCCCTATTTGATTTTATTATTTTGCAGCAATGAATCAAGGAAAAATAAAAAGTGGTTGAGGTTCATTCCTCAATTTTTATGGATTAGGATTTTCTCCCCCCACCCATTCTTATCATGTTCATCATAGGCATTTATTTTGGCCCATGGTTCAATGGATGCCCATTATTTGACTGTTTCATAATCATTTTTCAGTGTAATGGATTTACACTGTAGGTGTGGTTTTTCATCGATGGTTTGTTCGAGGTGAGATAAAAGTGGTGGGTGATTGGGAGTGGAACAGATGGATATTTGGTTTCCATTATTCCGAGTTTGGATGCATGGTGATAGTTTTTTCTCAACAGATCATTTTATAAGAATATTTGAACCCAAATTATGGTTGGTGATGATGGAAAGGCTCATCTGACCTTTGATATGTATGTTCTGAAAAAGGTAGCATATCTAGTGACGTGTAGCACGATGCAAAAAACATCTCGATGGATTAGAAAAATCCTGACCCAAATGACTTCTATTTTAGGATGATACTCTATTTGGGTCCCTCTCAAGGACGATTGGGGTTTTTGGATGAAGTTAAGTATCACACATCGTGTGACTCAATCACATACTATGTGACCCATCTATGATGGCTCGGTTTTTACCTCAGAGAGTACACATACATTGGCAGGAGTACATGGCTAGTGGAATTTCATGTACTCTAATACAGACATGGCCACCTATACACGGGTAAGCCAATAATACGGACATGACTAGGCAACATGGGTAGGTTTTTGTGCACCTCTACATGTCTTTTACATATTTTAAATTCCATTTATGTTGATATTTAAACACGGTGTGAGCCTTTACCACATGATTAGTCTTGGGCATAGTTGTACATATCGTGTATCCCTAGTACACGCCATAACCCCCCCCCCCACTTCAAGAGTGTTTTAGCCCTTCATTTTCTTAGTTTTTACCATTATAGTTTGAGTGTGTTCCCTTGGTCCATTACCTCATGGGTAAAGTGAGGTATAAAATTCAAATCACTGGATTGTGATCCTCTCTAGAGGTCAAGTCTCATATAGAGTTGTGGTTCCCTCCATGAGACTAGAGTACAATCCTTTATTATCCTTTGTTCCATGAGTGGGGTGTGCGGAATCAGAGTGACCTCCCAAGTAGGGAGTTGATCCTTCATCCAGTAGTCCATATTGGTAGAGTTTTTGGTATCATTGATATATAATCCCCTATGTAGAGGGTTGATCTAGAATGAGTTCATGGTGTCCCCCTGTGGTTCTGGTTGTGACCCCCTATATGTTTATCAAGGTCTTCATAGACCAGTGAGCTTTCTTAGGTGGGTTCCACTAATCTATACCTCTTAGTCGAGTGTCTCCAATGATAGAATGACCCATGGAGTGGGTTCTACTGGAATGAACATTACTTTGAGTATAATCTTGTGGTTGGTTTTTGGTTATGACTTCCTGGTGGCGTGGTTTCTTTCTTGAGTATATCTAGATGTTTCTGTTGTTCCTTGATTTTTATATCTTCTATTGAGATGACTATACTTGGTGAATAATGTTCAGTGTTTTGGGGGTTTCCTACTAGGTATTGTTATAATCACCCCTACATGGGATTTACTAACACATATCATGTCTTATGAAGGCAAGGACCCATTTGATAGTGTCCTGGGAGGACATGGAGAGGGTGAATCATAGCTTGATCTTTTCATACTAAGGTGATTTATAGGGAGATTTAATTTGACTTATTCATCACACTTATAATAGGATGTTGTCTTTATAGTACTTGTTTGGGCTTGTGTTTGTCCCCTTTTTCACTTTCATTACCTTACTATTGTACTCTGTTGTTAGATCATAGATATACACATGCATTTTTTTGGTTGGTTTACATTTCAAAATTCTATAGGTTTGGAGATGTGTTCATGTATACAGTAACTCTAGGATAATTCATCCCATTTGTGGGATATTCCTATTAAGTGCTAGTATCTAGCCTAAGGCCTATTGGAGTTGGGCATGGGGTACTCAAGGGTCATAACTCAGCTGGTTGGGTTGTGATAGAGTGGTATCAAAGTTAGTCGGTTCTACATTTGTACCAGAGTCGATGAGATTTGTTTTGGGAAATAGTGTTTAGTGTTCGAAGTTCTACTTCCAGACCAGAGACTCCAGTGTGGGTGTGGCAGTCAATGTATACATAAGATGGGAATCTAATCACCTACCTGTCAAATTAATACATGTAAAAATTAGTTTTTGGGAAAAAATTTGTACATGTATCATATAGTAATGGATCATTTTTTCCATGTACTTATTCAATCATCTCCCCATATATACACTTTTTCCCATGGTACATCTTTTTTTATTTCATGATGCCTCCACATAGACAACCATCCAAGATTCCCCCATGTGATCATGAGGATGATCCTTCTAGTGAAGAGGCATTGGTATAAGAGTCTATACCGAAGATAGAACCTCCGAGTGATTTACCAACAATACCACCACCTTTGGAGAAGCATCTAGAACAGGAAGTACCAATTGAGTATGCACACAGGATGAGAGTGTTGAATGAGTTTTAGAGGTACCAACATCCTAGGATTCGATGTTAATGAGACCCTGATGTGTCTGAGGACTGGATAGGGTTGGTCACTTGTCCTTTACACCTTTTGAGGATTCCTACAGATCAGATGGCAGTCTTGATGTTGAGTCTTCTTAGGGATCTGTTGTAAAATGTTAAAGATTAGTGACTCAGTCACATGATGAGAAAGCACTTAGATATTAATACTTTGAGTGTATCATTTGGAAAGAGTTCTATCCATACATGTTTCGATTGGCGCGCATTCATGATCTTTTTCATCTATACTAGGAAAGTTTGACCATGGTGGAGTACTATGTGAGGTTTTCTGATCTCTCGCGTTAATACTTGGATATAGTGCGTGTTCAATTATTTAAATATTGGAACATTGAGCAGGACTTATTCTGGGACAGTTTGGAAGTATTAGTTTCCCTTTTCTTTCCCACTTATGTTGGGGTGCTTGAGCGAGTCTTGGTATTGGAGATATTTTTGGCAGAGAAAACACTGGCTATGGGTGTTCTTAGTGGGAACCCAGTAGTTGAGCCCTAAAAAGAAGGTAGTCAATGATAGTCACATTGATCCAAGGATGTAAGACACATCATGAGGAAATACCAAGACACAAGGATAGTGGTCCATGTCTCTAATTTTTACTCAAATAATCCCAGGGAGAGGTGGTGTTTCTCCTACAATGGTCAAGGACATCTTGCTTAGGATTTTCTGACCAATCATGCAGTTGATCATGAGATGGTTGAAATACCATCAAGACAAAAATAGAGGAAATATTGAGGTGTTATGTAGGTAAAAATTTGTGGAATAGTGTTTTGAATGAAAACAAGATGTGTTCATAGGTTCAACCTTCTACCAATACCACCCCTAGGTGGTTCGCACCAAGCTCCAGGAGTTGGAAAATAGGGACACAACCATTTGAATGCTATGAAGGACTATGGCCCTGAGGATCAAAGGATGATATGATGTATTATCTATATATTTTATACATTATATTCTATATTGATAGATACTGATGTGAGTCCTTCCTTCCTTTCCACTTCTCTAGTTCAATACTTAGTGATTCTGGTTGATCCTTTGCATCAACCCTTTTGGTTGGAGACTCTGATAGGTGGTAAATTAGCTATTGAACACTTGTGATGATATTTCGATATGAGACATGGAGGTGAGATATTATTTTAGGATGTATGTATATCAGTATTTATGCCTTATGATTTCATCTTAGTTAGGGACTGACTATCCATAGTTCATTCCCAGGTTTTCTATTTTAGGTGGAGGATACAGTGTGTCGGTAGTGATAGAATGAGGTTTTACTTTTTGTTTAAAATGGAAACCTTGGAAGAATATTAAAATATCAATCATCGGAGAGTAAAACTTATTACTCACTAGTTTTCTTGCATAACTCTTGAATTAGTTGATGCTTTGGGATATCAGTTTCCTATAGTAGTAGCGAAGTATAAGTACATCATTCATGATGACATACCAGGTTTACCTCCCTATCGAGAGCTATACTTCATCATTGACATGCATCCCAAGATGCCAGTTTTATATGATCCATTATATAAGATAGATCCCATGGAGCTTCTATTGATGAATTTGTAGTTTTTGGACTTGTATGAGAAGGGATTTCGGAGACCCAACGTTTCACCCTAGGTAGCCCCGGTATTATTCTCCAAGAAGGAAGATGAGAGATTGAGGATATGTGTGGATTACCAAAACATGAATCAGGTGATCATGAAGAATAATTATTCACTACCAAGGTTCAAATACCTCATTGATCTGTTGATAGGGGATGGATGGTTATCAAATATTGACCTCAGTTCAAGAAATCACTAGCTGCTAGTACAGGATGAGGATATATTGAAGAAGGTATTCAGATGTTTCTATGGTAACTATAAGTACTTGAAGATATAGTTCTACATGAAAAAATACCCATTAGTTTTCATGGGAATCCTAAACCAGATCTTTTATCATTTATTAGACTATTTCATAGTAGTCTTCCTCGGTGACATCCTATAGTATTTAGCATCTGAGTAGAATCACACGAGACCCATGAAGATGTTCTGAGACACACACCAAAAGAAACATAATTATGAGAATATCTCAAAGTGTAAATTATTGATTCAATATTTCCACATTCAAGGACACATCATCACAGAGGATGGAGTATTAGTGGACCTAGAAAAGGTTGATGTGGTTATTTCTTAGGATCCATGCAATTTTTTTACCAAGGTGGGGAGTTTCCTTGGTGTGGAAGGCTTCTATTGAAGGTTTGTACCTGATTTCTCTAGAGTGTCATCACCCATGATAGCCTTAACCCATTTGGGGAAGCCTTTTTTGTGGAAAGTAAGGTTCCAATAGGGATTTCCAGAGCTAAGGAAGAGGTTGAAAAGTTCTCTCATCATGATATTTTTAGAGGATTTTGAGTACATAGTGTTTTACGATATATCAGGGGCCTAACATGGTTTTGTTCTGATGTAGAGGAAGGTTGTTACTTCCAATTTTTTCTCATCAGTTGAGACCGTATGAGAAGTACTACATGAATTGTGATTTTGAGTTAGCAATGGTATTACTAATATTGAATATATTGTGACATTACTTAATGGGAGATAGTATTATCATTTACTCTAAACACAATAATATCAAGTATATCTTCTCATTGAAGGCTCTTAACACATTATAGAGGCAATTTCTAGAGTTCCTATAGGACTATAACATTGATATTGTATATACTCTTGGGAATGGGAGCATGGTTAATGATGCACTTCAACGGAGATCTTGTTCTTAGTTGTTGGTTGAGGAACCAGAGTAGTTATCCTCATTGCAGTTGTCCTTATTGGACAAGGATGTTGCTTCATAAATTTAGCTTATGGTTGTTACACCACAAATTTTAAATCATGTCAGGGATGCTCTGTGTGGAGATACCGACTTTCAGGCCTTCCATCATTAGATATCCACTAGACATGCATCTGCTTGAAATTATAAAGGAGGAGATAACTCTATCCTTTTTAGAGGAATGATGAAGGTACCTTTTATATTGTGGGAGGAGGTAATGTGGGAGTTTCATAAATCCCTCTGGAGGTACATCCATGTGTGTAAAATATATACCAGGACCTATAATTTTAGTTTTTGTTGATGGGAATGAATAAGGTAGTTGAAGAGTGTGTCTCTTGATGCCTTACTTGTCAGCAGGTGAAGGATGAGAACCAGGTTCCAATGGGTTTAGTCCAAACCCTTGAGGTACCAGAGTGGAAGTGGGATGGGATATCCATGGAATTATTGATGGTATTACCACATATTTCCAAGGAACATGATTCCATCTAGTTTTAGTTTTTTTTGGCTAGTAATGAAGTAGGGAGTTGAAAATTGTGCCTCTTGATGCCTTACTTGTCAGTAGGTGAAGGATGAGAACCAGGTTCCAATGGGTTTAGCCCAAACCCTTGAGGTACTATAGTAGAAGTGGGATGGGATATCCATGGAATTCTTGATCGTATTACCACATACGTCCATGGTACATGATTCCATCTAAATAAATGAGATAGTTTCACTCCCTGGAGTTCCCTCAATGACCATATCTCACTCTTATTCTTGATTTGCATCTCGATTATAAAAAGATTTGCAGGAGGATGTTTGTAATCAGTTACACTTGAGCACAACATTTAACCCCCAGACTGATGACCAAATAGAGAGGAAGATATAGGTCTAAGAGGATGTAGTTGGGGATTGGATTTGTGGTAAGAACCCTGTAATCCTACATGAAAATGGAGGTTCAAAAACCATTAGGTTTTGGCACTATAGCAATATTGTATTGGTACTGTAGCGATGGTGGTACTATAGAAATAGCGGGCACTATAACGGGGGTTGGACACTATTGCAGTGGCGAGTACAGTGTTGGTACTATAGCAGCATGGGGACTGTAGAAGGCTGGGTACTGTAGTTGTACTATTCATATAATGGCCCTTTGGACAAACAATTTGGCCATTGGGCCAAATATTTGGGCCTACGAGCCATGTAATGTGCTACATGCCCACTGGGCCTTCATGTTATGTAATGGGTATCCTTCTACCTAGTTAAAAAGGTGTGTTTTATTTTATTTAATAATAAAAATGAGGTTTCAGTACCAGCCTTTTTAAAAAATATTGGTCTTGGAGGACATAATGAGGGCTTTTAAGTTGTAATTTGGTCACCATTGGTAGGACCACTTACCCTTGGTGGAGTTTTCATTAAAAAACTACTACCATTAAACCATTGGTATGGCATCATTTGAGGCTTTTTACGGGTGACCCTTCAGGTCACCACTTTATTGGACTAATCTAGGTGATTTATCCCTCGTGGGCTCAATGTTGGTGAAAGCTACTATAGATAATTTTTTGATCAACCAGAAGAAGATGAGGACAATACAAAGCTATCAGAAGTCTTATGTGGAATGAAAATAGAGACCTCTGGTGTTAAAGGAGGGATACCATGTGTTCTTGAGGGTATCACCTCAATGTGGATTGACGATATTTCCCCATGGCAATAATTTATCTCGAAGATTCATTAGTCCCTTCTAGATATATTGTAGTGGTAGCAAGGTAGAATAACACATATCTCTACCATTGTAGTTGGAAATGGTATATGATGTCTTCCATGTGTCACAGCTAACGATATACATGTATGACCCATCACACATTATAAAATGAGGCGAGTTGTACATTGAGGATGGATCTACATTTGTAGAGTACCCCATGGAGATCGAGGATCAGCAAGATAGGATCCTTCATGAGCATTTGATTCCCTTTGTGCATGTCAGGTGGTGGAATGGGAATCTTCAAGAGAGCACCTAGGAGTGGAAGAACCAGATGTGAGCCCAGTACCCTCATCTTTTTAGTAGGTTTTTCTCTTTTTGAAATTAAAATACCTATGGTTTGGAGAATTTAATAAATAATATTTTCCTTTTATTATTTTTGGATATTATATGGATTATTTTTGAGAACATGCATTTAGATAGCGTGCGATTCCAAGGCCCATTGTTCCCAAAATAAATTTTTGAAATATATTAAATATATTAAACATCACACGGACACCATTTTCATAAAAAGGTGGAAGAAATCTTGAATTGGGGCCTAAATTAAAAATTTATGGTCACCATTGAGTCCAGAACATGGGTTTTACCCTAGGAATGGCATAATATTTTTCGATGCATAATGTTTGCGAAAACGTTATTGTGGTCATGAAATTAATAATATAAATTAATTGAAGAATTAATTTTAATTTTATTTTATGTAGTGACTGTATCCATATTTAAAAACAAAGATATGTCTTTTGTCTCAGAGTTGGGTACTAAACCCTGGAGATGAAGAAGCCATTAGAGGAGATCATTCATAGAGAATGACGATTGATCAGGATCAAATCATAGATCATTATGACAATAGTGTTTGTGGATCTCTTAAATGAGGGAAACACATCCATTATTCATCAATAATGGGTCCAAACTCTAGGTAGGATCTTTGTGTTTTTTTTTCTTCCCATTTATTAATCATAGATGAACGCAAGTCAATTCCATAAATAGAATCGATATGTGCATCATCGGTATAATTAATTTGATTGGGTTGTTTAACTATTCATTTTGATTTATCCCTCTTTGTTTTTATTCATATATGACCCTAAATCAAGGAGAAAAAAACAATGACTAAGGTTTGTTCCTCACATTTTATGGCTTGTAGTTTTCTCTCCCGCATTCTTTTCATGTTCCTCTTGGGATTTTCATTTGGCCCATGGTTCGACAGATTCTCAGTATTAGATTGTTGCACAACCATTCTTAAGAACACTAGATCGATACCATGGTTTCAGTTCATGGTTGATGGAGTGGCCGAGTTGTGACAATGGCAGTGGGTGATTGGGAGTGGAATAAGTTGATTTTTGGTTCCCATTCACCCCAGTTCGGACCCGTTGTGAAGGTTTTTTATCGAAAGATCATTTTCCAACAAGATTTGAACCTGCATTATAGATATAGATGATGTAAAGGCACAAATTACATCCAATATACAGGTCCTAGAAAGGGTATTGGATATAGAAAATCATGAGATGACATATAATAGATCTCCATGGATCTAGAAAATCCAAAGAAAAATGGTGTGTATTTTGGGATTACAAGATTTGTTGGGCCCTCTCAGTGGTGGATATCATTTTTGGATGAAGTTAAGAATCACACAACATGTGACTTAGTCACATTACATGTGACTCCTTTGTGATGTATTGATGTGTACCTTGTAGGGTAAATGAACATAGGTAGTAGTACATGGATAAATTCATGTTGTGTAATCATACATGGACACAAAAACCTGTAAAGTGGTTGGTACATGGGCATGCCAAGTACATGGACATGGATATGTGATTGGGGAACAATGTCATGTGTCTCTAAACTCCATGTACCACTTCTACACACCGTGTATATTGAGATTTATGTGTTGTGTGAGGATTTACCACATAAGAAGTCTTGGGTATAGATGGACATTCCATGTACCCCATGTACACACCGTTTATCCCCTTTAAGAGTGTTGGTAGCACTTTGTTTCCTTATTTTGGACCAATATAGGTTAAGTGTGTTCCCTTAGTCCATTCCCTTGGGGGTACATTGTGGAATTACATCCATATCCAAGTATTGTGATCCCCTCCAGAGGTCAAGTCTTAGATACAGTTGGGGTGTCCCTCCATGAGACTAGAGTAAAATCCTCTGTCATCATGTATTCTATAGGTGGGGTTTGTGGAATCAGTGTGACCTCCCTGAGTAGGGAGTTTATCTTTAATCTATCAGGATGTATTGGTAGGTTTTGTGGTATCATTTTCATACGGTCCCCTACATAGTGGGTTGATCGAGATTGGGTTCTTAGTATCCCTCAATGGAACTAGGCATGACCCTGTATCTATGTATCAAGGTATTATTTCACCAGTGAGCTTTATTGGGTAGGGACCAATGATCTAGACCTCTTCGTCAAGAATCTACGATGATAGAATGGATCGGGGAGTGGATTCTCCTAGAATGATTATTTCTTCGATTATAATAATGTAGCTAGTAGTTGGATATGAACATCTAGTGGCATGGTGTCTTTATTGAGTATATCTAGGTGTTTCTAATATGAATTTATTTCGTCGTCTTGTATTGAGCTAACTATACTTGTTGCTTTGTGTTTAGTGTTTTCATAATGTCCTAATTGGTGTTGTTATACTCACCCCTGCAAGGGATTCTCCCACACATGTCATGACTTTTTGGATAAAGAACCATTTGAATTTTTCTTGGGAGGAAAAAGAGTGGGTGGTATATATCTTGGTTTGGTCATACTGAGGTGTTTTATTGGGAGCTTCCACTTGAATTAGTCTTCTCCCTTGCAGAAGGTTGTACTCTTTATAATTTTTGCATGGGCTTGTATTTGGAGCCATTTTCTCTTTTTGTACATAAATTTCATACCATTTTATGGGATCTTAGATATATTCATGCATTGTTTTTAGTTTTTTTACATTTCAGAAATATGTGGGCTTGTATATGTGTGATTGTGTACATGTACTTCAAGAGAATGCCTCTCATTTGGAAAATATGCCTACTCAGCATGATTCACTAGCCGCTGGCACGTTGGAGGGGGGATTAGGGTTTTCATGGGTTAGTTCATGATAGGAACAACCAATATCCATCTACTTCATCCATCAAATGGGAAATGAATCCATCGTTGGTGTGTATAGTGGACTACTGCCTCACAAATTGATGTAATTTGTTATCCATCACCACCTATCACAGATGGTTATAATAGTGGATTTAATTCATATATATGATATTCATGACATAATTATAATTATAAAAAGATAATATATCATATATTTTCCTACCTTTCCATCCATTTAAAAATGATAATGTCGTTCATGTGTACGTGTGATTACAACATCCACGAAGCAATGTGATTTGTTTTTCCTTTTCACATCCCATGGATTATATATATATGTTTATTTAAAGAAATAATATGATATTTATGATAAAATAATCATTTTTAAAGGTAAAATAATACTTACCTTATTTCCATTATGTTATTTGAAAATTTTAAATGTTACTCATGTGTACATATTCCCCACTATCTTTATGATTGTAACGTTGTCAATTTTTCATAACCATCTTTCATGGTTTGTTTTCAAAAGTATAATTAATGTATAAAAATGATATTTATTTTATGATTAGTATTCTAGTTATTATTTAATAATGACCCTGTTGAACATAGTCAACCCATCGAAGTCATTTTGGATATATGATCCAAATATCATCTAAACATCTGACATAATTTTAAATGATAATGTAATTGAATATAACATTGTAATAAATAAAATAAAATGAATAATAAACCTAAACATGGTTCTTAATCATGTAAATAATTAATATAATTTTATTAGTCATGAAGATAATTAATGTACGTGTTGAGTTTCACTCAAGTTAAAAGACAATTTAAATTAAAACCTCATTTTAAAATGATTTATTGATTTATTTTCTAAATATTCTTCTCCCATGTCCATATTCTAAGAATTATTTTATTGATGTATTTATATAGATATAAATTAATTATAAATGAAATTTTATATCACTTTTTACTTTCTTTCAAAGGTTTTCAAAATGAACCTTTTTACTACTTTTATGTAGAATTTTTTGGACTCTCATTACATTATGGCTAAAGGAATGTTCCATTTTAACATATACGGAATTAATGGAATTTCCCACCATTAAAAATATGATAATATTTTCCCCTCATTTATAATATCTCATGTTTTATTTAATGAAAAAACCTTCTTCTCTTTATTATGGGTATTTTTGTTTTGAAAATAGGTTTTTAAAGTTAAAGGGTATTTTGATATCTGAAAAGGTTTTTCATATGGGTTTAAAAGAGTTTTTTTGAGGGTTTTATGATGAAAAGGTGAAATCATAAAAAAAATATTCAAGATATGGTACTTGATAATTATATATGAATATAGGTGAGGCTAATAATTCTTTTATGATAGGTAATCCCGATACAATATATGCAATGGGTGAGATCGACATAACACTCCAATGAATTGGGTAATAATACTTTTCTTCAATGGAAAAAAGCGATGGAGTTAAATGGGGAGGTTTCTCCTATGGATTTAACTGGGCTCTGATTTTTAATCAAACATGTTTAAAACATGTTATGAATATAATTATATAATATTTGTATGCTCTATGATTTAAAAAAGGGTTTCTATTTTCTTGTTATGGGTATTAAAGGTTCTCATTGATAAAAATGTGTGTGTGATTCATGTCGATGGGATTTAATTCATACACTCAAAAAAATTCTATAAATGTAATAATTATATGGGTTTTCATTTTTTTCACTTGACTGATGGATTTCATTATTTTATGTACCATACTTAGATTTGTTTCCCTCATCCCACTTTTTTAAAAAATTAATAGAGGTTAAGGATGCTCTAGATAAAAGTATAATTCAAGTTTTAAAGTCATGAATATTAGTCATGAAAAGAAAACATGTTTAATTTTAAATGTTTTATATTTTGGGAAAAATTGATACTGCGGATAATTTTCTGCATTGTAATTTATGGGTGTGTTATGTAAGATTTAATACCTAATTCTCTAGAACTATAAATTATAAAGATCCTCAAAAGGTGAAAAAGTGAATTCTTGACTAAAACTCAAGATTATGTACTGTTTAGGGCTGGATCCTTACAATAGAAATAAATTATTTGAAGGATATATGATACTATCTGTATTTTTTACAAGTGTTGTAAATATACATATCTTCAAAATCAATTTAAAAATTCATATATATTTTAGTTTTAAATCTAATGATGAAGAAAAGTATTTCGAAATCATGGAGATGAACATAAAAAAAATATAAATCACAGATGGATCTATATAAAGTACATGTATGTTTCATCTTATTTCACTTATATAATAAGAGAATTATTTTGTTAATAATGGTTTATTATGAACAATATGAGAATTTTTATTTAACAAACATGATTTATGATTCATCAAATTCAATAAAATTTAGGAAAATGAGATGAAGATAATAATGTTTTATCCAAGAAAACTGATTTTATCCAATATAATTGTTAAATTACGAGGTATCTAATCCCACCTCCCTTCATTATAATATTTTAAATAAATAATATTCTTTTCAAAATAATTCGTCAAATGTATATAATACCACATAATATGTGTGTTTAAATTGTTTAATTACCAATATTCCCACTAAAAAAATAAGTGTTATTTCCTAAAACAAATGAGTTTATATAACTTAGAATTATATTCTAAATAGAATATAGAATCTAAGAGAATAATGGGGGTATGTTTGGACTTATAGAAGTTCATTTTTAGTAAATAAAATATTATACTAAAAAATTCAAAATTAATGTGACTTTGTAACCTAAACGTTTAATGGTATGTCTGCAAAATATTGATATAAATAATTACAATAGTTAACCAAAGTATTTTTAATAAAAATTTGGGTGTAAAATTTTACATGAAAGATATCTATGATGAAATTAGAATGATTTATTAGTAGGAAACATAATTTATTAACATCTTATAATATTATGTTTTTATATAAAGATGTTTGAATACTTTTTCAAGAAGTTAATCATTGGGAATATATTTCTTATGTCTCGCCATTATTCAAAAAAAATATCATAGATGTTACTAAATAAAGAGTTTAGTTGGAGGGTTTTATAAGATGTTCATATAGAGATGCCTCATGTATTACATATATATGTAATGAGTTTAACAAGACCATAAAATTGTGAATATTGTAAGGATGGTATGGTGGTATATCAAATAGGATAAGACTATATGTGTTCTTGTATATGGTTTTGTTAGTATTCTTAAAACAGTTTAATAATATGAAATTTATCATTTTATACAAAAGTCAGTACCTTATTTATCATTCTTTCACATTGGTTGTATATATTTCATGAAGGAAATGGTAATTAACCTCTAATAATATGAATTTGAGTTATTAATAAAAAATGTTAATCAAGGGATATTATGTATTGTTACCAAATGTTAATGTTAGTGTGAGTGTGATTTATTATAGAGATATAAACTATACTCATGAGGAAAAAATATTTTTGTATACTGGACGGACCCATATATATACCAGATGGAGTGTCATACACATTGTCTTTAGTATAATAGGGCTGGATGTTTTATATTGTAATTTCATTATACCTAAGGTTGGAAATATACCTAGCATTATAACTTTCATACATTTATTATTTTCATATAGAAGAATTGAGGTTTAACTGATCAGGTGTGGATGCATATGTTTTTTATCATATCATCACATGAGGCTTAACCAAGATGGAATTTATCCTCTCATATGTGGAGTATGACAATTGATCCCGCAATTGATATAGACTGAAAAAGTTAATTTTCATACCTAGATAAGACTTGGGAGATTATTATCTATTGTATGAGGGTCATGTCATGTGATCATCTATCAGGATGAATGACATGTGATGTATTTATCAACATGGCCAGTCTATACGTAGTGAATTGGGAACATATGAGTATGTTACATGAGATTGACATACTTTGTGTCCCATGATTTCTCAATGTCTTGGATATAGGGATCATATGAAAACTCATGCTTGCATACGATATAACTTGTAGACACAAGTATACAGATACATATGTTTGATGAAGATCATATCATATCCCATTATAGATTCAGTATAACAGATATTTTTCTATAAGTATCTCTTTTATTAAATTTATGAATAATGGAATTCATGTTTGTTTTCAATGATAAAAGGATCATGGGGTCACACTTTATGGTTGAATAAATGGGGATTTATTTTAACAAAACTCAATGAGATTCTCTATTTTTTTAGAGTTTATCTAAAAGGAGTTTTGAATGGATATTTAGAATGTATTTCATATGATGTGATACAATGTAGAATTAATGATATATTTACTAAAGTGTCTTGGAAACATCCAAATGGAGTTTTAGATATGGTTTCATAAGTTATTGTATGTGATATAATATAATTTGAAATATCAGTATGTCTATGAGGACTTAGTGAAAGTGGAATATTGATGAAGATATTCATTAAACCCTATATACATTTTATTTATTTTTTCTTGTATCATATGGTATGATGTTGGTATATCCTAGGGTATGACATTCTTGTTGAAATGGAATTTTTTACTCCTTTGGGTTTATAATTTCATATGATATAATGATATCATATTATTACTACCAAGGTAAAATATAGTGGATGACTTGGATGTTTCATTGGTCATGAAGAATCATATTATACGATTCATATTGGACCCTTGATTTATCATGGTAATAAATTGTTAAGGGTTTAATGTTAATAAATCTTCCATATTAATTATCATTAATAATTTTAATACATGGGAAAATTTAATTATCCATGGTGGTAGAATATTTACAAGGGTTGTAAGAATTTCCATTTACTCATACATTTTATATTTCATTAGTGAATTCATGTAAAGTCATTGGAGTGTCTTGGGGCCTATATAAATAATTCCATGGGTGTTTTTTCAAGTGAATGATCATTTCTAAAGATCTTTCTTATTGATTATCCCTTAAGGTCTCTTCCTCATCTTTTGTTTTCCAAATGAGTTGCTAAAATTTCATGGTTGTGAGGAGTATCCAACCCATGAATTGTGTGATTTATATTATCTTGAGGATATATCAAAGAGTAAAGAGTTTATTGGTTGTCCCTAGTGATCAACACCATGAATTAATTGAATATAGTAATGGCCATTGTCAGTTTAAGGTACAAAGTCTATTCATTTACAATTTTCATGGTTTCAGTTTCATAATGGTGATCTTGGTAATTAAGGTTTCTTATGTAATCCACTACATTTAATAAGTTTTGTTTAGTCTTTAGAAACACTTTAGTGGGTTCAAACTCTATGAAAATTACGTGATCATCATTTTTCATGAGAAATCCAGATCTCTCAGCCTCAAAATGAATATTAATATATCATAAAAAGTTATTATATAACAAGATTCATGTCTATTTCTAAAACCTTCTATAAAGTCATAACACTTTACATCTAAAGAATTATTCCCTTATATTTGTTCTATACTTCTCCAAGATCAATCTTCTTCTCAATAATCTCTCAATTCTAATTCTCCCTCCCAAAAATATACCAAATTGTGGCACAAACACTTTGTGTTTTGTGGATTATAAAAATTATAATCCATTTGTTACTTGTGATAACCAATAAAATATAATTTATTTTATTTAATATGATGTATATCTGAATCCAAACATCTTATATATGTTTCGCAGTCTTAAATCCAAATAAAAAATAAATCGAGATGCATGTCGGTCCATATCTCATATGGTGTACTTATGAATGTATTATATGGAATTTTTTTAGTATAAATGATGTTTATTCTATAGAATATCCCAAAAATTATATAGGATGGTTAAATTGACACATCATCAATCAAATAATGAATAATTTTTTTTTCTTCTTCTCAGACAAACCATTTCACTATGGAATTTTAGGAAGAATGAGTTGTGAATCAATTCCACAGTCTATTTTGTGATCAACAATTTCATAGCTCAAGTATTCATCACCGATTAATACTGATAAATTTAACAAGTTAAACTTATAAATCCATAAAACATTTAATTTTTTAAATCATATATCTCATAAGAAACTAGTAATAGTACCTATTAAGTTCATGAATAAAGTTTAGGTTACCTGTACCCACCACTTTCTTGTATACTCATTGATCCTTATACATCAAATGTACTATGTTTAATAGTCCATTATCCCATTAAAATTTTCCACTAAAAGTTGATTTAGTTAATTTACCTAATAAATAAGATTCTCGTTTGTCAAATTATTCACAATCAATTTATTTTAATAATCCATCACTATAGAGTCTTTTAATGTGTTTCTAATTAATATAACCAAGGAAAAAATAACAAATATAAGACATGTTAGAAAAAATGTTTACCTTATTATCATTAATTATATAAACCAAATTATTTATATCCATAATTTATAAAATTTTGAATGTATTCCCAATCCCTTAAAACATTTAATTCATGTATATGAAACAAATATTCTTCTTAATATTGAGTGAAAATCCATTACTATCCAAACTACATACACAAATAAAATTTATATTTTTGGCTAGAACATTGTAATAATTAACAGATTCTAAAATTAATATACTATGTCAGATTAGATCATGTGTTCCTACATCCAATGAAAAAACTCTTAATACATCACAAGTATGTAGATATATTTATCCTTTCATAAATTTTTGAATATTTTTTATTAATTTTGTATCATAAAAAATCTATTATGCATGCCCAATATCCAATACCCATGAGTTAGAATTAGAAAAATGGATTTCAGTAACATTCAAATCCTTATTCTTAGAAAGACTCTCCTTGAGAAAACTTCTTAAACATAAATACTAATTTATTAAAATACAGTTCAATCCTATAAAATATATCAAAATGGTTTTGTGTCATAATCTATAATGAGACATATCTTTATGGGAGTATTGTATTTTATATCAATTAAATAAGGATATTTTTATAAATTTAATCCCATTAAAATTATGACCTCAAAAATTATAAATATTATTTATCTGTGATCCATATTTCACTTTGATTTTTCATATCTTTATAATTTATCCCATTTTATTACAAGTTAGGTGGTTTATAATTCCAATAATATCAAATATTATTCTTAGACAATTTAGTGGATAAAACTTAACCTAAATTCATTGTATAGATAAAATCGGAACTATATATATGATATCATAAGTCACAGGGTTTCCTATATAAGTGTAACCCAAATTTAAAAATAGGATATGGTTACATAAATTTTAGTATTAGATATATCTTTTAGCCTTACACAAGATAATTCAGGGGTGTCTAATTTATAATATTACTTAAGTTCCCAAGTAAGTACTTCACATGTATTAAATAGTTAAATATGATTTTATTAAAGTTGATTCTTATAGTATTTTAATGGATTCATGAGAAGTCATTGGATTTAATTCATTATAAATCATCCATGCAAGTAAATATGATAATTTATATACCACTATGGTCTATTAAAACGAAATTGTAAGTGTCATAATATCTAATGATTACTGAACTATTCTAAAATTCTAATGGCATATGTGAATATTTTTTACCTATGTGAATGAAGACTGAGGTGAAGACCTTTTATATTTTTATTTTTATTAAGATGTATTGAAGTTTTGTTTCTATGTAATATTATTGAATACTGAAATTTTATTTGAGAATCCAAATAATTTTTGAAGTGCCTAAGTGATTATGATAATGTAAGTGTTATATTTATATTCAATAGATTATTGAAAAGTAAATGAGTAAGTTGAATAAATTTCTGATGGAATTTCTTAAGGAGTTGTCTATGGATTATCATATAAAAGTCATGTGATTCTTTACTAATCCTAAAAGTTTCTAACATCATGATTAATTAAAGTTTTCGTGTCTCAATATGAGTCTATTAAAAAAGTTATGATTAGAGATAACATGAAAGAAATAGGTAGAGAAGTTTTTTAAAAGTACTAGATAGATTAATAAGATTCCAACACATGGTTTTTCTAAATTCATTGGTTAAAGATTTTTTATGTCCAATAAATTGAGAAATATTGAGAATCCATTGGATGAAGAACATATGTGAATCCATTGGATGAATAAATATATAAATCTCACCAATTGGAGATATTTAATTATACTAGATCATGATCAGTAAATAAAGTATATAATTTATAAAGTGGGTGGGTGGAAATAATTGTTTTTCCATTGGAGTTTGGAAGTTCACTGAGCTGAGATGATCAGACATAGTATTATTTTGATCTTTTTTGTAATAGATTATGTTGATCCATGGTGATGTAGGATATCGTTAAAGATGGTAGGTTGATCATGTTAATAAATATGTAGAGTTCAACCAAATTTTTATATATTGATTTTTTTGGATAGAAATAAATGAACTATTTTTTTTAGAAATATATAAATTGATATAGATTATTAGAAAAACCATGAATCAGATGCTTAGATGAAGATAATTGGTTGATGATACAATATTATGGATTATAGAAGAATTATAATCAGACAGAGAATAGAGCTAAACTACCGAAATAGTAAATAGAAAAAAATGTGGTTCCATTCAGATAAAAATCCACATATGAAATAGAGGATTATTAGACATTATGGGTTGGTATGTTTACCAGATAGAGGATGAGGCATATTGATTTTATCCAATCATCATCATCGTATGTGCATATTGATAAAATATGGATTTTTATTGAAGGAATCCAAAATATATGATAAATATGGGCTATGTAATTAAATAAATAGACTTCAATGATCAGACTAAGAATAAAAAATTGTATATCAAAACAAGGATCACTAAGTGGAACATGATGGTTATTTGACATTACTATAATGCACGAAAGGGTTGATGTTGTTCTATCAAAATGAAATATGTCAGATAAACATATATAAAAATTTTCCAAGTGAGATTAACGGATGTAGATTCTCAGACTGATAAGTTATAATGATTTTTTCATGACAAAAGATTATTAGAAGGGTGTCCAAATTAATTTCAAATTTAAATAATTATCATTGAATAATTTTTATTTGAATCACTTTAGTGTGTTCAAAATATTCAATGAAAAAAAACATGAGATAAAAAATATGAACAAAGATGGGGCTTCTATATAAAATAAAGATGAAATTTATCCAGAAGATGACCCCCAAAAAATGTGATGACATTTTGTAATGTTCCTATAATGTAGAAAATATCATTATTATATATTTATCTTGGTTCAAGTCAGTAAAAAGATATTATTTTTTTGTTTTTTGAAAATATATTGTAAAAATATTCCAACATGCTTCTTATCTCTAAATATGGTGATGATATTGAGTTGTACATTGAATGATTCAAAATTCATGAAGCAAAGATAATAATTCAAGTTAAAGTTTCTAAAATCTATTAGATTATTACAATTGATATTTGAGTAATTTTGAAACCTAATTTTGACATAACATTGAGGAGTTATGTTGACTCGTTTTTATTTAGAGGCTTTAAAGGTAGTCAAATTATGATTGTGTTGAGTATGAAATTCAAATTTAGAGCCAATTTTTATTCCTTAATTTTTAGGGTAAGTCTTTCCTATAAAAATGGTTGATCTCAATTAGATAAATTTTATGAATTTGAGTATATTTTAGGATATAAATAGGGAGTAAGTTGTTGACCATAGCTTCTAAGTATGATTTATTCAAGTAAAACTTTTAGGAAGATGGAACATCTAGTTCTGAGGAAGGTTGAGTAGACTTGAATATTATGTTCCAAATAAATTTTAGATGAATATAATATATTATTATGAGGAATAAATTGAAATATATAGAATTAATATTACCAAAATAAGAACAATTTCTCTGTTCAAGTACTCTAGTGGAAGAAGAAATTTCAATCGAAGACATATTCATGTTTGGAGAATACTGAAGATTGGTGGGGGTCAGTGTAATCTGAAGTTAAGAGACATTATAATATCGATAGACTTAGTGTATGGTTTTCACACTATGGGTTAATATAGTAAACTCACAAACCAATTTTTTATTGATAAAAATGATAATTAGGAGAAGAATATATGAGGCAATGGGAGTCAACATAGTAAAGAGTATGTTCTCGCATTGAGGCTGAATATTGTAAAAATCTATGAATATTGATTACTTAATAATTTATACATAACATTAGGAAAATGTATTTATGTTTATTTATAAATATAAACATATAATAACCAATGAAAAATGATCAATAATCTTAAATAAATTAATAATTTAATTTGAACATAAATAGAAAAAGTTGGTTACCCATAATTCACCCCCCCCCGCTCTTAGGGTGACTGTATGATCCCCTGGTGCTCTCAATTTTTTTCATGAAGACAAATTGAATTCCATGAAAAAATATAAATATTTTTTCTTGGAGATATTTGATATGGAATTTGGATTCTATGAAGAGTATACAAAATATTTTTATAAGAGTTCTGAAAACAATTGGCCACCCCTAGAAATCCAAGAGGCCAACTCAACCGCATGTGTCGGAGTACTGCTCAGTATGTGGAGCCAGCCCACATAGATATCCCATGGTGGTAGGGAAGAATATCCTATATAGTAAGGCATGAATTAATTGGACCACATGCACTAGGAACATATAGGATTAAGGGAGAATGGCGATTTTGGGAATCATGGAATTAGGGACAAAGGAAGCCATAAGCAGGGCTTGGTTACTCGCATTGAGTAGCTAATGGGGGGGAGATGGTTTTTAAGAAGATGTGGCATGAAGTATAATATATGTTTTTTTAGAAACTACACTGGCTACTATTACACCATATTTTAAGAAATTTAACAAAAAAACAACACACCACATGTGATCGAGAATCGACTTCCTCCTTTCTAATCCACATGGATGGTTGGATCAACTATGCATAGTGCCCATCTAGGGAATTGATCATCTATATGCATATTGACTAAGTGACAACAAGATATAAGGTTATGAACCATACACCCAACTTGAAATCATCTATTGATGGATATTACATGAATAAAAAAACTTCATGAGCAATGAACAAGATGGACCATCCATGACAAGCTGGACTATGCAAGGATATTATGTACGAAGGCAGTCTTCTATGTATATGAATTTATTTTATAACACATGGATATTTTTTGCGTATGAAGTTCATCCATGATAAATGAGTTCAAATATCTTCTCTGAAGTGTTGATATTCGTCCATGAAGCTTGGACCTTCTTTGAGAATGCTGACCTTCCATGAGTGGATAGCCTTCATGGATCTTTTATGTGAAAATGAGGATTTACTATGAGTAACTTCCATAGCATGATGGTCTATCCCTAGATCCATCAAGTCAATCTAAAATTTTCCCTTCCTCCTATCATGATTTTTATCATTCTTCATCATCCATGAAATTCATGACACCATGTATCAAGGTGAGTTCAAAATCCAGATACATGAATTTGATGATCATGTATACGTACTGCCATGAATATCTATAGGAGCTTCAGCCTGTATTATTTTGTGATCACAGTGCTGAATTATATTGGTGTGATCTAAATGGTGATTCATGATTGTAGTGTCACTTTTATTCATGAAATTCAAATAATATTAATGAAAATATTAGCATTTAGTGTGGTTACATCTCATTGAGAAGGAATAGGTCATTCATTTCATGCATGCATACCATGTATAAATATAACATGTTAAATCAACACTAATAAGATGAATAGTCTTTTAAATTGGGTTTATAACCAGTTTATGAAGAGACTTGAGAGATGGGTTGCATAACCAATCGAGGATGGAGGGAAGGATAAGTATATATGGTGTGTATAAGCAGTTTATGAAGAGACTTGAGAGATGGGTTGCATAACCAATCGAGGAGGGAGGGAAGGATAAGGATATATGGGGTGTACAACCAACCAACGAAGAAGAGTATGTGGCTAGGGCATAGAACCAAGGTCAAATTATAGGATAGAGTACTAGGGTGTATATTCAATTTTTTATAACTTTTTAATCATAAAAAATATATTAGAGAATCTATGTTGGTAGAATAGCCAATATGGTATGGAGAAGGATTTCATTCCAGACCTTGTAAATACTATGTATTCCATTCTTACTTATGATTACTCCACATGATGGTGAGTTAGAGAGAAATAATTGAGTGGATTGAAAAAATTAATAATTATAATAGGTTAAATTAAGGTAATTCATAAAAAATAGGACCACTAATTCTCCTGCCTCCCCCCCCACACACAATGATTCTTAATTAGCCCTTGGTCTCTATAATTTCACATATTAAATTAATTAGTTAACGTGTTATTTTTATAAGGAATCTTATAATTAATATTTTCAGGGTTTTAAAATTCTAACTATTTTCATATGAATATTATTTATTTAAAATATAATTGTTACATCTAATGTAACACCCTGACCCAGAAGCCCAAAGTCAGTGCATTATTACATAACATAGGCATGATCACAAGTGATTAAATCCTGAAAGACCGATGAGTTTAGTAGCCTTAGAAGTAGTAGATACAAACATAAGTTTTACATTACATTATGAAATAGAAAAAAAATTGTCCCCTTTTGAAAACAGTCATATCCCTTAGTATATTCCACCAGATCAATCATAATATACATCTTCTCATCCTGGAAAAATTAAAACATAATAAAGGGGTGAGCTTAGATGCTCAGTATGGATAACAATATAGATGAATCTTTTATAAATAAGTATAAACATTTAAGGAAATGTATAAGACTAAAACATAATCCTTTTAAACTTAAACATTAGAATAATATGAAAAAGATAAATCCAATAATTCCATTTACTTATTCACATGGATATTCTACGAGTCGAATAATCATATGTAATATCAGTAGTGAATTTCATAATGATGGAATGCATAATTATGGAAATCATAACCACATAATCAAGGCCTTGTGCCAAGACTAAAAATAAGATTTTTTCAAGGCCTTTTTCCAAGACACTAGTTTGTCTCATGAGACCTACCGATGCATTGAGGAGCTATAGCGGGCTCCACCCGCCACTTACTAAGTCCAATGCATTCCTCATATGAAAATGTTGAAACATAACATAATCGTTTGTATTAAAACTAGAATATGAAATGTCAACACATTAACCATAAACCATGAACGATATAAATATAGCACATCCATATTCAAACATGTCATAACTCATAAAATAGAGTATGGAAGATTTTGTTATAACAAATCATCCTCAATCAAGAATAATATCCCGTAAATGATGTTGACATTATTGAAAATGATCAGTAACAATATTTGAGAGAAATATCCCTTTTTCATGAAATCATTTAAAATTCACACAATTTATAAATGAAGACATTTTAATAGATATTTTTGAATCAATTTGTTTTATACTACATTCAAACTTTTGAATGAAATTAACATTTTAAAACAATCATGTCCATATAAATAAATCCTTAAACCCATTTTGAAAACATGTACATTAATGGGAAAGGATTATAAGAATTAACATTTAAAACATTTAAACTGATGTTTTATTAAAATAGTCCATTAAAAAGAATCCTTTTTAAAACTATTTTATGAAACATGGACATGGGTGATAAATGTGTCCCAGTAAATACTTACACATAAACATTCTCAGATAATAATGAGATTGAGGATTAACCCATACCTTCTACTTTTCCTTAGTTGGGGGTCCGTTAACCTCTTGTATAATGACCATAATATGTTATTAAATTGTACCAGAACTATATTCATATTTTTGATTTCATACTCGATTCATTTATGACTTTATACTACCAGATTAATAATAATTTTAATGTTAAAATAACATTTCAGTTAATAATCGCTTTCTATATCACGCGTGTTTTAACTTGTAATTATTGATCGTATCACTTATATCATGATTTATTTTATTCCAGGATATACATAATTATTTATTTATCATATATATTAAGAATATAAATATGTCTAATAGATATATATATGAAATTTAAAGAACCATTTATGGATACGATAGGTCATACATAAACATAAAGGTTGTTTCTGTTTTCATATCGTATTGAATGGAAGTAAGTGAATGAGATATATGTAAATACACACACACACACACACACACATATATATATATACAGTAGAATTATTATTTCATTTATTACATACTTATTAATAATATATATTTTTATAATCATCATTGAATGGTAAATGTGGAAATGAATCTCATCGAGTCCTAGAGACGGTAAGCCGTAAGTATTCACGAACGATGATATCATTCTATTGATGGTGAAATCATATGTAATTGGATGTAATATTATATATAAATAATAATTAACATTTTATATTTATTATTTACATCAATTATACTAATTATTATACACATCCATGTAATGAAGTGTAGAATAACAAACTACACCACGACGTGCAGACGGTAAGTCATACGACACATGTATGGTGAGTTTGTCATTCATAGGATAGATAGAATAATGAATGTGGTTGTACCACTTTTTTAGTAACATATAATTATGTAGAAGTTACTTGAGTTATTATTTTATTATGGAAACAACAAATAATGAAGAAGTGGAAGAAGAAAATAACTTTAAAAGAGGTGATGAAATAATTACCTCTTCTTTGGGTGATTCCTTTTGATTTGAACCAAAGGGATCCTTAAGTTTCCATTATAATAAAAGTAAGACCTCTAGGTTGAATTGAATATCATTGGGAGGATATTTGATCAGGTTTTTGCCGAACCAAATGGATTTGGAGGTGTGAAGATAAGAGAAGAGGAAGTATCATATTATAAGAGAGGTGAGGGGCACTTTAGGAAAAGCTTGAAATATTAAATTATTATCAAATCATTTTCGGTTGATAATATCTCCAAATGGATTTATTTCATGGATAAGGTGGGTATGGGTTGAAATGATGTCAACCAATTGGTTTTAGACTAATTTAGGTCACCATATTAATCGTATATTTTATATTTAACTCTTAGTTAAATAGTTTAACTTTTACCATGAATTCTTGTATTCTTACACTATATGGTTAATAAACATACTATAAACATCCAAGAGAACCTCTAGTGGTTCATTAATCACATATATATCATTATTTAATTCCTTTTTCTGATCCTTATATTTTTAGAAATATTATATCTTTTAACAAATTAGTATTTGTTTTAGAAACACATTTTTGTCAATTTTAACACTATTTAGTATTTGGATTTTTTGAAAGTCATAAAAATATTATTTCTTCAAAAACAATAGATTGAATTAATCCTAACATGTCATATGTTCCTAGAAAATTAGTATATGGAATCAAAAGTTTCAATTTAAATTTATATTAATATTTATAATATCAATTAATTTAATTTTTCATTAATAAGGTAATTACTGCATCATCATTGTGTCATAAATAAATTAAATTATTTAAAATCTAAAAAATATAAATAAAATACCATTACATAGGAAATATTTTTAGATTTAAAATAAATATTTATTTTCAAATTTATCTAATGTATAACCCAATATTAAAAATTCTTTGGTTATTAAAATTTGAATTTTACACTTTTAACTCTTTTTAAATAAAATATAATAAATGTCCTAATGTAATTCCAGTGGATCAAAAAGAATAATATTTTTGTCCTAAGGTTGATTTTGGTAGAAATACACTTATATAATAGAATTAGGACATGTGTTGGGGTAATTATAATATCATTTTTACCTTGAATTACCCTATTTACTTTCAATCGTGGTAAATAAAATTCAAAAGTTACTATTCACCAAAAATTATTTCCATCTTATTGAACCACATTTTACTTATTTATTTCAACCGTGTCTCTTAGATTTTTGAAATTCAATTCACATAAGCGGTAAAATTACGTTTTATTCAAATTTTCAAATGGGTCTAGAAGGTGGGTAAAAGACAGTAAAAAGTTCAATATAATTTTATATATCTAATATTATTATGAAATGGATTAAATGAATTAAATTGGACTAATATAAGTATTATGTATATATTTTTACTTTAAAATAAATTTAAATAATAATTATTACTTAAGTAAATTTTTTTTAAACAATAACAAAGTGTTTTCACTATTCATAAAAAAATAACAGTTTTTATAAAAATAACAAAAATTACCCCAAAAATAATTTTGATAATACAAATTCAAAGATGATGTCAAATTTAAAAATTCAAAACATATAAGTTTCATTAATTAATTTAAAATTAATTCCTATTGTCAAAACCAGGAAGTGGGTTTTAAGAAATAAAAACTATCAAAATATTAACATGTGTTTATTTACAATTTAAATGTGAAATTACATCCAATGACCTAAATTATATTAAATGATAAAAATATAATCTAATAATACTTTGAAACCATTCAAATGTATAATTTAACACTATAAATTATTTCGACTAAAAAATTTAATTAAAATTTAGTATTTTTCACTATTCATCAAAATATAAAAGTTCTAAGAAAAGTACCAAAAATTTATCTAAACTAAATTTTTTTCCCACTTCTAAAGAAGAATTTAATTTAGTTAAATTTAATATATAAATGTGTCAAATATTTTACATAAAAAGGGTTCATCATTAAAATTTTGGAAAACTCTATTTTTGAAAAATACTTCTTTTATCTGAAAAAATGATTTTTTCCTTATATTATGTCTAAGAAATAAAAAATATGAATGTTAAAATTATATAAGATATATATATAATTCAAAATGGGGTTAATACTATTCATAACCACTTTTTAAACGACTAGTTTGATAGGTCATGATGTGCTTGAAATCATTGTTGCGTGTAACGTAAGCTATTAAATTAATTTAAATGGATAGCATACTATGAAATATTTGGGTGTTACATTCTCCCCTCATTCAATAAATTGCTTCCTCACAATTTGAAACTGTTCTTAGAAAATAAAAGGTTGAAAATAGAAAATACCTTTGTGGAAAACCCACATCGGAAATAGGGTTAATAAAATTATTCTTAATAAGAGAGAAATAGAAATGAAAAGGTCACCAACAAATTATGATTTTGAATAGGAGAACACTGTTGTAAATTAAATACACATAATTGGAGGAAAAACTTAATTATTTATAGGGAGTGATTGAAGTCATCAATCACAATCAAGTGAACAATAAATTGAAAATTGAGGGCCTCAAAGCCATAAATCTATGATAATTATTTAAAATATCATCGGCTTAGAAAAACATAAGGTATTAGGATAAATAATTTTTGGATTTAATATCATTTCCCAAACATTTAAGGAAAAAATAATACCTGACAAGTAGAGTTTCATCATTTAAATAATTTCTACCACAAACTCATCTTTCACTCTAAAAGATAATAGAACTCAAAAATATTCTATCTATCCTAATCATATAGTGTTTCAAAAAAAAAGGAATTTATAATTTTTTATTAGAAAATTTTAAAATAAACTACATTATACAAACTAGGACATCATGTATGCCAGTGGTAGGTGATGCACCCTTTTCACCATCCGGTTGTGGGTTTAAGTCTCGCGACCTTGCCGGACGTGACGGGTTATCGCCTGACCACTGGGTTGTCCTTTTTATAACTATCCAAAAATAATATTAATAAATCGTTTAAACTTAAACAATAGTATATTATGTCCAACTTAATTCATTACAACCTTTATACATATCCAAAATACTTATGTCTAAACTCATAGTCCAAAATTTATAAGTAAGGTAAACATATTGAAGATCTCTTTTTCTACGTAATAACATTTGAATACCTTCATCATGTATTCTCTTAAAACATTTTAACAACCTTAATTACAATAAAACCTTATTGATTACATTCATTCTCCCATATTTATTATAGAATGATGGATATATTCCTTATATACAACATGTTGTAAACTCCAACAATGATTGAATAAACAAACAACTAATTAGTTTTAAGGTAGTCAAGAATCTCCAATATAATTTTTCCAAATCAATCATATCTTATTTCGAAATCATTATATCGGTTTTAGAAACATATTAAGGGTTATATATCCCCCAAACATATATTTTCCAAAATGTTTAACATGAAACTATGTCACTTTACTTGGTACCATAAAATCTCAAATCCTTAATGAAAACATACGACAATACAATCCTTATATACTTTATACTTCTTATAACTTGTACATCATTAATAGAACACTCAAATGAAACAATTATTTAATAATAACTTAAGAACACTAATCATTCCTCTTCATCTGTAGTAGTATCATGTCTTTATTATTATCCAACAGCATCATTTGGGGTATATTCTGATGATTGGTACATTTATTCATGTAGTGTCTCAACTCCTTGCAGATAAAACATTGTACATTTGAAAACATTTTCTTACCCTTACAATCACAACCTTTGTGTCCTTTTTCTATACAATTATAACAAACTCACATTCCATTCAAGCACTTCCCAAGGTGATTCTTTCCACAGTTATCACATATGGGAAAATCCTTCTTTCCCTTTTTCCATTTATCCATCTTTCCCTCTACCATCCCTTTCTTCTATGGATTCCCTTCAAATACATAGGACATAGATAATTATTTACTTATCTTATTAACACATGATAATATTTATCCATATGATGAGAATACATGGGTGAATATTTCCCTTCTAAAAGTTGGATTAAGGCCATGAAATATATGATCCTTCTTACTCTTTGGATCATGCATATTTCTAGAGTTCTCATTACTTATACTAGGCACTATTTTTAAACAATGGTAGACACTAGGTTAGTTTATGAATCGCAATGCATAATTACAAACATGTAAAATACCTAACTTATATTAAAAAATTTATTCATATAATCCATAATCATACAAATTTTTTCATTGAGATGTATTTACTCAAAAATCCTTCCAAATGGTTTTTAAAGAAAATTTGAATTACCCTAGAAAATTACACATGAGTGTCAATACCAAGAGTGTCGTAAGGCCTGTTGTTATGTACTAGGATACCCTAGGTCATGCTCGAAACTCCTTTTCGGAGTTTTCACTCCTAGGAATATATGTGCCAGATCCACCTCTATATATTTGTATCCAGACAGGGATGTATTTGCTTAGAAAAACCACATAATATTTACACTACCAAGTTTTTTGGATATTGATCTATACTATTCCTCAATGTTTATGAAAGGTTAATGTTCTCTAATCATAGTTTATCTAAGTCTAGTTTCCATGTTTTTTACTAAACTTCCTTTGATACCAACTGTAATTCCCCAACCCCAGTTACCCAAAACCAATGCATTATTACAAAACATTGGCAGGATCACAAGGGATCAAATCCCAAAATACTGATCAGTTTATTAACCTTGGAAGTAATGGATACATACAAATGTTTTACATTAAATTATGAAATAGGAAAACAACAACATTGTGTCCCCTTTTTCACACACTCATATCCCTTAACCTATTCCTGCATTTCAATCACAATATACTTCTTTGCATCCTGGAAAAAATAAAATATAATAAAAGGGTGAGCTTAGATTCTTTGTAAGGATAATAATATAGCAGAAACATTCATAAATAAGCATAAAAATTTAAGGCAATTTATAAGACTAAAACATAGGCCTTTTAAACATAAACATAGGTAAAATATGGAAAAGATAAATAAAATAATTCCATTTACTTATTCACATGGATATTCTACTAATAGAATAATCATATGTAATATCAATATCTAATTTCATAATGATAGAATTCATAATTCTGGACATCATAACCACATAGTCAAGGCCTCGTTCCAAGACTACAAAGAATATTTTTTCAAGGCCCTGTGCCAAGACACTAGTTTGTCTCATGAGACCTACCGATGAATCAAGGATCTATATCAAGATCCATTAGTCACTTACTAAGTCCAATGAATTCCTCATATGAAAATGTTGAAACATAACATAAACATTCATATTAAAACTATCATGCTAAACGTCAATACTTTAACCATAAAACTTTAATGGTATAATAATAGCATATCCATTTTCAATCATATAATAACTCATTCAATAAAATATTAAATATTTTATTTTAACAAATCAACCTCAATCAAGAATAATATCCAGTAAAGTATGTTGACATAGTTGAAAATGATTGCTAACAATCATTGAGAGAAATATCCATTTTTTATGAAATCATTTATAAGTCACACAATTTATAAATGAAGACATTTTAAAATGTATTTTTAAATAAAAGTGTCTCATACCGCTTTGAAACTTTTTAAAGTAATTATAATTTTAAAACATTCATTTGCATATAAATAAATCCTTAACCCCATTTTGAAAACATGGACATTAATGAGAATGGTTTAGAAGAATAAATATTTAAAACATTTAAAATGATGTTTTAGTTAAATAGTACCTTAAAAAGAGTAATTTTAAAAACTCATTTATGAAACATGGACATGGATGATAAATATTTCCTAATAAATACTTACACATAAACAATCTCTGATAATAATGATATTGAGCAATTAACCCTTACCTTGTACTTTTCCTTACTCGAGGGTATATTAACCTCCTGTATAATGACCATAGTATGTTATTAAATTGTACCAAAACAATATTCATATTTATTATATCTTACATGACTCATTTATGAATTTATACTACTCATTTAATTATAATTTCCTTGTTAAAATAACATTTCAGGTAATAATCGCTTTATTTATCTTATGTGTTTTAACTTGTTATTCTTGATCGTGTCACTTATATCACGATTTAATTTATTCTAGAATATAAAACATTATTTATGTATCATATATTTTCGGAATATAAATATTTATCATGGATAGATATATGAAATGTAAAATACTATTTATGAAGATGGTAGGTCATACGTACGCATAAACGTTGTTTCCATTTTCATATCGTATTGAACAGAAGTAAGTGAATGAGATATATGTAAATACATATATTTATGTTTGTATATATATATATATCCAGTAGAATTATTATATCATATATTACATAATTATTCATAATATATATTTTTATAATCATCGTTGAATGGTGAACGTGGAAATGAATCTCATCACGTCCTGGAGAAAGTAAGCAGTACGTACGCACGCGCGACGATATAATTATATTAATGGTGATATTTTTTGTAATTGGATAGAATATTATATATAAAGAATCATTTAAATGTTATATTTATTACTTACATAAATTATACTTATTATTATATACATCCATATAATGAAGTGTTGAATAACAAACTACAACAAGACGTGGAGACAATAAGCTGTACGTGCGCATGTATAGTGACTTTTTCATTCATAGGATGGATAGAATAGTGAATATGTTTATACCATATTTATAATAACATATAATTATGTAGAAGGTACTGGAGTTATTATTTTAGTATGGAAATAACTAATAAATATGAAGTGGAAGATCAAAAATAACATTAAAAGAGGTGATAAAATAATTACTTCTGCTTTAGGTGCATCCTTTTGATTTGAACAAAATGGATCCTCAGGTTGGATTTATGATCAAATTAAGGACTATAGTTTGAATTGAGGGTAGTTGAGAGGATATTTAATCAGGGGTTGGCTGAGACAAATGGGTTTGGAGTTGTGAAGTCAATAAAGGTGGAAGTACCCTTTTATAAGAGAGGTGAGGGGCACTTTAGAAAAATCTTGAAAAATAAATTTTTTATAAAATCATTTTCGGTTTCTGAAAGCTCCAAATGGATTTATTTATAGTATATGTTGGGTATGGGTCTAAATACTCTCAAAAAATAGGTTTTAGACAAGTTTACATCACCATATTAACCTTATCTTTTTTATTTAACTCTTAGTTTAATAGTTTAACTTTTACTATGACTTCTTGTATTCTTACATTATATGGTTAATAAACATACTAAAAACTACCAATAGAACCTAAATAGGTTAATTAATCACATATATAACATTATTTAAGTCATTTTCCCTAAAAATATATTTTTAGGAATATTATATCATTTAATAAAATAGTATTTGTTTTAAAAACTCATTTATGTCAATTTTGATATAATTTAGTATTTGGTTTTTTTGAAAGACATAACAATTGGATTTATTTAGAAACAATACATTGAATTAATCATAACATGTCATATTCACCTATAAAATACGTATATGGAATCAAAAGTTTCAGTTTATAGTTATTTTAATATTTATAATATCAATTATTTTAATCTTTCATTAATAAGGTAAATACTGCATCATCATTGTGTCATAAATAAATTTAATTATTTAATGTCTAAAAATTATAAATAAAATACCATGATGTATGAAATATTTTTATCTTTCAAATTAATATTTATAGTCTAATTTATCTTATGTATAACCCTATATTAAAAATGGTTTGGTTATTAAAACTTTAATTTAACACTTTTAACTCTTCTTTAAATAATATATATCAAATGTCCTAATATAATCCAAGAGGTTCCAAAAGAACCATATTTATATCCTAAGGTTGTTTTTTTTCTAAATACACTTATTTAATAGAATTAGGACATGTGTTGGGGTAATTATAATATCATTTTTACCTTTAATTACCCTATTTACTTTTAACCGTGGTAAATACAATACAAAAGTTACTATTCACCAAAAATTATATTCATCATATTGAACAAAATTTTACTTACTGATGTCAACCGTTTCTCTTGGATTTTTGAATTTCAATTCACAGAATCGGTAAAATTATGTTTTATACAAATTTGCAAATGTGCCTAGAAGGTGGTTAAAAGACGGTAAAAAGTTCCATAAAATTTTATATGTCTAATCTTATTATAAAATGAAATCAATGAATTAAATGGGAATAATATGGTTATTATGTAGCTATTTTTAATTTAAAATAACTTTAAATAATAATAATTATTATATAAATAAAAATTCAGTTTTAAACAATAACGTAGTGTTTTTTACTCTTCATCAAAAATTGAAAGTTTTCAGAAAAATACCAAAATATCCCCCAAAGTTAATTTTGATATTCCAAATTCAAAAATGATTTCAAATTTACCAAATTAAAAAAATATATGTTTCCTTAATTAATTTAAAATTAAACCATTTTGTCAAAACTAGGAAGCGGGTTATTAAGAAATAAAAACTATCAAAATATTAACATGTGTTTACGTAAAATTTAAATGTGAAATTACATACAATGAACTAAATTATATTAAATGATAAACATATAATCTAAATATACATTAAAACCATTCAAATGTAAAATTTAACAATATAAATTATTTTTAATAAAAATTTTGATTTTAATTAAAATTTAGTATTTTTCACTATTCTTCAAAATAAGAAAGTTATTAGAAAAGTACCAAAATTTTATCCAAACTAATTTTTTTTGTTCTTATTCTAAATAAGAATTTAATTTCATTAAATTTAATATATAAAAGTGAAAAATATTTTATTTAAAAAGGGTTCTCCATTAAAAGGTGGGAAAATTGTTTTTTTAAATACTTTTTTATATGAAAAAAATGAATTTTTCCTTATATTATATCTAAGAAACAAAAAAGATGAAAGTTAAAATTATATAATATATATATAAAATTAAATATTTTGTTAATACTATTGATTAAAACTTTTTAAACGACTAGTTTGATAGGTCATGATGCCCTTGAACTCGGTGTTGCGTGTAATGTAAGATATTGAATTACTTTAAAGAGATAATGTACTATGAAATCTTGGGGTGTTACGTCTCATGATTTTTTACATAAAATGATATATATTTATATATATATATATATATATATTCATACTTCTAATTATTTTGTTTTTGAATCCAATTCCTTGAACTATATTCATATGTTCCTTGCATATTAAGGTATATCAATATAGATAACTCATGGTTTGTGTTACTTATGAAAAAAATAAATGTTTATTATATAAACATATATCCAAATATATCTAATGTATAAAAAACATGAAATTATTACATGTAAAGGCTTATAATAACACCAAACACAAATCCCTATAATAGATGTATAGTGCAATCAGCATTCAACGCTCATTTTTCTAGATAGATCCTAAGCTCCAACGCTAATGATAAGTCTAGGTCAATGTTCCACTATCCAAAATATTAATACAAAAGAGATACCTTAAATCTAATACAAGTCTAACACATAATATTTATAAATCATAATAAATCTTTATTGTTTAATTCTTGACTAAAATATCAAATCATAGTCTTGGTAAAACAAAAGAAGACATTTATGTTGTACCATGTTTGAATTATTATATACATGTCATGGAAATTATAATAAGTAGTTTTAAAAATTTTAAACTAAATTTAACAAGAATAAATAATATAAATAATTTATATACATGAATTTTAAAAATAGAATTCGCAATCTTTAAAATCAAGTATGTAAATGAGATATAATAAATTTAAATAATAATAACAAATAAAACCATTTTGATAGGGTTTAAATTCAGGTGGATTCAACCCAAGCCCTTGGGAATAATTTTGTAAATATTCAATAAATATATATCCAAAAACCATGATAGGGAATCTCTAAAAAAGTAGTTACATAAAATTAAATTCTCAGAGGTAAAATATTTAACAAAAACATGGTTTTCAAGTATAATCCATTTTTATTCAATGATAATATCATTAATAATAACATATTAATTTTTTCATCATCATACTTTTACTTCATGGAAATCAAATTTCTATAAACCATTCTTACTTTGGTGAAAACAATAACTTGAAAATGTATATTCTATGACAATTTGTTTCAATAAGATAACCCATAATGCTTTCTTAAAAAAAATCCATTTTTTATAAAATTTTAAATAAATCATGACATGGTTATATAAAATATAGTTGTGGTTCAAAAAAACTCTAAAATAGATTTTAATTTTTTATAATAATGTTATAAATTCTTTATAAGTATTATATTTGATACCACTAATGTCTTTTATAGGAAATTATTATACCCAAAAAATATAAAAATATAGAAAACCCCACCAAAAGATATATAGGGATAGAAAATGATAAAATAAATAAATAAATTATAAAATAAATTATACCTCATTGTATATGTAACATCCTTCACAATAATGAGTTTTATTGAGATCCTTATGACGATATCAAATGACTCCTACCACCGAAGGTATCCACTAACTGAAATGGAATCGCTGAATGCTTATTTGGTACCCCATCTTCTTAAAAGGATTGTTGAAACCTCCTCTTCAAAGTTAAATGATGAAAATAGCGTTGTATATTTTTATATTTTATAAGATTAATATTGAATATATCAAAATTATGTCCATGGACTCCATTGTATATATTCATTTTATTGAATGGAGGAGCTTGTTTAAGTTTATTTGATTCACACATTATGAAATATCCATCTTTTTTTGATCCTATTATAATTATTAAAATGGATAAAATATTATTTACGTGGTTTTAAAAATAAATTAATAGTAAATAAACCATCTATGAAACACCACATGATGTTTCATAATAAAAAAATAACATGATAATTATTGTAGTAAAGTTGGTTTAATGATATTTTATATAATTTTTCATGAAAACCAATATATATTTTCACTGACCTTAACATAACAGAAACCATTATATGGAGACTATCACCGTGTTATGGATTATATAGTAGTGTATATACATAATACATGATAAAAAATTCTTATAATATAGACTCGTGATCCTCTCTTTACCCAACATTGGGGAAGGAGTTATTCAAAAATTATGTTTCTTGAAATTTCAGAAAAGTACATCTTTTTGATGATGAACACTCTATGATTTTTGTAATGAGGTATATATGAATAAAAACAAGTAATAAAAGTTTATTTATTATAAATAATGTATGAAATATACTCAGGTTTATCCAAAATCTTATATCAATTGGATAACTTGAAAATGTAGACTTATGTGACCCTTTCACCAAAGGGGATAAATTCATATCTCAAAAGGTAAACAATAAAAGAATATAAACATTATAAAAAATTTCATACACATAATATAAAATTACATGACAAAATTTTCAATAGGGAAATCAATTGGGGTCTCATGATTTTGAAATTATAGATTATGTCACTTTTGGATGAAATGAATTATGATTATATATATAAAAGAAATGATATCAGGGTTTATTTTGATGAACGTTAGCCTGTCTAAATAATATATAATTCAATAGTAGAAGAGGGTGAATTTTTAAAAAGAAAAATCATTTTGAGAGTTTTTTTGTCGTGTTAATTGATAAAGAGAGGTTTAAATCCTTTAATAAACATGGATTTCCATTAAAGGTTTGTCATGTGATCTAATCAGAATCATAGAGGAAGTTTGGAGTGACTCACATTGACATTTGGATAGATTACCAAAACCAAATCATAGTTTCTATGAATTAGGTCATGTTTTATACCACATTTTATAAAAATATATGCAATATATTAATTGGTTCATGGGTTTTATTTATAAGTTAAAAAATGAGGATATTGATTGTGCTACAACGTAGTGGATCTCATTGTAAGATGAAAAGTGTTTTCAAGATTATTTGGAAAAATGATTTGGATAGGAAAACAAGAAAGGTTCATGTTCTTTCTTAGAAAATAGTTAGATTTATTGTGATTAAGGGTGTTTGATGAATGTGATATATATCAAAATTTAGAGAAATCATTGTATATCATGATTAGGACAAAATAAACTATGGTGGTCAATATGGTTGAAAGAAAAATGATGAGTAGCTAAAGGCTATATTAATTTTTATAATAATTTTATCTGGAGAGAAATCTTCTACTAAACACAAGACTGAGCTAATTCCATATATGTTTTCAAAATGAGGAAAATGGTCAAATTTTATAGAGATACATGGTTTTTTGGATGTTTTTTATTTAGTTAAATAGTTGACTAAACAAGACCACATCATAGTGTAATATAATCACATAACGGTGTCATATATATTAGATTATAAATTTTTATCTAAAGGGGTTAATTTAAAATTAAAATTGAGAGATTTTGACTTTGATTTTGATGATTGAGTTAGAAGAATATATCCATGATTCTCAAAGAAGTGTAATGAATTTACAAAATGGAAGCATATAGATTTTCTCTTCGAATTAGAATAATTACTTTTCAAATGGTGAATGAGAGAAAGATAAATTAATTAGATATATTATATCTTAGGGATATCATAGATAGTTGGAGAATTCTAGATGAGATTTATTACTAGAAAATAATAGAGTTCATCATGTTAATGAAATTTGATAATATTTCTACACCAATGGAGGTGTAATATTTTATTTTTATTATTTTGGATCATAATATTTTCATTTGAGAGTACTGAGGTCTTATTAAGTGATATAGTAATAAGTTCTCATCATTTGGAGTGGTTTTCAACCAATAGGGACAATGATTCCACTCTAAACATGAAAAAACAGTTCACTTTATAAATAGAGTAAGAAGTAATAATTATTTTGAGTGGTTGTATATAAGGCCCCAACCTTAAACATTACATAATCTTAAGTTAAGTCAAGATTTCACATTAAGGATCTTTTCAAGATTTTTTTTAGGGAAATATTCCAAAACTAATATATCACAACTCAAATATTACAAAAAAGACACTTCTACTCACTATCTATTTTTTAACAAAATTTAACTCTTTAAAATAAAACAAGATTTATTGTTCTTGATAAAAATTTTCATAAAATTCATCTTGACTTCTTCCATATCTTGACCATCTGTTTCTGACGCTTTTGTCGGGGCACGTGCATCCGTCTGTAGGGAGGACGTGCTGCTTGTTACCCCGCATTCCCGCTTTCCAAAGTTGGGCAACATCTGTTCCTTGTTCAGGGACGTCTGCTCCTTGATCGAAATCGGGATGATGGGATGTTGGTTCTTCCTTCCGTGGATTCCTCCTCAGAACCCATCACCTAGTCCGGGTCTCCCTCATAGATTTAAGACGTGTTCGTGAATCTCATTCCCGGTGCCATATCTTCATGGACGCCGGTTAATTACACTACATCTGTCAAGACATTCCGTAGGGTCTTGACATGGTAGCGACCTTCGGTCAGAGTAGATGACATCATCAGTCATGTTTGGGCATCTCTGGGTGCGTGGACATTGGGGAACCTGTATTCTTCCTCACAAGAGGGCATCTCAAGGGTGCAGAACCCGAGGCATCCCACATCGGATTCGGGGAATCATATGACATCAGAGGTTTTCCTCATCTTCCCATGTTTATCATGGGGAATGCCGCGAGTTTAACATCTTGCGGAGACGGTTACAACAAAGGCATGTCATCCGATTTTTTCCTCAGGCATCCCATGTTTATCACGAGGTAGGCCGTGAGTTTAACGTCTTACGGAGACGGAATGAGGGTGATCAGAACATCCCATAGAGATGGATCGGATTGGTATACCCCAAAGGGAGAACACCTGGAAGATGGATGGATCAGAACGGCCAATGAGAATGGATCCGAGGTGGTTCACTCCCTATAGGGGAGATGTCACACCGTGGCTGATCTGAACACCACTGAGGGCGGATCAGGGAGAGTTCACCCTAAAATGGGAGACACCAGGGTTTACCATTGGATGGGATTGAACCTCATGGAGGTTTCCTACATACCCTGTGTAGAGGAAAGGGATCAAAACCCACGTAGTTCGAAGGGGTGATGGTCCGGGGTGTACACAAAGGACAAAGACCCGGAGACATGTTGTGGCTTATATGTGGATAGCTGCCCGGGGCCGCAGGGAGCGGCGCTGGTGGATGAATGGCATGATCTCACCGGGTTGTGGCGGTCCGGGTAAGAATCAGGATGGGTGGTGGATGGATTAATGAAATGGAGTGGGAATGAAATGGTACCATCGCAAGGGCGATGGTGTAGTTGGTCTTGAGCCTCGAAGAGGCTTCCTACGTATCCCTGTGGCAGGAAATCAAAGTCCATGTAGTTCGAGCTGGATTGGGGCTTATGCAAGGGTGCTTCCTAGCTGCCACTAGGGAGCGGAAATGGTGAATGAGGCCTGCGCTCTGAGGCGACCCACAATGGCGGTAAGGGGCTTATGCACTGAGGCGGCCCAAAGCAGTATGGGGCTTAAGCTCTGGGGAGGCCCAAAGTGGATATGGGGCTTACACTCTGAGGTGGCCCATGGTGGTATGGGGCTTATGCTCTGAGGCGGCCCACAATGTATGGGGCTTATGCTCTGAGGCGGCCCATGGTGGATGCGGCTTACGCTCTGAGGCAGACCAAGGTGGATAGTGAACCGACGTGAAGAGGTCGGAACAACTGGGTTGTTGGCTTGAACCTCTTGGAGGCTTCCTACGTATCCCTGTGGCAGGGAAGCAAAGTCCACATAGTTCGGGAAGGATTGGGGCTTACGCAAGGGTGCTGCCCAGGTGCCGCTAGGGAGCGGCAAAGGTGGATGGGGCTTATGCTCTGAGGCATCCCACAGTGTATGGGGATTATGCTCTGAGGCGGCCCATGGTGGTATGGGGCTTACGCTCTAAGGTAGCCCAAGGTGGATAGTGAACCGACTTGAAGAGGTCGAAACAACTGGGTGGTGGGCTTGAAACTCGTGGAGGCTTCCTACGTATCCCTGTGGCAGGGAATCAAAGTACATATAGTTTGTGAAGGATTGGGGCTTACGCAAGGGTGTTGCCCGAGTGCCGCTAGGGAGCGGAAAAGGTGGATGGGGCTTACGCTCTGAGGCGGCCCATAGTGTATGGGGCTTACGCTCTGAGGCGGCCCATGGTGGATGGGGCTTACGCTCTGAGGCGGCCCAAGGTGGATGGGGCTTACGCTCTGAGGTGGCCCATGGTGGATGGGGCTTAGGCTCTGAGGCGGCCCATGGTGGATGGGGATTACGCTCTGAGGTGGCCCACAGTGTCTTCCTCATGTCTGGTCATGAGGGCATCCCAACTCACTAGTGGGTCGAGGTAGTCACCTATACGCTAATGCACAAGCAGGATAATGCCAAGGGCATTGGAATCTATCCGAACAAAGGGAGATGAAAAGTGTGAATCACTTGAACAATATTCAGAATGTCGTGAGAGTGGTGTGATGATGGAGGATAACTGATGACTGTGGCGGAAACGCAGCATCCATATCACGTTAGCCAGAAATGAGGACAAACAAATGAGGGTCGACTGCTGGCCATGTTCGAAACACAGGACCTGACTCAAAGTGTCGCCCAAAGTCTTCTGGGGCGTTGGCCCAGGACAGCAGGCGGACCAAAGGTCTATCATCCATACTGTTATAGAAGGCGGACCATAGGTCTATCATCCCTACTGTTAGGGGGTCCCATTATACTTGGAAGTGAGTGACGATCTGAATGAATGACACGCAAAGCGTGAGGTGGAGTGATGGAATGTTTGAATGGATTCCAACACTCTTGATATTACGCCACTGTGATCATGGCATAATGTATCTTATACATAGAGAATAAGGCATCTCTTATTTGGAACAAGAGGCATCCTATGTTTGGTACATAGGGATTATTACAGTTTATAGTCATGTAGATTGGACTACTGGCATCTCATGCTAGGACCATAAGGCATCTCTCGTATAGGGCAAGAGGCATCCTATGTTTGGAACATAGGGATTACCACAGTTTATAGTCATGTAGATAGGACTACTGGCATCTCATTCTAGGAGCATAAGTCATCACTTGTATAGGGAAAGAGGCATCCTATGTTTGGAACATAGGGATAACTACAGTTTATAGTCATGTAGATAGGACTACTGGCATCTCATTCTAGGATCTTAAGGCATCTCTCGTATAGGGAAAGAGGCATCCTATGTTTGGAACATAGGTATTACTACCGTTTATAGTCATGTAGATAGGACTACTGGCATCTCATGCTAGGAGAATAAGGCATCTCTCGTATAGGGCAAGTGGAATACTATGTTTGGCACATAGGGATTACTATAGTTTATAGTCATGTAGATAGGACTACTGGAATCTCATGCTAGGATCATAAGGCATCTCTCATATAGGGAAAGAGGCATCCTATGTTTGGAACATATGGATTACTATAGTTTATAGTCATGTAGATAGGACTACTGGCATCTCATGCTAGGAGCATAAGGCATCTCTCTTATAGGGCAAGAGGCATCCTATGTTTGGAAGATAGGGATTACTACCGTTTATAGTCATGTAGATAGGACTACTAGCATCTCATGCTAAGAGCATAAGGCATCTCTCGTATAAGGCAAGAGGCATCCTATGTTTGGCACATAGGGATTACTATAGTTTATAGTCATGTAGATAGGACTACTGGAATCTCATGCTAGGAGCAAGGCATCTCTCGTATAGGGCAAGAGGCATCCAATGTTTGGCACATAGGGATTACTACAGTTTACAGTCATGTAGATAGGACTACTGGCATCTCATGCTAGGAGCATAAGGCATCTCTCATATAGGGAAAGAGGCATCCTATGTTTTGAACATAGGGATTACTACAGTTTATAGTCATGTAGATAGGACTACTGGAATCTCATGATAGGAGCATAAGGCATCTCTCGTATAGGGCAAGAGGCATCCTATGTTTGGAACATAGGGATTACTAAAGTTTATAGTCATGTAGATAAGAATATTGGAATCTCATGCTAGGAGTATAAGGCATCCCTCGTATAGGGCAAGAGGAATCCTATGTTTGGCACATAGGGATTACTACAGTTTATAGTCTTGTAGATAAGACTACTGGAATCTCATGCTAGGAGCATAAGGCATCTCTCGTATAGGGCAAGAGGAATCCTATGTTTGGAACATAGGGATTACTACAGTTTATAGTCATGTAGATAGGACTACTGGCATCTCATTCTAGGAGCATAAGGCATCTCTCATATAGGGCATGAGGCATCCTATGTTTGGAACATAGGGATTACTACATTTTATAGTCATGTAGATAGGACTACTGGCATCTCATGCTAGGAGCATAAGGCATCTCTCGTATAGGGCAAGAGGCATCCTATGTTTGGAACATAGGGATTACTACAGTTTATAGTCATGTAGGTAGGACTACTGACATCTCATGCTAGGAGCATAAGGCATCTCTCGTATAGGTCAAGAGGTATCCTATGTTTGGAACATAGGGATTACTACAGATTATAGTCATGTAGGTAGGACTACTAGCATAAGGCGCCTAGAACGGCTAGTGTTGGGTCTTACGCAAGGGCGGCCCATCCTGGTTCAACCTGACATAAGAGCTAGGGGATAGGGTTTGACGGAGTTTCCTGATGAATGGTTCGACTAAAGGTACTCGGCGAATTGATGATGAGAATCTCGACCCACGACACGTGATAGGGACCAAGAGGAATATGTCGAGTCAAGGTTTTTCAGGGTGTGTAGAGGATTATCCCAAATCATACTATTCTGTAGGTGTAAAGGGGCTGCACATAATGGCGCAATGGAAAACCTCGACGTCCCGGCCCGAGATGTTCGCGGTGCGACTCTCCATTTTTCATGGTGTGAAGAGGAGTATCTCAAATCATACTATTCCAGCGGGTGCAGGCCTGAACACTATTGCGTAATGCAGGCATGTGTGCAATTGAGGTTGTTGCGTGGGAAACACCGGGTCAGCGCGCAATAGGTGTGGCGGGCGTGCAACACCGGATGCGGGCGCGCAATAGCGGTGGGGCGCGCAATATGCGGCGACGCACGCAATAGCAGTAGGGCACGCAAGAGCGGCGGGGCGCACAATAGCGGCGGAGCGCGCAATATGCGGTGGCGCGCGCAATATGGAAGGCTTGCGCGCAATAGAACCGGTGATGCACTGGCGCGCAAAAAATCGGGCTCAGCGGCACTATTGCACCCAAAAATTATGAGTTCCATGGAAAACTGGGTAGGTTGGCCCTTTTCCGCGCAAAACTAATGTTTTGCGCGCCGAAGGGGAGTTTTCCGCGTGGGCGCAGAAACAGCGGACTTACGCACATCAGAGAAGCGGCCGACCTCCGGGGATCCTCCTCCCAAGGGGGGGGGGGTGCCCTCATATTTATTGGTGGAAAACGGGTGCTGTTGCGCGGAAAATTCCGCGCTCGCGAAGTGTTTTCCGCGCGCCAGGCAGTGCACGTAGAATTTTGCGCGGGCAAAGGCGGTGCGTGGAAAATTTCGCGCAGGCAAAGTTATGCGCCTAAAATTCCTCTCCTGCAAAGATGGGAGCATAATATTCCGCGCGCGCATATGTTTTTCCGCGCGGAACTCCTTTTTTACGCACAAATCCATACTTCGCCCCAAAACCGTCCTAGATGGCCATCCCCACCAGTCCAACTTCAAAAAACCATAAATTCTTATCTGTAATTCCGTTTGGGCTCCACGACCAGTCAAATCGAAGCTTGCGGAACGAGCTACGCTCCGAGATCATCTATGGGGAAGTTTGGAAAATTTTGGGGACGCGTTTTCCGGGGTCAAAACCATCCTTATACCCAGTAGAAAATATTTCAAAAACATGGGATGAGCACAAAAATATCAGTAAGGGATATAAAATAAGGAATGAAACTTTTAGTCCATGAATAATTTAAACTCATGAAAAAAATTTCAGAAAATCAAACTTTTGACCCCTAAAATATAATCTCTTTAACATAATTCTTGAAATCATAAGATTCCAAAAAAACTTATTAGAAATCATAAATAATTAAGGTAAATTCTGGAATCTATATCATTCTTACAATGTAGCATTCATAGATACATATGGAGTAACCTTCATGGTTATATTTGGAATACCCATCCCAGTATATTCTTAAAGTCACTTAGTAAAAACCCTACTGTTTAACTCCATCTCATTACCAAATGAATTAGGGAGCTATAATAGGCTCACTCACCCTGGTTTATCATAGAACCACCCATATACATAATCAATTCCCAAGAACCAAAACACAACACTTAAATCATGCATAATCGAAAATTAACATTTCCACTTTGAAATCAAAAGTTATCATTTTGAGATATTGAAATAATCAATCCATTATCAAAACCATTTTCAATACCAAAATACCTAAAATGTAAATTAGGTATTTATTTTTCTTTTAAAAATATTTCAGTTTGTAGAGGAAGCCAAATATCAAATAATGGCCACAGTGGTAGAAAACCCATTGTCATCGTATATGTTAAAAAACATTCATTTTGTCCTTTATTAAAATGCTTCATATAAAAAGATTTATTTTGAAAACCTTTTAAATAAATTAAAATTCAATGGTGTTTATTATACAATGTATAAAAGAATGTGGTGTATAACATCAAAATACACCTCAATGAAAGGATATTGGGATGAAGTCCCTTATCTTGAGTTTGACTCATCATGTACAATATTTATATTCATAGATAATAAATTTAGGTTATTTTTCAATTTCTTGAAAATATTTTTCATGATTATTATTTATTTTATATCACTTATTACCATGTTATAAAAATTACATAATTATTTAAGTTCATATCGGACGTTTTGTCAATATTCAGTACTTGAGTAAAAAATGAACATGGTATGATGTCAATAGACCATGTGGTCATAATTCCATAATCTCAAGAATAACATTAATGAAATAATATTAAATTTTATGTATCAATTATACTTTTAAATCAAACCATTTATTTATGGTATGAAAAATGAACAATGTTTTAATCATGGAGACTGTAGGTCGTACGTACGCATGAGTAACATTTCCATTTTTCATTGATCATTACAAAAATTAGGTAATTATTATTTTATCTTTCCAAAATTATAATAATATTATAATAATAATAATAATAATTTACATAATCTTATATATATCATAAATGTGATGTTGTGAATAAAAATGATTCGCATCGCTTTGTGGAGGTGATAGTTCACACGTACGCACGAATGACGTTATCATATTTATGTGAATGGAATGTATGAACATAATTGATATATTAATCTATTATAATGATTAATATGTCTTGATTAGAATATAAAAACATTAATTCCATCAATATGACCAATTTTGAGATACGGTAATGAAAAATGAACTATATCAGTTCGCGAGGCGGTAGTCCTCCGTACAAATGAAAAAAAAATGTTCATTTCCCATTTCATGAAATTGGAGACAGATTTAGGTGATGATATTAACATAATAACATCTCATTATACTGAGGATACTATATTTATTAGTTCATCATGGATGAATAATATTTAAATGAGTGGAAAAGGAAATAAAATAGAAACACTTAAATAAAAACATTATCTTTCGCTCGAATAATCACCTTTTTAACACATTTACACCTCTAAGAAGGGTGTTATACCTAAAATAAGTACTCAAGATTGTGGGGGGATTCAATTAAGGTGTTTTCTCAGATATTTTTCGAAACAAATTTTTTTTAAGTGTAATTAATATAGATGAATTGCTTCCCTTTTATAGGAGAGGGAAGGGGAACTCCTGGAATTATTTAATGTATTAAATTATTATAAATTCATTTTCTATTATAAATGGGAAAACTGATTTATATAAAATATATAATGAGTATAGGTATATATATAATCATCCAATGAAAATTATTTAGGTTTGATTATTTTTTAATCCTTATCTTTTTTTAACCCTTTAAACTATTTCTATTTTATTATGTAATTTAAAATTTGAGAGTTAAAATAATTACCATAATATGTCAAATGACCAATAAATGAGTCATTAATGAAATTTTCAGACTTATATAAACTTGTTGGATAAATATTGTATTTTTATAAATTTTATAACGTTTAATAATATATTTTATATTCTAAAATATGAATTATGTCAATGTTGACACTATTAATTAAAAGAATTTTTAAAAAAAGCATAACTTGATACAATAAAAATAAATACATTAAATCATCTATAATATGTAAATATCATCCAAAAAATTCATCGATGGTATCAAATACTTCAAATTATACTTATTTTAATATTATTAATATCATTTAATTGATTCATCCTTTACTAAATCTATTACTTCATCATTATGTCATAATTAAATTTAATTATCTATTTCCAAAAAATTTAAAATAAATTACTCTAATGTATGTAATATTTTTATCTTTATAAGGAATATTTATAGTCTAAGATATAACTTATATAACCCCATATTAAAATTGTTTTATTAATAAGACACATGTTTATGACATCTTTGTTTTTACTTTAAATAAAATGTTATAAATTCCATAATAACACCTATGTGGATTCGAAAAGACACAATTTCACCCCAAGTATTTTTTGGTTAAACAATAAATCATCCAAAAACATTATAACATGTGTTATGGTAGTTTTATATTATTATAATATAATTTTTACATTTAATTACCCAATTTACCTTTAATTGAGGCAAATAAAATACAAAAAAAAATTTATTCACGAAAAATGATATTGATGATATTAGATCATATTTTTTCATTCTGATTAAAACCATGTATTCCTTTTTTTAATTCAATTCACATAGATTGTTAAATTAGTCTTAAAACTAATCTAACAAATGTTGCGAGAAGATAGGTAAATGAGACGTTCAAAAAGTCAAATGAGTTTTTATATCTAATATCTATAAAATGTAACTCTAATGATATAAATTGGAATAAATGATAAACAATTATTTAATTATACTTTAAAACCAATTAAAAGGGTAATATAAAAATTTAAATAAAAATAATTTTTGAATTAAAATGAAATATTTTTCTCTATTTATTAACAAATGAATATTATCAGGAAAATACCAAAAATCCACAAAAATAAAATTTTGATACACCTATTCTAGGTAAGAAGTTTAATTTTTCATATTAAAATTATAAAACTGTCAAAATTTTGATTTAAAATGGTTCTCTATCAATTTGTAGTAAAACAACCTTTTAAAAATATTAGATTTTTTTTGCTTAAAGTTTGATTTATTCCTATTTTTAGCCCATAAAATTATTAGAAGAAAGTCAAAATATTTAATAAATATTTTTAAACATTATATAGTTAGTTTTTCTCATTCCATCCAAAACAACGGCATGGAGATAACTACCATTTAAAATAATAATATTAATAAAATATTTTTTTTCAGTATAACTTAGTCGTGTGTGCAACATAAGATTTCAGAGAAACTCATTATTTCATGTCTGGTACGCTTTTAGAAATAGAATCCACTTTAATGTAAAATTACTATATAATTCATAAAGATAATATATTTAAAGAAGTATTATTCTACAATTACTTGGGATGTTACATCTTTCCCCCCTTTTGGAAATTGTGTCCTGATAATTTTATTCACTTATCAAATAAGTGGGGGTATTTCTCCCTCATAACATTTTCAGATTCCCATGTTGCCTCTTCAACCATATGGGTGTTCTAAAAAACCTTAACCTGATGGATCACATTTTTCCACAACACTTTCTCTCTATGGTCAAGAACTTAAACTGGATGTTCTTTATAAGAAAGATTCTCTTCCATCTAAACTACTTCTAGACTCAAAACATGTGATGGATCCAGAATATACTTTCATAATAGTGAAACATGAAAAAAATTGTGTACTTAGGATAAAATTATATGTAAATCCACTATATATGCAACTAGTCCATCTTTCTTAAGGATTTCATGGGGTCAAATGAACTGTGAACTCAGGTTCCCCTTCTTACCAAAACGCATCACACTTTCCCATGTAGAAACTTTGAGAAAGACATTATCAGCTACCATGAAAGAAAGATCCTTCCTCCAGTTTTCCACATAACTTTTCTACCTACTCTAAGTTGTCCTTATGTGTCTATGAATCAACTGTACTTTTTCAACCATCTATTCTACCAATTTTAGTCCCATCAAATTCCTTCCCTTGACATCATCCAAAAATGCTGGAGATCAACACCTCTTTCTACATAATAGCCCCAATGGTATCATCTATATATTAGAATGAAAACTATTATTATAAGAAAATTCAACCAAAGAATTATGTAGATCCCAAATTCCGTGTTAATCCATGGAACAAGCACGTCACATATCCTCCAAGGTCAAAATTGTTCATTCTGACTACCAATCTAATTGAGGATGAAAAGATGTACTGGAATTTAATTTATTACCCAATGACTTTTAAAGGGATTCCCAGAAGATAGAGGTGAACCTGGATCATGATATGATACAATAGAGATAGTAAATCCTTGCAACCTGACTATCATTTTAAGATACAATATAGAAAGTTGATATAGAGATAGTTTATCTCGAATAGGAATAAAATGATAAGATTTAGTCAGTGGATGAAAAATAACCCATATTTCATTATTACCCAAATAATTATTTGGTAATCCCACAATAAAATTAAGGGATATATTTTCTCATTTCCACTCTGGCATTGGAAAAGGATAAAGCATCAATTTCAATAATCACCTCTCTGCTTTAAGCTTTTTAAAAGTCAAACATATCTAGGTAATGTTAGAAATATCATTTTCATTCCATCCCACCAATAATAATCTCAAAGGTCTATGTACAACATAGTACTTCCTATATGAACTAAAAATATAGAACTATGAGATTCACATAACAACTCTATCTTCAACTTTGAATCACAAGGTACACATAACCTCTTCCTAAATCTCATAAAAAATATTTATCAATGTTAAAGTCAAGAAACTTACCTTTTTGAACTAATTATACCTTTTTTAGTAATTCACTATCTTCATTCTATACTTACTTAATTTTTTCTAATAGAGATGATTGCACTAAAACCTAAAACAAAACAGAAAAATTTCTTGCACCAAAAACTTCCAAGACAATTTTCATTAAATCATTAAACAAAGGTTCATGATCCAAATTTAACATGGTTAATATTGGATTACTTTTTCAGCTCAAATAATTGGTCACTTTATTTTCTTTTCTAAGATGGTAAATAATCATGAAATTATAATTTTTGATTAGTTCCAACCATATTCTTTATCCCATGTTAAATTCCTTTTGAATGAATATATACTTCAAATTTTTGTGATCAGAATATATTTCTCATTTTACTCCATACAGATGATTCCACTAAATTTTTAAATAAAAAAATAGAAACTAATTACAAATCATATGTAGGGTAATTTAACTCATTAGTTTTCAATAGAGGTGAAGCATAACCAATTAGCTAATAATTATGTATTAGAACACAACCATTTACTTTGGATGAAGCATCACTATAGATAACAAACTCACACTTTCTAGAAGGTGGGGTTTGAACTTGAGCATTATCCAATATTCTTTTCAATTCTTAAAAACAATCATTACATTCTTTTTTCTAGATGAACATAACACCTTTTGGAGTTAACTTAGTCAGTGGGCTAGTTAACCATGAAAATTGTTCAAAAAACCTATGGTAAAAGCCTAATAAACCAAGAAAACTACAAATCTAGATTATATTTATGGGTCTTGCCCATTATTAAACTGCTTTTTTTAAAGATTCAACAATTATTCCATCTTCAGAAATAATGTGACCAAAGAAATAATTTTTTTGGATCCAAGATTCACACTTGCTAAATTTCCCATACAGTTTTTATTATTTATTTCTTTGAATAAAAACCTTAGATGACAGTCATACTCCTCTTTATTTTTCTAATATAACAAAATTTAATCTATAAACACAACCAAAAACTTATCCAATAACTCACATAATATTCCACTCATAAGATCCCTAAATATAGAAGGTTCATTAGTTAACCCAAATTGCATGACTACAATTTCATAATGGCCATATCTGGTAAAAATTACAGTCTTCAGAATGCATGATTCCTTTACTTTCAACGGATGGTACCCCGACCTCAAGTCAAACTTCAAGAAATATTGTGCTCCATGGAGCTGATCAAAAAATTCATCGATATGAGCCAAAGGATACTTGTTATTAATAGTGGTGTTATTCAAGGATCTATAGTCAATTAAATGTCTCATTAAACCATATTTATTTTTAACAAACAAGATAATACCACCCCATGGTGCTATTCTAGGTTGAATGAAACCATTATCTCATAATTCATGTAATTTATTCTTCATCTCTAAAAGTTAAATTTGATCCATTTCAAAAAGAGGATTTTAAATTGGATTAGAATCAAGATCTAATTCAATAGTAAATTAAACTTTCTGATTATGTATAATACCACGAAACTCATCATGAAAAACATCAAGATACTCATTTACCCGTGGCGCATCATCAATCTGAACAGTTCCTTAGTTTTCAACAATATGTGCAAGTTAACATTAATTTCTATCTAATAATAGTTTCTCATCATTCTAATATTTTATCAATGGTAAGGGTTCATTATTTTACACAAACTGAAACTCTTTCTGAAAATAAACTTCTTTAGCTCTACAGTAAAACTTCTAAAGTTTAATATAAATCTAATCCATACCCAAAATAACATCAAACTATACTAGAGGTAAAAATGAGGTTTTCAGGTAGATTCATTCCATATATAATGACCAGAATATTCTTATAATTTATTTTGGCCTCAAAATTTTCCCCATCTATTTTTATATTATGTTTTGGATTCATTTCTTAAGGTGGAATTTCCAATTTACCAAAAAATTTCTCAAAAATAAAAGAATGTGTATAACCTAAATCCAACAAGGTATTGGAAAAATTTAAATAAACAAACAATGTAACTGAAATCCCTTCATTTGATGGCCCAACATCTGCCAAATTTTTTTCAAAGGATTTCACCACACCATTCTGTTTATAGTCTAGGTGTTTCTCATCATTAAAATTATTCATTTGCCACTCATTTTCATAATGACCGATCTCATTAAATTTTAAAAAACATTACTAATAGTATATAATTTTTTGTCCTACCACTACCTTGATATTTTTCATTACAATTATGAGCCTATGTATAATTTTACTACATAGGAAGCACTTATTAGAATTCAAAAGGCATTCCCCAGTTTATTTTTTACCACAATTATCACAATCTATAAACATAATTTTGTTACCATCAGACTTTTTGGATAAATTCTTCCCTCTCACCTACCACCTCAACCTCTTTTTATGCTATTTTTCGAATAACACATGATCATTGGAAAAATCTATTTCCACCATTCTTCATATCAAACATGTCTTTCACAACTTTTAAACTTATAAGAATCTAATTTCCTTTGATACATTAGCATTAATCCTGAGTAAAAACAATTGATTTTATTATCAATATCGCAAATGAAATTTGGAGCGTACATTTCTAGTTCAGTGAATTTTTCTTCATATGCATCTATAAAATCCGAATCTTTCCTTAATTCCAAGAATTGTTTTTCCATCCTAAATAAAACTACCTTAGGAAAAAAATTCAAAAAAATAATGTGGACTTCATCCCACCCAAGATCCTCAATCTACTCATTATCCCTAATATTATTAACCATAAACTACCATAGATTGGATTCTCCTTCAAAATTTTAAATAGAAAGACTAACCTTTTTACTTTCTAAACACCCAATTACATCAAAAATATTATCTAGTGATTTAATCCACCCTTTAGATTGCACAAGGTCAGATAATCCTCTGAATGATGGGGGTTATTGCCTCATGAAATGCTCCACTACCAAAATATTCCTCTGTGGTTGATATGGATGATCTCATGCATGGATACCACCAAAATTTATATTCTGAGTCAAATGCTCCATCAATACAACAAAATGTTTAGTTCTAATTTCGACCATCTCAAGTTGTTGATTTGGAAGGTTTTTTTCTTCTCGATGTTGTCCTAGCATAGCTATCGCGTTTGCTCTATGAAAAACCATTTTGAATAGACATATCATAGATAAAGAAGCATGGTAATCTTAAAAATCTATACCATTTAAATTAGACCATAAAGATAAAAAATCATTTATGGATATTTGATTAACAATATCCTAACCCCTAATGTTATCAAAACTGGCCTTTGATTCCAACTATAAGGCCCCAACCTTAAACATTACATAATCATGAGTTATATCAAGAATTATCATTGAGGATATTTTCATGTTTATATTTTTTGGTAATTTATTCATAATTATTACATCAAAACTCAAATATTAAAAATTAGACACTTCTAATCACCATTCATTTTTTTTTAAAATAATACTCTTTAAAATAAAACATGATTTATTTTTCTTGAGAAAAATATTCATTAAATTAATCTTGAATTCTTCCATCTCATAACCATCCTTATAGATTATGGAAAATATTTACAAATCCTAGGATGAGCACAAAAATCACAGTAATGGATATAAAATAAGGAATAAAACTGCTCGTCTATGAATAATTTAAAATAATGGAAATGTTTTCACAAAATCATACTTTTCACCCATAAGACAAAAGCCCTTTAAGATACTTTATAAAATCGTATGATTTTTGAAAAACTTATTAGTAATCATAAATCATAAGGTAACTTGTAGCATCCATATCATTCCTCTATTATAGCCTCAATAGCTACATATGGAGTAACCTTCATGGTTATGTTTTGAATACCCATCCTAGTATATTCCATAAATTTATTAGGAGGAACCCTTCTATTTAACTCCATATAATTACCCAATGCATTGGAGATATATCACAAGCTTCACCACTATTGGTTTATCACAGAACCAACCCATATACATAATCAATACCCATGAACCATAACATTATCACAACACATAAATCATGCATAAAAGAAAAATAAAAATTCCACTTTGAAATCACAAGATATAATTTTGAGATATTTCAATAATAAATTCATTATCTAAAACCATTTTCAATTCCAAAATACCTAATAATTGAATTAGGTATTTATTTTTATTTTAAAAAAATTATACCCTGTCGAGGTAGCCAAATATCAAATAATGGTCATGGTGGGGCGAAAGTCATTTTCGTTGTATACGTTAAAAAACATTCGTTTTTTCATGTAGTAAAATTCTTCATATAAAAAGATTCATTTTGAAAAAAATTGAATGAAATTAAAAGTACAAGGTTTTGATTATACACCATATAAAATAATATGGTGTATAACATCAAAATATACCTCAATGAAAGGAGATTGAGACAAAGACCATTACCTTGAGTCTTACTCATCACGTAGAGTATTTATATTCTTGAATAATAAACATAGGTAAATTTCTAGTTTCTTAAGAACCTTTTAATGATTTATTATTCCTTTTATACCACTTATTTCAATGTTTTAAAAATTACATAATTATTTATGTTCATATCAGACATTTTGTCGATATTCATTACTTGAGTCAAAAATAAACCTGGTATGATGACAATAGTCCATGTGGACATAATTACATCATCAATAAAATAAAATTAAAGAAATAATAATCACATTTATATATAAATTATAATTTTAAATCAAACCATTTTTTTATTGTTTGAAAAATTAACAATGTTATAATCATGGAGATGGCAGGTCGTACGTATGCATGAGTAACATTTCCATTTTTCATTGATCATTATAGAAATAAGATAATTATTGTTTTATCATTCCAGAATGATCATAATATTATTAACATAATAATAATAATTTAAATATACTTATATATACCATACAAGTGATGTGGTGAATAAAAATGATTCTTGTCACTTTCTGGTGGTGATAGTTCACACACACACACGAACGACATTATCATCATTATATACATGGAAAGTAAGAATTTAATTGATATATTATTCTATTATAATTTTTAATATGTAATTATTATCATATATAAACATTAATTACATCATTATGTCCATTCTTGAGAGATAGTAATGAAAAATTAACTATATCAGTTCGCGAGGCAGTAGTCTGCCGTACACACGAACGAAATGTTTATTTGACATTTCATGAAATTGGAGATGGATTTAGGTTATGATATTAAATTAATGACATATAAGTTTATTTAGGATAATATATTTATTATTTCATCATGGATTAATTATATTTAAAGGAAGTGGGAGAAGAAATAAAATAGAAACACTTAAATAAAAGAAATTACCTTTCCCTCTAATGATCACTGTTCTTAACACTATAACACTTTTAATAAGGGTTTTATTCCTAAACTAAGGCCTTAAGAATGTGTGGATGGATTAAAGAAATGTTTTTGGGTATATCTTGGTTGACAAAAAAGGTTTTTGAAGTGTACGGAATAGAGATTCATGGGTTCCCTTTTATAAGAGAGGGGAGCCGCACTCTTGGAATTATTAAAAGAATTAAATTAACATAAATTCATTTTATATTAAAAGTGGGTCCATATTAATTTATTTAGGATATAGGGTTACGATGGTTTGAAATATAATCATACAATAAAAAATAGAAATGTTTTAATATTTTCTAATCATTATCTTTTTTGTTTAACCCTTTTTACTCTTACCATTTTATTATGTAATTTACAATTTGAGAGTTAAAATAATTACTGTAACATGACAAACGACCAATGAATAAGTTATTAATGAAATTTTTAGATTTATCTCAACTAGTTGGAGGAATTTTGAAGTTTTAGAAATTTTATAACATTTAATAAAATATTTTTTATTTTTTAATATGAATTATGCCAATTTTGACAATATTCATTACATAACTTTTTAAAAAATCATAAAAACTTGATTCCTTCAAACTAAATACATTAAAACATCTATAAAATTTCGAATTAATCTATATTATTCATCGATGACATCAAATATTTCAAATTATATTTATTTTAATATTATTAATATCATTTTATTTGATTCTTCCTTTAATTAATCTATTACTGCATCATCATAGTGTCATAATTAAATTTAATTATTGATTTCCTAAAAATTATAAATAAATTACAATAATATAGAAAATATATTCATTTTTCTATAAACTAATTATATTCTAAGATTTAACTTATATAACCCCATATTAAAATTGTTTTTGAAATAAGAGACATGTTTTTGACATCTTTGTTTTTATTTTAAATAAAAAGATATAAATGTCATAATCACACCTAAGTGGCTTCCAAAGGGAAAATATCAGCCCAATTAATATCTTTGTTTAAAATAACTCATAAAATAAGATTAGGGAAACTTTTAGTGATTTTTTATTTTATTATAATATAATTTCTACATTTAATTACCCGATTTACCTTTAATCGTGGTAAATAAAATACAAAAGTTACTATTCACCAAAAATTACTTCGATCATATTAGATACAATTTTTTATACTCATTAAAAACATGTATTTTTTTCAAAATTTAATTCACAGAGGTTGTTAAATTAGGTTTAACACTAATCTCACAGATGTGGTGAGAAGATGGTCAAATGAAACGTTCAAAATTTCCAATAAGATTTTATATCTAATTTCAATAAAAAAATTACTCCAATGACAAAAATTGTAATAAATGATAAAAATATTAATTAAATATAATTTAAAATCAAATAAAAATATAATATAATAATTTAGATGAAAAAACATTCTTGAATTAAAATGTAGTATTTTTCACTATTCATTAAAAAATGAATATTATCAGAAAATGCCAAAAAATCGACAAAGTAAATTTTGATACTAAAATTCTAAATAAAAATTTTAATTTATTATATAAAAATTATAAAAATTTCAAAATTTATATTTAAAAGGGTTCTTTATTAATATTCAATAACATATCCTTTTAAAAATATTTGACCTTTTTATGCTTAAAATTGGATTTATTATTATTTTAAACAAATAAATTTTTTCGAAGAAAGTAAAAGAATTTAATAAACATGGGTAAAAATAATATAGTTAGTTCTTTTCATTCTTTATAATACAAAATCATGGTGATAAATACCATTTAAAATAATAATATTAATAATATATTATTTTTTAGTATAACTCAGTCTTGTGTGTAACCTAAGATTTCAGAGAAAATCATTATTTCCTATCAGGTTCACTATCAGACATATAATACTATTTAAAGTATAATTATTATATAATTCCTAAATATTATTATATTTGAAAAAGAATTGTTCTATAATTACGTGGGATGTTACATTGTAAACTAAGAGGGATAGTGATTCCACTATAAACATGTAAAAGATAATGAACTTTATTGGATTATGGTATATTGAAATATCTTTATTTTATGATCCTCAGAGAGAGTGAACAAATTAAATATGTTTGTGTCACTTTTATTACTTTATCACTTATATACCTTATTATAGATAGAATTATGTTTCGACTTACCCAACTACATGATCATTAAAAGGGAAAGTTTTAAATTTTCATTCCCTAATTCACCAATAGGTAATCCTTATTTGTATGGTTATAAGAAGTTGTATCAAAGTATAAGGTTATAAAACAATGGTTATAGTGATTACACTCTAAACATGTAAAAAAATATATCACTTTAGTAGATTTTTGAATATCGAAATATCACTATTTTAGGATCCTTAGTGAGAGTGAACTAATTAAATATGTTTAGGTCACTTTTCACATTATAACATATATACCTTATGAGAGATGGAGAGAGTTGTGTTTAAACTAACTTCACAACATTATCATTATAAGGTAATGTTTTAAATTAATATTCCCTAATTCACTACCACCTCCCTTAGGAAAACCTTTTATGATTCGAACAAGTCTATCAGAGTAGAAGGTTAAATTTGAATGGTTTTATTTCTATAGAATGCTTGGAAATAGTTGTAAGTAGCGAAGGTATTTTGATTTTTGATAGAACAATTTTCTACTATAAAAAATTATACAAATCACTATATATTAAATTTTTTAATATATTTATACAAAGATGTATTATATAGAATTTTGATCAATATGAAAAAAATGATCCCTATCAAAAAGATATTGTATGGAGATGGATTCCAATGAAAAAGGAATCATTGATCTAAGGGAAGAACTATCCAATAAAATTTATACAAATTTTAGGTCATGAAAATCATAAAATACATTTTAGGTAAAACTATTGAATATATATAAAGGTGACTTAACGGTAAAAGAAGACAAATTATAGGTTTTGTGGAAAAAGTATGAGGACTTGAGGATGAACTAGAATGAATCTGTTGATTTAATATTTGTTCAGGTGAATATGATTGTGGAGGACATGTATAGACTATAAAAAATTCTTTATGATATAAATATTGTGAATTATATTTTAATAAGGTAACAACTTTACATTAATCCATAAAATTAAGTGATTGAAGAGAAGGATCTAAATACATTCCCATTAGATGAATTGAATAGCATACTTATTTCCCATGAGATGAGGACTCATGATGAAAATCCAATTATAAAGAATAAATCATAGGAAGTAGAATTTAAGTAAATGAAAAAGTTCACTATTTAAGGTGATATAGATAATAAATAGGTTGATGAGGTCCTTTCATTATCTCATCAAATATAGAAAAAGGGAAAAGGAATGATTAAATGAGACATTTCACTCATTTTATTTAGATTTTGAAAAATTAGGCACCTTGCTGATAAGTGACCCAATGAGTTATAATATAATAAGGAATATTATTGAAAAAATAAGAAATCATCTAGATGTGTGAAAGGGAATAAAATAAGCATGATTTTTTCAAGAAAATGAACTTCATTTCATAAGAGTGTATAATCTTAAAGGAATTAAAATTATATGAGATTAATGATTGAAAATAGCACAGTGAAGAGGTATTCATGGAATTCATATAAAAACTAAAATTTTAGGATAAAAGAAATGGTTAAGAATTTTTATATACCTTAAAGAGGAGTTAATGTTTTTTCTAGAAGATATAGATATTTATAGGGTTAAGAAAAGAAGGATAATGTTGCAGTGCATGACTTAATGCTCTATCTGTAGCAAAATAAGAAGAAAAAGATGAGTTATAAGATAATATTTAAATGATTAAATATAATATGCCTAAAAAAAATAAAAACTGGTTAATCAAAAACTCAAATTAGATTAAAAATTCCACATTACTGATATATTAATCAATATAGTGAAATAATCGGACAAATTAATTTAGGATCTTAAAAAAGAATTAATTAAGATGAGGTGAAAGAACAGGGACCATGAAAAAGTTATGGACCCAAAAATGAAATTGGGAAGTTGGATAATAAGGGTTGTATGGAAATTAGATATTTTTAGAGATCCTATATTCAATTTTTAGGATCACCTATAATAAAAATGGTCCTATCATGAATGGAAATTATGTGTGAGGATTGATAATAAAATAGTTATCATGGTTGGTGAAAGACAAAAGCTCATTCTCCTAAAAAGAAGTTTAATTTTGGAGACACTCAAAAGACCACTGAAATATAAGTAAATAAATATAAGATTACTCCTAAATTCAGGATTTTTTATTGTGGACAAATAATGCATACAAAAAATGTGTGTTCTATAGAAATGAGGCACAACAAGTTATAAGAGAAGTAGATATAGATGAGTAGAAATCAATATTATTTTTATGTTTTAAAAAATTAATGTTTTTGGTGTGAAGGTTATTGACATAATGAAATGTATTTTTCATCAATTATGTGAATTATTTTTCAAAAGGAGACTCATATTGGTATAAAGTAGTATTTTAGGGTATCATTAAGAATGTTATAACCTTAAAATAGGTTTGTAGATTTGAAAATTTATATTACCCATCACATCTAGTGGAGAAAATGTATATCAACCATACAATCATGGGAATATACATAATGGGTGAATAAAAATGATTAAAAGTTTGTGGTTGGTTACATTTATTTAAAAGAAATCGAATAATGGATTCTTGATAGAAGATTCACTTTCTATATGACTGGAAATAAAGATCATTGTATGAGTATTCAATATAAAAAGGAAGGAGCCCTATGGTTTGGTAATGATAACGGTTTCAAGATCATTGGCTCCAAAAATGAAAAAAATTGGGAAAATACATTATAATAATGGATATCTATTTATTTAATTAAATTGTCAAGTTTTACTAATCATATACGAAATTTTTTACTCAAGGAATGAAATACGTTTAAATAAAAATATTTTAACTTTCAATGTAAATTATGGTGATGTTGTGATGAAAGGAAAATATGTAAAGGTAAATCTATACCTTATTATAAGAAAAGTGGATATGTGTTTTATATCCAAGGAGGATGAAAATAATTAATGGCACAAATGTTTTGGCCACATGAACTAAAAAACTTATAGGATTTGGGGATGTAAGACGGTGCATGTTATATCCTAATTCATACATGTTATCGTACTCACATGTGTGATGTTTATCAGAAGGGAATGGCCATTTAGAAGAAATATAAGATGAAAGATAACAATTCAATAAGGTTTCTAAAATTGGAAAAATTTCATATATATAGGATGACATCACCAAGGCCTATTTATGGAAAAAGTTACTATATACTTTTCATTAATGACTATAATAGTATAGAATGTTTAAAGGCGATCACCCACAAATATGTCGTCTTTAATTAAATTAAAAAATTAACAATGATTGGGGTAAAACATTCCTGGATATAAAATATATTAATTCTAGACCACAAAATGCTATGGAATACACTAATAAACAATTGTAAGATTTTATTGGGAATCATGAGATAATACATCAAGTTTTAGTGGTGATAAATCCTCAAAAAATATTATATCTAATAGTAGAAACTAGATAATTGATAAAAAGTCTTGGAAGATATATATTTATAAATACCATTGGATAAGTAGGAAGGGGACTTGACACCAGTATATATCACTAATAGATCCTTATTGGATATAGGTGAGGAGAATACTCTACAATGTATATGGTACAGAAATTGGTCGACATTGAAGTAGTTTCATATCTTTGGAAGAAAATTATTTATTCTCAACAAGTTTAAAATCCAAATAATTTTTGAATATTTTATATATAGAGTAATTTTTCTTATATGAACTTCAAATATAAATTATCAAAATTATTTAACAAAAAGATTTAAATTATTATTTTAATTCAAGATGTTACTGTTTTGGAGAACAATATATTTTTTTAATAACGCAGTGAACAAATGTTTTAAGAAAGAATTAATGAGTTGAGTATATGAAGTGGAGAATAAGGTTTCATATTGATTAAAAATAATATAGTTAAAATGAGGGTGTTGAATTTAGTTTTCTAACTATAATAAATTCAAGAAATATTGTTGATATTGATGAACATAATATCATTGGTGATAGAAAAACTCCAGTGAAAACAAGTATAATGAAGACTCTATATTCAGCATCACTCTTATCATAAGCGGGTCCTGAAATTTTTTATGATTCCTCTCGATATGATTATTAGGTTAAGGATATTAATGAAGATATTGATTAAATTGAGAATAATAATACATGAGAAATTTTTTATTAGCTAGAGGATAAAAATGTTATCAGGACCAACTTAATTTTTTATACCAAATTGAATGAATAAGGAAAATTGATTAAAAAAAGAATGAATTATGTCTTAAGGTTACTCTCATATTAAAGGAATCAATTTGGATGAGATTTTTTCTCACATGGATAGATGGGTGTTGATATTTTTATTCATAACCATAGTAGTGGGAAGGAAATTCATGTTTCCAAAAAAGATAATGAACATTGTTATGGATTTATCATTCATGAAGATGATAATATAGTGTGTTTTATGATAAAGGGACTTAATAGGATGAAGAAAACACCAAGTGCTTCATATTCATCACTTAATAAATAATTGATAATGTTTTTATTCCAACTTGAAGGATTTGATAATAATATTTATGTAAAAAAGAAGTATAATTAAAGAATAATGGTCATTATATATGACGATGACATAATATTTGTATTATTTAATGAATCTCAAATTATGTAGATTAATAAATTAATGAGGATCAAGTTTCACATGTCAATGATTAATGTATTACTGTTTTTCTTGGTTTTCATGTCGAACAAAAAAGTCAAGGAACATTAATTTAACAATAAAAATATCCCAAGGAGGTTCGAAAAAGGTTCATAATGCAGGATAAAAAAGTTATAGCTACACCAATTTCTACCAGGATAAAGTTTTCTAATGATCACCATGGAAAAGTATTCAATATTATAAATTATAGGATAATTATTAAAATCCTATTATACTTAATATCCACAAGATTTTAGATTTTTTTCTCTTTATGTAAATTAGAGAGGTTTAAAAGTTATCCTAAATAAATAAACATGATATTGGGAAAATAATTCTTTTATATTTCCATGGAATAATGGATTTTAGGTTATTTCATAGTGTTACATGGTAGTATAAGTTCTTAAGATATACATATTTGGATTGGTGTAGTTTATTAGAGGATATGAAGTCTACAATATGGAGTGAATTATATATTGGATACTAGTGCATTTATTATATAATAAATAATTAGGATTGTATTTATTTTTCCATTATAGAAGGTAGATATATTTTAGTTACTCAAGAATTCTCAAAACTTATATGGATGAAGTAACAGCTTGACAATATTACAGATAAAGTGAATTATTCAATTATAATAAAGTGTGATAAAATAATTTTTATAAATCACCTAAAAACGTTTGTACATCATTCAAGTATGATTCATGTTAAGATAACATTTAATTAAGGAAAAAATTAAGAAAACATTTCTGGGATTTTAATATATCTATTAAAAATAAAATCATGGATATTATGATAGGGTAATTTTCAAAAACAAATTGAGTGTTGTCAGTTTAATCTTTTAGTAAAACCATCTCCATCGACTTGAATAATTTTGGGATGTTATTCTAACTCCCCTAATGTGATTTTTTGTTCTAATATTAGTGCTAAATAAGTAGTTTTCGATAATTGGTTCATGTAAAGGTGTTTTTTTCAATCATGGATTAATTTTTTGAGTTAGTTTTTTTATCACTTTATATAGAGAAACAAGATTCTCATACATGGATATTTCATATTTTTATATGAATATTTAGTACCTTACACAAACACATGCCTAAGGACTCTAATAGTTTAGTTTCATTAAAGACTAGGTATATGATCTTATAATTTGGTGAAAGATATTCAACATCTCCCATAAAGATCTTCCCCATTATTACTATTCAAAAATAAACCCTACTTAAAACCTTTATTTATTATCTGGTAAAAGGAAATATAATAATAGGTTATTACAGATGATTAGTAAGGGTAAATAAGGGATATATGTAATCATAATAAGAAAATAATGGTATAAGAGCATAAGAATAACATTTGAAAACTATACCCAGCATATCAAAGAACATAATATTGAGTAATGTAATAAATATTCGTTATTCATAAGACATGAACCAAAAGGTAATCAAATAACATGATCCATGAGTGTATAACATTGTAATAAGAAATAGATTTTTGTCATACACAGAAGCATAAAAAATAATTTCTCAAGGATACCCACCAAGACAATCATAACATGTTAAGATTGGGATAAGAACCCTTATACCTATTTTTTTATTCAGATAAACTCTCATGAAACATAAATATGTCTTGGGATAAACTATTATATACCCTTTGAGCTCATATAATATTAATAATTACCCAATGCATTGGAGGGAGATACAAGTCACACCCGTCAGATAATGGAAGTCATACATATGTGTCCCATAATATCATAAAACATTTATCATAATATAAACCATGAAATTGAATGGGTTTCATAAACATTTCATTATATCATAACCTATATAAAATATACAGGTTTTATAGTAATTTTATAATTACATTATAGAATAACTCATAGAAAAAATATGCAGGGTTTATAAGAAATTTATCATGGTATAACCCATGGAAGAGAAATGGTTTTCATAAACATCATTACATTATAAACATAAACTATTCTTAGAAATAATAATAATGGTATCCATGGATCATGTACCCAATAAATAATAAGTAACATCAAAGGATTTCATCTTAGATAGAGAATTATTTTGAAATATTTTTTCGAACATTTCTTGTGGAAGATAATTTTTCCTTGAAAATAACATTTTAAAACATGAAAAAATTGGAAATACATTTATTTAAAAACAAACTGGAAAAAATAATAATGAATCTATATATATCATTTAAAACATTTCTTGAGGAAAATATTATTTCTTTTTTGAAAAAAAAAATTTATGAAACATTTTCAAGATCTTTTTTTTCTTTGAAATTAGTTATTTAAATCAAAAGATATCCCAAATATTATGTAAGAAATATTATTTTAAAATTAATTTAAAATACTTTAATGAAATATTAAAATATTTGAGTGTTCATTATAGTGGGAAATACCATTCATGTCATTCAGGTTAAAAAATATTCTTTTTCCTATTTTCTGTAAAATCCAAATGTCAATTTTTTGGAAAATGAAACGAAGATTATTTTCGAAAAAATCATAAAAAGTAAAACATGGATAAAAATTTCATTAATAAATCCTTTTTATAATGTTAAAACATATTTAAAAAAAATTATAAAGCATTTTTTTTTGAAGAAGAACGGTTTTCGACTAAGGTGAGAAATAAAGACAGATTTTCTTAAAATATTTTTATCACTTATTTTAACTATAAAAGGGTATAAAATGGTAATATTATATTATAATATAATTAATAACCTGAATAGAATAAAATAAACTATTTTATTGAGATATGGATCATAATATTTTATCATCAAAGACATACTCATAAACAATAGTAATAAAAGATGAGATTATACCATAAAATCAATGCCACATTGGTATCTTTGAATCTTAATCCCCATAGAGGAATAACATAAAATGGTGCATAAAATATAATGAGTATAAATAAATTCATTATATTAAATTTAAATTTTTATTTATATAAACCTCATAAAATAATATAGGTTCATAAAAAACGTTTATATGGAAGATGGAAAATTGTGACAAAAATTTCTTACCAATTTGGTAATATATCGAATAGTAATCCCCCATAAATCATAACATTAAATGAAAATTTCAATAACATTAAAATAATTATATTAATGTTATAATGTGTCAAATGGATCATATATATACCCCAAAAAAGAAACTAGTTGCAAATTTTCATATGTCTCCCAAAAATAAAAGAGAGACTAGAAATCCCTTACCTTAGGTCCCGACTTCCTCCATACACATTCAAATATATAGTATAATAAATATAATTTTATTATAAATAAATTAATGAAACAAACATACATATATCATATCATTTATTATTTACTTATTTATTTTTATTAAATGTTTCGTAATAATTCTATATTAATATCACATTTCAGGTAATAACTACTTTGTTTCTCATATATGATTTGATTTTTAATTTTCGGTCCACATAAATTGATCTTGGTTTAATCACATCCAGCATAATAATAATAATATAAGTATCATACTTATACATCAATTATAGTTTTATTACCAATCATGAAATATGGTTTTGAGAAATTAAGTATGTTATATTCTTGGAGATGGTAGAGCATAAAAATGCATAAGTAACATTTCAATTTTTCAATGATCATTATGGGAAGGAGGTAATTATAATATTATATTTATTTAATGATAATAATATAATAAATAACATATTATTTCTTTAAATATATTTATACATATCATCTATATGGTGTTGTGATGAAATGAGAGTCACATCACTTCATGAAGGCAGTAGTCCACAAGTACATGGACGATGCAGTCATATTTCAATGAGAGAAAATTTAAGAAATAAACGTTTAACATTTGAAAATTACTTCATAGAAACACACACCATACAAAGTTCTAAAAAACATCCTCTTGAAAAATAGAAAAAGATGCATCAAAGTCATCTAGAGTAATGCATACTAGGTTTCTAAATATGAGAACACATGTGGTAAGTGAAAACATGGACATAGAAGAGAAAAATAACACCCAAATACTGATGAAAGGTGATATAAAACATAATCAGGAGAAATTTAATGACCATAAATCCATGAACAAAAGAATAATGAAAAGGTAATAAATATCATCAAAAATGGCAACAATAGTAAAACATGTTATTTAAATATATTTTTCTTAATTTTGAATTGTTTTCGTGAGAAGATATATTCACTTGATTTCATTACATTTCAGAATCACAATCTCACCATTTGGTTGTGACTTGATCAATTTAAACTTCATCTCTTACTATAGGAAATAAAGGTGAATTTGTTATGTTGGAAGCCCTAACAGATTGTAAGATCCATAAATAGAATGATAATTTATTTTTCCTATCTTTGGTTGTCATCGTAATAAAATGGTCAGCACAAGTTATGTAATATTCATAAATCTTCATATGGGGAAGTAATACATTAATCTATAAAACCTCAACTAAATTTTTACTTAAACCATTGCATAAATAGTTAACTTTACAAACCTTCCAAAATTAATTTTTTTTAATGAAGGTCACTAGATTTATAACAATAAACTTAACATTAATCCCACAAATAATACAAAGTATCTCTAAATTTTCATATACCAATCACGAGAACACCTTCATCATGTATTCTATTGAAACAAGGTAATAACTTTAATTACTATAAAACCTTATCAAAACATAAATTATTCCACATTCCATGAATAAAACCACATATTATTGAATATATTACAAAAATACAATCATGTTATAAACCCCTTCAATGATAACGTAAACCAAATTGTACAGAAATCATTAATTAGTTACAAGGTCTTTAATACTGTCTAATTTAATTTACTCATATTGATCAACTCTTTATCAAAAATAAATATTTTTTTCAACATCAAGAGAATATTAATTGTTATCTTCTTTTAGTCATGTGTTTTATATGAATATATCATTTCCATTAAATCACTTTTCTATGTTACATGCATCTTTCCTCAAATTGTTTAAAATCCTTAACAAAAAACTCTTACATAACAATCGTTATATATTTCACAATTAATATTACATAATTATAGAATTAAAATACTTAAATACTTAAATCCTTTCACTTTAATTACTATCATGGAATAGTTCCTTTTTTACTATAATTTAATTCTTTGGTTAGGTCATTGAGTAGGTTAATTCCCATGTTCCCCACACATAATACATTGAACTCCTCAATAATTTCTCACTCTATGACATACTATTACACACAAATAACAAAATCCCCTCAATTTTAGATATTCTTCTAGGTTCTTCTTCCCGCATTCTTAACATCTAGGAATATAAATCTTCTTTCTTTTCTATTCATTAACACATTAACTTTCATAAAATTCCATCTTTCTATTAATCTATGTGTTAGGAATCTAACTGATGTTCATGTTGTTAAAAATAATCCATGATACATGATTAGGAATTATCAAAAAAAATATCTCCAGTCATCATCAAAATTGGTTGCTCATATTAACCAAATTTTCTATCAGATTCAATGTTAATATTATTTCTTCTAGTTTCATCTACAGACTAAAAACAAAAGGCATTGTGGGAGTGACTATAATCTGAATGTGGAACAACATAATCCTGAAAAATCACCTATAGGATATCAAAATACATACACATTTTTTTCAAACTATGAATTCTTATGTTTATCAAAGTTTAGTCATGGTCATAATCTATTTAAATACTTAATTATAATTCATAAATCAATTTTTGATGTCTAAAACATATCCCCTATGAGGGTCAAACTATGTGTTCATCAAGCCCTATTATCGTGCACTAGGTATTCATCAATTCCATCTCAATACACCCTTTTATGAGTTATTACCAATAGGTACCTCTATACCAGATCCACATCTACTTGTAATATCTAGATAGGGATGAAATTACATAAAACCACTTATTTTATCCTTTAAAAAAATTCCAAGATATTTTCTTTTATTTTGAATCATCCTTAGACTTATCTTTAGTGAAATCCCTAGATATATCCTTAAAGATATCCATAGGGATATCATTAATGTTTTCTCATCCTAGTTTTAAAAGATTAAATAAATCGTTCCTTTGATACAAAATATAGTTTCCCATCCTTATCATGCATGAATATTACATATTTTTGGAAGAATATTCAATACATTTTAGAAAAAAATGCCTGAGTATGGTAATAGTTTAGTGTATTTGGAGACTAGGTACAAAATATACTAATCTGGTGAAATATCATTAATATATCCCTTAAATATCTTTCCCTTTAGTACACTTCACAAATATAACATAATTAAAACCTTTCTTCATATCCTATAGAAAGGAAACATTAGAAAGTGTGAGCTCATACTCTCAATAATGGTAAATAAGGGATATACATAATCATAACATGAAAATATGTGTATAAGAAATTGAGTATAAAATTTAAAAAATATACCCTTTATATCAAAGATCATAATATTGGGTCATGGAATAAATATTGGCAGTTCAGAAGAAAAGAATCATAATAGAACTAAAGAACATGATCCATGAGGGCATAAAATTTGAATAAAACATAAATTTGTGGTATGCACATATACATTGAAAATATTTGGTCAAGGATACCCACCAAAACATTCATAACATGTTAGTATTGGGATAACCACTTGTATAATTACTTCAGGATTGGGATGACCTCACAGGTATCCACTTTTAGGATTGGGATAACCTTCCATGTACCCTTTGATCTCATAAAACATTAATCACCACCAAATTCATTAGAGTGAGATATTGGCCTCATACATCACATAATAAAAATCATTCATATGTGTGCCAATATATCATAAAACATTAATCATACCATAACCCATGAAATTAAATGGGTTTCATAAACATTTCATCATATCATAACCTGTGTAATAGAGATAGGTTTCATAACAATTTCATTATTTGATCACAGTATAACACATGAAAAAAAAATCAGGTTTTATAAAATTATATCATGGTATGACCTATAGAATAGAAACATATTTCATAAACATCATTCCATTATAATCATAAAACATTCATATAAATAATAATAATGGTATCCTTGGATCATATCCCTAGTAATGAATAAGTGTCACCAAAGGATGTCATCTTATATGAAGAATGATTTTAAAATATTACTTGGAACTTTTCTTAAGGAAGATAAGTTTTGTATGAAAATAGATTTTTAAAACATAAAAAATTTATGAAATAATTTTCAAAAATAATAAACATGAAAATTTATAAAGAAGAATTTATAAATCATTTAAAGCATTTCTTAAGTAAAATATCCTTTCTTTTTGTAAATAAACACTTTTTAAAACATTTTTTTTAATTTAGATTTATTTATTTAAAATATAACTATTTATAAAATATTAAATAAATGATTTTATTTGAAAATAAATTTGAAAATTTTTAAGGGAAGGTTGAAATCATTGAGTGGTCATGAAAGTGGGAAATACTGTTCATATCGGGAATGTTAAAATCAAATATTCTTTTCACATTTTCAATAAATTCCAAACATGTAATATTTGGAAAATGACATAAAGTTTCATTTAATAAATTGTAAAAATTAAAACATGGGTAAAAAAATTATTTAATTAATGCTTATTATAGTGTTAAAAAAATTAAAACCTATTTATAAAACATTATTTTGGAAGAAAAAAGGTTTTCGGCCGAGGTGAGAAATAAAGTCAAATTTTCTTAAAAAAATTACTCACATATTTTAAGTACTAAAGGGTGGTGATATTATAACATAAATTGTAAATATATCGAAAAATCAAAGAATAATAAAATTACTTATTTTATAGAGATATTAATCCTATTATTTTATCTTCGAATACATAATCCTAAACAATGCCGATAAACGATTACATTGTAACATAAAATCATTACCACTTTGGTAACTTTTAATTGTAAAACCCATGAAGGAATAAGAAAAATGGATCTTAAAACATAATTAGGATAAATAAATTCCCTGTATTACATTTAAAAGGGTATGTATATACACCTCACAAAATAATATAATTTCATAACATAACTACGTCTTAAATAAGGAAAATCGAGAAAAAAATCCATTACCACTTTGGTAATCTTTTGAATAATAATCAATAATAAATAATAAAATTACATTAGACCATAAATATCATGAAAATAATTTTATAATGATATAAAATTTCAAAGTGGGAGTATATACACCACACAAAAGAAACGAGTGGTGAATTTTCATGTCTTTTAGAAATAAAGGAGACTAGAAATCCCTTACCTTAAGTATTGAATTCCTTCATACACATTCTAACCTCATATATAATAAATATATATTTATTATATATATATTATGTAACCAAAATGACATATATCATACCACATATGATTTACTTTTACCCTTTTATTAACCTTTTATTAACAATTTCATGTTAAAGTCACATTTCGGGTAATAACAACTTTTTTCGTATATGTTTTGACTTGTTATTTTTAGTTATCTTACTTTTATCATGGTTACATATCCTCCATAATAATAATCCTGAAATAATTATCATTTTTATAAATAAATTATAATTTTATGGTTAATCGTGATTTTTTTTGGAAAATGAAGTGTGTTGCAATCATGGATACGGTATGACGTAGTTACAAATGAGTAACGTTTCAATTTTTCAATGATAATTATAGAAATAAATTACATAATATATCTAAATATTTATCATAATATTATAAATAAAATATTATTTATTTAAATACACATATACATTTCATCGATGTGGTGTTGTGATGAAAAGAGAGTCACATGGCTTCATAAAGGTGGTAGTCCACGCGCACACTAATGTTGTTATCGTCATTCAGTGAGTGAAAATATAAGAAATAAAATGATATATTATTATTTAATAATGATAAATATTTCATAAATATAATAATTATTTCATGTATATTATATAAATTTATCCTTATTATCTTCCATGTAAATCATTGGTGAAAACAAATCACATCGCTTCGTGAGGTGGTAGTCCATCGTACACACCAATGTCGTTATCGTATCCCATGAAAAATGGAAAGTAAAAAAGTTATATATGATATAATTAATCTAGAGGTATATTTATGTTTTAAATATCATATATATTCTTTAGATAAATCAAAATATCCAATCTTGGGAGGTGGTAATGGAAAAATGAATGACATCGGTTCATGAGGCGATAGTCCGCTATACACATGAACAGTGATTTCATAACCCATTTGATGGAAGTGGATATGGTTATAGGTCATTATCATAAAATGAAAACATATAATTATTTTTAATATAATTATTTTTTATATCATAATAGTATTATAATAATTGAATAATGTGTCGTAATAAATAAAACAAAACTGCCCATTCATGAATGTTACCTCTTCTTCGGGTATCCTCTATAGGTTTGTCCCAAAAGCCTTACTATGTTAGATTTTTAATCAAACTAATCCTTATAAGATGAGATTAGGTAATTTGAGAATTTATTTTTGTAGTTACTGTATGAAATAATAGGGATGTAATGTTTTAAGAGGATAGGAGAAGTGGAGGCCTTTTATAAGTGAGGTGAGTGGCACAGTTTTAATGTTTTGAAAAAAAATTCCACCCATGTTATTTTCACATCAAAAGGATCCAATAATGGATCAATGTTTATGCAATAAATTATTAGGTTGAATTATGTCCATAAAATATGTTTTGAAATTTTTTTGAGTTATTTTAACCCTTATCTTTTTTAGATTAACCCCCCTAATAAACTCATTTTTACCTTAAATGCAGTAAATAATTTTTAATGTTTTACCTATTTATTAGGGTCAAAAATTAAGTTGAACGTATTATATAATATAAATTATTGTTATTAAAAAACTGGAATACATTTTTTCAAATTATATTCAGATATGTGGGAAATTTTAATTTAAAATTAATCCAGCAGACACGATGATAAAAAAATGGTTTTCAGAAAGAAAATGTTTAAAAGTTTATGTTGTTTTTATATCCAATTTTAATATGGAATTGTATTAATATGGGATAAATTGAATTAATAGATATATAATTGAAATAATTTATTTTTAAAACTAATTTAAAATATAATTTAATTTTATAAATAATTTAAATGGAAAGGATGTTATCAATTAAAATTAACTATTTTCAATATTCATAAAAAATTTAATATTTTTAGAAAATCCTAAAAATACACAAATATATAATTTAAAAATGGTAATTTAAAAAATTATTTTTATTTATTCAAATTTTTTTTATAAAATTTGAAAATAATAAATTTAAATAAATCACAAATGCTATGAAAAGCAGGTTTTCAAGTAGTGTATTTTTACAGGTACAAGATGATATTATATTAACTCTATGTATAATAATAATTATTATATGAATATAAATTAAAATATATTGATAATATATATATATATATATAATTTACAAATTTCATCATTAGGTATTATTTTAATTAATTAAAATAGAGAAATATTATTCACTTTAAAACAGTTTTATGAAAAAACACTTTTTATACCCACAAATAAACTTATTTTAAAATCGAGTATAAAGTTGATTCAAAATAAATTAAGTTTATTAAGTATTAATAAATAATAATTATGTTAATTTAAAACATAATTGGGCATTTAAATTACTTAATTTATTGAAAATAAATGATAGTTTTACAAAAATCTATATTTTTCACTATTCAATGAAAACCTAATATTTTCTGAAAAATCCAAAAATTTCACCATATGTTAATTTGATATGATGATTCCAAAAGCTAGTATAATTTTATAAAACAAATTTTATAAAATTTATATAAATTAATTATATTGTTTTTTCATAAAAACTAATAAAAATAATTTTTTATGAAAACATATTTTTTATTAATATAATTACATTAATAAAAATTTATTTATTATTTACTAATAATTTGTAACTAAATTTATATTTATTGTGAAATTTATATGTATAGTTCATAAAATATTTAATAATATTTATACCCACCAGATTAATGGCAATGTATTAGTAATATTATTTTATAGTTCACTAAATCTCGGTGGTGTGTGTAATGTAGACTATCGAAGAAACTTGTTGTTTAAAGTAACACATGTTATCTAAAAATATAAATTAATTTAAAAAAAATCATAAAATCATCAGATGTTACACTTGTAACTTTAAAAAAACAATTCCCTTTGGGTTTTCTAAAAAATGGAGACAGTTACTCAAAATCATAAAGAGGGGAAATTTTCCATGAAATATGTTTATTTATTTACCAAGTTGGTGTTTAAAGAGGGATAATTCTATTAAGAAATGGAATAGGGGAGAGCACGTGATTTTTTAATAAGGAGGAGATTTAATATTTAAATTGCAGAATAATCAAATTTTAATGACCCTAATCATATTGGTATCTTATCTATTTAATTTTAGTTTCTTAATCTAATTCTAGACCTATTTTTATTTTTTTTGATATTTTTAGTTCAGGTTAGGGGAATGTGGAAGAGTTTGTAAGTGAATTTAATGATAATTAACCTTAAAAGGACATCAAGTGCCCGATTTTTGGGTATTGGGTACCCATTGGTCAATCCATGAGAAAAATTTCACTAGACCAACCATTTGATGACAAATGGATTTGCACTAGGATCCATATTAGATACAAGGTGCTCAATGGGATACTGGGTGGCCATTTAGACCCAAAAAGTTACATGGTGGATCCAAGGTGGTTGTTTTATGAGTGTAAATTCTGTATTTTAATATTCAAGGGATATTGATTCTAACATTGGATCCCTTATATTTAGGGATCATTTAGATGAAGTTTTAAGACAATTAGAGGCCTAAATCCTTCACTTTATTCTCCATATTCAATATTTGATTCTAGATTTTTTTTACATAATATTTATTATCTAATTGATGTGTTGGATTAATCTTAATAAGTGATTCATGAATCATACCTTTTATATAAATTTGGAGAAATCATGATTATTATATAGTTCTATTTCTATTTACCTTTCTTAGAACGTTCTAGAATCAATATTTCTTTGAGTTTCTAAAGTTACATGCCTTGAACGCACTGGTTTTCTTCATTGTGGTACGTGGCCTATTTCTCTTCTCATGGATTTTTTCATGGGTTTTAAGTCCCTAAGTTTTTTTTGAACCAATTTTTAAAATAAAATAGTTATCTTTAATGTCTTGTGTTGTATTATTCACTATGTTATTATTTCATTGTACACTACCCCATGTTAATATTTCACTACATGCAACAATGACTTGGCTTGTGTTGTAGGCGACACTGAGTTTTAAAACAATAATGATATATTATTAATATTATTTTTTAAATAAGATAGTTATAACCTACTCATTAAATTTTTTAATATGAATAGTAATAACTAGTTTTTAAATATTATTTATTATGTTTTTATATAAATAAAAAATATTCATTATAAAATACATAATTTTTGATAAATTCTTTATATGTTTTGAAAATATTTTTTTCTCAAAAATATTTCTTTTTATGACTTTTCATGATCAATAATAGCATTCATCTTTGAATGTTTTAGAAATATATTTTTATAAAATAAAATTATTATTTTTTGATAATTTCAAACTTATCTTATTGTGCATTTGTTGGGATTTTTTTGAAATATTTCATTTTTGGACAAATAGTGAAAAATACTGAATTTTAACTAAAAACTGCATTTTCATCTAATTTATTTAGGTTTTTAAATTATATTTTAATTTGGTTTTAAAGAATAATTATGTAAATTATACTTAAATTAGTCTAATTTAGGTTAATTTACCAAATTTATCCTTTAAATTGGATATAAAAACATATCAATCTTTTGAATTTTTTACTTTAAAAACACATCATCTCATCACATCTATGGGATTAATTTTAAGTTATTTTCTTCCACTAATGTGATTATTATTTGTAAAAATGGATTTCATATTTTTAATAATCATAATTTCTAATTTATAATAATTTAATGTTAATTTTTTACCAAAGTGTCTAGGGAAATAAATTAAAATTAATTATAGCAATTAAGGTAAAAACAAGATTACTTAGTGGTTAAACTTAAAACATATGATGTCAGAATGAACCAACATTTTTGAAAACCCCATTTTATTTCCATATTTCATTAATAACTCCTCTATTTTTTAAAAAACATTATTTTTGGCACATAACATAAGGAAGACCTCCCAAAAGTTTTTACCTTTCTGTATTAGGTTTTCCACTCACCTCCCTTATAAATGGACACCACCTCTCCCCCTCTCTTCAGAATTCTAAATAGATTTTTATCATCTAAAACCTTTAAAAACAACTACTAACATAACCCCCCCCCCCTTCATAGAATCCTAAATTTAGGTATAAATCCAACCATGTATGTCCTTTAGTGAAAACCAAAAGGAGATACCTGAAGAAGAGATAATGTTCATCAATAAACATTTTTGTTTTATTTCTTCCTCAAACCTATAATTTTTTTTATATCATTATTATATGATAACATAAATATATTAAATATAATAATAGGTTATTATTTTATTTTTATGACCTAAAATTTCACACACTTCCATCAAATGGGATATGTGATCATCGTTTGTGTGTATGGTGGACTACCCCCTCTTGTATTGATGTCATTTGTTCTTCCATTACCACCTTTAATGGTTGGTAATAATGAAGGATTTATAGTTTATATATGATATTTATGATTCTATTGTGATTCTTTAATTATTATACCCCACATAACTTTATGCTTTCCATTTTGTTCGAACACGATAACGTCGTTCATATGTACGGCAGACTACCACCTCAGGAAGTGATAAGATTCATCGATGCTTTACATTGTATGTGTTAAGGATTTTTTTAATAAAAAAGTGTGATATATATGACATATAATTATTCTGTAATTACAATATATCATATAATTTTCTTTCGTTCAATACAAAAAGAAAAATGGAAACAACGTTCATGCATACGTACGCTCTTCCATCTCCATGAAGAGTGTATTTTATTTCCTTTTTAAATCATTTATAGATTATTATAAAAATTTATATAAGTGATATAAAGGTGAAATTTATATAATGTTTATCATTTTATGTATTATAAAATTAAGATTAAATTAATTTGATCAAGAATTCAACAAATCAAAACATATATGAAAAACAAAGAGTTTATTACCCGAATTGTAACCTTAACATGGAATTGTTAATAAACATGTAAAAAATGGTCATAAGAAATAATTTATGGTATTATATATGGTATTATATATATGAATATGGTTCTTTTATATATGTATAATAAACTTTTATTTATTATATATGAAGTTTTAATGAGTATGACAGGAGACAAGACATAAGGTAAGGCATTTCTGTGTCACTTTTATTTTCTGTGAGACATAAGCCATGTTCACCACCTATTTCATGTATTTGGTGTGTGTACTTCCCATGTATTTATTTTATGGTTTTTTTATTGAGAAATATTTTTATTTATATATCAATTTTAGAATATCTCATTCAAGGGGTTTATGATTAAAATATTACCAAAGGGATAAGGGTATTTTTGTCTCAATTTACCTTCTTTAAGACATACGTTATATTATGAACCTACATTATTTCACGAGGTTTATATATAGCGCATTTTTCATGTAATATAATGAATTTTTTTCATCCTTGTGATATTTTAAGATTCATGTAATGTTATTTTCTCATGTGGAGTATGATTCAATGTTTCAAAAGTGATAAGATTTTATTGTACAATCTCATCGTTTATCAGGATTGCTTATGATTATTCTTCCATTGATGAAATAATATGATACATCTCTTAATAATCCTAATTAATTTTCTTATAATATAATTATTGAGGATATATTCATTTAAAGGTTCCATTTTTTCAATCATTATTACTTAAGATAATTCAGAATTTGTTTAATAAAATCCAACTTTATTTCTCTTTTCAGTCATAAATCTATTTTCTCTGAAACCATGTTTTCTGAAAATGTTTTCAAAAAAATTTATACTATTATCATATTATTTTTAAAAGAAATTTTTACACATGTTTTTAATTTTTTATAAAATGGTTTTAAAAGGAATCATATTGTCATTTTTCGATCAACTCACTTTTCTAAACTTTTTACAGTACATAAATAATATTCTGCATGTACAGATTTATCCATCATCATGACCATAATTTCATTGAATATTCCTTTTAATTTTTATAGATTTTTTTTAAATAATATTGATTCCCTAATATTCAGAAAATCGTTTCATTTAAATTTGGTTTTATATAAAAATGTTTTCAAAAATTTTTTATTTTTTAAAATGTTTTTTTAAAGTAGAAAGTATATTTTCATCAATAAATTTTTTTAGAAGATATTTCAAAATTATTTTCCATATAATATGAAATATGTTGGTGTTACCTATTACTTAATAGGGATATTATCCAATAATACCAATCATATTTTTTCTTGAAGGTTTTTTATGGAATTATATTTATGTCCCCTTTTTCTCTTCCATGGGTTATACCATGATAAAACGATTATGAGGCCTACTTAATTTCATGAGTTATGCTTTGATGAAGTAATTTTGAAACCTATCTATTTTTCATAGGTTATGATATGATGACATATTTATGATTCCCATTTCATTTCATGGGTTATAATATGATTATTTGTTATGATCGTGTAGTACATGTATCTACGATTTCATTATGTGATGGCTGAGACCTATATCTCCCTATAATGCATTGGGTAAAGATTTATATCTCATTAGAAAGACAAAATAAGAATAGGGAGTGAACTCAGTTCAGTAAAGGAATTTTTCAGCAAAGATTTTCATGGAGGTAAACCTTGACTACAAATATGGTTTATGGAATGAACCCATCCTACTAATATAGACTTGGAAGTTATCCTTGACTACTATGTAAGTAATTTTATATGTTTATGTGTCTTTCTCAATACCATGTTTTATTCCTATGTTATACTTTCATAGATTATTCTCTTTATTAACTTATGAATCATGTATTATGAAATACAAATCTTAATGTCATGAATCTAGATTATTATATTTTATATAGAGGGTTTGATCTTCTAAAGTTATGAACATGTTATCATACCATTATTATCAAGATTATTCTTACATATCTCCCTTGTTCACCCTTACTGAGTATCTAATCTCACCCTTCCTTATATGTCCTTTCCCCATATTATGAGGATATTTATTATATATGATTTGTCTAAGAAGGTTTCTAGTCATTTATAACCTAGTGGGAGATAATTTATATCACTTATATACTAGTTTGTATGATTCATTGTTCAAAAGGCACTAAACAAATACGGTGTTTGGGTGTGTGTTTGTGTAATGTATTAAGTATTCCACACAAAAATTATATAATGTCTATGTATGAAAATATAGGGTCACTGTATTTGGTATCATAGTAATATTTTTGTTAACCATAAGAAACTAGGATGATAAAAACTTAGTGATATTTCTATGGACACGTCTCTAAGGATAAGACTAAGGATGATTCAAAGTATCGGAAAATATCCTGAAATTTTGGTAAAGTATAGTGTGAGTAGTGTTCAACAAATACATCCTTTTTGGATGATACAAGTTTATGTGGATATGGAACAAATGTAAATAGGTAAAACTACCCAGATAACTTTGAATTGAGCTATACTTAATTAGGAACTAGTGCACGACAATAGGCATTGCTGCACACCTGGTTTTACAATCTCAGGGGATATGCTTTGAGAATTCAAAAACACTTTATGAACCATCATTAAATATATAAATAAAAGTTTGATATTAGTATACTAGAAAAAATCTAAGGTGTAATATTTTAAATAAGGTGTCATCACATAGACATCCTATAAGTTATTTCCATGATTATTTAGTTTTCCATAATGATTATTATTTCTTACTCTATGGTTTTTTTAGTCAATGGATAGAACCTAAAGGAACTAAATCAATGATGATTGCGATAGAAAATGAAATAATTATCCTCATGAGTATCCAAATTTTATGGTATATGGTATAAAAAACCTCATTTCTATGCTCACACGTCTTTCTTAATCTATGAATCATGTTGAACATCAAAACGAGCAAAGGAGGGAACACCGTTCTGTTGAGTCCGTCATGAGGTAACTTCCACCTTCTTTCAGTGGGTCTTATGATCCACTTGTTGTTGAAAAATGGATCAATACCACTGAAAAGATATTTTTTCTCTTTAGTGTTTGAAAGATGAAAAATTAATTTTATTTAGAAGGTTAAGTGAACCAGTGGTGGGCCCTAATCAAGAATATGAGGAAGTAATATGAAATTGAATCAATGGATTTGGGTGAGTTCAAGAACTTATTTTTCAATAAGTACATTCCTTGGGTTCTTCATATGAATATGGATAAGGAGTTCCTTGATTTAATGTAGATGGATGATGAATATGTCGGTATCTACAAGGCTAATTTTACAATACATTCAAGGTATGATTCTGGTAATATCATCCAACATAAATTTAATGTTGATAGATTCATAAGTGTATTAAATCCAAGTATATAAATGGTGTTAGCTATAAGATACTTCAGTAGATATGAATAAATTCTATTTTGTTCTATCAAGGTGATAAATGCGGTTGGAGTTATGTATAAGTCTCATGGTTTTGAAAATAAAAGAAATATGAAGTTTAAAGTAATATCTAAAAACCATTTATAGAAGAAGATGATATTTTCTCTTATGATCTAATTTTCTATAGAATCATGGGGGAAATTGGATTATGGGGTCTACTAAATGTTTTAATTGTGGAAGGTAAGTCCATTTGGAATTTGATTTCCAAAGTGATGGGAAGAAGTTGGTTAACAATGTGAATAGATAGAATGATGCTCAAAATACACCTCCCATACTTCAATGCTTCAAGTGTAAAGTGAGTTGTAAATATGATAACCAATGAAATCATATGAGGGAAAATGATTATGATTCATTTTAAAAACCTCTTAATTAAAGGGACAATGGAAAATATCAAGTTATAATTGTTTCTAATGAGGTGTGTGATAACAACATGGTGAAAGGTGCACTTACCATCCACTCTAGAACTACTAATACATTATTTTATTCTGATCTAACCACTCATTAATATCTAAAAAAATTTCTTAGGGTATTAAGATTCAACCCAAACTATTAGATGTGTAGTTTTTAGTGAAACCCCCAAATGGTGTGATAACCGCATCTCAGGTTTTTCTTGTATTAGAAATTAGTAAAATTAATGAGAATTTATTTTATTATGATTTATAGAATTGTAATCATTAATCGATGGTGTTTTATTGGAAATAAATTTTAGTATAGTCATGATTTAAATGACTATTTGGTAAGTGAAATCCCAAATTAATATATAGAAATTTATAATATAATTATATGATGGCTTTAGAGTGTTAAACATGGGTTGAAGATACGAAAAGAATGGGGTAATTGAGGAAAATAGATCCAGAAACTACACAATAAATTGATGTAATGAGAATATGGATTTTTTTGTGTTCTTGAATATGATTTGACACTGTTTAGGGTGTTTAACAATTTATTTTTTTGTTTTAATACAAATTTTCATGTGTGAAAATGAGGTAAATAATGGGAATAAAGTGGATAGGTTTCCTTGGGAATTATCCCCATGCTTTGGGGGTTGATGTGTTTGTATGGTAAGTTAATTAATGGTGTTAAAAAGATGGAATTAGAATGTTATATGGTTAAAAGGAATAATCAAAAATGTTACTCTTTAGTTAAAAACAAATGTCTTGAAATATGAGATATTGATACCTTGTTGGTGGTACTTAGCATGTGGTTTATTTCTAGAATTATAAGCTTTATTGCTGGAAATGGATTTGTATTATTTATGTTTATTATGTACCTTATGTTGGGAGAGTATAATGGAAAAATTAGTTATCATGGGATATAATTGATCTGTTATATTATGGATGAAGTGATGTTTGAGATATTTATCACTATTATTTAGGCTTGGTTAGTGTGAGAACTATTTTCCACCTAAATCATAGAATAACAAGAAGGATAGTTTCCATAATTATAAAATCAAATAGAAGGGTGATGGTGATGTAGTGGTATAAAAGTCAAACATTCTAGAAGAAAATAAGAATGAATGTATATGTTCAGAACTAGAATATGGAAGATGATAGATCCTATATAATATTTTACAGCTCTTGTGTAAAAATATTCAAAGGATGCATAAAATAAATCTAACAAGTCTCATGAGATTAATCCTTCAATGAGAAATTATATATACTACTACTCACTAAAATAAAGAGATAATCCAATTGTTTCCTTTTAAAATTAGAGAGATTCCCATAAAGATTGGATTTAGAAGGAATTCCCTCTACAAAGATCAGAAAGTAGTAGAAACTAGATGACTTGATGGTTGTTGTGGAGTTCACCTATAAATACATGTGTTTTAGTAATTTTTATATTGTATTATACATTATTTTAATCAATATCTATTTCTCATTAAATTTTTACAATACCCCCCATGTATTAGGAAAAATTCATAACCATGTAAATTCTTGGTTTTATTATTTTCCATATTTTCCTATTGTTTTCTTTAATAATTACTTTTCTAGTGTATGGTGGTGATATGTTACATGGTCAGGGTTCATTGTATTATAAGCTTGGACACATCATATAAGTGCATTTAATTTGAATAAGGATTTCCATAACTCTGTTTTATGCTAGAAGATTTTAGAGGGTCAATTTTGATTCAAAATATTTCAAACCCGTCAGGTGGTATTAAAGATCTATTGAAAATTATGTTACAATGAAACCATGGAAAAGTTTCTTCAAATATCTATTTATTAGAATAATTCTATTATCAATCTTGGAGAAGAATTATAGTATTATTTCATGTTCCCTCTTATTTTTCTCAAATTTGGAGATAATTCATTGATTTTAATAGGATGGGGTTGGGTGAGGCTAAGGTATACATTGAGAAGTTTGATTGCATAGATTTTGGGTTATAAAATACACATATAGATGATTTTATACTAAAAAAATAATCTATATCTTTCATAGAATGGTTTCAAACTAGAAGTGAATAAAATGAAAAAATAGTAAAGACCGGTCAAGAAAAAACTGGGGTTGATTTGGATTTCACATTCCTAAAATTTAGACAATAATATTCATTATGTGAAAATTTATTGGGAACTTCTGATGAATATTTATGATATTTAGGACCATTAAACTGTAATGTAACATCCCAAATTTTTAGGAAGAATATTACATTCAATAACCATATGTTTATAATTCTAAATTGTTTTATTCTATTTGTTTAAAGGAATTAAAAATTATTTGAAAATAAGTCATACTAGATATGAATTAATACTAACAAAACTTAATTCATTCATAAGTGGAACATTATAACAAAATAAAATAAAACAAAATATTTCACAACATAGATTACTACTCACCATGGATAAAATATATCCATTAAAATTTCATTAATAAATAGTGTAAAATAGATAAAAAAGGAATAAAATCTTCATGAATAGGAAATACCTTTGTTCATCTTCAACCTTAAGGATCACTAATATAAAAAAAACATATATTGAGGAAAATAACTACAAAAGGAGAAATCATTATGAAAAATCTATAATATGAAATAAGAATTATTCCATAGGTAATGAAAGTGGAATGAAAAAAAGAGTTATTAAGTCTATATATATTGGAACAAAATTTATTCCGTAAAAATATAGTCATTTCAAATATGGTCATTTAAAATATGGTCATTAGTCATATATATGATAGGTATAATAAAGTCACATATTTTTATGTTGTAAATTTAATATAATATAACTCATGTTGAAATTAAAAATATGATATCAAACATTTGTATCTATATATATATTCATTATTATAAATATTTATTTTATTTTTAAAATATGATATGATGTATATATTAAATTCAAATGAAGATTTTAATATCAAGGGGGTAGTAAAATTAATGTTTATAATATAAATAATTAATTTTAATGGAATCTATTAAAGAATATAAAAGTAGTATTTAATTTTCTCAAAGAATTGTCTTCTTAATTTTATCCTAATAGATTAAATTGAATACTTTTAAATTTTTATTATAAATGAACTAATATATATTAACATCATTTAAATTAAAAATTGATGTGAAATAATTATAAGAATGCATAATGTTTAAAAACATAATATTTCAAAAAAAGTAGTATATTTTGAATTTTCATTCTAAAATATATAGATATTTTATAATTTAAATTATATTAACTGAACATCATTTTTAAATTTTAAATTTTAAAATTATCTTTGGGTAAGATTTTGGGATTCTTTAAATCATTTTATTTTTAAAAGAATAGTCCAAAGACCAATTTTTTTAGAAAACCATTACATTTATGAAATTATTGGTACATAAAAATGAATTATAAGATAATTAAACCTCTATATAATGCCAAATATTAATTTTATATGATACATTATAATTTTTAAAAATGTATTTTTTAATTTATAAACCCATATTTTAGATTTTAGAACTGAATTTATATTTGTTAAAAATTGTTTTTAATACATTTTAAATTTATTATTTTCATTAAATTTTTTCACTTTTAGAAATTTAATATTGTGAAGGTATGGGTTTTCATGAGACCTTACTTTGAAATTTTGGGATGTTAGGTGGTTTTTGACAAATATATTAAATTTAAAACATGTCTTAAATATGTTTTTTAAAATTTTGAAGTTGTATTAAAATGGTTTTACAAATTATTAATGAAATTCCAAGTATTATAGATTTCTTTGGGAAAATAATTTGGAAGTTTTATAAGTGATTATAATACTTTATAGTTGTTTTTAATATCTTTTATGTAATAATAAATCCTTTTCCAAATTATATATATGTTATTTTAATTAAAAGTGTAACATTTTAAAATAAATATTTACCCTTACACATGAAAATGGAGTTGTGTAATCATAAGTTAGGTTTTTAAAATCTTTCTTAAAGGTAACCAACGGTTTTCCTTCTCTAAGGGTAACCTAAAAATCTCATTCACTCCGTAAAGGCACCCATAGTTGCATAAGGGTAATCCTTACCCATGTAAGGTTAAATCGATACTTGTATTTGGGAACCAAGTAATTTAAAATAACTATGTAAAGAAAGCCCTTCACTATATAAGGGCAATCCTTACCTCAAGTGTTGTTAATAAGAAGTTTCCAATACATGTGTAAGGATAACCGTAGATTTATAAGGGTTATATAAATGTGTTTCATTTATGTATAAGGGTATGTGAGATTTTCTATTTTCTATATAAGATTAAGTTGAAATTTTGGTAAGGGTAACTCATGAGTTTTACAGATTACAAATGGGTAATCTAAAACTTAAAAAATGGTAATATGGATCTTCCATACATTATTTAAGGGTATCAAGAAACTTACTTAAGGGTAAGTAGAGATTTATTAATCCCTCTTAAGGGTAGAAATTTGTTTAAGGGTTAAACCATATTACCCTTATTCATCAGATATGAGTCGCGTATGGATACCTATATTTACCCAGTTTTTAGATTTTCTTCCTCCTTTTGATCTGAAAATTGCATGGATGCATTTTCAATGATTTTTAAAGACCAAAATTTGGTTTTTGATTTCAATTTACTTTCTTAATAAATTAAAACTCCTTTTTGTAAGTGTTGGTTTAAGAGTTGATCTTATCATTGGGAAAATTAATTGGGGAATAAAATATGTAAATTTTGATGGAGTTTATCGGGTATCCATACAGGGATATTAATAAATATTAAACAAATTATTTTTCCACCTCTTGTGAGTATCTATTTGTTCCTATTGAATTTTGGGTGGTCTAAACCACACCTCCTAGGATCTACAATCCTATTGAAAATTTATCTGAGGCTCCTCATATTTCATGTTTATCCACATAGCCTATTCCCACCTTCTCTATTTTGGATTTAGCATGTGAAGTATTATTCTAAGAGGTAGTGGATCTTTAAATTCTTTATATTTTACCACATTGTTGTGAAATTGTCACAGTTCGACTTCTTTTATTAAATGGATGTGATTAACCATAATCCAATAAAAAATTGTGTAATAATTTTAAGAGGAATTAATTTTTTATTATATTAAAATTATAAAAGAGGAGGATAAATTCATACTGAGTAATTTTATCAATGAGATATTATTAAATCAAGAATTTGAAAAGAAGATTAATTTGTGAAGTAGAGTTTTTGATAATATTAATACTAGAATTTTCATGCAACAGAATTTATGTTTTAAAATTATTTTAAGATATAATAAAATATATTACTGATTAAAGAAAATATGTAACCTATTATTATTTAATTAAAATGATTAAATTTAAAAAAATATTATTGTATACTAGGGATAAGTGATGTTATCACTATACCAAAATCAGTGTTTAGCTGCTGTTTAGTAAACCACCACTACATTTTTTTAATATAATTTAACAGTGGATTATTAAAAACCATTGATAATTTTTTTTTCAAAGTATAACACTTCTCCTCAACCCCCCCCCCCCCACTCTGCTGACCCCCCGACCACCTGACCCCCAGAAGCCCTACCCTCACCATGCCTCATCGGTGGTCCCAAGCATCGCCTCCCCTCGTTTCACCTTGATGCACCTCACCGCTGGTCCCGAGCCTCACCACCAGTATAGTATTGATTCTTCTTGTTGGTTTAGTATTTTTTTGGATTTTGGAGTCATTAAGTAGAAGTGTATTGTGAAATTAGGGATATTTATTAGAATGATTGTTTTGGATATTGAATTGTTGGTTTTTTTATTGATTTCAGTTAAATTTGGGTGCTATGAATTATATATGGGATGTATTAATTGGGATATGGTTATAGGTGTGTTTAAAATTATGTATAAGTTATATGATATTGGTTTAGTTATCTGGGTTTTGGAGAAGGTTAGTTTTGGGGATTTGAGGTGAGTTTTAATTATTATTATTATTCATATAATAGATTCCTCAGTTCATTTATTACCAATATATAGGTAATTAGTCTTTAGATAGATGTTTTCTGAGACTTAACTATATTTAAATGTGATATTGTTGGGAGGATATAATGTTTTTACCTTTTTAACTTGAGTTTGGGGTCATTAAGGTCTTATGTTGTAAATCTTAATGGTGAAAACATTTGATAGTTTCAATTTTTTATTCTGATTGAGGGGTATTTTTTATAATTGATTCAAACTTGATTAAGGTTATTGAGTTTAAATTCTAAGTTATTTTTTAATGAGATTTGTGGTTTGGTGTGTGAATTGGGTATTTAGGTTACCAACAATGGGTTTCCACATATATTTTATAATTACAGGTGAAACTGGGTTCCTTGTGGGAGTTAAATAGTTAACATTGGACATGTAAGAGTCCCAGGTATCCTAAGAGTAAAACCAGGGACCCCATCTTGATCCTTTTCCCCCTTTCTTTCTTAATCCCACTCTTATCTTTCGAAATAGGAGGCCCCTTTGAAATGTGGTATTGTGCATACTGAAATATCATTTATATGTTTATGTGATTGATGAATTTTTTGTGATTTATGTGGTCCTTGTGGGGATTTTACTATTAGTGATGGTAATTAGGATTGAGTTAGAGTGTGTTGTTCAGTGAAAAAATGGTTGGTTGGAATGAGATGTGATGTTGGATGATCTATGATATAGTTGTGTAATGATCATGGTTGGGGTGATCATATGTGATGTCGGAGCTTGGAGTTAGTATGTGAATTATGTATGGTGTTTTTTATTAGATTGGTTGTTTACTAGTAGTTATAGATTGATTGAAAAGTCTCATTCACAAATTAAATGAACATCACATGTATTAATTTTATTAGGGTTGGAAATAAATGGATGATAGAATAAATTATATTGTTCATGCTAAAGGTGCAGTATGTTTTCCGCTGGAGAATTTTTATTTCTTTTATATGAATAAATTATAATAATATATTGTTTTGATATTAAACATGTAAAATCCTATAATATAGGGAATGTTTATTGTTTTGATATGAATCATGTCTACAGTTATGATGTAGATAATGTTTAGTATGTAAATATAGAAATATTTGTGTTTCTCTATCATTAATTTATTTCATTTTGATTACCTTAGGTTTTCTTATTTTAAATTTCTTATGTAAACCTTGATTTTGTTATTAATATCAAATGAAACATTTGGGAATTATCTTATAGGTTCCATCTTAAAACATGTCTACTAGAATCTTTTTTGGGTCATCAGGTGCTAACCATGTTACCCCGACACTTAACCTCACCTGTTTTGATCAATTATAGTGATACATCTATTATAGCCACAAGTCATTAGTGTTCAATTAGATAATGGAATTTCAATATCTATTACTAAACATAATAAATATTATAAGGGACGTTCATTACAATATATAGTGACAATCATAAAGAAAATCCATCACACATAACAAAATATTTAAAGATATAATATCAATATGAAAACTCTCTCACAAGCTCGATGTTTTGAATTATATTTTTTGAATTTAATTTTATTTGATTAAATGACATGAATGCTAAGGAATAAGAACTATATTTTTCCATCAACCACACTGGCATATGACGATCCATCTGTCTCCCTCCCTACAGTATCTGAGACACAATCTGTTTTCCCCCTACACCATCTCTTACACCATCTGTGGGCATCCCATTAGTATCTCAGTTGATGCCTTCCCATTCAACAGCCTCATTAGTGAGGGAGGAGGGCGCCACATCAGGTTCTTCATGAGAATACTAGAGAGTTACTATTATAGGTAAAATTTTAATATGAATAAATTTATTGCAATTTTTTTATACTAACTGTTTGTTCATAAAAGATGGAAACAATGCGACTATGGAGAAAAATATAAAAATATCATATGTATGGAATCTTGATAGACTAAAGATATTCTTCCAATTTAATTCCTATGGGTCCCTATGGATGACGCCACAGGATTACTTGGCCAGATTCTAGGTTTTCTGGTCACAGAGTCGGTTTCCATTCCGATTACATATGATGATTGGAGGAAGATGACTTCATCTTGGAAGAATGAAGTTTTTTATTCAAAAATAGAGGTAATTTTAATACATTATTGTGAAATTGAATGTCTGTATATCATTAAATTCTAATATTTTCGAAATGAATTTATGTGTGCAGAAGTTTTTCTACGTTACAGTTGCTGATGTGCTAGCACAAAAGTGGACTGTGAAAAATCTAGTCAAGAAATGGAAAGACATTTAATAGATATTATGGGGTGATGTCAATTATACTTTGTTGAGATCCCAATATATGTATGAAAAGGTACCCAATGGGGTGCCTCGAGAGAAATGGAATTTTTGTATTGACAGACATCGTGATGAGAAGAACATGGTATTTAAATATATATTATTATATTAATCTCATTTTACATTTATAATTGTATATAAAAAATATGATATTTTATAAATTACTATTAAATTACATTTTATTTATTTCAGGATCTTTCAAGGAAGAATGCATCGATCCAGGCTAAGCATATCATCCCTCACACTGCGGGGTAAAAGGGGTTTTCTAGAAGTTTATCAACTCTAGTAATCATTTCATTAGTTTAAATATTTATAATACTATATAATCTTTTAAATATATTAAAATTTTTATTCATCTTTGTTTAATTCATTCAAAGAGTTTAGGGCACCAAGCATCCCGAACAGAAGTGTGGTTGGATGTTCATAAAAATCTGATGGGAGTTTTATTAATGAGCCTGCCAAAGAAGTTAGGGTATGAATTCATTCTTAATTATAATAACTTATTATTAGTTTTCACTACTTTAATATATATTGATTATAATATGATTGATATTTTATTTATAAGTAAAAAATTAGAGAACCATGGGATGATAATCCCACACATTCCTACTCAGTCTCACATGATGACCTGGTTGGAAAAGTGTTTGGAAAGGAACATCTTGTTCGAGTGAACAGGATGGGTTTGGTACCCTTACCATCAGAGGCCTTTAGAAAGCCATTAGGGATTTAATCTTTCTATACTACTAGTTTTATTCAATATTCTCAGAGAGATTATATTTCTATGAAAAACACAATTCAAGAACAGGGGGCTCAGATATCCACTTTGTAGAAAGCGTTGGTCGATTTATGTCAAAAGACAACTGGATCTATCCCTAGTGATATTGCATCAATGATGGGTGGTGAGAAAGTAAATCACACAATGTCAAAACAATTTAGTTTTAAAAAATTTATTGGTTTAAATTTTAAATATAAATAAAGAAAATTACTTACTTTTATATATAATTGTCCTACAGGTGCCAGTAGTAGGAAGTAGAGATGGAGGTGGAGAGAGTGACAAGGTGTGTTCATCATCAGACAATGATTATCCATCTTGTTGATATGTTGGAAAAATATGGAATCAAAGGGTTTGTTCATGTATCATGTATCATGTATCATGTATCATGTATAATGTATCATGTGTGGCGTAGAGTAGTCACCTAATATTTTCATGATTCCCCGTGTTTGATAAAGGTATTGGAAATTGATATGGCTTGATGATTTAGTAACGTAGCGAGTCTAGAATTGGTGACGTCTGAAATTGGTGGAGTATGTTGTAATATATGTTCCATAGGGAAGATTTAGATATTTAATAGTTTTATTTGAGTTATTTTAGGATGTTTATATTAGTATTTTGGATAACTATTTATGTTATTTATTTGATTCATTTTATTCATGTTGGAGACACAAGCCTTGATGTCGTCTCATTCAAGAATCGGTCCCACAAATACTAGGTTAATCATTGACCACATTCGAAAAGTGATAATGATCACTTCTCACAAGATATCCTTTTATTTGTGTTCCCTAAATAGTAAATGGGGCTATTTTGGCCACGTGAAATCACTGTAGGGTAGAATAATACTTTGAAGGATGATGAAGATCAAAATTGGGAGATACACCACTATGTGCTTGAGCACATTGAGTGAGCCTATATATAAGATAGATTATCATGTAATCATCCTATTATCAAATACAATATAGATATATCCACAATAATTTGTAATTTTTAATGGTCAATTCTGATTTACGGTACTCCCACTATCACAATTTTCAATTTATGCAGGACCTCAATGTCCTAACGGTGCTCCCAACACATTTAATATGTTACTTAGGAGGATATTACCCATGGTCCTCATTTTGTTTTGAAATGGTTGAAATATAATTGACCAATATCATACATTTCACACTATATTTTCCTTTATAAGCTCGTAGAAATCATTAAAATGCACCTTCCTCAACCCACCATGTTCCTGAAGTGGTTCCTCACTAAACGCATACTACTTTTATAAATTACTCATATTGAACTGATTTTGGTTGATTTTGTTTTCAAGAACAGTCATCTTTAATCTTCGACATCTCTAAAGCCATATTCTGACACCTTTTATCCAAGGTACTCTAATATCACTTCGGGCATGCTCACCACTTCATGTAACCATCTTCTGGTGACGTCTTTGATCAAACCAAATCATACTTGTTTATGTAACCATTCCAAAAATACACATTCTACTGCATTACCTATCCAAAAATCCTAGATAATCAAAATGTATCCTAAGCCTAATTCCTTGACCTAATCTTTTACCATGTATGTATTTGAACCAATACCTGGCATTCACCGTGGAATACAATAGTACCCAGTTCCAGTTATCAAGAAACTCAAAAACTAAAACAACCATTCAACAACCATTCCAAAACTCACATGAGTGTTACCATTGAATATTTGAAATTTATTATCCATATCTTAATGATTTCTATAAATCAATCTGTTTGTAAACCTCCCATGGATTCCTTCCATCCAAACAAAAAGGAATTGGTTTTAATTATTTGTCTTGGTATATAGACACTCTCCCGACATACTTAGGATGGTGTAAATATATTGGGAATGACTAAATATAGAATAATAGTACACCAAGTTTCTAAACATTACCCATTCTTGGTCCACAAATAAGAAAAATCTGGAGATTTTTGAAAAATTATATTGATAGGCCTGTTTAGATCTTCCGATACACACTCCATCAAAACATGTTATAATTACCTTGAACCAACCTTTGATGCCACATCTCTCGATGATGTGTGACTAGGTCCAACAATGGGTCAACCACCTCATCGCACTATTAACCCTTTATTGTACTTCTATGGTATATCATTAAATGGTTACACCCCAAAAATTTTACATCATATTGAACATGATGAGTAGATGAAAGGCTCAACTCCCCTTTAAAATTTGATCCCAGAAGCATCAATAAATCCACTATAGAAATATTTGTTTAAGAGATTCCCATCGTAATATCTGGTGTTTTAATTAAGGTATTGATCACACAGACTTAGATCCCAATGATACCATGTTATTTAATGCATAACCAAAAAGTTACAACAATGAATCTCATCATTCATCAATGGTTAGGTAATCAATCAACCACCTTTCCATCGTGTTTCCATGAATTCATAGACATACTACCAACAACTAAAACTCATTAATCACTTATTTATCTTGAGCATGAATATATTATCAAGAATTAGTTTTAATTCAAACCTATGTTTTAGAAGTTTCCATCTTGTTTGGTATATGAAATATTGAATATACCAACTCATTGGCATCTAGAAGTCCTTCTAAAAATTATCAATTGGTTCATTAAGTTTTTTTCCATCTACATTAAAGGACATAGTTTCCATAATACTCAAAAAATTTCCCCACCGTAAGAATTTATTAGGAAAAATTTTATTGAAATAAAAATCTTTCCACAACACATGCTTCATCCACAACTGAATGTGGTTCCAAAATCAGAATAACACACTTATATTAATCATCAACATAAATTATAAAAACACCATACTCTTACAAGTGTTATATTATAGGTTTTCTCATAGACTCATGCATGATTCTCTTACCGAGTCATGATTAAGTAGTTCATCTGTATCAAACATAAAGTACAAACATAAACTAATCGGCAGTGTTTCCGGACCCAATTATTTTTAAAATGTTATCTTGAGAATTGGGATAAATCATATTTATTAGGATGGCTTAGGGATACATATTTTAAGTTTGTTCTGTGTAGTTTGAAGGCTTACAAATCAGATTTTGGTTCTATATAGTTTAAAGTGTGAGATTTATATCTATGAAACACCGTTAGATGGTTTAGATGCTATGGTTTAGAATATTTTGTTATATGTTCTCTATATATGATTTTTTATGAAAATTTATTATATTGTTGACTATTAAACATTATTATATGGTTTAGATTATTCTGTTATATGTTCTCTGCACATGGTTTTTTTCAACATACTGGTACTGGGGATATATAATATGATGCATTTTTTTATTTGTAAATCTAAATTTAGTAGCAGTTTAAACCACATCTAACGAAATGGAAAATATTTCATGGAGGTTTAAACCTCAACTATATTTTGATACTCTTTTATCAGCGGTGGTTAAAACCACCGCTCAAAAAATGTGCTTTATTGTTTCATGTAGTTTTGGTGGTTTAATGACAGTTTTAATATAAAAATATGAAAATAAATTTTGTAGTGGTGTAAAACGCCATAAAATATGCCATATGTTTTTTGTATGAAACCACCGCTAAAACCAAAAAACTAACCATTAAATATTATAACTATAAAAAATCTAAAAAACTGACACAAAAATAAAAAAACCACCACATGTTGGATGCTGACACCCAATTTAGCAGTGGTTTAAACTACCATTATAAGGTTCTTTTTTTATAGTGTATCCTATAATCAAGGAAATGGATTCATGAGATAAAAATTGTTGATAATAATTTCAGAACAAAGCGACTAATTATTTATTAGATTCAATAGATAATAATGTTTTATAATAAGTAGGATTATCAAAAAAATATGAAATTGGATTTTACATGTTGTAGATTAAAGATAATTATTCTGGAAATTATCTAGGAGATAAAAATTGATAATTTCTTGACTTTGTATAATTATTATTTAATAAAATAAAATTAAATAATGTTGCAGTGTTAAAATTATTAAATAATATTGGTGTTAATTATGTTTATAATTATTGATATCATAATATTGAAATAGATATTATCACTTGTTAGAATTTAATTAAAATCTAGGAACTGTAAGTATTATCACATGTTGGGATATTTAATGATCCTGATTGAATTATTTTTTATGTGTGATCAAGGATTTTGAGATATATTTTATTAACCATGTGATTTACTTTATTGTGTGCTATCTATCGTTGTAGTTTTTATGTATGGTTGATATGCATGGATTTTAAATAAAACTTATAGCTGTTAATGATTTGTTTATAAAAAATAGGCATGTTGAAATGTTTATCATTGATATTGATATATATAAGAAAGAGCTTCTTAAGTAGGAATTCCATATTAAGTAAATAATATTTAGCCTCATAAATTTATAAGAGTAGTTCTACTAGGATTTTATCATTTAAATTAGATAATAAAATATGGTAATGGTAATTTAATTATTTCTAAAATCATTACTATGGGGTTGATTGAAACCAATGTTGTTCGATAAATCCTGGTATACCTTCATTTTTTATAGTTTCCTTTAGAATTATTTTTAGAATAATACATTTTTTATCTATTTATTATATATAGATTTATAGTGTTGATGTAATTAAATGATAACCTTGTACATTTTGAAAAATTGTTGGGGATGCCTGAGGCTGTGACAATGGAACAAGGTGTAGATTGCTGTAATGATATGGGATGGGATTAAAAATGTTGTGATGGTGGAATTGGGTGCTGATTATATGATGATGTTGGGATGGAATACCGTATGTGATCTTATGTGTAGTGGTGTCATAGATGGAACCAGGACTAATAGAACAGGATGAAGTTGGTCTTACCTGTTTTTGTTGTGCTGAAAGTTGGCATGCTTTCTCAAAAATGAATCTTCCTGTTTAATGGATGATTATTGGTTACTGTTTATATATTCAATCTATTATTGTGTGAATAAGTTTGATATAGTACACCATGAGTGTTAATTTTATGAGGTATCTTTGGAGGAGTCTTAGAGTGCATGGATGATTATTCAATGAAAAATGAATAAGTGAAGGAATATGATTTGTTCTTGATGCTTTCTTATAATGATAACATACTTGAGAATATAAGCATATAATTTATAGTATTACTGAAACTTGTCATATAATATTGAATTACTAATATTGAAAATGATAATAATTAATTAATTATTAATGAATTAATTTATTAAAATGAATCTTCATGTTTTTATGATTTTGATAAATAGGCCTTAATAGTGGCTGTCGAGAGTCTTGTGAGACATTAGTAACAAATGGTTATAATGTTAGGTAGTTTCCCATAGTATATTTCTGGGGATTATATAAATCATGTATGTTCTTATGACTCTCATGATCCTCCATATGCAAATCTAGAAGAAGGGTTATCAACTTCCACTCATTCGTGACTTCATAAATGTCGTATGCTTGAGTTTTTTTGATAAATTCATTAGCTACAAAATTTACCTTTCTTGGGGCATGAGAAAGATAAAAATCAAAAGACTGAAGATATTTAACCCATATTCTCTATCTAAGATTCATATAGAATAATTTAAAAATATATTTGAGGCACTTTTGGTCTATATACACCACAAAGCACATTCCCATAAGATATTGAATCCTGCAACACAAGTCATAAACGACTACTACATGCTTAAGGTCATGTGTCGGGTAATAATACCCATTATGTATCAACTAACTAGACACGTATGCAATGAATCAATCCTCCTTCATCAATAATACACCCATCCTAATGCCAATGAATTATAGAACATTTTATAGACTCTTCCAGACTCTAGTAGAATCATTATTGGTGTTGAAGTAAGCCTTCCTTTCAGCTCCTGGAAGGCCTTCTCACACACTTAAGACTAAAATAACTTCACACCCTTCTTAGTCAGAGCAGTAAGAGGTGACACAATTCATGATAAGTTCTAAATAAAATAGTTGTAATAACAAGCTATCCTCAAGAAACTACATATATCAAACATGTTCTTAGGCTCCTCCATGGAAACTACACCACTCACATTCCTTGGGTCATCTAATACTCCTACCTCTGAGATAATATGACCTAGTTAGAGAACGTTATAGATCCAAAAGTTTAGTTTACTGAGATTATCATATATCTATTTCTCCCTTAGGGTATTTAAAAGTATCTCAATATATTTTTCATGGAAAATTTGAGTATTATAATACACCGTGATTTCATCTACAAAGACCACCATGAATGAATCCAAATTGGTTTGAAAAATCCTATTCATCAAAGATATAAAAATGGAAGGCACATTCATGAGACCAAATAGGTTAACCAGATACTCATATAAACCATACCAAAAATGAAATGTTGTAAGTAGAATATTTGAAGGTCTGACTCACATCTGATGATAGCCTGATCTAAGGTCAATCTTCAAGAATAACCTCTATCCTCTATGTTGGTTAGTGAGATCATCTATACAAGGTATGAGATTTTAGTTCATCATAGTAATTTGATTCAAATTCTAGTAATCCACATAAATACCGAGGGTTTCATCCACCATCTTGGAGAAAAGGACCAGTGAACCCCAAGGAGAAACACTAAGTCATATAAAACCCTTGAATTCCAAATACTCTAGCTACCTATTGAACTCCTAAAACTCAGTAGTGGCTATCCTATAAGGAGGAATAGATACAGGTAAAGATATAAGAACTATCATGATAGTAAATTATACCTCTCTCTCAGGTGGTAGTCTAGAAAAAACATTAGGGAAAACATCCCTGAAATTATTGATTAGAAGATTTAATTTCATCTCAAATAACCCCTGATCATCCGTATAAAGGATAGAAATCTGTTAAGTCACTCCACTTAGACCAAGATTCTTTGGTCCATATCTTCCTACTTAAACATCCCATTCTCCCTTGTGAGAATATGTACAACCCTATGGTGATGTAAACAATACCCTCTAATGATAGAAATATTAATAGGTGTGATATGGGACCTACCAGTCCATCCTGAGAATGAAATCAAAACCAATAATCTCAAGGATGAAGAGGTCCCATGAGAAATGATAGTGGCCTATCTCAAGGGTCAACTCCCTACTTTGGCATACCCTCTAAACGTATTCCCAAAGGAGTAACAAGAATCATTATGCCACAGAAGTATTCAATATCAAGATCAATGCTTTCCATAATATCCATAGAGATGAAGGAATTTGAAGCACCCATGTAAAACAAGGAAAACGCAATAGTAGAGTCTACTAGAATAATACCTCAAATAGTAAATGGATTATAACCTTTCCCCTCCAGTAGAGGCTACATTGAATAAATATGTCTTGATCCATAGCCATGTGTTGCAACATGACTACACTGAGCGAGTCCAATATATTGGTGTTATGTATCTGAAACCTAGTTACCTCAGCCATAACCCCCTCCTCTATATGTACGATTGATAGTACTCGATATGCCTACTAGGAGAGGTTTTAATATTCTTACTCATATATGTGTAGATGATATGGATCCTCTCCCACTAGGAGCATATGGGAAGCTCCTAGAAAAACACTAAATATTCCTGAATTCTCTATTGGTTCACCACTTAATAAGGTCATTGGGACACTGGGGATTCTTATGCCCTAAATTCCCACACAGGTGAAAAACTATAAAACTATCAGCATGTGTCTCCTAGCATCTTTTACTCATGAACGAAGTCTCAAAGCATTGCCTCTAACCACTGTTCAAACTACTTCCATGTCTCGGTTAAAAACAACTCTACCCCACACCATCAGTTTACTTGAGATTTGTCTTGGTGGTGAGATCTTGATTAACTATATCCAACATTTTAGTCAACTAAATAAAATTTCCCTAAGATCAAATAGGATTCCTAATCATGTCATAAAATCATATCACTTTCACTGGAACATCAGTAGTATAAATAGGAACAAAACATTGAAGCTCTATAAAATGCAATGAGTAGTCCGTAAAGGACATTAAAATCTACTATAGGTTCATGATCTCTTTTATTGATCCATATTATATGTCTTAGAGAATAGATATTCATAGAATCTGGATTGGAAGTCACTTAAAATCACATCCTGATACTAACCCACCAAGTTCAAAATAACCGACCAATGTTTGGTAGATCCACAAGGTATATAAGTTAAGAGCTTCAATCTCCTCTCAATATGTGTCTCTAAGTGATTGAAGATATAAATAACTATCTCATGCCTTAAATATATATCCTAGGGGCTAACATCCCCTGAAAATAAATTCCTTATTACTGCTGAAATTCCCACATCAACTCTCCCATATAAGGGCCAAATCATGGTTATCCCTATATAGTCTTCATAAGTTGCAGAAACTCCCCTCAAAACTATACAATATAATCCACAGTAAGGATAATAGTAGGTTTTATAGGTGTCACTACAAGAGGTATCATGGGTGGCTCTAGATCCACAACCTCCAGAGTATGGTTGTCACCACCCGCCTGGTGCATGACTAGAGGAATTTGTGGTGGAATATCTCTACAAATTTCAATCACATGCCTTAAGTAGGATTGATAACATTAAAGATCACAAATATGATAATAGGATAGGTATAATCCTTCCTTTGTAAAATCCACACCCCTATTATTGCTCCTAAGTCTAGGGCTAGGTGATAAAAACATTCATATGGAATGCAAGAGACACTACTTATAGACCACTACTAAGGCCAGGCCTTGGTAAAGATATGTGTTTCCCTGTAAGGGTACTAGTACACAAACTATAAATTTCACTTTATAGTGGAAAACAGTATTTAAATTTAAATTGGTATCCCAATTTAATTATGAAACTTTAATTATAGAATTCAATTCCATTTAACTTCATTATCATTGTATAGAAATTATCTTTAAAAGGATGAACTATATGGATCACCACTTACAATTTTTAAGGGCCCATACACCTCATAAATTGATGTGTGGCATAAAATTAATCACAACCACTAAATTATCATATCCTCGCATGAAATGTGAGAGCAATTCATAGATATATAAATAAAGACACCAAAACATTCTACAAGAAATGCACGTAGAAAGTAAATGTCAAATAGAATAATTAATGAAATATCAATCATATAAGGTGCCTAAAATGATGCTTGACCAATGAAACCTTGATGCATTGGGAAAAGGATAAATTCTAATCCACAATAATAATAATAACATCACACATCATGTTCATCACACAACAGTGGAATAAAATCAATTGTAACAATAATAAACAAGAATATCATATCACATCCCAAGTAATTTAGTTTTCACTTTATGAGGTTTATCTAGTCCCAAGAATAGTCTTATGACCAAATTCAAACACATTCCTAAACCCGTGTATAATATTATTAAGCAATAATACAAAATAAAAGAACTGCCATGATACCACATTATGACGTCCTGACCCAAAATCCACTGAATGGTGCTCCGAGTCGGTGGCCCACATGGCCTCAAGTGTACCTTTCCATATGCCATACAATGAAGACTAGCATAGAGGGTCCAAGGTGGTAATATGGGGAGACAATAACCACATCATCAGAGTATCACATGGGTGAAACAATAGATAAATGGAGTAAACATAGTGAATATAATATAGTAGAAGATAAAAAATACAAAAATAATAAAAAAACATCAATAATATTCCGTATCATATAAAAAATAATATAATTTTATGTATCAATAAAAAGGAAATAGATAGGCATGTAAATAGGATTTCAATACAATACATGTATAAAAAAGGTAAAAGTACAAAAATACAACCTTAAGAGAGAATCTTGTTCTATAAATCGGTCTTATGCTTCCTTTCTCCCATTCTATGATCAAATCATTCGTCGAACACTAGGCCATTTCCCATATCCCAACCTGCATCCACATAATCTTCCCGGGTAGCATCAGCATTCCGGATAGGGTGCAAGATAAACTTAGTTGGTGTCCACTAATGGTGTCAATAAATACCTAGTCTATGCATGTAATATGATTAGTGTGTAGATATAATAAGGGTATGCAATAATAAAAACTATAAAGGGGTTGGCTCTGGTTCCTGAAGGACACTAGGCTAACACTACATGATTCTCCCTAAGCTGAAAAATCTCTAAACAAGTAACCACATGAATATATATATATTTGTGTGTGTGTGTGTGTGTGTGTGGTATGTATGTGTAGTGTTGTCTACATACATATGTATGGATACTTATACTAGTATGTTCTTGAGGCATAAATCAAGCATACATATTTAATATCTTGAGTAATTATTAAGCTACTCTACACCAAGTTTTATAACAATAGGGACATCTTTCCTATGTATCATAATATAGGGATGCCATGCCCAAGTATCACATTATATGGATTCTATTCCCATGTATCATTTTAGTAGGTTTTAAATGCCCAATATCAAAATCCGTAATGTTCTCCATGCCCATTAATACTAATTCTCATGGGTATCCATGCTTGTTCATCAAAATCTGTGAGGGTCTCTATTCCCAAGTGTCACAACATAGAGATGTCATTCATGTATCACAATATTCTGATGTCATTCCCGTATCACATAAGGGTAGGTTCATCATGCCCATATATCATAAGGTAGGGTTTCCTTGCCCATACATCATAAGTGTAATAGATTCCATGCATGTATCCCATAAACCTAGGGTCATCATGTCTATATATAAATAAACATAAGGGTCTCTATTCATGTATATCGTAATTGTATAAAGGGTATTTATGCCCATATGTCATAACAGTAGAAAGTAGTCTTGGATTTAGTAAGACCAAACAGATAATTCATAGTTCATTAACATTATTCTTTAATAAAGAAATAACCATTGTTCTATTTAATACATGTGACATGGTCATACTACTCACCTTTTATTTAATCCACTATAATATGAAAATTTTGTTATTCATGATTCACCATAATATTTATCCACTATCCTTTATGATATCACCCTTTAGAATTCAAACAAAACACACAAGATGGTGTTTTGGTTGTAAAACCATGAAATTCACATAACATATAAATGGAGCACCCAAAGGGGTGGCTCACATGGAGGTTGAAGACCAATAATGTCTCTTTGGATCTAATAAAGTGATTAAGTTCTATAATAAGAAAACAATTTTAAGGTAGATTCATTTAAAGGGAAATTCTCAGTGAAACTGGCATGCGGAACATGATGCATAATATAAACCATCATGACTTTTTGGGATAATTACAAGAACACCAACCTATTGACGATTAAGAATCACTCATCCACTATCAAACTTTTGTTTATTCTATACATGAAGAAAAAATAAAAAAAAATGAACAACCTATAAATAGGGAATATGATCTCACACTAAAATAACTTTGCTGATAGAAATAATAACAAATAAATGATCTTAAAGAGTAGAGAACTTACCAAAAGCTATTCAATGAAATTATTAGAATTTTAATTAGATGTCGGAAAAAATATTTGTCCAAGAAACCTAGGTTTATGGGAGGAGGATCTCTAAAAGGAGAAATATGGGATGTTTCTAGAGTAAAATAAGAAATTAATAGGTGTGTGAAACATGAAATCCCTAAAGGGAAAACAATAATTTTACCCAACTTATATTGGTCGTAAGGTTTGGCCACACGACTATACAAACTTGCACTAACCATGTGTGGTCCACTATCCAAAGAGGGAGTCATCATGGTCGATGTACACATTTTGGGAATCTATCAGGAAATTATATGTATTTTCCTCTATTAGAAATTGCATTGCCTCCTCAAGGGTGTGCAGCCTAGTTCGAACTATTTGGGTAATCTATTTGTAATGGAAAACATGTTTTCTACTAACTCTGTGACCCAATGGTTTCTTCCCCTAGCTTATTTTTTGGGATCCAAATAAGCCCTAGACACCCTCGTTTCCTCCATGGATTCACTAGGTATTAAAATTATGTTAAAACTAAGAATTTAAACCAAAATTTAAAAGATTTGTACCTCATATAAAAACTAGGTTCAAACAAAGAGGTTATTAAACATGAGACTTTTAGAGGGAAAGTAAGTTTATAATCATTTCAACAACATCAACATCATTCTGAGTGAGTTGGAATTGGTAAATGTAATGTTTATGTCCTAAATATGTGTGTTTCTTTTTCTTTCATCACTATTATAATCATGAGATGTGATAGTCACCATGGTGATAAACTCTAGTGGTGATTGCGACTTAGTATTTGTATATGTTTGGGGTTTAATTATAAATAAGGATATCTGAAGGATGGAGATCTATGATTTAATCTATAATTCTTTCAGTGTGGAAGGTAGGGGAGTTTATTGTCATGAAAAATTTATAGTAAAAGGAAACAAAGGTGGATATAGAGGCACAATAGTTTGGATGAAAGTAGTATCATATATTATAATTATAGTAAGAAGGTCCATACAAAGTGAGATTGCAATTAGCAGAGCGTTATTTATGGAATATTTCTTCTTGAAGTGAATCCTCAAATTCTATCTCCCAATATAGAAGTAGCCTCTTTCAAAGTATTAAATTTATAATTTATTCATGGATCACTGATTTTGTGCATTCTTTTTAATCTACATATAAGTGGAGGAGTATGAGGAATTATACTTCTATAATATTTTTCAGGATATATCTTATAGATGATGATACACTTGATATAGTGGTGAAGGGAAATGTTATTGTTCATACCCAAAATATGGGCCTATAATTTCAAGTGGTATAACACATATCATGGTTAAGAATTAATTTCATGTATATAGGATAGTTTTTATATGTGGGTTTCAGATAACAAAAATTATATGGAGAATGAAACTTTACGCCCAGTTCTATGGCGGTCAATAAAGGAGTGAAAGAAATAAGAATATGCATAAAAGGAGTTTCAAAAGGATAAATGAATGTCAACCAAAAAACTTGTAGATTTCCAATGTTGTGGCATGGATGTTTTGGTCTCTTAAGTGATAAAGGGATGAAATTACTATATATAAAAGTCATAATAAAACTCAAAATCATAGAGTAAATAAAATTTATAGATTTTATTCATAGGATGTGGTGAAAAGTATCCTTCTAAACATAAGTAAAAATACCCAAGGATTGTATGTTATAGCTCATAAATATGGATGTATAGTGGCCTACTCTAGTTTTTTCTCATGGAGATTCATTGTACTATGTTACCTTAATCAATGATGTGATATGGAAGGTGTGGATGTTCTTTATCAAACACAATTCTAATGGTTTTAGAACTATTATTAGATTGATATCTATGGTGGAAAAGAATACCAGATTTAAACTAAAATGGTTTTGGTATGATGATGTTGAGGAATATGAAAATAGGAAGCTCTGAAAGTTCTACAAAGGGACTTCATATAGTTTTTGAAGAATATACCAATTAGTATGGAAAAACTATCATAGATAGGATAAATAAAAGTTTGATGGAGATGGAAAGGAGCCTGAGGTAAAGCATTGGTTTCCTCAAGGGGTTTTTGGTGAGGGGTATAAATTGTGTCGCCTACTTAGTGAATAGAAGTCCTTCTTCATTGGGTAAATAACTTCTAGAATAATGTTGGTCTAGAAATATATTTATTATTTCCTATATAAATTTTTTTCTTTCACTTAACTACAATCATGTTAATTCAAGATAAAGGGATAAGTTAGAGGATAAGTCATGAGTCTATTTCTTTATTGCGTATGATGAAAAAGGATTTGGATTTAAGCTTTTGGATAATGACTTATGAAAGTTCATGAGAAGTAAATTTTGTAATTAATGAAGATATATTGTGGAAATATTTTAACCAAATATAAGTTACAAATAAAAGCAATTAATCATCATAAGTTGAGGTTTCTCTATATGGAATTATAGATGTTCCAGATAGTTCATCGATTTCAAAAGTTCCAGAAACATCGGATAATCAAGAATATATTTTGAAGGAAATAAATATTCCATTAATTTTTTCATGGATATATGTACCTGAAATTTTGGGGAATATAGAAGATCAGGGTAGAGATTTGAAATGTTTTATTTCAAAAGTAGTAGTTTTAGAAGGTGCTATGTTTGGGAGTCAATTTCAATGATCTGTCTAGATTTGAGGACAAGTTAAGAGATATAGAAGTGACCGGAACTATTTACATCTCACAAATAATATAGATCCTTATATTCTATAAGAGGGTGTAAGTATTAGTGTCTTGATATATTTGGAGTTATCCATGTGGGGTGAAATTAATTCCTTTTATATTTATATGACATGGAAGGTAAGGAAGTAACCTGATGGGAGGTGAGTGTTATAGAACAAGTGGGTTTCTCAACTGAATGGAGAATATTATGGTACAAACTAGTACAAGGAAAGTCTCATCATAAAGGGATTTAAAGAAATGGAAGTTTCGGGTTCTTATGAAAATGTTTTTCTAGTTCTGAATTGTATGATGATTTGGAAGGTACTTAGAATAGTTATAATTGAAGGCTTAAATCATGTAAATTTAGATGTTAAAACCAAATTCCTTCATGGATAATTAGTGGTGGTAATATTCATGGAGTAGACAAAGGGTTTCACAGAGAAATAGAATGAGAATATAGTGTGTCAGATCAAATAGTTCTTATATAGTCTCAAACAGGCACCCTATAACTGGAACTGGAAGTTCAACACCATTATAGTAGAATGGAAATTTGTATAGAGTAATGTGAATCATTTTCATTTCCAGAAGTTATTTTATTATGGGAACTTAACCACCCTTATTAATTATGTTGATGATATTATTTTAGATATACCGATGAAGGATCATAATGGGGGGATGAAAACTAAACTTTATGGATGTTTTGTGGTAAAGGGTCTCATTCTTGAAAAAATAAATTTTGGGTTAGGATTATAAGTGACATAAAGTATGTAACTTTATTCCTAACTAAGTTCGACTATGTCTAGAATGTGGTGGATCATTTTATAATGATTGAAAACAAATTATTACTAATACCTTTTTTGACACTTCAAGTTGAGAAATGAAAAGTCACCTAGAATGGAAGAAGAGGACGATTACATTAAATGGTTCTATTTTCATCATATGTTAGAATTTTGATGCATTATATGGGTTGTACATGGCTATAAATTTTTCTTGAAGTGGTAGTTTTTAGTAGGTTTATGTATATTCTTATAAGAGACTAGTGGGAAGTGTTAAAGTGAAAACAGATATCTCAATGGTTTAAAATTTTGGTTACTCTATTTTTGAATGGATGAACCATTATTGGGGATTTCTGATTCAGACTTTAGGAAAGATTTATACACTTATATGAGTAATCCTAGTTATGTGTCACTTATAGAGACACAACCATGAGTTAGATATTAATTCCTAAACCTGTATTTTAACTTTTAACAATAGAGGTTGAGTATATTTCACTTATATAAGATGGGAAGGAGTTAATTGAGATTAAGGAGTTGTTTTAGGATCTTAAAAGAATTCATGAAGTTGGGAAATTGTTCTCGGATTCATAAAGTGACACCTAATTAGACAATAATCAATTGTTTCACTCTTGGATGAATCATATTCAGTAAAGATATCAGTTCATCTAAATTTTTTTAGACAAAATAGAGTTGGATCTATGAAAGGTTTATGGAGTTTTAAATACAATGGATATGTTGAATAGGTCATGTTCTGGGATATTTTGGGGGCATTATTGGGACTCAGTACTGTTAGGATAATCGGAATCATTTTTCAGTGAATATGCTACTTAAAAAGAAGGTTGAGAAGTGGAATTAATTTATATATTCTTTTAAATGACTTGGTATTGAATCCTAGAAAACAATTCTCATGTGGAATATTGTTAGGCATGCAGAGTGTGAGAACTAATTTCTAACTAAGTCTTAGAATGATCAGAAGTAGAGGTTTTGGAATCCCTAAATGGACTAGATGGTGTTGTTGATGTAGTGGTATTAAAATATAGAAGTATGGAAGATAATTATAATAGTAGTAGAGGGTTGGAACATTATTCTAAAAGAAGTTTGAGTCTACATAAGATTTTACATCTCTTATGTAACGAAATTCAAGTATGTGTAACCTAAATCTAATGATTCTAATGAGATTAATCTAGAATAGAGAATCAAAATCATACACTATTATCCTAAAGAAGTATTTTATGTTCGTGGTTTCCTTTGATTGATTGGAGAGATTCCCCTGAAGATATGATCTATAAGGTATTATCTCTATAAAAACCATAAGGTATTGGAAACTGGATAAATGGATGGTTATTGTTGTCTATACCTATAAAAACATTGGTTTTGTTAATTTTTTCATTTTATTTTTCATTATTTTAATCATATTCAGTTTCATAATAAAATATTATAGTGTTCCCTTTATGGTTTAGGAATAAGTTTGAACCATATAAATCATTTTATATTGTTCTTTTCATTATTCTTCTATCATTGTCATTTATATTTTATTATATTGGGTGTGGTGATGTTGTTGTTCATGTATGGTGTGCATAGTCTTCTCAAATCAGATACCTAATATGCATGGATTAATTTCTCATTATGAGTTTTTCAAAACATTTTTTCATGTATAAAGCTTATATAGGGTGTTTCTGTTTCATGAGGTTTTAAACCCAACATTAACCATGTTGTATAATGTCTGATCCATGATAATGGTCACTTATTGGAAGACTATGGTGGGCTGAGATATAAGGAATGAAACATTATATCATGTTTGAACTTTAGAGGGTGGATATATGTGATATGGATTTTTATAAAATAGTTCTCCCAAAGGGGTCTGGTGCATATAATGTTACTATATAATATGGTCTTGAGGGTTCAGATGTGAATTTTCCATGTACATGGTATGACTTGGATGAGTTACAATTACCTATCACGTGGGGTATCAAAATTTGTTATTTTCTAGCATAAAATTCCATAATAGTGGTATCTCTAGGTTATCTATGGAGGGGAGTTCTCTAAAATCTATTGTCACTGATTAGTTAGATGAAAGGAGTTTTTTGGAAATTTTACGATTTTAAAATTAAATATGGTAATGAAACAGTGAATTTAAAACAACTAATGATGTGATAGTGATCAGGTCAGGGTTGGCCTAAACTATTGAAATGTTATCTAAGTCCCAAAGTTATCCACCCTTCTTTTACAAAGCTGGTAAGAGATAAAATCCATAATCACTTCCTATCTCTCCCTTGATTGAATGTTGATGGTGACAATATTCCTAACTAAAATCTCATATTTTTCTACCCTCTTAATTATGCGTGCTAGTGTTGTAGTGGAATATCTTGTTTGACTTAGTCAATTCACAAATGGATCTGGTTTATCCAAAATATCCAAAAGTTCCCACTACCACATCAATCCATGCTAAAAATATCTGAGCACCTCACCACCTATCTCTAGCATGTTCTAGTGTATATAAACCAAAATTAGGAGAATAGATACTAAGACCATAGACAAAGTCAATAATAAATAAACAAAATATAATTTCACTTAATAATAAATACTAGTATAATAATATTGAAACCATTTTAATAGAGGGGAGAAATAATTTATTTCATTTTGGAAAAAAATCAATAATTAAAAAGAGTTTTATCTTCACATTCCCTAATCACTGAGAGTATAACACTATATCTGAATTTTAACCTAGAATAAATGGGGAGATGAAGGAATCCTAAAACAAAACTAAAGTAAAACATTCAGTAATGATAGTAACAAAATATTCCATCAATTATGCATGAGAAAGTTTAAGGAAAAGGTTCTTTTTCAAATTCCCCTTATACTTCTCTTCTAAAGGCACATTTTTCTCTTTTCATCCCTTGATCAAACCACTAAAAAATTCTTTCTTTTTAAACCCCCAATCATTCCTTTTTCCTTGAATCATCCCTCCTTCAAGGAATTATACCTTGTCTACAACCCATAATTCTAGAAAATTTGAAGCCTTTCTTATTGGGTATTGACCAAATTATTTTGTTTACTTAGATCCATGTGGAAGAATCCTACTGGTTGTATTAATGATCACATGATAACCTAAAGCTTCATCTCTATGTACACATGAATCTCCTTGAAAATTTTCCCCAACATTCATCAATTAATTTTTCACAAAGTCTTGCATCGATTGTAAGGTGAAACTCAGTGGATTGGCCATGAGGTTCGATTCAATGGATAGAATGAATGGAAAAAAAGTGATAGAATTTAATAAAATTGATCACATAGAAGACAAGTGGGGGTATGATAGGAACATCATGTCGTCGATTGGGATGAATGTGAAGTTGATCAATGACTTTATATAATTTTTGGACATGGTCGATTGCCATCCATGGTTGGTCTGAATCATCATTCATTAACATAGGGAATTTGTGGAATTTATAGACATGATCAATCTAGGAAATATATGATCGATCAGATCTCTTATCGTAGTTGATATTCACACATTCTCTTATGATTCTCAATTGATTGCAGGGATCTTCTTGTAGTAGGTTGATATGTATGGCCAATTAATTACAACAATTCTGTAATTCAAAATACTTATTTAATTTAACTATATTAAACTCATACAACTAAAACAATCATAAACAAATTCATGATTAAGTATAATATTTATTCTAATAATTCCAATTATCAAATAAAATAATTAAATCCCAATTTTTAATCCATTTTTATAATTCAATATAAAAATCTCTTAAATGTTAATTATGTGAAAATTACCTAGTAAATGATAAAATGGTGGGATTAAAATCATGAAAACACTCAATTAAATAAATAAAAATATTGGCTCTTTCAAATCCCCAACTCTTAAACCTTAGACTCTGAAAAAAGTTAATTTAAAAGGATTACCAAAGAAAAATTAAAAACCTAGTAAATATAATTCCCTTTTTAAACACAATGTATTTAAAGATTATCAAGATTATCTAATATTATTGATTTCATTTTTTCATTATGTCCACTAAATTAATTCCCAATTATTTTATCCCTTAATAGACATTTATACCTATCTGCCCTGAAATATTTCACCCATCACTCATGTAGTATTTTTAAGTAATTTTTCTCACACTCCAAGTTCATATAAGTTTCACCATAATATTGATGAATTTAATTGTCTCCACCTAATGTGGAATATATTTTCACATAACATGAGTGATTAATCGAGTTTGATTTATAGCTTAAGGGTAAGTATTATTTGAATTTAAAAATGTTGAGGTCGAATGAGGAGTCTTGGCTCTAAGTTAAATCTCAATGCATGCTTTTCAATTTCCTCAAAATGGACCCCCCCCAATTAGTCTTACACTATCTCAGATTTACTTATTTTAATTATCTAAATAAATCCCACACCATTTATCCATTAAATAGTAGAAAACATTCCCCTCAAGGTTTTCTTCAGCAGGATTCATTATATTTTTTATTTTGATTCTACTCTTGAAATATGAAAGGGACTTGTGAATTTCTCTAGTGGGTATATGATCAATATTTCCATCAAAGAAAAGTATTTTCCTTCCATATGATGAGTTTAGGGACTACTTAAACCTTCTTTAGGTTCACTATTTTCTTTTCCAATATATTTTTCAAATAATAATTTAAAAAATCTAGAATTTTATAATATATTTTAGCTCCATATTGCCTCCAAAATTGTCCTCAAATTTATGGTCATTCAATCATCTTTAGTAATTCATTAGCATCAAAATTTTCTTCCCTCTTTCCCTCTTTCTCATAAATTTTTTTTCAACTTTTTAGGATCTAGAATTTCTCTTCAAAATCATATTTTCTCGGTAAAGATAATGTTTTATCACTTCAAAATAGAAGGGGATTTTTGTCGTTTCATTGGATGACATCATTAAAATTTCATGTTTCTTCATATAATGATTTCTCTCACAAAATAGAATCATAAAATATTCATCAACTTCTCTTTTAAATTCAAATATATTCTACTAAATATATTTTTCCAGCTTCTTTTCTCCCATACCCTACTCTCGAATTCAACATGGATTATGAAAAATATTCTTGATGAAATTAGATAGGGATATTTGGATTATGATGTTTCTACCTAAAAAATTCATTCATGGATTTTAAGGTCTATATGGAATAAATATTTTGGGTAGAATTGGAAATATGGTTCATTTTAAGTGGGAAAAAATTAAAATAAAACCTAAATTCTTAAAGCATAACATCCTTGAATTCATAATGGTTTTGAATATATTACTCATAAATTTATATTTACTAAATTATATCTTGGTTATCTTGAAAAAAATTAATCATAAAGATGATGTAAAAGTTGTTTTAAAAGCCAATTGGTAAAGTAATAAAGATAAAAGATGTTATCTCATGGAATGAGATTAAAAAATCAGTAAGATTTTAATGAAATTTTTTCACTTATAATTTTATAACAAGTTAATTATAACATTCCATTAAGATGATTGAATGGGTCAAATCAGTTTCTCAACATTGTATTAGATTCAATGTTTTCAAGGGTATTCCAATTAATTTCAAAAGTTTCAAAATATTTCTAAAACTAAAAAGGAAACAAAGAAAAATATTGAAAAAAAGATACAAGAATTTGAAAGATAAAGACAAAACTTTGAAAAGTCATAAACTAAAGGCTCTAATCTATAAGGTTCTACCCCCCACACTTAAAATATTAATTTTATCAATTTATTCAAAAAAATATATCATGTGATAATATTTTAATTAGTATCATATAAAAATCTAATTGTTATAGAAAATAACAACCAAGTGGAAATAAGTGATAAAAAGGTTAAATGAGTGTGATATCCTCCACTGAATCCTGTGGAAGTTTCTTATAGAATTTATTTAGCATGTTCCCATTAAAAATGAATGGTTTCTACTCTCCTTCTTTCATAATATATAAAAAAATAATTGGATATACATGAATAAACTAAAATAGAGCTACCCATCTCTAATAATGTTTACATTGAATCAACTAGATTCTTGAGTTGTATAACACAATTTTGTCTCTAATATGAAAGTATTACAATTGGATGAACTTATTATGAGCCACTATTGTTATTTATTTATAAATTATTGAATCTTGAGAATCACTTTTTTAAATTTCTTCTAATTCTTGTAACTACAATATCCTCTCTTTCCCAACTCTACCTTGGTCTTGATTCATCCCTCTTATAGGATAGTATGACTAATACTCTAACTACAGGGGAAAGTGATAGATTTTCCCATAAATCAGCTTGTCCTATGTATTTATATGAGGGGTTTTTAGGATGTCTTATAATACCATAATGTTTCTTCCAACCATTGGATCTAATCCTTCCTGTTGGGTTTTACTGTCTTTTACAAAACTCTCGTGTTCTCTTCATTAGACTCTTCATCTTTAACATTGGTTTGTGGGTGATTGGTTATAAAAGTTTTATAATTCACTCTATACTTCTTTGGTAAATCCACCATTCTATAATTGTAAAAGTGAGTCCCTTGATTGATGTTGTATCTAGGAACACAAAACCTAAAAAATATGTTACCACTTTTAGAATCACACTCAACATGAGCATCATCCATTTTGGTGGATTTATCTTCCACCCATTTGGAGACATATTAAAATTCATGTAAAAGATAATATTTTCCAAATTACATGGGAAAATGGCCTATAAAATATATTCCCCAGTCTTTAAAATTTTCAAAAAACCTAACATATCTTCCATTCATTGCTTATATTTTTGAAATATTTCCAAAAACTGAAACTTCACTTTCCACCATGTGGAGTTACTCTTGTGGAATTATTTATATTACTAGTTTGTGTGATAGAGCCTCCACTTTAGTTTTTTTTGGGAACTCTAATAAAGTGATCAATAACCTGGATCTCAGCTCACTTCTTGTCTTTGACTTCTATGTTTAAATCCTAAAGTAGTAGCATCTTTATCTCATTCCAAGACTTAGCATCTTCCTTGTTCATAAAATATTTAAGGTCCACATGGTAAAAACAATAATTTTTTCACCAAGAAAATATGATATGAATTAGTCTAAATAAAACACTAATTTCAAAAGATCATTCTCAGTGGTTCTGTACTTTAACTAGGTAGCATATAAGGTTCCTCAGACATAGAAAATTACTTGTGGTATTCCCTATATTCTTTGAGAAAGGACTACTCCAACTGAATGGTTGGAAGTATCAAAAAGTAACTTGAATGAATGTTCCTAAATTGGTGTCAACATTACTGGTGGGGTTATGAATATCTTATTTACCTAATAAAAGTATTCCAAACACTCATAATTAAAATAAAAATTATCAACTTTCAAAATTAATCTAGGTATGGGAAAATAAATATCATAAAATCTATAATAAAACTTGGTGGAATCTGGTATGTCCTAAAAATAACATAACAGGTTTCTCTCAAGTTGAGTAAGGAAAAGAATTTATGTAACATCCCAGGTAAATAAAGAGTAAGACATATTTCATATTTATTAATATTTGTGAATTAAATATTAATTTTACTTTAATGGGGTTTCTATGTTCGATAGCGTACCCGATATGCAACAACGAGTTTCTTTGAAATCTTACGTTGCACAGTAATAATATAATATAATTATTTTAAATGGTAGTTAACTCATAGTCGTTTTATTGGGGATAATGAACAAAACTAACTAAAATATGATTATACATGTTTGTTAAATGTATTTACATTTCTCCTATAAAAATTTAGAGGCTTGAAATATGAATGAATCTAATTTTAAGCATAATTTATATTAAAAGGTTGATTTACCGAATTTTATTGGAAAACCCTCTTTAAATATAGTTTTGGTAATTTTTATATGTTCTATATGACCAGATAAAATCCTTCTTTAGAATGGAGACATCAAAATTTACTTTGTGTAAATGTTTTGGAATTTTTCCGATAAAGTTCATTTTTTAATGAATAGTGAAAATGTTGTATTTTAATTCAATACTGTGTTTTAATCTAATTTATTTATATGGTTATATTATATTTTTAATTGTTTTTAAAGTTAAATTAGAATATATTTTTACCATTTAATTCAATGTTGTTCATTCAAATTAATTTCACTTTGAAATTGGACATAAACAAATGTCAATCTTTTGATAGTTATTGTTTCTTAAAAAATGGTAATTGTTTTAACAACATGAATTAATTTTAAATTAATAAATGCAACTTTTATGTTTTTAATTTGGAAAAATATACATCATTTTTTAATTCATAACATCAAATATATCTTAGGGTGAATGTTTGGTATTTTTCAAAAAAAACTTCAATTTTTGATGAAAAGTGAAACCACTTAGTAGTAGTTAAAAAAACTGAATTTTTCATTTAATTAAAATTTTACCACTTCTTTGAATTGAATTTAGAAAATTCTACATACATCATTGTTATTAGTAGGTAAAATTTAGTTCAATAAGATGAACTAATTTTTAGTGAATAGTAACTTTTTACTTTTATTTTCCGCGATTAAAGATTAATATGGTAATTCAAGGTAAAAAAAGAATATTATAATAATCCAAAATTACCTTAAAACTTGTCCAACACTTATTGTATGAGTCATTTACGACCTTGGTAATCCTTGGGTCTATTTTGGGACCCCATTGAGCCACTTGGGAGTGATAATGACACTTTAGATTAATTAACATAAAGTAAATTCTAAAATGACAAAAACAAATATCTTTTAGTAAATTAATTGTTACAAGGGGTTATATAAATTATCTTTTCTTCTATAAATATTAATTGGAATGATAAAAATATTTCCTACATCATTCAATTTTTTTTATAATTTTTAGAAATCTAATAAATTAACTTATTTTTGACACAAAAATGATGCAGTGTTTACCTCATTAGTTAATCATTTAATTAAATATGATTATAAATTTTAAAATAATATCAAAAACATGTTCAAATATTATTTGATGATTTTATTTCGACCATAATGCATCTTATCTTCTCCTATAATGATTTTTGGACCTTTAGAAACTGAATATCAATATAAAATAAAATAATATTTTCACACTTTCCTAAAGAGCCCCTCCTCCCCCTTATAAAATGAGACCACTTATAACCAATTACTCACATCTCTAAATAGTTTAGTATCTTCCAAACTCTACCCAATTAAGATCCCTACATCCCTCTCCTCCTCATAGAATTCTTACCTTATGCATAAGGCACTTCAATATGTCCTTTTGGTTCAAACCAATGGAAGTTACCCAAATTAAAGGTAACGGTTTCTCTTAACTTCTTTTATTTTATTTTACTTATCCAACCCCTTAACACTTTTTATACATTTATTTTATAACAACACAATTATCCCCAATATATCGGGATGTTTTTATGAGATGTATTCAAACTAAACTTACACACACGTCCATCTAAGTGGTGAAGAACATATTGTTTCTGTGGATGGAAAACTAATGCCTCACGAGACGTGATTGTTTGATTATCTCCTACCACCTATAATGGTGACCATTAATATGAAACTATATTTATATATGATATATAATATGTTTATGTTTTCATCGTGATTCAATATTTTTCTTTTATAGCATACCTTAATGGTTTCCATTATGGGTAAACGCGATAATTTCATTTCAAGAAATGTAGACTACCGCCCCCTCAAAGTGATATGACTCGTTAATACAATATATGGGATGTATAAATGATGGATTTAATGATATTATATATGATATTGTACTGAAATTATAATATACCTATGTATAATTATGTTTTTATTCCATTAAAATAAGAAATAGGAATGAAAGTAGCATTCATGCGTACGTACGGCTTACCGTCTCCCTGAACGGTGCATTTCATTTCTTACCTCAAAATGATATGTACTGTTATAAATATATATATATAATTATATATATATATATAGGATATATATGATATATATGATATCTAAATACTGAATTTCATACTGGATATAATGGACTACTGACCACATTGACAACTTCTAAATATAAGGTGTTCATTTTTGACCCATGTACCAAATATCGACAAAACAAACATTATCAACTTGAATGATTACATAATGTTTATAACATGGTAATAAGTAATATAAAATGAATAATAAACTTTAAAAGGATCATAAGAAAGTAGAAATTAACTTTAGTTTATTATTTTGGAAATTAAAGAATGAACGGGTCAAGTTGGACACGTGGTAAGGTACTCCATCTCAATCTCCTTTCATTGAGGAATATTTAGTTTTGTACATGACTTTATTTTTTGTGGTTTATAAACCCCTTTGACTTTTCATTTCATTCAAAGTGAATCTTTTTATATGAAATGTTTTACTAAACAAAAAAAGGAATGTTTTTTAACGTAATTGGTGACAACGAAATTTCTATCGTCGTGAGTATTATTTGACCTTTGGCTTCCTTAACAAGCCATAATGTTTTTAAAAGGAAAAATAAATACAATATACTCTTTTTATGTATTTTTTTGAAAATGATTTTGAGAATGGATTTATTATTTCAATACCTTTAAATGATATTTTTTTATTTAAATGTGGAAATGGCATCTTTCCTTTATGCTTATGTTATGTGTTATGATCATGTTATAGTTCTTGAGCATTATTTATGTATATGGGTGGTTCCGTGATAAACCTAGGGCAGGTGAGCCCAAGATAGCTCTCCAATGCATTGGGTAACATGATGGAGGTAAATTTGAATGTTTCTCCTAATAGATTCAGGGAATATACTATGATGGGTATTCTAACGTAACTCCATATGTAGCTGAGATAGCTAAAATATATGTATGTTATGGATGCCACAAGTTACCTTTGTGATTTATGATTTCTATGTGTTATTCATAAAATTTTATTATTTCATGAGGTAAGTAAAAGAGTTCATTTTTTTTATGTATTTATGAAAAAATGTTTTCTTTATTTGTTTTATAACCCTAAATGTAATTTTTATGCTCATCCCAAGTTTTGAAATGTTTTCACCAGATTTAAAGATGAATAGGGTCAAGGATGGGATCACGGAAAATTCATGCTGTCTAAAACATGGAACTACACATAACTCTTTTTTTCAAGAGTTTTTGTTTTATGAAAAAAATGGAAACTGTGTAGAAGTTTCTACTTTGTAATCTTTTGAGATGTAATAGTTATGTCCTAATTCTCTAAAACTCTAAACCTAAAAAGATCCTCAATGTGAATTATTAATTTAATTCAATATTATATAATGTTTATGGCTGAGTCCTTATAGTTGGTATCAGAGGTCATTTTAGATAACTTTAGGAGTTAGGGTATTGTTAAATAAATATCCACAAAGTAATTTATGTTAATATTGAAATCATATAGAATTTATAGATTACTATGTTGCTTCGCCTAAGATATTTCTTTGTTCGGAATAGTTTTCCGTAGAGGAAACAGGGCAGCTATGTTGGGACGACATCAGGAGGAAGACAACCTTCCAAATCAGCAACCTGAGATGGTCCGAATTGGAACTGAACAGTTTGTTGCAGTGATGCCATAGCTGACTCAGGCTATAAATGGTGGTGGTATCCACGTACAAGACCTGCAAGATCAACCGTAGAGGAACATGTCAGTAGTGGAGCATTTCAGGATGCAACATCCCCCATCATTCAGAGGATCATCTGTCCATGTGCTAGCTGAAGGGTGGATTAAAGCACTAGATAAGATTTTTGATGTCATGTGGTGTTCATAACATCAAAAGGTTATTCTTGTTGTTTACCATTTTGAAGGTGAAGCTGATCAGTGGTGGTCAATGGTGAAAAATATCTGGGATAGTGAGGAGATTGATGCTCTTGATTGGGATGAATTCAAAGGAATGTTTCATGACAAATATTTTCCTAAGGTGGTCTGTCATAGAATGAAAAAACAATTCCTAGAGTTAAGGTAGTAGGATGACTCAGTGGATGCTTATGAAGAAAAATTCAATCAAATGTAAAGGTATTCTCCGAATTTCATACAAGATAATGATAGTAAAATCAACCACTTTTACTCAGGATTAAAGCCAAATAATCGAATGGATTTAGCTTCTCGTGAGTTGAAAAGTTATGAAAACCATTTTATTTGTGTGGAGAAGGTGGAAATGGAGTTTCCTGATGATCAGGTGTTCTTTTAAAAACAATAGAATAAGAGGTCGAGGTGGCAGGCGAATGGGAAGAACTCTTCAAAAAAGTCTGATGGTAAGAAACTTAAGTTTATAGTTTGTGAAAATTGTGGTAAAAACCATTATGGGGAATGTCTTTTGAATTTTGGTAAGTGCTACTGATGTGGTAAAATGGGACATAAGTCTCGTAATTGCACTGAAAAATATCAGGGTAATGGTAAGACAAAATATGATTTTCAGTTAGTAAAATGTTTTAAGTGAAATGAAATGGGTCATTATGGAAATGAGTGTCCAACAAAGAAATCAACTAAAGGAAAGAAGCCAGACTACAAGAAGAAAGGGGTGGTGAAATCCTTTGCAACTACTTCAGCATATGTTGGTCCATAAAATGATGTTGTATTAGGTACACTATTTGTTTGTTTAGATTTTTACAATGTGTTGTTTGATTTAGGGTCTACACACTCTTTCATTTCTGAGAAGTTTTCTATTAAATTGAGAATTCCATCTCAAGATATGAATATAGAACTTACGGTAAAAACACCTAGAGGAAATGTTGAGAAAAAAAAAGAAAACATAAGAACATTTATGTCCTTGTGTGAGGAAAGAATCTACCTGAAAACCTTATTGTTTTTTCTCTAGTAGAGTTTGATGTTATTTTGGGTATGGATTGGCTTTCTGTTTATCATGCTAAGATTGACTGTACATCTAAAGAGGTTTCTTTTCAGAAATATTTACAGTTTTTGTACAAGAATGAACCATTTCTTTTGATAACATATTAGGAAGATGAGAAGATAGTAAAATATAGAAATTAATTTTACCTTGCACATATTGTTGAAAATAAAGGAACTGTTCAGATTAATGATGTGCCAGTGGTAAATGTGTATCTTTATGTTTTTTCTGATGAGTTTCCTGATATTATACTTGATCGGGAAGTTGAATTTACTATTCACTTAGTTCTTCATGATAAGACAATTTCAAACCCCCATTATCAAAAGGATCAAATTGAAATTTTAGAGTTAAAGAAGAAATTTTATGAGTTATTAGATAAAGGTTTCATTTTACCTAGCACATCACCATGGGGCGACCCTGTATTTTTTGTTAAAAATAAAGATAGTTCAATGAGACTTTTCATTGATTATAGAGAATTTAATAACATCACTTTTAAGAATAAGAATCTTTTTCCTCATATCAATGATTTGTTTGATCAGCTCCCGGGAGATCAGTATTTTTCGAATATTGATTTGAGTACGGGGTACCATCAGTTGAAAGTGAAAGAAGAAAACATTTTGAATATCGTGGTTCGTACTAGATATGGAAATTATGAATTTGTAGTTATAATTTTTTATTTAACCAATGAACCTGTTGTATTCATGGATCTTATGAAGAGAATTTTCTGTGAGTTCTTGGATAACTTTGTGGTTCTGTTCATTGATGATATTTTGGTTTATTCCAAAATTAAAGAGGAACATGAAATTCATTTAAGGGTTGTCTTGAAAACCTTAAAATAAAATAAACTGTATGGGGAATTTAGCAAGTGTGAGTTTTGGTTGCAACAAATTTCTTTCCTTGGTCACATTGTTTCCAAAAATGGCATAACGGTTGATCCTGTTAAAACAAAAGTTGGTTAGGAATGGAAAAGACCCACAAATATAACCGAGATTCATAGTTTTCCTGGTTTGATAGGTTATTACTGGAGGTTTGTTGAAAATGTTTCACAGTTATCTAGTCCAATGACTAAGTTAACTCGAAAAGATGTTAAGTTCATGTGGACAAAAGAATGTGATGATTATTTCTAGGAATTCAAAAGAAGATTAGTGAATACTCCAGTTTTGGCACTGCCATCTAGAAATGGTGAGTTTGTTATCTAAATTGATTCTTTTTTGAAAGGAATTGGTTGTTTCCTAATGCCGAATGATCTGGTAATTGCTTATGCTTCACGTCAGTTGAAACCACATGAGTTAAATTACCCTAAACATGATTTGGAATTAGATGATGTTGTTTTTGTTTTAAAAATTTGGAGGCATCAATTGTATGACATAAAATGTGAAATATATACTGATCACAAAAGTTTAAAGTATATATTCACTCAAAAAGAATTGAACGTGAGACAGAGGAGATGGCTGGAACTAATCAAGGATTATGATTTCATGATACATTACCATCCGGGAAAATTAAATAAAGTGGCTAATTCTTTGAGTTGAAAAAAGTAATGATTCATTAACCATGTTACATTTGGAACAAGATCCTTTGGTTTTTGATTTGATAAACTTTGGAATAAAAGTTCTTGGTGCAGAAAATTATTCTGTTTTGTATCAGGTGTTAGTGAGATCATCTCTATTAGATAGAATAAAGCAAGCCCAGAAGAAAGACAGTGAGTTACAGAAAAAGGTAGATTTGGTTCAGAAGGTTAATTTTCCTGAATTTAACATTGATAATGATTGTGTTTTGATATTTTGAAAGAGATTATGTGTGCCTTGTGACTCACAGTTGAAGAATGAGTTGTTATGTGAAGCTCATAGTTCCCCGTTTTTAGTTCATCATGGTTGTACTAAGATGTACAGAGATCTTCGTGAGTATTACTGGTGGGATGGAATGAAAAGAGATATTGTTGATTTTACTATGAAGTGTTTTAATTGTCAGCAGGTTAAAGCATAGTGGCATTTATAGAAAGGGATGCTTCAGCCTTTACCGGTGCTAGACTCAAAATGGGAAAATATATCCATGGACTTCGTTGTGGGATTACTGAATACATCTCAAGGTAATAATGCAATCTGATTTATTGTTAATCGATTGACTAAATCTACTCATTTCCTTACTATTCGAGATATATTGTCTCTAGATCAACTTTCTCGGTTGTATTTTAAAGAGATAGCCAGGTTGCATGGAGTTCCCCTCTCCATTGTATCGGATTGTGATCCCAGGTTTACTTCTAACTTTTGGAAAGGACTTCATAAGTCGTTGGGTGTTGAATTAAATTTTAGTATAGCTTTTCACCCTCAATCATATGGGAAATCAAAACGAACAATTCAGTCATTGGAGGATATGTTACGTGCTTGCTCGATAGATTATCAGGGAAGATGGGACCAACATCTTTCTTCGGTTGAATTTTCATATAATAACAATTTTCATTCCAGTGTACAGATGGATCCATTTGAGGAATTATATAGAAATAATTATTGAACTCCAGCTTTTTGGGATGAAGTAGGTGAAAGGACGCTGATGGGACTAGAATTGGTAGAAGATATGGCAGAGAAAGTTCAGTAGATTCAGAAGCACATGAGAACAGCTCATAGCATACAGAAAAGTTATTCAGATAACCAGAGGAAGGATCTTTCTTTTGAGGTAGGTGATCATTTCTTTCTCAAAGTTTCTCTATGGAAAAGTGTGATGTGTTTTGGTAATAAGGGAATGTTGAGTCCGAGGTTCATTGGACCTTATAAAATTCTAGAGAAAGTTGGATCAGTTGCATACATAGTGGCTTTACCTCTAAGTTTATCCCAGGTATACAATGTTTTTCATATTTAAATGTTGAGAATGTATATTCCAGATCCATCTCATGTTTTGAGCCCAGAGGTAGTTCAGTTGGAAGAGAATATCTCTTATAAAGAACACCAAGTTCAGATTCTTGACCGTAGAGAGAAAGTGTTGTGGAATAAAGTAATTCACCAAGTAAATGTTTTTTTGGAAAAACCATATGGTTGAATAGGCAATGTGGGAATCTGAAAATGCTATCAGGGATAAATACCCCCACTTATTTTGATAAGTAAAATTGTGAGAATGCAATTCCCAAAATGGGGTATGAATGTAACATACCAGGTAAATAAAGAAAAATACATATTTCATATTTGTTAATATTTGTGAATTAAATATTAATTTTACTTTAAATTAGTTTCTATGTTCAATAGCGTACCTGATACGCAACAACGAGTTTCTTTGAAATCTTACGTTGCACACTAATAATATAATATTATTATTTTAAATGGTAGTTAACTCCTAACCGTTGTATTGGTGAGAATGAACAAAACTAACTAAAATATGATTATACATGTTTTTTAAATGTATTTACATTTATCCAATAAAAATTTAGAGGCTTAAAATATGAATGAATCTAATTTTAAGCATAATTTATATTAAAAGGTCGATTTACTGCATTTTAATGGAGAACCCTCTTTAAATATAGTTTTGGTCATTTTTATATGTTTTATATGACCAAATTAAATTATTCTTTATAATGGGGACATCAAAATTTACTTTGTGTAAATTTTTTGAAATTTTTCTGATAAAGTTCATTTTTTAATGAATAGTGAAAATACTGTATTTTAATTCAATACTGCGTTTTAATCTAATTTATTTATATGGTTAGATTATCTTTTTAATTGGTTTTAAAGTTTAATTATAATATATTTTAAACATTTAATCCAATGTTGTTCATTGGAATTAATTTTACTTTGAAATTGTACATAAACAAGTGTCAATTGTTTGATAGTTATTGTTTCTTAAAAACACGCTAATTGTTTTAACAACGTGAATTAATTTTAAATTAACTGATGCCACTTCTATATTTTGAATTTGAAAAAATAGACTTCATTTTTGAATTCTTAACATCAAATATATCTTAGGGTGAAATTTTGGTATTTTTCTAAAAAACATCAATTTTTGATGAATAGTGAAGCCACTTAGTAGTAGTTAAAAAATTTGACTTTTTCATTTAAATAAAATTTTACCACTTCTGTGAATTGAATTTAGAAAATTTGACCTACATGGTTGTTATTAGTAAGTAAAATTTAGTTCAATAAGATGAAAATAATTTTTGGTGAATAGTAACTTTTTAATTTTATTTACCGCGATTAAAGGTTAATAGGGTAATTCAAGGTAAAAAATAATATTATAATAATCCAAAATTACCTTAACACTTGTCCAAAACTTATTGGTTGAGCCATTTACGACCCTGGTCATCATTGGGTCGATTTTGGGACCCAATTGAGCCACATGGAAGTGATAATGAAACATTAGATTAATTAACATAAAGTAAAGGCCAAAATGACAAAAACAAATATCTTTTAATAAATTAATTTTTACAAGGTGTTATATAAATTATCATTTCGACTATAAATATTAATTGGAAATATAAAAGGATTTCCTAAATCATGGTATTTTTTTATAATTTTTATACACCGAATAAATTAACTTATTTAGGACACAAAAATGATGTAGTGTTTACCTCATTAATAAATCATTTAATTAAATTAGATTACAAATAATAAAATAATATCCAAAACATTTTCAATTCTTATTAGATGATTTTATTTCGACCATGAGTCATCTTATATTCACCTATAACGATTTTTGTACCTTTAGAAACGGAATATCATTATATAATAAAATAATATTTTCACACTTTCCTAAAGAGCCCCCCCCCCTTATAAAATGAGACCACTTATAAACAATTACTCAAATCTCTAAATACTTTATACTCATCAAAAATCTACCCAATTAATCTCCCTAAATACCTATCCTCCTCATTGAAGCCTTACCTTAGGCATAAGGCACTTCATGAAGTCCTTTTTGTTCAAACCAATGGAAGTTACCCAGATTAAAGGTAACAGTTTCTCTTAACTTCTTTTATTTTATTTTACTTATCCAACCCCTTAACACTTTTTATACCTTTATTTTATAACAAAACCAGTATCCTAAATATACTAGGATGTTGTTATGAGAATTATTCAAACTACACTTAAACACACCTCCACCTAAGTGGTGAAGAACATACTGTTTCTATGGATGGAAAACTAACGCCTCATGAGACGATGATTGTTTGATTATCTCCTACCGCCTATCATGGTGTCCATTAAGATGAAACTATATTTATATATGATAAATATTATGTTTATTTTTTCTTCATGCTTCTGTATTTTTCTTTTATTTCATACCTTAATGGTTTCCATTATGGGTAAACGCGATAATTTCATTTGAAGAAGTGCGGACTACCACCCCCTCAAAGTGATATGACTCATTAATACCATATTTGGGATTTATAAAGGATGGATTTAATGATATTATATATGATATTATACTGGAATCATAATATAACTATGTATAATTATGTTTTTATTCCATTAAAATAAGAAATAGAATTGAAAGTAGCGTTCATGCGTATGTACGGCTTACGGTCTCTATGAACGGTGCATTTCATTTCTTACCTCAAAATGATATATACTGTTATAAATATATATATATATATATACTGGATATATATGATATATTTTATATCTAAATAATTAATTTCATACTGGATATAATGGACTATTCACCACATTGACAACTTGTAAATATAAGGTGTTTATTTTTTACTCACGTACCAAATATCGACAAAACAAAAATTATCAACTTGAATGATTACATAATGTTTATAACATGGTAATAAGTGATATAAAATGAATAATAAACTTGAAAAATGTTCTTAAGAAAGTAGAAATTAACTTTAGTTTATTATTTAGGATATTAAAGAATGAAAAGATCAAGTCGGGCGCGAGGTAAGAGACTTCGTCTCAATCTCCTTTCATTGAGTAATATTTAGTTTTATACACGACTTTATTTTATATGGTGTATAAACCACATTTGAATTTTCATTTCATTCAAAGTGAATCTTTTTATATGAACCATTTTACTAAACAACAAAAAAGAATGTTTTTTTTCGTAATTGGTGACAATGACCTTTCCACCGCCGCGAGTATTATTTGATATTTGGCTTCCTTAACAAGTTGTAATGTTTTTAAAAGGAAAAATAAATAACATATACTCTTTTTATGTATTTTTTTATTGAATATGATTTTGAGAATGGATTTATTATTTCAATACCTTTAAATGATATTTTGTTATTGCATTGTGGATATTTTATCTTTCCTTTATGCTAATGTTATGTGTTATAATCATGTTATTATTATTGAGAATTATTTATGTATATGGGTGGTTCCATGATAAACCTTGGGAAGGTGAGCCCGAGATAGCTCTCCAATTCATTTGTTAAAGTGATGGAGGTAAATGTGAATGTTTCTCCTAAGATATTTAGGGAATATATTGTGATGGGTATTCCAAAGTAACTTGCTATGTAGCTGAGATAGCTACAATATAAGTATGTTTTGGATGCCACAAGTTACCTTTATGATTTATTATTTCTATGTGTTATTCATGAAAAATTATTATTTCATGAGGTAAGTAAAAGAGTTCATGTTTTGTATGTATTTATGAAAACATGTTTTCTTTCTTTTTTTTATAACCCTCACTGAGCTTTATATGCTCATCCCATGTTTTGAAATGTTTTCACAGGACTTAAAGATGAATAGGGTCAAGGATGGGATCAAGGAAAAGTCATGTTGTCTAAAACATGGAACTGGACATGACTCTTTTTTTCAAGATTTTTTGTTTTATGAAGAAAAATGGAAACTATGTAGAAGTGTCTACTTTTTAATATTTTTAGATGTAATAGTTATTTCCTAATTCTCTAAAACACTAAACCTAAAAATATCCTCAATGTGAATTGTTAATTTAATTCAATATTATGTAATGTTTATGGATGAGTCCTTATAATTGGTATCATAGGTCAGTTTGGATAACTTTAGGAGTTAGCGTATTGTTAAATTAATATCCATAAAGTAATTTATGTTAATATTGAAATCATATAGCATTTACAGATTACTATGTTGCTTCGCCTAAGATATTTCTTTGTTCGGAAGGGTTTTCCACAGAGGAAACAAGGCAGCTATGTTGGGACGACATCATGAGGAAGACAATCTTCCAAATCAGCAACCTGATATGGTCGGAATTGGAACTGAACAGTTTGTTGCAGTGATGGAACAGCTGAATCAGGCTATAAATGGTGGTGGTATCCATGTACGAGATCTGCCAGATCAACCGTAGAGGAACATGTCAGTATTAGAGCATTTCATGAGGCAACATCCCCCATCATTCAGAGGATCATCTGTCCCTGTGCTAGCTGAAGGGTGGATCAAAGAACTAGAGAAGTTTTTTGTTGTCATGGGGTGTTCAGAACATCATAAGGTTAGTCTTGTTGTTTACCATTTTGAAGGTGAAGCTGTTCAGTGGTGGTCGATGGTGAAAAAAATCTAGGATAGTGAGGAGATTGTTTCTCTTGATTAGGATGAATTCAAAGGAATTTTTCATGAGAAATATTTTCCTAAGGTGGTTTGTCTTAGAATGGAAAAACAATTCCTGGAGTTGAGGCAGGAGGATGACTCATTGGATGCTTATGAAGAAAAATTCAATAGAATGGAAAGGTATTATCCAAATTTCATACAAGATATTGATAGTAAAATCAACCACTTTTACTTAGGATTAAAGACAATGTATAGAAGGGATTTATCTTCTCGTGAGTTGAAAAGTTATGAAAAACTTTTTCTTTGTGTGGAGAAGGTGGAAATGGAGTTTGTTGATGATCAGGTGTTCTTTTAAAAACAACAGAATAAGAGGTCGAGGTGGCAGGTGAAAGGGAAGAACTCTTCAAAAAAGTATGATGGTAAGAAACTTAACTTTATAGTTTGTGAAAATTGTGGTAAAAACCATTCTGGGGAATGTATTTTGAATTCTAGTAAGTTCTACTGATGTGGTAAAATGGGACATAAGTCTCATAATTGCACTGAAAAATATCAGGGTATTGGTAAGAAAAAATATGATTTACAATCATTAAAATGTTTTAAGTTCAATTAAATGGGTCATTATGAAAATGAGTGTCCAACAAAGAAATCAACTGAAGGAAAGAAGCCAGACTACAAGCAGAAAGGGGTGGTGAAATCCTTTGCAACTACTTCAGCAGATGTTGGTCCATAAAATGATGTTGTATCAGGTACACTGTTTGTTTGTTCAGATTTTTTCAATGTGTTGTTTGATTCAGGGTCTACACACTCTTTCATTTCTGAGAAGTTTTCTATAAAATTGTGAATTCCATCTCAAGATATGAATATATAACTTAAGGTAAAAACACCTAGAGGAAATTTTGAGACAAAAAATAAAACATAAGAACATTCATGTCCTTGTGTGCGGAAATAATCTACCTGCAAACCTTATTGTTTTTCCTCTAGTAGAGCTTGATGTTATTTTGGGTATGGATTGGCTTTCTGTTTATCATGCTAAGATTGACTGTAGATCTAAAGAGGTTTCTTTTCAGAAATATTTACAGTTTGTGTACAAGAATGAACCCTTTCTTTTGAAAACATATTAGGAAGATGATAAGCTAATAAAATATGGAAATGTATGTTATCTTGCACATATTATTGAAAATAAAGGAACTGTTCAGATTAATGATGTGCCAGTGGTAAATGAGTATCTTTATATTTTTTCTGATGAGTTTCTTGGTATTATACTTTATTGGGAAGTTCAATTTACTGTTGACTTAGTTCTTCATGATAGGACAATTTCAAAACCCCCTTATCGAAAGGCTAAAATTGAACTTCTAGAGTTAAAGAAGCAATTGCAGGAGTTATTAGATAAAGGTTTCATTCGACCTAGCACGTCACCATGGGGTGCTCATGTATTTTTTGTTAAAAAGATAGATGGTTCAATGAGACTTTGCATTGATTATAGAGAATTGAATAACATCACTTTTAAGAATAAGAATCTTTTGCCTCATATCGATGATTTGTTTGATCAGCTCTCGGGAGATCAGTATTTTTCGAATATTGATTTAAGTACGCGGTACCATCAGTTGAAAGTGAAAGAAGAAAACATTTTGAAGATCAGGGTTCGTACTAGATATGGCAATTATTAATTTGTAGTTATACCTTTTTATTTAACCAATGCACCAGTTGTATTCATGAATCTTATGAAGAGAATTTTCTGTGAGTTCTTGGATAAGTTTTTGGTTGTGTTCATTGATGATATTTTGGTTTATTCCAAAAGTAAATAGGAACATGAAATTCATGTAAGGGTTTTCTTGAAAACCTTAAAAGAAAATAAACTGTATGGGGAATTTATCAAGTGTGAGTTTTGGTTGCAAAAAAATTCTTTCCTTGGTCACATTGTTTCAAAAAATGGCATAACGGTTGATCCTGTTAAAACAAAAGTTGTTTAAGAATGGACAAGACCCACAAATATAACTGAAATTCATAGTTTTCTTGGTTTGGTAGGTTATTACTGGAGGTTTTTTGAAAATGTTTCACAGTTATCTAGTCCAATGACTAAGTTAACTCGAAAAGGTGTTAAGTTCATCTGGACGAAAGAATGTGATGATTGTTTCTAGGAATTCAAAATAAGATTAGTTAATGATCCATTTTTGGAACTTCCATCCAGAAAGGGTGAGTTAGTTATCTAAATTGATTCTTTGTTGAAAGGAATTGGTTGTTTCCTAATGCCGAATGATTAGGTAATTGCTTATGCTTCACATCAGTCGAAACCACATGAGTTAAATTACCCTAAACATGATTTGGAATTAGCTATTGTTTTTTTTGTTTTAAAAATTTGGAGGCATCCTTTGTATGGCGTAAAATTTGAAATATATACTGATTGAAAAATTTTAAAGTATATATTCACTCAAAAAGAATTGAACATGAGACAGAGGAGATGGCTGGAATTAATCAAGGATTATGATTGCACGATCCATTACCATCCGGGAAAATTAAATAATTTGGCTAATTCTTTGAATCGAAAAAGTAATGCTTCATTAACCATGTTACATTTGGAAGAAGATCCTTTGGTTTTTGATTTGATAAACTTTGGAATAGAAGTTGTTGGTGCAGAAAATTATTCCGTTTTGTATCAGGTGTTAGTGAGATCATCTCTATCAGATAGAATAATGAAAGCACAAAAAGAAGATAGTGAGTTACAGAAAAAGGTAGATTTGGTTCAGAAGGGTAATTTGCCTGAATTTAACATTGATAATGATTGTGTTTTGAGATTTCAAAAGAGATTATGTGTGCCTTGTGACTCACAGTTGAAGAATGAGTTGTCATGTGAAGCTCATAGTTCCCCGTTTTTAGTTTATCCTGGCAGTACTAAGATGTACAGAGATCTTCATGAGTATTACTGGTGGGATGGAATGAAAAGAGATATTGTTGATTTTACTGTGAAGTGTTTTAATTGTCATCAGGTTAAAGAAGAGTGGCAGTTACCGAAAGGGATGCTTCAGCCTTTACCGGTGCCAGACTCGAAATGGGAAAATATATCCATGGACTTCATTGTAGGATTACAGAATACATCTCAAGGTAATAATGCAATCTGGGTTATGGTTGATCGATTGACTAAATCTACTCATTTCCTTCCTATTAGAGATATATTGTCTCTAGATAAACTTTCTTGATTGTATTTTAAAGAGATAGTCAGGTTGCATGGAGTTCCCCTCTCCATTATATCTGATCGTGATCCCAGGTTTACTTCTAACTTTTGGAAAGGACATCAGAAGTCATTGGGTGATGAATTAAATTTTAGTACAGCTTTTCATCCTCAATAAGATAGTAAATCAGAACAAACAATTCAGACATTGGAGGATATGTTACGTGTTTGATCGATGCATTATCAGGGAAGATTGGACCAACATCTTTCTTCGGTTGAAGAATGAGTTGTTATGTGAAGCTCATAGTTCCCCGTTTTTAGTTTATCCTGGAAGTACTAAGACGTACAAAGATCTTCATGAGTATTACTGGTGGGATGGAATGAAAAGAGATATTGTTGATTTTATAGTGAAGTGTTTTAATTGTTAGCAGGTTAAAGCAGAGTGGCAGTTACCAAAAGGGATGCTTCAGCCTTTACCGGTGCCAGACTCGAAATGGGAAAATATATCCATGGACTTCATTGTGGGATTACTGAATACATCTCAAGGTAATAATGCAATCAGGGTTATTGTTGATCGATTGACTAAATCTACTCATTTCCTTCTGATTCGAGATATATTGTCTCTAGATCAACTTTCTCGGTTGCATTTTAAGGAGATAGTCAGGTTTCATGGAGTTCCCCTCTCCATTGTATCTGATCGTGATCCCAGGTTTACTTATAACTTTTGGAAAGGACTTTAGAAGTCGTTGGGTGCTGAATTAAATTTTAGTACAAATTTTCATCCTCAATCAGAAGGAAATTAGAACGAACAATTCAGACATTGGAGGATATGTTACGTTCTTTCTCGATGGATTATCAGGGAATATGGGACCAACATCTTTTTTCGGTTGAATTTTCATATAATAACAATTTTCATTCCAGTGTACAGATGGCTCCATTTGAGGCATTATATAGAAAGCATTATTGAACTCCCGCTTTTTTGGGATGAATTAGGTGAAAGGAAGCTGATGGGACTAGAATTGGTAGAAGATATGGTAGAGAAAGTTCAGTTGATTCAGAAGCACATGAGAACAACTCATAGCAGACAGAAAATTTATGCAAATAACCAGAGGAAGGATCTTTCTTTTGAGGTAGGTGATCATGTCTTTCTCAAAGATTCTCTATCGAAAAGTGTGATGTGTTTTGGTAATAAGGGAATGCTGAGTCCGAGGTTCATTGGACCTTATGAAATTCTAGAGAAAGTTGGATCAATTGCGTACATAGTGGCTTAACCTCCAAGTTTATCCCAGGTACATAATGTTTTTCATATTTTAATGTTGAGAATGTATATTCCAGATCCATCTCATGTTTTGAGCCTAGAGGTATTTCAGTTGGAAGAGAATCTCTCTTATAAAGAACAACAAGTTCAGATTCTTGACCGTAGAGAGAAAGTGTTGTAGAATAAGGTAATTCACCAAGTAAATGTTTTTTGTAAATACCATATGGTTGAAGAGGCAATGTGGGAATCTGAAAATGCTATGAGGGATAAATACCCCAAATTATTTTGATAAGTAAAATTGCAAGAACGCAATTCCCAAAAGGGGGTAAGGATATAACATATCAGGTAAATAAATAATAAGACATATTTCATATTTGTTAATATTTTTGAATTAAATATTCATTTCACATTAAATGGGTTTCTATGTTCGATAGCGTACCCGATACGCAACAACGGGTTTCGTTGAAATCTTACGTTGCACACTAATAATATAATATCATTATTTTAAATGGTAGTTAACTCCTAACTGTTGTATTGGTGATAATGAACAAAACTAACTAAAATATGACTATACATGATTTTTAAATTTATTTACATTTATCCAATAAAATGTTAGAGGCTTAAAATATGAATGAATCTAATTTTAAGCATAATTTATATTAAAAGGTCAATTTACCGCATTTTAATGGAGAACCCTATTTAAATATAGTTTTGGTCATTTTTATATGTTCTATATGACCAAATTAAATCCTTCATTAGAATGGGGACATCAAAATTCACTTTGTGTAAATTTTTGAAATTTTTTCCAATAAAGTTCATTTTTTAATGATTAGTGAAAATATTGTATTTTAATTCAATATTGCGTTTTAATCTAATTTATTTATATGGTTAGATTATATTTTTAATTGGTTTTAAAGTTTAATTATAATATATTTTAACCATTTAATCCAATTTTTGTTAATTGGAATTAATTTTAATTCGAAATTGGACATAAACAAGTGTCAATCTTTTGATAGTTATTGTTTCTTAAAAACACACTAATTGTTTTAACAACGGGAATTAATTTAAAATTAATTAGTGCCACTTACAAATTTTGAATTTGGAAAAATAGACATCATTTTTGAATTCTTAACATCAAATATATCTTAGGGTGAAATTTTGGTATTTTTCTAAAAAACATCAATTTTTGATGAATAGTGAAGCAACTTAGTAGTTGTTAAAAAAATTGACTTTTTCATTTAAATAAAATTTTACCACTTATGTGAATTGAATTTAGAAAATTAGACATAAATGGTTGCTATTAGTAAGTAAAATTTAGTTCAGTAAAATGAAAATAATTTTTGGTGAATAGTAACTTTTTAATTTTATTTACCGCGATTAAAGGTTAATAGGGTAATTCAAGGTAAAAAAGAATATTATAATAATACAAAATTAGCTTAACACTTTTATAAAACTTATTTTATGAGCCATTTACTACCCTGGGCATCCTTGGGTCAATTTTGGGACCCAATTGAGCCACATGGAAGTGATAATGAAACATTCGATTAATTAACATAAAGTAAAGGCCAAAGTAACAAAAACAAATATCTTTTTGTAAATTAATTTTTACAAGGGGTTATATAAATTATATTTTCGACTATAAATATTAATTGGAAAGATAAAAAGATTTCCTACATCATGGTATTTTTTTATAATTTTTATACATCTAATTAGTTAACTTATTTATGACACAAAAATGATGTAGTGTTTACCTCAATAATAAATCATTTAATTAAATAAGATTATAAATATTAAAATAACATCCAAAACATTTACAATTCTTATTGGATTATTTTATTTCGACCATGAGTCATCTTATATTCTCCTATAATGTTTTTCGGACCTTTAGAAACCGAATATCATTATATAATAAAATAATATTTTCACACTTTCCTAAAGAGCCCCTCCTCCCCCTTATAAAATGAGACCACTTATAACCAATTACTCACATCTCTAAATACTTTATAATCATCCAAACTCTACCCAATTAAGCTACCTAAATCTCTATCCTCCTCATAGAAGCCTTACCTTAGGCATAAGGCACTTCAATAAGTCCTTTTGGTTCAAACCAATGGAAGTTACCCAAATTAAAGGTAACGGTTTCTCTTAACTTATTTTATTTTATTTTACTTCACCAACCCATTAACACTTTTTATACCTTTATTTTATAACAAAACCAGTATCCTAAATATACTAGGATGTTGTTATGAGAATTATTCAAACTACACTTACACACACCTCTACCTAAGTGGTGAAGAATATACTGTTTCTGTGGATGGAAAACTAACACCTCATGAGACGATGATTGTTTGATTATCTCCTACCGCATATCATGGTAGCCATTAAGATGAAACTATATTTATATATGATATATATTATGTTTATTTTTTCTTCATGCTTCTGTATTTTCCTTTTATTTCATACCTTAATGGTTTCTATTATGGGTAAACGCGATAATTTCTTTTGAAGAAGTGCGGACTACCGCCCCCTCAAAGTGATATGACTCGTTAATACCATATTTGGGATGTATAAAGGATATATTTAATGATATTATATATGATATTGTACTGTAATCATGATATAACTATGTATAATTATGTTTTTATTCCATTAAAATAAGAAATAGAAATGAAAGTAGCGTTCATGCGTACGTACGGCTTACCGTCTCTATGAACGGTGAATTTCATTTCTTACCTCAAAATGATATGTACTGTTATAAATATATATATATATATATACTAGATATATATGATATATTTGATATCTAAATAATGAATTTCATACTAGATACAATGGACTATTGACCACATTGACAACTTGTAAATATAAGGTGTTCATTTTTTACTCATATACCAAATATCGATAAAAAGAACATTATCAACTTGAATGATTACATAATGTTTATAACATAGTAATAAGTGATATAAAATGAATAATAAACTTGAAAAAGGTTCTTAAGAAAGTATAAATTAACTTTAGTTTATTTTTAGGATATTAAATAATGAACGGATTAAGTCGGACGCGAGGTAAGAGAATTCGTCTCAATCTCCTTTCATTGAGGAATATTTAGTTTTATACACGACTTTATTTTATATGGTGTATAAACCCCATTTGACTTTTCATTTCATTCAATGTGAATCTTATTATACGAACCATTTTACTAAACAACAAAAAGGAATGTTTTTTTAACGTAATTGGTGACAACGACCTTTCCACCACCGCGAGTATTATTTGATCTTTGACTTCCTTAACAAGTCGTAATGTTTCTAAAAGGAAAAATAAATACCATATACTATTTTTATGTATTTTGGTATTGAATATGATTTTTAGAATGGATTTATTATTTCAAGACCTCTAAATGATATTTTTTTATTTCAATGTGGAAATTTTATCTTTCCTTTATGCTTATGTTATGTGTTATGATCATATTATTGTTATTGAGAATTATTTATGTATATGGGTGCTTCCGTGATAAACCTAGGGCAGGTGAGCTCGAGATAGCTCTCCAATGCATTGGGTAAAGTGAAGAAGGTAAATGTGAATGTTTCTCCTAATAGATTTAGGGAATATACTATGATGGGTATTCCAAAGTGACTCTCTATGTAGCTGAGATAGCTACAATATAAGTATTTCATGGATGCCACAAGTTACCTTTATGATTTATGATTTATGATTTCTATGTGTTATTTATAAAAATTTATTATTTCATGAGGTAAGTAAAAGAGTTCATGTTTTGTATGTATTTATGAAAAAATGTTTTCTTTCTTTTTTTATAACCCTTACTGAGCTTTTTATGCTCATACCATGTTTTGAAATGTTTTCACATGACATAAAGGTGAATAGGGCCAAGGATGGGATCAAGGAAAAGTCATGTTGTCTAAAACATGGAACTGGACATGACTCTTTTTTTCAAGAGTTTTTGTTTTATGAAAAAAATGGAAACTGTGTAGAAGTGTCTACTTTGTAATATTTTAAGATGTAATAGTTATGTCCTAATTCGCTAAAACTCTAAACCTAAAAAGATCCTCAATGTGAATTGTTAATTTAATTCAATATTATGTAGTGTTTATGGATGAGTCCTTATAATTGGTATCAGAGGTCAGTTTGGATAACTTTAGGAGTTAGCGTATTGTTACTGCAAACGTTATTATTTTTCCTCTAGTAGAGATTGATGTTATTTTGGGTATGGATTGGCTTTCTGTTTATCATGCTAAGATTGAATGTAGAGATAAAGAGGTTTCTTTTCATAAATATTTATAGTTTGTGTAAAAGAATGAACCCTTTATTTTGATAACATATCAAGAAGCTAAGAAACTAGTAAAATAGTTAAATAAATGTTACCTTGCACATATTGTTGAAAATAAAGGAACTGTTCAGATTAATGATGTAACAGTGGTAAATGAGTATCTTGATGTTTTTACTGATGAGTTTCCTGGTATTATACCTGACTGGGAAGTTGAATTTACTGTTGACTTAGTTCCTCATGATAAGACAATTTAAAAACCCCCATATCGAAAGGCTCAAATTGAACTTTTAGAGTCAAAGAAGCAATTGCAGGAGTTATTAGATAAAGGTTTCATTAGACCTAGCACATCACCATGGGCTGCTCCTCTATTTTTTTTAAAAAGAAAGACGGTTAAATGATACTTTGAATTGATTATTGAGCATTTAATAACATCACTTTTAAGAATAAGAATCTTTTTCCTCATATCGATGATTTGTTTGATCAGCTCCTGGGAGCTCAGTATTTTTCGAATATTGATTTGAGTATGAGGTACCATCAGTTTAAAGTGAAAGAATCAGACATTTTGAAGATCGTGTTTTGTACTAGATATGGAAATTATGAATTTGTACTTATGCCTTTTTGTTTAACCAATGCACCTGTTGTATTCATGGATCTTATTAATATAATTTTCTGTGAGTTCTTGGATAAGTTTTTGGTTGTGTTCATTGATGATATTTTGGTTTATTCCAAAATTAAAGAGAAACAAGAAATTCATTTAAGGGTTGTCTTGAAAACATTAAAATAAAATAAACTGTATGGGAAATTTAGCAAGTGTGAGTTTTGGTTGCAAAAAAATTCTTTCCTTGGTCACATTGTTTCAAAAAAAGGCATAACGGTTGATCCTGTTAAAAAAAAGTTGTTTAGGAATGTACAAGACCCACAAATATAATCGAGATTCATAGTTTTCTTTTTTAGGTAGGTTATTACTGGAGGTTTGTTGGAAATGTTTCACGGTTATCTATTCCAATGACTATGTTAACTCAAAAAAGGTGTTAAGTTCATCTAGACAAAAGAATGTGATGATTGTTTCCAGGAATTAAAAAGAAGATTAGTGAATACTCCCATTTTGGCACTGCCATCCAGAAATGGTGAGTTTGTTATCTACATTGATGCTTTTTTGAAAGGACATGGTTGTGTCCTAATGTAGAATGATCAGGTAATTGCTTATGATTCACATCAGTTGAAACCACATGAGTTAAATTACCCTACACATGATTTGGAAATAGCAGCTGTTGTTTTTGTTTTAAAAATTTGGCGGAATCATTTGTATGGAGTAAAATGTGAAATATATTCTGATCAAAAAAGTTTAAAGTATATATTCACTCAAAAATAATTGAAGATTAGACAGAAGAGATGGCTGGAAGTAGTCAAGGATTTTTATTGCACGATACATTACAATCCGGGAAAAGTAAATAAAGTGGCTGATTCTTTGAGTCAAAAAATTAATTCTTCTTTTACCATGTTACGTTTAGAACAAGATACTTTGGTTTTTGATTGGATAAAATTTGTAATAGAAGTTTTTGGTGATGAAAATTATTCTATTTTGTATCAGGTGTTAGTGTGATCATCTCTATCAGATAGAATAAATCAAGCAGAAAAGGAATATAGTGAGTTACAGAATGAGGTAGAGTTGGTTCAGAAGGGTAAGTTTCCTGAATTTAACATTGATAATGATTGTGTTTTGAGATTTGTAAAGAGATTATGTGATCCTTGTGATTCACAGAAGAAGAATGAGTTGTTATGTGAAGCTCATAGTTCCCTGTTTTCAGTTCATCCTGGCAGTACTAAGATATACAGAGATCTTCGTAAGTATTACTGGTGGGATGGAATGAAAAGAGATATTTCTGATTTTACTGTGAAGTGTTTGACTTGTCAGTAGGTTAAAGCAGAGTGGTAGTTACTGAAAGGGATGATTCAGCCTTTACCAGTGCCAGACTGGAAATGGGAAAATATATCCATGGACTTTGTTGTGGGATTACCGAATACATCTCAAGGTAATAATGCAATCTCAGTTATTGTTGATCGATTGACTAAATCTACTCATTTCCTTCCTATTCGAGATATATTGTATCTATATCAACTTTCTCAGTTGTATTTTAAAGAGATAGTCAGGTTGCATGGAGTTCCCCTCTCCATTGTATCTGATCGTGATCCCAGGTTTACTTCTAACTTTTGGAAAGGCCTTCAGAAGTCATTGGGTACTAAATTAAATTTTATTACAGCTTTTCATCCTCAATCAGATGGGAAATCAGAACGAACAATTCATACATTGAAGGATATGTTATGTACTTTCTCAATGGATTATCAGGGAAGTTGGGACCAACATATTTATTCGGTTGATATTTCATATAATAACAGTTTTCATTCCAGTATACAGATGTCTCCATTTAAGGTAGTATATGGAAAGCATTATTGAACTCTAAATTTTTGGTATGAAGTATGTGAAAGGAAGATGATGGGACTAGAATTGGTAGAAGAGATGGCAGAGAAATTTTACTTGATTCATAAGCACATGAGAACAGCTTAGAGCAGACAAAAAAGTTATAAAGATAACCAGAGTAAGGATCTTTCTTTTGAGGTAGGTGATAATGTCTTTCTCAAAGTTTCTCCATGGAAAAGTGTGATGCATTTTGGTAAGAAGGGAAAGTTGAGTCTGAGGTTCATTGGACCATATGAAATTCTTGAGAATGTTGGATCAGTTGCGTACATAGTGGGTTTACCTCAATGTTTATCCTAGGTACACAATGTTTTCCATGTTTCAATGTTGAGAAAGTATATGCCAGATCCATCTCATGTTTTGAGCCCAGAGGTAGTTCAGTTGAAAGAGAATCTCTCTTATGAAGAGCAACAAGTTCAGATTCGTGACCATAGAGAGCATGTGTTGTGGAATAAGGTAATTCACCAGGTAAAGGTTTTGGGGAAAAACCATATGGTTGAAGAGGCAATGTGGGAATCTTAAAATTCTATGAGAGATAATTACCCCCACTTATTTTGATATGTAAAATTGAGAGGACGCAATTCCCAAAAGGGGGAAGGATGTAACATCCCATGTAAATACAGAATAATACATATTTCATATTTGTTAATATTTTTTAATTAAATATTAATTTTACTTTAAAGGGGTTGCTATGTTTGATAGCGTAGCTGATACGCAACAACGGGTTTCTTTGAAATCTTACGTTGCAAACTAATAATATAATATTATTATTTTAAATGGTACTTAACTCATAGCTATTGTATTGGTGAGAATGAAAAAAACTAACTATAATATGATTATACATGTTTGTTAAATGTATTTACATTTATCCAATAAAAAGTTAGAGGCTTAAAATATGAATAAATCTAATTTTAATCATAATTTACATTAAAAGGTCAATTTACCACCTTTTAATGGAGAACCATTTTTAAATCTAGTTTTGGTCATTTTTATATGTTCTATATGAACAAACAAAATCTTTCTTTATAATGGGGACATCAAAATTTACTTTGTGTAAATTTTTGGAATTTTTTTGATAAAGTTCATTTTTTTAATGAATAGTAAAAATATTATATTTTAATTCAAAACAACGTTTTAATATAATTTATTTATATGGTTATATTATCTTTTTACTTTGTTTTAATGTGTAATTAGAATATATTTTTACCATTTAATCCAATGTTGTTCATTGAAATTAATTTCAATTTGAAATTGGACATAAACAAGTGTCAACCTTTTTATAGTTATAGTTTCTTAAGAACATGCTAATTGTTTAATCAACGGGAATTAAATTAAAATTAATTAATGACACTTCTATGTTTTTAATTTGGAAAAATAGACATCATTTTTGAATTCAGAACATCAAATATAGCTTAGGCTAAAATTTTGTTATTTTTCTGAAAAACTTCAATTTTTGATGAATAGTGAAACCACTTAGTAGTAGTTAAAAAACTGACTTTTTCATTTAAATGAAATTTTACCACTTCTGTGAATTGAATTTTGAAAATCCGATATACATGGTTGTTATTAGTAAGTAAAATTTAGTTCAATAAGATGAAAATAATTTTTGGTGAATAGTAACTTTTGACTTTTATTTACCGTGGTTAAAGGTTAATAGGGTAATTCAAGGTAAAACGAATATTATAATAATCCAAAATTACATTAACACTTGTCTAAACCTTATTGGTTGAGTAATTTACGACCATGGTCATCTTTGGGTCGATTTTGGGACCCCATTGAGCCACTTGGGAGTGATAATGACACTTTAGATTAATTAACTTAAAGTAAAGGCCAAAATGACAAAAATAAATCTTTAGTAAATTAATTTTTAAAAGGGGTTATATAAATTATATTTTAGACTATAAATATTCATTGTAAATATAAAATTATTTCCTACGTCATGGTTTTTTTTTATAATTTTTATACATCTAATAAATTAACTTATTTATGACACAATAAGTATGCAGTGTTTACCTCATTAATAAATCATTTAATTAAATAAGTTTATAAATATTAAAATAATATCCAAAACATGTCCAATTTTTGTTGGATGATTTTATTTCGACCACTAGTCATCGCATATTTGAATCTATTGTTTTTTGGACCTTTAGAAACTGAATATAATTATATAATAAAATAATATTTTCACACTTTCCTAAAGAGCACCTCCTCCCCCTTATAAAAGGAGACCACTTATAACCAATTCCTCACACCTATAAAGGCTTTAGGATCATCAAAAATCTGCCCAATTAATCACCCTAAATCCCTCTCCTCCTCCTAGAATCCTTACCTTAGGCAGAAGGCACTTCAAGAAGTCATTTTGGTTCAAACCAAAGGAAGTTACCCAAATTAAAGGTAACGATTTCTCTTAGCTTCTTTTATTTTATTTTACTTCTCCAACATCTAAAATATTTTTATTACTTTATTTTATAACAACACCAGTATCCTAAATATACTAGGATGTTTTTATGTGATGTATTCAAACTAAACTTACACACACCTACATCAAATGGGTGATGAACATATTGTTTCTGTGGATGGAAAACTAATGCCTCACGAGATGGTGATTGTTCAATTATCTCCTACTGCCTATCATTGTGGACATTAATATGACACTATATTTATATATGATATATATTATGTTTATTTTTTCTTCATGCTTATGTTTTTTATAGAATACCTTAATGGTTTCTATTATGGGTAAACGCGATAATTTCATTTGAGGAAGTGCGGACTACCGCCCCCTCAAAGTGATATGACTCGTTAATACCATATGTATGACGTATAAAGGATTGAATTAATTAGATTATATATGATATTATAATGGAATTATAATATACCTATGTATCATTATGTTTTAATTCCATTAAAATAAGAATTAGAAATGAAAGTAGCGTTCATGCTTACGTATGACTTACCATCTCTATGAACGGTGCATTTCATTTCTTACCTCCAAATGATATGTATTATTATAAATATATATACTGTAGATATATGATATATATTATATCTAAATATTGATTTTTTACTGAATATAATGGACTATTGACCACATGGATAACATGTAAATATAAGGTGTTCATGTTTGACCCAGGTAACAAATATCAACAAAAGGAACATTATTAACTTGAATGATTACATAATGTTTATAAAATGGTAATAAGTGATATAAAAGGAATAATAAACTTGAAAAAGGTTCTTAAGCAAGTAGAAATTAACTTTAGTTTATTATTCAGGATATTAAGGAATGAACAGGTCAATTCGGACATGAGGTAAGGGACTTCATCTCAATCTCCTTTCATTGAGGCATATTTAGTTTTATACATGACTTTATTTTATACAGTGTATAAACCCCTTTGACTTTTAATTTCATTCAAAGGGAATATTTATATAAGAATCATTTTACTAAATGACAAAAAAGAATTTTTTTTTAACATAAGCGGTCACAACGACCTTTATGCCGTCGTGAGTAATATTTTATCTTTGGCTTCCTTTACAAGCCGTAATGTTTTTAAAAGGAAAAATAAATACCATATACTCTTTTTACGTATTTTGGTATTAAAAATGATTTTGATAATGGATTTATATTTCAATACCTTGAAATGATATTTTGTTATTGAAATGTTTAAATGTTATCTTTCTTTTATGCTTATGTTATGTGTTATGATCATGTTATGGTTCTTGGGCATTATTTTTGTATACAGGTGGTTCCATGATAAACCTAGGGTGGGTGAGCCCTAGATAGCTCTCCAATTCATTGTGTAACGCGACGTAGGTAAATTTGAATGTTTCTCCTAAGAGATTTATGGAATATACTTTGATGGGTATTCCAAAGTAACTCCCAATGTAGTTGAGATAGATACAATATAAGTATGTTATGGATTCCACAAGTTACCTTTATGATTTATGATTTCTATGTGTTATTCATAAAATCTTATTATTTCATGAGGTAAGTAAAAGAGCTCATGTTTGGTATGTATTTATGAACAAATGTTTTATTTCTTTGTCTTATAACCCTTACTGGGATTTTTACGCTCATCCCAAGTTTTGAAATGTTTTCACAGGACTTAAAGATGAATAGGGTCAAGGATGAGATCAAGGAAAATTCATTCGATCTAAAACTTTGAACTATACATGACTCTATTTTTCATGATTTTTTGTTTTATGAAAAAAATGGAAACTGTGTAGAAGTGTCTACTTTGTAATATTTTGAGATGTAATAGTTATGTCATAATTCTCTAAAAATCTAAACCTGAAAGGATCCTCAATGTGAATTATTCATTTAATTTAATATTATGTAATGTTTATGGCCTCGTCCTTATAATTTATTTCTTCAATTTTTGATTTATCTATTTTTATGATTTTTTTAAATGATATTTCTTATTAAAATTCCCTTATCCACCATGAAAAATAATTTTTCAAAAATAAAAAAAAAGTTTCTTCTTAATGCAAGTTTTTAATATATTTTAATATTTTTTTAAATAATTGTCAAACTAATTCCCAAAGATTGTGAAATAATTAAATAATGCCTCCAATAAATCATAAATGTGTTTGAAAAAAATTTATTTACCATGTACCATTGACATATACCTAGATCATTACATAATCTTGATGATATCATTTTATAAGAAAATGTGCCAAAGGGATATTTAATGGTGGTCTTCTCTTGGTACTTCGGAGCATTGAGAACTTAAAAATAACCTAAAATTTCATCCAAAGAGAAAAAATGAGTTCAACCTATCATAATATCTAACATTTGGTTAATGAAGGGTATAGTTAAATGATCTTTTCAAGTTGCCTCATTTAAATTTCTATGTTTTATACATACTCTCCAGCTATTCTGAATTCTCACATAGATTAATTAATTATTTTCATTCCACATAGTGGTTGGGTCAGTATTAATGGGAAATATATAGATGGGGTTGACCCATTATGAATTTTAAATGGGATATATGATCCCCACTTCTAAGATATTCTCCCTATCTATATTCACTACCTCCATAAAGGTGTAAATTAGCCTCCTTCAGGGATACCTAACATGCTTGGAATCTCCCTAAAAAATAATTCAATGTGATTAGATTTTTTGGATTTATTCTTGGGATATCACCTAAGATCCATAATTTTAATTTTATATTCTATCCCAGAATCATAATAATATTGTGTTCTTGATTTTTAAATAGATTATTAGAAATTATCACTAGTATTTTTTCTCCTCCAATGATGTATACACATTTTAGTTCAGTTGGAAGTGGATTTAATTATATATTTTGGGTTTGTTCAAGAATTGAAACAAAATTTAGTTTCCATGATCTTGAATATAGAACTTAACACACATAATGAAACATGTGAGGTTCCTTATAATTAAATAAACAATCAGATTCACAAGAGAATTTAGAAATTACCTCATCCTTCAATCTAAAAATTGAATTTTTAGAATTCTTTACAGCCTTATCTTATATGAAATGTTTAGTCAACAAAATGCTTTCATATGGCTAAAAAATCATGTAACATACATAAATATTCAATGGATTTAACCTATTTAAAGTGGTGTAGTGTAAAAACTGAATTTTTAACTGATGGGTGTTGTATAGAGTCAAAAATTTAAATGTGTAAAATGTTGTCTCCAAACACATATATGAGTGTCCTTTCTTGAAAATTGATGATAGTATTGGATTTAATTATGAGATGTATTCCAAAAAAATTTTGTGAGTTACTTAGTTCTCTATAATCCTCCATGTTATGCACATATAAGTCAACTAGAAATATTTTTCCTTGAACTCTAACTAACACATCTTCCAAAACTCATATTAGAAAAATAGTGGATCTGTTTGTGTGTTGTACCATGACTCTTGTGGGATTTAAATACCCTATTTAAAAATAATTGAACCTTGAGTGAGGAAATAAATTAATGAAAGAACCAATATCATGTAAATAATTAGATAATTTTAAATATACAATGGTACATAGAAACAAAATAACCCTGGATCATGAAATTTAGTGGGTGGTCGGTGTGTGATCAAGGTCGATAGACTTATTCCTAAGATCATTACTTCATTACCATGATGTCTACTATTCATGGTGAAAAGAACTTTAAAAAATTTATCATAATTGGTAACATACATAAGTTCTTCAATAATTTTAATATTGATCTCCACTTTGAAGATCCTTTACCTCCATTTTATTCCATTGGAGTGGTGTTTCTTGTCTCTTTATTCTTGGTCTATCCTTATCATGTTCCTCATTATTTTATTTATAATGTGGCTTGTTTTCAATAGTATACTCATAACTTTCCGAATTCCCAACTTTATTCCCCTCTAGTTCTGATTAACTTGGTTTAGGATTATGTGTGGCTGATGGTGGGAACTCTTTTACAATTATTATTTTTATCATAAAAACACTCTCCTTTGGTTTAGGTACTATTTTTTATGGTAGTTTTCTCAGATATTTTGTCAATATTTTCATCATTTATCTCAACTCTTTGATTTAATTCCTAAGATAAACTATCTCAAAACCTAATTTTTTTTGTAGATGTTTGTGAACCGGTGTATGGTTCTTAATAAGATCTATTTTACCATAAAGGGGTTTGTTGGTACAATGGTTGGTAATTACAATACATGTATTATTATTGAACAGATAATTGGTGGTTGTATGGTTGGTTATGATTCTAAAATGGTGGTCATTTTCGGTGCTTATTTTTATGTGTGGGGGGGGGGGGTTCTAACCAAGTTTTTTTATTTCTATAACATTACTGGACTTGGTTAGTCTCTCCTCGTCCTTTGTTTTGTCGAAATTTCCTTAATCAAAACTTTTTTATTCAACCCTATATGACCTATACTTCATCACACTGGTTAGTGAAATGGTTAGGAGACTAGCATAATCCAAATACCTTAGTTAGATTTTGTCATTTACTAATTTTTTTAGAGCCATCTATCTCACAAAATTGGTTATATCTTAATGTTTTGTTTCTAATAAGGGTGATTGATCATAATTTATTACCTCAGGGATACCTCTTATGTTATCACCTCTTGTGCCAAACTATTGTGAGTTCTATGAAATATTCTTAATCATTCCCTTTTCTTATTTTGGTAACTTTTCTATCAAAACTCCTTCAGAAGAGGCATCCAAAAAGTTTATATCATTATCTATAAATTCTTTATAAAAGAAAAAAAGACGTAATTCTCCTCTATTTCCTGATGTGGGAAGTCGGTATATAGCTTTTTGATTCTCTCTCAACACTCAGAGAGGCCTTTTCGTGACTCTTTCTTAATAGCATACATCATGATTCTAATTTTTGTGCTTCTAGTGGTTGGGAAGAATCTCTTAAGGAAGCATCTATGTAGATTATCCTGGTTTTGGATCACCCCTTATTGTAAGTTGTATATCCGCTCTTTGGTTTCTCCTTCAATTGAGAAGTGGAACTACCTGAAATTGGTGTTATACCAATGGACCATACCAATAGATTTTCCAATGGTTTTGGAAAAATCATTAGTATAGATTCCTTATGAATGCATAATACTAATGTTTTTTTTCAAAATCATTGGTATAGGAACCTTATATATACCCCACACCACCGATTTTTGAAAAACTATTTGTATAGTTCCCTTATACATACCCTATACCAATGTTTGTTATCAAAATAATTATATAGGTCCCTTATACATGCACAATACCAATAGTTTTTCTAGAATCATTGGTATATGTATCAATTATACCAATGATTATCCAAAAACCATTGGTATATGTGCCCAAATTAATTAGGAATTATTTGTCATAAAATATTAAATACTTCAAAATTTAAATTATTTATAAATATAAATTTAAAAATTTATCAATTTATATTCACAAAATTCATTATAGCTTAGTGGTTAGGTCATTAAAATATAATTGGGAGGTATTGGGTTCAAATCTTGTCTTGAATGTTTTTACAAACCTATAACAATGGTTTTTCAAAACCATTTGTATAGTTATTTCATATGGACTATAGAAATATTTTTGGAATCATTCAAATAGGCCACCTATACAAATAGTATTCCAAAAACCACTGGTATAGTTTTTTACTGATGGAAAAAGAGATGATGACCCTAAAAACTATTGTTTTAGACTATACCAATGGTTTGGGGGCCTATAAAAACTATTCCAAACTGTTGGTATATGATTTTTTCTAGTATTGAGGAACTCCCTAAACTTGACTTACTCTTTAGTTATTCCCCTCAATATAAAAGTGGATAAGACATGGGTGAATCTATTAATATGTTTAATATCCCTTCTGTTACTAAGATATATAATTTAGGAAGTATCTGAATTAGTCCAGTCTTAATTTTATGGTCATTTTGAAGATTATATATTTCAATATTAGTTTTTTTGATTAATGAATTGGGGTTCAGAAAGCTCTCTTAGGGTTTTATTGGGGTAATTATCCATTATGGAAGGCACATAGTGGACACTTTGAGTATCCCAAGAGTCTGTAAGAGTTATTTATTCAAAATCAGTGTGTAAATTAATATTTTCTAATTCTAGGTAGTAATGTTTTTTAGTTTATTATATCTAGGGTCTCAAAAGTTTTTATGAATTACTAGTAATATAAATTATGTGTTAGATTATTATCACCTCCTCCCTTGTAACGATGCTAAGTTTTTTCAATTTACCTATCAAGTGAGGTGGAGAATTTAAATATTTCTTAGTTTAAAAATGCATTAATAGTGGTATCCATAAGTTTCTATGAAGAGGATTTATCTAAGATCTATTTTCACTTATTGGTTAAAGAAAATGGGTTTTTATGGTAATGGTTATGATTTTAAAACAAAATAAGGCAAGAAATATAGAATTGAAAATAATTAATGTTGATATGGAGATTAGTTCAAGGTTGGTTCAACCTATTACAATTTCATCCTAATCTTATATTTTTCCACTCTTCTTCTATTATCTTATAAGAGAGAGAATACACACTTTCTTCCTATTTATCCCTAGAATGAATGGTGATGGAGATAATATTCCCAACTGAAATACCAGCATGGTCTACCCTCCTTATTGTGTGTGAAAGTGTTGAAGTGGACCCTCCTAGTTGACTTAGGCAATTCCCAATTGGGTCTTTTTATTCCTAAACAGATAATACTTCCCACTACCAATTTCATGTGTTCTAACAATCATCGAGATCCTTACAACTTAGCTCTATCATATTATATTATATCTAATCCTCAAATAGGTGGAGGTAGATTAATATCATCGATCGAGGAAATTATTAATAAATAGAATCAAAACCAAATACAATTTCACATGATAATAAAAATTGATATTAGAATTCTAAATCCATTTTAATAAGAGAGAGAATGAATTTGTTTCATTAAGTGCGAAAACTCAAACATCATCAAATGGTTTTTCATTCCATCCCCTACTAAATTAGAGTTTACACCTATATTTAAAGGCTAATCGATAAGAAAGGGGGAGACTAAGGCATCATCAAAAAACTAAAAGAAAACATAAAGTAAAGTAACTAGAAAAATCTTCTAGAAGTTTCACATTAGAATATATGGGTCCAATGTACTTTTTTTAGTCAACCTTATTCTTCTCCTATACATTCACTTTTTATCTTTCCATAACTTAGTAAAAAAATGATGATATTCTATATTTTTAAATCCTTAGACTTTATTTTTTTTCCTCAAATATTTTATCCTTTAGGGAATTCTCCATTGGTTGTGATCTAATATTCCATATAATCCATAGTCTTATGTTTTGGGTGTTGATTGATCTATTTTTCCTGTTTAGATCATCGTGGATGCCTAATAATGGTTTTATTAATACTTATGTAATATCTTGAAGCGTCATCAGGAAGTCTAGATGAATCTCCTTAAAATATGATCCCAACCTTAATAGGTTATTTTTTAGAAAATTCTTGCATTAACCATGAGGTACAACTCAATGGATTGATCGCGATGTTCAATTAAATATATTGAATGTTTGGAAGGAAACTGATCGTATGGTAGAAAATAGACCTCTAGGAGGAAAATTGATTATAAGGTGAACGAGTGACTTCATTATAAGATCATCATGTGGTTTTTTGGTATTAATGTATGTTCGATCATGATTAACATGTTTTGATTGAGGACATTTCAGAATATATGGTCACAGTTGATTTTCCACCATGGTTTATTAGAATAATCCTATAGTTGATTAGGGAATTTGTGGAATTTATAGTCACAATCCATTTAGGAAAGGCAAGATTGATTGAAATGCTTCTTCTAGTAGATCTTCATACAGTAACTTATGAAGCATGGTCAATTATGATTCTATTCTTGTGGTATGTTGAGAATAATTGTAATTATCTACAATAATTCAATAATTCACATAAATTATTTGATTTATTAAGATTAAACTCATCCACTTGAATAATACATAAAACATTTGTGATTAAGTATAGTATTTATTCTGAAAATTCACAAGATCAAAAAGTAATTAAAACCCAAGATTTAATTCATTTATTTAATTCTATCCAAAATTCTCTTAGATTCCAAATAGGGGATAATTACTTTATAAATAATAAAATAGTGGTATTAGAATCATAAAAACACTCAATAAGTTATATAATATTATTGGCTATGTTAGTGAGGTCGGGGTTTCATGATGATTTTAGAGCATGCTTCTTGATCATATGTTATCAACATTTCCCAAAGTAGGTATGTATTTTTTTGGGTGAGATGTTTTCACCTATTATTTTTTTAATCTATTAAAATTAATAGTGATTGAATCAGTTTTTCATTACACTATTATATATATAATCACATACTTTCTTCTTGATAAGGCAGGAGTTGAAATTTTTTCTACTAAGGATTATATTCTCACTTACTCTATAAACACAACTCATGTGAAAAATATTACATAGATGACATTTTAAGTAAATTCAAGAGGAAACTGTAGCTAGGAGTTGGTGTTTGGAGACAAAATAGAGCATATCCTGTGGGCTTGTTAAGTCTTTAAAAGTGGGTTTTCCACAATTTATTTCATCATTTTGTTAGTTTTATGGCTTATATAATGGCATGTATCACTTACATTTGAGTTATATTTAGTGACATGACACTTATGCGCATTTTGGGATATTATATCAACATTATTAAGTTTATTTTTTTCTTACACTATTTATTGATATCGTGTTTATTATTAACTATTTATTTGATGTGATGATCCATTAAAGGTAAAAATAACTCCCCAAGTGGTATCTTAGACCCTCAATACTAGTCACTAGCCTTTTGTGATTAGGGAGTGAACTTGATTTTGTGTGGTGTTTCATATTAGTGGCGTGATCACACAAGAGTGGTACATTACCAAATGCAACAGTGGATCAGCAACAAGTTGTAGAAATAAGGTTAATTATTAAAACATGTGGCATGTTTTAGTGAACCTGGCCCCTGTAGTGTGGAGTCGGTGTTTGCTTTATTCAATTCTCATAAGATACAAGGAATCACATCCTGATGAACTGAATAGTTTATAAGCCATGGTAAACTAGATTCATACATGAGTCTTAAATTAAATTTGAATACACAAATTAAAACATAATTTTTTTTCTATAATAACATTTTTCCCTCTAGCATATCCATACATATTAGACATAGTATTCTTCACAGATTTCGGATAAAGGAAACAAAATATGGTTGTTCACAAATACATTTCAAGGGTTAGGAATAGTGGAAAATATCATTAATAAATAATAATAATCAACATGGAAAGGTAAATAAATGATAAAACATTCCATTTAAATAACTAGATATGGAATAATATATATGGTAAGGTAAATAATTGAAAAATCATTCTATTTTATCAATAAACTAAAAATTAAATGCATCCAAAGACAATATCATAGTGAACAACTCATGGATAATAATGATTGAACTCTTAATGAAGGAAGTTATTAATTTTTAGAAGTCATGTTTCTAAAGAACATGGTAACTTTACTGTCAAGATCTATTCTCAAGACAGCTTAAAATTGATGGGTAGAAACTCATTTTGCTAATGCTAGCCAACTGATTCATCCAATGAGGATACTGATGTGTCGATGGGCTATCATTAATTGGTACCCACCAATGTCTTGAAGCTATAAAGAATTCATTATATATCGAGTAAATGATTTAATCCATAAACAATATACCTTATCAACAAATATATATATTTAATAAAGAATACAGTTTTATCAGAATTTTCCTAGATAAGAAATATATTTCAATGTAAACACCATATGTTAAAATGGTATACATTTTAAGAAATAATAATATCCATGATAAAAAAATATGGATATTTAGGGGAAATATAATGTCTAATGATCATAGGAATGTGAATATTTAAAGGGGGGTTTAATTACTACAAAATGAATCAAGGACGGAATGTTAATATTGTCCTTGGTCAAAATAATCATAAACCATCCATAATAAGAATAAAGATGGTATCAACATATTATTAGTGAAGTAATAATAAAGGTTTGTTGTCATTTATGAATATAAATAACATAAAAATATCATTAAAAACATTTTTGAGGAAAATATCATTAAAAACATTCTTGAGGAAAATATCCTTTTCATTTTGATTTTTTTTTGGAAAATACATTTTTTTGAAAATAAATTTTAATTTTTTTTAAAACGCATCCTCATAAACAAGAAAAGGATGCTTAAAAAGAAATTATTTCCATCAAGGGGGGTAATTCTGAACATTCATATAAATTTTAAAAATAACATTATTTTTCCAGTTTAAAAATTTTAGGAAATTTCCTTATTTTAAAAATAACAAGAAGATTCCTTTCAAGTTTTCAGTAAAATCCAAATGGGAATAGTTTTAAAAACTATATAGATATTCCTTTGAAAAAAATTTATAAAAATTAAAAATGTATATGAACATGTTTAATAAATTATATTTAAAACGTTACAAAAATTGAAAAAGAATAAAAAAATGGTTTTGGAAGAAAATAGATTTCTGACCAAGGGGATAAATAATGTCAAATATTATTAAAAACATTTTATAAATTATTTTAAATACCAAAGTGTGAAAAAATGTTAATTTTACATGAAAATTTCATGAATAACCAAAGGATAAAAAATAGAAGCGTTTATTTAATAATTATCAAATAATTTCCTTTAATTGAAATTCAAGAATAAAAAACATAATTAAAATGAGATTATGAAGTAAACCCTTAAAAAGATTATAACATTGAAGTGAGAATCAAATAGTGAATAGGTTATCTATATCAACTTTAAATCCAAATAAAATAAGTGTAAATACAAAATTATATAATCAAAATTCACTATACACATAATCATATTATATTAACGAAAATGAATAAGTAATATGACCAAATGAAAATAAATCATGTTATAAAATTATTTACCACATGGTAACACATATGTAAAATCCTATTGGATGTAATAATTCATATTAAAACTCAATATACAATTAATTATTAAGGAATCATGACATTACATGTCTAAGTATAAGTATATACACAATATAAAGAAAATTATATGCATCACAATACAATATACCTCAATAAAATGAAACTGAGATGAAATCCCTTACAATATGCTTAATTTGGGTTGAATATGATTTAACCTCTTGTATAGTGGTTTTAAACTTGTAATTAACTCATTATAGAACCATGTTAATATTTATAACATCATATATGATCATTTTATAACATCTTACCACCCATATGTTAATAAAATTTCATTTTATGGAAGGCCAAAAGGCCTTGATTTTTTTTAGCATAATCCCCTTTTTACCTAGGTTGAGAGGGAACCCTTAAATAACCCATAGGCCCAGTGGCACAAGGCCCATTACATGAACCTAAGGCCTAGAGAGAAAACTCTCAATACATAACTAGATGGCCCAACCAAACTATACTAGAAAAACCTCTCCCCAGCATTTGCAACATTTAAGGCGTCTAGCTCCCCACCTCACAGTGTTGATTAGCTATAATTTACCCATACAAAGATGCATGGTTCTTGGTACCGATGGTAGTTTCCATACCCTATTATTCTTCCAATTTGGTTAGCTCTACTCTAGTGGTTTATAATACTCTAATCGTGCTTCTGGGCCTGCTCCTATGTGGTTTTCCTGGGATTTTTTTTCATTTTATCATGAAGGCCCTATGGATGAAGGAAATTGGTGGTATAAAGGCCCTTGGTGGCTCAAATTCCTTATGGCCCGAAGGCTTTTGGTAGCCCAAAGGCCCTAAGATCTATAGACCCAAAATGATGGATCAAAGGAAAAAATTGTAAGAATAGTTCCACATGCTAAAGTACCACATAATACCTTCTACAATACTACTACATTAACCTAGAAATTCACATACACCAAGATTTGATCATAGGTCTTTCAGATGCCTTTTTTCTCTTGCATGTTTCATCAAGAAATATCTGATTATATCTCATATTATAAATTTCTATCTTTTATATAATAATAATAATGACATAATTATAATATTTATACATCAATTATACTTTTAAAACCAACAATGAAATGTGGTTTTGATAAATGAAGTATGTTATGATCATAGAGATTGTATGTCGTACCTAAGCATGAGTAACATTTCCATTTTTCAATGATCATTATGGAAAAGAGGTAAGAAATATTTTACCAATCTATAATACTATAATATCATTGATACCATATTATAAACTAATATATATATCATCCATGTGTTGGGTGATGAAAATAGAGTCACATCGCTTCATGAAGGTTATAGTCCACACATACATGAATGATGTTATCATCTTTACATGCGTGAAAAGAAAAGAAATAAAATGTTATATATTATATTTATATAATGACAAATATGTCATGAAATTCATAATTATTTAATTTATATCGTATAGAATCATTAAATTTATCTTTATCTCCTTCCATGTGAAGCGTTAGTGAAAGATGAATTGCATCACTTTGCGAGGTGGTAATCCACCAAACACACAAGCGATGTTATTGTATCTCATACGAAATGGAAGGTAAAAAGATATATATGATTTAGATAATCTAAAGGTATAAATATTATAAATATAATATAAATAACTTATATATATTTATATGTATAACAATACCCATCCTTGAGAGGTGGAAATGGAAAAATGAATGACATCGGTCCATGAGGGGATAGTCTGTTGTACACATGAACGATGATTCTGTATCCCAATTGGTGAAAGTGGAGATAAATCTAGGTCATTCACTTTTTATAACAACATAAAACTATATTTAATATAATTAGGCTATTATATCATCATGGTTTAAGAAAAATTGAATGAGGTAGGAAAATGTGTAAAATAAAGATTCTCGTTGAAGAATATTACCTCTTCTTCAGGTTTCCTCTACAGGTTTTCACTAAATCCTTCAAAAGATGGATTTTTGACAAAACTAATGCTTATGGGATCAGTGTATAGAATTTCGAAAGTTATTTGGTCAGTTATTGGCCAAACCAAAAGGTTTTTAAGGTGTTAAAATTAGAGGATAGGGGGTGGTCTTCTATAAATTTGGTAGAGGACACACTTGGTATTTTTGTAATGAATTGAGTATTCCCAAGTTTTATATACATCAAAAGGGTAAAAATGGAATATTATCAACCCTTATAGGTTTCATGGTCTAAATATTTCTATAAAATAGTTTTTAGACATGTTTATAGATCATTTTACCCTTTTCTTTTTTTCTTAACTCCCCAGTAAACCCATTTTTTATATTAACTAACAAAATTAATTTTTAGTACATTCACTATTCATTTTGGTCAAAAATTATGTTGAAATTATAATAAAATACAAGTTAATATTATTCCAAATATTTAATCCATTTTTTCATATAAAACGCATAGATTTTTTAAAAAAATAATTTAAAAATAATCCTACATATCTGATGAGAAATCTAATTTTTAAAGTGAAAATGATCAAAAGTTTACAAAGTTTTTATATCTATGTTAAATGTGAAAATGATTCCAATTAACTAAATTGGTTTAATTGATATGAAATTGAACCAATTTTACTTTAAAACAATTAATAATATAATTTAACATTATATATTGTTTAAACAAAAATACAGTTTTTAATTAAAATTCAGTATTTTTCACTATTCATCAAAAAAGGAAACTATTCAGAAAAATTCAAAAAATTTACCCTAAGCTAATTTTGGTGTCCCAAATTCAAAAATTATTATTTTTTCATATAATTTTTATTAAAATTGGTAAAAACTAATTTTAAATTATGTGTGAAAAAAATTATTAAACACTCTTTGAGAAAAAATAACATTTTTTCAAAAAATGTTTATTTTTCTTTTAAATGATTATTCTTTTATTTATAATCAATACATAACTAATAAAAATAAATTAAATATATATTTTCATATTTTATTTAATATTATTCATACTCTCAAATTTAATGGCTAGTTTATAACGTTTCTATTAAAATATAATATTTTAATAATATATTTTTTTATGGTAAAACTCTGAATTGCATGTAATTAAGCAATAGAAGAAACTCGTTGTTGATTCTAATGAAAACTAAACTAAATGTTATGTGTAATTAAATATATTAAATAGATTGAATAAATATATCATCAAGTATTGAGTTGTTATATTCCCTTTTATATTTTTTTTGTGTGTCATACACACTATCAAATACAATGTCCATATTTTATAATTTTATGGTATTACATTCTCCAAAACACATATAAATTGTGTTCTCACAATATAAACATGATCTTGGTAATCATAGGTTTAAAATTTTGAAATATAATTGTGGAAAATTCCACATCTGAAAAGGTTTAATAAATCATCCTCTTAATAATATATAAAATGAAGTACCAAGGTCATATGAATTGACAGGTAACTAGGTTTCTAAGTAAGATAACATTTTTGGAAAGTGAAGATGTGAATATTTAATCGAAATGTAAATATTTATAGAGAGTGATAGTGTTCATTTAATACAAGAAGGTTAATGGTCAATGAAAATTTAAGGGGCTCAAAACTATAAATCTATTATGATTTAAAAGACCAACTGATTCATAATATATTAATGTAATATGATAACATTTTTGTTTTATGATCCTTTTCCTAAAGTTATGTAATTATTTTATTATACAATAATATAAGGAAATATATTTACTTTATAATTTTATATTTTATAACCACAATTTCATCTGTTGCTTGTGCTTTAATCAATTTCCAATTCATCACTTACTGTAAGAAATTAATATAAATGAATGAATTATTTATTCCAGAATCACCAAAATTAACTTTTAATATATTATAAGATCCATAAAAGAGTGAAAATTATTTCCATATATCTATAAATATTTCCAAATACAATATGGTTAGTAAAAGTTATCCAATACTATAAATCAATCTCTAACCCTCAAATTAACACAACTGGTTCATCATTAATTTTTTTTTCAAACCATTTAACTAGAAGCAATAATATATTAACCAGAACATCACATGGTCCAATTGTACGCATAAAAACCTTATCATCTATTGGTTATGGGTTAAATCCCCCACTACCTTTCTGAATATGATGCAATTTTATTCATCGTGTAGTTTCTCCTTTTTATAACAATATTAATATGATTCATATAACATTCCCAAAAAATATGATAGAAATACTTGAAATAAAATTAATTATTAAATAACCTTTTTACTAAGGTTTTAAATAAAACCATTTTTCACCAAGTTTAATAATATTATCTGAATATTATTACCATTTCATTAATGATCATTTTCACCCCAAATGATATCAATATCATTAAGCATATGTCTATACAATTTAGAGTCATTATTACTCAAATAGATTTTCCACTAAAACATGTACTTTTCATAAATTTCTCCTAAAATATCTTTAATCATAGTAGACTCTCATCACATAAAACCTAAAAATATGTATCTATGTATTTGGGGTTATGATCAAACTAAAACTCATTAACCCATGATGGTATATATAACTATTAATTTAATGAATATATATATTCTTCTGAAATTTAATAGAATATATAAATGTTTTCATGATTCTTATACCAAAATACCACTGGTAAATAAATACTTATATAATATTGTTATTGAATATAAATAAATAATTTATCTATTTTATTTCAATATAGGTCCTTACTTGGTCTATGAGTTAACCTTTATAAGAGGGAATTGACTTGGATAATTCCTTGGTTCTCCACATTTAAGACAATGAGTTATAAATGGATAGCTTGGTTGATATTGATTTTCTTTAATCACACTCGTCATTTTTCCTCGGAATTTCTTGGATTTATTCACTTCCTTTCCACACATAATGAATTTTATCATTCAACTGAGACACTTTCCTAGGAATCTTCTACCGTATTTATTATATGATTGAAATTTTTACTTCCTTCATCCATGGTCCCCATCACTCAAGTTCATGTAAAACACCCTCCCTCACTTATTTTGTGATTTTGGGAGTCGGTTAAGGTATATGTTTTTAATCATATTTTGAGAAAACTAATTAGGAATAATTATAATATCACTCACTCGAGTATTCATATCTTTTGGTTTCTCATATTCCCTATATTTCCATTCATGTTAAAAATTAACATGATTCCTTTGGGTTCCATACATTTACATAAACCTATAGAATAGTGTGCAAAAAAATAACCATAGTGGTAAAACCATATATTCATTTATATGATATCAAAATCATGAAACATTAATTTCAATATAAGTCACATTATGTTTAAACTAGGTCATTCATTATCATCATCTATTCAAATCCTTTATAATGGTTTGTAAAAAAATATCAATTATCCAAATCATATCCCCCAAGAGTGTCAAAATAGTTTATATTAAGGCTCATTGTTGTATACTAGGTGATGATCGAGTCAATCCCAATGCACCCTTTTTGGAGTAATTACCCCCTAAGTTCTTTTATTCTAGAATAAAATCCACTTTTGGTATATAGACAGGGATGTATGTATAATAAAAACCATATAATATCATCCTCATGAAAATATTAATATGATCTTATATATTAATCCTCAAATTCTACCACGTGGTTATGTTCTCTAATATATGTTTTCCTAAATATAGTTTCCAAGGTTTCTACTAAACCTTATTTTATACCTATTGTAGCGACCCTATCCCTAGTAGCTGAGAGATGTTTTCTCCATTATTATATTTGCATAAGATACAAGTATTTTCATCCTAAATAATCGAATAGTTTGTTATCCTTGGTAAACTATATATATACTTGAGTCTTACATTAAATTTGAATACATAAATTACAACAGAAATTTTTTTCAAGAATAAAATTATTCCCCCTAGAATATCCTTGCATATTAGTCATAGTATGCTTTATGGATTCTGGATAAAGTAAACAAAATAAGGGTGATATTAAATGCTCAATAAGGGTTAAGTACAGTGGAAACTATCATGAATCAATAAGTATAATCAACATAAAAAGGTAAATAATTGAGTATACATTCCATTTAAATAATTTGATAAGGCATAATCAATATGCATGAGAAAAAACTGAAAACACATTATTACTACTACTAAGTTAATTTTATCTTAAAATAACTTTGTGGAAAAAGTGTGAAACCATCAAGTACAACTAGAAACATTAATCATAGTAGCACATAAAAAATCCTTAAATGAAAAATTAAACATATTAGACGCGACCTCCCTATATAGTTTCCTGGAAAGATATATTACCTCTTTATTTGGATCATCTTTGAAAATATATTTGAAATGTTCGGTCAGCTTGTCACTTGTTTTCAGGAACACCTCCACTGTTAACTTTTTATAATTGAATCCTCTTGTCATAATTAGAAATTATTCCTCAATCCATATGCTCTATTTCAAGTTTGTGTCCACATGTATTGGACATATGTTCTTCCTTTCTATATCATCTCTAGAATATTGAATAGTTAAGACAGTCTCCATCATATATTCCTTTTAATCAATAAACTTAAAATGAAATGTATCCATAGATAATATCATAGTGAAAATATCATGGATAAAAATAACATAACAATTAATGAAGGAAATTCTTAACTATCATATTTAATGTTTCCCAGGAACATGTTACCTTCACCATAAATATCTATTCTCAATACAAATTGAAATTTTTGGGTGGAAACCCATTTAATTAAGGCTAGAAAATTGATTTATCACATGATACAATCGATTAATCAAGGGGATATAAATAATCTAGACCACATGTTTCTTTTAGGTCCAAATCAATCATCATATATCTAGTAAATAATTTTCATCACAAAAATATTTTTTATCATCAAATATCCATATTTAGTAAATAATATAGATTTAACAATATTTCCCTTGATAAAAAAATAATGTTCGATGTAAACATTGTATGTTGACATGGTATATGGTTTAAGTAATAATCATATCCATGATAAATAATATGGATATTTAGGGTAAATTTAATGTCTAATGATCATAGGAATGTGAATATTTTAAGGGGAAGTTAATGACCAGAAAATGAATCGAGGAAGGGAATTTTAATACTGTCCTTGGTTAAAATAATCATAAACCATCCAAAGGAAGAATAATGATTGTAGAAATATATACCCATTTGAGTAATACTAAAGGTTTGTTTTTGTTGATGAATTTAAATACTATAAAAATATCATTAAAAATATTCTTGTGGAAAATATCCTATTGATTTTTAAAAACATTTTGAAAATAATTTTCTTTGAAAATCTCATTTAAAAATATTTTTTAATAATACTCATAAATTTGAAAAAGAATTTTCATATTAATTATGTTCACAATAGTGGGTAACTATGTACATTCTATAAGAGTTAAGAAGAAATTTCCATTTTCACTGTAAAAAGGTTATGAAAGTTCCTTGTTCTAAAAATGACAAGAAGATTCCTTTCACATTTTCGGTAAAATCCAAATAGAAAATTTTTTGAAAGTGACATAGAGACCCCTTTAAAAACTTTTTTCAAAAAGAAACATTGGTAATGAAATTATTTAAAAATTTATTTTTAAAAGTTTAAAAAAAAATTAAATCATTTTTAGAAAACATGGTTATCAATGAAAAATATTTCCAACTAAAGAGGGAAATGAAGTTATATTTTATTAAAAAAAATTATCAATTATTTTAAGTATCAAATAGTGTAAAAAATGGAACTATTAATAAAAAATATCATGAATAACCAAATGAGAAAAAAATTAATGGTTTTATTAAACAATTATCAAATAATTTCCATCAATTGAAATTCAAGAATAAACATTCTTGATTATAATGATATTGTAAAGAAAAACTTGGAAAATATCATAACGTGGAAGTGAAAATCAACCAATGAATAGATTGTTTTTATCAACTATTATAAAAATAAAATAATTGTAAATAAAATATTATATATTCTTAAGTAATTATACACATAATCTTAGAATATTAATGACAATGAGAATATAATATAACCCAATGAAAAAATAGTTATAAAATTATTTACCACTTGGTAAGACTTAATCCAAATACCCTTGGATGTAATAATTAAAAGTTAAACTAAAAATACCATGATATATTAATGAATCATAATATTATATGTCAATGGGGTGGTATATTTAACATATAAAATAAATTAGATTCATAACTTTATAATATACCACAATGAAATGAAATTGAGATGAAATATCTTACCTTAAGGTTTTTTTGGTAGAACATGCATTAACCTCAAGTATCATGGTTTTAAATATATTATTAACTTATTAAATTACAAAATTAATATTTATAAGATCATATATTTTTCTTTCATAACATCTTATGACTCATCGGTTAATAACATTTCATTATTTTCATCGTTTTGGATGTTCATTATCTTGTTTTCGCATGCATGTTTCATCATGAAATATTTGGTTCTTGTGCATATTATATAGTTCTATAATCTAAAAAATAATAATAATGAAATACTTATCATATTTATAAATAAATTTTACTTTTAAAACCAATCATGAAGTATGGAATTGAGAAATGAAGTTCATTATTATCATGGAGATGGTAGGTTGTACGTACGCATGAGTAACATTTCCAATTTTCAATTATCCTTATGGAAATAAGGTAAGTAATATTTTACCATTAAATAATTACCATTATATCATTAATACCATATTATATACTTATATATATATATATATCATTCATTTTTTGGGGTAAAGAAAATAGAGTCACATCGCTTCATGAAGGTAGTAGCCCACATGTACACAAATGATGTTAACATATTTACGAGAGTGAAAAGGAAAGAAAGAAAATGATATATTGTAGAGACCCAAATCTTGACGTACATGGACATTACATTACCTTTTCGGAGTAATTAATAAATATCAAAAATAGACAAACAAGGACCATAATAGTTTAGTGTCTTTGGAAACTCGGAATATAATCCTCTAATCGTGTGAAATATCTTAAACATCTCCCATAAAGATCTTCCCCTTTTTGTTTTCTTACCTAAAAACTTTCATTAAATCCTAGGGAAATGAAAACATAAAAAGGGTGATATCAAATGCTCATTAAGGGTAAGCATGGAGAAAATAAAACAAATCATATACATTTGAGCTTAAAAAACATGAACATAATGTTTAAACATCAAAATATTGAGCAATGACATAAAACATGGCAGTACGTAAGGCATAGATCATAATGTAACATCAATCATGATAAAATATCCTTGAAATAAAACTTTCAATTGTGGAAAAACATTAATCACATGATATGATTTCCATAGAAGCCAAGGCATTGCTGCCAAGACTATCTTAGTGGACAAAGTCCCTTATTGAACCGAGTTCACTCCTCGTTCCAGTCTTGTATCATTGAACTGGATTAACTTTTCATTCCAGCCATGTCTATCCCATGACATATAAATCTTTACCCAATGAATTGGAGGGAGATATAGGTCCCACCCATCTCATAATGAAATCATTCTTACTTGTGCCACAAAATAAACATAAATCATTCATCATAACCCAAAGAATAAAATGGGTTTCATAAACATCATCCCATCATAACATAATCCATATAAAACAAATGGATATCATTTCATCATAATAAAAGTTAAAACATGTAAATAATAGAGGCATTATACTTGAAAGAAACACATATGAAATAACATCATCTTACATGGAAAATGGTTTTGATAAAACACTTGAAATGAATTCTTGAGGAAAATATCCTTTCTTATTAAAAATCATTTTCTTTTCACAAAATGCCATGCAATTTTAAAAGAAAAGTATTTTGTTGAAAATAGTCATGAAATCTTATAGATTAATCTTCATGAAAATAAGTTGTTATAAAAGCGTAAAAATCCATTCATGCCATATAAGTTAAAGAAAACATTCTCCTCATACTTTTAACAGAAAAGTAAAAAAGTACCATGTATGGTAAACAGAAGAAATATTCCTTCCATAGCACAAAGTAAAAGTAAATATGGGTAAAAATTACTTTAAACATACATCGATGAATATTAAACACTTTATTAAAACATTTTTATAGACATGGATGAAAAATATAACCCCAGTAAATACTTACGAAGAAGCAATCTTGGATAAAAATGAGATTGAAAAATTATCCATTACCTTATGTCTGATATGCTTAGTATGTATCCTAACCTCCTGTATAATGATTTAAATAATGTCATTGAATTATTAAATAATCATATTCATTGTTATGATATCATATATGGTTCAATTATGACTTTATATTACCCGTTCTTTTGTAAATTCCATGTTAAAGCAGCGTTTTGGGTAAAATTGATTCATTTATCGTATGTGTTTAGATTTGCTGTTCTTGATATTATTACTCATATTCTGATTTACTTAATTCCAGAATTTAAAACATTATTTATATATAATATATATTTACTATATAAATATATATGATAGATCGATTAATGGAATGAAATACACCGTTCATGGAGATGGTAGGTCGTACGTACGCATGAACACTGTTTTCGTTTCCTTATTAAATTGAATGGAATTAAGTAAATGAAACATATATGTACAAAAATACAGTATCATTATTATGTAATATATTTCATGATTATTTATTACATATATACTTTATAATCATACTTGAATGGTTAATCATGGAAAATTAATCTCATCGCCTTCGTGGAGACGGTAGTCCGTACGTACGCACGAGCAATGATTTTGTTCCCATAATTATTGAATAGAATTGGAGTGAATGATATAATATATCAGAATTAGTATGATTTTATAATATATATATATATATATTTAATTTTTACACCATTATACCCATCCAAGTATAGTGGTGGTGAAAAAATTGATTACTCCACGGCGTGGAGATGGTATTCTGTACGTACGCACGCGCGGAGATTTCATTTTTTGTAGGATGGATAGAAGGTAAAATAGGGTTGTTTAATATTTATAATAACATATCAGTATATAAGTAATACTTATTTTATTACTTTATAATGAAACAACTAAATAAGAGGAAGTATAAGAATAAAGAAACTTGAAAGAGTCAGTAGAAGAGATTACCTCTTCCTCGATGCACCTCCTTTAAACTTCTTCTTAGGGAACTTGAGTTGGTATTTTGAGAAGACAATAACATCTATGGTATAACTAGAGAGGTTTAAAAGAGGAATTGGAAGAGTTTTTCCAAGCTTCAAGGCTAAAAAGGGTGTGAAGAGAAGAGGGAAGGGGTGCCCTTTTTATAAGGGAGGAGAGGGGCACCTTTGGAAAAACTTAAAATATTATTTTATAATAAAGTCATATTCGGTTTATAATAGCTCAAAATTGATTTATTTCTATGATAAAGAGGGGATGGGTAGAAATACTCTCAACCAATATGTTTTAGACAAGTTTAGGTTACTATTTTAACCTTATCAGTTAGATTTAACTCTAAGCTAAATAAATTACCTTTTACCGTGTCTTCTTGTTTTCTTACACTATATGGTTAATAAACTTAATATAAAAATCCAAACGAACCCCAAGTGGTTCATTATTAATATATATAACATTATCTAAGTAATTTGACCGAACCTTAGATTTTTAGGCAAATAATAACAAATAATAATATAATATTTTTTTAAAAAACTATTTTATGTCAATTTTGACAATATTTGGTAATTGATTATAGTGAGAATAATAATAGCATCATTAGTTCTAAACAAATTAATTAAATCAATAATAACATGTCATATTAACCTATAAAATTTTTATAATTCATAAAAAGTCTCAAATTACATTTATTTGGGTATTTATAACATCAATTATATTAATATTTCATTAATAAGGTAATTACTACATCATCATTGTGTCATAAATAAATTAAATTATTTAATGTCTAAAAATTATAAATAAAATACAATTATGTTTTAAATCGTTTTAGATTTATAATTAATATTTATAGTCGAATTTATCTTATGTATAATCCTATATTAAAAATGTTTTAATTATAAAACATTGATTTTAACTCTTTTAACTCTTCTTTAAATAAAATAATAATAAGTGTCCTAATCTAATCCAAGTGGACCTAAAGGGTAATATTTTATTCATAAGGTTGTTTTTGGTCTAATTAAATTTATCCTATAGAATTAGGACATGTGTTAGGGTAATAATAATATCATTTTTACCCTTAATTACCGAATTTACTTTTAACCGTGGTAAATAAAAGTAAAAATTTACTATTCACCAAAAATTATTTTAATCTTATTGAACCAGATTTTAATCCTTGATATTAACCGTGTCTCTCGGATTTTTTAAATTCAACTCACAAAAGCGGTAAAATTATGTTTTATGTAAATTTTCAAATTCTCCTAGGAGGTGGCTAAAAGAAGGTGAAAAGTTCAATAAACTTTTTATATATCTAAAATTATTATAAAATGACTCCAATGAATTACATTGAAATTATATAATTATTATGTATCTATTTTGACCTAAAATAAATTTAAATAAAATAAATTATTATTTAAATAAAAAGTCTGTTTTAATCAATAAATCAGTGTTTTCACAATTCATCAAAAATTGAATATTTTTAGAAACATACCAAAATTTCACCCTAGGATAATTTTGATCTTCGGAATCCAAAAATGAAGTCCATTTTTAAAGATAAAATTTAAAAATTTTAAAAAGTGTGTATTACTATTCATAACAGCTAGTTTATATAATATTTTAATAACATATCGTTGTTTAGTGAAACGCGATATTGCGTACTACACACGCTATCGAGGAAGGTCATGATTGCATGTAATGCAATACAAGTAAGGTATGCATGTGGATAAAGATCCCTTTGGTGTAGCATACAACACAAGACATCAATGAAATTAAAAAGAATAATTCTCATAAAATCTCTGGTTGTTACATTCTACCACCCTTAAAATGAATTTTTCTCGTGAAATTCGTCGGGGTTATAAATGGTTTACTACTTGAAAGTTTCTTTAATAGAAACTCATATCGTAAAAAGGAATACTAAAACTTAATTTTAAAAACTAAAGTAGGAAACGTAACAGTTACCCAAATTAACTCATCGTTGGGTTTCGACATAGAAGAACATAGGTGAAAATATGGATATGGAAGAGAAATCTAACCATCAAGTTCTGATGGAGAGTGTTAGAGAACATGGCTATGAAAAATCTAACAATAACAAAACTGTAAATTTTTGATGATCTAAGGTACCATCTGATTCATCAGATATGAGGGAAATATGACAACATTTTTGGTTTTCAAGATCATTTCCCTAAATTTAAAGAATTTTTGAATGAAAATAAATACTTACTTGATTTTGGTACAATCTCACTATTTTTTATGCCATGAACAATTTCCACTTAATCTCTTAAATAAATGAAGTTGAATTGGTATTCCATGAAGTGTTAGCAGATCATGCGATAGAATGAAAGGTCATTCCATCTGTCTCAAACAAAAGGTTAGAAAAAGTTATCAAATATACATAAGTCTATCTATGGTGAGGTTAATCGTATATGATTCCAAAAATGGACTTATAATTCATCTATCATACTGATTAATAAAATAATACAAGTTTCTACTAACCCGGGACTTCCTGTAGGCCAATGGTAGGTGATAAAGGCCTGTCGCACTTTAATTGTGGGTTCTATTCCCACAGCCTGGTCCGACGCGACGGGTTGTCACCCATCCTGCAGGTTGTCCTTTTTATAAAACTAAATTATTATAACATTCCATCAATAATATTGAAAAAAGTTATATCCTTAAACAATACTAACTTGTGTCCAACATAATCCATTCCAATCTTTAGGCTTATCTAAAATACTTCTATCCAAGCTCATAGTATAAAGAAAATAATTACTAGAAATGTCATCTACCGAGCATGTGAATACCATCATTTATCCCCCATATATCATAAGATATATCTTGTTGTTGGTCACATTCCAAACATGTGATTACCTTAATCATGTATTCTCTTGAAAAATGAATACCCGTTGAACCTTAGTGAAAACATGAATGCTGTCAAAATTTAACACCTTCCGCATACCAAAATCCCAAAATTTCTATATACTCAAACCATGATATAACTTTGTCCTTATATCAGTCATGAGCTCATTTCATTTTTTCTTTATCCCTTCATTATGTGAATATCATATTCTTTCTAAAAATATTTCAATCACTTTTCATGGTTACCGGTACCATATAATTATTGAAATCAAAAATATTGATATTCCAAAATTCCACGATACCTTAAATGAGATTCCATGATACTATTTTGAAATACCATTACATAAACACATAATCATTCCACAACATAATTGTCATACTCAAAATCACAGATAGTGATCGCATGTGACTTCCTTTTATCCTTTTCCTTAAGAGGTAGCTCATGTTGATCATCATTAACCCTTGGATTAGGGCATTGATTAGCATAATGCCACATTTCCTTGCACTTGAAGCATTGAAGTGTTGGTGGAGCATTCTCTATAGTCTTTTCTCTATTCACATAATTAGCTACCTTTTTTCCATTGCTTCGACACTCAACTACTCTATGACCATCTTTTCCACACTTAAAACATTTTCTAGTACCTTTTATGAAATCTCCACTATGCTTCTTTCTGCACTTTGAGCATAAAGAAACTTTCGTCTTCTTTTCACCATTGTTTTGAGATTTTTCCTTGAACTCCATCTTTCGTTTCTTGTCAAACCCATGAGATAGATATGTAGCACCAATATCCAGTTCTACCTTGATAGAACAATGCACAATTTCTTCATTGTTACTAAAGTCTCTTATAGATAATTCCCTTCGAAGACTTGGTTTTAAACCACTGAAGAATCGATCAACTTTACTTTCAGGTTGGATGACAAATCTAAATGCATACCTTGAAAGCGTTGTAAATTTGGCTTCATATATACCAACAGATTCATCATCCTTTTTCTTCGGCTCAAGGAACTCCTTTTCAATCTTTGTTCGAATAATACGAGGGAAGTACTTATTGAAAAACAAGTTCTTGAACTCGTCCCATTCCATTGATTCAATTTCATCTTGGGGCCTTGTATTCTTAATTAGAGTCCACCACTGGTCTGTTTCACCTTCTAAATAGAAAACAACCAAAATGAATTTTTCATGCTCTGAAAAGTGAAGTTTGGAAAATAACTTTCCAATGCTACTAATCCATTGTTCAGCAACAAGTGGATCGGAAGACCCACTGAAAGAAGGTGGATGTTTCCTCATGAAGGACTCAATAGAATATTGTTCCCTTATCTGATCATTCGGAAGTCCATAATGATTCGTAGATTGTGTAAGTATAGCAATAAGATTTTTCAATCCATTTCCCATAACATTTGGTTGTTCTGGAGGACATCCATTGCATTTTCAATTACACTGATCAACACGATTCTTTCAGGATCCAACTATCGTCAAGAACCCAAAAAGAAAAGTCTGAGAGGTAGAAATCATTCTAGGAAAACAACTTAATAAAGGGGAAGTACATTCAATATATAAAATCTTAGGTTTAATTCTATGATCATCACCGTAATCCTAGTACTATAACCTATAGTTATACTTAACCTTAGGGACATCCCTATACATACCTTAGAAATATCTCTAGGGATCTCACTAATGTTTCTGCATCCTAGTTTACAAAGGTTAACTAAACCTTTCCTATGATACCAACTGTAGAGACCCAAAGCTTGATGTACATGTACATTACATTACTTTTGCAGAATAATTAATATATATCAAAAACAGACACACAAGGACCATAATACTTTAGTGTCTTTGGAAACTCAAAATATAATCTTCTAATCTTGTGAAATATCTTCAACATCTCCCATAATGATCTTCCCCTTTTGGTTTTCTTACCTAAAACCTTACTTTAAATCCAGGGGAAATAAAAACATACAAAGTGTGAGCCCAAATGCTCATTAAGGGTAATCATGGAGAAAATAAAACAAATCATATACATTTGACCTTAAAAAAACCTGAACATAATGTTTAAACATCAAAATCTTTAGCAATGACATAAAACATGGAAGTACGTAAGGCATAGATCATAATGGAACATTAATCATGATAAAATAGAATGTAAATAAAACTTTTATTTATGGAAAAACATTAAGCACATAAAATTATTTCCACAGTTTCCAAGGCATTACTTCCATGACCATCTTAGCAGACAAAGTCCCTTACTGAATCGAGTTCACTCCTCATTCTAGTCCTTTATCACTGAACCGGATTAACTTACCGTTACATCCATGTCTATCTCATGAGATATAAATTTTTACCCAATTCATTTGAGGTATATATAGGTCCCACCCATCTCACAATGAAATCATTCTTACTTGTGCCACAAAATAAACATAAATCATTCATCATAACCCAAAGAATAAAATGGGTTTCATGAACATCATCCCATCATAACATAATCCATATAAAACAAATGGATATCATTTCATCATAAAAAAAGTGAAACCATGTAAATCATAGAGACATTATACATGAAACATACACATATGAAATAATGTCATCTTATATGGAAAATGGTTTAGATAAAACACTTGAAATGAATTCTTGAGGAAAATATCATTTCTTATTCAAAATCATTTTCATTTTACAAAATGACATGCAATTTTAAAAGAAAATGATTTTTTTTGAAAATAGTCATGAAATCCTATAGATTAAGCTTCAAGAAAATAAGACGTTATAAAAATGTAAAAATTTGTTCATGCTGTATAAGTTAAAGAAAACATTCTCCTCATACTTTTAACGGAAAAGTAAAAAAGTACCACGTATGCTAAACAAAAGAAAGATTCCTTACATAACAAAAATTAAAAGTCAAGATGGGTAGAAATGACTTTAAAAATACATGGAAGAATATTAAACACTTTATGAAAACATTTTTCTGTACATGGATGAAAAATATAACCCTAGTAAATACTTACGAATAAGCAATCTCGGATAAAAATAAGATTGCAAAATTATCCCTTACCTTATGTCCGATATGCTTTGTATGTATTCGAACCTCCTGTATATTGATTTAAATAATTTCATTGAATTATTACAGAATCATATTCATTGTTATGATATCATATATGGTTCACTTATGACTTTATATTACCCGTTCTTTTGTAAATTCCATGTTAAAGCATAGTTTTGGGTAAAATTGTTTCATTTATCGTATGTGTTTCGATTTTTTGTTCTTGATATTTTTAATTATATTCTGATTTACTTAATTCCAGAATGTAAAACACGATTTATATATAATATATATTCAGTATATAAATATATATGATAGATCGATAAATGGAATGAAATACACTGTTCATGGAGACGGTATGTCGTACGTACGCATGAACGCTGTTTTAGTTTCCTTATTGAATTAAATGGAATTAAGTAAATGAAAAATATATGTAAATAAATCCAGTATCATTATTATGTAATATATTTCATGATTATTTATTACATATATACTTTATAATCATACATGAATGTTTAATCATGGAAAATGAATCTCATCGCATTCGTGGAGATGGTAGTCTGTACATACGCACGAGCAATGATATCGTTCCCATAATTATTGTATAGAATTGAAGTGAATTATATAATATATCATAATTTTTATGATGTTATAATAATCATATATAGTTATTTTTTACACCATTATACCCATCCAAGTAAGTTGGGGGTGGAAAAACTGATTACACCACGGTGTGGAGACAGTATTCCGTACGTACGCACGCGTGGTGATTTTGTTTTCCATAGGATTGGATAAAAGGTGAAATAGGTTTGTTTGATATTTATAATAACATATCAATATATAAGTAATACTTATTTTATTACTTTATAATGAAACAACTATAGAAGAGGAAGTAGAAGAAGAAAGAAACTTGAAAGAGTCGGTAGAAGAGATTACCTCTTCCTCAACGCACCTCCTTTAAACTTCATCTTAGGGCACTAGAGTTGGTATTTTGAGAAGACAATAACCTCTATAATATAAATAAAGAGGTTGAGAAGATCAATTGGCAGAGTTTAGCCGATCTTAAATGCTCAAAAGGGTGCGAAGAGAAGAGGGAAGGGGTGCCCTTTTTATAAGGGAGGAGAGGGGCACCTTTGGAAAAACTTAAAATATTATTTTATAAGAAAGTAAAATTCGGTTTATAATAGCTCCAAATTGATTTATTTCGAAGATAAAGTGGGGATGGGTCGAACTCCTCTCAACCAATCAGTTTTAGACAAGTTTAGGTTACTATTTTAACGTTGTCATTTATATTTAACTCTAAGTTAAATAATTTAACTTTTACCATGTCTTCTTGTTTTCTTACACTATATGGTTAATAAACTTACTATAACAAGCCATATGAACCCCAAGTGATTCATTATTAATATATATAACCTTATCTAAGTCATTTATCAGAACCTTAGATTTTTAGAAATAGAATAACAGTTAATAATATAATATTAGTTTTAAAACCTATTTTATGTCAATTTTGAAACTATTTGGTAATTGATTTTTGTGAGAATCCTAACAGCATGATTAGTTCGAAAAAAATTAATTAAATCAATACTAACATGTCATATTAACCTATAAAATTAGTTTAATTCATAAAAAGTCTCAAATTAGATTTATTTGGGTATTTATAACATCAATTATGTAAATATTTCATTAATAAGGTAATTACTGCATCATCATTGTGTCATAAATACATTAAATTATTTAATGTCTAAAAATTATAAATAAAATACCATTATGTTTTAAATAATTTTGGATTTATAATGAATATTTACAGTCGAATTTATCTTATGTATAACCCTATATTAGAAAATGTTTAATTATTAAACTTTGATTTTAACTCTTTTAACTCTTCTTTATATAAAATAATAATAATCATTCTAATCTAATCCAAGTGGACTTAAAGGGTAATATTTTATTCATAAGGTTGTTTTTGGTCGAATTACATTCATCCAATAGAATTAGAACATGTTTTAGGGTAATAATAATATCATTTTTACCCTTAATTACCCTATTTACTTTTAATCGTGGTAAATAAAAGTAAAAAGTTACTATTCACCAAAAATTATTTTTATCTTATTGAACCACAATTTACTCCTTTATACTAACCATGTCTCTCGGATTTTTGAAATTCAACTCATAGAAGTGGTAAAATTAAGTTTTATGTAGATTTCTAGATTCTCCTAAGAGGTGGGTAAAAGACGGTGAAAAGTTCAATAAAATTTTTATTTTTCTATAATTATTATAAAATGACTCCATTGAATTACATTGAACTTATATAAGTATTATGTATCTATTTTTACCTAAAATAAATTTAAATAAAATAAATTATTATTTAAATAAAAAGTATGTTTTAACCAATAACTTAGTGTTTTCACTATTCATCAAAAATTGATAGTTTTCAAAAAAATACCAAAATTTCACCCTAGGCTACTTTCGATCTTTCAAATCCAAAAATGAATTCCATTTTTAAATATAGAATTTATAAAAATTTAAAATTTGGGTATTACTATTCATAACGGCTAGTTTATATAATATTTTAATAACATATTGTTGTTTAGTGAACCTCAGTATTGCATACTACACACGCTATCGAGGAAGGTCGTGATTGCGTGTAATGAAAGCCAAGTCAGGGATGTGTGTAGAGAAATATCCCTTTGGTGTAGCATACAACATAAGACGTCAATGAAATTAAAAATAATAATTCTCATTAGATCTCATGTTGTTACATTCTACCCCCCTTAAAATGAATTTCACCCTCGAAATTCGTCGGGGTTATAAATGGTTTACTACTTGAAAGTTTCATTAATAGAAACCCACATCATAAAAAGGAATACTAAAACTTAATTTTAAAAACTAAAGTATGAAACGTAATAGTTACCCAAATTAACTCATCACTGGGTTTCCACATAGAAGAACATAGGTGAAAATATGGTTATGGAAGAGAAATATAACCATCAAGTTCTGATGGAGAGTGGTAGAGAACATGGATATGATAAAGCCAACAATCCCAAAGCCATAAATTTGTGATGATCTAAGGTACCATCTGATTCATTAGATATGAGGGCAATAGGACAACATTTTTGGTTTTCAAGATCATTTCCCTAAAGTTGAAGAATTTTTGTATTAATAGAAATACTTACTTAATTTTGGTACAATCTCACTGTTGTTTGTGCCTTGAACAATTTCGACTTAATCTCTTAAATAAAAGAAGTTTAATTTGTCTTCTGTGAAGTGTTATCAGATCATGTGATAGAATTATAGGTCATTCCATCTATCTCAAACAAAAGGTTACCAAAAGTTATCAAATATACATAAGTCCATCTATGGTGAGGTTAATCGTATATGATTCCAAAAATGGACATATACTTCATCTATCATACTGTTTAATAAAATAAAACAAGTTTCTACTAACCAGGGATTTCTTGTAGGCCAGTGGTAGGTGATAAAGGCCTATCGAACTTCAGTTGTGGGTTCAATTCCCACAGCCTTGTCCGATGCGACGGGTTGTCACCCGTCCTACAGGTTTTCCTTTTTCTAAAACTATATTATTATAACATTCCATCAATAATATTGAAAAAAGTTCTAGAATTAAACAATACTAACTTATGTCCAACATAATCCATTCCAATCCTTAAGCTTATCCAAAATAATTCTGTCCAAGCTCATAGTATAAAGAAAAAAATTACTAGAAATGTCATCTGTCGAGCATGTAAATACCATCATTTATCCCCCATATATCATAAGATATATCTTATTGTTGGTCACATTCCAAACATGTGAATACCTTAATAATTTAGTCTCTGAAAAAATGAATACCCATTGAACCTTAGTGAAAACATGAATGCTGTCAAAATTTAACACTTTCCTCATAACAAAATCCCAAAATTTCTATATACTCAAACCATGATATATCTTTGTCCTTATATCAGTCATGAGCTCATTTCATTTTTTTCTTTATCCCTTCATTTTGCAAATATCATCTTATTTCCAAAAATATTTTAATCACTTTTCATGGTTACCGGTACCATATCATTATTGAAAACCAAAATATTGATATTCCAAAATTCCACGATACCATAAATGAGATTCCATGATACTATTTTGAAATACCATTACATAAACACTTAATCTTTCCACAACATCATTATCATACTCAACATCACAAATAGTGAATGCATGTGACTTCCCTTTATCCTTGGCCTTAACAGGTTCCTCACGTTGATCATCATTAACCCTTGGATTAGGGCATTGATTAGCATAATTCCCCATTTCCATTCAATTAAAGCATTGAAGTGTTGGTGGAGCGTTCTCTGTATTTTTTTCTCTATTCAAATCATTAGCTACCTTTTTCCCATTGATTCAACACTCAACTACTCGATGACCTTCTTTTCCACACTTAAAACATTTTCTAGTACCTTTCAGGAAATCTCCACCATTCTTATTTCCACACTCTGAGCATAAAGAAACCTCTGTCTTCTTTTCACCATTTTTTTGAGATTTTTCCTTGAACTCCATCTTTCTTTTTTTGTCAAATCCATGAGATGGATATGTAACACTGACTTCCAGTTCTACCTTGATAGCACAATGCACAATTTCTTCATAGCTACTAAAGTCTCTTATAGCTAATTCCCTTCGAAGACTTGGTTTTAAACCACTGAAGAATCGATCAACTTTACATTCAGGTTGGATGATAAAGCCAGATGCATACCTTGCAAGCCTTGTAAAATTGTCTTCGTATATACCAACAGATTCATAATCCTTTTTCTTAAGCTCAAGGAACTCCTTTTCCATCTTTGTTTGAAGAATACGAGGGAAGTACTTATTGAAAAACAAGTTCTTAAACTCGTCCCATTACATTGATTCAATTTCATCTTGGGGCCTTGTATTCTTAATTAGATTCCACCACTGGTCTGCTTTACCTTCTAAACGGTAAACAGCCAAAATGACTTTTTCATTCTTTGAACAACGAAGTATGGAAAATATCTTTTCAATTCTACTAATCCATTGTTCGGAAATAATTGGATCAGAAGACCCACTGAAAGAAGGTGTATGTTTCCTCATGAAGGACTCAATAGAATATTGTTCCCTTATCTTCTCATTCGAAAGTCCAGAATTATCCATAGATTGTTTAAGTATAGAAATAATATTTTTTACTCCATTTACCATAACATTTGGTTGTTCAAGAGGACAACCATTGCATTGTCTATTACATTGATCAATACGGTTCCTTTGGGTTCCAACCATTGTCTAAAACCCAAAAATAAAAGTCTGAGAGGAAGAAATCATTCTAGGAAAACAACTTAATAAAGGGGAAGAGCTTTCAATATCTAACATCTTATTTTTAATTATATGATCGTTACCTTAATCCTAGTACTATAACCTATAGTTATACTTATCCTTAGGGACATCCCTAGACATACCTTAGAAATATCTCTAGGGATCTCACTAATGTTTTCGCATCCTAGTTTCCAAAGGTTAACTAAACCTTTCCTCTGATACCAATTGTAGAGACCCAAAGCATGACTTACATGGACATTACATTACATTTGCGGAATAATTAAAACATATCAAAAATAGACACACAAGGACGGTAATAGTTTAGTGTCTTTTGAAACTCGGAATATAATCTTCTAATCGTGTGAAATATCTTCAACATCTCCCATAAATATCTTCCCTTTTTTCTTACCTAAAAAATTTATTTAAATCCTAGGGTAATGAAAAAATACAAAGGGTGGGCTCAAATGCTCAGTAAGGTTAAGCATGGATAAAATAAAACAAATCAAATATAATTGAACTTAAAAAACATGAACATAATGTTTAAACATCAAAATCGTGAGAAATGACATAAAACATGGAAGTATGTAAGGCATATAACATAATGGAACATCAATTATGATAAAATATCTTGGAAATAAAACTTGTAATTTTGGAAAAACATTAAGCACATGATATGATTTCCATAGTATCCAAGGCATTGCTACCAAGACCATCTTAGTGGACAAAGTCCATTACTGAACCGAGTTCACTCCTCATTCTAGTCCTCTATCACTGAACCGGATTAACTTATCATTACATCCATGTCTATCTCAAGAGATATAAATCTTTACCCAACACATTGGAGGGAGATATAGGTCCCACCCATATCATAATTAAATCATTCTTACTTGTGCCATAAAATAAACATAAATCATTCATCATAACCCAAAGTAAGAAATGGGTTTAATAAACCTCATCCCATAATAACATAATCCATATAAAACAAATGGATATCATTTCATCATAAGAAAATTGAAACCATGTAAATCATAGAGACATTATACTTGAAACATACACATATGAAATAATATCATCTTATATGGAATATTTTTTTGATAAAACACTTGAAATGAATTCTTGAGGAAAATATCCTTTCTTATTTAAAATAATTTTCTTTTCACAAAATGCCATGAAATTTTAAAAGAATTTTTTTTAAAATAGTCATGAAATATTATAGATTAAGCTTCATGAATATAAGGCGTTATAAAACTGTAAAAATCCGTTCATGTCGTATATGTTAAAGAAAACATTATCCCCGTACTTTTAATGGAAAAGTCAAAAAGTACCATGTATGGTAAACAAAAGAAAGATTCCTTCCATAACACAAAGTAAAAGTCAAGATGGGTAAATATGACTTTAAACATACATGGAAGAATATTAAACACTTTATGAAAACATTTTTATGGACATGGATGAAAATTATAACCCTAGTAAATACTTACGAATAAGCAATCTCGGATAAAAATAAGATTGAAAAATTATCCCTTACCTTATGTCCGATATGCTTCATATGTATCTGAACCTCCTGTATAATGATTTAAATAATTTAATTGAATTATTATAGAATCATATTCATTGTTATGATATCATATATGGTTCACGTATGACTTAATATTACCCGTTCTTTTGTAAATTCCATGTTAAAGAAGTGTTTTGGGTTAAATTGTTTCATTTATCGTATGTGTTTCGATTTCTTGTTCTTGATATTATTACTCATATTCTGATTTACATAATTCTATAATGTAAAAAATGATTTATATATAATATATATTCAGTATATAAATATATATGATAGATCAGTAATTGGAATGAAATACACCGTTCATAGAGACGGTAGGCCGTACGAACGCATGAACGCTGTTTTCATTTCCTTATTTAATTGAATGGAACTATGTAAATGAAACATATATGACATAAATCCAGTATCATTATTATTTAATATATTTCATTATTATTTATTACATATATACTATATAATCGTACTTGAATGGTTAATCATGGAAAATGAATCTCATCGCGTTCGTGGAGATAGTAGTTCGTACGTACGCACAAGCAATGATATCATTCCCATAATTATTGAATAGAATTGGAGTGAATGATATAATATCTCAGAATCAGTATGCTGTTATAATAATCATATATAGTTATTTTTTACACCATTATACCCATCCAAGTAAGGTGGTGGTGGAAAAACTGATTACACCACGGCGTGGTGACGGTATTCCGTACGAACGCACGCGCGGTGATTTTGTTTTCCATAGGATGGATAGAAGGTGAAATAGGGTTTTTTTATATTTAAAATAACATATCAGTACATAATTAATATTTATGTTATTACTTTATAATGAAAAAACTAAAGAAGAGGATGTAGAAGAAGAAAGAAACTTGAAAGAGTCGGTAGAGGTGATTACCTCTTCCTCAACACACCTCCTTTAAACTTCTTCTTAGGGCACTAGAGTTGGTCTTTAGAGAATAACATAACCACTATGATATAAATAGAGAGGTTGAGAAGAGGAATTTTTAGAGTTTGTCCGAGCTTGAACGCTCAAAAGGGTGTGAAGAGAAGAGGGAAGTGGTGCCCCTTTTATAAGGGAGGAGAGGGGCACCTTTGGAAAAACTTAAAATATTATTTTATAATAAAGTCATATTCGGTTTATAATATCTCAAAATTGATTTATTTCAAATATAAAGTGGAAATGGGTCTAAATAATCTCAAAAAATAGGTTTTATACAAATTTAGGTTACTATTTTAACCTTATCATTTAGAATTTACTCTACGTTAAATAATTTAACTTTTACTGTGTCTTCCTGTTTTCTTACACTATATGGTTAATAAACTTACTATAACAAGCCAAAAGAACCCCAAGTGGTTCATTATTAATATAAATAACCTTATCTAAGTCATTTTGCCAAACCTAAGATTTTTTGGAATAGAATATCAATTAATAATATAATATTTGTTTAAAAAACTATTTTATGTCAATTTTGACACTATTTGGTAATTGATTTTTGTGAGAATTATAACAGCATGATTAGTTCTATAAAAATTAATTAAATAAATAATAACATTTCATATTAACCTATAAAATTACTGTAATTCATAAAAAGCCTCAAATTACATTTATTTGGGTATTTATAACATCAATTATTTTAATATTTCATTGATAAGGTAATTACTGCATCATCATTGTGTCATAAATAAATTAAATTATTTAAAGTCTAAAAATTATAAATGAAATACCATTATGTTTTAAATCGATTTAGATTTCTAATGAAGATTTATATTCGAATCTATCTTATGCATAACCCTATATTAAAAATATTTTAGTTATTAAAATTTGATTTTAACTCTTTTAACTCTTATTTAAATAAAATAATAATAAGTGTCCTAATCTAATCCAAGTGGATATAAAGGGTAATATTTTATTAATAAGGTTATTTTTGGTCGAATTACATTTATCCAATAGAATTAGGACATGTGTTAGGGTAATAATAATATCATTTTTACCCTAAATTACCCTATTTACTTTTAACTGTGGTAAATAAAAGTAAAAAGTTACTATTCACCAAAAATTATTTTTATCTTATTGAACCACATTTTACTACTTGATATTAACCGTGTCTCTTGGATTTTCGAAATTCAACTCACAGAATCAGTAAAATTATGTTTTATGTAAATATTTGAATTCTCCTAGGAGGTGGCTAAAAGACGGTGAAAAGTTCAATAAAATTTTTATGTATCTAAAATTATTATAAAATGACTCCAATGAATTAAATTGAACATAAATAATTATTATTTATCTATTATGACCTAAAATAAATTTAAATAAAATAAATTATTATTTAAATAAAAAGTCTGTTTTAACCAATAACTCAGTGTTTTCACTATTCATCAAAAATTGAATGTTTTTAGAAAAATACCAAAATTTCAACATAGGCTAATTTTGATCTTCCGAATCCAAAAATGATGTCCATTTTGAAAGATAAAATTTATAAAATTTTAAAAAGTGGGTATTACTATTCATAACTGTTAGTTTATAAAATATTTTAATAACATATCGTTGTTTAGTGAAACCCGGTATTGCGTACTACACACACTATCGACGAATGTCGTGATTGCGTGTAATTCAAGCCATGCCAAGGATTCATGTAGATCAAGCTCTCTTTGGTGTAGCATACAACACAAGACATCAATGATATTAAAAAGAATAATTCTCATAAAATCTCGGTTTGTTACATATATATTATATTTGAAGAATGATAAATATTTATTTAATATCATAATAATTTCATGTATATAAAATATAATCATTTACTTTATCTTCATCACCTCTCATGTGAAGTGTTAGTGAAAGATGAATCACATTGCTTCGCTGGGCAGTATCCCATCGTGCACATGAGTTTCATTATCGTATATTCTAAATAATGAAAGGTACAATGATACATATGATATGCTGACTCCATAGGTAAAAATATTTTATAAATATTATATATATAATTTATAAAATTAATTATCCCATCCTTGAAAGGTGGAAATGGGAAAACTAATGACATAAGTTCGCGAAGCGATAGTCCTCTGTACACATGAATGATGATTTCTTATCCCATTTAATGGAATTAGAAATGGTTTTAGGTGATGAATTTTTTATAAAAAACATCAAATTATATGGAAGATACATATTAATTATATCAAACTTATTTAAAAAATATTTATTTAGGTGGATAAAGAAGTAAAATAATTATTCTCATTGAATTACATTGCCTCTTCTTCTTGTATCCAAAATATGTTTGCACTAAAGCCTTAAATGCTTTAATTTATGAAAAAATAAGGCTTATAATATAAAGGAAGATAATTTGGGAAGTTATTTGGGAGGTCTTTTCCTAACCAAAAGGTTTTTAAGGTGTAAATATGAGAGAAGAGGGGTGGCCTTTTATAAGTGGGGGAGAGGACACACTTTGTATTTTTGGAAAGAATTCAGAACTCCCACATTTTTCATATTTCACAAGGGTAAAAAATGGGAAATTATAAAACCTTAGAGGTTTAATGGTATAAGTAGGTCAAGAAACTAGTTTTTAGAAAATTTTATTGGTCATTTATACCCTTATAGTTTTAGTTTAACCCTCAGGTGAATCCATTTTTACCTTAACTGCCATGATTAATTTTTACTACATTTGTTATTCATTTTGGTAAAAAATTAAGTTCAAATTATAAAAATTTATAAAAAATTATAATTCTAGAAATGGAATCCATTTTTCCAAATTAAATTTAAAGAAGATGATATTTTAAATTTAGAATTAATCCAATAGATGTGATGAGAAAACAGATTTTTAATGTGAAAATGTTCAAAAGCTTTAAAGATTATATATACAAATTCAATATGAAAATAAATCAAATGAAATGAATTTTTGTTAATTTATATAATATTTAAATAATATTACTTTAAAATAATTCCACATAAAATTTAATATTATAAATTATTTTATTGAGAAGTCATTTTTCAATTAAAGTTCATTATTTTTCACTATTCATCAGAAACTAAAACTTTACAGAATAATAAAAAAATTAACATTAAGATAATTTTTGTGTCCCAAATTAAAAAATTCAGTTTATTTTTTCATAAAAATTTTCTAAAAGTGGTAAAAAATAATTTAAAATTATGTCTGTAAAACGTGAGTAAACTATCTTGTAGAAAAAATTGTTTTTCATAAAATAATTATTTTTATTTTAAATGATTATAATTTTATTTATATTCAATAGACATATAATAAAACTATTTAAACTATATTGTTTTAAAATTTATTTAAACCTATTCATACACTCCAAATTAATGGCTAGGTTATATCTATTATATTAAATAATAATATTTTAGTAATAAATTTTTGTTCAGTAAAACTCTATCTTGTGTGTAAGGCAGGATATAAAAGAAAATTATTATTACATGTAATACAGAATAAAATAAATTTTTTTATAATTAAATTTGTTAAATATATTTAATAAATAAATATTTAAGTCTTGGGGTTTTATATTCCCTTTTATTCGTAGTGTTGCGTGCCACACGCGCTATCAAATATAATGTCCTTGTTTTAGAATTTCAGGGTGTTACACATTTAGTACCAAAGAATGATTTTATTTAAGTGCTTAAATAATAAAATATTCATTTATTTTTTATTTATAAAGATAACAATTACACATGTGGGATTAGATGTTGGTATTCAATACATTTATCGAGAGGTGAGATATTAATTAATGGATGGTTTTTTCTCAACATTAATAGATGATATTATCTCAACAATAATGGAGATGTATTCAAAATATTAATGGATAGAAAAAGATATATTTACTATTTTAATTGGATATATAGGTTTGGTATCTATATAAGAGGATATAGAATCATATTATGGTTTTTTGGAGATTTACTTCTACTTTTGTAGAGGTTCTTACCAGGTGTTCAAGATGTAGTCTATTAAGATAAAGAAGGGGGATATGTGTGGTGCATCGACATGGAATAGGTGAAAAGAATTATAAACAATATCAATGATCAAATACATTTATCAAAATTATTACTGATAGTAGTGATCAGGTGGCATGTTAGGATTGATGATTTTTGGTAAATCATGATAGCGAGATCATGAGAGATAAAAATCCTTTGGGTGTCATATAATGGTGTGAGGTTTCTATTTATTGATGATTTGTGTTAAGTCATAATGGAAAGATCATGTGAGATATAAAAATACTTTGGGTTTCACAATATAGTGTGAGGTTGATGCATGTTTGGATAAAAATACATGATATAGTGTCACTTCATCTATAGAAGGGTGAGATTTTTTTTCAGATAGATCTTTGAGCATTTTGTTTTTATTGAGTTGATTTTTAAAAAGGAGGTGAAGGCGTATGAGGGTGTAGTTTTCACATATGTTTTCTATTCTTAGAGTGAAATTCATGATTGTGTATTTATATGAATTTATAATCTCTAATTTATTAGTGTAGTTTTCTGATATTCTCTATCCTCAACATTGGAGGGTTTTCCATGTTAAAAATATTTTGTGAAGATTTATTTATTATACTTTATATCAATTCTATATTGATTTATGTTTCTCACAAATATTTCTTCAAGAAATTTTATTCTCAAAAATAGTATTCTTATTAAAAGTGGTACTAGAGAGATATATTATAGGCTTGCAATTTTTAATGATACTTTTTTATTTTTTTAGGAGGTTCAATTTCACATGTGTGAGGAAGAATAAGGGTTTAAATCCAAAGAATGATGTGAAATGGGTTACAGTTATTACACACATTTCTTTTCATCATAAGGTGTGAATGGAAAATAATTAATTAAGAATTGGAGATAGAGGTGATGTGTTGGTTGCTTAGGGGATTTTGAGCAATGGGAGAAGTTTGTTTCTTTTGGTGATCTAAATTGGGTGGAAATCCCTATTATGGGAGAGATTTATGTTTATTATTATATTATTATTTAGTAGGATGGTTTAGATACATATAAGAAGAACACTTCAGCCTTCAAATTTCTTTTATATGGAATGTAGTCAGTTTCCTGTCAAAATTAAAAAAGCACGCTATCATATTTTCTACATAGGATAATGTATGGTGTGATACCTACCAATTTTCCTTCTAATTGATTTTTTTGGATGTCTTAATTAATTTATGTACTAAAGGGATATATTCTTACTATTAAACACATTAATTAAGAGGTAGAAATTAATTAATATAGAGGTTTTCCTCAACCTTAATAGAAGAGTTTATGTCAGCAATAATAAAGAGTTATTCTCAATATCAATGGATGAAAAGTTAATTGACCACATTAATTAGAGATATGGACATGGTTTATATATAAGAGGATGTGGTAGCATATTTTTCTTATGATATTGACTTATCCTCATGCATATTTTCTTAATAGATGTTCAAGATGTTGTCCACCGATCATAGGAAGGGGGCTACTTCATTTGTGGTAGAATGTGTGGTGCATCGACATGGAGTAGGTGTAAAGAAGTAGCAATGAGATTGATGATTAGATCTATATATTTAAATTATTCTAGATATTTTGGATTAGGTTTCATGTTCCAATTGATGATCGGTGTTATATCATTTTGGAGAGACCATGAGATAAAAAATCCATTGATGTTCCATGATGGTATAAGGTTTTTCACGGTTGATGATTAGGGGTACATTATAATGGATAATCATGAGAGAGAAAAAATCATTTAGGTGTATCAATATTGTTCAAGGATGACACATGTTGGTATAAATATTCCTTAGGTATTTTTGTTTCATCAAAATAAGGGTGATACTTTTTCTCTATTAAATCTTTTAGCATTGTGATTAGATCGAGATGATTTTTAGTGAGAAGACAGGGGCGTATCAGGGTATAGTTTTCAAATATGTTTTATACACTGTCATTAACATTCAAGTTTGGGAATTTACTTGATTTTTGTACTCTTTTATTTATTAATGTAATTTTTTGTGTTGCCTCACATTTTTTTAGTCCTTCACATCAGATGGCTTTTCTATGTTTAAAATACTGCATACTAATTTTTTTATTCTAGATTATATCACTTCCATATTTCTTTAGGTTTCTAATAAATATTTTTTCAAGAAATTTTATTCTCAAAATCATGATTCTTCCCAATAGTTTTTTGGGGTAAAATCCTAACTAACTACATCCTACCAGGCCCAACACATAATCCTTTCTGGAGTTTTATCCAAAAACCAATTGGTGATACGAGGAGTAGCCCATCCAAGATTATATTATTAGCTACCTATCCTTGTAAAACCTGATGTGGGATAATTTTTCCCCCAAAAATACTCTCCTTAAAAAAGAGTCAACATAATAGGTCCTTCCCTTCAAAGATAATCCATTTGATCCAAATCATCTTGGGCTTTCACCATCATTTATCTTTCCACTAATACACATAATATGCCTACTATTATTAGAAAAAAGTTTGATATGAAGTACCCAATGGATCCATATGTTCCAACCTGATCCATCATTATCATTACAAAACTATTTTAGGACCACTCACATCACACCTGGGATACACCATATCTCACATACCACATATTGGGGGAAATTCCTTATTATCCCACTCCTTCCAAAACCAAAAAATTATCCCTTCTAGGGTTTCATCCTAAAACTAATTGGTGATACGAGGATTAACCCATCAATATTTTATTTTATCCACCACTCATTTTCAAAAACAATGTGGGATTGGGTTATCACCCAAAAATATTAGAGTATTGGTAATTTAATCATTAATTACACTATCTAGAAGGTGTTGATGGTGGCCAAATGTTTTCATTTGATGATGTGTTAAAGTTTTATCAACAACCAAAGGGGTTTTTTGGAAAACAAATTGGAGAATTTTTTTGAGTTTTTTTTTGAAAAATATAATTTGAAATACTTTAAATGACTTGGATGATCATTGAAGATACATAATATGAATTGGTGTGATTATTGGAGGAATCTTGGATTAACTTTGGTTGAATTTTGGTTGAATGGGAAAAACCATGCTTCCATTCATATGAACTATATCATGGTTTATACCATGTATTAAAAAAAACTATAAAAGATGAAGTGGTTCTTGTAGTTCATTTGAATGTTTTTAAAATGGTGAGATTTATTGGGTTAGACCTTGGTGGATCTCATGTATGGTATATAATCATTCTAAATTTGAATAGAAAAAATGATATGGGTGTAAAAACAAGAATGGTAAAAGTATTTTCTCATAAAACAGTTTGAAAATATTTTGGCATAGGGATTTTTGATACTTTTATTTTGGAGTAGATTTTAGAAAAATAGAATCGTACATTAGGGAGGAAAAAAATAATTGTTATTTTAACATGGCCTGAAGAAAAATGGGGAATAGTTGAAGGATATAAGAATTTTATCTAAATAAAAAAATTATGATAAATAAGTTGTAGTTTATTCAATGTTTTGATATTGTCAAGTCAAAATATGTTTTTCAATAAAGGAAAATGATGATATTTTTTGAGAGATATTGGATCAGCTAGCCATGGTTTTCTTATTTTGAGTTTACTAAACAAGTCCAAATCATAGAGGCCTGAAAATATTTCATGGTGGATAAATTGCAACATATATGTCAGTTTTAAAATTCATATCTAAATGTGGTTGGTTGGATATTTCAATTGGAAGTTTTTTCACATATTTTTATATTTAAGTTGGATGAAATTTCCTATTATTCTCAAAGAGGTTTAAACACTTTAATAATGAGAATCATGGATACCTTATCTTGGAATTAGGGAAATAACCTCTTGTGTGGAGAAAGAGAGATAGAAAAATAATTTTAGAGATCATAATAGAGGGAGATAAGAGGGAGTTGGAAAATTATAGAGGAACATTATTATTTCAAATCAATGAAGTTCATCATGTTGATGAATATGGATAATATTTCTACACCAATGAATGTTTAAAATTTTATGTTGGATATGTGTGGATCAAAAAAATTCAATTAAGAGAGTAATGAGTTCTTCTTAAGTGAGATAATATTAATTTTTCATTCTTGTTAGTGGTTATAATCCAAGAGAGATGGTGAGTATACTCTAAACATGTAAGAAAACAATGCTCTAGTGTATTTCAGTATACCAACACATCATTGGGTGTATTCTCGTTTGACATAGACTAGTGAGGATAAAATAAGTATAATTAATTGTTTATCATTATAAATTATCATTTCAATACCTTATGAGAGAGTGGTTTATTATTTGACTAAATGTGAAATGAGATCATTTGAAGGGAAAATTTCAAATTGGAATTCCCTGATTAACCCCCCCCCCCCCAAGGTATCCTTCCTAGTGTGAACCTAACATCTAGGAAGATGTAAATGGTGGATGCTGGCTTGTGGGAACCATAACTAGTAAATTACCTTTTAGGATCATAATATTATGTGTCATTTACTATTGAACTAACAAGTAAGGTATGGTTTTACTTTTTTAAAAATAATTGTGATGTATTTACTGCACTTTAAAGGTGGAAGGATATAGTAGATAATGAGTTAGCATTAAAGTTGAAATATTTGAGTTTCAACAATAGATGAGAGTATAGAGATAAAGATTTCAAGTAATTCACTACTATGATTGGAATTCAGTGAGGTAATACTATTTTTAGTACACCACAATACAATGGTGAACTTGACACTATGAATTTGATATTGAATTAATGTTATCTGCTTATTATACATCACTTTGGATATTAAAAAAATTTGGTGTAGGGGTGGAAAATATAATATTATATATTATTAATATAAGTATGTCTGTTTTAATGAAATAATTTCTACCCGATGAGATCAATTCAATAAAAGTGGAAACACTGTCTCATTCACAAGAATTTGGATGTTTGGAATATATAGACACGTATTTTTATGCAATTCATATGCTTGATAATAGTTTTTAAAATGTTTCTTTATTGGATATGGTGTTGAGGAATTTGGATACCGCTTGTGGGGTGATTAGAACAATAATATCATAGAAATATTGAATCTAATATATAATTATGGTGTCTTGTTCAATGACCACCATGCGGTTGAAAATAATTTTAGGAGTGAATAATTTGGTTGATAAGAATAAGAAAATCTTAAATATATACCTGAGCATGTGACTATAGAACTATTGGATCCCATTCTTAATGTATAGATGAGAAGATCAATTATGGATGGTAGGAACATACAGAGGTGTTCATTATCCTTAAATAAAATATGTCATTGATTGATGGTGGGGAGATAAAATACATTAAAGGAGTGATGGATATGGAAGAGTTTATCAAGTGGGGGTTTTCAATAAAATAATAGATATCATCATTTAATGTTAACCAAACATGGTATTTGACTTCATGTCCATAAGTAAAGATGGTTATATAGAAAATATTGGTAAATTAGGTTAATTAAGGGATTTATATAAAGAGTAGATACAAGGTAAGTGTGGTGGTGAAATCATGTCAATAGAATTATGGTTCAGATTTCGCTAATAGTTTTTCTCATGTAATAAAACTCACCACCATCGATGTGCTTCTAAGTATTGTTAAAGTGGTGTATTTTCATCTTTATAAGATTGATGTGAAAATCATATTACTTTATAGAGATTTAGAAAATAAATATATATCCATCATTTATAAATATTCATTAATTTGGGAAAGAAATATATGATATGAAAACCTCATAAAAATTGTATGAATTAAAGAAACCACATAATAAATGCTAAATAAAATGTGTATTTATTTGTAAAAATGAATAAAAATAGTGTGATGTGGAAAAATGCTTCTATATAAATCCATTCATATATGGATACATTATATTGATTTTATACATAGATGAAATGATTATAGTGGGATTATACAAGCAAAGGATTGATGATCTGAAAGCGAAACTAGTTTTGGAGTTTGAGATGCAAGATCATTGAGAAGCTAGAATGATTTTGGGGATAAAGATAAGTTGAGATAGTGTTTCTAGAACCTTATGGTTTTCATGGTTTGATTACATTATAAATTATATAAATATATTTAATGTGTTGGATGAATTTTTTTTTATTTCTTTGTAAAACACCTTTTAATTATAAAATGAAAAAACTATATGTGGATAAAGGGGATGGGTACATGTTGAATATTCATTATGAAAAAGTTGTTAGAATCTTGATTTATGTCATGTTTTGTATATATTTTTCATGTTGTGGTATTTATGAGAAAGTAAAAGGATAACCCATGAAAAAAAATCGTAAGATTTCAAGTGGATGTAAAGGTATTTTAGGGAAGAAAATAAGTATATATATGATTTGAGATAGGAAACTCATTGGAATATTACGTGGATTTTGGACTTAGAGGTGATTTTGAAACTATAAGATATACCAAAAGTTATGTATTTAACCATAGAGAGAATATTATGAGCTGACTATCTTAGTTATAAAAGGTGGTAGCACTACCTATGATAGAGGTGTAATATTCTGGTGTGATAAAGTTTAGGAATAAGATGGTGTAATGAAATAACTACTTGAATGAGTTGGGTAAAAATTGATAGGTAGGTATGTTTCACAATTATAGTCAAAGTGTGATGAATATTATAAAAAAACTTATGTTTCTTATCAGGATAAAGAATATTCATTTGATGTAATAGTTCATTGAAGTATTACTACGAGATGGATTGTAAACATTATAGAATATATGATAAAGTAGTAATTTTTAAAATATTTTAGTTAATTCCATGGGAATTAAAATTTTGAGGTACTATTGTTCCTATATTGGGTTTCAATGATGAATGAATATTAAGAGGAAAAACATTTCATGTTAATAAAGTGGGATATTTTGGGGATTTATGAAGCTTGATTATTTTATTATAGTGAGTATGATCACTATAGTAGAGTTAACCATATGACCTAACAATGAGTACTATATCTCTGTAGACTGCTACATAGATCTTGGTACTACAGAAATGTGTTTTTAATCCCTATATTTTATCCAAGGTTTCTAAATACAGGTTGTATTTATTTTCTCACCCCGTATTTATGCTCTTGAATATTGTGAAAATTGTTTTTGCAAATCCATAGACTTAGGAAATTATCAAACCAATCAAATTTAGTTTATATTTTTATTTCTTTTTCCTTTTTTCCAATCATTTCTTGGTTAGTTTCTCACTCATGTGCTAGATTGTCTCATTGGTATTGTTCTTAATTTTATAATAATAATTTTAATATTCAATAATACAGTTTGAGGGTTTGATTTTTCTCATTGATATCATTGGTGGTAGCAGTTGGCCAGTGTGTTCAGTTGGTGTCTGATTATATTAATGATGTGTTGGATGGGTCGGTTTGGTGAGTGAATTTTTCATTGGGATAACTTTATACAATTTAAAGGATTCATGGAGAGGTAAAATTACCAACATAAAGGAGGTATAATCACAAAGAAGGTTATTAAAAAAATAGAAGGGATGCATAAGGATTTGGATTGAAGAACACAAAGAGATGGTAACCAAAGATGCTTTATTATCACAAAGAATATAAGGATTCATATCCCAAAGGTTGATTTCAACTTAATATAAACTTGCATATTTTTATCCCTAAAGGTCCGACACTTATAGATAAGGTGATAATATTATAATCATAAAATACCAATTAACTAACACCAGGTGTCCCAGTTTTATCAATACATTGATCTTATTATAAAGACTCTCTGTGTATAGTAAATTCACTTAAAAAAAATTTAAAAAACAATACAAAACATGAAAACACACTTGACATGATGAGACCAAAAGAAACTTTACATAAATCTACTTTTACAAATGAAGCCACATGTTACATAAAATGATAGAAACATTACATAAAGATACTTTAATAAGATGCAATTGACATGATGTTCCACTATAAATATTCCCCACATAGTTTGTATGTTTATTCTCTAATAAAAATATCTATATTTAGACAAGAATAATAATATCTTCAATAGTAATACTCTTATTATTTCATGGGATATACTTTTCTTCCAAGTAAATATTATCCTTTCCAACAATTCATGTATTTTCCATTGCTTTCTGAATAAGATTCCATATGTTTCTTCAAGGATAAGAATATTTATTCCAACAATGTTGATATTTTTCATGGAATTTTGGATATTATTTATAATAACAAGTAGTCTTCATTCCTAGATAATTCACTATTCATGGAAATTCCCTAATGGAAAATTATGTGTTTTCCGCATCCACTTCTTCAAAATATTTTGGATCATTTTTTTGATTTAATTGTGCATTTAGTGCTTTAGTATTCATTTTGGATTAATTACAGCAAAAACGGATAAATAGTGAATGATTTATTGATAATATAAATTTTTTTGGTAAAATGATTAAAATTTATATGATTGAGTTTTTATATATTTTTAGAACTATATTTATAAATGTGATTGATGGTTTTAAAATGGAATATCATACTTTTTGAGGAATTGACTATTTGTGGAATTAAAATTTGGAGAATTTGATTTCTTATTAAATAAATGTAAAACATAATTTTGGGAATAGAGACTTTAATTAATGTTATTTTTAGTAAATTATTATTAAATTTTTTTAAATTTAAATATTTCATTAAAAATCTAGTTTAAATATATAATTTTTAATAATAGTGATCAGTCTTTGAAGAAAGTCTCCCAAGGAATTCAGCTTTGGGAATCTAGAAATGATACAGAAAAATTCCTATAAGAATTATAGCACAATGATATCAATAAAATAGGATAAGGGGACTATGTTTCTTCAACTCTTAGGATCACAAATAGAATTAATTCAAATGAAGAAAACAAAATCCAAGAGAGGAACTATAAAGATAATATCTAAAATAATTCTAGTTTCTATTCAAAATACATGTCCTCAAAAAAATGGGTTGAATATCCCTTATATATGACTCCATTCATAGCTTTCCTAATAAGATAACTCTACCACCATTTATTTCACTCACTTCCAACAAAGAAAAATAAAAAGAAAATAAAAAATAAAAAATAAAAGGTAGAGCACACAACTATAAAACTGTAACGACCCAAAGTTTCATTAATGGAAATCCCTCTTGATCTAATTAAATTTCTCTTTATGTTTATATAAAATTTCAAATTCTTTGGTTTTATGTTAAGAATTTTGACCATTGCTAATATAGCCATTGAATAGTGATCACATGATTAGTATAAATATAGTGCTTTAACAAATCCAATTTACTCAGACAAAAGAAGCGATTACCTCATCTAGTAGAATTGATCCATACAAAGCCCATTTGTCGGGGCTTGGAAAAGAGGTGGAGTCATTGGGCTTCGCTCTTGACCTAGCCCAAGCAGAGCTTCATCATGTCCAGCTCGAATGAGGCCGTCTATGGGAAAAGTGGAAGTTGATAGAGATTACCACTCGAGAGATCTTATCCGAGCCACCCCAAGAGTCTGTCACCATCGCACACCTTACCCTTAGGTCTTATACGGCTGTTTTAAGGGGTTATGTAACAAATCTCTAGTACTATGTTCATGTATATTAATTTTTTATATAATAATGAATATACCCCCTTGTCATTTTTTTGATACATTGCAAATAGTTTTAAAGTACAAATAGTTTTTTAAGTTATTATATAATTAAGAATTCTATTTTTTAAAATTAAGGGATTTTTTAATTAAATAATATTCTAATAATAAATTATTATTATTATTAAATTATTTTTTATTAAATATGAATGATCTTATAATTTTATGAATGCAATTACAATTTTTATTATGGTTTGAAAGCCATTTCTGTCAAAACCCATGAATTTATGATAAATATCAGTTTTTATTTTAAAATTGAAAATTAACATATTTAGAAAATTATTTAGATAAAATAAATGTTATTTCTGGAATCAGGACATCGAAATTAGCCAACGGTGAATTTTTCATAATTTTCTGAGACAGTCAAATTTTTGGGTAAAAATTAAATACTGTTTAAATATATAATGTGTTTTATGACATCATAATGACCCAATAGTGAAGTAATAAAATACTATAATCTTTATTTTCAGCCAATATATGTTTTACAATTAAAATAATGTGATTTTGGGTTTTTTTGACTTACTTTTAAAAGCATTAATGAACCCCTCAATACTTATTATACACCTTGTATTTTTAAATTTTTTTCATGGGAGTGTGACTCACCTCCACATAAGAAACCCTATTATTTTAAGAAGTTCGGAAATTGGCCTTATAAAATATTTTTTTCCTCTTCCATTTTCCAAAAACCATGGGCAAAAACCATGGGATGGTTTGTGGTTTGGATTAATTTAATATAAGGGGTCCCAAACCTAAATAATAAAGAATTCACTCACCTTTCGTACATAAACCCACCCAAGATCCCACTTCCTCCTCACTAAAAGCCTTTGGAGTTTGTCCAAAATCTACCCTACTCTCTCTAGAATCCTCCCAAGGTGCCCCAAGCTCCCAATAATCCTCTCACAAGCCTCTGTCTAGCCTTTGGAAGCACATTTCCAAGTAAGGGTTTTTCTTCCGTTCTCATTTTTGTCCAATTTTCATTAAGTTTTTTTTTCCTTTTAATTTCAATTATGAATGTTGGGGTATGGTTTCGAACCTCCATCATACTACCCTCTTTATGTTTTGATGACGGGAGACCCCTTTCTCTCTCATTAAATGCCTCCCATGTACACCCGTTACTATGCCGAAATTCTGAAAAGAACTTCTCTCTCCTCATTTACATTCAAGAAATACTTTTGTATCATTAATCTAAACTTAATTAAAATTTTTGGGACAGGTATCTATTTGACCTCATTACTGTCCATTACATGTAAATATGATGAGGAACCCATTTCTCTCTCATCAACCTTTTTTATGAATTCTTACATCACGTCGTTACACTGCCGAAATTGCACTGACTTTCTAAGCCAATGCCATTGTGTAGTGAATACCATGCCCATTTCTCCATCAAGCGTATTCACATTATTGCACATTTACTTATTGATTATAAAGTTTAATGTATGAATTACACATTCCTATATCGTGTAATAAATGATTATGTTTAATGAATCCATGTTTTATGATCCATGTGGCACACTTATGAATGAAATGAAATGTTTAAGAATGGTGCGCCCTTATAGCGCTCCAATGCATCGGGTAAAGTATAGTATCATGATACATCATGTGAAATGAGTGTTGACTCATGCTAATTCAAGTGTAAGGAGGGTTTACTCATGCTTCATGTCCAATTAGGGTTTACTCATGCTCCATGTGCAATGAGCCTTGGCTCATGATAATTCCATGTTAAGTGTTGTTCCCACATTTCCATGTTATGATTATCATGCTTTATCATGCCTTTATGTTCATGTTTCTCTTGTGCTCTATTGATATGCCTAATGTCTAACATGTATTTTACTCCTCATGTTATTCCATGTTTATTCCCTTACTGGGATTTATATCTCACCCTTTTCTTATGCATGTTCTCAGGTTATCCCATGCAATGCTAAGGACAAGGGAATGTAGTGGTAATGTAAAGGAAGTTTTCAATAAAGATGTTGTATTTAATGTTTCAAGATTTTATGTAATGATCCAAAGCCCCAAATACACTAATCCTCTTGATCCTATTTGTTGTATCAATTGAAGTTTTATGTAATAAATCATGTTTAAGTTGTAATAAAAAGTAGGGTTATCATAGTTGGTATCAGAGGATAGGTTTAGTTATTTTTTGGATTAGGATTAGAAAACCCTAGTAAAGCCTTAGAGACAAGACTAAGTATAATAAAAACATCCCTAAGTTTTGGTAAGTACGGATTAAGTGGTTTATCAAGAATATACATCCCTGTCTGGATACGAGCAGGTAGAGGTAGCTCTGGCACAGATGTATCCTAGGGGTAAAACCCGAAAACACCGCTTTGAGGTAGAATCGAACGAGAACTAGTGCATGAAAATGGGCCTTGCTGCACTCTTGGTTACGACACTCCCGGGGGATATGTTTTGATAAATTCACAAGCTTAGTATGAACCCTTATTTAGGGAATTAAAAAAATTCCCCTAAGAATATATGTTAGAAAGTAGATTATGAAAATCTTAGATTGAAGCCTATAGACTCCTAAGTTAAAGAAATAAAAGTTTATTTATAATTCATCAACTTTTTTCATTGGATTACCCTTTATGTGTTACCCCTAACATTCCTTTTATTCCATCCAATGGTCGGTAATAGGAGGACTCGGGCTAACAACCATTATAAAGATCAGTGTGATGGTCATACTAATGAGATGCCCAATCCAATGAGAGCGGGAATCGCGAACTTTGTCAGGCTCCTCTCTCATCTAACTCATGTTTTGAATAGAAACACGGGTCAAGAGGAACGTTCAACCACCCCTAAGAAAGAAAAAGTTGCTATAGAGAGATTCATGAGACAAATGCCTCCTACATTTAGTGGCTCATCTGATCCCATGATCGCTGAACAATTGATCAACTCCATTGAAAATATCTTCTCCATCCTTCAATGATATGAACAAGATAAGGTTCTCCTAGAGGCTTATCATATGGAGGGTGAAGCTGATAAATGGTGGATGTTGATCAAAAATACAAAATTTGAGGAGGATATCGAGGCGTTGGAATGGAAGGATTTCCGGAAGATGTTTTTCGATAAATATTTTCTGTGCACCCTCTAACTTAAGATGGAAAGGGACTTCCTTTCCCTCAAGCAAAAAGACGAAGAATCTGTTGGAGCGTACGAGGAAAACTTCACAAGGCTTGCACGATACGCTTCCAGCTTTTTCATTACCCCCGAATGCAATGTTGACCGCTTCTTTGGTGGGATGAAGCCTAGTCTGTGGAAAGTATTGGTGATCCATGACTTCGACAGCTATGAGGAAATTGTCCGATGTGCCCTCAAGGTCGAAATGGAGATCAGAGAATCACAGAGGTATCATAGGGATAAGAAGCGTAAGGTGTAATTTAATTTTGTTGTTCTAATGGATAAATCCAACGGTGCTAAGAAGATCCAGCACCCCACTTGCCAAAACTGTGGAAAGAAGCACCCTAGAAATTGCCTTAATGGGACGAGGAAATGCTTCAGGTGTGGAAGAGAAGGGCACCTAGCTGTTAATTGTTGGCAAGAAAGACCCACGGCTGCGATAGAGGAGAGTAACGCTCCGTTCGAACCTCAATGCATTGTTCAATGCTACAAATTCAAAGAACCAGAGCATTTTTCAAATCAGTTCCCTAATCCAAGGGTTTTCGAAGGCAACCAACAACCTCCAAGGCAGCAAGGAAGAGCTTTTGCCATCACTTTTGCCGAAGTGAACCCCAACAACGATGTGGTGACAGGTACGCTAGTTATTCATTCAAGAATAGTGAACGTACTTTTTGATTCAGGTTCTACGCATTCTTTTATATCTCGAAGGTTTTGTAGAACAATCCCAACACCACCAAAAATCATGGAAGTAAAGATGTCAGTGAGTACGAAAAATGGGGCAGTCATTGCATCCCATGAATATAAGTCCTCCCCTATTATAATATAAGGATTGAATTTCCCGGAGAACCTCATCATACTCCCTCTGGTGGAATTTGATGCATTTCTTGGCACGGATTGGCTTTCCTTATATAGAGCCAACATAAATTGTCGGGAAAGGGAAATCACACTCCATATGGAGAATTGACCCCTGATTCTTTATAAGTGTAAGGAGGAAGATGAATATCCTTTAGCTCCATCATCTCAAGCATGGATATTACTACCCTATGATCATGCGTATCTGGCTCAGATGATTGAGTCCAAGGAAGAAACCATCCTTGAAGAAATGCCTATTGTGAGGGAATTCGCGGAAGTGTTTCCCGAGGAACTTCCTGGTCTTCCTCCTAGAAGAGATGTTTAATTCTCAATTGAACTTATACCTGGGGCATTACTAATATCCAAGAATCAATATAGAATGGCTGTTGTAGAGCTTGAAGAGCTGAAGAAATAACTACAAGAGAATCTGGATAAGGGGTTTATATTCCCAAGTGCTTCACCATGGGGTGCACCAGTCCTCTTCATCATGAAGAAGGATGGGTCAATGCACCTTTGCATCGATTATCGTGAGCTCAACAAAATCACGATAAAGAACAAGTATCCTATCCCATGAATTTATTACTTGTTCAATCAGCTGCGTGGAGTACAATACTTCTCCAAGGTAGACTTGCGGTCGGGATATTATCAAGTAATGGCGAAGAAGGAAGATATCCCCAAGAATGCTTTTCGCACAAGATACGGGCACTATGAATTCATATTAATGCCTTTAAGACACACTAATGCTTCAGAAATATTCATGGAATTGATGAATAGATTCTTTTGATAATACCTCGACAAATTTTTGGTAGTCTTTATAGATGATATTCTAATATACTCCAAAACCAAGGAGGATCAAGAAGAGCATTTAAGAATTGTACTAAAGACTTTGTGCAAGGAGAAGCTCTATGAAAAGTACATAAAGTGTGAGTTCTGGTTAAAGGATGTCTCATTCTTGGGCTATATCATCACAAGCAATGTGATATCTGTGGATCCCTCTAAAACATATGCAATTGAGGGATGGACGAGGCCAACATCGGTAACTGATATCTATAGATTCTTGGGGTTATCTAGATATTATCGAAGATTTGTGAGAAATTTATCACGATTTTCCAACCCTCTTACCATGTTAACTCGGAAGGGAGTAAAGTTTTCTTAGAGTCATGAATGCGAAAAAAGCTTCAAGGAGATGAAAAGGAGGCTTATCACTGCGCCCGTTCTCACTTAACCCACAAGTGGGTAACTTTTTGTGGTATTCAGTGATGCTTCAGAGAAGGGATTAGGTTGGGTGCTGATGCATAATGATAAAGTGATATCTTATTCCTCAAGGCAGTTGAAAATCCATGATGGAAACTATCCAACACATGATCTAGAGTTGTCAGCAGTGATCTTTTCCTTGAAAATCTGGCGGCATTATCTCTATGGGGAGAAATGTGAGATATATACTAACCACAAGAGTCTTAAAAATATATTCACACAGAAAGAACTTAATATGCGCCATAGAATATGGATATATCTCATCAAGGATTATGACTTTTAAATACATTACCACCCTGGGAAAGCGAAAAAGGTGGAAGATTCCCTAAGTAGAAAGGACCCAACGATTCTTTCAATGATAAGAATTGAGAAGGATCCAATCTTCTTAGACTTGATGAAGAAGGACACGGGAATCATAAATAAGGTAACATCATCAATCCTTTGAAAAATGATTGCTCAACCGTCTCTTTTATAAAGGTTATAGGATGATCAAAAGGATGATGTTGGAATTCAAGAAAAGGTGGAAGCTATCGAAAAAGGTAAATCCTCGGAGTTTAATGTTAATGAAGAAGGAATTGTGTGGCTTGTAAAAAGACTATGTGTTCCATCAATTCCGGAGCTGAAGAAGGAACTTTTGGATGATGCACATAGTTCAGATTTCTCTATTCACCCAGGGATCACAAAGATGTATCGAGATCTCTGAGAAAACTTTTGGTGGGATAATATGAAGAAGGATATCGCTGAATATACATCAAAGTGCCTGGTGTGTCAGCAAGTGAAGGCATAGAGGAAGAAGTATAAGGGGATGATGCAACTATTTCCCATACCAGAATGGAAATGGGAGAATATCACCATGGACTTTGTCACCAGACTTCCAAGGAAATCCAAAGGAAATAATACAATTTGGGTTGTTGTGGATCGTCTTACAAAGACTGCACACTTCATTACTATTCAGGAGGATTTATCATTGGATCAACTGGCATGGATATATATCAGGGACGTGGTAATGTTGCATGGAGTACTACTATCTATTGTGTCTGACTGAGATCCAAGATTCACCTCTAAGTTTTGTAAGAGTCTTTAAAATGCTCTGAATACTGAACTGAACTCCAGTACGGCATATCATCCTCAAAAATGATGGCCAATCCGAGTGGACTATCCAAACACTTGAGGACATGTTGAGAGCATACTCAATGGACTTTAAAAGAGTATGGTATCAACATCTTCCTCTTGTTGAGTTCTCTTATAATAACAGTTTCCACTCAAGCATCCAAATGGCACAATATGAAACCATGTATGGGAAAAGGTGTAGAACACCGGCTTGTTGAGATGAGTTTGGTGAATGTAAGCTGCTTGGACCAGAAATGGTCGAAGAAATGGTGGAGAAGGTGAAAACCATTCAGTAGCATATCAATGCATCCCAGAGTCGACAGAACAGTTATGCAGATAACTGTCGACGAGACCTTGAGTTTAAAGTTGGAGACATGGTGTTTCTATGCATATCTCTGTGGAAGAAGGTCATGAGGTTTGGAAAGAAAGGGAAGTTAATTCCAAGGTACATCGGCCCCTTCGAGATTCATGATTGTGTTGGGGTTGTGGCCTATCGACTAGAACTTCCACCAACCATGGCCAAAGTACATGATGTCTTTCATGTATTCCTCTTAAGGAAGTACATACCAGAACCTTCTCATGTACTCTCTTATGAGGTGGTACAGTTGGAGGATGATCTTTCTTATGAGTAGCAACCAGTGAAGATCTTATATCGTAGAGAAAAAGTTCTACGAAATAAGACAATTCCCCTCGTCAAGGTGTTGTGGAGAAACCACAGGTTTGAAGAAGCGACTTGGGAATTGGAGGAAATGATGAAGCTGAGCTACCCACATCTGTTTTAGTGTGGGAAAAGGAAAATTTTGAGGGTGAAATTTCTTAGGGGGGAATATTGTAATGACCCAAAGTTTCATTAATGGAAATCCCTCTTGATATAATTAAATTTCTCTTTATGTTTATATAAAATGTCAACTTCTTTGATTTTATGTTAAGAATTTTGACTGTTGCTAATATAGTTATTGAATAGTGATCACATGATTAGTATAAATATAGGGCTTTAAAAAATCCAATTTACTTAGAGAAAAGAAGTGATGGCCTCATCCAGTAGAATTTCTCCATACAAACCCCATTTGTCGGAGCTCAGAAAAGAGGTGGCCTCCTCGGGCTTCGCTCTTGACCAAGCTCAAGCTGAGCTTCATCATGTCAAGATAGAATAGGACTATCTACAGGAAAAGTGGAAGGTGATAGAGATTACCACTCGAGCGATGTAATCCGAGCCACCCCAACAGTCTGTCACCATCGCACCCCTTACCCTTAGGTCTTATGCGGCAGTTTTAAGGGGTTATGTAACAAATCGTTAGTACTATGTTCATGTATATTATTTTTGTATATAAAAATGAATATACCCCTTGTCATTTTTTGATACATTGTAAATAGTTTTTAAAGTACAAATAGTGTTTTTAGTTATTATTTAATTAAGAATTATATTTTTTAAAAATTAAGGTATTTTTGAAATAAATACTATTTTAATAAAATATTATTATTACTATTTAATTAATTTTTATTAAATATAAATGATCTTATAATTTTATGAATGCAATTATAATTTTTATTAAGGTTTGAAATCCATTTCTGTCAAAACCCATGAATTTTTGATAAATATCTATTTTTATTTTAAAAGTGAAAATTAACATATTTAGAAAATTATTTAGATAAAATAAATGTTATTTATGGAATCAGTATGTCGAAATTATCCAACGGTGATTTTTTCATAATTTTCTAAGGGAGTCAAATATTTGGGTAAAAATTAAATACCGTTTAAATATATAATGTGTTTTATGACATCATAATAACCCAATAGTGAAGTAATAAAATACTATAATCTTTATTTTCAGGAAATATATGTTTTACCATTAAAATAATGTAATTTTGGGTTTGTTTTACTTACTTTTAAAAGCATTAATGGACCCCTCATGACTTATTAAACACCTTGTCTTTTTAAATTGTTTTTTCATGGGAGTGTGACTCACCTCCACATAAGCAACCCTATTATTTTAAGAAGTTAGGACTTTGGCCTTATAAAATATTTTTTTCTTCTTTCCTTTGCCAAAAACCATGGGCAAAAACCATGGGATGGTTTTTGGTTTGGATTAATTTAATGTAAGGGGTCCCAAACCTAAATAATAAAGAATTCCCTCACCTTTCCTATATAAACCCACCCAAGCTCCCACTTCCTCCTCACTAAAAGACTTTGTATTTTTTCCAAACTCTGACCTAATCTCTCTATAATCCTCCCACGGTGCCCCAAGCTCCCAAGAATCCTCTCACAAACCTCTCTCTAGCCTTTGGAAGCACATTTCCAAGTAAGGGTTTTTCTTCCTTTCTCATTTTTGTCCAATTTTCTTTAAGTTGTTTTGACCTTTTAATTTCAATTATGAATGTTAGGGTATGGTTTCACACCACCCTCATACTTCCCTCTTTATGTTTTAATGATTGTAGACCCCTTTCTCTCTCATTAAATTCCTCCCATGTACTCTCGTAACTATGTCAAAATTCTGAAAGAAACTTCTCTCTCCTCATTTAAATTCAAGCAATACTTTTGTATCATGAATATAAATTCCATTACAATTGTTGGGACATGTATCTATATGAACTCCTTAATTTCCATTACATTTAAATATGATTAGTATCCCCTTTCTCTCTCATAAACCTTTTTTATGAATTCTTATGTCACGCCGTTACGCTGCCAAAATCGCGCCGACTTTCTAAGCCAATGTCATTGTGTAGTGAATACCATGCCCGTTTCTCCATCAAGGGTATTCACCTTTATGCACATTTAATTATTGATTATAAAGGTTCATGTATGAATTCCACATTAATTTATCGTGTAATAAATGATTATGTTTAATGAATCCTTGTTTTATGATCCATGTGGCACACTTATACATGAAATGAAATGTTTAAGAAGGGTGCGCCCTTATAGCGCTCCAATGCCTTAGGTAAAGTTTAGTATCATGATACGTCATGTGCAATGAGTGTTGACTCATTCTAATTCAAGTGCAATGAGGTTTTACTCGTGCTTCATGTGCAATGAGGGTTTACTCATGCTCCATGTGCAATTATCCTTAGTTCATGCTAATTCCATGTTAAGTGTTGTTTCCACATTTCCATATTATGATTATCATGCTTTATCATGCCTTTATATTCATGTTTCTCTTGTAATATATTGATATAACTAATTTCTACCATTTATTGTACTCCTCATGTTATTCCATGTGTATTCCCTTACTGGGCTTTATATCTCACCCTTTTCTTATGCATGTCTTCAGGTTATCCCATGCAATGCTAAGTACGAGGGAATGTAGTTGTCATGCAAAGGAAGTTTTCAATAAAGATGTTTTATTTCATGTTTCAATTTTTTATGTAATGATTCTAAGCCCCAAATACACTAAACCTATCGATCTTATTTGTTGTATCAAGTGAAGTTTTATGTAATAAATCATGTTTAAGTTGTAATAAAAAGGAGGGTTGTCATAAAAACATCCACTACGCAATTCACACATAAAAAACAGAATATATAATTGAAATGTTCAATTTTGAATGATCATTGATTATAAATATTGAATGTTCCTAGATCATTTAATATGACCCTTCCAAGTCATACAGAGTATCGATCATCTCACTGACCGAGACTTATTTCTCTAACTCCTTAATCTCCATTAATTCTTTGATAATATGGTGAATTTGTTCTTTTATAATAAATATTACTTTTTTATTCTCCTTCCATGTCTTGAGTTCATAAAAAATATTTTCTACCACCATCAAAAAAATCAATCAGATGTTCCATATCTATAGTTTTCATGTATATTGTGTTAATTGAAATGAGAACATTGTCTTCAATAAAGAATATTCAATATTTTCTCATTTGGTTTTGATTTTATAAGATAAAAACTCCATATGATTTGTATTAATTATAAATGTACTTTATTCAAATTGGATTACATTTAGTCTTCATCATTAAACTATGATTCCTCAAATGCTTTCTGTACAGGTCCTTTAGTATAGTGTTCTAGGTATATGTTCCATATCATGACAAATATATCTGCTATTCTGATATGTTTTATGTGTGAAACCCACCAGAGAAAACAAGGATATGAATTATTCATAACCATCCTCACCATTTGTGGTACCCAATTATGTTCAATTCATATTCTTAAATCCCAATAATTGTACCTCTCCCATTATGAAATCTTTAAAGTACTCAATGAACTCTTCTGGGTCTAATATTGTGTCTAGTATATAGAGCTTTGGAATCCCTATTCCCGAAATTATCCAAAACCTTTTCAGTACTGGATAATCTTCCATTCCTATTTCTTTGATCTAATTAAAACTTTCATCAATACAATAAATTTGAAACTTTAGCCAGATCTCTTTAGTGATGATAATACTAATTATATCTTGATATATCTTCTTATAATCCTCTATAATGTCTTTAGATTCTTCATGCATGTCCAGAACATGGTCAAGATCCCTCTTGAATTTTCAATCATGCTTATTTTTATAGATTAGATTATATACATCTATGGATTTATTTCTTGAAATATTTGGAATCCTTTTTAAATATTTCATGATTTCTTTTACTGGATTTAGATTATCATCTAGTCCATAATCCATAATTTTGTGATCTTGTTCTTTCTAAAACTACTACTTATTTTCAAGTTCATCTTCAACTTAAACATCCCATCTCATAGAAAGAGTATTCTATTTTCCTTTTTAGATTCCCTTTTTTTCTAACCTTGGTTTCTTCCAAGATTTTTGGTTTCAAAGATTTTCCTTCCATTGAGTAATGTAATGCCCTTTATGACCACATAAAAATAATTGAATATAGATTTTTTCCATATACATGATGCCTATGAATTGTTTTGAAATATTTCCTAGTTTTTTAGCCTTCTTAGTTAGAGAACCTATACTTATGATCTTTCAACATCACTAGATGAAGATTCTTGTTTCTAAAGGATATTCTATTCATAATCCCCTTTATTTTCTAGAATCTATCATTAATTTTTTTGATAACATGGACTTATTCCCTAGAATGATTACCAAGGAATGCTGGAGAAACCTTGATCTACTACATTCTGTCATTACACCTAAATGAGTTAAAGTACTGTTTTAGTTCATCCATAATGACAATATATTTTTATTTAATATTTTCTGTATTAAAGTTATAATATTTAAATTCATTCCTCCACTACACTAATCAAGCCTGGGTAAATATTTTTAGTGTTTTTTTCTTGAAAATATTTTTATAAGAAATATTTGTTCTTATAAGGAAATATTTTCCCAAGAAAATCTTATTAGCCCTAATTCCATTAAAGGATTAAAAAAAATCTTGTTAATGGGTAGGATAATTATTTTTTCCCATTAAAATATCCACTCTATTATATACTGATACATTCATCATGGTTTTTTATTATCTTTAGGATAAATGACCCTGTTAATTCTAATGCATCCATTTCTAAGATAAGTTGTTCTTCACTCCCATCCAAGTTTTCTAATTCTAGGAGGTTATGAGCTTCTTACTTTAGAATTATAATTACACTATAATATTCTTTTGTCTAATTATATGGTACATTACTAGATTTTTTTCACCAAATTATAACTAATATTATTTTTATAATTCTATGATTTAGGCTCTAGAATAACTTAATATACCAAGAAACACATATATCTACTTATAATCTATAATATCATCATGGAAAGATTATATGTTCTCTAAAATATGTTGTTCAATATTCTTTATACTTACTTGGATCAGTAATCCTACAAACTCTATCTTGGGTTGCATCAAAATGATCTTTATTTATGAAATTATAATCCATTATTCTCAAAACAATTCATCCACTTGTTATAAATGTCTGATATGTTCTTCTATATTTTTACTATATAAAAGAACATCATTAATGTAGACCGCCATGAACTATGATATTCTACTGAATGCCCTATCCATTCTCCATTGGAATATTCCTAGGTAATTATTTGTCTAAATAGCATAAATGTCCATTTAAATAAACCAAATGGAATTGTTAATTTTGTTAATGGTATAGCTTTCTATTTGATCATAATCATCCAGTATCCTGACTTGAGATCGAACATAGAATATACCTTTAGTTTTTCATTCCTAATCCTACAACTAAAAGACTCTTGATTAGGAAAATTGTAGTCATCATTATTTTTGGAATAATTAAGATCATGGTAATCAATAACCATGTTGGCTTTACCATGCTTCTTCTTAGCACGATTCATTACCATAAATGTTTCACTCTTGTAATGACTTTCACTATACCTAATTAATCCAAGACTAATTAATTATGGAATATGTTTCTAAAACTCCTTAACCACTATGTATAGATAAAAAATTCCCTTTATTCTGATCACCATACTGGGATATTTAAGAGTGATTATAGCCTCTATCACGTCCTTATATCACAATTTCAGAGGGTTCTATGACCAATTTTCTGATAAATAACCTCTTATCTTAGCTAATTCCTTTCAATACAACCAGCTCTTTCCACTGCTCAATCTTTATATGGTATTATTTATCCTCATCTAGATATTTTTCAACTTGAATAGTATATTATTTAATTTCTAGAATAATCCCAATTTTTCCAAAATTAGTTGGAATCAAATAATTATTGGAGAAAATTCCTTCTAAAAATATCAATATATACTGATATCTACTAAGTAATCGAGATCCAATAAATAATCCATCTAAGAACTAAGGAATAAAGAAAAGAGTTTATTCTATAAATATTCCCCCATTGAGTTAAATTTTAACATACTTTAATACTTACTGAATTATAATTTTTTTCATTATTAACAACTATAACTTGTAACTCTATGGACTCCCATATTACTCCGAAAAATTAAATTCTTATGAAAGAGAACATACATACAATGTCAACTAGGGAAATACATGCAGTTCCACCAACGATTATCTTTACCAATATATCCCATTCTTAATTACTTTAACTAAGTAATTATGATCCCATGTATCCTATATGATATTCTTCATTCTCATAGATAGGTAATTGAATAGTCCTTTGTCGGAATATCCTTCTAGAAATTGATATTCTATGTGCTTTATTTGAAGTGCCTTCATCATTTCCAACTAAGCTCTGTGGATTCTCTAAAGGGTTATCAACTATTTCTAATTTGGTGACTTCAATTTTCAAATATAATATACCTGATCATGATCATTCCGACCAAAGATCATCATCATCTTCTCTGATCTCAAAGATGAAATGTTTATTTCCAACTTTTTTGATCACATCTGGAAGAAGTAGCTTTTACCTTCGTTCTTTATATGGATCTAGAAAAACCCATTCTCTAGCCCATGTTATCCTCTTGGGATTTACCGCATATGGTTTCCTTTATCTATTTGAATTCCATTATCTTTGAAAATTTATTTAATTATTTACACACCCTTCCTTAGATCCATTCTTCCAGTATTGTAGAAATTTACATAAATATGAGTAATTACTCTGACATATCATATTTTGGGTGGAAATCCTGACATCTTTTGTTTGTTCCTCGTATTGATATTAACTTCTAAAGTTTTACTAACACTTATATACATAAGTAATACATGAAAATCTAGCATCACTTTCAACCAAGATTCTCTTGAATGTAGATTTTCTCATGATCCTTCTGATATTTCAATGGATAAATTAGTTAAACTGTCATCTAATACAGAAATTAGGACATGTAGATCTTGTATTTTTTCTAACAAGAGGATCTACTCCAATCTGGATTATTCCAAAATGCACATTCTTGAACTTTTTAGGGATATCCTTACTAACCCATTATGGTTTTAAAAAAAGTCATTGTAAATAATTATAACACCCCGTGATTTTATGGTATATATCTTCTTAAATAAATTCAATTTATTCAATAGATTATATTACACAAAAAAACCATGATATACAATTAAAAATTAACTTGACCATTAGGAATAGTAGTGTGGAAATTAAAAATATAACCTCGCATATGAAAGAAAAAATAAAATTTATATATCTCATAAATTAAAATATGATATATTTATATCCTGAAATAAGTAAATAAATGATTTAAAAGTGATAAATTAATTGTCAGTATTTTTATGGAATTTAAATATTTATTTACAATTATATAATTAATGCAATGATTTAAAATAAAATTTATTTTCATAAAATAGATTCATAAATAATTATTTTATTATATTATAATTATAACATAATTTTATGAGACCATAATTAATTTTTCAAAGTGTCGTAAAATCAGTTATAATTTTAAAGTCTGAATTTTTCGAATAAATTATGATTTTAACTAAAAATTATATTTCTCACATTTAGAAAATTATTTTCATAAAATGGAGTCCATTTTTTAAATATTCACATCAAAAAATGGTTAGGGTGAATTTTGGTATTTTCTGAAATAGTTGAATTTTTAGTGAATTATGAAATATGATAATTTATGGAATTAGCTAAATTAGTAAATTATTGAGTCATGGGTGATGTATCGATGATGTAAGAACAATTATTTAAAACTCAAAATCTATATTTATTTTATTTATTCATAAGAATCATCATTATTGATAGACTTGAACCAAAATAATAAAATAATGAATCAAATAATAAAAAACACTTATATCCTCCACTATAAATACCACCCCTTGCCACCTTTTCTCCTCACACCTTCTATGATTAGGGATTGCTCATATTATACCTAATTCATCTCCCATAACACTTACCTATTTACAATATATTATGGTCTCAATAAAATACCAAACCCAAGTTTCTTAACAAGGTACTCAAGGAGAAGAATTCATGAGGTAAAACTCTCAATCCTTCTCTTTCAATTTTATTTTCTTTTCTCTTATTATCCTCTCATGAACTCCTATATAAAAACCTGAATAATTAACAAATTATATCATATATACTATAATTTTATTGTGTTAATGGAATATCCATCATCAAATTCCTTCTCCTCTCCATTTTATTCTAAAAATGAAAACATTGTGTTTGATGTGCCGATTTACTGCCATCATGGATGATACATTTTAATTTTCCACTACCACCTTCAAGGATGGTCATAAAAACATTATTATGCTAAAATTATATTTCATTATACCTATTATAATTTATATAATGTTCTATAACCAATATATAAACATGATATTAAATAAAATTATCTAAGTTTTTGATGGTCGTAAAAAACACAAAAATAAGTTAAATCATTTTCATTAACATTTTATCTAATGAATAATACTCATACCATATAACCCAAATATAGATGAGTAAATTTAATATTTAATAATTTCATTAATAATAAATAATTTCACTTATAGATAAGTAATTACCATTTGAAAAAACCTCTCATAATTAAACTCAAGGGAACTGACCATAAAATCATGAAACGAACGTTCCCGGAACAACAAAATTAAACATTTTAACTCATATTAAGGGCCATAAATAAAATTAATAAAATTATACTAAATAAATTACTTTTAGAAAAGGTTATTAATTAATTAATTAATTAATCTAATATTTTTTATCCAGTGCATTAAGTACAAGTGAAGAACGCTTTCGAACATAAGGTAAGTTATTTCATAACTCAATTTCAATTAATTGTTTTAAACTTCTATGTCATTGGTTATGTTATGAAAAGAATATATTTGGAATGACCCATGATTATTTTCTAATATATTTCCACTTTTATTTTTTTAATTTATATTTGTCACAAAAAATTATTTCTTTTATTTTTCCTCGCCCAAATGATACAATCTTTGTAAGGGGTTTCTCATAACATATTTATTTCTGTGACATTCTCCTTATTCGTCATGTATTTCTTAAGTATGTTGTCTATATAATACCCTTTGATATATTATGTCATTAATATCTTTATCTTCGTGGTATTAAATGATTAATTTTATGATTATTAATTTTATGGGCTACACGATTCAATTGATTACAAAGTAGTAAGGGATTCTCTTCGAACCTTCAGTTTCCCTTAGGGTTATGATTTATATCTATTTACACCAATGTAATTCTTAATTATTATTATTTACTCCTACATTCTGTGTGTATATTCCAAAAATATTTACCTAGATCATTAATTCTTTCTTTTGGGGGAAATACATGTTTTATAAGGTTTCTTTTTCAATTCCACCAGATAAGAAAACTCGATTTAAAGGAAACTTCTCAATTTTTAACCCATTTTCAAGTAAAATTCGTAGTCTATTTTAAGACATAAATATTTTTATAAAATAAATATTTTTATCATGAAATACTATATTAGTTCATTTCTCGTTTTATGAAAACAATTATTCCTTTTTCTTCTTTAAAAACACTTTAATATTTTCTCTTAAACCGCACTAAGGTAGATAATTTTTAAAGTTTCTTAAAACAATTTTTTTACATGTTATCACTCGAGTTGGAAAAAATTAATAAATATCTATGACTATTATAAATTATTAATGTATGGTTATAATTTAAAACCATTCATTTATGGAAACCATTATGAAATTACCTTTGGTTCTTCCTTATTCACCACTTATTCATTGTGTGTGATGTATGTATACTTCCCTTTTATTTATGATGATAATTTATTGATTATTTCATTAAATATCCATATTTATTATATCATGGATATTATTATTATCTTTTACTTATACCATTTTTACATATGGTGTTTTATTTGAATTTTTTAACAGGAGAAATATTGATAAATTTATATTTTATACTCAATACGGATATTTTGATACGTTGTATTATTTTTGAATTAAATATATGAATGAATATTGCTTTAGACTTGAAAGGATTGGTGGGGCCTGGTTATAGTTAACCCATTTATTCATTGATAGGTCTCATGAGATAAAATAGCTAGCGATAAACCTTTCGGTTTGTTTCTTAGAAGAAGATGGGTTTATACCCACATACAAAAATTGTCTTGTATTGACGGTAGTGGTTCATGTACCTAATACATGATGTCCAATAATTAATAATTTTCATCATTCGGTATTTAGTTATTCCTTTCCATAATATTTTCAATATCAAAAAATATATTGATGCATTTTTGTTCTCATTTTATTTATGGCATGTGTTTTTAGTTATTTACCTTGCCATTATGATTGTTCCTTATTGACATTGTTTTACTTATTATTGATTCATGTAACCCTAATTGATAATTTCATCTCACCCTTTCATTTTTCCCCTTACCTGGGTTATAATGATGAAATATTTGAATAAGTGTCAAGGAAACAATCTTTGTTCCTTTTTTATATTCTATATTTAATTACCAATATAATAAAGGAACCGTGTATGTATCTAGTTTTCAAGACTCCTAAACTAATCGATACATGGTGATGTGATCTCTTGTATCTATGCCATTGCAATAATATATCCACCGAATCTAGGCTACTAGGGTTCTGGTTGTTATAGTTGGTATCAGATAAAGTTTAGTAGAAACCTTGGAAACCAGATTTATGAAATCTTAGATTAGGGAACATAAACCTAATATAATATTTGAGAATAAATATATAAGAACATCCCAAAAACCATGTTTATTAAATTAGCTATTCATTTATTCTTTAATTTATGTTAAGTATTTCACTAGTTTTGGAATTATACATTATGTATCATAAAGATATGATATAATATAGTCTATACCATAATTTAGAAAAGTAACATTATTGAAGTAATGGTAACCTCACCAACGAACATGATCCAAAGAGTAAGGAGGATCAAATATCTTTTGTTATTATTCCAATATTTCAAAGGGAACAAGTCTCCCAAACATTCTCATAATATGAGTGTATAGTATCATGTGATAATGAGATAAAGAATTAATTCTCTAAGTATTATGGATTTATAGAGAAGCACAAGAATAATAGTACAACTAGGAAAAAGTTAGATAAAGGAATGGAGAGAATGATGTATTTTCCCACTTATGATAATTTTGGAAAGAAACACCATGGTACTTTATTAAATGGAATGGGAGTTTTATGCAGTATTGGATAGAAAAGACACCTTGATTCTAATTTCATGGGTAATAAAAAGGTTTTCAATGTACAATTATTCAACTACAAGGATATGGTAAACTGTACAAATCAATGTATCAAGAATCAAAGGAATATACTTCAAAATAGGATAATGGATCATGGTCAAGATTGTGCTACTACCACATAAGTAGAGGAATGATTAATATTCCTATGTTTGGATTCAAGAATTCTGTTATTTATGTATTTTATCAATAATTCTCTAGAATGTACTGCATTACTTCTTCTTTAAAGAATATGAAGTATGTGATAAATATCACCAATAATCAAGAGAAGTGATTTTATTATTAGTTTATTTTATTGAAAACACATGAATTTGGAATGATAACAAAAAATATGTTCTTGATTTTGAGATAATAATAAATAGAATTTTATGGGATATTATTGGTGAAAATGAAAGTGATTAGTGGCATGATGGTTTATGTTATGTTGGATTATTAAAATTCTGGATTTATGGAATATATTCAACAACCTACGATTTTATTCTTGGAAGATTGCATGTTTCATAAAATTTTAAAGGATATTAAGTTATTTATATTTTTGGCATGTGAAAATAAGAGATAAATTATTTAGGGAAATCTTATGTTAAGTTGGATTTTAAAATTTAGTGACCTTCCAACTAAATTTTTGGTCTCTGAATTTGGACAGACATATTTTCGATGAGTCTTAAAGTTAACTACTTATGAAATGGATTAAATATATTATTGATTAAGATTAAATTATGATTTATCATGTTGGATAACAATTTCTAACCATTTTTATTTTAGTAAACATTTAAAGGATGAAGGGATGACTTTTGGATATTATGATTCATAAAAGTGCCTCATGCATTAATTCTTTTCTTGAATATCTATCTCCAAATTTAGGAAATTATGTTGAGATAGATTGAATAACAACCAAATAATGAGATTATAACATGAAAAGTAAACATGTAAGTTTATTTTCTCAATTACTTCGTTGGATAATAAAAGAAACCCTCGACTCTAGTAAATGGATACTGGAAAAAAAATCGCATGTTTACTTTTATTCATGAGAAATCAATGATATTTTAACTGATCATAGATTTATGGTGTTATGATGGTTAACTTTCTAATGACCATGTTATCTATCACTCCCCATATGAACATGATAGTTATATTTCTCTTCCAAGTCAATGTTTTCACTTCCTACTAATGTTTTCCTATTTTAAAACCTATTTTTTTGTGACATTCGCATGTCTCTTTCCCTCTTATTAGGAGGATATTTTATTAACCCTATATCTAATGTGGGTTTCCCAAAAATCAATTTTCAAGTATCAAATTTGCATTTTTGAAGTTCAATTTCAAAATTTTGAGGATGCAATTTATTGAAGGAGGGAAGAATATAACACCCCAAGATTTTATAGTATGTATATTCTTAAATAAATTCAATTTGTTTGATAGATTACATTTCCCAAATGAATCGTTATATACTACTATATATTAACTCGACTATTGGGAATAATAATGTGGCCATTATAATAATAACTTCACTTATGAAAGAATAAATAAAATTTGTTTACCTCATAAATTCAAATGTAATATATTTATATCATGTAATTAGTAAGTAAATGTTTTAAAAATGATAAATTAAGTGTTTGTATTTTTGTGGAACATAAATGTTTATTTTCAATTATATAATTAATGTCATGATTTAAAATAAAATTTAGTTTCCTAAAATATATTCATACGTTATTATTTTGTTTTATTATAATTATAAGATAATTTTACAGGAACATAATTAATCACACAAAGTGTCGTAAAATTGGTAATAATATTAAAATCAGTATTTTTTGAATTAATGATAATTTTAATTAAAAATTAAAATTATCTTATTTATACAATTATCTTTATAATACATATTCTAATATTGAAATCTAAACATCAAAAAATTGTTAGGTTTAATTTTTTTGATTTTTCTAAAATAGTTAAATTTTAGTGATTAGTAAAATACTATAATTTACCATATTAACTAAATACATGAATTATTGAGTCATATATGGTTTATAGATGAATTAAGCACCATTAGTTATAACTGAAATTCTCTAGTTACTATATTTATTGATATTAATAATCACTATTGATAGTCTTGATCCAAAATTATAAACTAATGAATAAAATAATCAAAAAACACCCCTCTCCACCACTATGAATACCACCCCTCACCACCTCTTCTCTTCACATCTTATATGATTTGAATATTTTAAATATTCTTCTCAATTACTCTCCAAAACCTCTTCCCTGATCCCAATAGATTTCAGTATTAATAAAATACCAAACCCAAGTTCCTTAAGGAGGTTCTCAAGGAGAAGAATTCAAGAGGTAAAACCCTCAATCATTTTCTTTCAATTTCTTTTATTTTATTTTCATATACTCTCCTTAATTCCTATATAAAAACATGCATGATAACTCCATTATATTATATATACTGTATTTTTATTATTTTAATGTAATATCCATCATCAAACACCTTCCCCTTTCTCTTTTATTCTAAAAATGAAAACATCATCCGCGATGTGTCGATTTACCGATATTATGGACGATGTGTTTTAATTTTCCACTACCACCTTTAAGTCTGGTAATATAACTATTATTATGGTTATAAAATATTTTACATTACATATTATAAGTTATATAATGTTCTATAACTAATATATAAACATAATATTAAATCGAATGATATAAGTTCACGATGGTCTTAAAAACCAACAAATTAAATTACATCATTTTCGTTAACATTTTATCTAATGAATCATCATAATACCATATAAAAAATGATTTATTAGACCATTTAATATTATTTAATTTAATTAATACTAAAAAAATCCCTTCTAGATAATTTATTCCCATTTTCAAATAACTCTAATAATTAAACTCAAGGGAACCAATCATAAATTCATGAATCCAACATTCTGAGAACAAAAAATATATAAACATTATAACTCAACATAATGTCCATAAATAAACTTAATAAAATTATAAAAAATCAAATATATTTATTAAATTTTATGAATTAATTAATTAATTAATCTAATTTTATTATCCGAAACAATAATTACAAGTGAATAATGCTTTTTTATATAAGGTAAGGGATTTCTTAACTCAATTTCCATTCATTGGGTTAACATTATATTTAATTGGTTATTTTATTCAAATAATATGTGTAAAATGACCTATTATTATTTTATAATGTATTTAAACTTTTATTTTGTGAGTTTTTATTTTTCACACATAAAAATTTCATTGATTTATCCTCACTCCAACGATAAGATCTTAATAAGGGGTTTCTCATCTCACTTTTATTTATGTGATATTATCCTTATTTTCCATGTATTTCTAGTGTATGGTGTATGTATACTACCCTTTAATATATCATATCATTAATATATTTTTATCTTCATGTTATTAAATTTTTATTTTGAAGATTATTAATTTTATGGGGCATATGATTCTATTGATTACAAAGTTGTAAGGGATTCACTTCAAACATTCATTTTTCCCTTCAGGTGTTGCTTTATCCCTATTTACAAAAATTTAAGTCTTAATTAATCTCATGTAATAATACTAAATTATTTTTGTATGTCATAAAAATATGTACCTATCTCAATTATCCTTTCTTTGAGGGGAAATACATGTTCTATTAGGATTATTTTTCAATTCATCTTGAAAATCAATCCTGATTAAGGGAAACTTCTCAATATCATACCCATTATAAAGTACACTCCATAATCTATTTTATGCCCTAAATATTTTTTTTAAAATCACTCTTGTAATCATAAATTACTATCTTAGTTCATTTCTAGTTTTATGGAAACAATTATTCATATGTCTACTTTAAAAAACACTTATATTTTCCCTTAAAATGCACTAAAGTGGATCATTTTTAAAGTTTCTTAAACACTCTATTTACATGTTTACACTTCAGTTGGATATAATTTATCATATTATATTCCTATTTTACCTTATTAATGTTCTGGTATTATTTAAAACTATTCTATTATTGACATCATTATGACGTTACCTTTGGTTATTCCTTATTCACCACTTATTCCTTGTGTGTTGTGTATGTATACTTCCATTTTATTTATGATCATCATTCACTTAATATTTCATTAAATATCCATTTTTCTTGTATAATTTATATGATTATTGTTTTATTAATATACCATTTTTACATACGTTTTTTTCTTTGAATGTTTTTTTAACTAGGTAAGTATTGATAAATCTATATTTTTACTTAGTACGGATATTTCGATAAGTAATGTTGTTTGTGAATTAAATCTATGTTTGGTGGGTACTAGTTATAGATATACCATTTTTTCATCAACAAGTCTTATGAGATAAAATATTTGGAGGCAAACCCTTTGCATTTGTTTCCAAGAAGAACCATATGGGTTTATACCCACATACTTAAATTGTCTGGAATTGATGGTAGTAGTTCATGTTATAGATATATGACATCCAATAATTATGTATTTTCTTAATTCTATAATTAGTTATTTCATTCCATTAAATATTCACTATGAAAGAAATATATGGATGCCTTTTCAATCTCAGTTTATTGATGGAATTTGTTTTTCAATTATTTACCTTTTTAATATGATTATGTCTTATTGAGTTTTCTTCACTTATTATTGATTCATGTAACCCTTAATGAGAATTTGAGCTAACCCTTTCATTTATTTTCCTTCCCTAGGTTATGAAGACAATATCTTTGAATAAATGTCAAGGAATAAGTTTATATTTTTTTTTGTTAAGCTCTATGTTTAATTACCAATGTAATTAGGGAACCATGTATGTATCTAGTTCTTTAAGTCTAATAAGTTTATTGATCCTTGGTGATGTAATCTATTTTATCTATTCCATTTTAACAAAATAACCACTAACTCTGGGATACTTGGGTTGGGGTGGTTATAGTAATAATATATCTATTTTATATAATTCAATTGTCTCTTCATCCTGAATAATATTGGTCATTTCTCAGTATGATACCCCAAGATTTATGGTACAGAAAATACCAATCAACTATAGGCATCTTATATTACTGAAAATATTTTCCATTTGAAGCTATTTCAGTTTATGAAGAATTAACTAGATCACCTACCAACTAATTTAGATTTAATAGGTCTAAATATTCTTCTGGTGTACTATACCATACTCAAATCATTAATATTCAAATCTCATTTAAAATTGTGTTTGGATTATTTCCTTCATCATAATTTGAGTTGGATTCTCCATCTCAAAGTATTATGAATATAATAAATATAAAAACTCATCATATGAGTACATATTTTATCCCTATATAGGCTCAAATAATATTTCTGATGAATCGTCCATCATTATTTCCTTGAGACTGCCACTTTTTCTATCTGTATCTGGCCAAGTGTCAGATTTGTGACCATTCTTCCCACTTAACCAACAAAAATAATAACTGGATATTGATTTTACTTTAGGGAATCTAGGATACATCCTATATTGTTCCATAATGTTTTATCTTACATCCTTATAGATTATATTTGGTCTAAGATATCTCTTATATTTTTTTTTAGATTTTTACCTAAAAACCTTGTTGATGATTTACTTTTAAAAAATCTTTTCCAAAATTTCTCATGTCATTTATTTCAATCACATTTCCTATATTTACACAATGTTATAAATGAAATTTTTTGGGTTTTCCCAAGCTCTTTCATGTTTGGGCCGCACCAATATATTCTCGAAAAATTGTCTACCATTGGGAAACAAGAAGAAATCCTATATATAATATTTCTACTGTCATGAAAGACATGCCTCTACATAAAATAGAGTCATATTAACTAGCTTATTTTTTCTGCTAGAACTCCCAAAGTATCCTGAAATTCCATAGTTTGAGAAAGTTGATCATCAAGCCCTGTTAAAATATTTCTGTCTAACATCATGGATTTATTAAGATTAATAAATATAGATAATATGCTTGATATCTTATCCTAAGAAGATAATACCAATGCTAAAACTCTCAAATAAATTCTTCAAAATATAACATGTCATGGATTTGGATATTTCGTAAAGTTGTTCCCATTTTTTCTACCAATTCTCCATCCTGATAAACCAATGAGTTTCTTGAAAATTCTTATTTAATGAAATCAACTACTACTAGTATAACCTCTATTTGTAATGTCACATATTCTTGGACAACCATTCTCACTTTTGAGGTTATTAATAGCATATCCCAAAAATTACATGTGTTACATCTGAAGATAACCCCTATGAAATTGAGTGAACTATCTATAGTTCACATTTATAAACCAACTAATAGCATATAATATTGAAGATATAGAGCCCATTCATCAATAGATACTCCATGATCCTTTTCTCAATCTAGATTAAGGATCGCCCCTTGTTGTGAACATATTCTAGATGGGTCTTCCTTGGCCTATATTATTATTGAATGTAGATAAGATACGATGGATTAGATTCCTTGTTGATATTTTAAAACAAATCCTCAATATATCCTTTTTTTTATTTCTTAAGGTATTGGTTTTGGGGGGATCATCCTCCATAATGGTTTGGATTCTCTTGCATTTACACAAATCTCTTTGGTGGGAGATGCTTTGTTCTCTTTAGTTTTCTTCATTTATTTGAGTCTAGCTTGTAGATATTATAATTTATTAATATTTTTATTTAATCCTTTGGAGACTTGTTCTATATCTTTTAGTTCCAATTTCTCCAATGTAATAATATCATATATCTTCTTCTGCTTTTCTTAAATACTCCAGGGAATACACAAGACTACTTCCTGATATTCATGACCTTCTCGAGCTAACTGATATGAATAATGTTATATAGAATGTTTTCATGATATAATTTTTCTATCTATATCTCTGGGTGGATTTAAATTAGTGATATTGGATCCCTAATGATTGGAAGCTTCCCCTAAATATTCTCCTTCAATCCTTTTCCAAATATCTTTAATATTTAGTCTAAAACAAGATCATATTCCTATAATATTTTAATGATTGAAGAAAAATAATTCACTCTCTGGATCTCCTAGAGTAATATATAGTTTTTAAAACAACAACTTTTATGGTCAAAGAAAATATTCAGTACTCCTAATTTCTTCCTTTAACTCTTCGATCTTTTCATGAGTTTCCTAGGATTTCTATCATAACTCAGTTATTTCAGGTTCATTATCATGGGCTAATCTGGCTTCTCATATTTGATGATACCTTCTAAGAAAAATATAACATACTTTTTTTCTCATAATACCATAAGATTTATTCTATATTCATCTACTCATAGTATATTCCTTTTACCATGGAATTCTTAAGTTTCTATTGAAGAATTCTCTAAAGCATCTCTCTAGCTGGTTTCTCCCCCTACACCATTATACCACTAAAATGAATTTAATGTATATTTTTTAAAATAAATTTTTAATATTATTTATTTGTTTATTTGATCTTAAGTGTGTAATTTTTTATAATTAAATTTAACATTATTTATTTTGTAATGTAAGTGATGAAACATAAAAATAAAAATACAGAAACTATTGAAATATAATATTAATTTTCACTAGATGGAGTTTTTCAGGGTTATTACATAACATTAATTGGGAAATTGAAGCTAATGTGTAATATTAAATGGGATATAGAAAGATGATATTTAATAGTAATAGGTAAATTAGAAATGATTTTTAATATTCAGTAATTTGTATAATCTGTTGGAAGATTAACCGAGAAATATTTCTAGGTCAATATGTTTTATTAAATCAACAAAACAATTTCAGGAACTACTCATAAATAATTTCATTAAGGGTGGAAACATAATATTTTTTGGTTATAATGTAATGAATTATAAGGATGTGTAATATTATATGGGATATTTTAGAAGAATTCAGTTGAAAGGGCATAAGGTGCGTGAGAATAAATTTTCCCATAAGGAAGAGTAACTCTTGAGTAGAGTTTACATAAAATAAATGAGAATAGATATATTTATGATGTTAATACCAATGAAATGAATCTGATTGTGTATGAAAGGAATTGATAGTTCTCTAAATCAATGGAATTTATAATTGGAGTTGAGTTCGACCCTCAATTAACTAAGGATTTATTTATAGAGACTGACTACTAGACGTTGACATCGATTGAAGATAGATATTTGTGGGATGAAAACAACTTAGTCATGAATGATTACTACATATGGGTATTTTCCTTATTTAATATAACACTATCACTAGTGGAATTAATTTCTTAAAATACTAATTTATTGTGTTATTTATACAATTAATAGAATAATATTCCTGAAAAAGAAGGGAGAATCATCGACTGATTTGAGACTTGGTTTTTTTATGGTACCAGTGAAAACAATGTCTTATAATGAATAAGTTATAGTCTAATGAATCCTTAGTTTGTTTATATTTAGAACCAAACTTGAATGAGAATTAATTATAGCCACATGTGTTCGGTTATTAAAGAATAATATCGTCTGAGCCGGTGATATAACATAAGTGCCCGAGTGAAGCTGGAAAATCATGATTAAGAACTATTTTCAAAAAAATTCTATTAATTTTGTTTTAAATGATCAAATTTTTTAACATTATTAGGGATTCTTGTTCTTGATTGATGTGGAAACAAGGATAAATCTTAGTGAGCATCATGTTATCGAATTAATTCTTATGAGGGGTTCTATAAGTAGGTTGAGTTTAATGTATTCATTTTCTACAAATTTAAATTAATAGGTTGAGGATATTTTAGATTTTATAAAGATTCATGACACTATTAAGTGATTAAAATAGTTGATAAAATCATGTAATAACATTAATACATGAATTGGAGCTTGATCAAACCACCTATTAAAGTGAGCAAGAGTGGGTGCACTAAGCTTGAGACTAGTTAAAAAGAATTGAGTGGCTTCATACCATGGGATATTTAAGTGTTATTTGGATAAACATAATAGGATATGTGATACCATAATATTTAAAAAACTATGTTTGATAATTTATATGACACTAAACACCAAGAATTATCAACTGAAATCTTTTATTTTTTAAATATGACTGTTATATCCTTGCCATTAAATTGGAGGGTGCGAATAAGAGTAACCATAGTATGAAATATATAAAAATTTCATAATCAATTAAAATTTATTGATAAATATTTATAAAATAGACACTTGTTTATTAGTTAATTCATTTAAATCTTTAAAAAAATATTTTCTTCAAAAAAGATTTTTATTAGTTATTGTGAGCGAATGGTATAATTAATTTTAAGTAATTTTAGATGTTTTATTTGAAAAAAACATATCATTTTTTAAATAATCATATCAAAATTAGGGTAAGGTGAATTTCTGGGATTTTTCTAAATAAAAAAATTTATTGTCCAGTCAATAGTCAAATAATACCGATTTTGTAGAAAACTATTTTTCCATTGAAGTATTTATAAATTACAATTTTGTTTTGAGTTAATTTTAAAATTTTATTAGTTATTTTTAATTAAAACTTTACAATAAATTTCATTCTAATAAAAATGATTTTTAATTTTTATATAAAGCTTATTTATATTAAAAATTAATTTTTCTTAAAAAACAAATTTTCATCGTGTTTTGTAGGGTTATATTAAAATTAATTTCTACAACTTAAAGGAAATGAATTTGATAAATTGGATTTCATATTTGGAATCATGAGGTTCAAATTTGGTAATTATGCCCCTTTTAATTTTTTTATTATAAATAATAACTATGGTAAATATTTTTCAACTCAGTAATGTAGCCTCCTGAGATTTTAGTATATATTTTTTCCCTTAAATAATAATTAGTTCAATATATTTCTTCACGCACACTAAAATGAAGGTCATGATACATTAATAAATTAAAATAAACATCTTAAAAATATCATTATGATAACATATAAGATATATATATATATATATGAAATAAAATATAAAAATTATTTAAATTAGAAAATTTATATGAAATAATATTAGAAGCACTTAATGTTTAAGTAGCTAATTTTTAAAATAAAGAAGTTTATCTTTATATTTTTTTATTTTATATTAACATATAAATATATTGTTTCTTAGAAATATAAAAGATAAAATAAAAATTACATTTTAACTTATAAAATCAAAATTTAATTAGTATGAATTTTTGAGAATTTTATGAAAATAGAATTTTTAGTTGAAAATGCAGTTTTTACAAAAATTATAGTTTTCATGAATTTATCAGTATATAATAATGACATATAAGTTCATAAAACTATTTAAGTGATCAAATGTGAAATTAATTAATAAAATTAAACATTTTAAAATATTATTTGAACTTAGAAAAACACTTCCCAATGTTTTTAGAACTAATGTGAAATTGTACATTAATAAAGAAAACTATTCTAGGTATTTTAATATAATAAATTAATATTTTTTAAAAAAATTGTTTATGGGATGAATTTAATTTCTCAAAAACCAAATTTTATTTTTAATAAATATTTTTTGGTCATGAAAATTATATACATTAATAATATAACTCACACATAAATTTCATGTTTAAAAATAGGATTATCTTAAAAACTTCTTTTAAGTGTTAAGTGAGTTTATTTTAGAATTGCATTTTCTAAATCATATTAATTTTAATTTATAAAAGTAATATCATATATATTATTATAATACTAAAATTATGTGTTAGGATCTATATTATTTGAGATCATTTTAATTATATAATATGCATGAAAAGAAAAGTTACCAATGTAAAAGTAAATATGGGTAAAGTGAAAAGTAAAATAAAAAACTACTAAATCACTCATGGTTGTCATAAAAATGAAATTATGGGAGTATTTTCTTAATTAACATATCCCACACTCCATACTTTTAAAATATGAGAGTTTTTGTCCATGAAATAGTGTAAATAAAAAATTTAATAATTTATGGTAATTCCAAAACTACATTTCCCTTCACTTATAAAAGGGACTATTTGTACCCCCTATTTACCTTATCATTACATATTATTACTTTTCAAAACTCTGAAAAAAATCATAATATAACCCTCTATCAAAATATTATTCCCTTTTCCTTATTTTTTTTGTCTTAATCCTTTCACTTCCATAGATAATTCTAAGGAAAATCAATCTTCACAACGTGAGTATTACTCACCTCTTAAACTTTCTTTTTAATTTTCATCTTCTTAATATTCTCTAACAATTTTAATAAAATTAATTAAGTATCATCTATATAATTAAATTATGTTATATTAATGTACCAAAAATATTTATTCATTCCTTATCATCCACTATGAAAAAAATGCATCGGTCATGCTTATGAGAGGACTACCGCCTTCATGACACAATGTGGTTCTCTTTTCATCATCGTCTATTTAGGATAGTATAAATGATGGGTTTGATGAATAATTTTTTATGTAACTTATAAGATTATTAAATGATCAAATTTTATATTTACCTTCATTATATCCATTCGTTAAGGAATGAGATCGTTAATCGTGTGTTTGTATGGAGTACAACCGCCACGAAATGCGTGTCTTATTTCTCTTAACCACCTAACATGGATGGGCCTAAAAGTGTAAGTTACTAACTAATATTATTTTTATAAAATTATTATTATTCATAAAATTTCAAATTTCATATACCATCACTATGTCCATTCATTGATAAAAATGTAAAGACCCGGAATTTCAATGTAAATTCCTTTTTAAATTGGATTTTTACAAGTCCTCGAAAACTGATGGTGTGTGATTCCGAGGCTCGGTGTGCCCAGAATGAATTTCCGAACTTTTTTTCAGGTACATTCAGTAAATGTGTGAGCGGGTTTTTTTAACTTTTGAACCACTTCTCGAAATTGAAATTTGGGGGCATCGTTGAACTCACAGTGCTGATATTAGGTTAAGGAGACCTTCACCTCGACCGCAGTAGGTCTAGGGTGAAAGATAGAATCTGGGTCTTTCATGAAATAATGAAATATAATAAAATTGTGTAACTTTTTATTTTATTTGGAACTCCCATGTGGATGTTGAGATGGGGGACCACCAGAACTAAGCCTCTCATGTGAGGTTATGGTGGTGGGGACCACCAGAATTAATCTCCCATGTTGGTTATGGTGGTGGGGACCACCCGAGGCTAAACCCCCCTTGAAATCCCCTATTAAATGGGGGAGAAACCTCTCAACTATTCCAATTAATTTTATCTATCAACATAAAATTAAATGTTATGTTATCAGTTAATTTTATTTGTCAACATAAAATTAAATGTTAAGTTATTATTTAATTTTTATGTTGGCTATTTCTTTTCTTTTCGGTGTAATTGGGGAAAGGATTGGCGAAACAAAATTGGGATAGATCTTGGAGGATTATTCTCTCCAACGAAGAACACATTCTCCAATGAAGAAAATTATCCCCAAAGAAGAACGCTTATGCCGGCGAGGAACGTCTTCAATGGAAATGAACCGACGATCGAGGAAACGCTGACGTCACCGATGTCCGTCTATCCCCAACGACATTGTCTCCTTCCTTGCGGCCTTCACTGAAAAATATTCGAGGTAGGGGTTTATTTCTATGTTATTACCACTTCCCATGTTCTTCCCTTCTAAACTAAGAACATGGATCAACTCTCATAAACTAGTTGATCCGCGGATGTTTTCTTTTGCGGGATTGGGAGTAGTGATTGACGAAGGTTGTGGGAATTGATGTTTCTAAATATCTTCCATATAAGTTCTTTGTGAAAATTTGTGAACCACTTTCTACCTCTCTAACACGGAGGGTGAGGGTCAATCAAATATGGCATGATCCCTCCGTCATTCTTCTTTTGTGTGTTCTTCGCGATGGTGATGGCGACCGGTGCTGGCATTTGGCCCCAGTGGAACACGAGAACGGAGGCCAGCACCACCACTGACAATGACGCAGATAACGACATCGCCCTGCAGCCTCGCTACCCGCGGCCCCACCACGCCGTCTCGCGGCTCCACCGCCCCGCAGACCCCCCCCCCCCCCCCCCCCACACACACACCACCCACGACCCTGTCACGCCATCTGTGTCCCTTCCGCGCCACCTCGTGGCTCCGCCACCATGCGGCTCCACTACGCTGCCTCACGGCTTCACCGCCCTTGTGGCCCCGTGGCCCCCGTTTTGTCTCGCGCCGCCAGATAGGCCGCCCAACAAGGGCCGGACCGGCCAGTGGACCAGGCTGCCCAGCACGGGCTAGGTCGGAACCAGTGGTTCGGGCCGGGTCGACCCATACCGGGTTGGCCCAGGCAAGGTCGGGCTGGGTCGGACCGGACCTGGACCCACTATGACCCAGTTACACTCATTTGGCCATAACTTTGCCACCGGACGTCTGTTTGAAGAACCGTCAGTGGTGCTGGAATCCTTGGAGAGAGAGGGTCACTTTGAGTATACCCCACTTTAGATTTAGATAAATTTGTAGTACAGTCGTGTTGGATTGAGCACGAATCCAACTGAGCCCTCAGGACTAAAAGGATAATATGTCACGACCCATCCCCCGAGCCTCGTCTCGTGACTACCGCAAGCCCACCTTCCATAGGCCATGGGTTGGAGACTATAACCAAAGGTGAAAATCCCTAAACTGGGAAGGAATTTCCTTTCTAACTATAAACAAACACAATAGAGTACACAACAGGAAGAAAAAAACTAAGTAAAACTGAATACAAGAGAAGTTCCAAAATGTAAAAAGGGGCCAGAAATAGGAGCCCAACATGAAAGTACAAGTACAACTGAAAAGCAAGTACAACTGGAGAAAATTAAACCAGCCACTAGGTCATCCTCTAGGGTTCCTACCTAAAGGGTAGGTATAGATGGTCTCCTCAGCACTCAACGTCCGTGTGTCTCCTCCATATACTATCACGCTGAGTGGTCCACCTTCAAGTACCATCTAGTCCTGCTACTCTCTGCCTCAATCGGCATTGTATGTCATATTCAACCAACACAATGAGGTGCGGGCATAGCTCGTGCATGGGTGAGTATAATGATACTCAATAGAGACCCCGAGACCCTCAAGGTCTCACAAAATCCAACAAGGATAAACCAAAAAGTATGGAATCAATAGATAACCATTACATAGGTATATTCCCACACATATACCTAAGTTATCTAGTAAACCATCTCAATTATGAGGAAAACACAAAATTTACTCACTCAACTCAACCAGGATTTTTATTATCGAAATTGCAGCTGATGGAGAACTCCTCCTCTATCGAGTAAAGTGGTCCTGTCGCGACACCAAGATGCTTCTCACTAACCTTGGACTGCTGAGGTACTCCTCTTGTTGAGTACTGCGAGTCTACTTCCAACTACCAGGCTCTCCCTTGATGTGGGTCAGCCGCCAACTACAAGGCGCACCCCCTAATAGCCTGCAGTGGTACTCCTCCTGTCGAGTACAGTGGGTCTGCTGCCAACTACCAGGCGCTCATCCACCGTTTGTCTGCCACCAACTACCAGGTGCTTCCCACTAGGCTACTCTAATCACTCAGAGTCTAAATGGTCAAACATTCGTCAGGTATGCCAACTACTAGGTCTCCGCACTCTATCTGCTCATCACTGGAAGGATTCGCTCCACGAGCTACTGGGAAATACTCCAACTGTCGCAATGTTCCACGAAGAAGTATCTCAAAGTTCTGCCACAACATAGGGGTCTCAACACAACAGATAGTGCATCAATCGGATGCCCGATCTATTAGTTATTATCCTTTTAGTCCCGGTGGCCCGGTTGGATTCATGTATGATCCAACCTGACCGTAACTCAAATATACCCCGAACTCTGGTGGGATATACTCAAAGTGACAGCTACGCTCCAAGAATACCAGCACCACTGATGGTTCGTCAAACGGACGTCCGGTGCCAAAGTTATGGCCAAAGGAAGTAAAGGGTCAGTAATGGGCCTGGTTCCGGTCTGACCCGATCGGACCGACTCGGCCCCACCCAGTCTGAGCCAACCTGGTCTAGGTCGACCCGGTCAGAATCAGTTGGTCAGACCCAGTCCGTTGGCCAGCTCAGCCTGCTAGGTTTTGACCCGGTCCGCTGGATCCGGCCCAGCGGACCGAGAGGGCGGTTCGACCCGGGTACGGGGCCTGTTCGGCTGGGACCGTTGCGAGGGAGTAGCCCGACACGACTTGGCCTGAAGGGCTCAGCTAGGTCGGTCCGGCCAGGGCACTGTGAGGGGGTCTGGACAACGGCTTAGCCGGGTAGTCGTGAGGGGGTCGGGATGCCGTAGGGGCGCCAGGCAGGCCGTGGCAGGGTCCGGGAAGGCCGCAGGTTCAGCCGGGGCAACGGGTAGGGCACAGTAGGGCGTCGGGAGTGCAGGGCAGCGCGCAGGGGCGCGGACCGCATGCGGGGGTGCCGGGAAAGGCACCGGAGGGGCTGAGCATGCCACGGGGCAGTGCGCAGGGGCGCAGACAGCACGCAGGGGTTCCAAGAAGGACGCTGGTGTGGCTGGGAAGGTCGCGGGGTAGCGCGCAAGGGCACGGGTAGCACATGGGAGCACTGGACAGGGCGTCGGGAGGGGCTCAGGGGTGCTGGGCAGGGCGCGGTGGTGCTGGGCAGGGCGCGGGGGTGCCGGCAGGGTGTCGAGCAGGGCGCGGGGGCGCCGCGGGCAGGCGGGCCAGGCACCGGGTGGGGCGCCAGGCGGCCGTGGGCAGGCAGTCCGCGCACCGGGCTGGGCGCCGGGAGGCCGCGGGCAGGCGGGCCATGCGCCGGGCAGTGTGTCGGGAGGCCGCAGGCAGGCGGTCGGGCACCGCTCGGGCCGGCGGTGTTTGGCCGGAAGCATCGGTGCGCCGTGTGGGGCGGCGTGATTCACGGAGGCCACAGGTAGCGCGGCCTTTGTCATTTCCACCTTCGTCTTCATTGCCTCATCTCCATGCCGTATAATGTCACCACAATGAAGAAAACGGACAGAGGGTGTCATGCCATGTTAGGTTGGCCCGCACCCTCCGCGTTTAGGGAGGTATCATTTGGCTCATCAGGAAAGTAGATGATCAATAACACGTCCACAAAAATCCATTTTTATCCGATAAAGAAGATAAGAAAATGGTATAATAATATCATGAAACAAACCCCCTACCTTGATTGTAGTTGGTTGATGTTGGTGCAAAAAGGCAGACATCGTTCGTTGACGGAGTCGCGGAAGAAGACGTAGAGGATCGTCATTCATCGCGTCCACCAAGAACTTCCAAAACCTAGTTGCATTGTCTTGTTGACGATGCTCCACGTCGGTAGGTGTCCGAGGAAGAAGTCGAAGAAGGTCGGCGTTCTTCGTTCTTCGTTGGAGAAGGCGCAATCCTCTATGTGTTGGGCATCGCATCACTTTGCCAGCGTTTCGTCACTTGGTGAAGCCGTCCCAAATCCTCCTCCCAAGATCTCTATATATAGGAGAGGGGAAGAGGTATGTAAACATTGTGGAATTTATGACAGTTCATTTATTAGGAACCTTCCTAAATTCCAACGATGGGGTTACTTAATTTAAAACGATGTTTAAGCGAATTAAATAGCATTGGTGCAATTTAAGAGGTGTGTTGGATTAATTATTGGGATGATTCCAAGAGACTTCCCCCACATAGCCTCCATCAAACAAATAAATGATAGGATTTAATTTTATGTTGAAACATAAAATTAATTGATAGCATTTAATTTTTTAGTTGACACATAAAATTAAATTGAAAGCATTTAATTATACGTTCACACATGAAAATAATTGAGGGATTTGAGAGGTTTTGATCTCAGGTGCTCCCCACATCGTAACCTCTCGTGGGAGGTTATGTTCTGGTGGGACCCACCACCATAACCTCTCATGGGAGGTTAGGGTGTGTCGGTCCCACCTCCAACTCCCAAGTGGAGGTCTTAACCAACAATCACTCACATGGCAACTAAAAATAAAATAAAGTGTTGCACACTTTATTTTTTTTATAAAAAGTCAAAAACTAACTTTTATTCTCGACCAATTTTCATCGAGGTGAAAGTATTCTTAAGCGAATACTGGCATTGCGAGTTCAACAGTGCCCTCAGATTTCAATTCCGAGCACCGGTTCAAAATTTAAAAAACATCGCTCGCGCGTTTACTGAACGTACCAGAAAAAAAGTTCGGAAAATTATTATCAGACACACTCGACTCGTGCCAATTGAGGATAGGCTCTTCTTAGATGAAAAACACCCCAATGAACCCAACAGTACTCTCATATTTTTATTCCGAGTTACCTTTTAGAAGTTATGAATTTTACAATAAAATAATTGTCACTTAATTATTTTATTTGTGGCCACAAGCTAACTTTTTCGGGTGGCCCGCACTGGCCAAATTTAGTATCTTATTATGGAAATCATACACTCATGAATACAAAGGTGGTCTCGGATTTTTAATCCGAGTTACCGTTTTTGAGTTATAATCATTTGAAAAATAAAATAATTTATTTAATTATTTTATTTACAATTATTCCATTTTTGGGGTTTCTCACAGGAGGCCTGTACTGACTAATCTTAAGTCACACCAAGGGTAAACCCGCCATCCTGAGCACAACGGTGCCCTCAGATTTCTGATCTGAGTTACCATTTAAGAGTTATTCCACTTTTTCAGGAAATCTGCTTACGTGTGTTAACTTAAGCTTAACAAAAACTTCGACGGATCATTGCGGGCACTCTGGCCCTTGGAATTGTGCACCATCAGATTTTGCAGACCCATAAAATTCCCATTTAATAAAAACAATTACATGGAAATTCCAGGTCATTACATTCTCCCCACCTTAGGGCTCCACGTCCCCATAATCCATAACTCACAACTAAGGGAACAAGTGGGGGTACCGAGCATGCATCTGAGCCTCCCACTCCCATGTGCTCTCATGGAGGTTTCCGTTCTGCCAGCGAATGCGAACCAGAGGTATCGACCATCCACAAAGGACCCACTCCTGTTGATCGTCAATATCTACTGTAACCTCCGTGAAAGTTGCCTCATCATCGATGTACAGCTCTCCAAGGTCGATGATGTGGGAAGGATCGTGCGCGTATCTCCACAGCTGAGATACGTGGAAGACGTTGTGAACCCGGTGCAACTAAGGCAGAAGATCCAGGCGGTAGGCCAGCTCACCTACTCTGTTGAGGACCTGGAAATGTCCGATGAATCTTTGAGACAACTTGCTGCCTCGTCCAAATCTCTGTAGACCTCGTCGAGGTGAGACCCATAGAAAGATGTGGTCGCCATCCTCAAACTCCAGAGGTCTCCGTCTCCTGTCAGCATATGACTTATTCCTACTCTGGGCAATCTTCATCTGCTCTTGGATGATTTTCACCTTCTCCATAGTAGCTTATACCATCTTTTCTCCCACTAGTGCTGACTCCCCTATGTCAGTCCAGCACAAGGGTGATCTGTAAGGTCTCCCGTACAATGCCTCAAAAGGTTCCATACTGATGGTGGAGTGATAGTTGTTGTTATATGAAAACTCTACCAAAGTTAAGTGATCCTCCCAACTGTGACCAAAGTCGAGGACACATTCACGTAGCATGTCCTTGAGGGTCTGAATGGTCCGCTCAGTCCGAACATCTGTCTGAGGATGGAAGGCGGTGCCAAGTGATGTTGTGTCCCAAAATCCTCCTACAACCCCTTCCATAGCTGGGATGTAAACCATGTGTCACGTTCAAAGACAATAGAAGAAGCTACTCCATGTAAATGCACAATATCCTGCACATAGAGGCGTCCAAATCTCTTTACTGTGTCCTTGTCTCTGATCAGTTGGAAGTGGGTCGACTTGGTGAATCGTTCAACGATCACCCAAATCGAGTTGGGACCCCTGGATGTACGTGGAAGACCCGTCACTAAGACCATTTATATCCTATCCCACTTCCACTCTGGGACCTCTAAGGGCTGAAACAAGCCTGCTGGTACCTGGTGCTCTGCCTTCACTTGCTGATAAGTGAGGCATCAAGAAACAAACTCCGCTACTGCCTTCTTCATACTAGGCCACCAGTGCTCTCGTCGAAGGTCCTGGTACATCTTCACCACTCCTAGATGTACCGCTAGAGGGGATATGTGGAACTCCCTCAAGACCTCCTCCTAAAGAGAAATTGGTACCAAGGTACGTCCTTAAAAGAGGATGGCGTGCTCCCCACCTTCAGAAAATACATTAGGTGCCTGCCCTATGGATATCTGAGCACATCATGTCTCACAATCAACGTCCCCATGTTGTGACTCTCTGACTTGCTGAAGAAGTGTGGGAGTAACCATAAGATATTGTAGGAAGGATGCTCCGTCTCTATCCACAAAGGATATCCGTAAGGCTGCAAGGTGCTATGTCGCCTCTCCTAGAAGCTCTATACCAGTCCTCCTGCTGAGCGCATCTGCAACAAAGTTCTCCATCCCAGGAGTATATACTATCTTGAAGTCATAGTCCTAGAGGAACTCAAGACAACGTCATTGTCTCAGGTTCAAGTCTTACTGGGAGAAGATATACATGAGACTCTTATGATCAGATTACATGATAAATAGTTCTCCCATCTGATAGTGTTGCCACATCTTCAAGGCGAATACCACTACTGCTAACTCCAGGTCAAGGGTAGCGTAGTTCTTCTCGTGTTGTCTCAGCTGCCGAGAACCATATGCGATCACTGCTCGATCCTGCATCAGGAAACATCCGAGTCTAGTCCCTGATGCGTCACAATAAACTATGTATCCTATTCCTTCCTCTGGAATCCTCAAGATTGGGGCACTAGTCAGCCTCTACCTCAGCTCCTGAAATCTCTACTGGCATCTCTTCGATCTCATGAAGGGTTACCCCTTCTTCACCAAAGCTGATTGTGGTGCTGCAACTCTGGATAAGTCTGGCATAAAGGTAAGTATGGCTGACTCATGAGTGATCGACGACACCCTCTTATGCATGAGTCCATCCTGTGCTGCCTGGGTTTTCCTTTTCATCAACCAAGGATAACCCCATCCCAACATTGTAGATAAAACACAACCTCTTTTCCTAATATAGTCAATCTGAGTGTGAACTGTGGATGTCAAGTTCAAACCCAAAATTACATTGTAAGGCCTCAACACTTCCACCAAGAGGTTCCAACCGAAACTCTCTCCTCAAGGGTTAGATCACATTTTCGCCATAAGTTTGATTATCGAGTATCCACCCTATGGTATCTCCAGACGTGAGGATAAAGTCAACGGTTTAACTGGAAACTCTAGGTATTGGACAAGATTCATGGAAGGAAGGAATGATTGGTACCTATGTCTATTGTTATGGCAGCTAGTATTAGACATATAACGTACCTTGAATCATTCCCATCACCTTTGAGTCGCACTCCTTGACCGCATGTAGCTACTCTCTTCCCCTGTCCTCAAGCTCTCTGAGCCTGACGGGTTCCACATAAGGGGGTGGTTGTAACATTTCAAAATGTACACCAATTCATATTGATCCCCTAGATCTAATTCTATGTCTAATTCCCTATAGATTCATATGTTCTTAACACTTACTCTTCCTGAAACATTTTTACACGCTCAAGTCTCTGAGACTGGTGCCATTTTCCTTCTTTCTCACTACTAACATTTATTGGTTGTATCCGCTCAGCCAAAGAACATTCAACCAAAAAGGTTATATATAGCATTCTAACATAAGTAGGAATGTGTAGAGGAATTGTGCTGGCTCATATGTCCTTTAAGCACACCTTGCTTGGAATTTCAAGCCCTGAAGCACTGATCGTGCCGTATTCATTGAGTACCAGGAAAGATCAGTATGCCTCGATGAATACTCAGCTACTGACACATCATCCTACCTAAGGTAGAGAAGTTCTAGGGAACTCTCAACCACCTCCTCAAGTAAGTCCTTCGATGCCTATGAGTCGGGCTCACCTCAGAACCTGAGGGGTATCTGATTCTGAAACACGTGTAAGGCACTAAGCCTACAAGTGTCCACTACTGGTACTGCCAGTTGCAACTGCTGACCATCAAGCAGTGATATAGCTGACACACTACCCGGAGGTACTATCTCGGGTAATGTTCCACGTACCTAGGCCTCATCACTAAGCATACCATCCTCATAGTCACTCATTGAAAAAGACTAGTAGCTAAGATCACCATCTTTTCTACTAGTGTCTCAACTAGGCGGAAAACTCTAGCAGTCGCCTCCAGCCATCCCTTAGCTGCTTGGGAATATGTCTCGCCTCGTAACCTCGAAGGCCTCTGCCGCTAGAACTCATGCAATGCGCTTAGTCGGTGTGCACCGTCTGCCAGTACAGCTGGTGGTATCTACTACCCAACGGCCAGTGGTGCTGCTGGTACACCACCTGAAGGTGCCAACAAAGTAAGAGGGCCCTGCACCGGAGCCACATCGCTTGGTGACCCGTCACTGAGTACTCTCTCGGAAGTCTAACTGGAAGTCTGTGTGGAGGCATCCTAAATAGATGTGACACGGTCAAAAGTTATACCTGGTGCGATGACCTTGTTGATCTGACTTAAAGAAAACTTTTTAAAACACACACGCAATCAGTGTTTTCGTGTACTGAGTCAGAAATTAGAAGTCAGGATCCCGGTGTATGGATACGTCGGCCTCCGCACCAACACTGGACTCCTTGAACTAAAAACCACATTCAGTATTCTTAACACTATTGATTCACAGAAAAGAAAGATGAGAGTCCTAAGTTCTGTGGTAGAGTCGACATCATCTAATACCAATTTTTCACGACTCTTCCCCCAGGGCTCGTATCATGACTACCCCAATCCAGCCTTCCATTGGCCAGGGGTTGGAGACTATCACCAAAGGTGTAAATACCTAAACTGGTAAGGCATTGTCTTTATAACTACAAACAAGCACAACAGAGTACACAACAGGAAGAAAAACACTAAGTAAAACTAAATACAAGAAAAGTTCCAAAAAGTAAAAAGGGGCCAAAAATACAAGCCCAACGGGAAAGTACAAGTAAAACTGAAAAGAAAGTACAACTGAAGAAAAGTAAAGTAGCTGCTGGGTCATCCTCCGGGGTTCCTACCTGAAGGGTAGGTACATATGGTCTCATTAGCACTCCATGTCTGTCCATCTCCTCTGTGTACCGTCACGCCGAGTGGTCCACCTCTGGGTACCGTCCAGCCCTGCTACTCTTTTCCTCAGTCAGTGCTATCCATCGTCTACAACCAACACAACGATGTGCGGGCATATCCCATACAGGGGTGAGTATAACGATACTCAGTAGGGACGTTGATACCCTCAAGGTCTCACAAAATACAATAAGGATAAACCAAAAAGTATGAAATCAATGGATAACCATTACTTAGGTATATGCCCATACATATACCTAAGTTATCTAGAAACCCATTTCAATCATGAGGAAATCACAAAAGTTACTAACTCAGCTCAACCATGATTTTTATTATCGAAACCACGACTGCTAGAGAACTCCTCCTCTGTTGAGTACAGTGGGCATGTCGCGACACCAAGGAACTTCTCACTAACCCTGGACTGTTGAGGTACTCCTCTTTTCGAGTACCGCAGGTCTGCTTCCAACTACCTGGCGCTCCACCACTGTGGGTCTGCCACCAACTACGAGGGGATCCCCCTAATAGCCTGTAGAGGTATTCCTCCTATCGAGTACCATGAGTCTTCCGCCAACTACCAGGAACTCCTCCGCCATGGGTATGCCTCCAACTACTAGGCGCTCCCACTAGGCTTGTCGAATCACTCCAAGTTGAAACGGTCAAGCAGTCGTCAGGTCTGCCAGCAACTAGGTCTCCACACTCTGTATGCTCGTCATTGGAATGATCTGCTCTACGATCTACTGGGAAATACTCCAACTATCTCAAAGAGCCATGAAGAAGTATCTCAAAGGTTCGTCATGTCATAGGGGTCTCAACGCAACAGACGGCGCGTCAACCGGACGCCCGGTCTATTAGTTATTAGCCTTTTAGTCCGGGGGGCACGGTTGGATTCGAGTATGATCCAACCTGAACATAACTCAACTATACCCCGAACTCCTGTGAGATATACTCAAAGGGACATCTACGCTCCAAGAATACCAGCGTTGCTGACGGTTCGTCAAATGGACATCCGGTGCCAAAGTTATGGCCAAAGGAAGTAAAGGGTCGGTAATGGGCCCGGGTCCGGTCTGACCCGGTTTGGGTCGACCCGATCAGACTCGTTGGGTCTGACTCAGCCCGTTGGGTGGGTCAGCCCACTATGTTTTGACCCGGTCAGCTAGGCCCAGCCCGGCGGACCGCGAGGGTGGTTCGACTAGGGTTCGGGTCCAGTTAGGCCCAGAGCGTTCCAAGGGCGCGGCCCGGCACGGCTCGGCCCGGAGGGTGCGGCTGGGCCGGTTCGGCCAGGGCACCATGAGGGGGCGGGACACCGGCTCGGCCTGGTAGCCGTGAGGGGGATGGGACACCGGGGGGGTGTCGAGTAGGGCGCGGGGGCACCGGGCAGGCCGCGGGTTCAGTCCGGGCGCTGGGTAGGGCGTAGCAGGGTGCTGGGGGCGCTTGGCAGCATGTGGAGCAGCGCGCAGTGGCGCGGGTAGCGCACGGGGGTGCCAGCGGTGCTGGGCAGGGCACCGACGGGGCCGGCAGGGCCGCAGGGCAACGTGTAGGGGTGCGGGCAGCACGCGAGGGCATTGGGAAGTGCACCGGTGGGGCCGGGCGGGCCACGGGGTAGCGCGCAAGGGCATTGGGTAACGCGCGGGTGCACCAGGAAGGGCACGGCCACGGCTGAGAAGGCCGTGGGGGCGCCGGAAGGGCGCCGGGCAGGGCGCGGGGGTGCCGGCAGGGTGCGGGGGGGCCGGAATGGCGTCGTGTAGGGCACGGGGGAGCCGCGGGCAGGCGGGACGCGCACCGTGCAGAATGCCAGGAGGTCGCGGGCAGGCGGTCCGCGCGCTTGGCAGGGCGCTGGGAGGCCGTGGGCAGGCGGTCGGGCGCCACTCAGGCCGACGGCGTTCGGCCGGAAGCGTCGGTGCGCCGTGGGGGGCAGCGCGATTCGCAGAGGCCGCGGGAAGTGCGGCCTTCATCATTGCCGCCTTCTTCGTTGTTGCCTCATCGCCATGATGTAGAACGTCACCACAAGGAATAAAACTGGCGGAGGGTGTCAGGACATGTTAGGTTGGCCCGCACCCTCCGTGTTTAGGGAGGTATCAGTTGGCTCATAAAGAAAGTAGATGATCAATAACACGTCCACAATAATCCCTTTTTATCTGATGAAGATGATAAGAAAAGGGTATAGTAATATCAAGCAACAAACCTCCTACCTTGCTTGTAGTTGGTTGACGTTGGCGCAAAAAGGTGGACATCGTTCGTTGACGGATTCGCGGAAGAAGACGTAGGGGATCATCATTCGTTGCTCCCGCCAATCACTTCAAAACCCGAGTTTCGTCGGCTCGTTGACAATGCTCCACGTCGGTAGGTGTCTGAGGAAGAAGTCGAAGAAGTTCAGTGTTCTTGGTTCTTCATTGAAGAAGGCGTAATCCTCCAAGTGTTGGGTGTCGTGTCACTTTGCCAGCGTTTCGTCGCTTGGTGAAGTCATCCCAAATCCTCCTCCCAAGCTCCCTATATATACGATAGGGGAAGAGGTATGTAACCATCATGGAATTTATGACGGTTAACTTATTAGGAACCTTCTTAAATTCCAACGCCGCGGTTACTTAATTTAAAAATGGGATAATGTGAATTAAATAGTGTTGGCACAATTTAAGAGGTGTGTTGGCTTAATTATTGGGAGGATTCCAAGAGGCTTCCCCCACATAGCCTGCATAAAAAATATGATCGAATTTAATTTTATGTTGACACATAAATTTAATTGATAGCATTTAATTTTTTTTGACCCAGAAAATTAAATTGAAAGCATTTAATTTTACGTTGACACATGAAATTAATTGAGGGAGTTGAGAGGTTTCGATCTTGGGTGGTCCTCACATCGTAAACTCTCACGAGAGGTTATGTTCAGGTGGGACCCACCACCATAACCTCTCATGGGAGGTTTCGGTGTGGCGTTCCCACCTCTAACTCCCATGTGGAGGTTTTAACCAACAATCACTCACATGGGAGTTTAAAATAAAATAAAGTGTTGCACAGTTTTTTTTATTATTTTTTTTATAAAAAGTCAAAAACTAACTTTTATTCTCGACCAACTACTGTCGAGGTGAATGTATTATTAAGAGAATATTGGCATTGCGAGTTCAATGGTGCCCTCAAATTTAAATTCCGTGCGCCGGTTCAGAAGGTACAAAATGCCGCTCGCGCGTTTACTGAACGTACCCGAAAAAAAGTTTTGGAAAATTATTATCAGTCACCCTCGACTCGCGCCAGTCGAGGTTAGGATCTTCTTAGATGAAACATGCCCTAAATAATCCAACGGTAATCTCGGAATTTCAATTTGAGTTACCGTTTAGAGGTTATAAATTTTACAATAAAATAATTGTCACTTAATTATTTTATTTGCGGCCAAAAACTAACTTTCTCAGGTGGACCGCGCTGGCCAAAGTTAGTATCTTCTTAAAGAAATCATAGACTCACAAGTATAATAGTGGTCTTGTATTTTTAATCTGAGTTACCATTTGTCAGTTATATGCATTTGAAAAATAAAATAATTTATTTAACTATTTTATTTACAATTATTCCATTTTTTGGTTTTATCACAGGAGGCCCGCACCGACAAATCTTAAGTTGCGCTAAGAGTAAACCCACCACCATGAGTGCAACGGTGCCCTTGGATTTCTGATATGAGTTACCATTTAAGAGTTATTACACTTTTTCAGGAAATCTACTTACGTGGGTTAACATAAGCTTAACAAAAACTTTGACGGATCATTGCGGGCACTCTGTGCCTTGGAATTGCACGCCGTCAGATTTCTCAGACCCATAAAATTCTTATTTAATAAAAAAAGTTACATGGAAATTCCAGGTCTTTACATAATAACTCACAGTCTGGGAAACCAATTGACGCGTCGTCTGTTGCGTTGAGACCCCTATGACGTGGCGGTCTTATGGGATACTTTTTCATGGGACTTCATGGAAATTGGAGTATCGACCAGTGGCTTGAGAAGAGGACCCTCCTGGAGACAAGAAATCTTAGCACAGGAACCCTGTAGCTGGCTATGATGTGAAGAATGAAGAGCGATCCTGTGTGGGTTAGCACCTAGCGATCTTGTGTGGGTCAGCACCGAGCGATCCTATGTGGGTGAGAACCTAGCCATCCTGTGTGGGTCAACACCTAACAATACTATGTGGGTGAGCACCAAGTGATCCTGTGTGGGTCAGCATCTAGCGATCCTGTGTGGGTCAACACCTAGCGATCCTGTGTGGGTCAGCAGCAAGCGATCATGTGTGGGTCAGCACCTAGCGATCCTGTGTGGGTCAAAACCGAGCGATCCTGTGTAGGTCAGCACCAAGAAATCCTATGTGGGTATGCCTCTTAACAGAGTAATATTATTTAGTAGTTACATCTAATCATATCTATTACTATACTTAATTTATAACTGGTGTGAGCTGAGTTCGTACCTAAGCGGTACTTTCCTTTGTGGAAATACCTTGGTGGTACTCTTCTGTGTGGCGTACATGTGTGGTACTTACCATCGTAATATTTCTTCCTTTGTGGAACAGTTGAGATTTGGGAATTGAAGTTGGACTCTGTGTCTTCCTTATGATTGAGATAGGTTTACTTAATAACTTAGGTATATCTATGGGTATATACCTAAGTAGGGTTTTCAGTTGATTTCATTCCTTTTATTCATCCTTGGTGGATTTTGTGAGAGCTTGAGTGTATCGGGGTCCCAAATGAGTATCATTATACTCACCCCTAAACGGGATATGCCCGCACCCTCTTGTTTCTGATGCAGATGACGGACAGCACTAACGAAGGACGAGAGTACTAGGACTGGAGGTAGCTCGGAGGTGGATGTTAGACGAGGTGAACCGTAAAGACGGTCGTTCGTGAGTTGTACCTATCATTCAGGTAGGATTCTTGGTGGATGATACAGGAGATTCTTTTCACCTATCATCTGTCTTGTACTTTCCAGTTTACTAATACTTTTAGTTTCTTGTACTTTACTTCCAGGCTTGTATTTCAGCCCCTTTTTACTTTCGGCACACTTTTGTTATACAGTTAACTTGTTTTTTGTATCTTTTTGTGTGCTTGGTTGTGTGTGTTTACAGGTTATAAAGTCAAATGGCTTCTCAGATTTAGGGAATATGCCTTTCGGTGCTAGTCTCCAGCCCCTGGACTATGGAAGGCAGGCTTGGGGTAGTCACGGCACGGGCCCTGGGGGATGGGTCGTGACAAAAAAGGTTCGTTAATCATGCGTACGTGTGGACTACCACCTCCATGAATGATGAATTTCATTTGTCAAAGACACCCATAATTAATGGTTATAATAATGGATTTCATGGAGATATATGACATATATTACATGTATAATATTATTTAAATGTTATATTAATATTATATAATAACACTTTCTTACTCATTCGATCATTATGTTACACTTATATTAGGGTCGGTTTACCACCTACTTAAGCAATGTTGGGAAGTTTATATAGTGAATGATTAAGGAATTTTATATAATATTAATGAAATGTAATAATAAATTTTTATTTTTTAAAGGTTATTTACTTATTATATTAACATATAAACATGTTAATAATATATCATCTACATTCATTAAAAACTACTGAAACAAGTTTTTCTCCAGCTTCATCTCCATAAGTCATAATTATAACAATCATCAGATGAAATAAGAACAATAAAAATAATCATGGCATATATATGTTAAAAATCATAGGTAATCTAGGAATGATGATCTTGGTATCAAATATCATAGATCAACATTAAAATTACAAATAATATGAAATAAAATTAAAATTGTTAACATGCGATGTTAAAGATAATAATAAACCACTATATTCATTGTAAATAATTATAAATAAACTATATAAAAAGATTTTAGAGATGAATCAGGTTATAAAATATATTATTAAAACAGATATTCTTGTTTTACATAAAGTAATAGTGTGAACATCTAAGAGGGGAAATAAGGTAAGGAAATTTTTTCTCAAACTCCCTTCATTGTGACACATTTTACTTTATCCATAAACTTACTTTTACATAGTGTATATAATACCCAATTAATATGTTATCATGAAATATATTTTATTCATGTTATTTTTTTTTATTTTCAATCTCGTCCACTTCCAGTGGTTTTTATTATAATGTTATTCAAGTCATAAAATCTTTCTCTACTCAAGTCCTTTTTCCCATGAGTCGTGAAATCTCTTCTTGATTTTTATCTTCCAAGTTTCTTTTTCCAAAAATTATCATTTAAAATTACAGATTTTATTTTTTTTCTCTAGGGATATTACTTATGTTCATTATTATCCTCTTTTTTAGGAAAATATTCCTAAAAAATCACAATGTTGATAAAAAACTCGTATACATTCTAATAGATAATTTTCTTCATTTTCCTTATTCTTCTTATCCAAAGTACTTTTTATAATGATTCACATGGACTTTGTACTTATCTTAAACTATTATAAAAAAAGTTTTTATTAACCTTTTTACAATGATAGTTTCACTAAATGGTTTTAATGTACTTTAAATTATTTCCTCATCATTATTTTTCAAAAATGTTTTCTTCAAAATTAGTGTTTTAAAATGTTCCGAAATTTATTTTTTCAAAATATTTTTAAAAGGTAATTTTAAACTACCTTTAATTTCTTAGAAAAATAAAAAGGGAAACTCTTAAATGTTTCTATATGGTACATTTTATACCCAAAGGAATATTTTACACATTTCCATGTGAACATATATTTATATCTCCTTTTTCATTTTCTAAGATATTCCTCTCTATGTTTTCAATTTTTAAAAAATAGAAACTCTTATTCTCAAGGATTAATAAAATATTTATTTTTTAAATGTATTAAAAGTAAAATTTATATTATTATTTTCAAAGAAACCTTCCTAATTATTATTTGAGTTTTCTTTATCAATGTCATACTTGATCAAAGGAATTATTCAAATGATATCATCCACCTTCTTTATCAATATGGATTATGAAATTCACATTATAACTATTGTATTATTTATCACTACTTTGGTATTTCCTAATCAATAATTTATATAGGCATGATTTACTTCAAATTCCTTTCTTATTTTAATTCCCCATGTTCCATTAATTTAATGAATGTTGTTCAACTAGATTCCTAATACATCAATTGATAAGGGAAATTGATTTCAAATTCATACATCCACTTCCTATAAAGTGTAAATATCATATGTGTAATCATCTTTGTTAAAGGGTGTTTACATAGAATTATGCTTAAATTCATTTTATACCCATTTATTTTCCATGGGTTTATCATTTCATGTATATCGATGAAATAATGAATGATTCTCCAGAAAACCAATTGAAAGGGATATAAAACCCATTTTATTTCCTTACGTTTTTATGATAAGTTGATTGAAACCATGTGGCACACATATGTATGATTTTCATTATGTGATTGGTGGACCTAGAATTATATATCACTTTAATAAATTGGGTAATATCTCCATATCAAGATATCATGGTGTATGGGTAGTGAGCAAAACCAACTATGGAACATGGGACATTTTAAAAGGCAACTATATTATATGAACATGGAAAAGAGCCTTGAATTATACTTGTGATGTCTTATTTATATTGTTTCCACATTCTTAGGATGTCATTCTCTAATAATATGATAATGCTTATTCCATGATATTATGTTATTGTTTTCCATGTCTTTATTCCATTCTCATTATGATATCATGTTATGCCACACATATCCCATGTTATGATTTATTATTATGTTTAACCTTACTGAGTGTTTGATCTCACCTCTTTATTATGTTTTCATTTCCATAGTTTATGAAATAAATTAATAAGTATTCTAAGACTATAATTTTATATTGTATGGATAATTTGGGGGAGAAATTGAAGAATCATTATATATTTAATAGTTTCTTATATAGGGAAAAAAGTGTCCATTGGATGAGAAATGAATGGGTTTTATTAGTTTCTATAAAAATAAAAACTAAAAGTAAATTGGATTTTAAATTTGAACAAGATATTGTAATCTTAGATGTTTATAAAATCCATTGTTTTATTTTTTTACTTTCGGAACTAGATTCAACAGCATAGGTCTAGGGGTGTTGTAGTTGGTATCAGATGAGTGTTTAGATAACTTTTGAGGTTAGGGTGAAATTTGTTAAGGATGAATTAAGATTTCAGAATGAAATAAAGGGTTTATGAGTTAAGGATGATCTTAGTTTCAATGTTATATATAAACCTCTTGGCTAGCAGTGTTAAATATCATATTTTTTTAGGTATTTTGATAAGATAGCTTTAGTGAAAAACCTAGGCACAAGTTTGAGTATAAGTGAACTTACTGAAATTTTGGTAAGGTATATATTGTATAGTTTTCCTAGAAATGAAATCCATGTCTAGATACTAGAAACTGTATGTGGTTTTGGAACAGATTCATATTGGTGTAACAACCCTAAAAAGAGTTTGTTCGGTATATCTCGGTTGTCATTCTAATGCATGGTGAATGGTCCCTAACTATGCACCTACCCAGACACTCTTGGGGGTATTGTTAAATTATTTCACATTCTATTTATAAACCATTATGAAATATTTTAAAATATTAATTTATGTAAGTTAAGTAGAATAGATAACATAATAGTAAAAGGACCATGGGTAACCTAGATTGAAGATAAAGACTCATAATTTATAGTATGAACATAATTTATGAATTTTTTATTTTAAAATCATAGTTTTACCTTTTTATATTTAATAATTTATATATTATCATCCCTAAACATTATTTTAATGTAATGGTCAAAGGAAGAATGAACAAAGATAATAATATATGTAATGGATAATGTGGTGATTATCCAAACCTGCAATCTATTGGAACAAGAACTGGGCTTTAAAATATTATTTTTAAGACAAATAAACAATCAAAAATTATGATTAACAAAGTTAAAATTATTGAATTCCATATCATAAAAAATAAGAGAAGGATTGAGTATCATTATAATTTGGGTGATAAATATGACAAAGGAAGAAAAGATGAAATTTTATTCATGTTAAAAATGTTGGAAGAAAGACACTATGGAATGTCTCGATGAAACTTGAAAAAAACTTATTTGTGGTAAATGAGGTAATAAATAATCTATAATCCAAGGGAAAATGAATCATTTGGTTAACTCTATATATGAAGAAGATTTGTATTCTAGTTTTACATAAGATAATATTGTAGAAATTCCATTTTAAATTTTATCATAAGTCATGTATATCATTTTTTACATCATTAATTATTTTTTTAAAATGTTATTTTTCAATTTATTTAAGGTGCGGAGATTTGATATCCCGATATATATATAAATATACCTTTAAATAATACTAAATTCAATATCTTTCCTCACATACTCTAAAATGATGGTTGTGATAAATTATTAAATTAAATTAATCATATGTAAATATCATTACTATAACATATAATATATATATATATATGAAATAATATATTAAAATTATTTAAATTTTAAATTTTTTATAAAATAATATAATAAATACTTAATGTCTAAGAAGGTCATTTTTAAATTAAAGCAGCTTATCTTTAGTTTTTAATTTTATATTAAAAGCTAAATATAAGGTGTTTTTGAAATAAAAATATGTAAAATTAACTTTAGTTTTTAATTTATAATATCAAAATATTCTTAGTATTAATTTTCAAGCCTTTTCTAAAAATATCGTTTTTTAGTTGAAATGATTTTTTTATGATAATTATAATATTCCTAACATTATCAATATATAATAATGACCTAAAAACTCATAAAAAATTAATTTGTTGAAATAAAATTAAGTAATAACATTATTCATTTTAAAATATTAATTTAACTTACAAAACTCATGGCCAACATTTTTAGAACTAGAGTTAAAGGATACTTTAATAAAGAAAACAATTTTATTTCTTTTCTTTTAATTAATTAATAATTTAATAAAATTAGGTTATATATTGATTTTCATTTAACATAAACTTATTTTTATTTTAATAAATAAATATACTTCATAAAAATCATTGACATTAATAATTTTAACTCACTTATAAATTTCATTCTTAAAAACATTATTATCTTAAAAAATGTTTTTTAAGTGTTAAGCATGTTTATTTTAAAATTAAATTTTCTTAATCGTGGTAAATTTAATTTATAATTTTTATAGTATATATTATTATAATACTATAATTAGGTGGTAGTATCAATATTAATTGAGATCATTTTAATTTGTTAACATGGAAAAAAAGTTACCCTAGTAAAAGTACACTTGGGTAAAGTGAAAAGTAAAATTAAATGCCCCTAAATCGCTCATGGTTGTCTCCAATATGAAATTATGGGAGTATTTCTAATCTTAAAATGTCAAAAAATTCATATTTGTTAAATATGGGAGTCTTTTACCTTCAAATAGTGTACATAAGTAATGTAATAATATGTGGGAATTCCAAAACTACTCTTCCCATCACTTATAAATGGGACCACTTACACCCCTTATTTACACAAACATTAATTCAGATTAAATGGTGAAAATATTAATGAAATAAAATCATATTATAATATTATCCCATTAAACTAAATTTTTCCATACTTTATTTGTCTTAAGAATTTCCAAGGGTAATTCTAAGAAAAATCAATGTTCTCAATGTGAGTATTACTCTCCTGTTTGTCTTTATTTTTAATTTACCTCTTATTAATATTATATACAATAGTTAATATAATTAATTAAGTATCATCTATATATTTAAATTTAATTATATTAATTCAACATAAAATACTCATTCATTCTGTAATATCCTCTAAGAAAAACAAATACATTGATCGTGCGTACATGCAGACTTCCACCTTCACAAAATAATGTAGTTTTTTTCTTAATTGTCTCTTTGGGATGATATAAAGGATGGTTTTGATGAATAATAATGTTTTCTATGTCACTTAAGCAATTCTTAAATAATCACCTTTAAAATTTACCTTCATTCCATCCATTTGTTAAGGATAAGATCGTTAATCATGTGTATGTGCAGACTACCGCCACCATGAATGGTGTGTCTTATTTATATTAATCACCTAATAGAGATGGACCTAAAAGTGTAATTAATTAACTAATATTATTTTTATAAAATAAATATAATTATTAAATTATAAATTTTCATATACCATCACTCCGTCCATTCATTTTGAAATGGGTCTCTTAATCGTGTGTACATGCGGACCACCACCACCCCGAATAATGAATTTTATTTTTCAACCCCACCTTCATTAATTTATATAAGAATTTATTGTATGTAGATATTATATATATATATAATGTATAATATTCTGTAAATTTTATATTAATATTATGTATATCATTTTCTTACTCATTCAATTATTACAACGCACTTTTGTTTTGGTCGGTTTACATCCTACTTTAGAAATGTTATAATATTTATAAAGTGAAAGATTAAAGAAAAATTATATATTATTAATGAAATTTAATAATAATTTATTAAATATTTTTAATTTTTTGGAGTAATTATATTAGTATCTAAACATGTTAATAATATATCATCTCAGTTCAATAAAAATTTCCAAACAAGCTTGTCTCTAGCTTCAACTTCACGATTTGTAATTAAAACACTCATGGGATGAAAGTTGAAAATTATAAATAATCATGAGATATATATTTAAAACCATAGGTAATATAGTAATGATGAAATTTGTATCAAATATAAAAGATGAAAATTGACATTATAATGTCTGTGCAAGGAAATTAAAAGTGTTAACACCTGGTTTTAAAAACATGCTATAGTAAACCATTATATTCATAGTAAATAATTATGAATTAAGTATATAAAAGGGTTATAGATGTGAATAAAGTTATGAAATAGATTATTAATATATTTTTTGGTTTTCTTATAGGATTTAAGTGTTTGATTAACTGTGTGGGTAAATAAAGTAAGCAATTTTTGTCTCAAACTCCCTTCATTGAGCAATGTTTTACATTATACACAAATTTACTTTTATATAGTTTATATGATGCCCAATTTATATTTTATCATGAAATTTATTTTATTCATGGTATTAGATTTTCATTTCTAAGCTCTTCAAACTTCAAGGGTTTTGATTATAATGTAACTCAAGTTGTAATTGTTTTCTCCAATCGAGTCCTTTTGTCCCATGTGTCATGAAATATCTTCCCAATTTTGATCTTCCAATTCAGTTTTTCCTATAATTATCATTTTAAGTGGTATATTTAATTTTTCCATAGGGATATTAATTATATTAATTAATATCCTCCCCGTTGATGAAATTATTCCTGAAATTAAAGCACGATGTTGATAAGAATGACTCGTATAATTTCCAATGTATATTTTTCTTACATATCTAAGTTATAACTATCCAAAGTGTTTTATATAATGTTAAAAACAACTCTTATACTTATCTTAACATCTTATCAATCAAATTTTTTATAATTCTTTTTATGATATAGGTTTCAATAATTCATTTTCATGGAATATAAACATTTTCTTCATTATTAGTTTTCAAAACTGTTTTTTCTGAAGTAATGTTTTAAAATTTTCCAAAATTCCTTTAATGAACTTTTTAAAAATTAATTTTAAAAAATTAAGGAAATAGATTAAATTTTAATATATGGATAATTTTTGACCAAAATGAATCTCCTTGACACATTTCATTGTGAATTTATCTTTCTACTACTATTGTTATTTTTTAAGAGGTTTCATATCTATGATTTTATGTTATTAGAAATGGAAATTATTATTCTAATATTTTAATAAAATCATTATTTAAAAAAAAAAAATAAAAGTAAAGTGGAAATTGTTATTTTCAGTCAATTTTCCTAAGGCTTCAAAGAGTGTTCTTCATCTATTTCCTATGCTTGATTAAGGAAATAAATAAAATAATACCATCTAACATATTTTTCTGGATATCTTGGGAAATTATCTTTTACATCTATTATATCATTCATTAGTGATTTTTCATTTCCTCGCCATTCATTTGTATACGAATGATTTACTTCCAAAATATTTCCTCTATAAATTTCCAATATTTTATTACTTTAATTAAGGGTGTTCACCTTGATTCCCAATACATCGATTTATTTGGAAAATTGTTGTCTAACCCATATATAAATTTCATATATGGTGTAAATATCATATGTGTAATCATATTTTTTGAGTGGTATTTACCTATACTGATGCTTAAATTCATTGGATTCCCATTTTGTCTGTGGGTTTATCATTTCATTTCTACTGATGAAATCATGGATACTTCATTAGAGAACCACTTGAGAAGTATATAAAACCCATTTTATTTACTTGGGTTTTTATTATATGTTTATTAAAACCATGTATATGGCATATGTATGATTTTAATTATGTAATGGGTTGGATCAAAATTATATATTCATCTAATTAATTTGTTAATGTTTCCATATCATGATATATCATGGTGTGTGGGAAATAAGCCAATCCAACTATGGTGTATAGAATATTCTCCTAGACATCTATGTTATGTTATTGAGACGAGGATCGTTGAATTATGATTATGATGTCACATTTATATTGTTTCTATATTCCTATGATTCCATGCTCTTAAAATATAATCATGTTGATTCCATGCTCTGATGTTATCATTTTACATGTACTGATTCCATGTCCATTATGATATCATGTTATGTCTAAAATCTCCCATGTTATTCTTTATTATAATGTTTACTTTTATAGAGAATTTGAGATCACACCTCTCTTATATTTCTATTTCCCAAGGTTATGAAAGAAATTATTAAGTTTTATAATCCTAGAAAAGAATCTTGTGCGGAAAATTTATAGGTGACATTGAAGACTCGACATGGATTCATTATCTTCTTATATAGTGGGAAAAATATCCATCAGATTATAATTTAATTGGTTTTATTAGTTAGTGATTTTTCCCAATTATATTAAACTCTAATCTAAAAGATTATTGGATTAAAAATGTGAGAAATATATTTTAATCTTAGATGTGCATCAAATCCAGTGTTGAAAGTAGGGTGTTTTCAACATCAAATCTGATAGAGCAGGTTCAGTGGTGTTATATCTGGTATCAAAGGGTTATTTAGATAAAATTAGTTGTTAGGATGATATTTATTTTGGATGATTTAATATTTAGGAATGAAATCAAGGGTCGGTGGGTTAAGGGTGATCTCGGTTTCAATGGTATAAATAAACCACTAGGTATAAGTGTTGAATATATTATTTTTTGGGTTTTATGATAAGATAATTTAATTGAAAATTATAGGAATAAGTATATGTATAGAATAATGTTATGGAATTTAGATAAAGTAGATACTGTGTGATTTTCCTAGAAATTAAATCCATGTATGAGTACTAGAATTTGAATGTGGTTTTGGCGTAAATGAATCTAGGGGTAACAACCCCATAAAGAGTTGTTCTGTTATATCTTGATCATAATTCAGGTGCATGATGAATGGGACCTAACTATGCACCTAGCCCGAAACTCATGGTGATATTTTTTATTTAATTCACATTCTCTTTAAAACATATTATAAAGGATTCTAAAATATTATTTTTATAAAGTCAACTAGATTAAAGAATATAATAGTAAAATAATCATGGATAACCTCTATTAAATCTAAAAAATCATAAGTTAGATTATTCAGATCATTTATTAATTATTTCTTCTAAGATCATAGTTTTTACTTTATAAATTTACTAATTTAACTATTCTCATTCCTATGAATTGGCTGGAGGAATATATAACCAATGTAATAATAGATTCAAAGGATATTATGGTGATTTTCCCAACCTGAAATATTTTGGGAAAAGAAATGGGGTTTAAAATATTTTTATTATAAAAAATAAATTATCATGAATTATGATTAATAGAGTTAATATAGTTTAATTACCTACCATTCCAAATAAAATAATGATGGAGTCACATGACAATTTATGTGACAAAGATAATGATGGAAAGAAGAAAAAATTTCCATTATGTCAGAAATATGGGAAGTAACACATAGGTAAATTTCTCAAAGGAAATAAAAAAAAATTATGTATAGAAAATGAGTAAATAAAGCATATAGGTGTCGATGGAAAATGAATCTTTCAATTAATGGGAAAACTAAAGATATTAATGTAGAAATTTCATTTAAATTTTTTTTATAAGTCATGCCTATCATTTTTAATATCATTAATTACTTTTTTTGCAAAACATGTGAGGAATAAATTTATTAAAGGATGGGAGAATGAAACATACTAACATTTCAGTGTATAGATATATATATCAATTAAATAATACTAGGTTTGATATCTTTCTTCACACAAACTAAAATGAAGGTTGTGATACATTAGTGGTTAAAAATAATCATTTTTAAATGATCATTATGACAAAATATATGATTACTATACATGAATTAAAATATTAAAATTATTTAAATTGGAAAATTTGTATAAAATAAAATTAGAAACACTTAATGGTTCAGAAGGACATTTTTAAATAAAATCATGTTATATTTATTTTTTATTTATTTCCTATTAAAAGTTAAAAATATTTTTTTGAAATATAATATATAAAATTAAATTTATTTTTGAATTTATAATATAAAAATTTACATATTATGAATTTTTCAGCATTTTCTAAAAATATCGATTTTTAGTTGAAAACACTGTTTTTATGAAAATTATATTTTTCATGACTTTATCGATATATAAGAATTACCTATAAGTTCATAAAACCATTTAAGTGACAAATAAATAAATTAATGAAAATCATTATGCAATTTAATATATTTTCTATATTAAAATAACCAGGTAAAATATTTTTAGAATTAAAGTTAAAGGGTACTTTAAAAAAGAAAATAATTTTATTCTTTTCATTAAATTAATTATATGTATTTTATTTTAATTAAATAATATTTTTGTAAATATAGGTTATGGATTTATTTTTAATTTCACATAAACTCCATTTTATTTTTAATAAATCGATTTAAGTCATAAAAATTATTGAAATTAATAATTTTAAATCGTACATTAATTTAATTCTTAAAAACATGATTATAGTAAAAATTGTTTTATGTATAACACGTGTTTATTTTAAAATTAAATTTTATTAATCATATTAATTTTAATTTATAAAATTAATATCATAACATGGATTATAATACTTAAATTATATGGAAATATCAATATTAATTCAGATCATTTTAATTTGTAGACATGGGTTAAAAGAAAAATTACCTAGGTAAAAGTACACTTGGGTAAAGTGAGAAGTAAAATTAAAAGTCCAGTAATCACTAATGTTTTTCTCAAAAATAGGTTTATAAGAGTATTTTTTACTTTAAAATTTCCCACACTCCATATTTTAAATATAATGGAGTCATTATCATTGACATTGTATAAATAAATCATTTAACAACTTAAGGTAATTTCAAATATATACTTCTCTTCACTTACAAATGGGACCACTTACACCCAACCTTTACACACCCATTCCTTCATATTACTTTATGAAACTCTTCAAATTTTTTATCCTGGGTCCCTTTCCTAGAAACCTAATCCTATGGCTTTATTTAGTTAGCTTAATCCTTTCATTTTCAAGGATAATTACTGGGAAATTAAAATTCTACGAAGTGGGTATTACTCTCCTCTTAGTCTTTATTATTAATTTTACTCTTCATAATATTATATAAAATTTTTAGTTAAATTAATTAAGTATCATATATATATAAATAAATTTAATTATATTAATTTAACATCAATTATTCATTCATTCCTTATAATCCATTAAGAAAAACAAATGCATTGATCATGTGTACGTGCAGACTACCTCCTTCAGGACAAGATGTGGTTCATTTTTTATCATCACCTATTTGGTCTAGTGTCAAGGAAGAAATTAATGAATAATTATATTTCTTATGTCACTTATAAAAATATTAAATGGTCACATTTTACATTTAACTTCATTCTGTCAATTTTTCAAGGAATTAGATCATTAATCATGTCTAAGTGTGGACTACCACAACTATGAATGATGTTTCTTATTTATATTAAACACATAAAATAGATAAAACTACAAGTTTAATTAATGAACTAATATGAGTTTCATAAAAAAATTATAAATTTTAAATCATGAATTTTCATATACCCTCACTCCATCCATTAATTTTGAAGTGGGATTGTTCATCATTTGTACATGTGGACTACCGCCTCCACAAATGGAGAATTTCATTTTTCAACACTAACCATCATTAATGGTCTTATAAATGGATTTTATGGATATATATTTTTTATATATATTACATGTTTAAGATTATTTAAATGTTATATTAACATTATCTAATAGAACTTTCTTACTCATTAGATCGTTACAACATTCTTTTTTCGGTTTACCTCCTACTTGAGAGATGTTGTAATGTTTATATTCAAAATAATTAAGTAATATTATATAATATTAATTACATGTAATAATAATTTATTAAATATTTTTTAAATTTTTTGGAGTTAATATATTAATTTATAAACATGTTAATAATATATCATCTATGTTCACTAAACCCTCTAAAACAAGTTTGTCTATGGTTTCATCTTCATGAGTCATAATTAAAATTATCATGGGATGAACGTGGGACATAATAAAGAATAATGTGATATATATTAAAAAATATAGATAGTCTAGGAATGATTAACTTGGTATCTTTAGGTAAAAAACCCTCAAGTTAATATTACAGTGTTTTAGGGATAATTGTGTTTTTTGAGAAAGCAGTTTTCCATGGTCAGTTATGGAATTACAGATAGATTTTTGAAAAGGTATGTTGAAAAAGATCCATGAAAAGGGAATGGATGATTTGGTGGTGGTATAGAAAAACACATATACAAGGTGGCACCATTTCCCAGTGTTTTCTATATTTTTCGGTCTAGATTTTGAAGAATAGAGAAAGGTGTTTTAGGAAAAGGAAGTTTCATGCAAGATTGATGGTGGTTTAGAAAGTTTCACACAAGGAATGTTTTGGGATCACCGAATAAAAATATGGAAAATGCATGAATCACAGGAAATATTTGAATTTGAGATAAAAATGAGTTTCTGTACCAAAGGTAGTGTTGTGCAAGTCCGTGAAATAGAGATGAAGTGATTTGTGAAAAATATAGTTACGTGCCCAATGCGACATAAAATGTGGAATTAAGTGCATGGGAAAATATTACATGAATATAGGAATCTACATCATGATCTTACATGTAGGGTCGGTTAGGTCTATAAATAAGTGGCTACCCCCATCATTTCAGTAGCTCAACCTTTGATAAATCCAACTCTCTGAATCGTGTAAGAGTTACACGCAAAGAAGTTGCATGTAAAAAGAGTTGCATGAAAGAAGGAGTTGTGTGTAAATATATTTTCACGCAAAAGGAGTTTCACATAAATATAGTTGTGTTTAAAGCATAAAATTTGCACACAAGGCTCTAAAGTTGGGTGTAAGACACCCAAAGGTTGTACAGAAGATAGAATTTTCCTAGTTATTCTATGATAAAGGGTTATTAATCAAGTGGATGAAAGTGAAACTTAATGATACACTAAGTTTTGTGTAAAACATACTAATTCAAATGATCAAAGGAGATTCTTCTAAAGTATAAGTGGGTACACTTCATTTGAGAGAGAAGTGAGCTTTCAAATTGTGATTGGTTGTAAACCATGGGATAAAGTGAGTCAGCTATGAACCTTGTAAAGGTAGTGAGCCTGGTAAAATAAGTGATCTTCCCAAAGCCTGTATTTTGTAAGTGAGACTTAGTAGATTTGGTACATCTACACATTTTTTTGGTATGCTCCTTAGACGTAGCCAAGTGTGGGTGAACCAAGTAAAATTTTTGTGTATTGTGCATGATTTTATTTATGTTCATATATTTATGTAGGAAAGAGAGAGAATAGTATTTTGTTTAATTATGAAATAAAATCTGATAAGGGGTAATTTTTTTAATCTTTCATACCCTGATTCACCCCCCCCCTTAGGATATTTAACTTAGTTGGGATAAAAATTGGAATCATAGACAAAGGTTAATTTTAGTGTTTCTCTATGAGGGGTTTCAATGGATATTTTCAATCAAAAGGGTATTATGATCATCAATGGAAAAAATAAATTATGGAATAATTGGATGTAGCACTATTTAAGATATTTAGGAATGGATGTATTTACAGCAGCGATGCATGGTATTTCGAAAAGTGCAGACAATGGTTCTTTATCAGAAGCTGATTGAAGGGAATTAGATGCTGACACCAAATAAATCAATGTGTTAGGGGATCCCTATCCAATGAAATATACAAGAAGGTTATATCATGAAATACATCACATGCTATGTGGTAAAAGGTACAAAATATTTATGAGGGTGACTCAAAATTCAGAGAGGTAAAGTCACTAGTTTGTGGAACAAGTATGAGGATCTTATAATACACTCTAATGAGTATGTTGATGCATTCTCTGACTGAGTGAATGTTGTTATGTAAGACATTAGTGGTATGAGAAAAATTATTTAATATTTAAATATTGTTAAGTGCATCTTGAGAATACTTTCACCTCAATTAAATCTGAAAGTTTCAATGTTGGAAGAAAAAGAACTATAGAATCTGACACTGGACAGCTTGCACAGTACTATTATTGCATATGACATGAGAAATGAGTACATTAAGTCCATGGAAAAAGATAATTCCAAAGAGGTATCATTCAAGGCCATTAAGAAGCTCAATATTGATGATTTTCAGGAAGATGAAGAGATAGATGAGGTTATGTCATTTCTGTCCTCAAATATACAAAGAGGAAAAGGAAAGTTCAAAGGGAAAATCCCACTTATATGCTTTCGATGTGGAAAGTTTGGACATCTAGCAGTAAAGTGACCTAAGATGTTTCTAAAAAATTATGAAGATGAATATGAAATTCTAATTAAGAAGAATTTATCCTATATAAAAGGTAAGAAGAAGTTTAAGAGGAATTTATTTAAAAAGAAGAATCTTTATTCACAATAAAATAACAGTTCAGAAGAATATGAGGTTAAAGAAATATAGAACTGAAAATATATCAGAGAAAATTATATGGTGGTAATAGTAGGTATAACATAGAAAATGGGATAATGTGAAAATGATGAAGACGAAATTTAAGGGAGATTCAATATGAATGCTGAATTAGAAACTTCTCTTGAGGAGATAGATGTTTGGAGAGCCAAAACGAAGAAAGCCAAAAAAGTGGTTTGTGATTCCAACCACTGTATATAGAAGGAAGAAGAAGAGAACATTGAGATGATATAAGAAATTGAAAATATTAAGTCTTCATTCCAAGTGGAATCAGAAAAAATTGATGAGTACATGATCAATGTTAAAGAATCGAAAAGGTTCATCAATTGTTAGAATAACACATAAAAAGATAAAATAAATTTTGATGAGGAACTTGAAGATAAAGTCTTTGGCCTAAGAATAAGTGTTAAAGATCAAGAAAAAATATTGAATCTCAGTATGAAATTGGGAAAAAAGATCATTTAGGAAATAGAAAATAATGAAGTGAAGCATAGATATCCAACAAAACCAAAGTAATAGTCAAATCTAAAAGATAAATCTAGTATGGGGATTCATAAAAAAATATAAAGTAGTATTGGTTTATGTTAGACCAAAAACACATGATCTGATATTGAATATTTATTTGGGTATGAATTAGAATAAGAACATTTAGATATCTTAAGGGAATACCAGTGGTGTAGTATTGATATATAGGAATGCACCTCACATCAAGTGTTATTACTATTGAAAGATGGGACACCCAGAAAATGTTTATTCTATATCCAAGAGGTACTTAAGGAAACAAGACTAATAGAGGAAACCATAAATAACTCAATATTCTAGGACATCGTTTTATGGGGAATATTTCAGGTCTGGATGATTTGGGGACATAGTATGAAACTGAACATCAATAATGTAGAGAAATTTCCTGAAGTAGAATCAAATTGGTCGCATGCAGCCACACAATGAATCATCAAGTGATCCTAAAAAGAAAAACCTATATTTAGCTATGAAATGTAATTTTGGTCCATCATACTCCAAGGTAGATCAACATTATCAATATATACTAAGTGTGAAGTCAAAAACATGGATCAGAAGGAGAAGAGATGATAAGGAAGTGGTGGAAGAAATTTGCCTTAAAGCATCATATCATTTTGGTGTATGGATCTTTGATAGTTGATGCACATCCCATATGATAGGTAAAAAGAATCTTTTACAAGAATAAAATATGAAAAGGTGTTGTAAAATTTGGAAATGTTGAAGGCCTGAAGATAATTGGATTGGGAAAAGCTATGTTTGGGGGAAAATAACTAAGACATAATGATGTATTAGTCATTAAAATTATCATTCACAACCGAATTAATACCATTCAACTATGTAACTTGGGTCATGATATAAAATTTAATAATAATATGTGTATTTTCAAAGTAAGGGAAGGTACATTTTTTCTATATGGAGAAAGAACAAAGGGGAATCTATACCTTGTAAGTGGAGAAGAAGATATGTGATTTTTTTATCCAGAGTGGAAGAAAATAGGTTATGGCATAAATTAATTTGGAATCTATGAAAAGCATCCCTGGAATGTCAAATGTGATACAGATAAAGATCTCTCAAAGATATCACATGATCACACTCATATGTGTGATTCTTTTCAACAAGGGAAGATTATAAAAAATATGTTAATGTAAAAAATAATAAAAGTCAACTATAGTGCTTGAATTGGTTCTTGTATATATATGATGACCTATCTCACCAAGACCCATTAATGGAAAGTGGTACTATGTTCCATTTATTTATTTATTCTACAGGTTGGCATGGGTTTTTTTCATTTTCCACAGGTTTGATAAGTTCAATTGCATGAAATATTATTAGAGGGAATCAGAAAGGATACTTGGACAGAAGATTATAAACTTTTGTATTGATAATGGTACAAAATTCATAAATAGTTAGGTGGAAGATTATCTCGACAAACATGGGATAAGGAAAAAAATTCAGCAGTAAGAACACCACACAAAAATAGAGTGGTTAAGTGGGGAAATTGGATCACTGACAACATGTTCAGAATAATGCTTATTGAAAAAGGCCTACTAAAGAAATTATGGAAGGAAATATTCTTGACATTGGTTTATATATCAAATATGGATTTATTATCTCTAAAGGAATAAAATATTCCATATTATATGTGGTATGGGATGAAACTAACATTGAAATACTTTTGAATATTTTTAGGTAAGTGTTTTATTCTCAATAAGGAGAAACATAGGAAATTAGGGACACGAGGAGATGAGGGGATATTCCTTGGATACTCAGGAAAACTAAAAGCATATAAATTCTTCAAAAAGAGGATGGAAAAATTAGTTGAAAGAAATGATGTCACTATAGTTGAAAATGAACAGAATATTCTTTAACATAATGAATATATCGCTGATGAAAGTGATGAAGGGGTAAGAAAATTAGGGGGATTATAAGTAGAAAATGATGATACATAAGAAGATACTTATGATGAGTAGGATGAATTCAATTTTGTATCTTCATGGAAGCCAAAGAGTCAAGAAAAAATTGGCAGAAAAAATATCATTGGTGATCAGATAATATCAGTTCAAACATGAAGAATGAATTCATTATAGCAGTAATATTTCCTATCATAGTTGGAGCCTAAATTTTTTGATGAAGATGCTGGATATGATAATTGATTTAGGATATAAATGAGGAGATTGACCATATTGAGAAGAATCAGACATGGAAGATTGTTTTGAGGCCAATAGATAATAATTTCATTGGGACTAATTGGGTATTTCACAACTAGAAGAATGAAGATTGTGTTTTGATTCGAAACAAATAATGACTATTGTGCAAAGGGTACTACCAGATAGAGGTTATAGATGTTTATGAAACATTTATATATGTTACAAAGCTAAAGACAATCATATTATTCTTGTCCATAGTAGTGAAAATAAAGATTAAAGTTTTCTAAATAGGTGTCTAGTAAAAATTTCTGAATGGGGTACTAGAAGACGAGGTTTATATAGAATAGACAGATGGTTTTCTCATTCATGAGGATGAGAATAGATTTTCTTGGTTGAATAAGGAGTTATATGGGTTGAATAAATCACTAAGAGAATAGAATTCAAGACTAGATCAGTTTTTGAAGAAGCTTAGTTTTCATCATGGTGGAGTAGATTAAAATCTTTATGACAATAATGATAGAAATAAAATGATTATGGTGATGGTATATATTGATGAAATAATATTTGGTGGATTAGATGAAGCTTAATGCACTCAGTTCCTAGAATTAATGAAAAGTGAATTTGAAATTTCAATGATTGGTGAACTGGCATTTTCCTTGGTTTACAGGTGACATAAGGAAATAATGACACATTAATTTCTCAATATAAAAATTCCAAGGAGGTTTTGAGAAGATTTTGGATGCATAGTTCCAAGTATATGATGACTCAATTTTTTGCCTGGATGAAACTATCATGGGATGATGGAGGAAAATTTATTAATGTCATATAATATAATTAGATCATTAGAATCTTATTGTAATTAATATAGACATGACAAGATATTGTTTTTGTGACATGTCAAGTAGCATGGTCTCAAATTATTATGATGGAAACCCACTTGATTGCAGTGAAAATAATACTTCATTATACTAAGGGAACAATGCATTTTAGTTTTTTGTACAATGAAAAATATCAGAAAGACTTACTATGATATAAAATTTTAGATTGGGATGGTTCAGTGGATGATAGAAAATCAACATCAGGTGGGTCATTCTATCTCAGCGGATTATGTATTTATTGGCTATGAAAGAAATATGATTTCATTTTATTGATCACCGTAGAATATGAACATATAGAAGATACTTATGTGTACACATAGTTATTTTGGATGAAGCAACAACTTGTTGATACGGGAGTTGAAGTGAAGTCTCCGATCAGAATATATTGTGATAATTTAAGTGTAATAAATCTTAGAAAAAAATCATTTCATCACTCAAGTAAAAAGAACATTGAAATAAAATATCATTTTATCAAGGAGAAGGTATTACATGGGCTTGTAATGTTAGATTATGTGCCTATAGAACTATAGGTTATAGACATTATGACCATGTCCTTACCCAAAAAAATTATTAGAACTGCAAATAATGGCTCTGGGAGTTCATTAGACTCCCCACACTTGAGAAATTATGGATGTGGGACCCATATCCCTAAGGAATGGTGTGTTTTACCCTAATGTGATGATTATGGTTATTTACCGTATTGAAGGCCAAAAAGGGGTGACCTTTGGGTTCATTGAAAAGGGGGGGGGGAATTGTTGATAAAATGGGAGATAATTTCTTAATCAAGATAGGGGAGAAGATGATAGGGGAGAATTGAAGTTGTAGGTCTTTTAAAAACAATGCATTTCTTCTGTGACATGATGATAATTCTGTGTTATGAAGAAATGGTCATAGCTTAGCTTGGACATCATTAAGCATTCCAAAACATAAGAATCTTAGCTGTGAAGTAGTCAGAGTTTTAAATCTAATGATGATAAATGTGATCGATCAAAGGATATATATCATGATAGATATAGTTTTTTATGAAAATATTTGATTGGTTTTTATAATGAGGTGTTTCATTGATGATCTTTTAATTCTACTCTTGTTTCTCACACTAAACATGGATCGTGTGGGTTTAGAGTGTGTGTTGAGTAAATCTTTGATCGTTATCTGAATAGAATGATGCGAGTGTTGTTAGAAGAGGAAATAATATTTAATGGGGTATCAATGTTCGAAGAGTTTTCAACCATCCTAATGGTGATATTGTTGGGAAAACCCCCCTCAAGGTAACATTTTAGTGTTTTTGGTTAATTATGTTTTTTGAAAGAGTAGGTTTCCATGGTCAGTTACAGATTTATAAAGAGATTATTGACAAGGTATGTTTACAAATATACATTAAAAAAGGAATAGATTATTTGGTGTTGGTATAGAAAAACACGTATACATGGTGGCACCGTTTCCCAGTGTCTGCCAAATTTTTGGGTCCAAAATTTGGATAATGGAGAAAGGAGTTTTTGGAAAATGAATTTGTGTGTAAGAATGAAGGAGGTTTGGAAAGTTTCATGAAATGAATGTTTTGGGATCAACACATTAAAATATAGAAATGGAAATAACTTCATGAAGGATTTGAATTTTCATGAAAGATGAGTTTGCGCACCTAAGACAGTGTTGCATGCGTCCATGAAATAGAGATGAAGTGATCCATGAAAAAGAGAGTTACGTGCCAAATGATATTCCAAATGTGGACTTACGTGCTTAGGTAAATATTACATTCATAGAGGAAGTCACATAAGGATCTTACATTTAGGGTTGGTTGGGTCTACAAATAAGCAGTTACCCCCCCCCCCTCATTTTAGTAGCTCAACCCTTAGATAAATACAGGGCTCTGAATCACATACGAGTTGTGTGAAAAAGTGTTGTGTGTAAAATGAGTTACGTGTAAAAGTATTTGTGCATAAAGAGTTTTTTTTTGTAAAATTATGTGCATGTAAAGATATTTTTTCAATTATCATAAACTTTTCACATGAGGCTATAAAGTTTCTCGCAAGACATTGAATGGGTTCTTGAAAGATAAAAGTTCCCCAGTTAATCTTTATTAAAGGGGTATTCATCAAGTGGATGAAAGTGGAAATTAATGATACAATAAATGAGGTGTAAAAAATACTAATTAAATATATCAAATTAGATTCTTCTGAAGGAGAATTAAGTACACTTCAGTTAAGAGATCAGCAAGCTTTCAAATTGTGACTTCCTATAAACTAGGGGGACAGTGAGTCCATTTTGAACATTGTAAAGACAATGAGTCTAGGAATATAAGTGATATATCTTAAACCTTTTATTTTTGAATTAAGGATTAGTATATTTGGTTCATCAGTACATATTCATTGAATTCTCCTTGGACGTTTCACAATGAGGGTGAAGAAAGTAAAATTTTTGTGTCTCGTGCAAGCTTTCATTTTTGTTCATGCATTTTACAGGAAAGAGAGAGGAGTGTTTTGTTTAATGAAGAAATAATATTTGATAAGGGGTAGTTGTTTTAATCTATCTTACCCTGATACACCCTACCCCCTCATGGTATTTAACTCTACTGGGATAATAGTATCAATGATCATGTAACAACATTAACAATGCAAATCATGTGCAAGAAAATTAAATGTGTTAGCACTCGATGATAAAAATAATCTATAATGAACCACAATATTCATAGTAAATAGTTGTAAATAAATTATATAATAGGGATATAGATATTAATAAGTTTATTAAATATATTATTAAAATACTTATTTTTGATTTAGAGAAAGTAATAGTGTGATCAACTAAGCAGGGAAATAAGTTATGGGATTTTTTTTCTTAAACTACCTTCATTGAGTCATGTATTACATTATACCCCAATTTACTTTTAAATGGTGTATATGAAACCCAATTGATATGTTATTAGGAAATAAAATTTATTTTTGTAATTTGAGGTTTATTTTCAAGATCTTTATCCTTCAAGTGTTTTGATTAAAATTTTACTCAAGTAGTATTTTTTTTACTCAAGTTTTTTTTCCCATGAGTTATGAAATATCTTTTGATTTTGACCTACAAAGTATCTTTTTACAACCATTATCTTTAAAAATTGGTAAATTTAATTTTATCTGGGTATATTAATTATCTTCATTAATATCCTCCTCTTTGATGAAACTCTTCCTCAAATAAACTCACAATGTTTTTAAAAATAACTATTATACTTTCTAATGGGTATATTTCTTCCATATCAATTATTTACCTATAAAGATCATTTAATATAATTTTGAAAGAGACCTATATACTTCTATTTTCCTCTTATAAATAAAATAATTTATCAAACATTTTATTATGTGGGTTTCACCAAATTGTTTTAATGTATATTATATTTTTTCATCATGATTAGTTTTTAGAAATGTTATCTACTAAAGTAATGTATTGAAATGATCCAAATTTTGTTATTTTAAAATTATTTTAAAAAAGAAATATTAAACTTCCTTGAACTTATTAAAAAATTAAAAAAAATATCATAAATGTTTTTATATTAGTCATTTTTTACCAAAAGAAATATCTTTTTGACATTTTTCTATGTGAATGTATATTTCTATCACGTTTTTTACTTTATAAGTGAATTCCTCTCCTCGATTTTATGTTTTCCAAAAAAGAAATTATTATTCTCATGGTTTAATAAAATCTTCCTTTTTAAAATGTTTTCATTGGAAAATGTAAATTATTAGTTTCAAATAAATTTTCCTAATTCTTATAGGAGTATTCTTCATCTGTGTTGTATGATTAATCAAGGGAATTATTAAAATCATAACATTCACCTTCTTTATATGGATAGCTTGTGAAATTATTTTTTACATCTATCACATGATTCATCACTACTTTTTTATTCCCTAATCATCCGTTTGTATAGGCATGATTTACATTCAATGAATTTCCTCTATTAATTATCTATGTTCTGCTACTTTATTGAAGGGTTTTCACTTATATTCCCAATACATCGATTTATTAGGGGAATTGGTGTCTAAGTTGTATATTATTTTCCTATACAATGTAAATACCATATGTGTAATCATATTTTTAGAGTTTTATTTACCTATAATGATGACTAAATCCATTGGACACCAATTTGTTTTCAATGGGTTTATCATGTCAGGTATATTGATGAAATCAAGAATTCTTCCTTAGGGAATCACTTAAAAAGTATTTAAAACCAATTTTATTTCCTCATGTTTTTATAATATATTGATTAAAACTATGTGGAATACGTATGAATGATTTTAATTATGTGATGGGTGGGATTATAATTATATACCCCTTTAATGAATTGGGAAATATTTTCATATCATGAGATATCATGGTACATGGGTAGTGAACCAAGCCAACTATGGTTTCTGGGTAGTTTTCTTTGCCAACTATGTTATGTTAATGAGTCAAGGAACCTTGAATTGTACTTATATTATCATGTTTATGTTTTTTTACATTCTCATGATATGTTTCAATTTACTTATGTTATGAAAGAAAGTATTAATTATACTAATCCTAGAAGAGTGTCTTGTGTGTATAATTTATGGGAAACATTGAATACTCGTTATGGATTTAATAGCTTCTCATATAGTGGAAAAAAGTGTCCATTGGATGAGAAAGACATGTGTTTTATTAGTTAGAGATTTTTTATAATTCTCTAAAACCCTAAACATAAATTTAATTAGATTTGGAATGTGATGGAGATATTGTAATATTAGATATGTATCAAATCCAGTGTTATAAGTTATGTGTTTTTAGGACTGGATTTGAGAGAATAGGTCTAGGGGTTCTATAGGTAAGGGTAAATAAAGTAATTGAGGATAAGAATAATGTGAAAAGGATTTAAAAATATATCTAAAACAGAAATTATATCTATTTTATGATTTTATTTTTACCATAACAATCCAATATTTTAAGATAGGGAAATTTGGTACCATTTTTTCGATAATAACCTTAATATTATTTTAAGTAAACAAACAAATTTCACTCTCTTTGTTTTCATATCTCTAATAATTTTTCATAGTGATAAAAGGAGGTTATGTTCAGTTTTAAATGGTTATTTGAAATATAAATTATTATATTTATCATTGTAAATTGTTTTTAAATTTATTTATGAAATAGTACCCTTAAATGATAATGTCGCACTCACATGGTGCTTGTGAAATTTGTAAAAAATCAAGTAAATGGTATTAAAAACTCTAAATATAATATTGTTTTGGGTTATTTATGGTATTACATTAATTTTTTAGATAAATATAAGGTATTAGTGATGTTTTAAAAGATTATATTCTAATTAACTTACTTTCCTCATTTTTTAAATTAAATTATGTAAATAGTCCCGAAAATGACGTTAATGGTATTTTATGATATATAATATTTTATTAAATGAGTTAAAAAATAATAAAAATCATATCATTTTCTAAGATAAATGGATATGGTCTATAATATAAATAATATTCCACTTATGGGTCATTTCTTTGTTTATAGTAACTTTCTTGACACATAAATTGTAAAATCCATTGATATCATGGTAACCATAAAAATGGTTAACATCGGTTAAAACTAAGAGACAAGGGTTAAAACTAAGAGATAAGGGTTAAAATAACACTTAAACTTGTCAAAACATTATTAGATCAGAGTATTTTGACTCATCTACATCCTATATTATAAATATATCATATTTTTGAAACATTTCTATGAAAATTAATTTATATTATTTTAATACATTAAGTAATTCCATGGATTCCAATTCCACACTTACAAAAGGATACCACCCCTCCTCTATTACTCTCCCTTAAAGAGCTTATTATCTCAAAAAAACTTTACCAAAACCTATTATTATATTACTTTTAAAATTATAGAGGTTATGGTCTTCTTAAAATAGAATCCTTTAGGTCCTTAATGAGTGATCCATAAGGGGTTCTTCAAAGAGGAGGTAGCCATCTTCACTGAATGTTTTCATTTTACTTCTCCTTATACCTTCGTAATTCTATCCTAATCTTTCAAATATAATAATATAAGTATATATAACATTCTAAGATGTTATTATTGTGATAACCCATCCCTCAGGTCTTGTTCCATGACAACCCCAATCCCACCTCTGATAGGCCTGGGGTTGGCGACTAGCGCCAAGTAGGCATATCACACAAATGGGAGGCATTTGACTATGAACCTGTACACATTCAGCCAACTCCAAACAATTGGGTTTGGAGAGTAAAAACACTATGTATGGAAAATTTATGCATAGAAATACAACACAACAATAGAGTACGGTAGAAAGTAAAGCAGTAAAGTGAAACCAACCCAGAAATAAGCCCACCAAAAGAAAGAAAATTGTAAAGTCTAACATGCAAAAAGGGAACTGAAGCTGTTGTAGGAAGCTGTAGGAAACACCTCACTCATCTGATATCACAAGGCACTGTCTGATCATGGTCCTTGTCCTACTCCCCCCAAGACCCCACCAAATCATCGATCAACTACACAAGACACAACACATGCGGGAAAATCCTTTGCAGGGGTGAGTAAAACAATACTCAGTAGAGGAACCCAAAAACCCAAAGTGAAATACCACAAAGAAAAAACCATTAAGAAGGTACAGTTAGCTCAAAATAGGTATATGGTTTCAACACATATAACAAGAACATCCAGGTATACTCATAAATTATTCTAAGACACAATGTCTCATCCACTACCAGCCATATGGTTCCACTCATAGCACGCTCGATTCTGGGAGATCTCACTCCTCAAACTATCTAATAGTAACCTTGTAGAAAAAATATACCAAAAGTATCTGAGAGAACATCTGGTGTTGATACTTCACCAAGTTTCCCTTAGATGTCTGGTCTCACTGAGACAAGGAGTCTCGATATCACATCCAAATCCTTGGTTAGAGTATTCTTCTCAAGACATGATCATTCCTGGATAACACTCACCTTGAGCTACGAAGTCATCAGAGACCCTTGTAAGAGGTAAAACTTCTTTGGGCCCTACCCAGAGAGGAAATTCTGGTCAAAGGTCATGATATATAGATAGTGGATTCTAAATATTATCATGAACACAATATTTTTTACCTATAACCATATGGAATTATCAGAGAATACCACAAACCCTACGACGTGGCTCGTAATGTAGGGGATTCCAAAGAATACTGTAAACCCAAAAATACATCCCACTAAATGAAATATTAAGGCCCTATTCAGGTAGGTCATGTCAATACCCAATGAACTCCATATAGGGTGATAGAGTATCACTCTAGTCCCAAGGAGGATTCGCAACTCTATCTGAGACAAGTCTCTTGAGGGGATTTCCATGCAATGACATACTAAACCATCAAGAGAAGATCCAAGGGGAGACTATGAACCAATATTGGTCCTTAATAATATCTCAACAAGCCATTAAAAAGTACCACCTCATCATGAGGGTCCCAATGTTGCAAACATCTCTCCAATCGGACATACGGTTTGAATGTTATGGCTCTTTTTGTAAAAAGGGGAAGGTGGAGTCGAAGTCTGAACCAACCTGGTCGGACTGACCCGACTCAGGTCCCCCGAAATGACCTGGTCCGTAGGGTCCAACCCTACCCGGTGGGTCAAACCAGCCTGCAGGGACTATCCCACTAGAGTAGGCCGGTTTGCTCTACCCAAGACGCGGTGGGAACCGCGTCTCTGAACCACCTACTGCATTAGCTGTGGGTTGCCTCTGCAATCTAGCTGGATCGCGGTCTCCAGGTGAATTCCATGGTAGAGGGCCACATCCACCAAATACAGTCAATGTTCATTGCTGGTATCCCCTATCTTCCACCCCTAGTGGATTTCGTGGTCCTCCTTCGTAGTAGCTGCGCGTTGGTGGGGCCTTTTGCGGACCACCAGACACATTTCAATGGTCCATTATTCAATCTAAAATATGTTCTTGAGTCCTTGGGTCGCTTTATTCATCACCGGGTGTTCTAATTATAATTTAATTCTACCATGGTGCTATTTCATTCTTGCGACGATGTCTCCGAAACCACCTTAATCCATTCATTGTCGTCGTCGTCTCACCTCCATTGTGTCGTGTCCATTCCAAATCCAAGACACCAGATCATTGCACCTAGAAACGATTACGCAATAATCAATCATTCTTCAACCTGAAAAGAACATGAATTTCATGGGGGAGAAAATCACAATAAGAAACCCTGGGATCAAACCTCATTCGTTTGTTCGTTACGGTCTCAATCCGATCTGTTAGAAGGATCAAGAAAATGATGAACAAACCAGAAATCAATCAAACGATGATCGCTTCAAAACACACCCCACAAGGTGAAACCCATCCCATAAAAATACCCTTGATCTGTGAATCAATACATTTATTGATCGATTCATGTTATTAATAGGAATTCAGATACGGGGAAAGGATGGCATTTAAATAAAACCCCTACTTGGGAAACTAGATCAGTCAGCGTTGGGGTTTGATCATTGTTGGCGATCCATTGAGATACATCATGATCTGTCATTATTGGTGATATGTTGTTCTTGATCATGTATTTCTCGCCAACAAAATTCCTCCAAAGCCTCATTGCAAACTCTTGGGACGTCCCCTAATTAATGGAGGAAGTGTGTTAATATGTTTTTTTGTTTCATCATTATGGTTTCACTTTGAAACAACATATATACACTGCTTAATTTATTAAAGGAGATCATATTTCTTCATCACTATGTCGTAGTGTCACCATGGTGAAAAATGTTAAAAGTAAATAAAATAAACTTCTTTATGTTTATTTTATTCTCCTTTAAAAAGTCCAAAAATTAACTTTTACCCTTGACCTGCGCCGGTCGAGGTTAGGCTCCTCCTAAGGAAAGAACATCCTCTCTAGATCAATGGTACTCCCAAATTTCAAATTGGAGTTACCATTTATTACTTATAAGGATTTGAATAATAAAATAATTTTATTTCATTATTTTATATACAGTTATGTCCCAAAAACTACTTTCCACAGTTGACATGTGCCAACCAATGTTAGGCTCTGCCTAAGGAAAACACCCCATTAAAAACTCAACTGTGGTCTCAGATTTTTAATCTAAGTCACCATTCATGAGTTATAAGGATTTGAAAAATAATTTTTTTTTTATTATTTTAGTTATGGTTATTCCATATTTGGGTTTTCTCATTAGTGTTCTTTTCCGACTAAAATTAAGTCATGCCTAGGGTAAACCCGCCATCCTGAACATAATTATCCACTTGGATATATGATCTGGGCATCTGTTTAAGATTTATTATACTTTTTCAGTAAAACTACTCTTTCGTGCTGTTTAAAAACATAAAAATTTCTTATGGATCATTCCGAGAACTTCGGGCCTTGAAATCGCATGTCGTCTCAGCACTTGTTCTCATAATTTTTCCAATAATTTTCTAAAAAATATAACTAGGAAAATACAAGTCATTAAATTCTCCCCATCTTAAGAATTTACATCCTTGAAAAGATAAACAAGGTTTACTCAAACAAAATGTGAGAGAACTGAGCACAAATTTGAGCCTCCCACTCCCATGTTCTCCTTTTAAGATCATCGTGCTTCCGCTAAACACACACCAAGGGAAAATATCTTCAATACAGGATCCTAGATCTTCATTGGGAATTTAACCCAAAACACTCCATCATCAATGTCCATCTCTCCCCATATTATGATGTGAAAATGGTTTATCTACAAATCTCCTCAGTTGAGACATGTGGAAGGAGTTGTGCACTTGGTCCCACTGTAGGGTAAAGCCAAGCAGTAAGATACCTCGAAAACTCTAAGAAGAACCAGAAAGAGGGACTATTAACATCAAAGATAACTTTCCACCCTAGAAAAATCTATGTATCTCTTATTAGGGTGAAACCTAAAGGAATACATGGACTCCTTCCTTGAACTCCAAAGTTATATTCTTTCTACCAGCAAAAAACACCAGATGGCCTTGTGCATTCTTCATCCACTCCTAGATGACCTTCACATTCTCTGCGAACACCTTATGTAATCCCTTCCACAGTTGGTATGTAAAGTGAGAATCACGATCTGAAACAATCTTCGATAAAACTCAAGGGATTCAAACTATCTCCTACACGTAGAGGCCTCCCAATCCCGATACTAAACTTTGTTCTTGGGTTGTTAGAAAGTGGGATGACATAGTGAGTCGGTCAACGATCACCCTGATGGTATCTTTCTCTTGGACATACATGGTAAACCCATCACAAAGTCTTCCAACATCTCTTCCCACTTCCTTCTGGGTACCTCAAGAAAGAGAAGGTATAACCCATAAAAGTGATTCAAATAAGCATTCAGATTTTTATCTCAATAGTTAATCCCTGCTTTAACTCATTTAATCATCAACGGTGTCCACCATGACACCCATTCACATACCCCAATGCATCTCTCCACCCTAGGAATCTACTACTGCAACTGTGCATCTCCTAAAAATAATTACATGATCCCCACCTTTCGAATGTCCATCAGGGGTATTCCCTATGTACAACTGAGCATGTAAAGGCTCACAGTCCGTATCACCGAGTTGTGCCTCCTCGACTCATTTATGAGTGGATGGGTAAAAACCCATGACTAAATATAAACTGCTCCATCTCCATCCATGAAGTATAATCGTAATGAGGAAAACTACTCCAATGCCTAATTTAGTAACTGCTAACTGGATTCCTACTGAGAGCATCTGCTTCCACATTTCTTTTCCCTAGAGTATAGACAAACTCCAAGTCATAGTCTTGTAGGAACTCTAGGCATTGTATATATCTCAATCCTCATTCCTTCTAAGAGAAAACATACTTTAGAATCTCAATGTTGAATTAGATGATGTATCTCTCTCCCATTAGGTATTATTTCCACATCTTCAACATGAAGTCCACCACTGCTAACTCAAGATTATGGTTCGGTCAGTTCTACTCATCAAACTCCATCTCAACCCTCAATGGATTCACTACAACTCGAGCCTATGAGGTTGCATGTCCTAGAAATAGAAGACCTCTCAAATCCAAAACAGACACTTCAAGGATTTCTCTATAGCTGGTTCTCTCTAAGTGGGTCCAGAACCATCCTCAAGTGTCTCTTATGTTCCTCCTCATACGATGAGAACACAAATATGTCATCAAAAAATATCACCTGTGGCTGCCCAGGGAGAAACAATGGGTATTACTAATCTCTTCATTTTCATGTCCCCCCATCAGCACCCCCAACTCATGAAGCTCTTCAGGATCCATCTGATATACTGGCGTAAATATCAGTGCCACCCCAGGGTGTAAACCAATGTTGAAGTCTAACTACTGATAGAGAGGTAAACATGGAACATATTCTAGAAATAATTCCTTATACTTCACCACCACTAAGAAATTTGAGGACTAATAGAATCCACTGCACCAATGGTCGAACTAGTCAAATGAATAGAAATCAGTTACACCCTCCTATGCCTGAGTCCATCAAGAGCTAAAAGTATTTCCCCCTTTTCGATAGATGGAAATCTAGTTCCATCACCATAGATAAACCAAATACTTTTCCTAAAACAATCAATCTGATTATGATTTGAGGATTTAGTTCACACCAAGAATTACATCATAAGGAATTGATTCCACTACCAAGAGATCCCAATTGAAAGTCTCACCTTCAAGAGTCAGGTCACACTATCGGTACCACTGTGTGGCCATTGGGTCTCCTCTAGTAGGAGTATCTAAACATAAGGATCAAGTCAACGGTTTAACCAAAATCTCTAGGTATCAAACAAGAAAAATTTTTGGAAAGGAAATCACTAGTACAGGTGTTTAACAATACTACATCTAAAGACAGATCATACCTTGAATCATCCCTAGAGTCCTGGGGTCATAAACCTTGACAACCTACAATTGTCTCATCCCCTATCTTCCAGTTCCTAGATCCTAGTATGGACCACCTAGAGGTGGTGGTGGTAACACATAAAAATACATGCCACCTCGTACTACTTCCCCATCTCTCTTTCCATGTTTGTCACCTGATGGATGTATCTATTATTTCTAATGCCTCGTCCTTGGTGCTTCATTAACCACCTATTTGACTACAACATTAATGGTGGGACAAACTCACATGAGATCCCCACTTTTTTGACATGAAAAGAAAATCCTTTTCATCGGGGAACTAGCATGTCCCTTGAGCTTTTGATTTGACCTTTGGTTTTGTGGCTTACATTGCACACCTTGTATCATTAGGTCCTTCAAACCTTCTTCCCAAGATATTTCTACCTCATAATCCTATGATACATGTTCAAACCATGTGCTTCATCATCTAGAACCAAAATAGACATCCACGACTCAGTCTAGAAAGATGTATCCACCTGAACCACTAGAGGTGGGTCTGCTAACTGATCATCAGGAGGAATCGTCACCTATTGACCATCCTGAATAAAAATTACTCTGTGACTAGCTCCCATCCGGGAGGCCTCTTTGATCATCAGGCCAAACTCCTGATCCTGTTATGGAAACCTCACCTAGTGGAATTGTGAACACATCCTGAGGAGAACATGATGTATCATGGTTAAAAGAGTATACTTGGTGATCTGACTCAAGAAGGACATGAAAAAACACAACCCATTCTTATATGATTCATGTACCTTTATTTCCCAGCAACTAGTGTTTTCATATATCGAGTTGGAAAAATAGGAGCCCAGAGTCCTGGTGTATGGATACGTCATCCACCACACAAATACTAGAGTCCCTGGCCTAAAAGATGAACTTGAAACACTTAACACTGTTTCCCCAAACAAATCTCATAGACCCATGGTACCAAAGTGGAACCGACCACCTCTGATACCACTCTGTCTTGGCCAAAGCCCTGAGGCCTATGTTGTGACAACCCCATGCCCACCTATTATTGGCCATGGGTTGGAGACTAGCACCAAGTATTCATATCCCACAAATGGGAGGTATGTTCCTAAGAACCAGTATACAGGAACCCAACTTAAAGCAATAGGGTCTGGAGAGTAAAAACACAAAGCAATTAAAATGAATGCATACCAATACATCCCAAAAATAGAGTATGGTAGAAAGTAAATAAGTAAAGTGAAACCAGGAAATAAATGATCCCACTAAATAAAAGACAACTATAATGTCTAACATGAAAAAAGGGGACTAAAGCTGCCCTCGGAAGCTTCCAGAAACACCTCAAAATTTCTGATCTCACAAGGCATTATCTGGTCATGTTCTTGGTCCTACTCCACCTAGGACTCCACCAAAGTATTGGATAACTACACAAGACATGACACATGCGGTCAAATCCCCTGTAGGAGTGAGTAAAATAATACTTAGTAGGGGACCCCAAAACACAAAGTGAAAGGCCAAAAAGGAAACACCATTAAGAAGGTATAGTAAGATCAAAATAGGTATATGGAATCAACACATATAAAAAGAACATTCAATTATTTTAGTAAATGATTCCAAGACACAACGTCTCATCTACAACCATCTATATAGTCTCACTCATAGCATGCTCGATTTCGGGAGATCTTACTCCTCGGGCTATCTAATAGTAACCATGTAGAAAAATTCTACCAAAAGTATCTGAGAGAAAACCTCATCTTGATGTGTCATGAAGTTTCCCTGAGATGTCTGGTCTTACTAAGACATGGAATCTTGATGTCATAGCCAAAACCTTTTTTTGAGGATTCTGATCAAGGAACGCTCATTTTGGTAGAACTCGCTCCTTGATCTATGAAGTCATCAGAGACCCTCAAAAAAGGTCTCGCTTAATTAGGCCTCACCCAAAGAGGAAACACTGGTAAACGATCATGATATATAGATAGTGTATTTTGAAGAATACTATGAACCTAATCTTTATTACCTTTCACCATAGGGGATTCTCAAAGAATACCATGAACCCTATGGTGTGGATCATAACATATGGGATTCCAAAGAATACCTCGAACCCTATGATACAACCCACTAGATGGATGATTAATTCCCTAAACTTATAGGTCACATAAATACACATAATAATCTATCTGGGGTGATAGAGTATCACTCTAGTCCCAAGGAGGATTTACAACTCTATGTGGGACTTGTCTCTCAAGGGGATTTCCACGAAATGTCATACCAAACCATCAAGTGAAGAACAAAGGGGAGACTATGCACCTATATTGGTCCTTATTAACATCCCAACAAGCCATCTCAATATTACCACCTCATCGTGAGGGTCCTAAATCCACAAACAGCTCGTCAATTGGACTTATTATTTGAAACTTATGGTTCTCTTTGTAAAAAGGTGTCGGTGGGGTTCAGGTGCAGTTCGACCCAGTTGGACTGACCCGACCCGACTCGGCCTGGGGTTCACCGACCTGACTCGGCCCGGGGTTCACCAACCTGACCCAGTTCTAACAACCCAACCAATGTTTTAACCAGTCTGCTGGGTATGAACCAACCTGATGGGTCGACCTGGCCCACTGGGCCCGGCCAGGAACTGTTGGGCCCGACCCAGCCCATTGTGTCGGGCCAGCCCGCTAGAGTGGCCCAACTCAATGAAGTAGGGCAGTTTCCTCCTCCCAAGATGTAGCAAGTGACACATCTTCGAACCACCTGCGACATCAGCTACGGGTCACCTCCACAGTATAGCTTGACCGCAGTCTCCAGCTGCATGATGTGGCAGCAAGCCGTGTCTGTCAAAGATAGCTATCATCCGTTGCTGGTAGCCCCTATCTACCACCTTTGGTGGATTCCACAGGACGTATCTATCACCGCTAGCACCGGCTTGCTGATGGGGACTTCTGCGGGGCCTCATACATGTTCTGGTGGTCTTTTCTTCGATCCAGAAGATGTTCCAGAGTCTTCGGGTTGCGTTATTCATCACTAGGGGTTTGAAACCTCATTGTAGTCCACCACAGTGAAATGTAAATTGAGAAAAAATATCTCCCCTACTTCCTAGATCTGTTCTCCACCGTCGTTGTCCTACCTCAGCTGTTTCATGTCCATTCCAAATCCAATACATTGAATCATTTCACCATGAAATGATTGTGCAATGATCAATCATTCATCAACCTGAAATGAATGCAATAAACATGTGGGACAAAAGTACAATAAGAATCCTGGGGATTGTACTTTGGAGATTTGTTCATTTTGGATTCAATCTGATCGGTTAGAAGGGTAAAGAGAGTGATGAAAAAACCAGAAATCAATCAAATGATCATCAATCCCCAATAAACCCCACAAGGTAAAACCTTTCCTACAAAAATATACATGATCCATGAACCGTTCGTTTTTTCAATCGATTCTCATTCATTATAGTAATTCAAAGACTTGGAAGGATGGAATTTAAATAACATGCCCTACCTAGGAAACAGGATCAGTTGATGTTGGGGTTAGATCATCGTTGGTGATCCATTGAGAGATGTCATGATCCATCGTCGTTGGCGATCCACCATTTGTTTCCATTCATCACTCACCAACAGAATTTCACCATATCCTAGGAGAAAACTCTTAGGTCATCCCCTAATTAATGGAGGAAATCCGTTAATGAATTTACGCATTTTAGCTTTACTATTTTTTTCAAACAACATTGTCATGCTACTTCATTTATGAATGGAGAACAACTTTCTCCATCGTTGTGTTGCAGCGTTTCCATGGTGTGAAACTGTAAGAAACCAAAAATTATTTTCTGGTATGGATTTTTTTGTTTGGGGTTTTTTTTTGGAAAAAAGATGAAATGGAAATCTTCTATGTACATGTCGTGTACTTATGAGTACACACATTGTACTTATGATTACATGTCGTGTACCTGGGTACCGCGTACGACCACGTACTGGCTGTGTAATGGTTGAGTACATGGTTTTGTGGTGACCTGGAAGACCACTTAAGGTGGGGGGGGAGGATGATGATACTTTAGGCATGTAAATTTAATGAACACACCATGTAGTTTTTGTTTTATTTAATAAATTGGAGAAGGGTCACGTCTCATCCTCAGAAACATCTTCTTCTCCCCTTGGTTCATACAAGAGAGTGATGGAAGCATCGACGAACTCCAAACCCCTCCTGATTCTCTGTATGACCTATGATTGAGACATTGTTGGGTGCATTGGAATCCCAAAATTAAGTTATCAATTCTTCTAGATACTTTCTTCTTGATTCCTCCTCTCTTGTGAGTTATTCAAAGTTGAACATTTTTAACCTTTTTGTGGATCTACGTCATTCTAGTCCGATTCAAGGGCCGAAATTCAAAAATTTTGATCTTACGACATCAAGGTAGGTGGTTTGTGCCTTTTGTTGATTTTCTTTGGTTTATATATGCTAAAAGTTTCATATACCCATGTTTGGGGTATTGCATATTTGGAATTAGACCCTGTTTATTACCTGTTATGGTTTGGAAGATTTCTTATGGGTAGTTGCATATGAGTGAGGTTAGATACCTTGTTTATAGGACACCCCATGGATGTTTTTCCTTATTTGACTGATTATGGTTGTTTATTATAGAATTCATGTTAGTCTTTCCTTGTTTTACATGCCTTGTGTTGTTAGTATAGAGTTACATATTGTTTGACATGCTTGTGATATGGATTGTGGAAGTATGACCAAGGGAAATTTGATTGTGAGAGCTTCCTGAGGTAGGGTCAATTATGTATAAACTATTGTTATGTTAGATCAGAGGGGTTAGACCATGAGATCTTCCAAGAGGGTCTTTATTAAATGAATTTTTATTATGTAGACCAAGGGGTATTGACCGTGAGAGCTACTGGGTGGTCGTTTATAATTGATTGATGTTATGATGACCAAGGGGTATTGATCGTTTGAGATTCCCAGGTGGACTTTTGTAAATGATTAGTGCTATTTTGGACCATAGGGGTTAGACCATGAGAGATACCAATTAATTAATTGTTTTTATGAATAGACCAGGGGAATTAGACTATGAGAACTTTCCCAAAACGGTCATTATTTGAATAATTGAATGATTGTGATGATTCTGCCAAGCCAAAGCACAGGATTGGACTCAGTCTTACTGTTTATTTATATGGTCTTCTAACACATATGTTGTTACTATTATACAGGGGATACAGAGCTTAGGCTAGATCCTAATGTTTACATGATTCAATGGATTGAATAATAAATATAAATGAATGTAATTGAAAACTGTAGGATTGTTTACGTTTTGAGTACTTCCTAGTTTATTTCTTTATTTACCTATATTACCTACTATTTATATTCATTGATAGTTAGGTACATAATTTTTGGTGGTTTTCTACTAGGATTCATCTCACACCCTATTTGGGTCATGTTTTAGACCCAAAAAGATTATATGGTTGCAGTTATAGATAAGGGGAAGTTCCATTCTTCATCAGGTACTTGATTGATGTTGGAGCTGGAGAGAATGGGACCAAGATGAGGCTTGCAATACTATTTGAGTTTACTTGTTTTATGTACTATGGTTTATTTACTGTATTTATAGCATTGTGAATTGTTTGGATGCTTTCCTAGATACATGGTACATGAATCATTAATGTATTCTCCAATTGTTTTATTACTATCAGTCTTTCGTTGTTTACTTCTGTTCTATGGTACTGTTGCTTCCGATTTTGTTTACTATTTGTTATTCTGTTATGTATAATCTATAAATGAGGGTATAGTTTCCCTAGTGTCTTACCTAGACCTCGCTACTAGTCAGAAGCCTCTGGAGTTTGGGTAAATACACTTGAGGTTATGTGACCAATCAGGTTCAGGGCACCTTTGGGCAGCACTCGGAACTAGGATGTTACAAAGTGGTATCAGAGCTAGTTTCCATTTGATGTGCCATCGAAGATGATGGTCCATTCTAGGGGTGGTTTATGGTTATCCCACATCTAAGGAGGAGGACCACGAATCACCCCTTTATAAGGTGGTTTTGATACCTCTCCCATCATGAGTCCGTTTCCTAGGGGATTACTGAGGGCCAGATCCCAAGGAAAGAAAAAGTGTGTGGGCTAGGCCTAAAGCGGACAATATCATTATCATGGAATGGACTAGGCCGTTACAAATGGTATTAGAGATGGTTTTATTTTCTTCTTTTCCTTACAATTTGGAACCTATAGACTGGGATAGGAAGGAATAAGTAGTTTGTAATAAGTTTTTCTTGGGAGTTGTTAACCCGTGTACCGGAAAAAGCCAAGTTACCTCGAATATTGTAATTTTTATAGTTTTAAAATTGTTACAGTTGATTTTATTTCACCATTGGGTGATTCACCTGTTTTGTGCAGTTATGATTGATATCATTTTGGTTATATTTCTATTTCAACCTGATTAGATGAGGGTATTCCATCACATGCATCATAGAAGCACTTTCCAGAGATCACATGTCATGCATTCTTGTAATGCCATTTAGGGTGCATTACTGATTTCATGATGTTTTGATATATGTTGTTCTATATATTCATGTTGTTGTGATAAATTCCATGATAGAATACTTTCTATTTTTTATAGGGTATTGGTATATGCAATGTTTTATTTGGATGGATGCCAAGATTTGGTCCCCAAGGTATTATAGTCCCTCTTAGATATGAATTTGGTGGATCATGATTGAACTTTAATGAGATTTTGTTATGATATGACATGAATAAGGATTCCAAACTTTTATTCACAAGGATTATGGGCTCTCAAATATCATAACATGGAATTCATTGGTCAAATTTTATGTTTTTAAGGGTTCTGTAGAAGTTTCAGAGGCTTACTATCCAAAAACCCAGACAACACGGTGTGTGATGTTATGAACACATACCATGTGTTCTTCTGTTTTGGAAGAAACAACTTTTATTAAGTACAGGCCATGTATAGTATATACACGTTGTGTAGTTGTTGGTTGTGTAACTGAATATGTGGGTAGAGACACGGGGTTGATAAACATTTGGTAGAACACGTCGTGTATTGGGAGTACATGTCGTGCTATGAGTGACCATGTATCTGGCTATGTGACTAACAACATGGATGGATGAAATTTAGATTGTACAAACTGTGTCTAGATTTTACACGCCATGTGGTAATCAACCGTTATCCATCCATGTATCTAATGACACAGGTGGATGGAACATAGTATTACATTATGTGTTTAGGGTGAACACGCCATGTTGCGTTACACTAGGAGAGAATCATGTAGTTCAAACTGTGTAGAATAATTTGGATGGGAGGGAATATTCATGTACATACTGTGTCTCAGGTGGAACACATTGTGTGTATGGGGTGTTACACGACCAGGTTGGAAAAGGTACACACCCATGTCAAAAGATTAAGGGAATACATCATGTAGTGCTTCTACACGCAGTATAACCCTGTTTTGTAAAACATGAATGCTTCCATTATCCTATTCTATTTTTAGACTTCTAAGTTGATATACTTGATAATATTGTAATGATGTGTGCACTTGACCTTGCAGAGTCATTCCACCAAGACGTCCTCTGGTTGTATGCCGGGTACAAGGTGATGATCATAAAATGGAAATGGTAGATCATGGACTACAAGCAAATCCTCCCATCGTTCCCATCTTGGAAACAAATGTAATACCTGACACAGGTGCTGATAGATAGTTCCATGAAGGTTTTTTGAGGATAATGTATACTTTTTAGGGAGAACTGCATCATGTCTCGTCTATAGAAGAGTTGTAATTGGTGTTCCAACAGTAGAATCCTTCCACTTTTTCAGGGGATGGAGGACCACAGGCTGCAGAGTCATGGTTGGAGGCCATGATTTTTATCTTCGAGCATCTAGAGATTCCTCAAGAGCGGAGGTTGAATCTCATGATGTACATGCTATGTGATTCATCCAAGATATGGTGGGATGTTATCTCATAGGAGGGACGTCATCGGTATATGGCTTGGGAAGAGTTTTAGCAGACCTTCTATGATTACTTCTACCTCGAGACATTGAGGGATGATCGAGCCTGAGAGTTCATGCAATTGGAGTAGGAAACTCTATCAGTGGTGGATTATTCTTCTTACTTTACAAAGCTTGAGTGATTCACACTTGTTTTGGGAGTTGATGAGTTATATTTGGCTAGGAGATTTTAGGATAGTCTCGATTATGACAACCGATCGTAGGTGAATTTTTTCAGGCTGATGTTGGTGACTACTATAGTAAACTAGGTGCTAATTACCGAGTGCAATATGAGGGATTTGGAAGCTGTGATCTAGGGTGGTTTGTGTAACAACCCAAAGTATTTCAATAGAAAAATCCCTTCTTATATCTATGTCATAAAAACACAAAATAATGAACTACTATGTGATAAGTGACCTTTAAACATAATTTTGTCACCCCTATGTTTGGAATTTTAAAAATCCAACATTCACAGTTGTGTTCAAGATAGTTTTTGGAGTCCAATGAAACAAAAATAATTTTTGGTGAATAGTAACCTACCCTTATGAATAGTAATATGACCCTTATGAATCGTAAATAAGAGTAACATTACCTATGAATAATAAAATAAAATTTAGATATCATAGAAAGTGATAATTTGACCTTAGTAAACGTTTTTGGTATTTTATAAGTCATACATAATTAACTATAATTAATTAATTAATTTAAAAGAATATATATTTCCCTGAAATATATTCATAAATTATTGAATCAATGTCTAATATTTTTTAGATAATTTTTTAAGACCCTAAGTAATTTTTGAAAGAACTGCAAAATCAGTTTTAATTTTAAAAACTGTTTTTTTAAGTAAATTATGATTTTAATTAATTATTAAATTAATAATATTTAAAAAATTATTTTCGAAAAATGGACATCATTTTTTGATTCTACACGTCGAAAAATGGTAGGGTTAAATTTTTGGGTTTATTCTGAAATACTTCAATTTTCGGGTGAATAGTAAAAAATACAGTTTTTCGCATAATCGGTGTACACAAAATTGCATCATTAATGATGTAATGATGACATAAACATTATAGAACTTTAGTTTCGGCCAAAACATATTAAATTTCATAAATTTTTCCTTGAAATACAATAAATTCAATTCTCAAACCTAAAAAGAACTTTCCAAATCCTAAAGTCAAAAAGGTGATTTCTTAAAGTGTCTTTTTCTCTTTCTTTCACTTTCCTTTTAATAAATTAATGAATTCGAATTATAAAGAAGAGTTAAAGCCTAAAACTAATTTTATTATATTTATATATGATTTAGGATGTCAAAAAACTACTATTACAAGTCTAACTTATGATATATTATTTTATTTAATATTTTATGCCAAAAACACCTCCCTCATCATGTATAAATAAGCCCTCCCCCTCCTCTAGCCAAACCAAACCTCTCAAGATTCAAGCATTGTCTAAGATCTACCCAATCATCTCTCCTATCCCCTTAACCACTTCCAAGAGCTCCAGGTCTCATCAAAAGTCCAAGCATAGGCCCTTAAGGAGGTTCTTAAGAGGAGGATTCTAAAGGTAATTTCCCTCCCTCTTCTCCTTTAATTTCCTTTCAAGTTCAAGTTCCTTTCTTGATCTCTCCCTAACTATCTTCATAAAAATTGTTTTGTAACTCCATTATTATACATATACTGTAATCGTATGATTCTAATGGTATATTATATCACCCCACACCCTTTCCCTCTTCCTTTTATTTTATTAAAGAGAACGTTGTTCATGTGGTGATAATTTATCACCTTCAAAAACGACATATTCTCTTCTTCCATTTCTACCTTCAAATCTGGTCATGAAACCATTTTTATGGTTGAACCAGAATACTTTATATGTATTATGTTCTATTTTAAGTTCTGGAAATAACCTATGGCCATACTACTAAGTGAAAAGTTAAAATGAGTTGGTTGCGATCCAAAAACCGCTCAAATTATCCCGAATAATCTTTATTTAATTATTATCTAATGATTAGGCCACATGTATCTAATATAACACATTATAAAATCTTTCAATCTTCTGTAATATCATTAATTACATATAATATCAGTTCTGGATGTTTACCCATGATCTACCCAAACATCAATTTAAGAATACAAGTGGACCGCTCAAGAAAACCATAAAAACATACATCCCCGATCAATGTTTTTAAACTCTATAAGTCATAAAAAGGAACATAATATGAAATAATGAAACCAGAATGAACCCTATTAATGTATAAAAGGTTCTTGAATTTCTAATTAATGAATATAATGTCATTATATAGGACATTAAAGAGAAGGAGGCACTCGAGTACAAGGTAAGGGGAAATCTCGAACCCAATTTTCTTCCTTCGGGTTCTCCCTCTTTCACTCCATTTTGATATGGTTACTCCTCAAAGGTCTTTTGTTCATCTTTTCCTTTACTTTTCTGGGATATACATGTTTGTAACTGGTTTTTATGTCCATCAAAATGTTTTCCAAAAGAACTCTTCTTTCAAAGATCTCACCTTTTACCTCTCATTCAAGGTTGATGGTTCTTATATCAAGTATGTTGTTCCCTCTTTCTTTTGGGAACCCAAAGCTTATGAATGTGTTATTATGAGATGAAACCCATTCCTTTCCATGGGTTATTTATGTACATGTTTGATATGTGTTCTATGTGGCAAGCATGACAATGATAATGTTATGATGTGACGGGTGCACCTGGAATTATATAGCGCAATACGAATGTTTAAATGTGACGGGTGCACCCAGAATTATATAGCGCTCCAATGCATTGGGTAAAGTGATAAATCTCATGAGTAAATGTGAAATGATTCGTGAACATGATGCTAGATTTGTTCACAATTATGTGTGGTAGTTAACCACTAAGACATGATGTTTCATTTTTATGCTTTGCCACATTTCAAGTTTATTGTTTATGCTCCTCTCATGTTCGAGATCTTCTTCCTATGTCATGAATATGCTCACCCCATGATATATTGTTCTTATCTATCCACTTACTGGGCTTTTAGCTCACCCCTTTTGATGTATATCCTCAGGTGGATACATGTACTAAGGAGAGGACAAGTGCTACTAATAAGCTATAGAAGAAGAGATTAAATGAATTTTTATGCTTGATGTTGTACTTGTTATGTGTAGTTCTAGTTTTCCCAAGACACTAAACCTCTGGATCCTCCATGTGTAATACTATTATGTTGTTTATCTTTTAAATGATGTAATAGTAATGTATGAAAAGTCTGGGTCGCTATAGTTGGTATCAGAGGGAGGTTTAGTTAATTTGGGGATTAGGATTAGTGAACTCTAGAGAAAACCTACAACATGAGACTAAGTACAAGTATGCACACAAGGATATTTACCTTGGGATCCCGTATATTATGTTTTTGGTATAATTGTTTAAATGAATAAGTTATTCATGAATTGTTACTTATGTTTTGTTCTAACATTTTCTATTTTATAAAATGGTCGGAAGCAGGAGAAATCAGGCCAAAAACTCTTGCGAGGACCAATGCAACGATTGCCCGAACAACATCCCCAATGATTTGGGAGGTGGAGTTCAAAAATTCATGGCGATGCTTACCCAAATATCTCAGGTAATGAATAATAACCATAATAATGGGGAACGGCCCCCTTCACCAAAGAGGGAGAAACTATCTATCGAAAGTTTTATGCGGCAACGACCACCGATGTTTTGTGGATCTTCTGATCCACTAGTTGCGGAACAGTGGGTCAACTCCATGGAGAAGATATTTTCTGTTCTTCACTGTTCTGAGATGGAGAAGGTGACTCTAGCCATTTATCGTCTAGATGGAGAATCCATTCAATGGTGGGATTTGATTAAGAACTCCAATCCAATGGAGTAAATTGAAGAGATGGAATGGGAAGACTTTAAGATAATGTTTCTTAATAAGTACTTCCCACGAACTCTTCGCACGAAGATGGAGATAGAATTCATAGATCTCAAGAAAAAAGAAGGAGAATCTGTCACAACCTATGAAGCAAATTTCACAAGTCTCGCAAGGTATGCTTCGGGTTTTTTATCAACAATGATAGCAAAATTGATAGATTCTTTAGTGGATTAAAACCACATCTTCGAAAAGCTCTTGCAATTCGAGACTTTGGGAGTTATGAAGAAGTTGCTCGGTGTGCTCTCAAAGTGGAGATGGAGTTCGGAGAATGGTCCCATGGCTATCGTGATAAGAAAAGAAAAATGGAGTTTCCAGCTGGTGGATCTAGTGATAAAGATGGGAAGAAAACAAAATGACCCACTTGCCAAAAATGTGGGAAGTTGCACAATGGGAACTGCCTCAATGGGATGGGTAAATGCTTCAAGTGTGGGAAAGAAGGACACCTAGCTCACGAGTGTCGACGAAACATGAAAAGGAAGGATAATGTAGCCAATGAAAGGAGAGAACCACTCATGGTTCAATGCTACAACTGTAAGGAGCTAGGGCACTATTCAAACTAGTGCACTAAACCTCGAGCTTTTGAGGGTAATCAGCGCCAACAACCACCAAAGCCAAAGGAACAAGGGAAGGCTTATTCCATCACTACTGCGGAGGTGGAACATGATAATGAAGTCTTACAAGGTACACTTCCTATTCACTCAAGAATGGAAAAAGTCTTATTTGATTCTAGTTCTACGTATTCCTTTATATCTTGCAAGTTTGATAGAACTATAGAATCGAAGCCCCGAAACCTTGAAGTAGAGATATCTGTAAAAACACCAAGTGGTGCAATCATTGCAACCCAAGTGTTTGATTCTTCTCCTATTGACGTGTGTGGGAAGATTCTTCCGGAAAATCTCATAATACTTCCCTTGGTGGAATTCGATGCTATAATGGGAATGGATTGGCTCTCGTTATATAGAGCACATATCAACTGTCGAGAAAAGGAAATATATTTTCATATTCCGAACCATCCCATGCTCCTATACAAATGCAAGGAAGATCATGAATCTCCTTTGAGAAATCCTTCAGTGGTGTGGGTGATGATTCCCTATGAAGAAGCATACGTCACCCAAAGGTTTGAGTCAAAGGAAATTTCCAACCTTGAGGAAATGCCCATCGTAAGGGAATACGGCGATGTATTTCCCGAAGAGTTACCCGGAATTCCCCCCGGATCGTGAGGTAGAGTTCTCAATTGAACTCATACCCGGAGCTACTCCTATCTCGAAGTGCCCCTATAGGATGGCTCATATCGAACTGGAGGAGTTAAAGAAGCAGCTGGAAGATAATCTAGACAAAGGGTTCATACGCCCTAGTGCATCACCTTGGGGTGCGCCAGTGCTCTTTGTGTAGAAGAAGGATGGAACCATGCAGCTGTGTATCGATTATCGGGAACTCAACAAGATCACCATAAAGAAAAAGTATCCTCTCCCAAGGATTGATGACTTGTTCGATCAGTTAAGAGGAGCTCAATACTTCTCAAAGGTGGATCTTCGTTCTGGATATCATCAAGTAAAGGTGAAGAAGGAAGATATTCAGAATATTGCCTTCTGTACAAGGTATGGGCACTATGATTTTTTGGTGATTCCCTTCGGACTTACTAATGCCCCTGAAATCTTCATGGATTTGACGAATAGAGTCTTTAGACATTACCTCGGCAAATTTTTGGTAGTGTTTATTGATGATATTCTCATTTACTCAAAGAGCAAGGAGGAACATGAATAACATCTAAGATTTGTGTTGGCG